>OY728141.1:1640003879-1641377212 GCA_963277665.1 Viscum album | reverse complement strand
ACTTTTATGAATATATCTTATCTAATCAAGGTTTTTGGATGATCAAATAATAAATTCATGGATGAAACATCATAGAGAAGATCATGAGAAAAATATATATCAAATTTGGATATAAAGTTTACCTAAACTAAGGGGTTTTACAAGAGAATGTTAGTTTTTTGGGGGATAATGTTTTTCATGCAATATTTAGCTTATTATTTACACCCTTTCATATGTGTAGGTATTGAAAGTGGCATAGGGAGTGGGGGTATGACTTTTTCTCAAGTTTTTTCGTATGGTTTTTCAACCTCACCGGCATATGTGCTGCTATCCTTTATCTATTTAAGGTCATAGAAGTTGCACAAAGAAAAAAAATCTTTCAAGGTCGTAATTCATGGACCAGGAGTTTCAAATAGTTTATGATCATAATTCTTGGACTGTGAATTAAAAATAGATTAAGAACACAATTACTGGACCATAGGGTGTGTCTGCAATGGGTATTTGTTGCATATTAGAGTGGTAACCCAATTTAAATAAGGATATAAGAAGTCCCCACCAAATAGAACATCCTTAAGAGAACATTTATATAGTTTAATGTCTTAATTCTTTGACATGGACTCCATGTTAAAAATCATAGTGTTCAAACCATAGGTGAAATTACACAAATTGTTATAAATAAAATTTTCCTTCTTGATTTAATTTATTCTCCTGTTACATAATATGGTTTTAGAAAACAAATACACTAAATTTATTTTATTATATGAAATTAAATTTAAAACACCTTTAACTATCTTTAATGTTGAAAAAATGTTTGTTGCCCAGTGATCACATGATTGGTACAAATATAGGTTTTTAAAAAATCCAATTGATAATTAAAAAGGTAGTGATGGCCCCAACTACTAGGATTGTATCCTATGAATCCCATTTATCAGGGAATCCAATGGAGATAAAATTTCTGCTATTTTCCCCTAACCAACCCCAAGATGAGATCCAACAACATCAGTATGAGCAAAACCGTTTATGGGATAAGTTCAAGATCATAGAGATCACAACCCAAGCCATGTTCATCGAACCACCCCATAAAAGACCCACCACTGCAGACCTTACCCTTAGAGAATTTGAGGGTGTATAAAATGGATATGTAAAAAAACCCTAGATATATTAGTATGTATAATATTTTTTTAAATTACAATGAATATATTATTATTACTTTATAAATGTTTTTTATTCAACAAAACACGAATAATATTTTTTATTAATATTAAATTTTAATTGGGAAATATATTTTAATGAATTAATGATTTTTTGAAATAAATAATATTGTTATAAAATATTATTATTAAATAATTTTTATTAAATATAAATGATCAAATAATTCTGATCATGTAAAACATAATTTTAATAAGTGTTTGAAAACTGTTATTATCAATAAACCCATCATTTTCAATAAATATAAGTTATTATTTTAATAATTAAAATTCAAATATTTTAAATGCGATAAGTCACCAAATAAATGTTTTTCCTTTAAAATAATGTAACTTTATGTTTATTTAGTTTATTTTTAAAATCCATTATGAATCCTCCAAAATCGATAATATATTTTATGATTTTAAAATCATTTCATCAAGATATTTACTCACCTTTAAATAATAAACAGAATTATCGTAATAATGTCAGACCATGGAATTATAAAATAAAAATCCTCCGATATTGTAACCCCCCAACCGTGGTTACCCAGATTCTATGCATTATTTCATAAAATTGGCATGATAAAAAGAAAATCATGTATTGAAAGACCGATCAGTTTAGTATAATTGGAAACAAGATTCATACATAAGTTTAACATTACAGCTTGAAGAGAAATAAAACACAAATATATTTCATTAGAAGCATCCAAGCCTCCTAGATTATGCTTGCAAGTCCCTCATAAATAACTTCTTTAAATCATGGGAAAATGAAACATAAGAAAGGGGTGAGCTCAAACGCTCAGAAATGGTAAGTAATACATTGGAAAATGACATAAATATTAAGCATGGTGAATAATTGAAACCACATTCCTTTACCAATAATAGACATGAATACTTTTATGGAAAGAATATGAACTTTGTAAATAATTCCATAATAAAACAAAACCATGGGTATTCTACTAGTCGAATGACCTCATGAACCATCAATAGTATTTCCATAATAAGGGAATGTATAATTCCGGACATTCTGAAACTTTTTTCAAGGCCTCATCCAAGACGTCTAAAAATGATTAAGACATCGGCCAAAACCATAAATCAAATTGGGAAAGAGGCTCGGACAATTCCATGTCTAGTTTTCTCATGAGACCTACCAATGCATGGAGGAGCTATAGCGGGCTCCACCCATCACTTACTACGTCTAATACATTCCTCATATGAAAAAGTTTAAATATATCATAAACATTCGTATTGAAACTAGAATACGAAATGTAAGTACTTTAACCATAAGCAATGAATGGTATAAAAATAGCACATCAACAGTTAAACATATCACAAATCCTTCAATACAATATGAAAGTTTTGTATCATAATAAATCAATGTCAAATAAACTTAAAATCCATCAAAGGATGTTGACATAGATGAAATCAAAACCCTTTTTAGAGAAATGTCGCTTTCTATTTTGAAATTATTTAAGAGTCACATAATTATAAGGAAAACAATTATTTTGAAAATATTCTTATATTCTTGTATGGGATGATTTGATGATGTTATAATAGCGGAAAATAGCCACACCTTCTGTATAAGATAAAAAAACATTCTTAACTTAAATTTGTCGAAAAGGTCAAAAAGTAACTTGTTAGGAAAACGATGGAAAGATTCCTTTCAGAACACATAAGGGTATAAATTACATAAACCCATTGTCTAGTAAATAGTAATAATGTCTTGAAATATATTTTTATGAAACATGGATGTGGATGATATAGAGGATCTCAGTAGATACTTACGTAAAAACAACCTCAGATAATAAAGAGATTGTGAAATTAACCCTTACATTGTACTTTTCCTTGGTCTTGGGTAGGTTAAACTCATGTATAATGGTAAAATAATTGTTATTAAATTATACAGGAATCATATACATTAATATGATATCATATATGATCTTTTAACATTGCATTGTCAACAATATCTTTGTATTATCGTCATTTCAGGTGTTATCTTAATCGTTTTCTTTTTTATGTTTTGATACATAAGACATGTTTTTTATGGATAGGTTGTATCTTATTCATATCCAGAATGATATAAAGTCATTAAACAATATTGTTAATCATAAAATGTGAATTATACTTGAATGGATATGTTGGGGAATGAATCTCATCGTGTTCTTGGAAACGGTAGTCTGTACGTACGCACGAGCGACAATATCATTATTTTGATATTAAAATAAAATATAATTGGAAGGAACATAATATATACAGACTCATTATCATGTTATATTTATTATTTACATCAACTAAACATCATTATCATACCCATCTAAATAATAATGTTTTGAATAACAATTACACCATGACGTGGATACGGTGAGCCATACTTACGCATGTATGGTGACATGTTATTCAAAGGATTGATAGAATACTGCATACGGTTTTACCATATTTATAAAAATATATATATATATATAATATACTGGATTTATTATTTTAGAATAAAAATAATGGTGAAAAAAGAAGTGGAAGAAGAAAGGAACTTGAAAGAGGGTGGTGAAATCATTACCTCTTCTTCGGGTTCTTCCTTTTATTTTGATCAAAAGGGCTCCGTAGGTTGGATTTTGGATCAAACAAAGACCTCTAGGTTAATTTGAAGGAAGTTGGGAGGATTTTTTGGTAGAGTTTGGCTGATCCAAAAAGCTTGGTGGTGTGAATTAGAGGTAAGGGAGAGTGCCCTTTTATAAGAGGGGTGAGAGGAACCTTAGGAAAAGCTAGAAATATTATTTTATAATAAATTCATATTCTGTTTCTAATGGATACAATCTGATTTATTTTGAGGATAAGGTGGGAATGGGTAAAATACAACTCAACCAATAGGTTTTATACAGGTTTGGGTAACATTATTAACCTTATCTTTTAGTTTTAACTCCTTGTTAATTAGTTTGACATTTACCAGGTCTCATTGTAAATTTATATTATATGTTTAATAAACATACTATATACTTACAAGAGACCCCCAAATGGTAAATTAATGATACAAATATCATTATATAAGTCTTTTGGAAGAACCTTAGTTTTTTAAGAATAGAATATCAATTAATAATATAATATTTGTTTTAAAAACATCTTTATGTCAATTTTGACATAATTTAATAATTGATTTTTGTTAAAGTATTAACAACATTATTAATTCTAAAGAAATTAATTTAAGAAATAATAACATGTCATATTAACCAATAGAATTCGTGGATTTCATGAAAACTTTAAAAATATATTTATTTCAACATTTATAATAACAATTATTTGAATCATTCATTAATAAACAAAATACGGCATCATTATTGTGTCATAAATAAATTTAATTATTAAATGTCTAAAAATTATAAATAAAATACCATTATATAGGAATTTATTTTAGATTTATAAGGAATTTTTATTGTACAAAGTATACCTTATATATCATCATGAAAAAAAATGTTTCTAAAAGATATATGCTTATGTCATTTTTGTATTTACTTTAACTTAATTAATATAAAGTGTCATTATCACTTACAAGTGTCTCCATGGGGTCCCAAAATTGACCCAAAGATTTACATGGTTGGAAATGTATAAACCAATATGGTTAGGACACGTTTTAGTGTAAATTAATATTATTATAATATTATTTTATTCCCTTATTTACCGGATTTACCCTTTAAACAGGGTAAATAAAATATTTACCGAAGTATTTATTCAAAATGTCATAAAATAAAAGTTAAATATTTAAATAATTTGGATCTACTAATTATAATTATGGAATCCATTTTTATATTTTCAAAATGAATAATTGGCAGAAACTTATTTAAAATTAATTCTTATTTTCAAAATAAAAAGAGTATTTTTAAGAAATAATAACTATCAAATAATAGACACTTGCTTATGTGCAGTTTAAATGTGAAATTCTGTCCAATGACCAACATTGGGATAAATTGTAAAAATATAATCTAATTATACTCTAAAATCACTCAAATTCAGAATTTATCACAATTACTTATTTTGATTAAAAATGGTGTTTTTTAATTTAAATTTAGTAATTTTCATTATTCATTAAAATATGAAAGTTATCTGAAAAGTTCCAAAAATTAACCATAAGCTAATTTTGATATTAAAAATCCAAAAATGAATTCCATTTTGAAAAATAAAAGGAATGAAATTTTAGAAAGTGGGTATTACTATTCATAACATCTAGTTTTATTGGTTGTGGTGTGTGATAGAACTCGAAATTGCATACAACACACACTACTGTATTATTCAAAGAAAATCATACCATGGAAGGCAGGGGTGTTACATTCTCCCATCCTGGAAATAATTTCATCCTTGAAATTTCTTTAATACTACCACATTAAAAGACTCAGGTGGTTCTTCAACATAAGTTCCTCGGGTTCCCATGTTGCCTCTTCAATCTTATAGTTTCTCTATTGAACTTTTACCAGATGAGTCCTCTGGTTTCTTAGCACTTGTTCTATCATATCAAAAATCTTGACAGGCTCCTTGCAATAAGACATATCTGGTTCTAGTTATAATTCCTCATAGGTGAGTACATGCGTTGGTTCAGGCATGTATTTTCTCAACAGTGATATATGGAACACATCATGAACTTTGGAGAGACATGGCGGTATTGCCAAACATTAAGCTACAGCCCCAATTCGTTCTAGAATTTCGAATGGTTTGATGTACCTGGGACTCAATTTTCCCTTATTACAGAAATATATAACACCCTTCAATGGAGATACCATCAAGAAAACATGATTTCCTACCTGAAATTCCTAATCCTTCCTTCGGTTATCGGCATAACTCTACTTCCTACATTGAGCTCCTTTGATGTGGCTTTGGATTACCTTTACCTTTTCCATCGTTTCCTCAACAAGTTCTAGGCCTACAAGCTTTCTTTCACCAATATCATCCCAATAGGTTGGTGTGCGATATCTATTTCCATATAGCGCTTTATATGGCACCATCTGAATACTCCAATGGAAGCTATTAATATTGGAAAATTCTACCAAAGGTAAATATTGATCCCACATACCCTGAAAGGAATGTGAGAAGGATACCAACATGTCTTCTATGGTTTGAATAGTTCGTTCTGATTGTCAATCTGTTTGAGGGTCGTAGGCAGTGCTCAAATGAAGTTCAGTGTCTAGGGACTTCTGAAGACTCTTCTAGAATCTTCATGTAAAATGTGGATCACAATCAGAAGCAATTGATATGGGTACAACATGAAGCCTCACAACTTCACTAATATAAAGTCATGCTAGACATTCAAGTGGTAAATCTTCCCTTATAGCAAGAAAATGTGCATACTTTGTAAGATGATCATCAATGACCCATATTGCATCGTTCCATCTAGGAATCTTTGGTTATCCCATGACAATATCCGTCGTAATATTATCCCATTTCCACTCCGGTATGGGAAGAGGTTGCATGACTCATCCATGTTGTTGCCTTCAGGCTTTCACTTGTTGAAAACCCATAGACCTTGACACAAAATAAGAAATCTCTCTGTAACGCCCTGACCCCAGTTACCCAGAGTCGGTGCATTAATTACATAACATTGGCATGATCACGAGAAAGATCAAGTCTCGAAAGACCGATTAGTTTAGTAGCCTTGGAATAACTAGATATATCCATAAATTTTTACATTACATCATAAAAAAACATCTTGTCTTCATATCCCCTCATACTATCCCTGCAGGTCATTCATAATTACTTCTTCATAATCCTGGGAAAAAAATAAAACATTGAAAGCGGTGAGATCAGATGCTCAGTAAGGATAACATTATAGCAGAAGCTTTCATAAATAAGCATAAACACTTAAGGCAATTTATAACTAAAACAAAAGCCTTCTAAACTTGAACTTCAGCATAAAATGGCAAAGGTAAAATGAAATAATGCCATTTACTTACTCACATGGATATTCTACTAGTCGAATGATCACATGCAATATCAATATCCACTTTCATAATGATGGAATGCATAATGCCAGACTATTATAACCACGTAGCCAAGGCCTCGTGCCAAGACTACAAATAAGATTTTGCCAAGGCCTTGTGCCAAGACACTAGTTTGTCTCATGAGACCTACCGATGCATCGAGGAGCTATAGCGGGCTCCACCCGTCACTTATTAAGTCCAATGAATTCCTCATATGAATAGGTTTAATCATAAAATAAACATTCGTATTAAAACTAGCATATGAAATGTCAATACTTTAACCACAAACCATGAATGGTATAAAAATAGAACATCCACAGTCGAACATAACTCATTTGATACAATATGGAAGATTGTATTGTATCACATTAACCTCAATCATGAATAATGAAGGATGTTGACATAGATGAAAATAATCATCAAAACTATTTGAGGGAAATATCCCCCTTTTCTTGAAATCATTTAAAAGTCACACTATTTGTCAAGAAGCCATTTAAAAATATATTTTTGAATCAAAGTGTCCCATACCACTTTGAAACTTTTAAAAGGAGTTTTAATTTTAAAACTTTAATGTCCATATAAATAAATCCTTAAAACCATTTTTTAATACATGGACATTAATGAGCAAGATTTAGAAGAATAAGTCTTTAAAACATTTTAAAATGGTATTTTGGTTAGAGATTCTAACCAAAAGAGAGATACTTGAGTACAAATAATTGAGGTAATAAAAACTTTGTAATATCTTGAGAATAAAGGGATTCATGATATACTATGTCAAAGTACATTATATACACCACATAAAAGTGATTTGGTGTATATCAACAAAGAAGTCCCAATTGAATGTAAATTGAGATGAAATCTCTCATAAAGGTCGTATCCTTAGGTTAAGGATAAATCAATGATATAATTATGTGTGAAAATATAAATACACTATATATGATTGAATATTCAGTGTAAAACAATCAAAGGATATTCACACATATTCTTGTAGAAACAACACCAACGAATTGGATGTTTAACTCAACAAATGGTGAAAGAGTTAAAATTACTATTATCAAATTCATATTAATGACATGAGAATTATCAATAGAGTGATTATGTGTATCAAAAGTATATCCACGGGAAGGGGAGTGGAAATTATGACATAATCAAATGAATAATGATTCCACACATAATCTTGGAGTAATATAATCAATGAAATATGCGTAAAGCCAAATGAGTGGAAATTGAAATGTCAAATTCCCTTATCGATTTGGTAACTTACGAAACATAAAACTATGAAAGAAGGATCATACCATGACTATGTAAGTACCCATAAATTAATGTATATTACACAATGAATACAATCATGGGCAGTACACATACACCACATGTAATAATTAAGTGGTGAACAATGGAATTCTCACGAAATTAAGAGTGAGATAAGAAACTCTTTACCACGTTAATCAACTGAGTCGTATGGCCAAAAGTTAATAACCACCAAAATGATTTACATAATAACATGAATATAAAGATAATCATGATAATATATATCAAATTGTCATACACAATACACCACTTTCAATAATTTAGTGGCGAACAATGGAAATCTCACGGAGTTGAAAGTGAGATAAGAAAATCCCTTACCATGAACTTTCCCTTAGTCGATGGTATGTTAACCTCCTATATAATAATTAAAACATTTATTAAATTGTAAAATAATCATATGCATAAATTTGATATCATATATGATCTTTTAACATTGCTTTATTAATAATATCTTAGTATTATCGTCGTTTCGGGTGATAATCGATTCGTTCTTCTTAAATGTTTGGTTACGTAAGACATGTTTGTGATGGATATATTATATCTTATTCATAATCAAAATGATATTAACATTATTTTTATCCCTAAAATGAGAATAGGACTTGAATGGATACGATGGAGGATGGATCTCATCGTGTTCGTGGAGATGGTAGTCCGTACGTACGCACGAATGCTACTTCTATTTAATTTTTCATTTTAAAAGAATTGAATCCAAATGATACATAGGTATATTATTATTCCAGTATAATATAATATTTTATATATGTTACTTATGTTCATTAACACCATTCTTTATACGTTCCATGTGTGGTATGAACGAGTCATATCATTTTAAGGGGGCGGTAGTCTGCACTTCCTCAAATGAAATTATCGTACGTATATACAACATGAAACGAATAATGGTATGAAATAAAATGGAATTACAGAAGGTTATATATAAAATATGTATCATTAATATCACACTTAATTACAGTGCCATCATAATGGCCACCATGAGAGGCAGTAAGATGTATTTGAACAATCATCATTTCGTGAGGCGTTAGTTTTCCATTCACAGAAACATTATGTTCACCATCCATTAGATGGAGGTGTGTGTATGTGTAGTTCGAATCCTTCTTATAAAAACATCCTAGTATATTGAGGATACTTTTTTTTGTTACAAAATAAAGGAAGTAAAAAAGAGTTTGGGGGTTGGAGAAGCAAAATAAATGAAAATAATTTAAGAGAAATTGTTACCTTTAATTTAGGTAACTCACTTTGGTTGGAACCAAAGGACTTCTTGAAATGCTTTATGCCTAAGGGGAAGCTTCAAGTAGGAGTATAGGGATGTGGGGAGCTTCTTTGGGCAGAGTTTGGACGATTCAAGTGGCTTGAGAGGTGTGAGGAATGAGTATAAGTGGTCTCCTTTTATAATGGAGAGGAGGGGCTCTTTAGGAAAGAGTGAAAGTATTACTTTATAATATAATTAAATTCTGTTTATAATTGTCCAAAAATAGTTGAGGTCGAAGATAGGATGACTCATATTCTAAATAACATCAACCAATAATAATTTGACCGGTTTTAGATAATATTTTAATCAATATAATCTTATTTATTTAAATGATTTATTAATGAGGTAAACATTGCATCATTATTGTGTCAATAATAATTTAAATTATTTGATGTCTAAAAATTATAAATAAAATATCATTATGTAGGAAATCTTTTTATCTTTCTAATAAATATTTATAATCGAAAATCCAACATGTAAAACCCTATGTAAAAATTTTTCTTATAAAAGATGTAAGCTTATGCCATATTTATTTTTATTTTAACTTTATTAATATAATGTGTCCCTACCACATACAATTGGCTCCAAGGGGTCCCCAAATCGACCCAAGTATTCCCATGGTCGGGTATGTGTCCACCAATAAGGTTAGAACACGTTTTAGGGTAATTTTGTATTATTATAATATTATTTTTTAACCCTTATTTACCAGATTTACCCTTAACCGTGGTAAATAAAATATTTACCACAGTAATTATTCAAAATTTCTAAAAATAAAAGTTACCTATTTACACAATTTGGAAATCCTGATTCCAAATATGGAATTCATTTTTCTAAATTCAAAACACAGAAGTGGCAGAAATTAATTTAAAATTAATTCCCGTTGTCAAAACAAAAAACGTGTTTTTAAGAGGTAATAACTATCAAAAGATTGACACTTGTTTATGTTCGGTTTAATTGTAAAATTATGTCCAATGACCAACATTATATTAAATGGTAAAATTATATTCTAAATATAATTTAAAACCACTCAAATTCACAATTTACCACTATTAATTATTTTGATTAAAAAAGTTGTTTTTAATTAAAATTTAGTAATTTTCACTATTCATCAAAATATGAAATTTATCCGAAAAGTACCAAAATTTCACCTTAGGCGAAATTCAATATTCCGAATCCAAAAATGAAGTCCATTTTAAAATATAAAATATATATAATTTCAAAATTTAGGTATTACTATTCATAACGGCTAGTTTGATTGGTTGTGGCGTGTGTTAAAACTCATGGTTGCGTACAACACACGCTACTATTTTATTCAAAGGAAAGCGTACCGTGGAAGCTTGGGATGTTTCATTCCAAATTTTTTGATGTCCCAATTTATTCAGATAGTTTAAAATATTTTATTTAAAAAGGATTCACTATTAAAAGTTAATAAAAGTGCAACACTGAAAATGAATCTGTTCTTGCATTATGACTAAGAAACTCATAATAGGGATTATAAAATTATAAGGATTATATAAAGTTCAAAATGTAGTTAATACTATTCATGACCTCTTTTAATGGCTTTTTTTGTACGTCATGGTGTGATTGAACTCGATGTTGCGTGTAGTGCAAGTTATTGAATTATTTTTAAGAAATAACACACTATGAAATCCTGGGGTGTTACATTCTCCCCTCCTTCAATATATTGCGTCCTCACAATTTGAAATTGTTCTTCGAAAATAAAAGGTTGAAAGTAGAAAATATATTTGTGGGAAAACCCAAATCAAAAATTGGGTTAGTAAAATTTAGTCTTAATATAAGGAAAAGAGAAATGAAAGGGTCACCACCAAATTATGATCTCGATTAGGAGAACATTGGTGGCAATTAGAGACATATAATTGGAGAAAAAATGTAAATATTTATAGGTAGTGATTGAGGTCATCAATCACAAACAAGTATAAAATTGAGGTCCTTAAACTCATCAATCTATGATGATTTGAAATACCATCGGTCCAAGAAAACATAGGGTGTTGGGATAACACATTTTTGACGTTTCAAAATATCTTAGTTGAAATCCCACATCGAAAAATGAATTAATGAGGCCTCTATTTAAAATAAAGAGTGGAAAGTATGAAGATTACCGAAAATAACACATAATAGGGTTCCATGTAGGAAAATATGGATATGGAAGAGAAATCTAACCATTAATTATCTGATAGAGAGTGGTAGAGAACATGGCTATGAAAAGGCCAACAATCCCAAAGCCATAAATTAGTGATGATTTAATGTACCATCTAGGACAACATTATTTTTTTAAAAGTTACATTACATAAGGAAGACGAATTCATTTATGATATTGACTAAGAACATTATGAGATATACTTAAATTTTAAGTAGATTTTCTTTATTTAATAAATTTCCACCACTAACTCAATTTTTTTAAACGATGAGTATTCAAGAAGACTTGGTCACACTGGAAGAACTAGAATAAACTTCTATAGAATCACATGATCCATGTAGGATAAACCATATATTTACATTGTCTTTGAAGATTAATCAAAACCAAAATGGTTAGTGAATGATATAATGATCCCCCAAAAGGATATTCATCGAGATAAATATGCACTAATCATAATTTCTAAAATTAAACCAACAATACCCCAAAGTTAAATAGATACCATTCAATAATGAATTGTCCTTAAAATCCTTTAATATAATCCAAACTAATATTGAAACCCAAAACATAGAAGAATTTGATTATGTAGTCTCCCATGTTACAATGTATCTCCAAATGACATCAAATACTCTTAAAGTCACATACTTAAAAGTAATTAACATCATCACATATTCTCTGTTATAGGTTAATCATTTCCATAAATAGCCCAAATCTCTATAAATCAACATTAAAAACGTAGATAAAAATCCACCATTACTCTACAAATGAAACCTCATTGTATTCTATTTTCCTTGGGCATATAGTGTTCCTAACAAAATGAACATCTTCCAAAATAACATTTATCACTTAATCACCAAATCATTTTCCTATACCAAGGTTATTCATTTGATAAGACATAAGAACCCAAATCATCTTATTATTGATCAATAAAATCATTTAACAAAAAAATAGTCACACTAACCAGGGACTTCACATAGTCCAGTGGTAGGCGATAAATCCCAATCGCAATTTGGTTGTGGGTTCGATTCCCACAGCTTTGTCCGACGCGATGGGTTGTCACACGGTCTACGTGTTGTCCTTTTTCAAAAACTATATTTTATAATATTACCAAAATGAGATAAATTCCTCAAAATAACATAATTTAACTACAAATGTTATATCATACTTTTCATTTTCATCCCAAATTATAATAACTTATCATTTTCTCAAACCCCAATGATTATATAAAACCAAATGGTTATTTATACCTATATCCACAAGAGAAGAGACAATTCTTCCTCAAATATCATTCTCACATGGAAAACTGCGGGGTTACAAATACAAGAGAAAATTATTCCAAAGTAAACCCATCAACAAGGAGTGCTAATACTTTTTAAATTTTTCTCCAACCATTTATTTCCACATAGCTTCTTCTTTGACCAAGAAAATATCCTATAGAATAGGACATTCACTCGGGTAATGGCCAGGTCCCCTACATTTACGGCAAATGACTGTAAATGGACTCTTGGGACCATTTTTATCTTCTTCCATAGTACTCTTCATTTTTCTTCGGCAATTCTTCACTTTATGTCCTTCCTTCTCGCACGTAAAACATTTCGTTGTCCCATTGAGACACTTTCTTGGGTGTCTCTTTCCACATTTCCTGCATGATGAAAATTGAGGTTTCTTTTCTCCATGGTCTCCATTGCTAGAGATATTATCATTTATCACCTTTCTCTTCCTTGTTGAGTCTGGGAGTTGGTTAATATATATGTTGTTGATCATATTTTTGGAAAACTGATTTGGCATAAAGACGATATCTTTTACGCCTATCAACATTCCATTTTGTTGCTCATCGCCACCACCGTTCCCACCTTGTACATCATTCTCAAAGTCACTATGACTTCCTTGGAATCCAGCCAATAACTAAAACCAGAAAGCATTGTGTGAGTAATAGTAGTCATAAAATCATTTAGAGATTAAAATGTCACCATATTCTCAATTTGAAACATATTAGGATTAACCAAGGTCATTTACTCTCATCTTATGTATATATTACTTAAATCGGTTTGTAAAGAAAATGTAAATTATCCTAAGCATATCCCCCGGGAGTGTCGTAACCAAGAGTGCAGCAAGGCCCATTGTCGTGCACCAGTTCCTGTTCGAGTCTAGCTCAAAGAGGTGTTTTTGGGTTTTACCCCTAGGTACATCTGTGCCAGAGCCGCCTCTACCTGCTCGTATCCAGACAGGGATGTATTGCTCGGAAAACTCACAAAATCTCTACAATACCAAAATTCTAGGAAGTTCTTTTATACTAATCCTCAAAGTTCATCTTAGGTCTACGTGCTCTAATCAGAGTTTATCTAAATCTAGCTACCAAGGTTTGTACTAAACTTCCTCTGATACCAACTGTAACGCCCCGACCCCAGTTACCCAGAGTCAGTGCATTAATTACATAACATTGACATGATCACGAGAAAGATCAAGTCTCGAAAGACCGATTAGTTTAGTATCCTTGGAATAACTAGATACATCCATAAATTTTTACATTACATCATAAAAAAAAATATTGTCTTCATATCCCCTGATACTATCCCTGTAGGTCATTCATAATTACATCTTCATAATCCTGGGAAAAAATAAAACATTGAAATGGGTGAGCTCAGATGCTCAGTAAGGATAACATTATAGCAGAAGCTTTCATAAATAAGCATAAACACTTAAGGCAATTTATAACTAAAACAAAAGCCTTTTAAACATGAACATCAGCATAAAATGGCAAAGGTAAAATGAAATAATGCCATTTACTTACTCACATTGATATTCTACTAGTCGAATGATCACATGAAATATCAATATCCACTTTCATAATGATGGAATGCATAATGCTAGACTATTATAACCACATAGCCAAGGCCTCGTGCCAAGACTACAAATAAGATTTTGCCAAGGCCTTGTGCCAAGACACTAGTTTGTCTCATGAGACCTACCGATGCATCGAGGAGCTATAGCGGGCTCCACCCGTCACTTATTAAGTCCAATGCATTCCTCATATGAATAGGTTTAAGCATAAAATAAACATTTGTATTAAAACTAGCATACGAAATGTCAATACTTTAACCACAAACCATGAATGGTATAAAAATAGAACATCCACAGTCAAACATAACTCATTTGATACAATATGGAAGATTTTATTGTATCACATTAACCTCAATCATGAATAATGAAGGATTTTGACATAGATGAAAATAATCATCAAAACTATTTGAGGGAAATATCCCCCTTTTCTTGAAATCATTTAAAAGTCACACTATTTGTCAAGAAGCCATTTAAAAATATATTTTTGAATCAAAGTGTCCCATACCACTTTGAAACTTTTAAAAGGAGTTTTAATTTTAAAACTTTAATGTCCATATAAATAAATCCTTAAAACCATTTTTTAAAACATGGACATTAATGAGCATGATTTAGAAGAATAGGTCTTTAAAACATTTTAAAATGGTATTTTGGTTAGAGATTCTAACCAAAAGAGAGACACTTGAGTACAAATAATTGAGGTAATAAAAAATTTGTAATATCATGAGAATAAAGGGATTCATGATATACTATGTCAAAGTACATTATATACACCACATAAAAGTGATTCGGTGTATATCAACAATGAAGTCCCAATTGAATGTAAATTGAGATGAAATCTCTCATAAAGGTCGTATCCTTAGGTTAAGGATAAATCAATGACATAATTATGTGTGAAAATATAAATACACTATATATGATTGAATATTCAGTGTAAAACAATCAAAGTATATTCACACATATTCTTGTAGAAACAACACCAACGAATTGGATGTTTAACTCAACAAATGGTGAAAGAGTTAAAATTACTCTTATCAAATTCATATTAATGACTTGAGAATTATCAATAGAGTGATTATGTGTATCAAAAGTATATCCACAGGAAGGGGAGTGGAAATTATGACATAATCAAATGAATAATGATTCCACACATAATCTTGGAGTAATATAATCAATTAAATATGCGTAAAGCCGAATGAGTGGAAATTGAAATGTCAAATTCCCTTATCGATTTGGTAACTTACGAAACATAAAACTATGAAAGAAGGATCATACCATGACTATGTAAGTACCCATAAATTAATGTATATTACACAATGAATACAATTATGGGTAGTACACATACACCACATGTAATAATTAAGTGGTGAACAATGGAATTCTCATGAAATTAAGAGTAAGATAAGAAACTCCTTACCACGTTAATCAACTGAGTCGTATGGACAAAAGTTAATAACCACCAAAATGATTTACAGAATAACATGAATATAAAGAGAATCATGATAATATATATCAAATGGCCGTACACAATACACCACATTCAATAATTTGGTGGCGAACAATGGAAATCTCACGGAGTTGAAAGTGAGATAACAAAATCCCTTACCTTGAACTTTCCCTTAGTCGATGGTATGTTAACCTCCTGTATAATAATTAAAACATTTATTAAATTATAAAATAATCATATACATCAATATGATATCATATATGATCTTTTAACATTGCTTTATTAATAATATCTTAGTATTATCGTCGTTTCGGGTGATAATCGATTCGTTCTTCTTAAATGTTTGGTTACGTAAGACATGTTTGTAATGGATATAATATATATTATTCATAATAAGAATGATATTAACATTATTTTTATCCCTAAAATAAGAATAAGACTTGAATGGATACGATGGAGGATGGATCTCATCGTGTCCGTGGAGACGGTAGTCCGTACGTACGCACGAACGCTACTTCCATTTAATTTTTCATTTTAAAAGAATTGAATCCAAATGATACATAGGTATATTATTATTACAGTATAATATAATATTTTATATATGTTACTTATTTTCATTAACACCATTCTTTATACGTTCCATGTGTGGTATGAACGAGTCATATCATTTTAAGGGGGCGGTAGTCCGCACTTCCTCAAATGAAATTATCGTACGTATATACAACATGAAACGAATAATGGTATGAAATAAAATGGAATTACAGAAGGTTATATATAAAATATGTATCATTAATATCACACTTAATTACAGTGCCATCATAATGGCCCCCATGAGAGGCGGTAAGATGTATTTGAACAATCATCGTTTCGTGAGGCGTTAGTTTGCAATTCACAGAAACATTATGTTCATCATCCATTAGATGGAGGTGTGTGTATGTGTAGTTAGAATCCTTCTTATAAAAACATCCTAGTATATTGAGGATACTTTTTTTTGTTACAAAATAATGGATGTAAAAAGAGTTTGGGGGTTGGAGAAGCAAAATAAATGAAAATAATTTAAGAGAAATCGTTACCTTTAATTTAGGTAACTCACTTTGGTTGGAACCAAAGGACTTCTTTAAATGCTTTATGCCTTTGGGGAAGCTTCAAGGAGGAGGAGAGGGATGTGGGGAGATTATTTGGGCAGAGTTTGGACGATTAAAGTGGCTTGAGAGGTGTGAGTAATGAGTAGAAGTGGTCTCCTTTTATAAGGGAGAGGAGGGGCTCTTTAGGAAAGAGTGAAAGTATTACTTTATAATATAATTAAATTCGGTTTATAATGGTCCAAAAATAATTGAGGTCGAAGATAAGATGACTCATATTCTAAATAACATCAACCAATAAGAATTTGACAGGTTTTAGATAATATTTTAATCATTATAATCTTATTTATTTAAATGATTTATTAATGAGATAAACATTGCATCATTATTGTGTCACTAATAATTTAAATTATTTGATGTCTAAAAATTATAAATAAAATATCATTATGTAGGAAATCATTTTAGCTTTCTAATGAATATTTATAATCGAAAAATCCAACATGTATAACCCTATGTAAAAATTGTTCTTATAAAATATGTAAGCTTATGACATTTTTATTTTTATTTTAACTTTATTAATATAATGTGTCCCTACCACATACAAGTGGCTCCAAGGGGTCCCCAAATCGACCCAAGGATGCCCATGGTCGGGTATGTGTCAACCAATAAGGTTAGGAAACGTTTTAGGGTAATTTTGTATTATTATAATATTATTTTTTAACCCTTATTTACCGGATTTACCCTTAACCGTGGTAAATAAAATATTTACCACAGTAATTATTCAAAATGTCTAAAAATAAAAGTTACCTATTTACACAATTTTGACATCCTGATTCCAAATATGGAATCCATTTTTCTAAATTCAAAACACAGAAGTGGCAGAAATTAATTTAAAATTAATTCCCGTTGTCAAAACAAAAAGCGTGTTTTTAAGAGGTAATAACTATCAAAAGATTGACACTTGTTTATGTTCGGTTTAATTGTAAAATTATGTCCAATGACAAAATTATATTAAATGGTAAAAATATATTCTAAATATACTTTAAAACCACTCAAATTCACAATTTATCACTATTAATTATTTTGATTAAAAAAGTTGTTTTTAATTAAAATTTAGTAATTTTCACTATTCATCAAAATATGAAAGTTATCCGAAAAGTACCAAAATTTCACCTTAGGCTAAATTCGATATTCCAAATCCAAAAATGAAGTCCATTTTAAAATATAAAATATATATAATTTCAAAATTTAGGTATTACTATTCATAACGGCTAGTTTGATTGGTTGTGGCGTGTGTTAAAACTCAAGGTTGCGTACAACACACGATACTATTTTATTCAAAGGAAAGCGTACCGTGGAAGCTTGGGATGTTTCATTTTAACTTTTTTGATGTCCCAATTTATTCAGATAGTTTAAAATATTTTATTTAAAAAGGTTTCACTATTAAGAGTTGATAAAAGTGCAATACTAAAAATGAATCTGTTCTTGCATTATGACTAAGAAACTCATAATAGGGATTCTAAAATTATAAGGATTATATAAAGTTCAAAATGTATTTAATACTATTCATGAACTCTTTTAATGGCTTTTTTTTGTACGTCATGGTGTGATTGAACATGGTGTTGCGTGTAGTGCAAGTTATTGAATTATTTTTAAGAAATAACACACTATGAAATCCTGGGGTGTTACACTTTCTCTTCATGTTGTCCCACAAAAAATGTTCCTTCAAAATTCTATACAATTTGGTACTCCTAGGGTGTATAGAGAAATTGAAACTATGATCATCATCAAACAAATCCCTTCTTAGATCATGTATAATGGGAACACAAAGTCTCTTCCCAAACTTCAAAATTCCATCTTCATACACAAAGTCACTCAATCTCCCATCATTCACAGCTTTAATCTTCTTTTGAAACACTTCATCACCAGTCAGAGAACTCTTTATCCTTTCTATTAAAGATGGTTTGGCAACCATTTGAAAAATCATTGATGTTTCACCTTCCATGGTTATTCCCATATCCATCATTACTAGATCCATATATATATGATCCTTTTTTACTCTCATCTTGTTCAAAACTCCATGATCCTTTCACCTAAAAAATCTGCCACCTTATTTGCCTTCCCCTGGTGGTAGTGTATCGTGCAATCATAATACTTGAGTTGTTCAAGACATCTCCTATGCCTCATGTTTAGTTCTTTTTGTGAGAAAATATACTTCAACCTCTCATGATCAGTTTAAATCTCACATTTTTCAACATAGAGGTAGTGTCTCCAAATATTCAAAGAAAAGATTACAAATGCTCACTCAATATCATGAGTAGGATAGTTTTTCTCATTAATTTTCAGTTGTAGTGATGCATAGTCTATAACCCAATCATTCTACATAATGACACAACCAAGTCCTTCATTCGATGCATCACTATAAATAACAAACCCATCATTCCCCAGTGGTAGAGTTAATATAGAATCATTGACTAATCTTCTTTGCAGTTCTTCAAAACATTCTTCACACTCTTTTGTCCAAACAAATTTAACCCCTTTACATGTGAGCTTCATTAATGGGTTAGGAAATCGGGAAAAATACTGGACGAAATGACGATATTAACCTGCTAATCCAATAAAACGGTGTACCTCAGTTATACTCGTCAGTGTTGACCATTCATGGATTGCCATGGTCATATAAGGATCAACGGAAATTTCATCCTTTGAGACAACATGGAAAAGAAAAGAATTCTCCTGAAGCTAGAATTCACACTTTCTAAACTTACCATATAATTCATGTCTTCAAAGATTCTTCAGGATAGTGCTCAAGTGATTTTCTTGATCTTCATATCTTTTGGAGTATTATAAGATATCATCAATAAATACCACTAAAAAATCCTCGATATATTCCATGAAAACCCTGTTTATTAGATCCATGAAGACAGAGGGTGCATTATTCAATACAAAATTCATTACTGTAAACTCGTAATGCCCGTACCTAGTTCAAAATGTTGTCTTTGGAATTTCTTCCTTTTTCACACACAGCTGATGGTATCAAGATCGAAGTTCAATCTTTGATAATAATTGAGCTCCATGAAGTTGGTCAAATAAATCATTAATGTGAGGTAGGGGATACTTGTTCGTTAGTGTTATACCATTGATCTCCCTATTGTAAATGCATAACCTCATAGATCCATCTTTATTCTCAACAAAAATTATAGGGGATCCCCATGGAGAAACACTACGCAGAATAAATACCTTATTTCTCAATTCCTATAGATGATTCTTTAGTTAATCTAATTCCATAGTGCCCATTCTATAAGGGGACTTTGATATGGGACTTTAACCAGGAATTAAATCAATGGAATACTCAATTTCTCTTTCTGGAGGATGTCTAGGTAAATCTCTAGGAAACACATCAACATATTCTTTCACAATAGGTACATCCTCTATTTGAACATTCGTTTCCTAACTCACAGTTATTTCATTCTCTTCCTCCTGGATAAATGAATTTAGTTGACCTATTAGGGGTGGATCTAGATAAGATTCAGGTGGTGATGATTCTGCTCTAAAGATAAGGTGTTCTTTATCATCATCATCAAAAATCGTAACCTTCTTCTTCTTACAATAAATCTTATCATCATGGTCCAAAATCTAATCCATACTGAGGAATATATCAAATTCAATCATGGGTATGACAATGAGGTCAACATATAAAGAACATTTATGTTCTCTAATGGGGACTGATTCACAAAACATTGTTGCAATGATACTACCCTTACTATTTTTAACTGAAAACTCCCTTGTTAAATCAAATTGGAAATATCTAATTTTCATAGCAAACTGTGAAGATATAAAACAATGTGATGATCTAAAAACAATTAAAGCATTTTCTAAACTTGATGAAACCATTAAATTACGAGATACTATGTATTTCGGTGCTTCAACCTCAGTAGTATTGATTGAATAATCCTGGCCTTGATCTCTTGGCCTTTTCTGAGGAAAGTTTCCCTGGCGCTTAGGAAATTCATTCTCATAATGTCCCATCTCCCTGCAATTTTATCATTGAACATTAGTAGCGTCTTTCTTTCCTTTAAAATCACCATGAAGATGGACTTTCTGTTCACATTTGTAGCATACTACTTATAGTTTTAGATAGGCACCATGGTGCTTCCTTCCACAATTATAATAGGGTGGAAATTCAATTCTTCCCTTCTTCCATGTTTCTTTATTTCCTTTCCCATAGTGTTCAGCAGATCTCTTCTTCTCTTCCTTTGATTTAAATTCATAATACATAGAGAATTTATTTTTTGTCTTGATAGCGCACGAGACAATATCTTTGTATGATGAGAAGGATTGTGATACTATTGCTCGACATAGAAATGGTTTTAACACATCAATGGAATGATCAACATTACTTCTTGGGTTATGTATATAATCTGCAGTATGCCTCGCTAACCTTGTAATTTTAGCCTCATACTTTGCGACATTCTCATCCTCCTTTTGTCTCAGACTCATATATTGCCTTTCTATATATTCTTGATGGTCACGAGGAATGTATTTTTCTAAGAAAATCACTATGAACTCCCTAAATTCCATATTTGATACTTCACCATCTTCGTTTTTGTTTTGAATCAATGACCACTATTGGTCAACATCTCTAGTGAGGCGGTAAACTGACATGATAACTTTTTCACTTTCACTACTCCCCAAGGCATGGAATATTTTCTCTATGGAATTTATCCATTGCTCGGCCACTAATGGATTTTTACTCCCATTGAATGTCGGTTGTTGTTTCCTCATGAAGCGTTCTAACATTGATCCTCCACGCTGTGGATCTGAGTGATCCATACATGAAAGGTTATTATCCATAACCTGTGTGAGTTGTCCCGGTATGGTGATTATCTGATCAGCACCAGTTGCATCACCAGCTCCACTATAAATATCTTTAGTAGGAGTTTAATCCCTGCATGGAGTGCATGCATTAATACAGTTTCCATTTCTTCCACTGGGCACCATTTCTAAACAATGGAATACACTAAATTAGTTTATGAATCACAATACATAAATCCAAACATGTAAAACACTTAACATGAATTGAACAGTTTATGGATATAATCCATAATCATAAAAATGTTTTCATTGAGGATGTATATACTCATAAATACTTACTAATGGTTTGTAAAGAAAATGAGAATTATCTTAAGCATATCCCCTGAGAGTGTCTTAACCAAGAGTGTAGCAAGGCACGTTGTCGTGCACTAGTTCTCGTTCGAGTTTAGCTCCAAGCAGTGTTTTTAGGTTTTACCCATAGGTACATCTATGCCATAGTTGCCTCTACCTGCTCGTATCTAGACATTGATGTATTTCTTGGAAAACTCACAAATTCTCTACAATACCAAAATTCTAGGAAGTTCTCCAATAGTAATCCTCAAAGTCTATCTTAAGTCTATGTGCTTTAATAAATGTTTATCTAAATCTAGCTTCCATGGTTTTGTATAAAACTTCACCTGATACCAATTGTAATGACCTGACCCTAGTTACCTAGAGTCGGTGCATTATTACATAACATTGTCATGATCACAAGGAAATCATGTCTCGAAAGAAAAATCAGTTTAGTATTATTGGAAACAATATTCATACATAAGTTCAACTTTACAGCTATAAGTGAACTACAACACAAATATATTTCATTAGAAACATCCAAGCCTTCTAGATTATTCCTTCAGGTCACTCATAACTAACTTCTTCATATTCTAGCAATATGAAACATAAGAAAGGGCTAAGCTCAAATGCTCAGTAGGGTATGTAATACAGCAGAAAATGACATAAATATTAAGCATGGTGAATAATTGAAACCACATGCCTTTACCAATAATAAACATGAATACTTTTATGGAAAGAATATGAGATGGGTAAATAATTCCATAATAAAACATAATAATGGGTATTCTACTAGTCGAATGACCACATAAACCATCAATATTATTTCCATAATGAGGGAGTGTATAATGCCAGCCATTCTGAAACATTTTGTGAAGGCCTCGGCCAAGATGTCTAGAAATGATTAAGGCCTCGGCCAAAACCAAAAATCAAATTGGGAAAGGGCCTTAGCAAATTCCACATCTAGTTGTCTCATGAGACCAACCAACGCATCGAGGAGCTATAGCGGGCTCCACCCATCACTCACTTTTTCCAATACATTCCTCATATTAAAAAGTGTAAACATATCATAAACATTCGTATTAAAACTAGCATAAGAAATGTCAATACTATAACCATAAATCAGTAATGGTATAAAAATAGAACATCCGCAGTCAAACATATCAAAAAACCTTCAATTCAATATGGATTTTTTGTATCATAATAAATCATCTTCAAATAAACTTAAAATCCATCAAAGGATGTTGACATAGATGAAATAAAAACCCTTTTAAGAGAAATATCACTTTCTTATTTGAAATTATTTAAGAGTCACATAATTATATAGAAAACATTTATTTTTAAAATATTCCTATAAGATTTTAAGGGAAGCTTTGATGATGTTATAACGGTAGAAAATAGGTGCACCCGCCGTATAAGATGAAAAACATTCTTACCTTAAATTTGCCGAAAAGGTCAAAAAGTACCTTGTTTGGAAAAAAATGGAAAGATTCCTTTCAAAACACATAAGGGTATAAATTAAATTAACACATTTTCTAGTAAATAGTAAATTTTGTTTGAAATATAATTTTATGAAACATGGATGTTGATGACAAAGGGGGTCCTAATTGATACTTATGTAAAAAAACCTCGGATAATAAAGAGATTGTGAAATTAACCCTTACCTTGTACTTTTCCATGGTAGAGGGTAGGTTAACCTCCTGTATAATGGGAAAATAAATGTTATTAAATAATACTAGAATCATATACATTAGTATGATATCATATATGATCTTTTAACACTACTTTGTTAATAATATCTTAGTATTATCGTCGTTTCAGGTGTTAACTTAATCATTTTCTTTTATATGTTTTGTTACATAAGGCATGTTTTTTATGGATAGGTTGTATCTTATTTATATCTATAATGATATAAAGTCATTAAAAATTATTTTTAATCATCATATGAGAAATATACTTGAATGGATATGTTGGGGAATGAATCTCACCTCGTTCGTGGAGACAGTAGTCTGTACGTACGCACGTGAAACTATATCATTATTTTGATTTTAAAATAATATATAATTGGATGGTATATCATATATACAGAATAATTATCATGTTATATTTATTATTTACATCAATTAAACATAATTGTCATAACCATCCAAATATTAATTTTTTAAATAACAATTACAGCACGACGTGGAAACGGTAAGCCGTATGTATGCATGTATGGTGACATGTCATTCAAAGGACGAATAGAATACTTAATATGGTAGTAACATATTTATAATAACATCACAATATATAGAAGATACTTGATTTATCATTTTATAATGGAAATAACAAAAAATGAAGAAGTTGAATAAGAAAGGAACTTAAAATAGAGTGGTGAAATCGTTACCTCTTCTAAGGGTTCGCCTTTTTGATTTGATCAAAAGGGCTCTGTAGGTTGGCTTTCTGATCAAAATAAGGCCTCTATGTTTAAGTGAGAAAAGTTGGGAGTATATTTGGGAATAGTTTGGCCAAGCCAAAAGGCATTGAAGGTGTTAATTAGAGGGAAGGGGGACTGCCCTTTTATAAGAGGGGTGAGGGGCACCTCAGGAAAAGCTAGAAATATTATTTTATAATAAATTTATATTGGGTCTCTAATGGAACCAAACAGATTTATTTCAAGTATAAGGTGGGGATGGGTTTAAAACAACTCAAAAAATAGGGTTTATATAGTTTTGGGTCACATTATTAACCTTATCTTTTAGTTTTGACTCTTAGTTAATTAGTTTGACATTTACCATGTCTCTTTGTATTTTTATATTATATAGTTAACAAACATACTATTCAAGAGACCCCAAAGTGGTCCATTAATGATACACCTATCATTATATATGTCCTTTAGCCGAACCTTGGATTTTTAGGAATTGGATATCAATTAATAATATAATATTTGTTTTAAAAACTCCTTCTTGTCAATTTTGACACTTTTTAATAATTGATTTTTGTTAAAGTTTTAAAAAATATACTAATTCCAACAAAATTAATTTAAGAAATACAATCATGTCATACTAACCAATAAAATTCTTGGATGTCATCAAAACATTCACATTATATTTATTATAACATTTATAATACCAATTATTTGATTCTTTAATTAATAAGGAAAATACTACATCATTATGGTGTCATAAATAAATTTAATTATTCAATGTCTAAAAATTATAAATAAAATACCATTATGTAGGAAATAATTTTAGCTTTATAATGAATATTTATAGTATAAAATATAGAATATATAACCCTATGTAAAAAAAATCTAAAAGATATATGCTTATGTCATTTTTGTATTTACTTTAACATAATTAATATAATTTGTCATTATCACTTACAAGTGGCTCCATGGGGTCCCCAAATCGACCCAAAGTTGCCCAGGGTCCGACATGTATCAACAAATATGGTTAGGACACGTTTTAGAGTAAATTAATATTATTAAAATATTATTTGTTGACCCTTATTTACCGGATTTAACCTTTAACCATGGTAAATAAAATATTTACCGATGTAATTTTTCAAAATGCCTAAAAATAATAGTTAAATATTTACACAATTTTGACCTCATGATTCTAAATATTGAATCCATTTTTCTAAATTCAAAACACATAAGTGTCAGAAACTAATTTAAAATTAATTTCCGCTGTCAAAACAAAATGATTATTTTTAAGAAATAATAACTATCAAAATATTGAAACTTGCTTATGTCCAGTTTAAATATGAAACTATGTCCAATGACCATAATTGGATTAAATGGTAAAAATATAATCTAATTATACTCTAAAATTACTAAAATTCATAATTTATCACTATTAATTATTTCGATTAAAAAATTTTGTTTTAATTAAAATTTAGTAATTTTCACTATTCATCAAAATATGAAAGTTATCCGAAAAGTACCAAAAATTAACTTTAAGCTATTATCGATATTTTGAATCCAAAAATTAAATCAATTTTGAATGATAAAATGTATAAAATTTAATAAATTTGGTATTACTATTCATAATGGCTAGTTTGATTGGTTGTGGTGTGTGTTAGAACTCGAAGTTGTGTACAACACACGCTATTGTATTATTCAAAGAGAAGCATACTAGGGAGGCTTGGGGTATTACACATATTTTTGAAACCATGGTATTCTTTTTTGTTTAAAATATTTTGTTATGTAGAGTCCAACAAAAAAATAAATACCCCCCCCCCTCTTTTCATTTATAAACCGACCCAAGATCCCATTTTTCTTACCTAAAAACATTATAGAAAATCCATACTCAGCTTGCACACTCTATAGTACTACCACGGTTCCCCCAATATCCCATGAATCCCCTCTCAAGATTTTGGAGTCGCACACTCATGTATGGATCGTCTCATTCCTCTCCTTCTATCAATTCAAGAGCCTTCTTTGATTTTTTTTATTAATTGAATTTTTTTTAATGTAATATATTTATGAACATCCTCTACTATCCAATGGTTTTTATTTTAATGAGGGATCATTTATTAACTCTCATTCTGAATTTTATCTAAGTAGTTAGTTTGCCAAAATTTTGTAAGGGATTTCTCTATTCTCAATTCTATTAAAGAATTCCTTTTATGTTATGTTTATTAAATTACATTTAGTTTTATTTTAATATTTTCTTAAATATTACCATTACTATAAATTATATTCATAAATAATTATATACACCTTCTCACTCTCATTAAGCCTCCCATGATCCTATATGCACCAACTTTATAATGCTGAAATATTACAAGGGGTCTTTTATTTCTCCACATTATTCAAGTATCTTCTTTGACTTATATATTTTATCTTCATTTAATTATGATGGTATGTTTTATTCCATATACCCATATTATACAATAGATTTCTGAAATATTAGAGACCGCTTTATCTCTCAATAATCCATTTTATGAACCTTTATGTAACTTCGTCATGCTTCTGAAATTTCACCATGATTTTCTATGCTAAAACAATTGTGTAATGAATTCCATAACCATTTTTTAATCAATGTAATTAACCTTTATGAAATTATTCTTATTTATTTGGTAGTTACATGTATGTATTCCACATTACTTAGTTGTGGAATAAATTATAATGATGAACGAATCCATGTTGAATGATCTACATGGCACACTTAAGCATGAGAATTAATTGAATATGATGGAAACCCCAGTTAGAGTTCTAATGCATTGGGTAATGTTTAGTATCATGATACATCATGTTGGGATAGTGGATGAACCTGATTTCTTTATATAACTTTTTCCATCATCATGTCTTGGTGGGTTTAGCCTTGATCTATTTCTATTGTTCAATGTTTTTTGTTATTTCCACATTTCCCATGTTATGATTATCATGTTATATCATGCCTTATTGTTCATGTTCCTTATATTACTCATTGATGTGTATATTTTCTGACATTAATCACTTTTTCCATGTTTATTCCCTTAGTGGACTTTATATCTCACCACTTTCCTATGTATGTCCCCAGGTTATCCTATGAATTTTAATTTTCAATGGTTTATTTTGAGCATATTAAGAAAGATTTCAATATAGATGTTGTATTACTTATTTTATGTTGTTATGTAATATACATAATTTCAAAATACACTAATCTTCTTGATCATCTGGGTTATATTAAGTGTATTTTATTGTTATAAATCCCATATTAATGTGAAATAAAGAGCAGGTTCATTATAGTTGGTATCAAATAAAATGTTTAGTTATTTTTTGGATTATTATTAGAAAACTATTTGGAATGGCTTATGGATAAGAATATGTGTAGAAAACATCCCTAAATTTTGGGTAATATAGATTAATTGGTTCATCATGAAAATAAATCCTTATCTAGATACTACATGTAGAGGTGGTTCTGACAAGATTCCATGGGTAATCGAGTACATGACAACAGGCCTTACTAAAGACATGGTTTGACACTCTAGAGGGATATGCTTGGGTAAATTCATAATCTTGTTATAAATGATTATTAAGTGAAAAAAACATTTCCCATATGAGTATATGTTAGGAAATATATCATGGATAACATAGATTAAATCTAACAAATTCATAACATAATAATTACATCCATATTATAAGTTAACCCTTTAATTTAATTTCATTCCCATTTATGCATTTAATAGTTTTAAAAAATTATCTCCTCTATGTCTATTTTGGATTAATTAAATGATTATAACCATAATAAAATAGTGAAATTTAGGGTGGTTGTCCATAGTATTATGAATTCCTTAATATCATGAAAGTTTAGTAGAATTATTCCAACACAACCACAAAGAATTGAAGTAGATATTTTAGTGAAAACTGAAAATGTGTCAATTATTTAATCACAAGAATATAATTACTCCCATATTAATGTTTATGGGATGAACATCCTAGTGAACCTTTCCAAAAATTCTTTGGTGGAATCATATGCAATTCGAGGCATGGATTGGCATTCCCTATATAGAGCCAACATAAATTTCCATGAGAAGAAAATCATTATCTATATTGTGAATTGACCCCCAATTGTATTCAATTGAAAATAGGAGGTTGAATCTTCATTAGTGCCATCATATCAAGAGTTGATATTATTATCCTATTTTCAAGAATATCAAGCTAAAATTATTGTGTCTGAGAAAATCATTGTCCTCGAATACATGTATATTATGAGGGAATATGCTGACATGTTTCCTGATTAATTTCCTTTTCTTCCTTCTAGATGAGAGGTTGAATTTTCTATCGATCTTATAACTAGGGAATTTACATTATCAAATACTCCATATATAATTTATATTGTGGAACTTGAGGATCTAAATAAACAACTACAAGAGAATATTCATAATGGTTACATATTCCCAACTACATTACCAAGGGGATCACTACTACTTTTCGTCATGAAGAAGAATGTTTCAATGTGCCTTTGAATCTATTATCAAGAGCTCAATAAGACCATGATAAAGAACAAGTATTATATGCCTCATATTGATGACTTGTTCAGTCATATTTATCGAGCATAATACTACTCCAAGGTGGATATGCGGTCGGGATGTTAAAAAGTTAGGGTGAATAATTATGATATCCCCAAGACTAATATTCATACAAGGTATGGGCGCTATGAGTTCATAGTGATGCATTTCGTGCTCCCTAGTATTCTATGATCATTTTTGGACATGATGAATAGTGTTTTTAGAGATTACCATGAATATTTTTTGGTAACCATTATAGATTATATTATAATTTACTCTAAATGTAAGGAGGATCTTGAGGAGCATTTGAGGACTATGCTAAGGACCCTATGAAAATAGAAACATTAAACCAAGTACAACAAATGTGATTTCTATTTGATGGAATTATCATTATTATGCAATATAGTTTCAACCAATTAGATAGTTGTGAACCCTTCAAAGATTGAATTCATTGAAGGATGGTCAAATCCAACATCTATTATAGATATCCATATTAACCTTGGGATAACTTGATATTATCTCCAATTTGTGAGAAATTTCTCATGATTTTCAAAACATATTACCAAGATAAGTCATAAAAGATTAAATATTTTTTTGAATAATTAATTTGAAGAGACTTTATAGAGTTAAAAAGGAGGCTCATCACTATAGATGTGCTCACACAATGCAGAAGTGGATCCCCCATTGTAGTATTCAGGGATGCATCGAAGAAGGGAATGGGTTGTGTGTTAATGCAGAATGACAATGTCATATCTTTTGATTTATGAAATTTCAAAGTTCATGAGAAAAACAATCTCATGCATGATTTAGAGTTGGATATTGTGATATTTATGTCAAAAATCTAGTAGAATTATATCTATGGGGAGAAGTAATAGATATATAGGTATCTAAAAATCCACAAGTATATATTCTCATACAAAGAGGTGAATACACACCAAAGAAGATGGTTAGAGGTGATCAAGGACTATGAATGCTCAATCCACTACCATTATTGTAATGTAAACAAAGTGGAATAGTCATTAAGTAGAAAGGATCTCGAATCATTATCAATGATGATAATTGAGAAGGATCCAATTTTTGTACACCTGCAAATGATAGACGTGGGAATCATAATAGATGGAACAACTCTAATCCATTCAAAAATTAATTCTCAATCATATCATTTGAAAATTTTAAAGGATTATCTAATAAAATATTTAGAAATTTAGGAGGAGGAACCCATGAGATATATGAATTACTCATATTTTAAAATTTATGAAGAAATAATTTTGATATTAGGGTCAAGACTATGTGTTCCATTAAATCTTGAGTTATGGAATGGACTGTTGGATGATGCACAAAGTTCAAATTTCTTTATTCACCCAGAATCACAAATAAGTAACAAGATCTATGTTAGAACTATTGGTGAGACAATATTTAGAAGTGTATTGCTAAAAATACATCAAACTACTTGATATGTCATAAAGTGAAGGCAGAAGTCTAAGGTGATTATGCAACCATTAATCACACTAACTTGGAAATGCGAGAACATAACCACAAACATTGTCATAGGACATCTGAATACATCTTCGGGTAAAAACTATATATGGTTTTTTGTGGATCATCTTACAAAAATAGCTCACTTTATCCCAACTTCAGAGGAAATCTCATTGGATCAACCTACAAAGATATACATTAGTGACGTGGTAATGTTGCATGGAGAACCATTATAAATTATATCTCATTGAGAACCAAGATTTACCACCAAGATCTTGAACAGTCCCCAAAATGGTCTAAAAATTTAGCTGAACTTCTGTATGGCCTATCATCTTCAAACTGATGTCTAGTCTGAGTGCACTATTAATACATTTGAAGACATATTGTGAGCATGTTCTATATACTTCAATGGAGGAAGGGACCAAAATCATCCTATTTTTTAGTTCTTCTTCAACAATAGTTTTGACTCTACAATACAAAATGGATCCCTGCAAATCCTTTTATGGGAATAAGTTTATAACATCATCTTGTTGGGATAAAGTTGGATAATGAAAACATCTAGGTCCTGAAATGGATGTGTAAATAGTGGAGAAGGATAAAACCATTCAATAGGACATCAAAGAAACTCAGAGTGGATAGAAGAGATATATCAACAATCATAAAAAATAACTAGAGTTTGATTTCAGAGACATTGTATTCCTCCACATATCTCTATGGAATAATGTGACGATATTTGGAAAGAAAGGAAATTTTAGTCTAAGATACATCATCCCCTTTGAATTCCTTGATCGCATTGTAGTGGGGTCATATCGACTAGCACCCCCATGGAACCTATCTCAGATACATGATGTAATCCTTGAATCCCTTTAAATGAAGTATGTACCTTACCCTTCCCAAGTACTCATTCTAGAGGTTGTGCCATTGGAGAATGAACATTCCTTGGAGGATCATCCGGTGAAGATCATAAGGCATATTAAAAATGTTCTATGAAATAAGACAATGCACCTTATCATGGTACTGTGGAGAAACCTATAGTTTGAATAAGAAATTTGGTAACAAGGGGAGGTGATAAATTAGTACCCTCATCTATTTTAGTGTGGGCTCTGAAAATTTTTAGAGCCAAATTTATTAAGGGTGGAAGATTAAATTGACCCAAACTGTTGTAAATAAAAATTTACCTTTTTATTTAATTAAATGTATTATTATATAAGATGGTTATAGAAAAAACATGAACTTATTTTATTTTATTGTGTCCAATTATATTTACAAGACCTTTATTTATCTTTACTATTGATAATATAGTTATTGAACAGTGATCACATGATTAGAATAAATATTGGGTTCTGACAAATCTAATTGACACAAAAAAATGAAGTTACTACCTCATCCAGTAGTATTATACCCAATAAATCCCATTAATAAAATCTTTTTGGGAATATATAATTTAATGGATTTTCCGGTGACTAATCCCAATTTGAGGTCCAACAAATTCAGCATAAGCGATGTCGTTTACGGGAGATGTTAAAGCTCATCGATATCATGTCCCAAACCATGTTTACTGAACATCCCCATGGAAGTCCCACTATCTGGAACCTTACCCTTATGGAATTTAATGGTGTGTAAAAGGAAATGTAACAATACCCTATCAATATAATTATTCATACTTATTTTTAATAAACTAATTAATATATTTTTGTTACTTAAAATTTATTTTTATTTAACAAGACACAAATAGTATTTTTCGTTAATATTAAAATTCAATTAAGGAATATATTATTATGATTTAATGAATTTTTGAAATAAACAATATTTTCATAAAATATTATTAATTAAAAATATTTATGAAATATAAATAATCATATAATTTTTATGAAGTCAAATTTAATTTTTATAAGGGTTCAACAACTGTTATATTAAAAACACCCAACATTTTAAATAAATGATGGTTATTATATTAAAATTAAAGATTCAGATTGTTTGAAAATTATTTATATAAAATAAATATAGTTTTTTGAATCAGAATGTTGAAATTATCCAATTCCTAATTTTTCATATTTTTCAAAGACAGTCAAATTTGAGTAAAAATTAAATATCATATAAATATAATTTCCAAATTATAACATCATAATTAGATGAATGTGACGTAATAAATACAATAAGTTGGATCTATGAAAAAATAAAAAATTTCCATTTAAAATAATTTTATTTTTAGTAAATTTTTTTAATATTTTAAAGCTATTATGAATCCTCCAAAACCAATAATATATATTAAAATTTTAAAATCATTTCTTTAAGAGTGTGACATGCCTTCACATAAGAAATGGAATTATTTTAATAAGTTATGACCTTATACTTATAAAAAAATAAAAACCACACCCCTTTTTCATAAACCATGGTCCAAAAACTTGGAATGGTTTTTTTGGATATTTTATTATGTAGAGTCCAAAAACAAAATAATAATGAAATCCCCAAATTTTCTTATTTAATCCCACCAATGATCTCAATTATCTTTACTTGAACTCCATGGAGAAAATTAATACTATTATATCTAGTCTCTAGAGTCCTCCCACTTTTATCCCATGCACGAAATAAGCCCCTCTCAAGATTTCAGAGCCTCACACTCTTGTAAGGGATCCTCACGTCCATCTCATTCTTTCAATTCAAGAGCCTTATTTGGAATTTTTATTCCTAATTTCTATTTCATGGGATTTAATTTATTTATAAAAATACCCTACTATATAATGTATGTTATTTTTATTATGGATAATTTTTTCACTCTTATTTTGACCTTCACCCAATTCATTACAATGCCAACATTCCATAAGGGATTTCTCTCTTATCATTTCTTTTCAAGAACTCATTTTATGTTAGGTATATTATCCATTTAATGTATAAATTATGATATCCACTTTTCACTCTCATTAACCCTCCTATGATTCTTTATGTGCATCCATTGCGATGTGGAAATTTCATAAGGGAAATTTTCCTTTCTCCTCTTTATTAAAGAGTCTTCTTTAACTCATTCCATTAATCATAATTTCCTTATAAATGGATAGTTTATTCCATATCCCATATACTATCCAATTGATTTACAAATTATGAGAGACAACTTTCTCTCTCATGAATCTCTTTAAATAATTTTCTTGTAATGCAGTTTTGCTACTGAAATTTCACCATCATTTTCCATGAAAAAACAATTGTGTAATGATTACCATACCCATTTTTCTATCAATGGTATTCACCTTTATGAATATATACTTTCTGATTGGATACTTTCATGTATTTATTATACATTCCATGATCAAGGAATAATTTATGAAGATGGATTAATTTTTGTTGAATTATCTATGTGGCGCACTTAATCTTGAGAATGAAAAAAATATGATGGGTGCACCTAGATATAGCTTTAATGAATTGGGTAATGTTTACTATCATATTATGTCACATTTGGATAGGGATGGAACCTTTTTCCATTATGATACTTTGTCTGCAATGATGTCTTGGTGGGTTTAGCCTCGAACAATGTTTATGATTCAGTGTTTTATGTTGGTACCGCATCTCCCATGTTATTATTATCATGATATATTAATAATTATAATTCATTTTCCTATTATTCCTCATTGATATACCTATTGTCAAATTTCTATCACTTACTCCATGTTTATTCCCTTACTGTTATTTATTTTACACCCCATTCAAATGTATTTCCCTAGGATATCACATACAGTTTAATGTTTAAACGAGTGTTGGGATCATGTTACATTTTTAAAAAATGATATTGTATTCATTTATTCATGTTGTTATGTAATGTACCTAATTATCAAATACATTGTACTTCTTGATCATTTGGTTTTTATTAATTTTATTCTACTATAATAAACAAAGTTTTAATGTGAAATAAATAGAAATGTTTTTATAATATGGGAATCTATGTGTCCCATCCTTGATTAGGGAAATTCTTGTCCAACTCCAAATCCCCTGTTAGCCAGGCTCGATGAACGATACACGGAGTTGTACGTACATCTCAGTTTTTAAATGGGTTCTAAAAAATAAGTTGCAGAAGTGACCAACCTAGTAAGTCATATAAGGGTGGATTTTAACATCCATGACATTGATACTAATAGGTAAATGATAGATGAGATGGTAAAAACTATTGACCATGTTCGAAACACAGATTATACACCACACTATTCAAGGATGGGGAGAAATAATATGGGATTGACTATTGACCAAGTTAGAAACATGGTAACCTCCATATATTAATAAGGATCCTTCTAGATGTGAGAACATGATGGTAGGTGACACATTGTATCCAGGAACCATTTAGGTTAAAGAGCCTATTCAGGTTAGGAAGATGATGATTATCTGAATTGAAGGAAGCATCAAGTGTAGAAATGAATGTGGGAAATTTCCTGGAGGGATTTGTGAGGACCCTCAGGGCCATCCAGCCACATGCTCAAATGTGTTGGATGAAAATGTGAGTACGAAAGTATCAAGACTATCAAAAGGGGTAAGAACCTGAAATGACTTTGTTATAGGGATTGACCTGGGATATGATATTCGGGAATCACTGCATATCCCATTAGATGTTAAATGAGGCCACACATATTTATGGAACATGGCATGGTAGAAGAGAAATTCGTGTAGGTGTTTTCCTTTCAAGAAAGGATATTAAATCATCTAATAGTCATCATATGAGGCTTCATATGTTTATCACATATGGTAAGGCTATTCATTAACATTACATGATGGGGACATTAGTTTTTTTAATATCATAGTTTTTCATATGAGTCATCATTTCTTCATCAAAGAGTCTAAGGTTATAGTTTACCATCTTGTGTTTTGGACTTCGGTTTTAATTAATCGCATTTTCTCATATGTGGCATCTTATTTTTATAAGGGAGAAGTCTACAGTTTAGCTTCGTATCCTAAAGAAGATTTTTTCTTCACCTAATATTTTTCTTATGAGGCATACCATATTTATATCATGTGAGGATACAATTTAACACCATGTTTTGAGGATTTTTGTTTTTCATTCATTTTATATTTTTGATATGATGTATCCCATATTTTATTGGGAAAGATATAGTTTAACAAAATGTGATGAGGATGTGGGCCTTTTTAGTTTAGAGTCAGAGAGATCATACTATGGATGCACCTATTTTAAGGTCATGGAGTTCAAAACACATAGTTTTAAATATTAAAGTTGATTTTTTGGAAAGGAAAAGTGGAAACCGGATGCGAAAAGAGGGACAATGAAACCCCCTTCCACGAAAACATCTCTGACAATCTACACACAATTCTAAATCATGATGTCGAGGGAGAAAATACTGAGAGATGAGTTAATGATGGTGGTAGGACACCAGGATATGAGATCTGGTACCTCTCTAAGTTTTCCAAGTCCTAAGGATTATTTTTCTTAAGGGCTTATAACATATCATGATTGACATATACCATTATGTGTGGTATCTTCTAGTCATAAACCTCCATTCATAGTGATAGAATCTAAAACTAAATAGGTAAAATGACCACTATTCTATAAACTATGGATTTTTCGGTCAAATGGGTGAAATTTTAATTCTTCTTCTGAGAGGCCCAACAGACGGTAGCATGTTTATTAAGATAACTATTTTTTTTATATCGAACCAACTTCAATAGAATCTTTCTATAGTTATTATTGAATTAATTATTCAACCCATTATCCTATGAATTTTTGTAGAATGTAAGGTTGTATCGGGTATTGTACTTGATGTACAATTTCATTACCTCGACTTCTTGGGCATCTGTATCATTTTCTAGGAGAATATTAAGAGAAAAACATAATAGATGGATGATGTGGGAGCTTAAAAACTCATCCAAATAAATGATTTTGACTTATTTGAGTAGAAACAAAACATTGCGTATGGAAAATTAAACCCTTTTCATCCAAAATTAATTGACACTATCGATTTGTCTCAGGTGTATATGGTCCCATAATGTTGATTCCCCAATCTACATAGGGACAAGATTAGTTATTATTTTGGAAAATATTCGGTGGTTACTGCACAAGTTTAGAATGGATATGACATGCAAGTAATTTCTTGCTGATCTGAACATAGTAATAAACCATGGTGGTCCAAACATATCCCAACCTTAAAATGTGGTGGGAGAGCTTCAAACATTCAAGATGATATTCAAAGGATCTGATAAATAAATCTTACATAACCCAAGGTATCTTATCTCATTATTATCAATGGAAGAAAATTTTAATGAATCCATTCCTATAGAGGTTTGGGTCATGGTTGGGACAAATCTAGAGGGTAAATTGGGATGAACTTTAGAAGATTCACTCTCGCTCGTCTCAGCCTAATGAGAGAATTCCATGTTGGAGAAACTCAGTAAATGGGGTCATCCAATCCAAAAATTCCTCAAATTCTAGGGAATATATGGGAACAAGAAAAAAAATAACCAATAGCCATCTAGTATACTTGTTGGTTATCATAATCTGAGATCGTGGGGTTGATGACCATTTGGTTTTCCACATAAATGTCTATGGGATCCTGTTCATGTTTTATAAGGGATGCAAATAGAACTTCCAAAACATAGGAAAATCCATTCTACCACTAGGGAATATGGGTCACCTTTAAATGGGAAGGGAACTGTGCCATTATTAGATTAGTATATTCCAGTAGTGCTATAATCACATTCATTATGATGATGTAGTCCTCCATGATCTTCTCCATAACTTTCGTTGAGTCACCCTCTGAATGTAAATAGGGGATATCAATCTTGATGGACAAATCAAGACTAGTAATAAAAGCCTGATATTATTTCTCAAATCTAGTGGATCCTTATTAAAACATGAATGAGTATGAAAATCTGGATTATGTCAGAGTAATTAATATGATCCCCAGGACAACCCTATAATGCTTGTGGTCGTTGAAAAGTCTACTTGTTGGACTCCAGATGGCAACATTGAAATGCTTCTACAAACATCATAAAACCAGTTTCAATGATAGAATATAATAATATATAATATCAATATCAAGGGGTTGTTCTTAGAGCCTTGGATGTGCATCTAGGATATCTTCCAATGCTTGGACCCTAATAGATTTTGGTGGGAAAAACTAATTTCAAACTGCTAGAGGATTACTGCTAAACATATCAATCACCCTATCATAATGGTGTGGTTAAGGAAATACTTTTATAGGTCAACTGATGAAACCAGTTGTATCACATGGTGATGTAATTAATGTTTCAACTTTCGCACTACAATCACCTATGCATAGAAACTCTTCTCGATGGGGAATTATTTGTTCTACAATTGGAGGATCATGAAATTGATATTATGTAGGATTTTATCCATGCGAGTATTCTTTTGGGAAAACTTGTAGCCAAGGGGCTATTCTTGGGTGGTGATGTGAAAGATCAAAGGACTTCATGAGATGGGTATTGACAATCTGAGGGTTTTAGTAGGTGATTCATAAAATAATCAAAGTTAGTCGAGTAGTTCCGATAAAACTGGTAAACAATAAAAATTTTTCTAATCCTTAAAAATGGCTTACACTTTTCATCCATATTCACAACAAATCATCATATGTAGAATAAGTGTGCTTAGAGGCATCACAACACTCAGAGATTTCATTAAGGATGAATCTGGTTGATTGAATTGATTTTGTATAAGTAAATATTTATTCCTCAATATCTCATGATAAATCCAAGAATCTTTGCATACATAACCCCCAATATTCACATTGGATGGTAGATCTTCAATTATTTGGTGTAGAAGAAGATTTACAATTTCTCAAGATCCATGATATGGTCTGGACACTAGTGATATTTTACCACTAGATAATCCATGTAACACCCAACTAATTTCCTAATAATGGCCCTGAAGATGTGGTGTATTCCCTACTTTTAAGTGGATCCTATATTCTTCAAGAAAAAATGTGTCACCTGGTTTAATAAAGTTCTATAGGGCACCATGAATATGGTGTACTCCTCATCATCATGGTCCATATAAATATGATTATACCTAATGTATCCATCCATTAAGGAGATGTAATATAACCCAAATATATCATCAATCAATACCACGTTCGTCAAAAGTGTAAACTCATCCTTCATACAATAGTGGTTGATGCCTTGGAAGATGATGTAGTCTCAAATTTTCACATTCATATTCCTAGTTGAGAAGATGTTTTCAAGCCACCAGGTATATTTTCCCTCCTATATAAACTTTATATGAAAAGATAGTAAAATATAGCCTTGAACATGGAACCATGGTAGGGTCATGATCCCATGGTGGCCCACTCATAGGCCTAGGTGATGAACTAAAACATGAGGATTAAGCCTTGTAATCTCATCATATCTCCTAGAGAACATGTCAAAGTGAAAAATTAGGAGGTCCGCCTATTTTTTCTACCTATGGGTACTAGGATATGTTGAGCTATGTCATCCTTGGATCTTCCTTATTTCCAATATTCACTTGGGTCATCTCGAAAGAAGAGGGGGAGATAACTTCTTCAAATTTGGGATGATTGCATTCCCAATCAAATTTGTCATCTGAAGTATTGGGATATGAGGGAGGAGATAATGATTATAGGTTTTCTACCAGGTGAATAACTATTGTCTTCTCTAGTGGATACTGGATCCTCAACGATGAGTTAATTTTCTACAAAGAATGTGGTGGAAAATAATGAAGATCCAATCTAGTTTATTTCCAGTGATGATGTCCACTCTTGACATCGAAACAATAGTATTGGTTTGAATTCTATTGATTCGTCCCTAATTTATAAAAAAAGGTGGTCTTGTTGTGGATTAGTGGACATGGGGTAAACATCTCATCACATTACAGGTTTAGGGTCCTTTGGTATCATTTTGATCTATCTAATGTTGGATTATAAGGTAATCTGCAGGCACTCATTGGGGACTATGAAATAACATCTTAGGTCTAGATTCATGGGTTCCAAATAATGAATTGGGTGAAAAAAGCAATATTTCAATTCTTACCAAGGATATATTGTAGTAGTGGTTAGTTTTTATGTGTAATTATTTTGCTATAGACCATCATTCTAGAAATACTTCCTTTCCCGTTTTTACTAATTAGAATCCAGATATTAGACCATAATGGAATAAAAGGACTACACATTGACTGGGAGTATACCCACTCAAACAGCAACAGTGTATTTAAGGAACTAGTGATATAAATAGGGGATCTTTGCATGAAAATTAATCCACAACCTTCCTAGCATCATATTGTGAGAAATATCCAATAAGACTACCATAAATGTAGTTATTGATACCAGGTCTCAGAATTCAGTCTCTAAAAAATATTTGACATATATTCTTTTCAATATTCCCATGACCATGAATTTTTAGTTAATATAGAGTAAGATTTTTTTATGAAACACCATGTTTACAAGGCAGTGTAAGGATGACATTGATCAACAAGCCAATATCAATTAGGTAGTATAAATTTTCTATTTTATTGAACTAACCTAGGATATATAGTGGGTGTATGTTTTTATAAATGGTTACACCCTCATAATATCCAAAAATGAGGTAATGGCTCAAAATTCGTCTCATTCGACCTTCCCATCATAGTATACATCGATGAAAATTACCTTGGTCACAAACTAGAGTGGTTTTTTTAGGGCTTTGAGAAGATTCTAGTGCATTTCCATTGACTGGTGGAGTAACTCAAGAATCAAGAACCTAGTGTGAATGTAGAAAAGGTTCTTCAACACATCATGCATTCATTCCATGTGTATATTTATTCCTTCATATGATCGTTTATTAGTAGGGGATGAAGCGGATGTCATTTTTCGAGGGTTAGGGGCCTGAAAAGTGATGGTAATATTCTTCTTGTGGTTAGTTGGTATACTCAGAACATCTGGATGTAGGGATATAGATAGGTGAAGTTTGGAAGTGGTCGGATACGAATGATCAAGAAATAATCATGACTGAGTGACATGTTCACCTAATATTGTCAGTTATGGGTGCATGCCCAATAGATAAAATTAGGAGACATGTTCTTTTTAAGTCCTGCACGAGGACTGCTTCCCAGATTCAGTTGCATGAACCACCTAGTTTGAATAACTATACTAACTATTCTATTGGATTTCAAGACCTCTATATATCCTTCAACATCATCATCCAATGGTTTCTATGGTGTTCACATGGAATTCATTATTATTAGTCATTGAATAGTGGTCCACTAGTTCGATGATATCTACAATGGTGTACACTTTCTCTTCATCATTGGAATACTCTGAATCAGGGTGTATTCTAATAAAATATCCCAACTCATGAGGCACGAAGTATCTACGAGTGTGTAATGGTATTGGTAATAGTGGGGGAATCTTATTTCTCTTATACCATTAATTTGTTTTCTTATGGTACTTGAGAGGTTGCAGTTCAGATGTGGATATGGTAGTTGGAGGAGGCATGATAATTATATGAGGTTCTTGATTCCTAAAGTGGAAACAGATGATACCATGGGAATGAAAATCTATTTTATGATCCAAATAGTCAATCTAATTCTATGTTCTGCATCTCAGGGCTTCTATCCACCTATCATTGCATTCATTTTCATGATCAAGGTCAGCAGAGACATGTTCTACCTATTCCAAGATGTATCCCAATTTAACTAAGCCCCAAACTACTTTTTCATGGTTGAAATATTTAATGAAAATGAAATATTTAATGGTGTGTCCAAGAATTATTTGATACATACAGTAGTCATCACAACCAGTGAGTTCAACCTCTTGGGGTCTCTTATATTCTAGAAACATCATGATTTCCTTTTTTACGGTGGAGACAAAATACCTTGGGACCAAAAAATCCTTGAATTATTAACTCTTATTATTACATTATGTGAAAAGATCCCCTATATCTTATCTAGGATATGGGGTTGGGGATATTTTCTCTTTAAAATAAATTTTTACTTGGTGAGGCTATTCATGGTGGGGATAAACGTGGAGAGGTTGGTGAGGATTTTCTGCTATAGGGTCCAGTAAGTGGACCGAGTTGGGAACCTCTATGTGAATAGAATTGGTTGTTTCATATTTTACAAGACTTTGTATGGGCATCAAAAGGTGAAATAATTTCGACCATTTTTTGGTCCACTACAATAGTTCGTCTAGATATTAATCATTTTTGGGGAACTCCTGAAAACTTTTTCCACAGTCCAGGGAGATGGGGGTAGTGACCAACTCGTCTATTACATTTTCCGCACACATAGAAAAAAATATCCTAGTAAATTGGTATGTCCAGAGAATACAATAGTCTCTTCCATTAGGGGATGATGTTTAAAATTCACTCATAAGACCTATGTTTCCATTTCAAGAGGTCGGTGATGATGGCCTTATGTGAGGTGGAGATGAAATGGAAGAGGAACTATCTACAGAGGTCCTCCCAATCATCAATGGAACCTATGTGTAGTTGAACATACCATATAAATAAAATTCCTCCCAAAATCTATACAAATCATTGTATATTAATAGATTCATACTATTCAATATTTCCCAATGTTGGACTAAACCTTGAGGTAATTGTTTCTAGATGCTATGGTGGATCACACATCCCCTTGAATGAGGTACAATTTGGATTAAAAATTATAGGGATGCTCAAATATGGTCAACCCATGTTGGGTCCTACATTTCCTCAGGTATAATTGCTACCTATCACATTAACATATCCTTGAGATGGACTAAGAGTGTATTTATCATTTCATCTTCATCGAATTATATTTCACGAATGTGTTCATAGTCTCATCGACTTGGGGAGATGTACGGACCATATCCTAAGGAACAAAATCACACTACTAAGGTGGTGTGAGAGACTCATATCTCATTATTTTCCATAGCGACAATATTCTGACCTAACTGGGTACATAGATTCTCAGGGTTCAAATTGAGTTTCCTAGATGAGGGGGACAAGGTTCCCCACTAGAGGAGAGATGGTGTCCCTTTATAGTTTCCAGGGTCCGATAATAACATGGAAGTAAGATAAAAATGGTACTTTTATATTTATAACACTCTTAAAGAAACACGGATATCCTGGGGTCTATCTCAGTATTTGGATCAACCTTAGATGGGCCAACATGATCACTATATCACTTTTATTTATCAAAATATCGATGTTAAGGCAATACCAACTCATTGGGGGGACTCTTGAGGCTCAGATCATGTCTCCACTAACATGTGAGGGGACTTATTAGGGCGTCTACCTAGTATTAAGATACCCCTTATGGAGGTTTATCCCTATAATTCATTCTATCTATGGTCTATTTTCCAGGTTCTCCTAAGAGTCTATGGTGATGAAATTCACTATAGTTGTATTTGGAGAACATTATTAATCATATGGAAGGAAAAATTGATGGTCCTACTATTGTTATGGAATAGTGATGAAGTTGAGAGAGGCACAAAACCCCCATCCTCTAATAGTTTCATATTCAGACGCCTCTACTATGATCCATAGAACTATAGATAGGCTCTTTAAACAACTCTAATGGAAAGTTTGGCAACACGCATACACTTCTAGGAACCATGATATCGAGGGTGATACAATGTCCACCCTATTACACAATTACTAGATAGAACTAAGATGCTCATAAATTCATGGATAAGTTATATAGTGATATTAGGGATGGCTATGTGCTTCCCAGATACTCTGGTTGATGAATTCTACCCTACCACTATAAGGGACCTCAAGATGAAATAATCTAGAGCCACAGGAGTCCAAAATATTATGGGTAGATAGTCAGCATCCAAGAGTCTCTAAAATTACACTTTTTTATTACATGGGTTGTCTTTCTACTAGTATGGCCAATATCTGATCATAATTTGTCGTGAAACTGAATTGGAAATGATGGTTACATGCTTTGTTGTTGAATTACTAGGAGAAGGTGTGTTGTGTAGGTCATACTCACACAACATATTGGAATGTATCTTGAAGGTGCATCTAACTACAAGATCATGTCTATATTGGATTTTTTTTACTACCTTATCATGTGTGAGAGAATAAAAATCCTTTTTAGGGATAGAGGAGTGCTCACTATTTTATAAGTGATTATACTCGAACATTGACATCTCTCCAACATCAAGTGTCGATGTGGAGATGAGAGAAACTAATAGAGATGCATATTGTAGAACTATGAGTCTTAGATATAGGACTGATCATTTTCCACTTGCATGTACCTATGAATATATTTGAGGATCTTATGTAACTTTGCATCCAAGAATTTAAGGCTATATTGTTGGGCTTTTCCCCCATCTACAACAACAGTAATGAACATTCCCACATTGGGGAATCTTTCACTTCGAATCATGATAGATCGATGATGAAACAATTATTCACATGGTTCTTCCAATGAAAGTGTAGAAATTCCCCATGCAAAATATCTTGAGGATCACTTGGGTTACCCCCATTGGTGTTGCAACCTACAGTATAGTCATGATACCCATAGTGGTTTTTCTGCCCCTATACCATGATGGTTCTTCAAACAAGTTCATATTTAATAAATAGGAAGGACCTATATACAGGTTGATGGTGGTTCATGTTGGACCCCCATATTTTTATTCCTCATCACATGATGAACCATAATGGATGTCAATGGATCCTTAGACTAGGATGGTTAACATGATATTTATAATAGTTGGCTGAGTATCGATCTCAGGTAGGAATACACCGATCACTATGTAGAAATATAAGTGATGTGATTGGATATGACAGGAGTCGAAGTGTCCTCTCATGTTATAGAAGATACCTCATATTAAAAAATTTTTTGCGTCTTCCCCAATCATCGGTGTTGGGTTTTCTTAACTAGAGCAGATAGAGCATAAACAAGATCAATCTACTCATCAACATATTCATCCGGTCAATTTTGGTGCTGACATGGTTGGGTTGGATCCCTCATGGGCGGTGGTGTCTTGGAGGTGTCAGTTCTTCTATATCCAAAAATTCCATATCGATGGTTAGAGTAACCCATTATTTTTTATATATATGAAAACGGGTTCTAATCAACCTCTTATAGAAGATATCGTAGGGTGAGATATGGTGTGGGTTCCAATAAGTTGATCATGTTGTGGTTATCATAGCAGAGACTGAAGCACATGGGATTCCCACACTAATTTTCCCCATTACCCAACTCCTATTCATCCTAGGTCACTAATCTCTTGTATACTTATTCTTAGAAAATACATGGAATTATCCATCAGTAATGATATGATTAATGCAACACCTAATTCCCCAACATTAACCATTCTTACAAAAATTAAATAAGGAACCATGATATTGTTATCACATGCCATGGTTTCTCAACTTTATCTGCCCAAGTCGTAGGAGAGTTTCATCCAGTTCCTACCATGTGCTTGGTGTGAAATGGAACTGAATATCTAGATCTAGTGACATAGTAATATGAAAATTCCCCAATGTTATTTTTACCCATATTTTAATGAGAAGTTTTTCATGTCAGGTTAATAATTTTTGTTTGTTGATGCTTTCTATTGGGGTTGTGTGACATTTTATCTATCTGGCAGTGATGCCTTCATATTTTCCCACATTCAAGATTTAAAAATGTAGATAGATTCTATCATCATAATTAGTTATGTCAACACCTTGATCAAAATTGAATGATGGGATGTTGGTTTCACATTCCATGGATTCCACCACGGAGATCATCACCTAGTCCAGTTCTCCCACATCGATTTAAGTCAGGTTAATGAAACTCATTCCCAACACAATTTCAAAGTGGATCCTAGTTCAAGAATCTACTTCAACATCAATATGAAAGAAATTTGTTTTCATAATAGATTGTAAATTTTGGAATGTTTGGGAATTTATTGATGTTGGGAAAGTTGGACATCTGAAAATTATTCTCCTTTCGATGTCATTGGAATATTATTCATCGAACCTAAGGATTCCAATGTTGGACATGAGGTTGTTAAAACAAGGGGTGTAACACTTCATTGGTTATTTTCCTTAGGTGTCACATGTTTATTTTATAATTTAGAGATACTTTATTAGGTCATAGTTTTAATGTCTTGTGAGTTAATATTGGCCATAGGTTTAAAATCTAATGGGGATAAATTGGTAAATGGTTTAATTTCTGGTGGGGATGGGTTGTTCAGAATTTTAAAATATTATACGGATAGGTTGGTCATATGTTTAACATCTTGTGGGGACAGGTAGGTTATAGGTTTAATGTCTTATGGGGAAAGGTAGGTCAATGGTTCAATATATTGGGGGGACAATTTAGTGGTCAAGTGTGTCCTTAGGGGGTAGCTTTTAGATAGAGTATTTTTTTGTGATTTTGGGGTGTCAATATTGAACCATAGGTAGTTATCCCATATGTGTTGCTATATCGGTATTGAACATCATTAAGGTTTCCTATGTACCCTATTTGTGAAAAAGGATAAAAAATCATGTAGTTTGATCCATAGATTAAGATCATGTGATAAAAAAGGTCCATGAAATTTACTATTTAGCGACATGGATTCTTGTGTCATGAATGTGGAATCAAAATTGTATGGTGTGGGGAATACATGTGAAAGTTTCCTAGTGGTACTAGTTGAAGGGTGGAATTCAATGGGAAGGGAGGAGTAGCATTTCATGAAGATCATACATGGGTAATATCATTATCATCACATGAGGAAAAGATAGAGGCTCTGTAATGCCATGACCCCAGAACACCAAAGTTGGTGCATTATTACATAACATTGGGATGATCACAAAAGATCAAGTCTCAAAAGACCGATTAGTTTAGTAGCCTTGAAATTACTAGATACATCCATAAGGTTTACATTACATCATAGAATGGTAAACTAAAAAAACAGTGTTTCCATAGACAACACTGAGATCCCATAAACTATCCCTTCAGGTCAGTCATAATATAATTCATTGAATCCTAGGAAAAATAAATCATAGAAAGGGGTGAGCTCAGATGCTCAGTAAGGATAAAAATATAGTGGAAGCTTTCATAAATGAGCATAAACATTTAAGGGAATGTATAATACTAAAAAATCATTTTCAACATAAACATCATCATAATATGGAAAATATAAATCAAAATAATTACATTAACTTACTCACATTGACATTCTACTAGTCGAATAATCACATGCAATATCAATAGACACTTTCATAATGATGGAATGCATAATGCCAGACTTTCATAACCACATAGTCAAGGCCTTGTTCTAAGACTGTAAATAATATTTTGTCAAGGCCTTGTGCCAAGACACTAGTTTGTCTCATGAGACCTACCAATGCATCGAGGATCTATAGCGGGCTACACCTGTCACTTACTAAGTCCAATGCATTCCTCATATGAAGTGGTATAAACATAACCTAAACATTCATATTAAAACTAGCATAAAAATGTCAATACTTTATCCATAAATGATGAATGGTATGAAATAACACATCCGTAGTCAAACATATCACAAAACAATCAATATAATATGGATGTTTTGTATCATAATATGTCAGCTTCAAAAACAATTAAAATCCATCAAAGGATGTTGATATAGATGAAATCAAAACCATTTTAGAGAAATATCTATTGATATTTTTAAATCATTTAAAAGTCATGTAATTATAAAAGAAATCATTTATATTTGAAAATATTCTAACAATCTTGTAGGGGAAGCTTTGATGTTGTTATTATGACATAAAATAGATGCACCCGTTGTATATGATAAAAAACATTCATACCTTATTTTTTGGCGAAAAGGTCATAAAGTACCTTGTTTGGAAAATGACGGAAAGATTCCTTCATAAACATATTATAAAAGTCAAAAAGGCTATAAATGACTTTAAACCATTGGCTAGTAAATATTAATAATGTTTTGAAATACATTTTTGAGAAACGTGTATGCTGATGATATAGAGGTCCCATTAGATACTTACGTACAAACAACCTCAAGTAATAAAGAGATTTTGGAATTAACCATTAACTTGTACTTTTATTTGGTTGAGTGTTGGTTAACCTCCAGTATAATGGTGAAATAATTGTTATTAAATTTTACAAGAATCATATACACTACTATGATATCATATATTTATTTTTAACACTACTTTGTTAATAATATCTTAGTATTATCGTCGTTTCGGGTGTTAACTGATTCATTTTCATTTATATTATTTATTATGTAAGTAATGTTTGTTAAGGATGGGATATATCTTATTCATATTCAGAATGATATTAAGTATTTAAACATTATTTTTAATAATTTAATGAAAATTAGTCTTGATTGGATATGATGTAGAATGAATCTCATCGCGTTCGTGGAGATGGTAATATGTACGAATGCACAGGCGACAATATCATTCTTTTGATATTAAAATAATATATAATTGGATGTTATATCGTATATAAAGAATATTTATAAAGTTATAATTATTATTTACAACAATTACACTTCATTATTATACCCATTCAAATAATAATGTTTTGAATGACAATAATACCACAGCGAGGAGATGGTAACCCGTACGTAGGCACGTATGGTGACATGTCATTCAAAGGATGGATAGAATAATTAATATGGTTGTACCATGTTTATAATAAAATCACAAAATATAGAAGATACTGGAGTTATTATTTTAGAATGGAAACAACAAAGAAAGATGAAGTGGAAGAATAAAGGAACTTGAAAGAGGTAATGAAATATTTACCTCTTCTTCAGGTTCTTTCTTTTTATTTGAACAAAAGGCCTACTTAGGTTGGATTTTTGACTAAAGTAATGCCTATAGAATACATTTATGAAATTTGAGTGGGTATTTGGGTAGGTTTTGGTCCATCCAAATGGATTTAAAGATGTTAATTAGAGAGAAGGGGGAGTGCCATTTTATAAGAGGGGTGAGGGGCATCTTAAGAAAATCTAGAAATAATATTTTATAATTAATACGTTAAGGTTTATAATGGTGAAAAAATGAATTATTTCTAGGATAAGGTGGGGATGGGTCTAAAACCACTCAATCAATAGGTTTTAGATATGTTTGGGTCACTATATTAACTTTATCATTTAGATTTAACTCTTAGTTAAATAGTTTGACATTTAGCATGTATCTTTGTATTTTTATATTATATGGTTAATAAACATACAATATACTTCCAAGAGAACCACATGGGGTTCATTAATTATAAACCTATCATTATATAAGTCTTTTTTACAAAATTAGATTTTTTAGGGATAGAATATCAATTAATAATATAATATTTGTTTTAAAAACACTTTTACGTCAATGTTGACAGTATTTGGTATTTTGTTTCTGCTAAATGCATAACAGAATTATTAATTAGAAAAGAATTCATATAACCAACCATAATATGTCATATTAACCTATAAAATTATTTTAATTCATAAAAATTATCAAATTAAGTTTATTTGGATATTAATAATATCAATTGTTTTTAATATTTCATTAATTAGGTAATTACTACATCATCATTGTGTCATAAAGAAATTAAATTATATAATGTCTAATAAATATAAATAAAATACCATAATGTAGAAAATAGTTTTAGCTTTATAATGAATATTTATAGTAGAATTTATCTTATGTGTATCCCTATATTGAAATTTGTTTAGTAATTAAACTTTGATTTTAACTCTTTTAACTCTTCTTTGAATAAAATAATATTAAATGTCCTAATCTTATCCTAGTGGACCTAAAGGATCATGTTTAATTCCTATGGTTCTTTTTGGTCGAATTTATCATATCCAATAGAATTGGGACATGTGTTAGGCTAATAATAATATCATTTTTACCCTTAATTACCCTATTTAGTTTTAACTATGGTAAATAAAAGTAAAAAGTTACTATTCACAAAATATTATTTTCATCTTATTTGACCACATTTTTCTTACTGATATGAACTATGTCTCTCGAATTTTAGAAATTCAACTCATATGAGTGGGAAAATTAAATTTTATGAAAATTTTCAAATTCTTCTAGGAGGTGGGTAAAAGACTATAAAAAGTTCAATAAAAAAATTTATATATCTAAAATTACTATAAACTGAATCCAATGAATTACATTGAAATTATATAGGTATTATGCATCTATTTTGACCTAAAATAGATTTAAAAAAATAAATAATTATTTAAATAAAATTTCGGTTTTAAACTATAACCTATTGTTTTTCACTATTCACCAAAAATTGAATTTTTTCAGAAAAATACCAAAAATTCACGCTGAGCAAATTTCGATATTACGATTCCAAAATTGAAGTTAATTTTGAAAGATAAAATTTATAAAATTTTAAAAAGTGGTTATTACTATTCATAACGGGTAGTTTGATTGGTTGTGGTGTGTGTTAGAACTAGAAGTTGCATACAACACACACTATTGTGTTATTTAAAGAGAAATGTACCATAGAAGCTTAGCGTGTTACATTATCCCCTCCTTTAAATAATTTTGTCCTCGAAATTTCTAGAGTATTACTAAGTAATATGACTTGGGTGGTTCTTCATCATAAGTTCCTCCCGTTCCAACGTTTCCTCTTCTATCTTATGGTTTCTCCATAGAACTTTTAAAAGACAAGTCAACTATTTTCTCAACACTTGTTCTCTTATGTCTAGAAACTTGATAGGCTCTTCGCAATAATAAAGATCAGGTTCCAGTTCTTATTCCTCACAGGTGAGTACATGCGCTGGTTCAGGCTTGTATTTTCTCAACAGTGATTCTTGGAATACATTTTGAACTTTGGAAGGACTTGGCGGCATTGCTAAATGGTAAGCTGAAGCCCCAATTCATTCTATAATTTCGAATGGTCTGATGTACCTGGGACATAATTTTCCCTTCTTCCTGAAACATATAATGCCCTTCCATGGAGATACCTTCAAGAAAACATGATCTCATACCTAAAATTCCAAATCCTTCATTCAGTTATCAGCATAGATCTTCTGTCTACTTTGAGCTGCCTTGATTGTGTTTTGGATTACCTTCAGCTTTTCCATCATTTCCTCCACATGTTTTGGGCCTACGAGTTTTCTTTCACCAACATCATCCCAACAGGTTAGTGTGCGACATCTCTTTCCATATAACGCTTCATATGGTGCATTTTGAATACATGAATGGAAGCTATTTTAAAAGTAAAATTGTACAAGAGGTAAATATTGGTCACACATACCTTGAATGTCAAGTGAGCATGATCTCAACATGTCTTCTAATCTTTGAATAGTCCATTCTGATTGACCATCAGTTTGGGGGTGGTAGGCTGTGCTCAAACGAAGTTCAGTATCTAGGGATTTCTTATTACATTTCTAGAATCATGATGTATAATGGGGATCATGATCAAAAATAATCAATACTGGTACTCCATGATGTCTTACAACTTCATTAATATATATTCTTTCTAAATTTTCAAGTGGTAAATCTTCCCTTAGAGCAATAAAATGTGCTGAATTGGTAAGACCATCAACAATGACCAATATTGAATCGTTCTATCTAGGAGTCTTTGGTAGTCCCATTACAAAGTCCATCATAATATTGTCCAATTTCCACTAAGGTATGGGAATAGGTTGCAAGACTCATCCAGTCCATTGCCTTCTATCATTAACTTGTTGAAAAACCATACATCTTGGCAGAAAATCAGCAAACTCCCTCTTTATGTTGTCCCACCAAAAATGTTCCTTCAAATCTCTATACATTTTGGTACTCTTAGGGTGTATAGAGTAATTGGAACTACGAGCATCATCCAAAAATTCCCTTTTTAGATCAGGTATATGGGGAATAAAAAGTCTCTTCCCAAATTTCAAAATTCCATCTTCATACACAAAGTCACTCAATCTCCCATCATTCACAGCTTTAATATTCTTTTGAAACACTTCATCAACGGTTTGAGAACTCTTTATCATTTCTAGTAAAGATTATTTGGAAACAATTTGATAAAGTATTTATGTTTCACCTTTCATGGTTATCCCCATGTCCAACTTTACTAGATCCTTGAAAATAGGATCTATTTCAAATCTCATCTTTTTCAAAACTCCATGATCCTTTCTTCCCAAAGCATTTACCACATTATTTTCCTTCTTCGGGTGGTAGTGTATAGTGCAATAATAATCCTTGAGTAGTTCAAGCCATCACCTTTTCTTCATGTTGAGTTATTTCTAAGAGAAAAAATTCTTCAAACTCTTTTGATCACTATAAATCTCACATTTTTAACCATAGAGATAGTGTCTCCAAATCATCAATGCAAATATTACAGCTTCTAACTAAATATCATGAGTAGGATAGTTTAGCTCCTGAATTTTTAGCTGTCGTATTGCATAGGTAATAACTCTATCATTCTGTATAAGGTCACAACCAAGTCCTTTTTTAAAGAATCGCTATAAATTACAAACCCATCATTCCCCGATGGTAGAGTCGGGATAAGAGCATTGACTAATCTTCTCTTCATTTTTGAGAGATTCATCACACTTTTTGTCCAAACAAATTTAGTCCCTTTACGTGTGAGATTTGTTAATGGGTTATCCAATCGTGAGAAATTCTTGACAAAATGTTGATAATAACCTGCTAAACCAATAAAACTACATATCTTAGTTATACTCATCGGTTTTGTCCATTCTTGGATTTCCTCATTCTTAGAAGGATCAACGGAGATTCCATCATTTGAGACAATATGGTCAAAAAAAGAAATCTCTTAAATACAGAATTCACACTTGCTAAACCTCTCATATAATTCATGTCTTCTAAGAGTTTTTAGGATAATACGCAAGTGATTTTCCTGATTTTCATAGATTTTGGAGTATAACAAGATATCATCCATAAATACCCCTAAAAATTCATCAAGATATTCCTTGAAAACTCTATTCAATAGATCCATGAAGATACATGGTACATTAGTCAATCCAAAAGGCATTACTATAAACTCGTAATGCCCATACCTGGTTCGAAATGTTGTTTTTGGAATGCCTTCATTCTTCACACACAACTGAGGATATCTAGATCAAAGGCCAATCTTTGAAAAGTATTGAGCTCCATGATGTTGGTCAAATAAATCACCAATGTAAGGTAGGGGATACATGGTTTTTATTGTTATAGCATTGATCTCTGTGTAGTCACTACACAACCTCATAGATTCATTTTTCTTTTTTAACAAAAAGGACATGGGATCCCCAAGGGGAAACACTAGGGAAAATAAATCCCTTATTACTCAATTCCTCTAGTTGTTTCTTTAGTTCCACTAATTCCACAGTGGCCATTCTATAAGGGGTCTTCGATATGGGCCTTGATCCAGGAATTATATCAATGGAAAACTCAATTTCTCATTTTGGAGGATGTCAAGATAAATCCTATAGATACATATCAACATATTCTTTCACAATAGGTACATCCTCTATCTAAACATTTTTTTCCTCAACCACATTTATTTTATTCTCTTCCTCCCCAATAATTGAATTTAGATGAGCTACTAGGGGTGGATCTAGATAAGAATTAGGTAGTGATGATTCTTCTCTAAAGATAAGGTTTTCTTTATCATCGTCATCAAAAATAGTAACTTCTTTCTTCTTACAATAAATGTTTTCATCATGGTTCGAAATACAATCCATACTGAGTATTATATAAAATTCAGTCATAGGTAGGACGATGAGATTAGTAGACAAAGAACATTTATATGCCCTAATGGGAACTGATTCACAAAACTTTGTTGTGATGATACATCCCTTATGAGTTTTTACTGACAACTCCCTTGTTAAGTCAAATTGGAAATATCAAATTTTCCTAGCAAACTCGGAAGATATGAAACAACGTGATGATCCAGAATTAAATAAAGAATTTTATAAACTTGTGGAAACCATTATATTTCCTTCCACTACGTCTTTCAGAGCTTCAACCTCTGCAGTAGTGATAGCATAAGCTTGAACTTGATCCCTTGGCCTTTTCTGAGGTATATTCCCCTGACTCTTAATACATTCATTTGCATAATTCCCCCTTTATCTACAATTGTATCATTTAACATCGACAACCTCTTTATTCCCCTTGCAATCACGAGCATGGTGTCCTTTTTCACTACACATGTAACATACTCCCATTCCCTTCAGGAAAGTACTAGGGTGTTTCTTCCCACATTTACTATTGGATAGATATTCAACTTTTCCCTTCTTCCCCTTATTTCCATTTCCAGATTGTTCAACAGATCTCTTCTTCTCTTGTTTTTCATTAAAGACTTGAGACATAGAGAATTATTTTTCTGTCTTGATAGCACAATAGACAATATCTTTGTACGATGAGAAGGATTGTGAGTCTAATGCTCGACGGATAAATGGTTTTAACCCATCAAAGAAATGATCAATCATACTTCTTGGGTTACGTATATAATCGGAAGCATGACTCTCAAGCTTTGTAAAGTTAGATTCATAATTTGTAACATTCTCATCCTCCATTTGCCTCAGACTCAGAAATTGTCTTTCCATATCTGATCGATGGTCATGAGGAATGTATTTTTCAAAGAAAATTTCTGTAAACTCCCTCCATTCCATATTTGAAACTTCATCATCTTCCTTTATGTTTTGAATCAATGATCACCATTGATCAGCATCTCCAGTGAGGCGGTAAACTTCCATGACAACTTTTTCCCTTTTCGCTACTCCCCAAGGCATTTAATATTTTATCTAAAGAATTTATCCATTGCTTGGCTACTAGAGGATTTGTACCCCCATTGAATTTTGGTGGTTGTTTCCTCATGAAGCGATCTAGCACTGATCCTCCATGCTGTGGATCAGGGTGATTCATATGGGTGAGGATATTATTCATGACCTGAGTGAGTTGTCCCAATATGGTGATTAGCTAATCAATAACAATTGCATCACCAGCTCTAATATAATTGTCTTGAGTATTAGAGAAATCCTTACATGGAGTGTGTGCATTGATACAGTTTCCATTCCTTTCACTAGGCACCATTTCTAAACAATGGCATAAAGTAGATTAGTTTATGAATCACAATACATAAATCTGAACTTGTAAAACACTTAACATAAATTGAACAGTTTATAAATATAATCCATAATCATAAAAATGTTTTTTGAGGAAGTATATACTCATAAACCCTTCATAATATATTGTAAATAAAATGATAATTATCCTAAGCATATCCTCTGGGAGTGTCGTAACCAAAGGTGCAGCAAGGCCCATTATCGTGCACTAGTTCCTGTTCGAGTCTAGTTCAAAGCGGTGTTTTTGGGTTTTACCCCTAGGTACAATAGTTCTAGGGCCTCCACTACCTGCTCAAATCCATACAGGGATGTATTTAATGGAAAACTCACAAAATCTCTACAACATAAAAATTCTAGGAAGTTCCTCTATACTAATCCTCAAATACTATCTTAGGGATGTGTGCTCTAATGAGAGATTATCTAAATCTAGTTTCAAAGGATTGTACTAAACTTCCACTAATACTAACTGTAATTCCCTGACCCCAGAACCCTAGAGTCGGTGCATTATTACATAACATTGGCATGATCACAAAAGATCAAGTCTTGAAAGACCGATTAGTTTAGTAGCCTTGGAAATACTTGTTGCATTCATAAGGTTTAGATTACATCATAAAATAGAAAACTACAACAACATTGTTTCCATAGACAACACTAAGATCCCATAGACTATCCCTGCAGGTCCTTCATAATATACTTCTTCGCATCCTAGTAAAAATAAAACATAGAAAGGTGTGAGCTCATATGCTCAGCATGGATAACAATATAGTGAAAGCTTTCATAAATAAGCATAAATATTTAAGGCAATGTAGAAAACTAAAAAAATACTTCCCAAAATTAACATCATCATAATATGGAAAATATAAATCAAAATAATGTCATTTAATTTCTCACATGGATATTCTATGAGTCGAATAATCACATGGAATATCTATACCTGTTTTCATAATGATGGAATTCATAATGCCAAACCTTCATAAACACATAGTCAATGGATAGTGCTAGGAATGTTACTAATATTTTGTCAAAATCTTGTGCCAAGACACTATTATGTCTCATGATACCTACCGATGAATCGAGAAGATATAGCATGCTACACCTGTCACTTACTAAGTCCAATGCATTGCTCATATGAAAATCATTAAACATAACATAAAAATTCATATTAAAACTGGCATATGAAATGTCAATAATTTATCCATAAACCATGAATGGTATGAAATAACACATCCATAGTCAAACATATCACAAAAAATTATATACAATATGAATGGTTTGTATCATAATAAATCAACTTCAAACAAACAAAAAATCTATCAAAGCATGTTGACATAGATGAAATCAATACCATTTTAGAGAAATATCTCTTTCTATTTTGAAATCATTTAAAGGTCGCGTAATTGTAAAAGAAAACATTTATATTTGAAAATATTCTTATAATCTTGTATGGGAAGGTTCGATGATGTTATAATGGCATAAAATATCCACACCTTCCGTATATGTTAAAAAACATTCTTACCTTGATTTTGTCAAAAAGGTCATAAAGTACCTTGTTTGGAAAACAACGAAAAGATTAATTTATAAATATCATATAAAAGTAAAAAAGGGTATAAATGACTTTAACCCATAGTCTAGTAAATAGTAAGAATGTTTTGAAATAAATTTTTAAGAAATATGGATGTGGATGATAAAGAGGTCCCAGTAGATACTTACATAGAAATAATCTCAGATAATAAATAGATTGTGAAATTAACCCTTACCTTTTACTTTTCCTTGGTCAAGAGTAGGATAACCTCTTTTATAATGGTGAAATAATTTTTATTAAATTTTAAAATAATCATATAAATTAATATGATATCATATATGATCTTTTAACATTTCATTGTTAATAATATCTGAATATTATCGTCGTTTCAGGTGTTAGCTGATTTGTTTTCCATTATATGATTTGTTATGGATGGGATGCATCTTATTGACATTCAGAAATATTTTAAGTCTTTAAACGTTATTTTTAATCATCTAATGAAAATTATTCTTGAATGGATATGATGGGGGGATGAATCTAATCGTGTTCGTGGAGACGGTAATCCGTACGTATGCACGAGCAAAAATATCATTCATTTGATATTAAAATAATATATAATTGGATGGTATATCATATATAAATAATCATTATCATGTTATAAAATATTATTTATAACAATTACAAATCATTGTTGTACCCATCCAAATAATAAGGTATTGAATAACAATTACACCATGACGTGGAGATGGAAAGCAGTACGTACGCATGTATGGTGAAATGTCATTAAAAGGATGGATAGAATAATAAATTAGGTTGTACAATATTTATAATAACATAACAATATATAGAAGATAATGGATTAATTATTTTATAATTGAAACAACAACGAAAGAGGTAGTGGAAGAAGAAAGGAACTTGAAAGAGGTGATGAAATATTAACCTCTTCTTCGGGTTCTTCTTTGTGATTTGATCAAAAAGGCTTCCTAGGATGGATTTCTAACTAATGGTAGGCCTCTATGTTGAAAGTAGGATAGTTTAGAGGGTATTTGGGTAGTGTTTGGCTGAGGAAAATGGCTTTTATGGCATGAATTGTAGAGAAGGTGGAGTTCCATTTTATAAGAGGGGTGAGGGGCACCTTAAGAAAAGCTAGAAATATTATTTTATAATAAAATTATTTTCAGTTTATAATGCCACAAAAATATATTATTTAAATTATAAGATGGTTATGGGTCGAAAAACACTCAACATATAGGTTTTAGACAGGTTTGGGTCACTATATTAACTTTACATTTTTCATTTAACTCTTAGTTAAATAGTTTGACATTTACCATTTCCCTTTGTTTTTTTATAATATAGGGTTATTAAACATACTATATACTTCCAGGAAAACCCAAAGTGGTCCATTATTAATACACCTATCATTATATATGTCTTTTTTTTAACCTTTTAATTTTAGGAATATAATATCAATTAATAATATAATATTTGTTTTAAAAACTCTTTTATGTCAATTTTGACTCTATTTGGTATTTTGTTTTTTATAAATATAAAAAAACATTATTACTTGGAATAAAATTCATATAAAAAACCCTAATATGTCATATTAACCTATAAAATTATTGTAATTCATAAAAAGTCTGAAATTACCATTATTTGGAAATTTATAACATCTATTGTTTTTTTAATATTTCATTACTTAGGTAATTATTGCATCATCATTGTGTCATAAATAAATTAATTTATTTAATGTATAAAAAATATAAGTAAAATACAATTATTAATAAAATATTTTTATATTTGTAATGAATATTTATAGTCTAATTTATCTCATCGGTAACTCTATATTAAAATGTTTTAGTTATTAAACTTTGATTTTAACTCTTTTATCTCTTCATTGAATAAAATAATAATAAATGTCCTCATCTAATCCAAGTGGACCTAAAGCCTCATATTTTATTCCTAAGGTGGTCTTTGATCGAATTAAACTTATCTAATAGAATTAGGACATGTGTTAGGGTTATAATAATATCATTCTTACACTTAATTACCCTATTTACTTTTAACTGTGGTAAATAAAAGTAAAAAGTTAATATTCACCAAAAATTATTTTCATCTTATTTAACCACATTTTTATTATTTATATCATCCTTGTCTCATGGATTTCTGGAAATCAAAACACAGGAGTGGGAAAATTAAATTTTATGTAAAGTTGCAAATGCTCTTAGGAGGTGGGTAAAAGACTGTAAAAACATCAATAACGTTTTTTTATATCTAAAATTATTATAAACATAATCCAATGAACTAAATTGAACTAATATAAGTATTATGAATCTTTTTTTAACTAAAATAAATTTAAATAAAATAAATAATTTTTTAAATAAAAATTCAGTTTTAAACTATAACTCAGTGTTTTTCACTATTCACCAAAAATTGAATGTTTTTAGAAAAATACCACAAAATCACCCTAAGATAATTTTGATATTCCAAATCAAAAATGATGTTAATATTGAAAGATAAAAATTATAAAATTTCAAAAAGTGGGTATTAATATAAATAACGGCAAGTTTGATTGGTTGTGGTGTGTGTTAGAACTCGAAGTTGCGTACAACACACACTGTTGTATTATTTAAAGAGAGTCGTAGCATGAAAGCTTGGGGTGTTATAGTTTCCTTTCATATTATGATGAATTTGTCATATATATTAACATTATATGACTTGGATGTAGGGATATGATGTTTTACATCATGCAGCATGGATGGTGGTAGAGCCTACACCAAAGCAGGTAATTTCGTAGTTTGTGAATATCTAGAAAATGTCTTCCCAACCATATATGTTCAGAAATTTCCATTGACTAAGATACCTTTAGTGATTACATTTCTACATATCATGCTATTCTAGGAAGAGAATGGAATAAACACTTATTTGGAGAAGTGGAAATCAGGTGTCCCATTGTTAGTGTTCCTATTCATAGGAGTAAAAGGAATTTTGGTATATATGATTACGAGAAAGAGGTAAATAAATTATATAGAACATTATTGAAGAAAAGTTAACAGACACAGGGGTTTATGATAATGGTCTCACGAGAATTTGTGGTGTGGTATAAACTATTTTGGATGGGTCCTGGGGACCTGAGAACTCCTCTTTCATAAAACGGGGTTAACTGGAATGAGTCCCCATGGACAAGCATGGTAGATGGGTTTCATGAAGGTTAGTGATTTGTGATATTTTAGGGATCCATGAAGGACATGGGTCTTACTAAAGAACATGTGTTTCTAAATAGGGTTTCCCTACCTCAGAGTGTAGTCTTATGTCCTATGAGGAATTTTTCATGAAGGATAATTATCTCACAAAACCCCGTGTGATGAAAATGGATTTATTATTGTGTAAAGTCTAGGGGAATTTATGAAATGAATCTCTAACAAGGGATGAGTTTCTCAAAAAAAACACAAGATATAGAATTATGAGATATTGATTCCATTTAAAATTCATCTCCACCCTTTCATCTGAAGGATTCGATAATTTTAATTCAGATCTTATCTCTAAAGTTAAAAAAGTGAGGTCCCCTTAAAATTCAAACATGGGGAGGTTTTTATTGGACTAAAAGAGGTGAAATAATTGATATCAAGAAAGATGCTTACTTTTGTGTAATATTATATGTTTCAAAAAGGAAGAGGTGTTTCCTGAATAGAAATATGTTTCATGGATGTTTCTGGTACTAGCTCCATTCGACTAGGAGAGTTCTGTGAACTAGATTTATGCTATACAGAGAAAACCACCCCAATATAAACATGGGCAGAAGAATTTTGTGATCTGAAGTTATGCATCATGGGTTTTACCAAAACATACTCTATTAGGTCGAGGATTTACAAAAACTTCTACCATTTATGATTGTTTTTTACCTTCACAAACCTTGAACCTTAAGGGGGTTCATGAGCTGTTTTAGCCCAAATTTTCATTGAACCTATTATTCCATCCTTTCTCTCACCCATGAAACTTTTATTTTAATGTAAAATAATACATACATTGTTTGATTTTGGAAATATGGAAAATTTGTGTTCATTTTATTCTTGATGTGGATGTTAATTCATTTCATAAAATAGTTGATTATGTGTTGCTTAACCATCAACCTCTATTCTCTAAATGGATTATGTTAATTTATTAAATGAAATAATATGGAAAATAAATATTTTTATATAATAATATTGATGTTTAATCAATCCTAAAAAATATCTATTTCTAGTTATATCCTTGATGGAATAAATAATTTTTTATGTTGGGGTCTTAGGAATAAAACAATGAATATGATAAGGCATTGATGGTAAATTTTAAAATTTCGTCGATTATATATTCCATCACCGTGAATTCAGTTATTTTTGTCCATGTGTTTATATATATTGTTAACCATATATGTTTTTCAACAAAAAAGTGATATGTTTTTGGTATTATTAAATTATCAATTGTCTCTTACCATTTTATTCATATCAGATTCATGCCTTTATAGCTACTGATATATTTTTTCCCTTACTATTAATTTGACCTCACTTTTCTAATGTTTCTATTTACATGAGTTATGAAGAATAATTTTATAAATGATATGCCTAGAAAGGTAAATTGTAGGTATATTTTTTATATTTTGAATAATTTTGAGAAATCACACATCTTCCCATATAATTGTAAAAAAGTAAATTTGATGAGAAATACATGGGGTTGAGGTTTTTCCAAAATCTCTAAAACATTAATCTAAAGAGGTTTATCTAATTTAATCGACTCAATATTTGTTAGTTAGATTTTATTTATTGATGGTTATGACATGGTCACATCAATTCTTTTTAAAGATAGTATGTAATGAATGTTTTTATTCACACAAGATTCTATGAGCGCTCATCTAAGGAAATGTATATAGTATCAATGGAGTGTTTTGATTACATTATAGTTTAGGTTGTCAGTTGAGAATAATTTATGTGTTGATAAGATAAGGATGGTGATAATTTCAATGGTACAGATAACCATTTAGTTGGTTGAGTATAATTTAAGGGTTGATATGTTAAGGTTGATCATAGATTCAAAGGTATATATAACCCTATAGGTTATTTGATGTAATATTGACTATTTTAGGGATTAGTTTAAGGGAACTTAATTTAAATTCATTGGAATAAATATATGGAATAATTTTATATGATAACAAGTAGAATTTTTTTTAAGTGTACACTTTATGTTTTTATGGTCAATAAAATCCCATTATAGATACTAAAAGTGGATTCATGGTCTAGCATGAGTGTACCTAGGGGTACAAACCACACAAAAAATGCATATACGGTACAAACATAATTGACACTCAATACATGATAAATTTGCCTAACTACACATCTTGTTAGATAATATTAGGGAATTTTCTCTATATAATCACAATCCCTTTATAATAAATTATGAATGATTTATTATGTCATGTAATTAGGATAAGAAGTATGATATAAACCATCATCTATAAATATATATTGAACCAATAGTAATTTAGGTTGAAAAAAATACAATTTTATTGTTTTAAAGAGTATTGAATTTCAAGGTTGATCTTTCATGAGATAAATTGTGATATTTCTATTATTGTTTTAATTATTCATAACTCTCATTAACCACTTTCATTTTTATAAATGATTGAAGCACGAAGGAACAAATTTAACAACTATTATCATTGAAAATTTACATATTCTACCAATTAACATCCTTATGGTATATGATATGCTGTGATAAATATTATTATTATGAAAAACCATATATCAAGAATTATATTTATCAATCTGATCATAATTAAATCCATAAATATACCAACGAAGATAATAGTGGAGTTTCATGGATTTTTTGGTGACAAATATGATGAAAGAAATAATATTCAATTTTCTATATATCAATAGTGTGGGATGAAACACCCGAATTATTTCTTGAAGGTAATCTGAATTCACCATAAGTGTGAAAATAAATTCCATCAAGATCATAGGTTCATGGAAAATATTGAATCTGCCAAAATTCATTTCTTCAATTTCATAGAAATAATACACTATGAAAACAAAAGCAGTAAACTAGTAGCTATTGGCGAAAATAGTCATCAAGGACTACCTAGATCATTGGAATAATAAAATGCTTATGAAATGACTAATATTTAAGAGGATAGTGATTCTTCACAACATATTTACTGATGTTTTCAACATGTAGTTTTCATCAACTATTGGATATTGAATTATAAATAAAAAATCAAAGTGGTATGATTATCATTAATTCTTCTTCAATGTTGGGGGGATATTATTTGTTACGGATCTAGTAATTTACAATAATTTTATTGAGTATTAGAAATATATTTACTGTCATTTCAAAGGTAACTTAACAATTTTTGTATTGTTAAAATATCAATATATCATATAAATCAACCCATGATCATCCATGGATACTGACTATAAATTCCTACAAAAATGACATCTATCATATAGATACGGATACACATTCACGAGTTTCTTAGTGTCTAATGTAGTAAGTTTGATATTTCATTTTAAATTAAACCTTGTATCATTTCTATAAATTTTTTATAAACTAAACTATTTTCTTTAGTGGCAAAGAATAAAAAATTGTGAAGATGAAATTTATATATGAGGGTTGAATGTGTCACCCTGAGATCTTAAATTTCATATTCATTTAAAAATATAATGTGTTCAATTATTTCTTCACACACAACTCCAATCCAAAATTAAACCCAGAAAATTATATAACTATTAAAATGATTGCATGTAAATGGAGGTAAAAAATAAACGTCACAGATTTATGCATCATAATGTAGCCTTCCTAAAAATTGTCTTTTTATTTGTTTTTTAAACAAAATACGTTATGGATAAAATATATAGTTGATATGAATAATATATTAACATTAATGTTACTGGTAGTTGATATTAAATAATATACGAATAGTTAACTTTTTTTATTAAATTATTTTTCATTATTTTTTTATGTTTTAATTTAAAAACTATATTCGGAATATTTAGAATTTAAATTCTAACAAAATAAACCATTTTTTTGGGATTTATCATTACTATATAATCGTAAGATGAATTTTATTTATTTTCCCAAAACAAACGATTTCTTGGTGAATAGTTAAAATATTTATTTTGTTAATACCATTACCTTTATGAAATTTTCATAATAAATGAATGACTTGAATAAATTTAGAAGAATTTTTATAATATATATATATTTATAAAAAAAAATAAAATTGAAATGTTTTATTTATAAATACAATTTATATAATTTTGAAAACCTATGTAATATTTTACACCAAAAACAATTTAATTCTCTTATATTAAAGAAATATTTCATCACTTATAGAAATTAAATCCAAATTTTTATTTTATATTTTGGATTACCCCGGTTCTTTTAATTAATTATGTGAATTTCATATTTGGGAAAAAACTATTGTTACTATGAAAATATCATGACAATGATAACTGTGAAACTGATATTTTCAATGAATTATTTTATTACTGTTGTGTAATTTTTTATAATAATTTAAACTCATATATTTTAAATGAGGAACATAATATTTAGTTTAAATACATATATAATAATATTAACATGCATTTAACTAGTAATCAATGTTAAATAAGGCCGATAACACATATTGGTTAAAATTAAATTTCTCTTAAAAAAGGTTTTTTAATGTATCAAATTTTTTGATTTAAAAGTAAATTTTACATTAATTAATAATTGAATTTGAATAAATAGAGAGTAAATTCAATCAAATTGAACCTAAATTTTTTAACAGTGGTTTTTTATATTTTTAGTAAAGTATAATTTAATCGGGTTAAAACAAGCCACCCCAAAAAAACAAAATAAAAAGTAAAAGTAAAAAATATAAGAACAAATGAATTTCAACATGTTTAAAACATGTGTAGAAAAACAATGTTGTGGAATTATATACCAAATTAAACCCCATAACCTTTTATTTCTCACTTTTCTAACCATTCACCCTTGAATAGTGTAATTTCATTATAGAAACATTAACAGTATTCATATAATTTACCCTTTCTTCACATAAAAAAGGGGACACTGCTATAACTTTATTCCATACCAATTATATATAATTTGTAAGGTCTTTTCTTTGACTGGATAAAAATTTTCAAATGAATTTTATCTTTTAATATTTTTATTTGTCGAATCATAAATTGAGCTAAGGAATGTAAATTTGAGAGTTGGAACTCGTAAAAGTTTGGTTATTGGGTGTGGTTTATAGCCTGGGAGTGGTATCAAAAGGGTAGATGAGTTTCAGTAGATTCAAGCACCAAAAACATACATTCCAAGGGAAATATACAAGGATGTATGATTTTTTAAACCATACAACCCCTAGGAGAAACTGTGTGGCCCAGTAAAGGGTGTCATGTGATTTTATAAACTATTAGAGGTGGAGTGATTGACCATGTTAGAGTATGAAGTTAATTGATGATGTGGTAACATGGGCTACATATAGTTCTCAAGACCATGAGACCAGCTTTCATGGTTAGTTCCAATAAACCAGTAGCATTTAAGGGTTGAAACATCGAAAGTCGAAGCCATCTTGAAAAACCATGCTGGGTGTGGTTCATTGGAAGTTTGAGGTGAACAGTTGGCACATAGTTATTCAATCAATTTATCATTAACATTTTTCTCAAGAAATGGGAAAAATAAAAAAAATTATTATTCCACCTTAAATATTTTTTACCATTTTTTCCTTATTCATTTTCATAATAGGTCTCCTATGCATACACCTGTCCTCAGCCTCTTCCCATGTTGGGTTATCCCTTGTCTGAGTTTTGAATTATGTGTCATTCCACATGTTAGTTATCCCTATGTAGTTATTTGGCTCATCATTCCTCTTTTATCTATTTCACATCCCACTTTTTATGTGATTTTTATGTGAGAAAGTTTTCCCCATTTTTACGGTGTTTGTCATGTCTTATGGTTTCTCATATTTGGGCTCAAATAAAATATTAATATATGATGAGTAGACTATAGTAAGAATTAGGTATGTGGTCTATAACATTTTACAAGAAGTTTTCGTGTTTTGTAGCTTACGTTTTATTGTCACATGACATACATTTCAATCAATTATCCTTATCTTAATAGACCACAAAATTAAATTCTAAAGCCATTGTTTGATCAATTTATTATACCCATTGGAAAAGTTGGAGATTTAAAACCTCAACCCAAACGAAATTTGATGTGGGATCTATTTTTTGATCACATTTACACCACCCACATGGTGATTCACAAACTCCACTTATTAAATGTTGCTATATTTATAGATTAATGGAATTTTTAAAGGTTGAGAAGGTTGTTTATCATCTAAAAATTCAATTTAAAGGAGTAATAATGAAGAATAAATTAAATCTTGGTAATGAAATTGACAATCTATAGGATTATTCTTATTGATATAATTGGTGAGTTATGAGTCTTGGGCGATAAAATAGCCTCCATTGTACCACCAGTAAGCGAATATTAATGAAATGAATATGAGAAAATAAATTGATGAAGGACATAGATAGTAAAATGGACCCTAGTTTACCTTAGATTAAATATTATTTGATTGATACATTGGAATTTCAAAAACATCATAGAAAAGACACTATAATGAACCTCCTTCTTAGCACATGTATGTGAAATGATTAAATAATTAAATGTGATTAATTCATTTAATAAACATAATGGACACTAGCATGATCCCATGAATCATTTATATAAATTATTTTGATAATTTATGATTTGATATGACACTGATGTGAGGTAACATAGTGTAACATTTATAACCCACTCAGATACATTATATTGGATTCCATGGACTTCTACCTTGTATCTAACATGCTTGGACAACTTAATAAACAATCCTTTAGATACATTGAATGTCATTACTATGTTTTCTAAAAAGTAGCTCTATGGACTCAAAGAGGACACCATCATCCATAGTTTCATGGCCCCTGGATGTGTATGTTTATATTATATAGATTTCATTATGGATGATCTCCATGGACGTGAGAGGATGACTTTCTCAATGGCCTTGGGTCCTTTCCATTATAGGTCTGATGCATGTTTATTTAGTATATTCCATTCTTCAAACCTGAAAAACCAGCATAAGAGATAGCTGATTCTTTTCAAATTTTTTAGTTTTTTATCATTATTGTACCCATTTTTTTATAATGTTCTTATTGAATATATCCATTCACTTGTTTTATAGCATTATTTCTATTATAACTACACAATCCTTCAGCTCATATTCACTGACTAATACTATTATATACACCATTGTTTGTGTCCTTATAAGTATATCTCACAGACTAATACTATTATAAGTATATCCCCTGACTAGAGGATAATACCTTTGAATATTCCCTATGTTGTTTATCATTTAAAGAATATGGCTGGATGTGGCAGCTTAAGATTAGCGGTTGAGCGTGTAGTTATGCTTCCTTCTCGGGTTAGAGTATTTATTTATTTATTTTTGTTAGTCAGTAAAGGTATATTGTTTTTTCAAATGTATTTCCTATATATTGAAGCATGTTCGGCCATGGTTATTTTCTAATTTATTATTAACTCTCATTTTTAATTATATTCCACTACCATATTTTTTTATTATTTTTAGTTGTATTCATTTCTGATCCAGAGTGTGTAGTATTCCTTTTGTTCCACCATTAGATAATAATTTTTGGTTGATGGCCTTTGGAATATGAGGAGGCACACTTGAGGGTAAGTGGACAACCAGATTTGGGTATCATGTTCATGGATCTTGGGTAGAGATGCTATAAATAGTATCAAATCCTTATTTATTCTTCAATCTAATTGTTTTTGGATATATATAAGAGACTAAGAACATGTCTTGAATTTGTAAATAGAATATGTTTGGGATCAATAAACCCACACATGAGGGAAGGATCAAGATTCAATGTATTGGACTATTTTTCTATATTATAGTTTATTATTCTTACAAAATTCATGTCTGGTGTTCTTTGTCTGATTATTGTTTTATAAATTTTACCATCGGACAAGTATGGAAAAAAATCCTTTTGTCATGCATCAACTATAGACATATAGAGATTCACTTTCCCTACATATTCCATTCAATGTAGATTTTATTGTTTATTGTATCATTCTTCATGATCTTTATACCTTCTTAGGAGATTATTATTTAATGATGAGTTATGTTCCATTATTGTTTCTTTAATCATCATGTTTTCTGGTATAACATGTTGTGGTTGTTTTCTTCTTACATTCCTAAATTATCAACTTATATTGTAGCTTTCCATGTTTATTACTATTTTTACTAATATTATTAATTTTATTTAATTCTATATTATATTATGAAAAAAAATATAGATATTAAAGTGGTCTAATCAACCTAAATGGATTTTTTATATATATCTTGATGGTGACACATTAATTAACCAATGATGACATATTTGGGTTGTGTAATGTTGGTTTCATGGGATGAAAAAATTTTAGTTACGAATAAATGGGTTCCAATTACAATTTATAATTTCTGTGGTCGTTTATAAATTATGAAAGGTATCCCATATATTCAAACCATTATATATGTACTTGTTATATTTAGTCACCATAGGTAAATACCTAGTTCTAGTTACATTAATTCCATCTATAACTTATAAATGAAAGAAAAATATACACCAAAGGAATGTTAATTCATCTAACTAAATCATGAATCATGTGTGTGTGTGTGTGTGTGTGTCTGCTGAAATTATATTTCTACAAACAATGGTTGCTTTTTTGAATGATGGTGCCTATTTAATTTGATAATTATGACCCATATGAATAAATTCCTAAATGAAAAACTAAACACACATAGGATAGCTGGAGCATGTTTCTTATGAAATAAAATTGAATCGACCAAAGTAGGTTGGTCTTGAAATGTTATTCTTATGTGATAAACATAATATGTGTGCTTTAAAAATCAAGCATGAATAGGGGTACCCCTATAGGTCACCTATACTTTTATTATGAATTGGTACTTTACCCCATGGTGGTATGTTTTTGATAAATGGGATATTCATTTAATGTGTTTGTAGATTATTATATGGAGTTACATATATACATATGGTAGAATATTACATTACTTGCCCCCTTAATTGGTATAAGACCCTTGTTATATTTTTTTGATCTTTGTTATTATGTTGTGTTCGTTAATTAAAAATCCAATGATAACCTAAAGAGTTATTTCCATAATATGTTGTAATTGAAATTTTATTTAACTAATCCTAGTACTGAAACTATATAGATAAATAAATGATTAAAATGTTTAAAAGAAAATTGTGAAATAATTTTCCAATAATATTTTGTGTTGAAAGAAATTTTATTTTTAGTATAGCGTCCTTGATAACTGGTACTTGATATCCCCTGTATGTGAGTTTTGTAAAAAGTTGTAAACACTAAGTACCATTTAAATGATTTAAAATTAATCCTTATTGTGGTGATCTCAATTTAAACCCTTGAGTAAGGATAGATTAAAATTACTACTGTGGATGGGAATTTAGACATTTACCATATATCCTAGATGAATTCTTCCTAGGTTATGTTAGATCTAGATTTTAGGTAGTAAGGCCTACTAACATTTCTGGGGTGACCTTATTCAAGATTGACTCCATCTATCAGTAAGTGGGATAGATTAGTGTAGGCAGTTCCCTAAAAGATAATAATGATGCTAAATGTTATGAGACTGTACATGAATAAGGGATCATTCCAGTTCTGGTTATTCTAAGTACGACTCTTATCCATTTAACATGACACCCCCGGGTGAGCGGGTGGTTTTATGGTAAGTCGGACCTCAAGGGGTATTAGCGTATATAGATACATGGCAAGATTCAGATCATTATTTTCTATCATGATTATGTGACCCTGGTAGGTTGATTTTCTTCCTTCTTGTTTTAGTTTTACCTCTTTTAGAGATAATTTATAGGCACATTATACTTCATGTAATAAATTTTGCTAAATGAAATATAGTTCACTTACGAGAGACCATAGGTTTATGTGGAAAATATTGATTCCCTTAATTTTGATATGAACCATATTAGGTTAGCCACATTTTATATGATTAAGTAAAACTAATAAAAAAATTTCATGGGGGTTCATAATTTATTTTTACAGTAGTGTGATTGATCCTACTATTTTTTTGAAATAAATTCATGATAGGAGCTTTTTCTCAATATAGGATTGTAAATTCCTCTAACATTGAAAATAAACCTTCATTCTTATGTTTTGAGTTTTTTCTTTGAGGGGAAATGATATTTGGGTTACAATCCTAGTTGAATAGTGGTTTTTTTTGAATCATTCTTCTCATAAACAACATAATGGGGTGGGTGGTCATTCGATAAATCAATGAACATGAAAGACACCAGATTTTGTAGATTTATTCCAAGGGAACATATAGATTAGTTAAATATGATGTTCTTGGAAGCATGATAAATTATACCTTGAGATGAATTACCATCTAGGTTTGTGATTTGGGTCTCAGATAATGTGGTACTAGATTTACACCTTCACCAAATTACAAGTTTACATCATGATTTTTTCATGTGGGGACTATTTATTATAGCATTTATATGAATGGATGGGTGGAAGATAATGATCGATGGTTTTTAAATTTAATACATAGAGACATTAAAATCTGGATCTTTGGAAAAATTAATGGGATGTTCCCAGTAAGTAGGGATACTTTAGGAATGGACCAAGTAATGTGAGACAGTTGACCTTTAAACCGAATAACACATTCTTAATCGGAATGCATGGTATTAAGAATTTTTTATGGTAATTTAATCCAATTGAGTTTATGCCTTATTCATGTACATTTTCATAATCAGCATTGGAATAATTCCTATTTCAATAGCACATGATTGATGCCTTATTCATGTACATTCTCATAACCACCAGCTCACCCGGGAGAGTGGGTGGTTTTATGGTAATTTCGAACAGTGCTGGGGGTTCTAGAGGATTATACCCCATAGGGAGACCTTTTATCACTCTATCCAATAGGTTTGAAAGCCTTTCATAAGACATTGTTGAAGAAGGTTTGGAGTTTGGTCCTATGTTCAGTGATGATGCTGAGGGGGCTGGGGCGGGATGGCATAATACAGTAAGGTTGAGACAAGAGGAAGTCCCTATGACTGGAGAAGAGGACAATACATCGGTTGGGTATCTTGAATTGATTGATAATAACACACCGGTTGATAAGAGGGGGAATACTTCAGGTTGCAAGGATAATGGCCTGAGGAACAAAGGAAGAAATGCTTCTGGGGGAATAATGAAAATATGAGTGGTCTAGCCCTCCAGTCATATAATGACATTGTACAAAATGGGGTCGGAAGGCTGACAAAGTGTGAAGGAACTCTGTCTTGTACTCCAAGAAGATGAACAAGGTATGATTACTCTTACCTTCCATGATCGATGTGTATCGGATATTCCCTTAAGTGGGAAAAATGAGTGATTCTTTCCTTCAAAAAAGATAGCTTGATCAAGAAATATTGCCCAGTGCACCCTTTACTAGATCAGGCGGGGAACTTTATACAAAGTAATTGCTCCTTGAGGTGACATAAATTAGACTCTGAGTGGGAATCGGCTATGGAATACGGGGAGTCTTGTGTGGGATGCAGAGATGATTACGGGTATTATGATATGTAGTTCTGTGGTGAACTGGTTTTTGTGTGGTTGTTTAGCTTTTGTTTATTTTGTGGAAGTTTCAAGTAGTTATTTGGTTTGTGTTAAGGGTTGTGTGGTATATCACTTTTCCTAAAAGTGTTTGGAAATAAAAAGTTAATTTTCAGTCATTCATTCATTCTAGTAATTGTAACTTGGAAGGTGGTGTAGTAATACATCTTTTCATTGTCTGGTGTTACGGATTCACCTATGGTGGTGAGTGGGAAATTGGTCACCGATGGGAGACCCTCATGTGAGAATTGTCATGGAACCTTGAGACTAGTCTTTTAATAGTTTACTAGAACCCTTCTGTAATTTTTTGAATGGATTCATTTATATCTAGAATTATTTGTAAATTCGAATTATATATTTTAATCCAGTCTTTGTTGAAGTCCATGTGCGGGTATTAGGCCTAAAAAAGATTTTTGAGATCTTAGGGTTGGATCGAGTATGTGTGGGTGCTAGTTTTAGATCAATCTCGGTATGCATTGAGTTACAGTCTTTCAAAAATATTGATTAGTAACGAATCAACTATTGATGTCAGGTACTTTCAAAAATAAACGTCCAAAGGTAGTTCAACTAGATTTTCCCAAAATAGTTGGATGTGGTTTGTTAGGAACTTTATTAGTCATATTATTGGAATATGATGGGTGATTTCTAAATTTCATTTTATTCTATTCAAGGAAATTTTTTCACAACTAGTTTAGTCTTGGTTATTTAGAGTTCAATAATTTGGACCAAATCAATGATAGATGGTAAGGTCCCATAGTGTAATTTAAAAAACATGATTGGAGTTCATATAGGAAACTATGGATGTGAATTGGTAGTTAATTGTTATGGTTAGATTATCATGAATCCAAATTGGTCATTGGAAGTCTAAAACCTATGGTGTGAATCCCTATATACTGTTTGATGATAGAGACGGTGACATGATTGTTTCTCAAGTTATATAGGATTGGGTAAGATCCATCATGATGTTTTGTTGTTCGTTATAATCCCTAGTTCTCATTTTGGTGGTTTAAATATCATATGTTTAAAAAATATACTTGAGGTTTGTTGGGTATTTTGAAATGAAATGATATCTTTCCAACATAACATTATGACTAGGGTAGTTCTTGTGGTTTTTCATTTTTTTCCCGAGGATTGTTGGATACAATAATTTCTATGATGTTATATTTTAATGTCTCCTGTATTTGGACCAATTAAAATTTTCAAAGTAAACTTAAAAATTTCATTCGTTGGATGTATAAGATCCTAAACTATTCTATAGATTTATAGGGATCATTTATAGGAAATATTTTACCATGTTTGGGGTAATTTTTTGGGTTTAATATATGCTACTTTTGAGTGAAATTTGGATAATTTTGCAAGGAGGAGATATTATGCATTGTTAGTGTAAAAATTTTCCAAATTGTACATCCTTCATTGAAAATTGTGTGAACCCAAACATTGGGGATTTGCATGGTTGTCACATGGTTTGTCAAACCAAGCTCTCACATATGATAAATTGTGCAACACTCCTAGGTGAGATGCATGGTTAGGGTGCACAGTTAGGGTAAGTAGTGTTCCTTCTGCTGGAATTCGTGTTCACGGTTTTAATCCACTTGATAATTAGAGTAAAAATACATTGACCCATGGTATTAACCCCAAATTGACCCTAGCTAAACCCTAAATGTTTTCACTCATATTTGGGGTCCCCCTAATAGGTTCTAAGCCCTTCTGACCTTATTTATTGAAGATTTGAAGCCTAGATTGAAGATTTTTACCTATCCTGATTAGAGAATCTCATCCCATGTGGTTTCCAACAATTAGAACTTTTTCATCCTCTTTTGATTGGATTGTTTACTCTCTTTATGATTGTTTCAGATATTTTATGTTTTTATCTTTATTCGTTTTATCTTGGATCTTGGGTTTAGATATAGATTTCATTCTTCATTGTGACTATGGACTTTTAACTTCAGTTGGGGATTTCTATTAGTGAGTGTTCATAATAAATCATTAGTTAGGTTGTTGCAATTCAATTCTCACGGTCTTTGTTATACTTGATTTTTTAGAATTCAATTGAAATTTTTGGCAGTTGAATATTATATTGATTAATTAATTAATGTAAACATGGAATTAGATTAATTAATTATTGAATTAATTAATGGAATGTGTGAATAGGGAATTTATGTCAAATTGATATTGTAAAATTGGATTAATTAATAGGGGAATCAATTAATGAAATCTTATGATTTTGGAATTAGACTAATTTTTTTTGAAATAATAAATGAGATATTGGGTATGTGGAATTGGATTAATTAATTGGTCAATTAATAAATGGGATGTTGGGATTATGTATTCAGCTTAATTAATTGGTGAATTAACTAATGGGTTATATAGTAAATGTTGAAATAAGGATTAGTGGTGCCTTGATCATATTATTCAATGTGATTAGATTGACGAACCATGATTGTTTTTATAATTTTAATAGTATTACATGATGTGAAATGTTGATAAAAAGGGTAATTTTGATTAACCATGAATAATGTGATGTATGTTTTATGTTAGATATATGTGATATTTTTGTGGATGATATATATTGATGCTTCAAAATCCCACGGTGATAAATGAGTGTGGGATAGGGAATGATGACCCCAATACCCATATGTGATTAATGAGTGTGGGATAGAGACTGATTCTCCAAATAACAATATGTGATAAACAAATTATAGTAAAGGGATTGATGCCCCAAATACCAATATGTGATTGCGATCATGGGACGAAGGCTGAGACTCCAAATACTGATGAGATTATGAGGTGTGGCATAATGACTAATGCTCCATATGCCCATGAGGTGTTAGATGTGACATTCAAAAAACATGAGTTTCCATTGAAATATGGTTCCTATTAGACAAGAAATTTTTTGATATGAAGTGATAAATATTTTCCTTGGTATTTTGATATGTATCAGACTCCATCATAGTCCAAATTAGTTATTGAGAGTTTGGGTGTCCTCAAGAACCCGGTTGATTACGTGCTTAATTAATAAATAATGAAATAAAAAACTATTTACTTATTCATTGTAGTTTATTCTTTATAAAATTGAATACATAATTATTTGAGTGTATATTGTTTTAGAATCCATTGGTGGTGGCCTTATGAGTTTTAATAACACCCTACTCAGGCTACCTGATCGGTACCCAAAAATATGTCATGGTTGTAGGACAGGATAAGGGATTGAGAAATATGTTAGATGGTTGAGTCTAAATAGATCATGGATAATGGAACCTAATGTTATTTGGGACCTTATTGGGAGTTTTTAGGGTCTTTTTTTATTTTGGATTTTTTATATTAATAGTTGACACAAATTTGGAATGACATATCTACAAATTAGTTTCAGATATTGTTTATCCGTTTTTTCATCATGTGACAATTTTTTGGATTGGTTATTGGTAATATCATTTTTATCTCTTTATTTAATCTATTATTGTGATAATTTTCTAAAGTGTGTATTTTCTCCCCATGATTGATATTATACCCTAGCTACTAGTCAGTATCTTCTGGGGTACAGGGTGTCGTGCTTGATGTCATGTAACAAAATGGCTTGGGACACCGGCATGTGGCACCTGTGTCGGGATGTTACAAAGTGGTATCAAAGAAGGTTTTATTTTATTTTGTTTTGTATTAATATTTGAAAATCATAGATAGAAGAATATTATGATATGGTCCTTAGTTAAGATATTGTGCATGTGAGTAGATAAACCATTTACGAGGCTAAAGCCCATGTATACAAGGTGGGATTTTTGCATTGATGCGTTATGTTACATTTGTTTCCATTTCCCCTCGATTGATGCACACATGAGGTGATGTGATAATTTTTTCTTCTTTTTTGTAATATTCAACTCGCTTCTGGATATATAATGAGATTTAAGTATTCATGTATCATTCTAGGGACTAAGTATTATTTGTGACCTTAATCATTTTAGTAATTCTTGGGAAAATGGGATTTGGGTATGTTATTTAAATTGAAATGTGTTCCCTTTCATGTGTGATTTAAATAAAAAAGGTACCTAATAGAAATTTTGAAATGTTAAAATGATAATATTTGTTAAAATATGGGTGAATAATCTGAAACATGGAAAATTTTTATGATCATAACTTTTGATAACAATGACCTAGATATATGATTTTAAGGGTAGTGATGGTGACACTATTTCAACAATGTGGTGGGGTTTGGAAAAATAATGTATTGTGGATTTTGTGAACCCCTCTTGTCATATGTGTTAATGTTTTGTTATGTTTATTGAGATGTGTGATTATAATTGTAGAGATGTTACTCCTTGATGACTATTGATGAGAGGATTATAGGAGGACCTAGATAGAGATGATCCTCTAGTAGATGAAATTGAGGCACTGATAGTTCCCGGTAAAGAAGTTGGAGATCATTTTGATGAATTTTTTTTGTAATTTATATAATGTATGGAGAGATTCCTATATAGGGTTGTGAGGAATATTTATAAATTTATGTGGGAGTCCCAATTACAACACCCTCCAACGTTCAACAAAGAGGGTGGACTTGATGTAATTGAGTTTGGGATTGAGTCCATCCATACTATACTTGATTATTTGGAGACTCTTACTGAGAAGAAGGTCATGTTGGATTCTTAAATGTTGTGAGGATTAATAAATCACTAGTGGGATGATCATTATAAGAAAAGAAAGTCAAATGGGATTTCATGAAAGGAATTTTTAGAGATCTTTAGGAAGAAATTATATACAATGACATAGGATATAAGAGTTCAAATGAGTTCATGTTATTGACGCTAGGGAGTATGTTAGTGATGGACTATACTGGTCAATTTTCTTTCTTGTAGTTATTTTTTATAACATTGGTAAGAGGTAAGATATTCATGAAAAAGAGGTTGTCGGATGGAATTAAATATGAGATTAAGTCCTAGGTTAACATATTTTGAATGAAGAATTATTCGGAGGTGGGGGATTGGACTATCATATCTTAGGAGAACCTAAAAGGGGATTCTAGTGGTGGATAAGTGGTTTCATCTAGAAAATCTAGAGGATTGGATTTTGAGAAAAGGAAGCTTCATTATGAGAATATTGACCCGAGTAGTTGAATGAATAAACGAAATGGGTATGGATCAGTTACTCGAGATCTTAACTTAGTGATTTATACAAATATTTTAGGCTGAGACACTATCGTAGACATTTTTCACTACCACTGGTAGACTAATTATCTTACTGAAGGATGGTACATCTATATAGGTTATGTAGGAACCTATAATAGATATGTAGGGATTGAGAATATGGGAAGAACTAGTGTGTCAAAATATGATCTTATTTGACTTATCAGTTTGGATGTTTGAGTATTACTGGTCATGGCAGTCGGGGTTTCCAACATTGTGCTTCTAGGAAAGAGAACCTTTGTCAAGAGATTGGTGTAGCTCAAGAGAATCATAATGGATCATAAAAGATGGGGCCATGATTGTTTCAAGTTGTTCAGCCTACACTAGTGGATAGTGAGGCTAGACCACTAACAGTTAGAGCTATATTTCTTATATCTTTTAAACTAGCTAGTTCCTTATTTGATATAGGTGACTCTTGTTACTTTATATTTATGTATCTTGTGAATGGGATGAATTTTATGGTTGAGGTTTTTAGTGGGCTTATGATGATAAATACACCGTTGGGAGTATAGATGAGAGAAATATTATTATGAAAAAGATGTTCTCTCGAGGTTGGGGATTATCAGTTTGTTTAGGATCTTTACATTCTTCATATGTCAGGATTTGACCAAATTATGGGTATGGAGGTGTTAGTGTCATATCTAGACAACATATACTACTACCACAGGAGAGTGATATTTACATCTCTTAAGGGTAAAAAATATATTGACCTTATAGAGTGGGACATCCATACAGGCCAAGAAGGGCTGGTTCATCAACAACTTTTGGATCTTACCACCGAGGTTTCTAGATGGTTGTTGGATGAAAAATGTGTGGAACATTATTTTTTCATTCATAGTGGAAAAGTTTAAGGATTTTTTTATGAATAATTCTTAGGGATTCCACTGGATAGAGATATGGAAATACGAATTTATTTCAATCTTGGGGATGAGATAGTATCACTTCCACCATAAAGAATGGAACCAACCATGCTTCAAGAACAGAAAACATAATAGGAATTGTTGATGAATGAGGTGTTTATCCTTCCAAGTACATCTCCTTACGGTTCTATAATTTTTTTCTAGGAAAGATTATGGGACACTAAGGTTATGTGTTTATTTCTGGAAGATGAACAAAATGAATATAAAGAACTAGTATCCTCTTCCGTGTATAGATAATATTTTTGACCAGTTGAGAGGATATTGTGTCTTCAAAAACATTCTCTTGATATATGGTTATCATTAGTTCAAATTATGACCTTATAATATACAGATAAATGCATCCAAATGTAGGAATGGGCTATATGAGTTCATTGTTTTACATTTTGTTATAGTGAACACTCTAGTATTGTTTATGTCCATGATGTACAAAATCATATGTCTGTACCTAGATCAGATTGTGGTAGTGTTTGTGGTTAAAATCTTCGTATACTCTAAGACTCATGATGATCATTCCCAATGTATTGAAATTGTTCTTATTAAATGTATAGATAATCAACTATACAAAAAGATATCTATGTGTCCATTATCGATTGATCAAGTACAATTCATGTGTCACATCATCACATAGGAAGGTGTGTTTGTGGTCTGAGAGGAGGTTTAGGAAGTTGTTTTGGGGAGCACCTTTAAAACAATTTTTAGATTCATATCTTTCTAGGATTGGATGGATATTATCAAATGTTCATCTAGGAATTTTCCCATTTTGAAGAACCTATTTCAGGCTTTACCATGAAAGGGATAATGTTTCAATGGTAAAAAGATTGTGAGAATTCTTTCTAGGAGTTTAATAATCACTTGAAATTGACACCAATCTTGATCTAACCCGAGAACGGTATGGAGTATATGGTGATTTGTAATGCTTCTTGAATCGAACATTGAGCTATATTTATATAAGGATATTAGGTAGTGGTGTATGTGTGTCAATAGTTAATGGAACGTGAATGATACTACCACATACAAAGCCTTGAGTTAGAATCAATAGTTTATTCCTTGAAGTGTTTAAAGCATCATTTTATGGGTGAGAATGTTACTGTGTATATGAATCAGAAGAGATTAAAGTGTATATTTTCATGATGATACTTGAATCCTTGGTATTTGAGATGATTTGAGTCTATAAATTCATTCCACATTAAGTTGGCATATATTCTAGTGAAGGGAAAACAAATTTTGTTCCTATTAGTTAGAAAACAAAGACTCTGAAAGTTCAAGAGTCCAGTGTTGGGTGGAAAATGATGACTTCACTAGATGAGATGCCTGTTGTGGTTTATGAGAAATGAGAGAAGATTACACTCATATCAATTTCTGTACATTATACACTATTATTTGGATTAGAGATATATAATATGAATTTTGAGAGTAATTTTCCTCGAGGGAAATCCTTGAAGGTGTGGACTCATCTTTACATAGGACCATATATGAGGATGAGACCATCTATGTCAGGAATCATATTATTATGACTATGATCATGATGGAGGGTTTGATGCATGAATTTCATGTTTCAAGGTGGGAAGTACATCTAGGTGTGACCAATGTTTACCATAACCTATGAGTATTGTTCTTATGTTGGGGAATGAAAAGTGACATTATTGGGTTTCTGACAAAATGGTAGCCCTATAAATAGGTTAAGAAGTAGAATCAATAAAATGATTGTTTAATATAGCCTTTTTCCATTCCTAAATGAATGTGGGATAATTTTACTATAGATTTTTTGGTGGATCTCATGAGGATACCTTAGAAGAATGGTTCTATTTCGGTTATCGTGAACCATTTTATAAAGGTATCACATTTTTTTACTAGTAAAATATACTTTATTAATGAAGAATTTGATAGATTTTCACAATCAAGAGGTAGTCCATCTTCATGGGGTCCCATGAACTATAGTTCCATACGATGACTTGGGATTCACTCCTCACTTATGTATGAGAATAAATAAGTTTATTGGTAAAAAGGATTTACTGGGTATAGATTTCTACATGTAGACATATGGGCAGTCAGCATGTACTATTCTTGCTCTTGAGGAAATGAAGTGGGTGTGTGTTTTAGAATTTAGTGATTCTTGGGTGAATTAATTAAAATTGTTGAAGTCCATTAACAACAATATTCATCATGAAAGTACATGTATTTCACCACAGGAAGAACTTTATGGTAGGCCATGTATATCAATTCTATGTTTGATGGAGGTAGGTTAGTCAGAATTTTTGGGGTTCATTTTCATACATCAAACATCAAATCAGGTTTAGCTATTTCAAAAACATATGGCTATAATTTAGTGTACGGAGAAGTCATATGCTAATAGAAGTATAAGACCCATAGAGTTTATAGAGGTTGATCGTGTATTCCATCATGTGTCTCTAAGAATGTCTCATTGCAGGATATAGAGATTGGGAAAGATGGTGCCTAGGTTTGTTGAAATGCTTGAGGAGGTATAGAGAATCGGGTTGGTGGCATAGAAATTAGATCTCTTAGAGAGGTAAAGTACCCTGCATAACATTTTCCATGTGTCACAACTTTAGTGTTTTCACAGTGACCCTTCTCATGTGATTGATGTGGATGATGTTTTCTTTGATATAGAAGTGTTCTTTAAGGATCACTAGATACATGTCTTGAATCTCAATGAGAAAGCGTGGTGGGGAATGACCTTACCATTAATTAATGGGTTGTGGAATCATTGTTACGTTCAAGAGGAAACATTTCATGGATTAATTGTTATATGGCCTCAATGTCTTGATCCTTTTTACTCAGGATCCTAGAGATTCTTGGGCATATAGCTCAAGGATCAGAAATTATATGGTTGGGAGATTATAAAATCCTAGTCTTTTAAAGATATTTCTTCTACTCGTTTATAGGTATTATTTTTTTGTGTTTTCATAATTTTTTTATTTATTATTTTTTTTATTTGGATGAAATTTGGTGTATTTCCAAAGGAGGGGTTGTGCATGGTTTTCCCACAGTTTTCCCAAACGATGCATCGAGCCCAAAATAAAACTTGAACCCAAATAGATGGTATTCAATACGTTGGCATACGATTTTTCAAATAGTTCACCCTCTAAGGAGAACTCACATGACACTCCTTGGTAGGGAACCATGTTAGGTTTCAATGTTATGGTAAGCCATTCACCGAGACTAGTAAATTTTTTGGGTGGTTTTAATTAGCCTGAAATTAGATTAAAAATACATAAACCTCCGATATTAAATCCCAATCGAACCTATCTCAACCCTAATCATTTTATATGGATTTTTCGAGGCTTCTGGATGGATTCAAATCCCTTCCATGATCTTTTCAAGACCATTGGAAACCAAAATTGAAGACATACACCTCTCCTAGTAATAGAATCTCATCTCATGTGGTTTCCTTCCACCCTCTTTTCCTCCTCTCATCCTTTAATTAGGTGATTTCCACTGATTGTAATGGTTTCATATCTAGTATTATTGAATCATTATTTTTTTACGTTAGATCTAGGGTTCAGATTATGATATTTTTCATTTTCAGGATTTTTGTTTCTCCACTTCAATTAGGTATTTTCATTATTGAGTGTTCGACATCGATCTTGAGGTAGGTCCTCTAAATTGAATTATCAATGTATTTTTTCCAATTACTTGTATTCATTGTTCAAATTCAATTTTCACATTTGGAAATTGAATCTTAAATTATTTATATTAATTGATTAATTACGTAATAGAAACATGGAATTGGATTAATTAAATTTGGATTTAATTAATGTAATTCGTGAATGAGGAACTTCTGAAAATTGAGATTGTTAAATTCGACAAATTAAATGGGGAATTAATTAACATTAACTTTTCATTATCGAATTGGGTTAATTAACTACAGAATTCATTAATGGGATGTTTGGATTGTGATATTGGATTAATTTATTGGTGAATTAATTAATGTGATATTTGGATTATGGAGTGAGATTAAGTAAATGGTAAATTGATTAATGGGATACTGGGATTGTGGAGATGAATTAATTAATTGGTGAATTAATTATTAGGTTATGTGGTAAATGTAACACCCCGACCCTAGTTACCCAGAGTTGGTGCATTATTACATAACATTGGCATGATCACAAGGAAATCATGACTCTAAAGACTGATCATTATAGTATTATTCGAAAAAAGATTCATACATATGTTCAACTTTACAACTTGAAATGAAATACAACACAAATTTATTCCATTGGAAACATTCAAGCCTCCAAGATAATGCCTGCAAGTCACTCGTAACTAACTTCTTCATATCCTAGGAAATTGAAACATATGAAAGGGGTGAGCTCAAATTCTCAGTAAGGGTATGAAATAAAGTGGAAGATAACATAAATATTAATAATGATAAATAATTGAAACCTCATTCCATTACCAATTTTAAACATGAATAATTTTATGATAGAAATATGAGCTGAGTAAATAATGCCATAATAAAATATAATCATGGGTATTCTGCTAGTCGAATGACCACATGAACCATCAATATTATTTCCATAATGAGGGAATTTATAATGTCGGACATTCTAAAACATTTTTTCAAGGCCACAGCCAAGCCGCCTAAAAATCATTAAGGCCTCGGCCAAAACCATATACCAAATTGGGAAGGTCCTCAGCCAATTCCATATATAGCTGTCTCATGAGACCTAACGATGCATCGAGGAGCTATAACGGGCTCCATCCATCACGTACTAAGTCCAATACATTCTTTAAATGAAATGGTTGAAATATAAGAAAAACATTCATATTAAAAATAGCATACGAAATGTCAATAATTTAACCATAAACCATAAATGGTATAAAAATAGCACATCCACTGTCAAACATATCACAAAACCTTCAATACAATATGTAATTTTTGTATAATAATGAATCCACTTCAAATAAACATAAAATCCTTAAAAGGATGTTGACAGAGATGAAATCAAAACCTTTTTTATTGAAATATCTCTTTATATTTTTAAAACATTTAAGAGTCACATAATTATAAAGAAAAAATTTATTTTTAAAATATTCTTATAAGCTTGTAAGGGATGATTTGACATAATATAGCTCCACCCTCCGTATAAGTTAAAAAAACGTTCTTACATTAATTTTGTCAAAACGGTTAAAAAGGACCTTGTTTGGAAAACGATGGAAAGATTCATTTATAAAAATACTATAAAAATTCAAACAAGGGTATAAATGAATTTAACCCATAGTCTATAAAATAGAAAAAATGTTTTAAAATATAATTTTAAGAAACATGGATGTGGATGATAAAGAGGTCCCATTAGATAATTACGTATAAACAATCTCAGATAATGAAGAGATTGTGAAATAAACCCTTTCCTTTTACTTTTCCTAGGTCGGGGGTAGGTTAACCTTCTGTATAATGGTGAAATAATTCTTATTAAATTATACAAGAATCACATATATTTATATTATATCATATATGATCTTTTATCATTGCTTTGTTAATAATATCTTAGTTTTATCATCGTTTCGGGTGTTAACTGATTCATTTTCCTTTATATGATTTGTTACGTAATTCATATATATTATGAGTGGAATGTATCTTATTCATATACAGAATGATATCAAGTCTTTAAACATTATTTTGAATAATCTATAGAAAATTAGTCTTGAATGGATACGATAGGGAATGAATCTCATCACGTTCGTGGGGATGGTAATCCGTACATAAGAACGAGCGAAAATATCAATATATTGATATTAAAATAATATAAAATTGGATGGTATAAAATATATATAGAATCATTATCATGTTATATTCATTATATACATCAATTACAGATCATTATTATACCCATCCAAATAATGTATTGAATAACAATTACACCATGACGTGGAGATGGTAAGTCGTACGTACGCACATATGGTGACATGTCATTCAAAGGATGGATATAATAGTGAATATGGTTGTACCATATTTATAATAACATCATAGTATATAGAAGATAATTGTGTTTTTATTTTAGAATGGAAATAACAAAGAATGAAGAAGTGAAGTAGTTGGGGTTTGGCTTAGTGGTAAGCACCCCTTAATTCTACATGATAATTGGGGGTTCAAAACCCATTGGGCGTAGGTACTATAGTGTACTGTAGCAGTGGTGTCAATGTTGCACCGGCAGGTATTGTAGCGGCAGCAGGGTACTGTAGCAGCAGCGGGTACTGTACCGGTATTATTCATAAAATGGGTCTTTGGACAAAAAAATGGGCCTACGAGCCATGTAATGAGCTAAATGCTCACTGGGCCTTCAGGCTATGTAATGGGTCTCCCTCTGCCTAGTTAAAGTGGTCATTCCTTTTATTTAATAATAAATGAGGCTTCAGCTCTAACCTTTAAAAAAATAGGATGTGAAAGAAGAAAGGTACTTTAAAGAGGTGATGAAATATTTACCTCTTCTTTGGGTTCTTCCTTTTGATATGATCAAAAGGGATTCATAGGATGAATTTACAACTAAAGTAAGGTCTCTAGGACGAAAAGAGGATAGTTTAGAGGGCATTAGAGTAGGGGTTTTTTGAGCAAAATGGCTTTGAAGGTGTGAATTGGAGAGAAGGGGGAGTACCCTTTTATAAGAGGAGTGACAGGAACCTTAGGAAAAGCTCAAAATATTATATTATAATAAACTAATTTTCAGTTTCTAATGGCTAAAAAGTGGATTATTTAAAGTATAAGGTGGGTATAGGTCTAAAAACACTCAACCAATAGGTTTTGGACAGTTTTGGGTCAATATATTAACTTTATCTTTTAGATTTAACTCTTAGTTAAATAGTTTGACATTTACCATATCTCTTTGTATTTTTATATTTTATGTCTAATAAACAAACTATATACATCCTAGAGAATCCCAAGTAGTTCATTAATGATACACCTATCATTATAAAATTCCTCTGGCTGAACCTTATAGTTTTAAGAATATAATATCATTTAATAATATATTATTTTCTTTAAAAACTCTTTTTTTCAATTTTGACACTATTTGGTATTTTTTTCTAAATTCATAACAGTATTATTACTTTGAAAAAAATTAATGCAACCAACCCTAATAAGTCATAATAACATAGAAAATTACTGTAATTCATAAAACGTCTCAAATTATAATTATTTGGATAATTATAATACCAATTATTTTATTCTTTCATTAATATGGTAATTACTACATCATCATTGTATCATAAATAAATTTAATTATTCAATTTCTAAAAATTTAAAATAAAATACCATTATTTAGAAAATATTATTAGATTTATAATGAATATTTATAGTCGAATAGATAACATGGATAAATCTATGTAAATATTTTTTTTAAAGATGATATATGCTTATGTCATTTTTGTATTTACTTTAACCTAATTAATATAAAGTGTCATTATCACTTACAAGGGGCTCCATGGAGTCCCAAAATCGACCCAATGATGCCCATGGTCAGGAATGTATCATAAAATAGGGTTATAATATGTGTTATGGTAATTTAATATTATTACAATATTAATTTTTTGCCCTTATTTACTGGATTTACCCTTTAACCATGGTAAATAAAATATTTACCGAAATAATTATTCAAAATGTATCAAAATAAAAGTTACCAATTTACACAATTTATACCTCCTAATTCTAAATATGGAATCCATTTTTCTATATTCAAATCACAGAAGTGGCATAAATTAATTTAAAATTAATTCTCGTTGTCAAAACAAATAGAGTGTTTTTTAAGAAATAATAACTATCAAAAGATTGACACTTGTTTATGTCTAGTTTAAATGTGAAATTACATCTAATTACCAATATTGGATTAAATGCTAAAAATATATTCTAATTTTACTTTAAAACCACTCAATAGTATATTTTATTACTATACATTATTTGGATTAAAAAAGTTGTTTTTAATTAATGATTTGTATATTTAACTATTCATCAAAAATTAAATGTTTTCTAAAAAATACCAAAAATTCACCCTTGGCTAATTTCGATATTCCAAATCTAGAAATGAAGTCCATTTTGAATGATAAAATTTATAAAATTTCAAAAATTGGGTATTACTATTCATAATAGCTAGTTTGATTGGTTGTGGTGTGTGTTATAACTCGAAGATCCGTACAATGCAAACTATTGCATTATTCAAAGCAAAACGTACCGTAGAAGCTCAGGGTGTTACACTCTCCACTCCTTCAAATAATTTCTTCCTCTAAATCTCTAGAATACTACAGCATGAATAGACTCAGGTGGTTCTTTATCATAAGTTCCTCAGGTTTCCACATTGCCTCTTCCATCTAATGGTTTCTCTATAGAACTTTTACCAAACAAGTCGTCCGGTTTCTCACAACTTTTTTCTTGTATCACGAATATTGACAGGCTCTTCGCAATAAAACAAATTTGGTTCTAGTTATATTTCTTCATAGGTGAGTACATGTGTTGGGTTAGGCATGTATTTTTTCAACAGTGATACATGGAACAGATCGTGAACTTTAGAGAGACTTGGAAGCATTGCCAAACTGTAAGTTATAGCCCCAATCCGTTCTAGAATTTTGAAAGGTCCGATGTACCTGGGACTCAATTTAACCTTATTATATAAACGTATAACACCCTTCCATGGAGATACCATCAAAAAACATTATCTCCTACCTGTAATTCCAAAATCATTCCTTCGGTTATCGGCAAAGCTCTTCTGCCTACTTTGAGCTGCATTGATGTGGGTTTGGATTACCTTCAACTTTTCGGTTTTTCCATCACAACTACTGGGCCTATGAGTTTTCCTTCACCAACATCACCCCAACAGGTTGGTGTGTGACATCTCATTCCATATAAAGCTTCATATTGTGCCATCTGAGTACTTGAATGGAAGCTATAGTTATAAGAAAATTCTATGAGATGTAAATATTGAGCCCACATAACTTGAATGTTAGGTGAGCATGATCTCAACATGTCTTCTAAGGTTTGAATAATCCATTCTGATTGTCCACCAGTTTGAGGGAGGTAGTTAGTTCTCAAACGAAGTTCAGTATCCATGGCTTTCTAAAGACTTTTCCAGAATCTTGAAGTAAAATGGGGATCATGATCAGAAACAATAGATAGGGGTACTCCATGAAGTCTCACAACTTCATTAATATATAGTCATGCTAGACGTTCAAGTGGTAGATCTTTTCTTAAAGAAAGAAAATGTGCTGACTTGGTATGAAAATCAACAATGAACCATATTCCATCGTTCTTTCTAGGAGTCATTGGTATCCCCATGACAAAGTCCATCGTAATACTATCATATTTCCTCTAAGGTATGGGAAAAGGTTGAAAGACTCCTCTAGGTTGTTGCCTTCCAACATTCACATGTTTAAAAACCATACATCTTGACACAAAATCTGAAATCCCCCTCTTCATGTTGTCCCACCAAAAACTTTCCTTCAAATATCTATATATTTGGGTGCTACCATGATGTATAGAGAAATCGGAACTATGAGCATCATCCAACAATTAATTTTTTAGATCAGGTATATTGGGAACACAAAGTCTCTTCCCAAATTTCGAAATTTCATCTTCATACACAAATTCACTCAATCTCCTATCATTCATAGCTTTAATATTATTTTGAAACTCTTCATCACTAGTCTGAGAACTCTTTATCCTTTATAGTAAAGACGTTCTGTCAACCATTTGAATAATTATTGATGTTTCACCTTCCATAGTTATTCTCATATCAATATTTACTAGATCCATGTATATAGGATCCTTTTCAACTCTCCTCTTGATCAAAACACCATGATCCTTTCTACTCAAAGAATCCTCCACCTTATTTTCCTTCCTCGGTGGTAGTGTATCATGCAATCATAATCCTTGATTAGTTCAAGCCATCGAATTTGCCTCATGTTGAGTTCTTTTTGTGAGATAATATACTTCAAACTCTTTTGTTCAGTATAAATCTCACATTTTTCACCATAGAGACAATGTCTATGTATCTTCAAAGAAAAGATTACGGCTGCAAACTCAAGATAATGAGTAGGATAGTTTTTCTCATGAATTTTTAGTTGGCATGAGGCATAGCCAATAACCCTATCATTCTGCATTAGGACACAAGAAAGTCCTTTCTTTGAAGCATCACAACAAATAACAAACCCATCATTCCATGATGGTAGAGTCAAGATAGGAGCATCGAATAATCTTCTCATTATTTCGTCAAAACATTCTTCACACTTTTTTGTACAAAAGAACTTAACCCCGTTATGTGTGATCTTCATTAATGGGTTAGACAATCAGGCAAAATTATGGACGAAACATCGATAATAACCTACTAAACCAATAAAACTATGTACCTCTGTTATAATCCTTGGTGTTGGCCATTCATGAATTTCTCTTGTCTTAAAAGGATCAACAAATATTCTATCCTTAGATATAAATGGACAAGAAAATAAATCTCTTGAAGCCAGAACTCACACATGCTAAACTTCCCATATAATTCATGTCTTCTAAGAGTCTTTAGAATAATGCACAAGTAATTTTCATGATCTTTGTATCTTTTAGAGTATACCAAGATATCATCAATAAATACCACTAAAAAATCATTGAGATTTTCCTTAAAAACTCTATTAATAGATCCATGAAGATAGAGGGTTCATTAGTTAATCCAAAAGGCATTACTGTAAACTAATAATTCTCGTACCTAGTTCGAAATGTTGTCTTCAGAATGTCATCCTTCTTAACACACAGCAGTTGGTTTCCAGATCGACGGTCAATCTTTGAATATTATTGAGCTCCATGGAGTTGGTCAAATAAATCATCAATGCGAGGTAGGGGATACTTTTTCTTTATTTTTATAGAATTGATCTACCTGTAGTCAATGCAAAGCCTCATAGATCCATATTTCTTCTTAACAAAAAGGATAGTGGATTTCAATGGAGAAACACTAGGGTGAATACATACCTTTTTACTCAATTCCTCTAGTTGTTTCTTTATTTCCACTAATTCCTTAGTGGCCATTCTATAAGTGGTCTTCGATATGGGCCTTGATCCAGGAATAGAGTCAATAGAAAACTCAATTTATCGTTCGGGAGGATTTCTAGGTAAATCCTTTGGAAATTCATGACCATACTCTGACACAATAGGTAAATCCTCTATTTGAACATTCTTTTCCTCTCCCACAATTATTTCATTCACTTCCACCCCAATAATTGAATTTAGTTGTGCTACTGGGGGTGGATCTAGATAAATAATTAGGAGGTGACGATTCTGCTCTAAAGATAAGGTGTTCCTTGTCATCATCATCAAAAATAGTATCCTATTTCTTCTTACAATAAATTTTTGCATCATGGTCCGAATGCCAATCCATACCGAGAATTATATCAAATTAAATCATGGGTATGATGATGAGATCAGCAGATAAAGAACATTTATATGCCCTATTGGGAATTGATTTGCAGAACATTGTAGCAATGATATATCACATAGGATTTTTGACTGAAAATTACCCTGTTAAATAAAATTGGAAGTATCTAATTTTATTGGAAAAATGAGAAGATATGAAACAATGTGATGATCCAGAATAAAACAAATATTTGGATAAACTTGAGGAAACCATTAAATTACCCACCACTATGTTATTTGGAGCTTCAACCTTAGAATTAGTGATCGCATAAGCTTGGACTTGATCCCTTGTCCTTTTCTGAGGTAAGTTTCCCTGATTCTTGGGACATTCATTTTCATAATGTCCCATCTCCCTGCAATTGTAGAATTGAACATTGGTAGCATCTTTAATTCCCTAACAATCACCAACAAGATGGCCTTTTGGTCCACATTTGTAGCATACACCTTTTCCTTTTAGACAGGCACCAGGGTGCTTCCTTCCACAATTATCACATGGTGGAAATTCAACTCTTCCCTTTTTCCCTATTTCCTCATTTCCTTTCCCAGCGTGTTCAGTAGATCTCTTCTTATATTTCTCTACTTTAAAGTCATAAGACTAAAAGAATTCCTTTTTTGTCTTGGTAGCACATGATAGAATATCTTTGTACGACGAGAAGGATTAAGATACTAAATCTCATTGGAGAAATGGTTTTAACCTGTTAAAGGAATGATCAATCTTAATTCATGGGTAATGTATATAATCTGAAGCTTGCCTTGTTATCCTTGTATAGTTAACCTAATGCTTTGGAACATTCTCATCTTCCTTTTACCTCAGACTGAAAAATTGTCTTTCCATATCAGCTCGATGGTCATGAGGAAAATATTTTTCTAATAAATCCTCCTTAAATTCCCTCCATTCCATAATTGATACTTCTTCATCCTCTTTTGTGTTTTGAATCAATGACCACCATTTATCAGCATATACAGTGAGGTGATAAACTTCCATGACAACTCTTTCCCTTTCACTACTCCCCAAAACCTGATATATTTTATCTTGGAAACATATCCATTGCTCAGCTACCAATGGATTTGTATTACCATTTAATTTTGGTGTTTTTTTCCTCATAAAGTTGTCTTACATTGATCCTCCATGCGGCGGATCTGGGTGCTCCAAACGGGTAATGTTATTATTCATAACCTGAGTGAGTTGTCCCAGTATAGTGAGAAGCTGATCAGTACCAGTTACATCACTATCTCCACTATAATTATCTTTAGTAGGAGGTAAATCACTACATGGAGTGCGTACATTGATACAGTTTCCATTCCTTCCACTAGGAGCCATTTCTATACAATTTCATAAACTATATTTTTTTATGAAATGAAATATATAATTACAAACATGTAACACACTTAACAAAAATTGAAGAGTTTATGGATATAATCTATAATAAAAAAAATGTTTTCCTTGAGAATTATATACTCATAAACCCTTCATAATGGTTTGTAAAGAAAATGAAAATTATCCTAAGCATATCCCCCGAGAGTGTTGTAACCAAGAGTCCAGCAAGGCCCGTTGTTGTACACCAGTTCCCATTCGAGTCTAGCTCAAAGCAGTGATTTCGGGTTTTACCCCTAGGTACATCTATGTCAGATCCACCTCTACCTGCTCTTATCTAGAAAGGGATGTATTGCTTGGAAGACTCACAAAATCTCTATAGTACCAAAATTGTATGAAGTTCTTCTATACTAATCCTCAAAGTGTATCTTATGGCTATGTGCTCTGATCAGAGTTTATCTAAATCTAGTTTCCAAGGTTTGTACTAAACTTCCTCTGATATGAAATGTAATTCCCCGAACCTAGTTACCCAGAGTTAGTGCATTATTATATAACATTGGCATGATCATAAGGAAATCATGTCTCGAGAGACCGATCAGTTTAGTATTATTGGAAACAAGATTCAAACATAAGTTCAACTTTACAACTTGAAAAGAAATACAACACGAATTTATTTCATTGGAAACATCCAAGACTCCTAGATAAATCATACAATTCACTCTTAACTAACTTCTTCATATTCTAATAAATTGAAACATACAAAAGGGGTGAGCTCAAATTCACAGTAAGGGTAAGTAATACAGTGAAAGATAACATAAATATTAAGCATGATGAATAATTGAATCTTCATGCCTTTACCAATAATAAACATGAGTACATTTATGGAAGGAATATGAGTAGTGTAAATAATTCCATAATAAATGAAAATCATGTGTATTAAACTAGTCGATTGACCATATGAACCATAAATATTATTTCCACAATGAGAGTATGTATAATGTCGTACATTTTGAAACATTTTGTCAAGGCATCAGTCAGGGCATCTAAAAATGATTAAGCCTCAGCCAGAACCATATTTAAAATCGGGAAGATCCTCCTCCAATTCCACATCTAGTTGTCCCATGATACCTACCGATTAATCGAGGAGCTATAGCAGCCTCCACCCATCACTTACTAAGTCCAATACATTCCTCATATGAAAAGGTTTAAATATAACATAAACATTTGTATTAAAAGTAGCATACGAAATGTCAATACTTTAACCATAAACCATGAATGGTATAAAAATATCACATCCATAGTAAAAAAATCCCAAAGACTTCAATACAATATGAAAGTTTTGTATCATAATAAATCAACTTCAAATAAACATAAAATCTATAAAAGGATTCTTACATTGAAGAAAACAGAACCATTTTTTGAGAAATATCTCTTTATATTTTGAAATGATTTAAGAGTCACATAATTATAAAGAAAACATTTATTTCGAAAATATTCTTATAAGATTTTAAGGGATGCTTTGATGTAATATAGCCACACGCCGTATAAGTTAAAATATGTTTCTTACTTTAATTTTGTCAAAAAGGTTAAAAAGAACCTTGTTTGGAAAACAACAGAAATATTCCTTTATAAAAATCTTATAAAATGTCAAAAAAGGGTACAAATGACTTTAAACCACAGTCTATAAAATAGTAAAAATGTTTTAAAATAGATTTTTAAGAGACATGGATGTGGATGATAAAGTGGTAAAAGTAGATAATTACATATAAACAACCTCCGATAATGAAGAGATTATGAAATAAACCCTTACATTGTAATTTTCATTAGTCGAGGGTAGGTTAACCTCATTTATAATGGTTAAATAATTGTTATTAAATTATAAAATAATTATATACATTAATATGATATCATATATGATCTTTTATCATTACTTTGTTAATAATATCATAGTTTTATCTTTGTTTCGGGCGTCAACTGAATCGTTTTCCTTTATATGATTTGTTACAGAAGTTATATTTTTTATGGATGGAATGTATCTTATTCATATCCAGACTGATATCAAGTATTTAAACATTATTTTAATCATCTAATGAAATTTATTCTTGAATGGATACGATGGGGAATGAATCACATCGCGTTTGTGGGGACGGTAAGTCGTACGTACGCACGTATGGTGAAATTTCATTCAAAGATGGCTAAAATTGTGAAAATGATTGTACCATATTTATAATAAGATAACAGTAGATAGAATATACTAGATTTTTTATTTTATAAAGGAAACAACAATGAAAGATGAAGTGAAAGAAGAAAGGAACTTGAAAGTGGTGATGAAATATTTACCACTTCTTTGGGTTCTTGGTTTTGATTTGATCAAAACGGCTCCTTAGGTTGGATTTATGACAAACATAAGGTCCCTAAGATGAAGGGAGAACAGTTGATAGGGTGTTAGTGTAGGGTTTGGCTGAGCCAAATGGCTTTGATGGTGTGAATCTGAGAGAAGGGGGAGTGCCCTTTTATAAGAGGAGTGAGGGGCACCTTAGGAAAAGCTAGAAATTTTATTTTATAACAAAATACTTTTCGGTATCCAATATATAAAAAGTGTATTATTTAATGTATAATGTGGGGATAGGTTGAAGAACACTAAAACAATTGGTTTTAGATAGGTTTGTGTTGCTATATTAACTTTATATTTTAGATTTAACTCTTAGTTAAATAGTTTGACATTGACCATATCTCTTTGTATTTTTATATTATATGGTTAATAAACATAGTATATACTTCCAATAGAACCCGAAGTGGTTCATTAATGATACACCTATCATTATATAAGTCCTTTGGCCGATCCTCAGATTTTTCTGAATAGAATATAAATAAATAATATAATATTTGTTTTAAAAACTCTTTTATGTATATTTTCACACTATTTGGTATGTTGTTTTTTCTAAATTTATAACAGCCTTATTACTTAGAAAAAAATTCATCTATCCAACCCAAATATGTCATGTTAACCTAAAAAATTATTTGAATTCACAAAATTTCTCAAATTATATTTATTTGGATATTTATAATATCAATTATATTAATCTTTCATTAATACGGTAATTACTCCATCATCATTGTGTCATAAATAAATTTAAATATTCAATATCTATATATTACAAATAAAATACCATTATGTAGGAAATAGTTTTATCTTTATAATGAATATTTATAGTAGAAGAGATAAAATGTATAATTGTAGGTAAAAAAATTTTTACGAACAGATAAATGCTTATGTCAATTTTGTATTTACTTTAACTTAATTAATAGAAAGTGTCATTATCACTTACAAGTGGATCCATGGGGTCCCAAAATCAACCCAATGATTGCCATGGTCATACATGTATCATCAAATTGGGTTAGGACACGTTTTAGGGTAATTTAATATTATTATAATAGTATTATTTTACCATTATTTACCGAATTTACCCTTTAATCATGGTAAATAAAACATTTTCCAAAATAATTTTTCAAAATGTCTAAAAATAAAAGATACCTATTTACACAATTTGGACCTCATGATTATAAATATGGTATCAATTTTTCTTAATTCAACACTCATATTTGGTGGCAATTAATTAAAAATTAAATCTCGTTGTTAAAACAAAGAGCGTGTTTTTTAAGAAATTATAACTATCAAAGATTGACACTTGTTTATGTCTAGTTTAAATGTGAAATTACGTCCAATTACCTACATTAGATTAAATGGTAAAAATATATTCTTATTATACCTTAAAACCCTTCAATAGAATATTTTATCACCATAAATTATTTGGATTAAAATTTTTTTTTAATTAATGTTTATTATTTTTCATTATTAATCAAAAATTTATTGTTTTATAAAAAATAAAAAAAATTCACCCTAGGATAATTTTGATATTCCAAATCCTAAAATGAAGTCTATTTTTAATGATAAAATTTATAAAATTTTAAAAAGTGGGTATTACTATTCATAACGGCTAGTTTGATTGGTTGTGATGTGTTTTAGAACTCGAAGTTGCGTACAATGCAAGCTATTGCATTATTCTATGGGGAACGTACCGTGGAAGATTGGGGTGTTATAGTAAATGTATAAAAGTTTACTAATGGTGTTTTCATCATATTATTCCATGTGAATAAATTTAATAACCATGTTTGGTTTGATAATTCTAATAGTATTTCATGATTTGAAATGTTGATAAAAAGTGTTAATGTTGATTACTTTTTAATTATGTGATATTTGTGTTATTTGTGTCTGGGACATGGATGAATGATTAATAAATAATAATGATAAATGATTGAGTGATAGTGACTAATGCTTCAAATACCCATATGTTATTAATGAGTGTGTGACATGGAGTGATGATCTAAATAGCTATATATAATAAATGAAGTGTGCAATAGAGACTAATGCTCAGAATACCCATATGAAATAGTGAGTATAGGATAGGGACTAAGGCTCAAAATACCCATGTGATATAGAGTAATTGGATATTGAAATATTCTTAAAATACCCATGGGTTGTTAGACATTAGGTTTTATTCCCTTAAGTTGGCATTAGAATTTGGTTTCAATTGGCTTTGATATGTTTTTATATGAAATGATTTGTTTTGGACACTGTATTATGATATGATTTAGGCTTCTAAATAGGCCGAAGAATATATTGAGAGTTAGAGAGTCCTTGGAAACCTAGTGTTTATGTTGTTAATTAATGAATAATGAAATGTGATAACTATTTACTTATGCATTTTACATTATTATTTATACAATTTCATACACTTTTATTTGACTAGATATTGTTTTTGAAGCCATTGATGGTGGCCTACTAGTTATACTCACACCCTACTTAGACTGCTTGATAGGTACCCAAATTGATTTCATGGTTGCAGGAAAGGATAAGGGAAAGATCCATATGTTAAATGGTTGAGACATGATGAATCATGGATGAGTGAAGCAGACATAATTTAGGACCTTCATGGGATTTTCTCATGTCTTTCTATATTTTTCGTTTTTAATATTAACAATTAACAAATATTTGGCATGAAATATCTACTGTATAGTTTTGGATATTGTATTTCATCTTTTATTCATCATGTGATACTGGTTTGGTTTAGTCATTGGTTATATAATTAGTATTTTTATATTAATTACACTATTTTCTACATTGATAAAGAGGTTATAGTCTCCCAATGATCAATATTAGTCCCTATCTGCTAGTCAGCAACCTTTGGCATATGCGGAGGCATGCATCAGGTCAAGTAACTGACCGTCTTGGGGAATTAGTGTGTGGCACCTAGGTCGGGATGTTAGAGGATGTTCCGAATATTAATATCTGATACATAATTTAAATTTGAGGGTTTAAACACATAAAATAATTTTTTTAGGTGATTTATATGAAAAAATATAGTCATCGAATATTGGATGAGATTCAAGAGCATCAAGATCTAAAAAATCACTTTCCATGATAAATGTACTAGGACACATTTATTTTTTAAACAATATATCCCCTAGGAGAAACTATGAAACCCTGTATGCAGTGCCACTGAGTTTTTTAAATGGGGCAATGTGGGGTGCATGATTGTGAAAGTGGTCTTTTATAAATGAAAAAGGTAAACACATGTGTTGTATACTTTTTTCCAAACCATCCACCTATCCCAGATAGTTACTTCCACTTAACTAGTAGAACTACATGGTTAGAACATTGTTAACTCAAACCATGTGTTAAAACCTTATGCGGTGTGGTTCTTAGGCCATGTGAGCAACATGGTTAGCACACGGTTATCCAAACCATTCTTTCAAATAATGAACATAATTAAATGAGGAAAATTTTCATATTTGTACTATCTCAATTGATTAATCTTATACCTTTTCATTATTTATTCACCAATGAGTCCTTCCACACACACATGTCTCCTCCGCCTATCCACATGTGGGGTTCTCATATATTTAATCTAGGAACCAAATTACATTCATTACATCTGTTAGACCTCAGTAATTATACAAATCCGCATTCCTATTTTATAAGTTTCTCTTCTCTCTTTTTATGTGAACATTATGGAATCCCAGTTTCCCTATTTTTATGGTATATGCCAAATATTCTAACTTCTATCAATATAGATTGAATCAAATTATAATATTGGTTGAGTGGACCATCTAGAGCATGATACAAGTGACCTATAATTTTCTCTAAAATACTGGGTGTTTTACATATTTCTTCATAGTTCCACATAACTTACATTCAATTAATTTCTCCTTAAATTAAGAAACACTTAAATTGGATGTTAAATCCTTTATTTAAACATGTTATTATACCCCGAGAAAGGTAACAGGATTACAACCACAACCTGAACTACCTTTGTGGTGGGTTCTTTTTATTGAGATCTTCTATTACACCCATAGGGTTTCATGAAATCACCTCTTATTAAATGGATCTATATTTATAAATTAAAATAAATGTTAAAGGTTGTTACCATGTTTAGAAACATATCATTTTAAAATTGAAGGAGTAACAGAACCAAATAAATTGGAGATTTGGAATAAAAAAGAAATTTTTTTGGCTTATGTTTATTGATGTAATTGGTAATTAATGTGGATTGGGCTCTAATGAAACCTCCAATGTTCCAAAATTAAGAAAAATTAAATGAAATGAACAAGAAAAATTAAATTATTTAAGGGAATGAACATGAAAATCACCCCTCCTTTCCATTAGAAAATTGATCATTGATGGATACTTTGGTATAAAATTGACATGACGTCAAAGACACTAACATGGAAAACCATATTATCACATATGTGAGAACGTATTAGTGAATTAAATGTGATTAATTAAATTAATTATGGTAATGGTTGATATCATGGTCCATTAAACCATTTTAATAAATAAGGTTGATAATTGATGGCATGGTATGACACAGATGTGTGGTATCGTAGTATGGAAGCGATGACCCACTCCCTAACATTAAATCGTATACCTTAGACTATTAACGTAGAAATTTCTAGCAAGATCCAGATAGAAAAATCTCTTTTTTCTCCACCCAAATTATTTAACATGATTTCTATAGATGATCTTTTTGGACTGAAATAGGTTTCCTTAAGCATTGATACTTATGTCATGGCCCATTTTGGTCAAAAATATATTGAGCTGGCTATAGATGAGCTTTATCGACTCAAGAGGAATCTTTGGTTAATTACATTGGGTCCTAGATATCATAGGTATGATACATGACAATTTGGTATATAGAAAAATTTATTTACCATTGATATGTGATTGTGGGTCATAGTCTATTATTTTATCGGATTAATTTTATTTATCATTTATAAATTTATTTTTATAGAATGTTCTTACAGACTGGATAAATTCTCTTATTTTACAATATTATACATGTTATATCAACACACATCATTAGAATATATACACAAACTGGAACTATTTTAGACACCATTGTTTGTGAACTCCTGAGTATATCTCACACCTTAATCGGGATGTGGATTGGTACCCAAATAGATATACTCTAAGAGAATTTTAGGACCTTGGGCCATGATCTACGATGTTTTCGATTTATGGACTATGAATAGAAATGTGAGATTATGTGTTATGTACAAGCATGTACATGGGATTCATTCTTAAGTTAGAGTCTTTATTTATTTTTTATTTTATCATTCAAACCAAGTATATTGATTTTTCTGTTGTATGAAGGTTTCTTGTATAGTGTACAATGTTATTACATGGTTATTGACTCGTTTTTATTGATTTTATTTTATTATTATTTTTTAATTTAAGATTACTTCAACTATATTAATTAATAATCTAGATGGTGTAGTCCTCCCACTATACAACCTTTATACTATCTCTGCTAGCCAGTAGTCTCTTCTGTATAGGGATTCACACTTATGGTCAAGTACACAACCCTCTTGGGGAAACATTTTAGTGGATATAGGGACAGTATGATATAGATTTTCCTTCGATAAATATTTTTTTATCATCCTATAAACCTCTCAATTTTTTATAAGCATCTTTTTCCCAGTTAGATAGCTTAATACCTTCATTTTCAAGGGGACATTAAAGAAAATGATTAATGTGATAATGTGAGTATTACTTAATTTTTTTCTTCTTATTTCTCTAAAAAATTCATGCTAACCATGTTTATATAATTACCTTCATATCACTATCACATAGAACTATAATTATTTTACTGTAACAACCCCTATTTATTCCATTACATCCACTTAGAAAAATAAAATAATGTTAATCATGTGTTGTGAAGGCTAACGCCTCCACAGAGCATCGTATTAAAATTTTCAAATTAATTTAATTTCATTATATACACTATGTAAAATATGATTCAAAACATTAAAAAATCTAATATAAGTATTTATCTATTGTAGTTATATTATTTCATAAAAATTATTAACCCGAGTCACCCATGATATTATTATACAGTCATATTTGGGTCGGTCTAACCACCCAATGAAAACTTCTATAAAACTATATCTTTTGAAACTATGGGAACTCAAAAAACAATTTATTTATACTCTAATACTCATATAATTATGGGTTTATGGATCTTTAAATTTATAAATTATTTGACTTATTAACCAAATTTCTCTCTAATTTCTAAAATTATCGAAATAACCCGACGCTAATATAAATTTCACTCTAATGGAAGAAATATTTATATAATGATTAAATATAATATAATAATACATTTTTATATCAAGATAAATTTATAATAATAATTTTACTATGAAGGAATAGAATAAATTTAATATTATTATTCAAGAATTTAGGAATATTATTTTAACAAATCAGGAACAATGTATGTGCTTCTTATCTCAAAATTGCACCCCTTGATATATAAATATTATTATAAAATGTGTTTTATTTATAACAGTTTATCTATATGAATTTTAATATGTTTTATTATGATTAACTCATTACTATTAATATTTAATGTTCCATTTGAAATTATATCCTTCAAAGGATTTTAATTCTAAATCTACTATTGTTGTATGGTTTCTTGTCTCAAATTTTTACCCATTGGAAAATAATTCTTATTGTGGACTGAATTTTCTTTCTAATGGTGTTTTTAAATACCATTAAATTTTTTGTGTCATTGTTCTATCATTATTTATTATATTTAATGTTTTTTTATAAATGTATCCTCTAATATGTATTGATTCAAAAGTTTCTAATGTTGTAAAGGTTTTGTGTATCAACTTTTCCACATTTAGATAAATTTCCTATTATATATTATTTTTTACTTAAAAGGGAGTATATGATTATCATTTAATATTTTTTCATGATTATATCATTATTCATGGTATTTTATATTTCATTTGGAACTTTATACTTCAATTGAGGTTTTTTAAAAAGTTTTTAATTTTGTATGTTTTATTTTTATTTTTGAAAAATTACATTTGAGATGATTTTTATTTTCCATATTTTATTTAATATGAGGTATTAACTACACTATTAAATTCAGGTATATAGAATTAAATCCATTTCATTATATTTGAGTTTTACATTATCACTCTCTTGTTATTTTGATTCTTATGTTACCAATACTATAAGGTTGTTGCGTCTCAATTTTTCCCCATTAATATATGATTCAAAATATCCACTTATTTCCTTTTGTGTTGTATATATCGGTCACGGATAACATTATAAATACTCTTGTACTATTTTCCATGTGTGGAATAAACTCATGAAAATACATCATTTTCTTTGTCCTTCCAAATCATTCTCTCGTATAGGAATAATTTTTATTTTAATGCCTTTCCTCTCTGAACACATTATATTTCCATATTTTGAATGAAGGGTGTTTACCTTGATTCCACACATAGATTTATTAGGGAAATATTGAAAATAAAAAAACAATTTTTTTCGATATGGATGATTTCCGATTACTCGATAAAGTTGATTATCTATTGTTTAATCACCCATCATCCTCCTTGGAATATCTAATGATCATTTATTGATGGGAAAATTATACACATTTATTATGTTTCTATATTAATATGGATGTTTATTAAATCCTTAAGAAATTTCATTCTGCATTTTAGTGAAATTTTAATCTTTTAAATGGGGAATGAACTGGAAATAAAGATGTGATAGGTGGGGAATAATATTATTTATCCCTCCTTGAAGCATCAGTCAGTCTTATGAGACAAATCGTTTGGGAATTTTTTTGTATTTATACCCAATGAAAACATAATTATTGATAGTAACTTTGATGGAATGAATCATTTCATAGTAGTGACCTTGAAGGTGAGAACAATGTCGTAGTTCAGGCCTTGATGGTAAGGATTAAGATTCCTAACATTATTTATTTCATCACTTTGATTCTATTTATTATTATCTATGTTTTTATTTATATTATTTACAATGTATTTATTTTAAGTTCTTGTTATCAGTTATATAAAATTATTTTCTTATTGTGTTTCCCCTTCCATATTATTCTTGTCGATTTAATTCCATGATATCTTCAGATATACATTTTCTCTTACTAATAATTTTATCTCACCCTTATTATGTTTCTAATTACTGGGGTTAGAATTTTTTTTAATGATATGCATAGAAGGGTAGCATGTGTGGGGAATTTTTTTGGGAGATATTGAAGACTTATTAAATATTAATTAGTTTCTTTTATAATGTAAAATGACTATTTTATAAGAATCATAGGGGATTTATTTGTTGAATTTTTTCACACAATATCTAAAATTATAATCCTAAAATTCCCTTTGAATGTTTGGGACCATATTTTATTCTGATATTTTATATATTAAGGGTATAAATTGGGTCACATTAGTTATTTACAATTCTCAAATGTAAAAAAATTATTCACACTGAATTTTTGGAGTGTAGGACTAGTGTTCTACATCATAATTCATGGAAATTATTGGGGTTTTTCACACCGTATAATGTGAGAATTATTGGTTTTTTGACAAATATATGATTACCAATACATAAACATATGTCTGTTTTAAATATTATTCCACATTACAACATTATGATTCCATGGTTTATGTTTCCATTAAAATGTTTCAAGTCCATGGTATAATTTTTAGTATTTTATAATTGTTATGTTATTTCATTCATTGATCCATAATTTTATCTAACTTCTTACGATTATCCATTATTATTAAAAGGTTCTCTTAATCATATAATTATCTATTGATCCAAGTTTTCCCAAAAGTATATGATCTAACTCATTTAGATCATTGATAAGTTTCTCATACTTTGAATTTTAGATCAATACTTCTTTTTCTTTCTATTTAAGATTAAATTATTATTCTAATGTATGATTTATATGATTTTATAATTTATAATATTAGTTGGTATCAAATAAAGTCTTAGTTATTTTTGGGGATTTTTATTACAAAACATTAGTCTGAAACCAAGGGATAAGTTTAAATATAGGAAATATTCAAAATGTTTGTTAAATTATAGAGTGTGAAATTTCCTAGAAATAAAACCATTGTATGGATACAAAAAATTTCATTCGGCATCTTACACATATTTCCCAAGGGGTAATAAACCCAAAAAATGATGTTTTGGTATTAAATCTATCATTACATAGTGTATGAAAATGAGCCCTAATTTTACATATAGATTGATAGTCCCTTGGGATATGATTTAGTTAATTTATATTCACATTATGACCTAATATAATGGATTGAAATATATTTAGGATGGAAAACATAGTAGGAAATGACAATCTAAAACATATATTTAAAGTTCGAAGTTCAATGGTTTGGGTATACACATTATTTATCAGTTATTTATTATAAATTAATAGTTTACATAAAATAATAATTTACATTCCTATACTCTCTTTTTTAGTAAATGGATGGAAAGTATATAAATATTATTAATAATGTCTGGGAAGGATGATGTGGGGGTTTTCTAATGAGAAAACAATAGGGGTGATATATTGCAAAACAAACCTCATCGCAATGCTCTCCCAACATTATAAACCTATGAGTAATAACAAAAACCATGTTGAACTCTTGAACACACTTATTAGGAAATAATATTCTATATATTATTTTTTTTTAAATATTCCACCCACATTTATTAGGACTTCAAACACCATAATTTTTTCTAAATGGATTAATGTAATAGAGAAAATATTTTTCAATCACCACTGCTCAAAAATAGAAAATACATTTTTGGTTTTCGACCATTTAGATGGTGAGCCTGACCAATGGTGGAACCTCACTAAGAAAACAATGTAAAAGGAAAATGTTTACTTAATGTGATGGGATGAGTTCAAGAAAATATTAGTCACCAAATATTTTCCTGAAACTCTCCAAATGAAAATTAAATAGGAATTCTATGAGTTCAAACAAAATGTGTGTGGATCCATTGGTAATTATAAATATAAGTTCAAGTGATTTTCAAGGTACATATTTGATTTTTTTTATTAACTCAAAAAGATAGATCAATGTATTATTTAGTGGCTTAAAACTATGTCTATGAAATGAACTATCCATAAGATAATTATAAATTTATAAACAAATTATTTTATGTGTTCTTGATGTGGAGATAGAAAAGGATGAATCGCATTATTCTAGAGAAAAAAAAGGAAAATAGATATTCATGGAATCCAAAATTATAATGGAAAGAAAGTTCAATTTCTGTCATACCAAATATTTGGGCAGAAAAACCTCATCAATTGTCTCAAAGGATCCAGAAATTCTTTATATGTTATAAAATAAATCACTAAGCACACAATTGTTGTAGTAATATGAAGAGGCCAATAGACAAAACATATGTGAAAAAGGACCCAACTAATGCACCATCCACACATAATTTCTTTATGTGTAAGGAGTTTTCGAATTTTGAAATTTAATAGTGTAAATGTTGCGCTAATAAGGAACATCAGCACCAGATACCACATAGAGAATAGGAAGACATAAGTTCCAAAAAAATCACTATAACTGAATTATATCTAGAATTAGTGATAGGTACACATATTCATCACTAATGATATAGGAATTTCTTATTTGACTCTGGTTATTTGCATTCATTCATATCATGAAAGTATGATACAAATATTTTTTACTATATCAATCGTTTGAGAATGATCTATAGATGAAAAAACCTAGTGGTAGTATGATTGTGCATTAGATATAAAACTATTCTACAATGATGATTTTTGGAAATACACATCTTATAAATCTATTTTATCTTCCCTTAGTATAATTAGATGTAATATTGGGCCTAGATAATATTTCTATAAATATGTCTCATATCAATTCATATGATAATAAAATATCATTTTATATCACTAATAATACAATTATAAATATCAGTGCAAGAATTATTTTTATCTTTCGATAGAATTGAATTCTATTATTTGGGTCTTGATACCAAATAATTAGGGATTTTTGGAACAAATATTTTAATAGGAACACAACATTGGATATATGTTGATTTTATAGATGTGTATCATAATATTTCGTAAATAATTTTCTTGTATTACACTAAAATGTGAGGTTGAGTTTTCAGTTCAACTCATTCTTGTTCTTGTACGTATATCAATGTTCCATTCAAAATGGTCCAAATTATTTAGAATAGTTGAAGAAAAGCTTTAAGATATTATTGAAAAGGGGTTTATATGCACCAGTGTTTCACTATGGGGTACGCCAGTAATATTTTTCAAGAAAAATGATGGACCAATGAATTTATCAATTTATTATATCAAAATCGAAAAAATCATGATCAAGAATAAGTATCATTTACCCATTATTGATGAGATGTTTTATCAACTCAAATATCTCAATAAATTTAGAATATTGAACATCGATCTAGATTTCATAAATTAAGGTTGTAATTAGAGTATTTTTCAATACATACTTCAATATTATGTCTGAACACTGTGAATTTATAGTGATTCCATTTGGACTTAAAACAGCACATTAAAATCATCATGGATCAAATTAATAGAGTATTTGGAGATTACCTTGAAAATTATCGTTTTATTTATAAACAATTTCCCATGTAATTTAAGATAAATAAAGAGTATGAAGATTATTTGAGGTCTTTATTGAAGACCTAAAAAAGGAGAAATTGTTTTCCAAATTTAGATATTGTGAACATGGGATGCGTAAAGTATCAGTCATTGGCCATGTGATCATAAATGTGGTCATATATATAGACCCTTCAAAGAGGAAATTTACCAAACAATAGCCTAGAACAAATCACTATAACTGAGATATAATGTTTTCTAAGGTTATATAGATAATATATATACACTGTGATAAATTTAAAAGACTATAAAATACAATAATAAAGTCTACATAGAAGGGAGTGAAATACGTTTTCAAAAAAGATTTTTTTAAAATTTTCAAAGAATTATATAATATTTTGGTCACTGGTAAAGTACATACATTACTATATACTGGGTAAGGGTTTATCATATATGATGATTCCATATTTAATTCCTTGAGATGTATCATCATATATAATGATAAGGTAATTTATTATGCATCACATCAATTAAAAATTCATGAGAAAAAAAATACCTGACACATAATTTGATGCTAGTGGTAGTGATATTTCTATTAAATATTTTGAATTATTATCTATGTAGTTAGAAGTAACATATATATACTAATTTCAAGACCTTGAAATATATATTCACATAAAAGGATATGAATATGTTAAAAAGGAGATGGTCGGAGAAGATCAAAGACTATAACTACTCAATACATTTCCAGCAAGGAAGGGAAATAAGGTGGTTAATGCTCTAAGTAGAAAAGGTTATGACACCCTATATATGATAAGGCGTGTATGATCATGGGTTTTGAACCAGTTGGAAAATCACAGAGAATTTCATTTTTTTCATTAAATGGATGGTACGAATCTCAAAATGAACATCAGAAGATAATTCCAAGAGTTTGACAACTCTAATGTGTTATTTGTTTTCATAGGGTTTACTTCCAAATGGGTTCTTTGGGAGCCTCGATGTGTTTTGGGAGTGTCGGTCTTCAAAATTATTTTTTTTTTGTAAGATAAGGGAAGGTACACAATTAGAACATCATTAGTGTAAATCGAAATCCAAAATTTTGAGGCCTTTTAGGGGTGTAACAATGTTTGTCAAATCTTATACTTGACATTGCCCAACAGTGCAAGACCTATAGAGAATTTCATTCATGAACCAAAAAACATGTTTGCAGTCTGTGGTTGGTATTTATAACTATTATATTTCTTGTGTGGGTTGAGGGATGGGTGAAAACTCCAAATACAATGGTCAGTAACAATTTTTCAATCCACATGCATCAATCGTGTGATAATTTATCTCTTAGATAGGTAATGATGCATTTTTGGCACACTGTTTAGAAAATTATATACACAAACTATGTGCCCCTTTAAAATGTGGGAAATAATGATTTTATCTCTCTTTATTTGACCCCTTTTGTTAAACTTTCTCCCTCATTTATCACAAACCATATCCCCCTCCATTATAAGCTCTATAATTTCCCTCAATGTAGGATTTGAGGTATATTATTTGTTTGAGCTTAGAATCAATCATTGCTGGTCATGTTGGATCTCCCTCTATTAGCATCTTAATTCTCTTGCATCCTCTCACTATTTCACAAAAAAAATGTGTTATTTTCATGTTAGCTAATTCAACCAATTTTCAAGTCATTTTTCAATTCTTTGATTACACTCATTCAAAATAAAATCAATGTTCGATAATAGAAGAATCAAGTGTGAGGACCAAAGGTTTTATCAATAAATTCCCTTCATATAATTATGCCATTGAATATAATCACATAGAATCATGTTAGAAAGCTTAATAAAATATCATTCAAAAATAAACTACAAAATACTCTTTAACATTTAGACATAATTTTATCACTTATGAGATTAGAATTAGTAAAATAAGACATACATTGTTACAATTAGTAAGCTGTTGGAGTCTGATGGGAAAACATATTTTTTTGTTGAATAGTAACTTACCCATATGAATAGTACTTTTTTCTTTATGAATAATAATACAACCCTTATGAATAGTAAATCTTCCAAGTGAATAGTAACCTTACCATTGAATGTATAAATAAAATGTATCAATAAAATAAGTTATAATATGGTAGTGCTGGAATTTTTGGTAAGTCATAAATATTAAATTTCAATTTTATGATTAATTTAATAATTTAAATGAAAATTTATTTTCATAAATTGAATTCATGAAATAATATTCCAATTTATATAGATTATAATATAATAGTAACTGAACATAATTAATATTTCAACATGTTTAACAATCAATTTTTATTTATAATTTTTATTTTTTCAATTAAATTAGAACTTCAATTAAAAATTAAATTTATCATATTTTGAAAATTATTTTCATTAAATGGATTTTATTTTTCAATTATACACAACAAAAAATGATTAAGCTTAATTTTTTTATTTTTTTCAAATACATTAATTTTGTGAAGAGTGAAATTTGATAATTTGCTAAATATTCTAAATAAATGAATTTTTACATCATGCTTGAGTCATGGATGATGTAAATGGCCATTGGATCAAACTCACATGCACTTATTACTATTTTTGGTCACCATAATCTTCACTACTTTTTCTTTCACAAAAAATAATAAACTAATGAATAAAATACATATAAAAGTCCCCCTATAAAAACCGCCCATCACCTCCTCTTCTCCTCACACCTCTCAGGCCTTGTGCATTGTCCAAATTATAAAAGAAATTCTCCATAAACCTGTCCCCCAAGTTGGGGATCATTTTTTATCAACAAATTATCAAAAACCAATCCATTAAGAAGGCTATCAAGAGGAAGGAATCAAGAGGTAAAACTTTCATCCATTTTCTTTAAATAAAATTCAAGTTCCTTTGTATTATTTTATATCCTCACCTCTCCTCATCCAAATAGTGTCATAAATATATTTCCATAAATGTACTAAAATGTTTTTATTTTAATTTAATAATTAATCATCATCTATATTTTCCCCTCATTTTATAAAATAAATGGAAACACCATCTGAGATGTGTAAATTTCTCACATTCAAGTATGACGGGTTTTCAATTTCAATTAGCATATTGAATTATTTTCATGAAACAATTTTAATTGTTGAACCAAAATATTATTTATTTAATATATACTATGTGAATTTATATAATCATTTTGTACAAAATTTTATTAATTTAGAAAACAAAATGAGTTCATTTTTATCAAAATAATTGAAAATTAACCCAAATGGTTATCATTAATGTTTAATATAATAATTCATCCTAAATCTGAATTACCAAATGAAGTTTATAACCATTTTATATTCCATATATTACCTAATAACATATAACTTCAATTCTGGCTGTCCATCATCATCTTATGCGATTATCCGTACATGCATGTAAGTAAAACGATCATGAAAACCAAGGAAACCAATGCCCCCAAATAATGAAATTGAACCTCTTAACCCCTAAAAAGCCCATTAATGAACTTGATAAGGTTATAATAAATAAATTACATATATAATATGTTATGGTTGTATTAAATAATGAATCTAATTTGATTTTCTAGGACATTACGATCAAGTAAAGAACACCTTGAGACATAAGGTAAGGAATTCTACATGAACCTCCATTGTCCCTTTGAGTATCTCTATCATTCTTTTTACACAAAACGATGATATATTTTCATTTTTCTGTACATGTTATAAATGTTTTTTATATGTTCCAAACTCATGTATCAATATACATTCATCGTTCACTTTAAAGGATATAAATATTTTTAAGCGGATCCCTCCTCAATTCTTCCCGATAGGCAAACCCATTTAAGGGAACTTCCTAAATACATAAAAAATTTGAAGTTCACTCAATAATATATTTTAATTAGAAATATTATTTATAAAATAATTATTTTTATTATGAAAACCTTCTTCGTTAAATATAGGTTTTACATAAAATATTATTTCCTTTTTTTTTAATACCTTTATAATTTTCCATAAAACCTCACTAAATGTTTTTAATTATAAAATTTCATAAATATTTAACGTACATGTTGTAACATTGATTTGATATCAATTTCCATGATATATTACTATTTTACATTTTTAATTTCCATTTATTTTTTAATTCATTATATTTATGGGAACTCATATGATACAACTTTTTATTATGCTTTATAGAATGATTATGATAACCATATCATTCCATGGGTATGATTATATTAATATAAGATTGATTATGTATGATTCATTATGTGGAAACATATTCATTAAAATTTTAATATGGGTGTTCTTAGATAGCGCTCCAATTAATTGGGAAATGTTTATTCTCAAGAGTCTTTATGTACAGTGGTCTTTGCAGCTAGCCTAGACTCATGCGACAAGTGAAATAGTGATAGCGGTTAACCTCGACTTCTGGTCATCCATGTGAAATGAACATGGATCATAATAAAGTTATGTTTTATGTTTGTCCAAAATTTAAATAATTCTATTTTTTATGATCTCATGATTTATATGTTATGACTCCATATGATCAATCTTGTTCCTTGCCTTTTTATATCATTTTTTCAGGTTGTCTAACCCATGTGCTAATGAATTATTCTTATGATTATTTATTTACTAACACTTTATCTAATACCTTTGTTCATGTTATACATAGGATATCCTGTTATGATGTATGAGCACAATGTATGTTATGAGCTCAATATTGATATTAAATAAAATTTTCATTTATGATGTTTAATTATGTACCTTGTCTTTCAAGACACAAGACCTTATGAGGTTTGCCTTGTAATTTGATATTTATTTATACCTAATATCAGTAATGATATATGTAAAAGGATAGGGATGATATTGTTGGTATCATAGGATGTTCTAATCATTTTTGGATATTAGGAAAAGAGAACTTTGGTAAAAAATCTAATGGATAATACTATGTATAAGAAAAAATCCATAAATTTTTCTTAGTATAGAGTACGTGGTTTATCATGTATATATATCCCCATATAGATACTAAAAGTAAACTTTGTTCTAGAAAATATGTCTCTAGGAGAAATAACTATGACTATGTTTTATAGCACTAACATGGGGTATCTTGGTACCCAAAAATGGGGCTTACTATGCACCTAGATTGACACTCCTAGGGGATATGCTTTGTAAATTCATAATCCCATTATAAACTATTCTAAAGGGATTCAAAAAATATCTCATAAGAATATAATTATAAAATATATCAGGTATAAAATAGATTTTAACAATGTGAATAAAAATTTAGGATATAATTTTCCTTCAAAATTTTATTCATTTTAAGATCAAAGTTTCCTTTTATGCTTATTATTTATGTATTAAAGACCCCTAACTGTAGTTTCTTTTCTATGTAAATGGTATGAAATAATAGAACACATTCCAACAATCAATGTGATCAAAAATATTAATATTCCCCTAATGATACTCCAAATATTATTGTAATGGTTTCTCAAAACATCATGACATTACTTGTTCAATTGGCTCAGGTTATGAATAATTACATCAATCATGAGGAATTCCATCCTCCTCTAAGGAAAGATAAAGTATTTATCAAATCTTATATGCAGAAAAGGCTTCCCATGTGTAGTGGATCTTCTAATCCCTTCATTATAGAATAGTGGATTAACTCCATTTAAAAGGTATTTTTTGTCCTCCAATGCTCAAAAGAATAGAAAGTCTTGTTGGAAGTTTATCATTTTGATGCGAAAGTAGATCAGGGGACAACACTGATCAAGAATTTGATGTCTCGAGAGGAAATAGATTCAATGGATTGGGATTAATTTACTAAATTTTTTGTTAATAAATATGTTCCAAAAACCCTCCATCTTAATATGGAAGGATAGTTACTTGAACTTACATAGAATTAAGATGGTTATACAAGGGAATAAAAAGAAAACTCTACAATTATTGCATGATAAAATTATGGATTTGTCATGAACATCAAAAGAAAGGAGGAATGTTTGTTTAGTGCACTAAAACTGGGTCTACAAAAAGAATTGGTGATTTGAGACCATTAATGTAATGAAGAGATTGTCAATTTTACCCTCAATGTTGAAAATGGGATTGGATACACTCAAAGGTCTCATGGTCCTAGTGAAAAAAAATCCAAAAATAGAGTCCAAAATGGGTGGGTCATCAAATAAAATTCATTTTGTAAAGAATACTACAAATCCCACGTGTAATTGTTTTTGGAAGAAGCATTCTGGAAACTGTCTAAAGGGAACCATGAATTGATTAAAATTTAGAGTAATGGGACATTTCTCTATGAACTATTAGGGGGATATGAATAATTATCATAATGTGGAAAAATATAGGATGGTTTAGATCAAAACTCATCCTAGAGTGAATTTTTAAAACTGTAAGAAATATTTGAATTATGAAAAAAAATTCCATAATCCATGGGTTGTGAGAGGAAATCAACAAAAACCTCCATGTAAACAAGTAAGGGATTAACTTATCACTACTTCGAAGGTAGATCTGGATAATGATGTGGTTATAGGTCTGTTAGTTATTTGGTCATGAATATAGAATGTACAATTTGATTCAAGTTTTATGCATTCATTGATATCTCGCATGTTTAGAATAACTATTCAAAAAACACCTCAAAATTTGGAGGTTGAGTTGTCTGTAAAGATATAAAATGGGTAAATTATTTCATCCATGGTTTATTGCACCTCCCAGGTAATTGTTTATTACTTGAACCTCCCGAAAAATATTTTCATACTTCCTCTAATGGAGTTTTATGTTATTTTGTGCATGGATTGGATATCTTTATACCAATCCAACATTAGATTTTAGGAAAGGGAGATCACTCTTCGCATTCCAAAGTATCCTCCAATCCTATAAAACTATAAGGAGGAAGATGAAACTTCTTCAGAATCACCATCCCAAGTTTGGATAATGTTTCCTTTTGAGAATGCTTATCTTTCTCAAACTGTTGAGACAAATGAGATGATACATCTCAAAGATATACCGATCATGAGGTATTACGCTAATGTATTCCATGATGAATTTCCTATTCACCCTCCTCATATAGTGGTTAATTTCTCAATTGAACTTATCTATGGATCCCTACCTATATCAATGAAACCTTATAGAATGTCAACAATTGAGATGGAAGAGGTAAAGAATTGGTTATAGTAGAATCTATAGAAGTGTTTTATATGCCCAATTTCATTACAAAGGGTTGAACTAATACTCTTTATTAAAAAGAAGGATAGATAAATGTACCAATTTATTGATTATTGTGAGCTCAATAATATCACAATAAATAACATGTATCCCCTACTACAGATAGATGACATGTTATATTAGCTAAATGGGGCTAGTTATTTCTCTATGGTGGACCTTCGGTCAGGATATCACCAATTTAAGGTGATGAAAGAATCTATTACAAAGGGTACCTTTCAAATGTGGTATGGATACTAGGAGCTCATAATGATGCCTTTCTAATCCATAAATACTTTACAAATATTCCTGGATTTAATAAATCGAGTCTTTAGATATTACCTCAACATATTTGTGGTAGTCTTTATCGATGATATTCGGATATACTCCAAGAGAAAGGAGGAACTTGAGGATCATTTGAATACTATGATGATGAATTTTTAAAGGGATAATATTTATGCAATGTATAGTAAATGTGAGTTTTAGATGAATGAAGTATCACTATTTGGGAAAGTTATCACTAGAAAAGGAATGTCTCTGGACCCTTCCAAAACAAATGTAATCGAAGAGTGACCGAAGAAAACATATATAACAGAGATATGTTTCTTTATGGGTCTAGTTGGGTATTATTGATGATTTTTGAATAACATCTCATGATATTAAAAACTAATTACCAAGCTTACATGGAAGGGAATGATGTTTATCTGGATTCAAGTATGCGAGGAAAGCATTAAGGAGCTCAAAAAGAGTCTTATCACTGCGCAAGTGATCACGCTCTTAATAAGAGTAGAACTATTTGTTGTATATAGTAATGTTTCAAATAATGGATTAGGATTTTTGCTAATAATAAATGATAATGTGATAACTTATGCCTCAAGGTAGATAAAAATCCATGAGCAAAACTATCTCATTGATGATCTGGAGTTGGCGTCTATGATATTGGCATTGAAAATATGGCAGCATTATATCTATGGGGATAAGTGTGATACATATAATGATAAAAGAAGTCTCAACTATATATTCACACTGAAGGAGGATAAAATACCCCAGGGAAGATGGTTAGAGCTTATTGGGGATTCTGACTGTTCAATCCACTATCATATCATTAAGGCAAATAATGTGGAGAACGATCTTAGTAGAAAGAATCCTATATCTTTATCAATGATGAGAATTGAAAAGAATTTAATCATCTTATATTTTTAGAGGATTGACATTGTAATCATTAAGGTAGGACTATCACCAATCATTTCTCAAATGATTCCTCAACCATCCATCATGGTTAAAATAAAGGATGCTCAATGAAATGATGTTGAAATTTAGGAATGGGTAGTAGCTATCAAAAATGGGAAATCCTATGAGTTGATGATTGAAAAGGATTGAGTCATAAGATTTGGGTCATGATTATTCATACCATCCAATACAGAGATAAAGAAGGATCTTTGGAATGATTCACATAGCACAAACTTCTCTATTCACTTAGGGATAATAATTATGTATCGAGATCTCTGAGAGAATTATTGTTTGGAATATATGAAGAAGATGATTTCTGAGTATAATTCAATTTCATAGCATATCAGCAATTGAAAGATGAAAGGAAACAGTCTAAGGGAATAATGTAACTACTACCCATACCAACATATAAGTGAGAGAAAATCACCTTGACATTATCACTAGACTTCTAGGGACATCCAGAGGAAACAATGCTATATAGTTCATTATTGATATTATTAAAGTGAATGAACACTTTATCGCAATTCGATAGGACTTATCATTGGATAAAAATCCATATATATATATATATATATCAAAGATGTGGTAAGGCTTCATGTAGAACCACAATATTCTGTATCTAATAGAGATATGATATTTTTCTTGATATTCTAGAAATGTCTCCAACATGCTTGAAGCATTAAATTAAGCATAAGTATGACCTATTATCCTCAAAAAAAAGGCCAATATGAGAGAAATATTTAATAAATAGAATACATGTTGAGAGTTTATTATATAGACTTCAAAAGAGGATAATACCAAAATCTTCCACTAGTCATATTCTCCTACAACAATAGTTTCCACTCCAACATCTGAATTTCTCCATATGAATCCCTTTATGGGAAATGGTGAAAAACACCAGTATGTTGGCATGGAGACTATGATAGTAAGCTTCTAGGACCTAAAATAGTCAAATAAATGGTGGAAAAGGTGAAAACCATTCAAAAGCACATCAAGGTAGCCTAAATTAAACAAAATAGATATGAAGATAGATTCCGATGAGACCTTGAGTTTAATGTTGGAGATATGGCATTCCTCGGCATATCTCCATAGAAGAAGGTCTTGAGATTTGGGAAGAAAGGAAAGATATGTCCCTATAACATCATCCCCTTCAAGATCCATGATCGTGTTAGATCTGTGTCCTATCGACTACCTTGTCCACCTACTATGTCTAATGTACATGATGTAGTCCACATATCCCTCTTATGTATATACATAATAGATCATTAACATTTAATTTCTTCATAGGTAGTAAAATTGGAGAATGATCTTTCTTACGAGGAATATCCAGTGAAGATCTTGGATCACAGAGATAATATTCTCTATAATAAGAATACTCACCTGGTCAAAGTACTATGGTAGAATTATTTGAATGAAAATTCAACAAGGGATTTTGAGGAAGTGATGAAGGAAAAGTTCACACAACTGTTTTCATAATAGAATGTAAAACAAAATTTCGAGGGAAGAATTTCATAAAGAGGGAAGATGTTATGACCCGTTATTTTTTTTAATAAAATTCCTTTCTCATAATTATTCCATACAATAAAATAACATAAAATAATATTAGGAAACATAATGAAACATCATTTTTAAATTAACTACTAAATACCATGTGACCTTTAAATGTAATTTTTCCACTTCTGGGATTTAGATTTCCAAAATTTTATAAACATGAATGTGATCTGTAAGATATTTGGAGACCGATAGGAAAACCTTCATTTTTATGAATAGTAACATACCCTTTTGAATAGTAATGTTACTATAATGAATAGTATTATGACCCTAATGAATAGTAAATCGGCCTAGTGAATAGTAACCTTACTGGTGAAAGTATAAATAAAATTCTCCCATTATATAAGTGACAATATGATATTGTTGGTAATTTTGGTATGTCGTAAGTATTTAATTAAAATTTTAGGATTAATTTAATAATTTAAATGAAAAATTATTTTCATAAAATAATATTTTTACGTATTGTGATTCTAATAGAATTTTTAAAGGCCTTAATTAATTTTTCAATGTGTTTAAATATAAATTTTAATTTTATTATTTGTATTTTTTCAAGAAAATGATGATTTCAATTAAAAATTAAATTTGTCATATTTATAAAATTATTTTCATAAAATAGTGTTCTGTTTTGGATTGTAAACATCAAAAAATGGATTGGGTTAGTTTTTTTATTTTTTTACATGAATTTTTCCTGAAAAGTGAAAATAAATTATTTACCAAATATAAAAAAATAAATGAATTTCTACATCACGCTTCAGTCGTGGATGATGTAAATGGCCACTAGTTCAAGGTCAAATGAACTTATTAATGTTTTTTTTCAAAATAATATGCATTGTTTCTTTTCTTGAGAAAAATAATATACTAATTAATTAAATATTTAGAAAACTCCCCCCTCTTTTACTATAAAAACTACTCATCACCACCTCTTCTACTCACACCTATCAAGCCTTTTTCCTTGTCCAAATTCTACTAAAATATATCTATATGTATCTTTTAATGTATAGTAGATTTATTTTCATAAAATAATACAAAAAACTAATCCCTTAACGAGGATATCAAGGGGAAGTAATCAAGAGGTATAACCCTCTTCTGTTTTCTTTCAATTTCTTTTCATGTTCCTTTGTATTTATTTCTATCCTCACATATCCTAATCAAAATGGTATGATAACTCAAATTCCATACAAGTAATTCAATTTTGTTATTCTAATGGAATAATTTATCATCATAACTCTTTTCCTCTCATTTTATACAAGAAATAAGAACACCATATCAGATGTGTTAATTTAGCACATTCAAGGATGAGAAATTTTCAATTTATAGTATCCTATTAAATTATGGTAATGAAATCATTATTATAGATGAAAAAAATTATTATTTATCTAATATATCCTATTTAATATTTTATAATAATTTTTTACAAATGTTATTAAATTTTAAAATATAATGAGTTCGTTGTGATTAAGAAACCGTCAGTTATCCAAAATAATTATCATTAATGTTTTATATAATGATCCATCAAGAACTCCAAATCACTAAATGAATTTTATAACCATTTAATGTTATGGATGTTATTTAATAACATATAACTTCATTTATGGAAAAATGTCCTTATATTTTATGATTATCAATGCTTCTATATGAGTAATCTGATCATGAAAACTACGAAAACAAATGCTCTCAAACAAAGAAATTAAACTTCTTAACCAACAAAAAAGTACATTAATGAACATGATAATGTTATAATAAATAAATAACCTGTATAATGTGTTTTTTAATAAATCATTAATTAATCTAATTTTATTATCCAGGACATTAAGTTCTAGTGAAGAACACTTCTGGACATAAGGTAATAGATTCTACAAGAACCTCCATTATTCCTTTGGGTTTCTCTATTTTTAATTTCACCCAAATGATTTTATCTTTTATTTTTATATAAATATTATAATTGATTTTTATATTTTCCAAACACATGTATCAATATACATTTATCATTCTCTTTTTTAGAAATACATATCTTTAAGTGGTTCCCTTCTAAATTCTTCTCGGTTAGAAAGCCCATTTTAAGGGAACTTCTTGAATTCTTACCCAATTTCAAGTGTGCGCTAACATATATTTTAATCCAATATTGTATTTATAAAATATTTTTATGTATTATGAATCTTTCTTGGTTCACTCCTAGTTTAATATAAAATATTATTCCCTTTTCTATTTTAAATTCTCTATAGTAGTTTCCATAAAACCGCACTAAAATGTTTTAATTAATAAATTTCATAAAAAAGTCTTAAATTTTGTCCCTTATATTTGACATAACATAACATGATTTTCGTCTACTTTCTCTTATTAAGCTTCATGTATGTTTTAATTATTTTCATTTATGGACTCTTGTATGATACATCCATTTATTATGATTTATGACATGATTATGATACATGTTTCTTTCCATGGATATCGTTATGTTTATGTGTGATTCATTATGTGGAAAAAATATTCATGATAATTTTAATATGGATGTTCCAAGAGAGAACTCCAATCCATTGGGTAAATTTTATTCTCATAAAATGTCATGAGTAATAGTGTTGGCAGTTATCCTTAACTCGTTCTCTATGTTCTACAATCATGGTGGTTAACATTGACTTATGCTCCTCTATGTGCAATAATCTTGGATTATGAACAAGTCATGTTTTTTTATTGCGGACACATTACAATGAATCCATGTTTATATAATCCCATTATTTATATGTTATGATTCAAAATGGTCAATTCTATTCATTGACTTTATATATCATTATGCCATGCCATCTATGCCATGTGCTAAAGCTTTATTCTTATGTTTATTTCATTACAGGGTTTTTTAGCTCATCCATTTTTTCATGTTATCCTCGGGTTATCCTAGATAGATTTATGAGTACATTTTAAGATAGGAGCTCAATATGGAGATTAAATAAAACTTTATTTTATGATGTTGAATTATGTACCTAGTCTTCCAAGACACTATACTTTACAATCCTTGGATGGTAATTTTATTTTTATTTATGCTTAAAATAATTTAATGATATGTGTAAAAGGATAGGGTTTCTATATTAATTATCTTATTATTGTGGTAGGTGGTCAATGATTTTCCATTAGGTTGAAGAATTTATTGTCGGCCATGTGTTCTACGAGTATCCTGAGCTCAAAAGGGATTATTTTTGTATCACTACTTTACTATTGACTTAATTTTGTTATACAAGTACATGATACATTTTATATTCTCAATATAGAATTTTATTAGATACCGTTTGTGTTGTTACATTGAGTTTTACTCAAACCATGTTCAGTCCACCATTAAGTACATGGATAGATCTCAAAACTGTATGTCATGACATGGCCTGCTCTTCTTTGTTTTTGTAATTTTTTTATTGGAATTATCATGGTTGTAGTGGTTGAAAAATGTTATCAGGATTCCATTTAATGTTAAAGTATTTTTTTATTTAATATTTTGTCTACTTATATCAATTTTTTATCATTTTTTTGTTGAATACCTTGTATTTTGGGGCATAGCATGTCAATGCATGGATTGTTTATTATCACATTCTAGGTGTTCTGTTTATTATTATTTGATAATGATTTATTTTTTCATTCATTTTTTATATTATTTATTTATTACTAAAATATTTACTAATAATAAAAATGAAGTAGTCTCCCTATTATAGTTCTATTAGACCCTCACTACTATTCGACATCCTCTCATGTATGGGGTGTCATGCTTGAATCAATTTTGTGAACCTATTCGGGGTACTAGATTAGTGCCTCTTAGGATGATACATGAAAAGGTGTTATTAGAGATTTTATTTTTCTTGTATTACTATTTGGGATGGTAGATAAAAGAAAATTAATGTGTTGGAACATGATAAATATCACATGCTTGTGAACGACCAACCCATGCATGGGGGAAAGATCGGGTTTTCATGGATGTAACTACTATTCATGTTGTATTCTATTAGAGTTGATTATTATTTAACCCTGAGTGATTTATATATTTCCATTTGTTATTGATTTATGGGATTTACCTCTTTAACTAAAATTTAATGTGATGAATTTGGTTATGCATCATTTCAGGCATATAGTATTTACATGTCATTAGCATGCATACCTATATACCATGCTTGTGTGTTTTCCTACATACATGCCGACATTTATTCTCTACTAATGTAAAATATTTCTATATCATTACATGATATATGGTCGGTTAAATAATGTTTATTCATTAACCAAAATGGTGTTTTCACATGTATATTGATGGTTTCATTCTATTTAATCATCCTAAAATTAATTTGACATGTGAAATTTTTAATAAATTATCATAAATTAAATCATTAAATGATGAGGAAATTGGATTTTTTTAACATATGTACATCATGTCATATTGATTTCAAATAAATTGTGTGTCAATTGGAACTTATAATGGTTTTTACATCTCTAAAATGGGAATGATGATGCATATAGAAGAATATGTATATGCTTCACTTGACCCCTATAGGTGAGTTTTCGAATCATAATCCAATGAGATAATCCCATTAAGGGTTTTCATAAGTTTAATGAAATAACTGTTATGGGTTTATGTTAAATGTAATGCTAATTATAATTTATTTAGTGTTAACACCATAAAATGGGAATGACGTCCATTATAATTGAACCTTGATTATCAATATTGGACCCTCTTTCTCTATATATGTGTTTGCATGCTACGGAATATAACCCCTTGGAGGTATGCTTGAGTTAAATATGATGGTTGTTTTAAGTGTCAAAACCCACCCATACAGTGTTTCTTATAAACGTGTGGTGTTATATTACTTGACTAATCCCCTATAATTGATAAAAAAACATTATTCCTACTATTCAACTATATTGATATGAGGCATCAATTAATTGAAATATCAATTACATCATAAATAGTGTTTTCTTCAATAGCATGGAATTGACATTTTATTTAACTAAGTCGTACTATGAGAACTTAGTATTATCAATAGTTTAAAAAAAAGTATGTGGTTATTTGCATAAAATTTAAACATATGTATTCTAAATTGTGGTTAATGTACAGTTCCCTCAATCACTCGTACATGACATCGCATATGTATGAGCCTATTTAATTTTTATGATAAATGTGATTTTTTAAATTCCCTAATTATAAATGTTTTGTGGAGTTTTTTACAAGGAACATTCATGTAAGGGTTAGCTTTAGAATTTCCATGATAGATGAAATGGATGAGAACATGGGTGTTTCCCATAGGTTTTAGTGTATTTCTATAATTTTGTAAACCAAAAGGATAGGCGGTAGGGTCGAGGGATCTTTTAGGCATGAATTATTTCCAAAATTTGAAACCTTATGTTAAAATGAGGGGCTACCCTATTATGGAAGAACCCTTATAGGAGGGAAGATGGTATAATTTTGATCTATGTTTCTAAGAATAGTAAGTGTTTCTCATCTAGTTGTTTAGTTGCATATGAAAGTTAGATAATAAAATGACACTTAGGTAGGTTGGTGGTTGTTTGATAAGTAGAACATCTAGGGGTATTAGCATACACAGATACCTAGAGGCAGTCACCTTCTATTCCTTTTTCATCATTGTTTTGACCCACCAAAAAGCACTCCACAATGAGGATGATCATAGAGGATCATGGTCTTGTAAGTTGGTGTTTGGAAGTTGATGTCATATTGCCTTTTATTGATTGGTCATGACCCTAGGAGTTCAATGTTTTTCCTACCTTATTCAGTTCATATCATCAGAGTGACTTTACCAGTGTGATAGATTTTATGTAATAAAATTCTTTATCTTGACTCAGTTCTTAGTGAGTCTCGGTTTTTGTTTTGATCCAAGGAAATCTTCAAGATATGTGGGCACAAATTTTTGATTACCTTAAATTATAGGTAAATTTAATATTTGTAGAGTTTTTTATATGAGGTTTCCAAAAACACAATAAAATTATTAATATTTTTTTATTAAAAGAATAATTTATTTTTATTTTTTATTTTTAAAACCTACCACTAATAATAAATTAAAAAATTTAAAAAAAAAATAAAAAAAGTATCTTAGTATCAAATGAACATGATTTTTGATCTTGGTATTAGTTTTATCCCCCAAACATGTCAAATATAAGCTTACTAAATTTGATACAATGAAATTAGATAATAATTTTGTATTGATTAATAGAAAAAAATTTATTACAGGTTTAATAGAACATAAAATTCAAACTTTAACTTCAAAATCCAATAAATTTTTATTCGGGTGTCTGTTTGAGATCATCCATATATAAAATCAAAGCCTAGGATGTGATCTAAATCATGTTGACCTAGGGAGACAGGGGTTAACAATTTCTCTAGGTAAAAAGGCTTAATAGGACACTAAAATTTAATTTTTTGTCTGTTTACCCAGAATGTTTCACATTTTATGTGGGTTTTCTTTGTATAAGAGTGAATGCATATACTAGTTGGGTTGTATATTATTTTTTTATAAGGATTTACATTGATATAAATTTGATGGTGTTGAAATTGTCTTGATGTTCCCTCTTTGTATGATTTATTATCAATTTATATATATACACATATATTTTTATTTATATTGATTTCATTAAATTTATTAAAGATATATATATATATATTAAAATATTATATATCTTTAGTTTCACTAGGGTAGATACCCTAAGAGGGGTGTAAATATTGGTATGACAGACTAAAATAACTGCCCCTTTTGATCTTTTTTTCTATTTGACAAAACCATCTTCTCTCTCCTTCCCATTGCAGAGTATGAATAATCCTTACTATATGCACAAGACAGAACAATTTTTACTTGGTTCACCCCCATTGGGCTATGTCCATGTTGCATACACCGGTAGTGTGTTTCTGTACCCAATCCACTAAAAGTACACTGCTATTTACAGGTTTGAAGTGGTCTCACATTCCCTTTTAGTTTACAACCACTCACAATTTTATAATTCACTGCTCTCTTATCAAAATTGAAATCACTTCTTCAAAAGATCCACTCACAGTTTATAGACCTGTAGGTCTCTTCATTATCACTAATGAATACATCCTCAACTGTATGTAGATGCTCTATTGAAATCCAAATTTCATCCACTGATGAATACCCCTTTTCATATGATCACTGGGAAACAACATTTGGAAATACCTTCACAAAGTACACTACTTCATGAAGCTCCCAATTTCGTGAAGATCAAATAAGCCTTCGCAAAGTCCATGCCTTTTCATGAAGCACACACCTTTGCAGAGCTCACTGCCTGACAGAGCACACTTTTTTTTAGATATCAAACCTTTGCAAAGCTCAAGAATTCACAAAGATTAGGCCTTCATGGAGCTCAACCCATTTCAAAGTGACTTCTTTTGTGAAGATCGCTGATCCCACATAGAACACACCTATTTCTTAGAGCTAGATTAGTCGTCGTGAAGCTCCTATCTTCCGTGAAGCACACTGCCTTTGCGAACCACCTTCATAATTTGAGAGTTACGAATTTTTATTTGGAGACTCTCTACTTCTCCCTAGGGGGTTTAGTTTTATTTGTAGGTGCTTCCACAAACCCTTGAACCTTCCTTGTATAGTTAGTGCCACGTCATCTCAAATCACAAAGCTCCGAAATTTCGGCTGAAATTCTCTCCATATTGCGAAGCACCGTGGAAATTTTCAGATCACAGAGCTCGTTGTAATCATGGAGCTCATCTTAATCATTGATCTTTTGATCATTTCATTCACGTTACTTTTAGGAAGCTCCACCGGCAATGTCTTTCGCTACTGCAATGCTCTTCTACACTACAGTTCGTGAAGTTCGTCGTAATCGCGAAGAACACCGTCAACATTTTTCATGTCTTTGTGAAATCCACATCAAAAGGCCCATCATTGTGAAACACATGCCTTTACCATATTTTGATGAGATCTTCAAGGAAATTAGTATTTCACGATTCTCACCAAATCTCAAATTTTGGAGCCCAAAAATTTGGCAAACACTGGAAAATGGTTCCACCTTTTATCTGTTCTTTTTTTGCCGCCTCCAGATCATCCATTTCATTATCATAGTTCTTTATGAACATTTATTTTCAAAAACATATCTTGAAATCAACAATTCTCCATGGAATACTACATTGTCAACAAACACAAAAAAACCCAAAAAGTGCTGCAAAGTTACCTGTAGGTATTTTTTCCCAACATATTTAATTATTCCTATACAGATATATTTATATGTATTTATGAATATTAGTCGAATATATATATATATATATATTTGATTTTGGTATGTATATTTATATTCTTTCAATTTGTATGTGTGGGTGTCTTTCTCCGTACTTGTATTTATGTTTATTTAAGTAAATGTAATTATATTTTTATATTTTAATAAGATATATATAACATTATTTCAAAAAATTCACATGTGACAATATTTATATATATAATTTGATATTTCATATTTCAAATTTCCTATCACTACATATTCATTTATTAGTTATTGTTAAATTTTTTTTGGTTTATTTTTAATTTATGACGTCTTTATGATAATTTCATTCTTAACATATAAATAATTTTTTTTATTAATTTATTTATTTATTAATTGATTAATTATTATTTATTATATATTTGTACATATTATTTACTATTTATTATTTATTATTTACAATTTATTAGTCATTATTTATTATATATTTCTATTTTTAATTTTTAATTTTTAATTTCTTTATTTTATATTTTTTTCTTTTTTCATGTTTTATTAATAATTTATTTACTACTTATTTATTTTTTATTTTTTATTATTTACTAATTATTTTTTATTTTTTTATTTTTTTATTATCATTATAATTTATAATTTATAATTTATAATTTATTGTTTATTAATTTTTATTTATTATTTATAACATATTACTCAGTATTTATTTTTTATTTTTTATTTTTATTTTTTATTTTTTATATTTTTTATATTTTATATTTTTTATCTTTTAATTTTTGTTATTTATTATTCATTATTAAATATTTATTTGTTTAGTATTTATTGGTGATGTATGGTTTTTATTTAATATATATTATTTATTACATATTAATTATTAATTATTAATTATTATTTGTTATTTGTTATTTGTTTTTTATTTCTTACTAAAATTATTAAATGTTATTATTTATTTATGTGTATTTATATATATTTATGTGTGTGTGTATATATGTATATAAGATTCTATTTACTCACCACATGAAGAGGTTGATGGAATGGTAAAGTCATTACAGAATAACCAAGAGGTAAGTGGTTCAAATCAAACCTGACACATATATATACTGAATTCATTCATGACATATGCATACATGGTAAGATAAATAAATAAACAATAAATAGTAAATAATAATATTTAAAAAAAATGAAAAAAATGAAGAGAAATTAATTTAAAAAATAAAAAAATGCCGCTAAAAAATTTGAGACGCATTTTGAAAATTGACATAAATTTTTTTTCCAACTCAACTTCTCAAGGTGGTTTAATCCGACAGAAAATACTATTTTCCCTAGAGTTTTAAAGGTAATGAGATTATTTTAATGCTCATTTTGATACTGATTCATAGGAGGTGCTCATGTTTAATGATATAGGCATAGTGATGCCTACGGCTTTCGTGGAATCACTTATGGTGATTATGTATCCAGACTGTTTGGGATTGTTGAGATCATTTAGGTGCCTTACCCATCTGACTAGTGGTTATGTGATTGAAACTTTAACTTCTGAAATGATGTTGTGTTAAGAGCAGATGTGGGTTAAATCAGGGAATATGTGAGTTAGACAATTTTGAAGAGGATTTCCAAGGGATCTCCTGACATGTTAAAAATTGATGCCATGTGTAACATTGACATCATGGACTTGATGATGAATGATTGGTAACATCATTTGGGTCTTGAATGAAGATGTACAATACATACACCCATTGTGTATAGAAGTTATAGTTCACTGATACCTCCATAAGATATCATTGATTCCTCTGGTAGAATGAAGTTATAAATTAATATGAAACCCAAAGCACACTAACTACAATGGAATAGTAAAGTGGAACTACGTGTTCAATCCCACATAGTGAGGGGAACATTGTAGAATATTTTTGACCAATAGTTACAATACTCCAATTTTTGAATGATTTTATTTTACTAACTAAATTTAAAAATTAAATAAATTAATTTCAGGAAAAAAGGGAAAAAAGGGTGAAGATAAATCCTACGATAGAAAATTTTTGGGGTTAATTTTAGGGTAAATGAAAAGGGTAATCTAAAATATAGCAAGGGTTACACCTATGAAGTAGGCTACAAAGTGGTAAAAAATACACCAATTGATCTTGGTCTGAAAAATTAGATCAACTAACGCTGGGAAAGACTCTTTGATCTAGGATGATTGAAAACCTAATCATAGAAATCTTCACTTTTATGTAGAAATAAATATAGGGTGTGGTTCGAATCTTGATCATCTCCAACTAGGTCATGGTCCTTGTAACACCCCAAGATTTCATAGTGTGCTATTTCTTTAAAATAATACAATAACTTGCACTACACGCAACACCGAGTTCAAGCACACCATGACTTACCAAACAAGCCGTTCAAAAGAGGTTATGAATAGTATTAATTAAATTTTAAACTTTATATAATCCTTATAATTTTAGAATCCATATTATGAGTTTCTTAGACATAATACAAGAACAGATTCATTTTCAGTATTGCACTTTTATCAAATTTTAATTGTGAAACCTTTTTAAATACAATATTTAAAACTTTTTGACTAAATGGGGAAATCAAAAAAATTTAAAATTAAACATCCCAAGCTTCCACGGTACGCTTTCCTTTGAATAATACAGTAGCGTGTGTTGTACGCAACTTCGAGTTCAAACACACCACAACCAATCAAACTAGCCGTTATGAATAGTAATACCTACTTTTTTGAAATTATATATATTTTATATTTTAAAATGGACTTCATTTATGGATTTGGAATATCAAATTTATCCTAAGGTGAAATTTTGGTACATTTCGGATAACTTTCATATTTTGATGAATAGTAAAAATAACTAGATTTTAATTAAAAACAACTTTTTTAATCAAAATAATTAATAGTGATAAATTATGAATTTGAGTGGTTTTAAAGTATATTTAGAATATATTTTTACCATTTAATATAATTTTGGTCATTGGACATAATTTTACAATTAAACCGAACATAAACAAGTGTCAATCTTTTGATAGTTATTGTCTCTTAAAAACACGCTTTTTGTTTTGACAGCGGGAATTAATTTTAAATTAATTTCTGCCACTTCTGTGTTTTGAATTTAGAAAAATGGATTCCATATTTGGAATCAGGATGTTCAAATTGTGTAAATAGGTAACTTTTATTTTTAGACATTTTGAATAATTACTGCGGTAAATATTTTATTTACCATGGTTAAGGGTAAATACGGTAAATAAGGGTTAAAAAATAATATTATAATAATACTAAATTGCCCTAAAACGTGTCCTAGCCTTATTGGTTGATACATGTTTTACCATAGGCATATTTGGGTCGATTTTGGGACTCCATGGATCCACTTGTAAGTGATAATGACACTTAATTTTAATTAAGTTAAAATGAATAAAAAAAATGACACAAGCATATATCTTTTAGCAAAACAACTGTTACATAGGGTTATATATGTTGGCTTTTAGATTATAAATATTCATTAGAAAGATAAAACGATTTACTACATAATGATATTTTATTTATAATTTTTAGACATTAAATAATTTATTTTATTTATGACACAATGATGATGCAGTAATTACTATAATAGTGAAAAATTAAAATAATTGATATTATAAATACCCAAATAAATATAATATGAAACTTTTAATGAATTAAAATAATTTTCTAGGATAATATGATATATTAGTATTGATTTAATTGACTTTTTTCGATGTAATCAATCTGTTATGAGTTTCACAAAAATCAACTATTGAATAGTGTCAAAATTGACATAAAAGAGTTCTTAAAATATATATTATATTATTAATTGATATTAAATTAATAAAAATCTATGTTTCGGCCAAGAGACTTATATCATGATAGGTTCCTCATTAATGGACCACTTGGGGGTCTCTTTGATGTATATAGTATGTTTATTAACCATATTATATAAAAATACAAAGAGACATTGTAAAAGTGAAACTAATTAACTTAGAGTTAATACATAAAGATAAGGTTAATATAAGTACCCAAACCTGTCTAAATTCTATTGGTTGAGTGGTGTTCGACCTATCCCCACCTTAACCTTTGAATAATAATCTTTGGAGCCATTCGAAACCGAATATGAATTTATTATAAATTAATATTTCTAGCTTTTCCAAAGGTGCCCCTCACCCCTCTTATAAAAGGGCACTCCTCCTTCTCATTTCTTCACACCTTCAAAGCCTTTTGGTTCGGCCAAACTCTGCCCAAATACTCTCCCAACTTCCCTCAATACAACCTAAAGGCCTTAGTTTAATCAGAAAGCCAACTTAAAGAGCCCTTTTGATCAAATCTAAAGGAAGAACCCGAAGAAGAGGAGGTTAAACTACCCTAACCAAGTAAAAGTACAAGGTAAGGGATTTTCTTATCTCATTTTCAATTCCGTGAGATTTCCATTGTTTGCCACTAAATTATTGAAAGTGGTGTATTGTGTACTACCATTTGATATATATTATCATGATTGTCTTTATATTCATTTTATTCTGTAAATCATTTGGTGGTTATTAACTTTTGGCCATACGACTCAGTTGATTAACGTGGTAAGGGGTTTTCATCTCACTCTTTATTTCCGTGAGATTCATGCCATATTTCCACTATTATCTTTTTTGTGGTGTATGTACTGCCCATAATTGTATTCTTTGTGTAATACACTTTACCTTATGTGTATTTATGTTTTCATTGTATGATACCTCTTTCATGGGTTGTATGTTTCATAAGTTACCAAATTGATAAGGGTTTACTTTGCAATCTCTTTAATATCCGAGGTTTTCTTTACGTAAGTATCTACAGGGACATATTTACTATCCATGTCCATATTTCATAAAAGAGTTTTCAAAGGGATTATTTCTAAGGGAACTTTTACTAAAACATCATTTTAAATGTTTTAAATATTTATTCTTCTAAATCATCCTCATTTATGTCCACGTTTTCAAAATGGTTTGTAAGGATTTATTTATATGAAAATGAATGTTTTAAAAGTGTTAATTCCATTAAAAAGTTTCAAAGTGGTATGGGACACTTTGATTCAAAAATGTATTTAAATGCCTTACTTTCTAAATTGGGTAACATTAAAATGTTTTCATGAAAAAGGGATATTTCTCTCAATAATTTTTAAAAAAACATTTTCATCTATGTCAACATCCTTTGATTGATTTTAAGATTACTTGAATTTGATTTATTATGATTTAAAACTTCCATATTGTAATGATGTTTTGTGATATGTTTGACTATAGATGAGTCATTTATATAGCATTCATGGTTTATGAGTAAAGTATTGACATTTCGTATGCTAGTTACAATAAGAATGTTTATGTTATATTTCAACCTTTACTTCATATGAATGTGTTGGACAAGTATGTTCCAGGTTGGGGACTGGTTAAAGTAAGCCCTCCAGGTTGGGGACTGGTAAAAGTAAGCCCTCCATGTTAGGGACTGGTAAAAGTAAGCCCTCCGGTTTGGTCTCCGGTTATTAGAGGCACTCTGGGTTCGTGTCCTGTTATTAGAGGCACTCCGGGTTGGTGTACAGTTATTAGAGGCACTCCGGGTTGGGTTCCGGTTACAGTTAGCCCCAAGGTCTTGGGATGAGGCCTTGAAAAGAAATTAAAGTTTAGCATTATGCATTCCATCATTATGAAAGTGTTTATTGATTTTTCATGTGATTATTCGATTAGTAGAATATCCATGTGAATAAGTAAATGGAATTATTTCATTTTACTTTTGCCATACTATGTTGAAGTTCAAGTTTAAAAGGCTTTTGTTTTAATAATGCATTTCCTTAAATGTTTATGCTTATTTTGAATGTTCCGCTATATTGTTATCCTTTCTGGGCATTTGAGCTCACCCCTTTTCTATGTTTTATTTTCCACAGGATGTGAAGATGTAAGTTATGAATGACCTCCAGGGATATTATGAGGGGATAATAGTGTGGACTGTGGAGACATTATGTTATTGTAGTAGTTTTTCATTTTATGATGTAATGTAAAACTTATGAATATATCTAGTGTTTCCAAGGCTACTAAACCAATCGGTCTTTCGAGATTTGATCTTTCTTGTGATCATGCCAATGTTATGTAATAATGCACCGACTCTAGGTAACTGGGGTCGGGGCGTTACAGTTGGTATCAGAGGAAGTTTAGTACAAACCTTGGAAGCTTGATTTAGATAAAATCTGATTAGAGCACGTAGACCTAAGATGAACTTTGAGGATTAGTGTAGAATAACTTCCTAGAATTTTGGTATTGTAGAGATTTTGTGAGTTTTCCAAGCAATACATTCCTGTCTGGATACGAGCAGGTAGAGGCGGCTCTGGCACAGATGTACCTAGGGGTAAAACCCGAAAACACCGCTTTGAGCTAGACTCGAACGGGAACTGGTGCACGACAACGGGCCTTGCTGCACTCTTGGTTACGACACTCCCAGGGGATATGCTTAGGATAACTCTCATTTTCTTTACAAATCATTATGAAGGGTTTATGAGTATATACTTCCTCAAAGGAGACATTTTTATGATTATGGATTATATCCATAAACTATTTAATTTATGTTATGTGTTTTAAAAGTTTGGGATTAGGTATTGTTATTCATAAACTAATCTAGTGTGTGCCAATGTTTAGAAATGGCGCCTAGTAGAAGGAATGAGAACTCCAGCAATGCACATGATACAAAGAGAAAGAAGGATCATATATTTTATGGTCTTAAGCCAGAATTTACAAGAGAAATAGTCTCGCATGTATTATCATCATATGAAGAAATAATATCATGTGTTGATAAGATAAGTAAAGAGTTTACTGAGTCCTATGGCATTGAAGGGAAGCAAGAGAAGAAAAGGATGTAAGAGATAAAGATGGATAAAGGGAAGAGGAAAAAGAAGAATTTTCCCATATGTGGTAACTGTGGAAAGAAACACCCTGGAACTTGCCTGAAAGGAATGGGAGTTTGTTATAAGTGTGGAGGAAAAGGGCACAAAGTACGTGACTGCAAGGGTAAGAAAATGGTTTCAAATGTACAATGCTTCATTTGCAAGGATTTTGGACACTATGAGAACCTATGTCCCAGTCATCAGAATATGCCGCAAATGATGTTATGGGATAATAATCAAGTTATGATACTACCACAGATGAAGAGGAATGATTAGAGTTCTTATGTTGATTATGTCAATTGAGTGTTGTATCAACAATGTACTTGATATAATAATTATGGAGTATATAAGGATTGTATTGTAGTACTATTTCATTAAGGACTTGAGATTGTGTGGATCAAAGAAAGGTGACTCAACAGCAGGATAAATTTTTGGAAAATATATGGTTGAGAGAATGATAAACCATAATATAGTTCTGATACCGAGTTAGTGATTTTGGAATAATACATGATTGTTTTGGATAAATTATATTGGATATTCTTGACTACCTTGGAACTGATTAATGATCTGTATATTCCATTATTGTTGGGGTTTAAAACATTTTTGGATTGATGAGGTATATCCATCATTCTATATGGAATAAGGGAGCATGAATGTAATCAATAAGGAATATGGTAATTCAGGATGTTTAGTGTATTAAAAGAATACATGATGAAGGTATTAATATGCTATTACGTGGTAAAAAGGATCTACATTATGTTTAACTTCCTTATAAATGTTGGACTATGAGTTTGGTCAGAAATATTTTGGATAAATTCTAGTTTGAGATTAATTTTGGATTGCCATAAAAGGATAACCCGGAGGTCGGGCGGCAACCCGTCGCATCCGGCAAGGCCGCGAGACTTGAACCCGCAACCGAAGGGAGACAAGGGTGTATCACCTACCACTGGCCCAAGAGATGTCCTGGATTAAATAATGTAGTTTTTTTAAAAGATCTGGTAGATGAATTATAAATTCATTTATTTTGGAACCATGTACGAATAGTATAAATATAATTTTTTTACGAGTAAAAGATGAGTTTGTGGTAGAAATTTATTAATGGAAAAAAATCTAATTATAAAGTAAGTATATCTCCTTATGATCTTATCCAATCTCATAAATAAATTCCTCAACATTAAGAAAAGGAACTTAGAACAAACATTTTTTCCTAGATGGTACCTTAAATCATCAGTAATTTATGGCTTTGGGATTGTTGGCCTTTTCATAGCCATTTTCTCTACCACTCTCCATCAGATAATTGATGGTTAGATTTCTCTTCCATATCCATATTTTCCTACATGGAACCCTAGTATGTGTTATTTTCGGTAATCTTCATACATTCCACTCTTTATTTTAAATAGAGGCCTCATTAATTCTTTTTTCGATGTGGGATTTCAACTAAGATATTTTGAAACGTCAAAAATGTGTTATCCTAATACCCTATGTTTTTTTGAACCGATGGTATTTCAAATCATCATAGATTGATGAGTTTAAGGACCTCAATTTTATACTTGTTTGTGATTGATGACCTCAATCACTACCTATAATATTTATGTTTTTCCTCCAATCATATGTCTCTAATTGCCACCAATGTTCTCCTAATCGAGATCATAATTTGGTGGTGACCCTTTCATTTCTCATTTCCTCATATTAAGACTAAATTTTAGTAACCCAATTTCCGATGTGGGTTTTCCCACAAAGATATTTTTTATTTTCAACCTTTTATTTTCGAAGAACAATTTCAAATTGCGAGGACGCATTTTATTGAAGGAGGGGAGAATGTAACACCCCAAGATTTCATAGTGTGTTATTTCTTTAAAATAATACAATAACTTGCACTACACGCAACACCGAGTTCAAGCACACCATGACCTACCAAACAAGACTTTAAAAAGAGGTTATGAATAGTATTAACTAAATTTTAAACTTTATATAATCTTTATAATTTTAGAATCCATATTATGAGTTTCTTAGACATAATACAAGAACAGATTCATTTTCAGTATTGTACTTTTATCAACTTTTGATAGTGAAACCTTTTTAAATACAATATTTTAAAATTTTTGACTAAATAGGGACATCAAAAAAATTTAAAATGAAACATCCCAAGCTTCCACGGTACGCTTTCCTTTGAATAATACAGTAGCGTGTGTTGTACGCAACTTCGAGTTCAAACACACCACAACCAATCAAACTAGCCGTTATGAATAGTAATACCTACTTTTTGAAATTATATATATTTTATATTTTAAAATGGACTTCATTTTTGGATTCGAAATATCAAATTTATCCTAAGGTGAAATTTTGGTACATTTCGGATAACTTTCATATTTTGATGAATAGTAAAAATTACTAAATTTTAATTAAAATCAACTTTTTTAATCAAAATAATTAATGGTGATAAATTATGAATTTGAGTGGTTTTAAAGTATATTTATAATATATTTTAACCATTTAATATAATTTTGGTCATTGGACATAATTTTACAATTAAACCGAACATAAACAAGTGTCAATCTTTTGATAGTTATTATCTCTTAAAAACACGCTTTTTGTTTTGACAGCGGGAATTATTTTTAAATTAATTTCTGCCACTTCTGTGTTTTGAATTTATAAAAATGGATTCCATATTTGGAATCAGGATGTTCAAATTGTGTAAATAGGTAACTTTTATTTTTAGACATTTTGAATAATTACTGCGGTAAATATTTTATTTACCATGGTTAAGGGTAAATCCGGTAAATAAGGGTTAAAAAATAATATTATAATAATACTAAATTACCCTAAAACGTGTCCTAGCCTTATTTGTTGATACATGTTCGACCATAGTCATCTTTGGGTCGATTTTTGGACCCCATGGATCCACTTGTAAGTGATAATGACACTTTATTTTAATTAAGTTAAAATGAATACAAAAATAACGCAAGCATATATCTTTTAGAAAAACAATTGTTACATAGGGTTATATATGTTCGATTTTAGATTATAAATATTCATTATAAATATAAAAAGATTTCCTACATAATGATATTTTATTTATAATTTTTATACATTAAATAGTTTATTTTATTTATGACACAATGATGATGCAGTAATTACTATAATAGTGAAAAATTAAAATAATTGATATTACAAATACCCAAATAAATATAATATGAAACTTTTAATGAATTAAACTAATTTTATAGGATAATATGATATATTAGGATTGATTTAATTGACTTTGTTCGAAGTAATCAATCTGTTGTGAGTTTCACAAAAATCAACTATTGAATAGTGTCAAAATTGACATAAAAGAGTTCTTAAAACAAATATTATATTATTAATTGATATTAAATTCCTAAATATCAATGGTTCGGCCAAGAGACTTATATCATGATAGGTTCCTCATTAATGGACCAGTTGGGGGTCGCTTTGATGTATATAGTAAGTTTATTAACCATATTATATAAAAATACAAAGAGACATTGTAAAAGTGAAACTAATTAACTTAGAGTTAATACATAAAGATAAGGTTAATATAAGTACCCAAACCTGTCTAAATTCTATTGGTTGAGTGGTGTTCGACCTATCCCCACCTTAACCTTTGAATAATCAACTTTGGGGCCATTAGAAACCGAATATGAATTTATTATAAATTAATATTTCTAGCTTTTCCAAAGGTGCCCCTCACCCCTCTTATAAAAGGGAACTCCTACTTCTCATTTCTTCACACCTTCAAAGGCTTTTGGTTCGGCCAAACTCTGCCCAAATACTCTCCCAACTTCCCTCACTACAACCTAGAGGCCTTAGTTTAATCAGAAATCCAACCTAAGGAGCCCTTTTGATCAAATCAAAAGGAAGAACCCGAAGAAGAGGAGGTTAAACTACCCCAACCTAGTAAAAGTACAAGGTAAGGGATTTTCTTATCTCACTTTCAATTCCATGAGATTTCCATTGTTCGCCACTAAATTATTGAAAGTGGTGTATTGTGTACTGCCATTTGATATATATTATCATGATTATCTTTATATTCATTTTATTCTGTAAATCATTTGGTGGTTATTGACTTTTGGCCATACGACTCAGTTGATTAACGTGGTTAGGGGTTTTCATCTCACTATTTATTTCCGTGAGATTCATGCCATATTTCCACTATTATCTTTTGTGTGGTGTATGTACTGCCCATAATTGTATTCTTTGTGTAATACACTTTACCTTATGTGTATTTACGTTTTCATTGTATGATACCTCTTTCATGGGTTGTATGTTTCATAAGTTACCAAATTGATAAGGGTTTACTTCGCAATCTCTTTAATATCCGAGGTTGTCTTTACGTAAGTATCTACAGGGACATATTTACTATCCATGTCCATATTTCATAAAATAGTTTTCAAAGGGATTATTTCTAAGGTAACTTTTACTAAAACATCATTTTAAATGTTTTAAATATTTATTCTTCTAAATCATCCTCATTTATGTCCACGTTTTCAAAATGGTTTGTAAGGATTTATTTATATGAAAATGAATGTTTTAAAAGTGTTAATTCCATTCAAAAGTTTCAAAGTGGTATGGGACACTTTGATTCAAAAATGTATTTAAATGTCTTACTTTCTAAATTGGGTAACATTAAAATGTTTTCATGAAAAAGGGATATTTCTCTCAATAATTTTTAAAAAAACATTTTCCTCTATGTCAACATCCTTTGATGGATTTTAAGATTACTTGAATTTGATTTATTATGATTTAAAACTTCCATATTGTAATGATGTTTTGTGATATGTTTGACTGTAGATGTGTCATTTATATAGCATTCATGGTTTATGAGAAAAGTATTGACATTTCGTATGCTAGTTACAATAAGAATGTTTATGTTATATTTCAACCTTTACTTCATATGAATGTGTTGGACAAGTATGTTCCAGGTTGGGGACTGGTTAAAGTAAGCCCTCCAGGTTGGGGACTGGTAAAAGTAAGCCCTCCATGTTAGGGACTGGTAAAAGTAAGCCCTCCGGTTTGGTCTCCGGTTATTAGAGGCACTCCGGGTTGGTGTCCGGTTATTAGAGGCACTCCGGGTTGGTGTCCAGTTATTAGAGGCACTTCGGGTTGGGTTCCGGTTACAGTTAGCCCCAAGGTCTTGGGATGAGGCCTTGAAAAGAAATTAAAGTTTAGCATTATGCATTCCATCATTATGAAAGTGGTTATTGATTTTTCATGTGATTATTTGATTAGTAGAATATCCATGTGAATAAGTAAATAGAATAATTTCATTTTACTTTTTCCATACTATGTTGAAGTTCATGTTTAAAAGGCTTTTGTTTTAATAATGCATTGCCTTAAATGTTTATGCTTATTTTGAATGTTCCGATATATTGTTATCCTTTCTGGGCATTTGAGCTCACCCCTTTTCTATGTTTTATTTTCCACAGGATGTGAAGATGTAAGTTATGAATGACCTGCAGGGATATTATGAGGGGATAATAGTGTGGACTGTGGAGACATTATGTTGTTGTAGTAGTTTTTCATTTTACGATGTAATGTAAAACTTATGAATATATCTAGTGTTTCCAAGGCTACTAAACCAATCGGTCTTTCGAGATTTGATCTTTCTTGTGATCATGCCAATGTTATGTAATAATGCACCGACTCTAGGTAACTGGGGTCGGGGCGTTACAGTTGGTATCAGAGAAAGTTTAGTACAAACCTTGGAAGCTTGATTTAGATAAACTCTGATTAGAGCACGTAGACCTAAGATGAACTTTGAGGATTAGTGTAGAAGAACTTCCTAGAATTTTGGTATTTTAGAGATTTTGTGAGTTTTCCGAGCAATACATTCCTGTCTGGATACGAGCAGGTAGAGGCGGCTCTAGCACAGATGTACCTAGGGGTAAAACCCGAAAACACCGCTATGAGCTAGACTCGAACGGGAACTGGTGCACGAAAATGGGCCTTGCTGCACTCTTGGTTGCGACACTCCCAGGGGATATGCTTAGGATAACTCTCATTTTCTTTACAAATCATTATGAAGGGTTTATGAGTATATACTTCCTCAAAGGAGACATTTTTATGATTATGGATTATATCCATAAACTATTTAATTTATGTTATGTGTTTTAAAAGTTTGGGATTAGGTATTGTTATTCATAAACTAATCTAGTGTGTGCCAATGTTTAGAAATGGCGCCTAGTAGAAGGAATGAGAACTCCAGCAATGCACATGATACAAAGAGAAAGAAGGATCATATATTTTATGGTCTTAAGCCAGAATTTACAAGAGAAATAGTCTCGCATGTATTATCATCATATGAAGAAATAATATCATGTGTTGATATGATAAGTACAGAGTTTACTGAGTCCTATGGCATTGAAGGGAAGCAAGAGAAGAAAAGGGTGTAAGAGAGAAAGATGGATAAAGGGAAGAGGAAAAAGAAGAATTTTCCCATATGTGGTAACTGTGGAAAGAAACACCCTGGAACTTGCCTGAAAGGAATGGGAGTTTGTTATAAGTGTGGAGGAAAAGGGCACAAAGTACGTGACTGCAAGGGTAAGAAAATGGTTTCAAATGTACAATGCTTCATTTGCAAGGATTTTGGACACTATGCAAACCTATGTCCCAGTCATCAGAATATGCCGCAAATGATGTTATTGGATAATAATCAAGTTATGATACTACCACAGATGAAGAGGAATGATTAGAGTTCTTATGTTGATTATGTCAATTGAGTGTTGTATCAACAATGTAATTGTTATAATAATTATGGAGTATATAAGGATTGTACTGTAGTACTATTTCATTAAGGACTTGAGATTGTGTGGATCAAAGAAAGGTGACTCAACAACAGGATAAATTTTTGGAAAATATATGGTTGAGAGAATGATAAACCATAATATAGTTCTGATACTGAGTTAGTGATTTTGGAATAATACATGATTGTTTTGGATAAATTATATTGGATATTCTTGACTACCTTGGAACTGATTAATGATCTGTATATTCCATTATTGTTGGGGTTTAAAACATTTTTGGATTGATAAGGTATATCCAACATTCTATATGGAATAAGGGAGCATGAATGTAATCAATAAAGAATATGGTAATTCAGGATGTTTAGTGTATTAAAAGAATACATGATGAAGGTATTCATATGCTATTACGTGGTAAAAAGGATCTACATTATGTTTAACTTCCTTATAAATGTTGGACTGTGAGTTTGGTCAGAAATATTTTGGATAAATTCTAGTTTGAGATTAATTTTGGATTTCCATAAAAGGATAACCCGGAGGTCGGGCGGCAACCCGTCGCGTCGGGCAAGGCCGTGAGGCTTGAACCCGCAACTGAAGGGCGACAAGGGTGTATCACGTACCACTGGCCCACGAGATGTCCTGGATTAAATAATGTAGTTTTTTTTAAAAGATCTGGTAGATGAATTATAAATTCTTTTATTTTGGAACCATGTACGAATAGTATAAATAGAATTTTTTTACGAGTAAAAGATGAGTTTGTGGTAGAAATTTATTAATGGAAAAAACTCTAATTATAAAGTAAGTATATCTCCTTATGATCTTATCCAATCTCATAAATAAATTCCTCAACATTAAGAAAAGGAACTTAGAACAAACATTTTGTCCTAGATGGTACCTTAAATCATCACTAATTTATGGCTTTGGGATTATTGGCCTTTTCATAGCCATGTTCTCTACCACTCTCCATCAGATAATTGATGGTTAGATTTCTCTTACATATCCATATTTTCCTACATGGAACCCTAGTATGTGTTATTTTCGGTAATCTTCATACATTCCACTCTTTATTTTAAATAGAGGCCTCATTAATTCTTTTTTCGAAGTGGGATTTCAACTAAGATATTTTGAAACGTCAAAAATGTGTTATTATAATACCCTATGTTTTGTTGAACTGATGGTATTTAAAATCATCATAGATTGATGAGTTTAAGGACCTCAATTTTATACTTGTTTGTGATTGATGACCTCAATCACTACCTATAATATTTACATTTTTTCTCCAATTATATGTCTCTAATTGCCACCAATGTTCTCCTAATCGAGATCATAATTTGGTGGTGACCCTTTCATTTCTCATTTCCTCATATTAAGACCAAATTTTAGTAACCCAATTTCCGATGTGGGTTTTCCCACAAAGATATTTTTTATTTTCAACCTTTTATTTTCGAAGAACAATTTCAAATTGCGAGGACGCAATTTATTGAAGGAGGGGAGAATGTAACACCCCAAGATTTCATAGTGTGTTATTTCTTTAAAATAATACAATAACTTGAACTACACGCAACACCGAGTTCAAGCACACCATGACCTACCAAACAAGACTTTCAAAAGAGGTTATTAATATTATTAACTAAATTTTAAACTTTATATAATCTTTATAATTTTAGAATCCATATTATGAGTTTCTTAGACATAATACAAGAACAGATTCATTTTCAGTATTGTACTTTTATCAACTTTTAATAGTGAAACCTTTTTAAATACAATATTTTAAACTTTTTGACTAAATGGGGACATCAAAAAAATTTAAAATGAAACATCTCAAGCTTCCACGGTACGCTTTCCTTTGAATAATACAGTAGCGTGTGTTGTACGCAACTTCGAGTTCAAACACACCACAACCAATCAAACTAGCCATTATGAATAGTAATACCTACTTTTTGAAATTATATATATTTTATATTTTAAAATGGACTTCATTTTTGGATTCGAAATATCAAATTTATCCTAAGGTGAAATTTTGGTACATTTTGGATAACTTTCATATTTTGATGAATAGTAAAAATTACTAAATTTTAATTAAAATCAACTTTTTTAATCAAAATAATTAATAGTGATAAATTATGAATTTGAGTGGTTTTAAAGTATATTTATAATATATTTTAACCATTTAATATAATTTTGGTCATTGGACATAATTTTACAATTAAACCGAACATAAACAAGTGTCAATGTTTTGATAGTTATTATCTCTTAAAAACACGCTTTTTGTTTTGACAGCGGGAATTAATTTTAAATTAATTTCTGCCACTTCTGTGTTTTGAATTTAGAAAAATGGATTCCATATTTGGAATCAGGATGTTCAAATTGTGTAAATAGGTAACTTTTATTTTTAGACATTTTGAATAATTACTGCGGTAAATATTTTATTTACCATGGTTAAGGGTAAATCCGGTAAATAAGGGTTAAAAAATAATATTATAATAATACTAAATTACCCTAAAACGTGTCCTAGCCTTATTTGTTGATACATGTTCGACCATAGGCATCTTTGGGTCGATTTTGGGACCCCATGGATCCACTTGTAAGTGATAATGACACTTTATTTTAATTAAGTTAAAATGAATTCAAAAATAACACAAGCATATATCTTTTAGCAAAACAATTGTTACATAGGGTTATATATGTTGGATTTTAGATTATAAATATTAATTAGAAATATAAAAATATTTCCTACATAATGATATTTTATTTATAATTTTTATACATTAAATAATTTATTTTATTTATGATACAATGATGATGCAGTAATTACTATAATAGTGAAAAATTAAAATAATTGATATTATAAATACCCAAATAAATATAATATGAAACTTTTAATGAATTAACCTAAATTTATAGGATAATATGATATATTAGGATTGATTTAATTGACTTTGTTCGAAGTAATAAATCTGTTATGAGTTTCACAAAAATCAACTATTGAATAGTGTCAAAATTGACATAAAAGAGTTCTTAAAACAAATATTATATTTTTAATTGATATTAAATTCCTAAAAATCTACGGTTCGGCCAAGAGACTTATATCATGATAGGTTCCTCATTAATGGACCACTTGGGGGTCTCTTGGATGTATATAGTAAGTTTATTAACCATATTATATAAAAATACAAAGAGACATTGTAAAAGTGAAACTAATTAACTTAGAGTTAATACTTAAAGATAAGGTTAATATAAGTACCCAAACCTGTATAAATTCTATTGGTTGAGTGGTGTTCGACCTATCCCCACCTTAAACTTTTAATAATCAACTTTGGAGCCATTAGAAACCGAATATGAATTTATTATAAATTAATATTTCTAGCTTTTCCAAAGGTGCCCCTCACCCCTCTTATAAAAGGGCACTCCTCCTTCTCATTTCTTCACACCTTCAAAGCCTTTTGGTTTGGCCAAACTCTGCCCAAATACTCTCCCAACTTCCCTCACTACAACCTAGAGGCCTTATTTTGATCATAAAGCCAACCTAAGGATCCCTTTTGATCAAATCAAAAGGAAGAACCCGAAGAAGAGGAGGTTAACCTACCCCAACCAAGTAAAAGTACAAGGTAAGGTATTTTCTTATCTCACTTTCAATTCCGTGAGATTTCCATTGTTCACCACTAAATTATTGAAAGTGGTGTATTGTGTACTTCCATTTGATATATATTATCATGATTATCTTTATATTCATTTTATTCTGTAAATCATTTGGTGGTTATTAACTTTTGGCCATACGACTCAGTTGATTAACGTGGTAAGGGGTTTTCATCTCACTCTAAATTTCCGTGAGATTCATGCCATATTTACACTATTATCTTTTGTGTTGTGTATGTACTGCCCATAATTGTATTCTTTGTGTAATACACATTACCTTATGTGTATTTACATTTTCATTGTATGATACCTCTTTCATGGGTTGTATGTTTCATAAGTTACAAATTTGATAAGGGTTTACTTCACAATCTCTTTAATATCTGAGGTTGTCTTTACGTAAGTATCTACAGGGACATATTTACTATCCATTTCCATATTTCATAAAAGAGTTTTCAAAGGGATTATTTTTAAGGGAACTTTTACTAAAACATCATTTTAAATTTTTTAAATATTTATTCTTCTAAATCATCCTCATTTATGTCAACATTTTCAAAATGGTTTGTAAGGATTTATTTATATGAAAATGAATGTTTTAAAAGTGTTAATTCCATTCAAAAGATTCAAAGTGGTATGGGAAACTTTGATTCAAAAATGTATTTAAATGCCTTACTTTCTAAATTGTGTAACATTAAATTGTTTTCATGAAAAAGGGATATTTCTCTCAATAATTTTTAAAAAAACATTTTCATCTATGTCAACTTCCTTTGATGGATTTCAAGATTTTTTGAAGTTGATTTATTATGATTTAAAACTTCCATATTGTAATGAAGTTTTGTGATATGTTTGACTGTAGATGTGTCATTTATATAGCATTCATGGTTTATGAGTAAAGTATTGACATTTCGTATGCTAGTTACAATAAGAATGTTTATGTTATATTTCAACCTTTACTTCATATGAATGTGTTGGACAAGTATGTTCCAGGTTGGGGAATGGTTAAAGTAAGCCCTCCAGGTTGGGGACTGGTAAAAGTAAGCCCTCCAGGTTAGGGACTGGTAAAAGTAAGCCCTCCGGTTTGGTCTCCGGTTATTAGAGGAACTCCGGGTTGGTGTCCGGTTATTAGAGGCACTCCGGGTTTGTGTCCGGTTATTAGAGGCACTCTGGGTTGGGTTCCGGTTACAGTTATCCCCAAGGTCTTGGGACGAGGCCTTGAAAAGAAATTAATGTTTAGCATTATGCATTCCATCATTATGAATGTGGTTATTGATTTTTCATGTGATTATTCGATTAGTAGAATATCCATGTGAATAAGTAAATGGCATTATTTCATTTTACTTTCGCCATACTATGTTGAAGTTCAAGTTTAAAAGGCTTTTGTTTTAGTAATGCATTACCTTAAATGATTATTCTTATTTTGAATGTTCCGCTATATTGTTATCCTTACTGGGCATTTGAGCTCACCCCTTTTCTATGTTTTATTTTCCCCAAGATGTGAAGAAGTAAGTTATGAATGACATGCAGGGATATTATGAGGGGATAATAGTGTGGACTATGGAGACATTATGTTGTTGTAGTAGTTTTTCATTTTATGATGTAATGTAAAACTTATGAATATATCTAGTGTTTCCAAGGCTACTAAACCAATCGGTCTTTCGAGATTTGATCTTTCTTGTGATCATGCCAATGTTATGTAATAAGGCACTGACTCTAGGTAACTGGGGTCGGGGCGTTACAGTCCTTTATTTTTTACCTATGATGGTCAGAAATAATTAAAAACAATGAGATTGAAATTTTTTTCTAACCTAGTTTCTAGAAATAGGGTTAAACCATTTAGATTTTAGATACTCATTTTGGTCAAACCACCCATAGTACCAAACCCTATCTATATTGGATTATCTGTGCATGTCATTGTTCAAAAAAATAAGGGAAATAGACCGGAACATGCTTGAAATAAAAAATAAACATTATCTCATAGGGAAGAAATTGTTAGGGAATGAATGAAAAAAAGTTAATGAAAATAAAATATAATTAAACTAATTTAAAAACGAAAATTAGATAAAATGTATAGAATGAAAACAAAAAGAAAATATGAAACTTATCTATGAATTAATCTAGGTGGGAAGCCTAAATTATCCTCCCAGGAGTCGAGCCTCTTCATGCCAGGAATGTATATTTATTCTCTTGGATAGAACCCTCTATTTATAATTCTCGATATCGTCATTTGGGTTCCCTTGTGTCAAACATAGTATTTAATATTCATCCTGATGGTCAATCCCATAAAATTAGTTTCAAAAAATAGGTGTCAACATTATTCATTGGGATGTTTTGGATGGTTTCAGGGAGTTAACGGTGGGTTGACACCGTGAAAAGTGTGGGGTCTCTTCCAGATTTCACTTTTTCTACTTCACATACTATACTTGGTTCACGTATTTTATTTTTTACACATCATGTAAATGATACCCAATGTTTTTTCCTTCATCTAGCATGTTATTCTTCTTTTCAACTCACATATTCGATATTTATCCTCCAACCATATAATAAGAATCATATATCCCGGAAAACCTTCTTTAAGAGGAAGTCTTGATTCGTTTGGCATCATTCCCCAATCTCAACTTCATCATCATTTTACTATGTTGTGTTGCACTAATTTTCATCAACACACAAATTCCTTTATCTCAATGAAGTTTCATGATTTCCCTCATGGTGTTCCAAATGTTTCTACATCTAAAATAATAATGAAATTAATGAAATCAGGAACACATGAAAAATTATTCAACTAAAACACTGAAAAAAATACATGGAAATGTAGATATAAAATTGATATAACATTCACCCAGTTTGGAGATGGTAATTAGTTTATATTAAATTTCGTGAGCGGATGGGTATGGGTTAGTGATTGATAGTTTCAAATGTGATTAATGATGGCATAGAAACTAATAGATTTAGGTAAAAAATATAAGAAGTTCCATGTGATGAGGGTTCTCTTGGAAATAGAGCAGGTGTCATGAAATAGTTTCCCAATGAATGGACCTTGACATGCATTGTTAAGAGATGTGGTGATAGGGTTTTGATGAGGAAAAGTATTTTATTTTTCATTTGGAGTGCAGATCGAGAATAGTGACACACTCTTATAGATGGAATCTTAGAATACATCTATTTTATAGATAATCATTCCTAATATCATTATATCCTCTTGAGTATGTAGAGGGATAATTGGATATACATCAACCTATCCAATATTATTTTATAGTATAATGAAATTACTCCTTGGGATTCATACTTGAGTAGAGTTTTAAGTTACACCATATTTTGTAGAGTACACCAATGGTTTTCTGAGGTTCGTAACCCCAATTTTGTTATAAAATTTGATGATCATTTTGGGAACCATTTTCACGTAGTGATAATAGTTTATTCCTAACATTTTTTATAGTTCTTGAGGATAAGTGGGTTCTTATCCATGTCTAATATTATTTCTAGGGATGGTAATGGATTGGGATATTATAATAATATATTGTTTCATTGGTTTCATAAAAAGGAAGATCCTATGGTGGGGAGTGGGATTTGGATCATTGGTGGGTGACACTTATGTGAGAAGAGTCGTGGGACATAGAGACCAGTTGTGTGATGGTTGTTTTTTATTTCAGATTCCATTGGATAAATGAAATAATATAATAATAGATTTATCTATAAATTCTAGTTACATGATATAATATTTACATGGTTGGAATTCGATCATGGGTGTTAGATATGGGATGTATTGTGACAGTCCAATGGTTTTTGAATCAGGTCTGTACTGGTGCTTGTGTTGTGGCACATTGATGGTTATGAATAGGGGATTTTTTATCCTAGATACAACCTTATAAGAACGTTACAAGATTTTTTTAATGATCTTGGGGTTATCTTAGTACACATTAGGATACATGATATGGAATCTTATTTTTTATGCATCAACTATTGGGGATGATAATTTTTCTAAAATAATCTTCTAAATCCATTTCAATGTGTGCAATTTCAGAAAAGTTATATGTTTTCTAGTAGGAACTGCATATAATATTTCATTGGTATGATATGTGAAAAATATAAGAATATATTGGGTATTATTAATGAAAATCTGTTGAGACTGGGTTATATTTGTTGATTGGAATCATCTGTTTTGATCTAATTGAGGACTAAGAGCAGTGTCATTGCATTTGATTGAATGTAGTGAGTTGAATGATGTGTTAGGGGAGTTTTTAGGATCATAAGTATGTTATTTAATAATAAATTATTACATTGGAATCATTGTGAGTGGTTAGATCTAGTAAATACTAGAACCTATGGTGAGAATCATCAAAGTCAAGTTAATGTATGAGACAATGATGCGATCATGTCTTTGGTTATATGGGCTCGGGTAAGTTGCATCTTAGAATTTTATTATTGGTTATGAGCATTCACTCAATTATTAGTGTTTTTAGTGTGGTGTGTTTTTTTATGCATGGAGGTGTGTTCAGAATTAGAAAAATCATGTATCCATTTGAGAAATGAATTCATAACCCAGGCAGATCGGGTGATGTTTTCATTGTCCACCAATTCTTCTTGGGGATATGAAGTTCTATGGTGGGTATATTGTAAGACCATAAGTTTTGCAGTAGTTAGAAATTCTAAGGGTTGTCTATTTTTTTACATTTTTTAAATGGTTCAAATCTCAAACTAGACTTCAGAAGGCAATTCTGATAATTGGAAAACAATAATTTATTGTTTTTAGATAGCTTTTAAGGCTTGAGGTGTGTCTAAGGATCATAATGAGCTTAAGGAGTGTCGAGATTTGTATGCATAATTTTTTGGGATTAAAATGGGAAGTCAATGGTTATAGAATAGTTATTACTAACCACGAACCCAAACCATACATCCCTCTAGGAGTGTTAGGAATTTTTTTTCAAACCATGAACCTATGGCTATATAGCCATGAAAGTCATGTTGGATTTCTTGTGGTCAGTCTATCAATACTCATGAATCATTTTTTTGTTTATCTCACCACATTTTTTATTACCTCTAAACAATATATTTAATTCTCTTTTATGATTGTCTGTCTAATTCATTGATTTCTATCATTCCAACAAAAATTAAAGTCCAATAATTAATTGGTGATGCCTTATAAGAATGTGGTAGGTGTTCTATCATTTTATCTTAATGTTTTTTCATTTATACATTTTTATTGTTGTCCCAAAAGTTGTATGTTCACCTTGTTTCTCCTAAAATATGAAATTAATTAAATAAATTTGTTTTAAAAAAACATTAATGTTCTTTAAACCCTTTGACATGGTTGGAGGTTGTCCGCCTCAGCTTAAAACACCCCTTAGGGAATGTCTTATTATTTTCCTTTATGTTCCTTAGTTTTCATTCAACCACAACCCCACATAGACATTTTTATATTGACTAATAACATGAAAGTTTTTTAAATGATAATAAATGAATTGATTTTTTGCAATAGAGAATCTATAATTACTTGGTCCAAGTTAAATTAGATAATATACCAATGAATAAAATGGTAATTGAATGAGAGGTGATGCTACAATAATTAAATTTCTTTGACCATGACTATAAGTCCTTTACACTATGGGGGATGATGTCTTTATTTTGAACCACCCTTTAGCATGTGTGATATTGATGTTCCTTAGGAATATTCATTAATGATTTAACCAAACACCCTCTTATGTTTTGTTAGATTATCTCTTATTATAAAATGTCTAAATTGATGAAAATAGGTTGAAATAAGGAATGGGTTCTTCACATGGAATTTATCTAATTATAAACAAAATGATTAAAGGAATTATGTTATTGTAAATTGGTCGTGGATATTTTTCATTGTGCATGCTCAATTATATGAATGTGATGTGCCTGCAAATTATTTATGTCTTAAGGGATACAAGGATTCTAATACAGAATTATTTTGTTGGGATCTTTTGGAATATTGAAATGAGTGAATGATTAACAATATAGTTATTTTTTATATGACACTCCTAATTTTTTATTGAAAGGTATTGGACATGGATTTACTCATTATTTATCAAAATAATTTGAAATGGATTTGTATCTAATTTAAATGAAATTATCAAAAATTACATTCCAATGTATTTATTTCAAATGCTAGACATTATTTTGAACTTAATTATTTAATGAAATTCTTTGAATTTATGTTCCACCTCATTTATTAGAAATTTTTTACATGATGCTTCTCATCTTTTATTTGGAAGAATTGGACACAGTACACCGTGAACCATTATTTAGATGCTTGGTTTGAAGATATATCATTAAATATAAATCCCCATATAATTATATTAGTATCTGATTGCCTTATTTTCATACCATGGGTCTCAAGACTATTTATATAATGGTTAAATGAAAAAAATAAATTTTATATTAGGTTGAAAAGGGTATATTCATACAAGTTTCTTATGAGGAGATGCAATTTGATGGGCTTTATTCTATATCATTGGATTACAATTTCCATACATTTATTACACCTAGTCCCAATTTATTTTATATTTATAGGTTTGATATTTTAAAACAGCATAAGTCGTGGACAAATCTTCTGACTACAGGATAAGACTTGGTTCATGATTCTAAGTTGTTGAGCATTATTGGCTAGGAAATGATATAGGAGTAGTAGTTGATAACGTACTTTAGCTTACTTCCAAAGTTGGAATCTTAATTTATTAATTCATTTATATATTTCTCCCTATTATATGTATCTGTTTTATGTTGACTAAAATATTTTTTTTTCATAGAACGTTCATGAATATATTTTTTATTAGCACATTCTTGGTGTTTTTTTATTATTTGATATGATACATTTATCTTACACTATTTATATTATCGTGTCCTTCCACCATTAATTACAAACGATCCATAGGGTATAGTCACCCCATTGTACCTTAATTATAAAGGCACAACTATTGGATAGCCTTTTGGTGTATGGGAATGCTTTCTTCTTTCTAGTTGCGAACCAGCTCGAGTCACCTATTTTGGGTCTTCTAGGCTGAGATCTGACAAGGATTTAAATAGAACTAATACTCATGGATTTTAAAAGGATAAATCTTGAAATCGTAATTTAAGAGGAAAGATTTTTAGAGGTGAGAAATTTTTATGTTAACCATAACTTCATCTATTGGGATTATATTTATCATAATTTCATGAACTAGATGATGGGTAAAATGTGTGGTGCATACGGTGGATTTAGGATTTCTAGAAGGGTAGAATGACCTTTGTAATCTCAAATTTATTTATGGTTATATGATTAATCAATAATGATATAGATGTTTAGAGATATTGGAGGGTCATTCGTTTGGTATCAAAGGGGTTGTGGTCATGCCTCATTAACCATGATTTCAAGAGAAAATGATTCAATGGTTTGACTCGAAAAGATTATTTTTTAAGAATGTGGAAGATTTAGTGAAAATGTTGTTTTTTAATTCAATTTTAGAGTGGAGATATAAAGTAATTACTCATACATAATAATTCTTAACTCTTGTATTATCTAATTTTTCTAGTGTTAATGGAGATGGATGTAGTGTAATTTCCTTCGTGTATGCAGTATAATTCATTTGATGAATTTTAAAATCTGTGTTCTTTTATGGATTTATCTTTTTAAAATTTCATGTACTTTAATTCCTAGAATTTTTGTGGGTTGTCTTGTACATGTGATCAATGATGAATTTTTCTGTTGAGTATATTTCTATATATTTCTACTTTTAATACACTTAGTCATAGGGAACTTCTAGAGGTTCATGATTTTTTCTATGCTACTACATGTGAGCTTTTGGTGGATCAGTTTTTGAATTTATAGCGGTTTTACTAGAGGGACATATCATCAGAGTTTCATTGGTTCCCAGTAAGTAGTATAAAATTGGTTATTAAATATTTGAGTATAACATTCCAGTAGCATCTTGGGTATAAAATTAGATAAAATAAATATTTAAATCAATTAATTCAATGGGATGTATTTTTTTTCTAGAGAATGAAAATTAAGGATCATATATTTCAAAAAGGACTTGGATGTTCTATTGCCTAAATTAAATCATGTTTTTTATGTAGAATGAATAATGGGATTACATTTATATAATGGTGATAATATGTGTATAAATTTCTCTAGTACGAAATGTTTCTTTCAACATTCGGGAGTAGACAACCATAATAGATGTTATAATGGATTTGGAGGATATGTTGGGGAAATCAAACGGCCATAACATGATTTTTTATTATTGTATTAATATAAATTTTTTTCGTAAAGAATATCAATAAAAATCATATGAATGTATTTAACATTATTTAAAGCTAGAACCAATTAGTGAAGTTAACATTTTTGTTGATGTATGGGTGGTGCTACTGATATCTTCACTACCGTAAAGGTGGGATGCTATAGTTACAATGGTCTATAATTCAATTGGAAAAACAATCATGGTGTTGTGTATGTCTACAACCAAATTATAAATCACTATCTTGGGTGGGGGAATGCAATGGTCTAAGAATTCACTTCACATTTTCCTTAATTAACAATTTGTTTACCAATATTCTCCACATAAAGCACCAAACTAAAAAATTGTGATAGGTTTATACCATTAAAGCATGATAGTTGAATTCGTAGGTAGGAATAGGGGTAACTGAAATATGATATATATTTTTATACATTTTTATTTATAAGAAGCTTATTTTATATTATTTTTCATAAATCATTATTATGTTTAGGATTTCACTTTTTTTTAAATGTACTTATTATTAAAAAATAATTTCATACAATCTATAAATTATAATTCTAATAAAATATAATATTGATTTATTAATAATTTTTTTTTATATATATAAATAAAAAATAAGAAAAACTAGTATTTAGAAATTTATTTTCCTATAAAAACTATTTCATCTTATATTTTCTGATTCTATTATATAATAAAAATGAAAATTATAGAAATTTAATTTTTTTAAAAAATACTCCATTTTTTATTTTTAATTTATCTATTAGTTTAAGATGAAATTTTCAAATTTCTCTACAAATATTAATTTTTAAATAAATTGTGAAAACTTTTATTCTTCAAGTAACATGGCTTTTATAAAGTTATTAGTATATCAATTTGAATTGACAATTCATAAAACCATTTTATAGGACCAAATATGTATTCTATATGTGCCTTTATAATTTTTGAAACAAATTATTAATTTACAGAAACATATTTTATATTTTTGAACATAAGTTATATTTTTCAAAAAAAACAATTTTAATTAATTATTCATTTATTATATTAAAATTTATACTTAACACATTTAGAAATATAATATAATAAAATGGATATAAAATATTTAATCATTAGTTTAAAACTATGTAAAAACAATAAATTTATTTTAAAGTAGAAAAGCTAAATTAATTTGTTAAAAACTTGTTACCTCGATAGAAATAAAAATGGGTAAAAATTGATTAACCACGATAGAAAGATCAAAAAAAAGTTTAAAACTTGTGTGATAATCAGTTTTTGAGGGCTTCAGTGACCATATCCCTTCCCCTCTAAAGTATTTCCCAATTGTTTTAGCCACATTACATGAGAAGAACGTCCCATATACTATTTATACTAAAGATGGGTTCTCTTTTTATATGATTCACCCTCACAATCAACCACGTAACTTCATTTTTCATTTCCTCCCTCCAATCATGACCCCACTCATGATATTTTGGAGTTACTCCTAGTGTTATCAGTACCAATTACATTAACCTAATCTCACTCATCCCGCAACCCAACGGTGATTATCCTTAGCTTCTCCAAGGGTTCCAACTTAGGAAACCTCCTCCACTACCCTCTACTACCCCACATCCTCCATGTCCACCTAATCTGCATCAATCTCCACCATCTCAAGATCCTCCACCTTTGACTCCTATGCCAATGGATAATCCACCTCTGACTTATTTTCCTCTATATTCTCCATATCCAATTCATCTGCCTCTACCTCGTCCACCTTTTTCAGATCTTCCTCATCCTTCTCTAGCTCGGGATCCTCCACCTCCGCCTCCTCCACCTTCATCTTCTTCAACTTGCTGCACCTATGGCTCTTTTACCTCCTATGGCTCTACCTCTAGCTACTCCTGTAACATCCCAAGAAAATAATGAATATGAAATGTTCATGTATATTAATATTAGAGAATAAAATATTAATAATACTGAAAAGTGGATGTTGGGTTCGATGGCGTACCCAATACGCAACAACGAGTTTCTTTCAAATCATATGTTGCACGCTAATAATAAAATAATATATTGTAAATGGTAGTAAACTCCTAACCGATGTAATGGCAGGAATGAATAGAACTAACTAAAAAGTGATTATATATTCTTCTCAAATATTTTTACAACAAAATGTTAGAGGCCTAAAATGCGAATGAATCCAATTTTAAGCGTAAATATTCTAATATTCTTTAAAAGGTCGATTAACCGACTTTTGCTATCAAACCCTTTTTTAATCCACTTTTTGACAATTTTATATATTATATTGGACCAAATAAAATCCTTCTTTAGAATCGGGACATAAAAATTTACCTTGTGTCTATTTTTGTTTTTTTTTGATAAAGTTCATTTTTAATGAATAAGTGAAAAATGTTGTATTTTAATTTAAAACCTCTTTTTAATATAATTTATTTGTATGAATATATCCTCTTATGAATTGGTTTTAAATTAAAATAAGAATATATTTTTACAATTTAATCCAATGGTGGTCATAGAAATTAATTTCACATTGAAATTGGACTTAGTCTAATGTCAATCTTTTAATAGATATTGTTTCTTAAAAACATGCTATTTGTTTTGACAACGGGAATTAATTATTAAATTAATTAATGCAACTTATATGTTTTGAATTTTTTAAAATACAGATAATTTTTGAAATCGGAATATCAAATATATCTTAGGGTGAATTTTTGTATTTTTCTGAAAAACATCAATTTTTGATTAATAGTGAAACCACTTAATGGTAGTTAAAAAACTGATTTTTCATTTAACTGAAACTTTACCACTTTTGTAATTTGATTTTCAAAAATCCTACATACATGGTTGTCATTAGTATGTAAAATTTGGTTCAATGGGATGAAAATAATTTTTTTGTGAATAGTAACTTTTAAGTTTTATTAATCGCGATTAAAGGTAATTAATGTAATTTAAGGTAAAAAATGATATAATAATATAAAATTTCTTTGACACATTTCCTACCATTATTGGATGAGTCATGGACGACCAATAAAATCCATTTATAAACTTGGGGACCCCATAGAGCCACATGGGTACGAAAATGAAAATGATAACTTTTTATTTAAAGTTAAAATAAAAATGTCACAAACATGTATTATTTTACTAAAACAATTTTTACATGGGGTTATACACGTAATATTTTTTACTATATATATTCATTAGAAAGATAAAAATATTTCCTACATCATGATATTTTTTTATAATTTTTAGACATTAAATAAATAAATTTATTTATGACACCATGATGATGCAGCGATTACCTCATTAATGAAGGATTTAAATAAAATGAAACGATAAGGTAACATCAAAGACATAAACTGGTCCAAAACCTATTTTATGGGTTTATTTCGAATCCTTATTACCATATCCTTGAAATATATCTTTTTGGGACCTTTAAAATTCGAAAATCATTTTATAATAAAGTAACATTTTATAACATTCCAAGAGTGCTCCTCCTCCCTCTTATAAAAGGCCCCCAACTCTACCCACTTACACGCACCTCTCAAGCCTCTGGGTCAACCAAACTCTGCTCATCGTATCTCTCCACATCCATATCTTCATCCTAGAATCATTACCATAGGCAGAAAGCTCTTCAAGAAACCCATTTGGTTCACGCCAAGAGATGTTACCCGATTTAAAGGTAATGTTCTCTCTTATGTTCTTTTGTTTTATTTTTCTTTTCCAACACCTTAACTCTTTTTATTCATGTATGTTGTAACAAACCCAATATCTCCAATATACTAGGATGTTGTTATGAGAATTATTCAAGCTAAAATTACACACACCTCTATTTAATGTATAAAGAACATACTGAATATGTGGATGGTGAATTTCTACCTAACGAAATTATGATTGTTCAATATACTTTAACACCTTTCATGGTGGCCATTATGATGTCACAATATTTATATATTATATATATTATGTTTATATTTTCCATATGATTCTGTATTTTTCATTTATGTCATACCTTTATGGTTTCCATTATGGGTAAATGCAATATCTTCATTTTACGAATTGCGGACTACCACCCCCTCAAAGTGATTTGATTCATTAATGCCAGATGTGGGACGTATAAAGGATGGAGTTAATGATATTATATATGATATCATACAGGAATTATAATATACCTTTATATCACTATGATTTCATTCCATTAAATACTAAATAGAAATGAATGTAGAGTTCATGCGTACGTACGACTTACCATCTCCATGAACGGTGCATTTCATTTCTTACCTATAAATGTTATGTAATATTATAAATGCATGAATATACTAGATATATATGATATATATGATATATACATCAAGAATATAATTCTGGATATAATCGATATTTTACCACATGAACAACTTGTAATTATAAGAAGTTTATTTTTTACTCAAGTACCAATGATCGACAAAACAACCGTTATTAACTTAATTAATTATATAATGTCCATAACATGGTAATAAGAGATATAAAAGGAATAATGAACATGAAAAAGGTTCTTAATAAAGTAGAAATTAACTATAGTTTTTTATTCAGGAGATCAAAGAACAATCGGGTCAAGTCGGACATGAGGTAAGGGATCCAACCTCCCTCTTTCATTTTAAGTACTCTCTTTTATGTCACTTCTTTTAAGCTCCTCTTTCTTATGTTTGGGGATGTTATTTTATATCCCTATAACTGTAAATTTTATTTTTATATGATTATAAACCCTATTTTATCTCTTCAATCCAATTTTGGAAGTTTTTAGTGGCACAGTTAGGATGCCGAGTTTTCGTAAGGGCTTTTTCATCTCACTTTTATTCTTTTGAGATTCATGCTACATTTGCCACTATTTACTTTTGTGTGGTGTTTTACTGCCCATGATTGTATTCTTTTTTTAATTATATTTAATTTATGGGTATTCACATCTTCATTGTATGACCCTTTTTTCATGGGGTGTACGTTTCGGAAGCTACCCAAATCGGTAAGGGAACCTTTCACCCGCCTCTTTTTAAAAGACTTATCTTGTTATGTCTTTTAATTTACATCTTATTATCTTGGGATATGTTATTATATATCCTTATTGATTTAAAATTTATTTCCAAGTGATGAGATACCCTTTTTATCTCTCATCAACTCATTTTCGGAATTCTAAAGTTACGCCATTAGGCTGTCGAGTTTCTGTAAGGGAGTTTCATAACCCAATTTCAATTCTTTTTGTTAAACCTATACATATTGATTATGTCGTGCTATGACTATTTTTGGATGACCTTGGATTTTTTTACACTTAATATCCAGTTATATTGAGGGTATTTATGTTTGACACACATATTTATGTAATTGATTTATCCTTAATCTAAGGATATCGTCTTTTTAAGGGACTTCGTCTCAATCTCCTTTCATTGAGGCATATTTTGATTTATACATAACTTTCATTTATACAGTGTACTAACCCCTTTTACTTTTACTTTTATTCAAATAGAATATTTTTATACAAAGTGTTTTACTAAATGACAAAAGGAATGTTTTGTATTACGTATGTGTTGACAACGACTTCTCCGCCGCTGTGACCATTATTTGAGTTTTAGTTTCCTCTACACGCCATAACTTTTTAAAATGAAAAAAAATAAATACCATGTTTTACATTTATTTTATTTTTGTATTGAAAATGGTTTTGATAATATTTTTATTTTATCAATGTGTTCTATTGATATCTTGTGATTGAAATGTGGAAATGTTATGTTTCTTTTATGCATGTTTTATAAGATATGATTATGTTATGGTTCATGGGAATTGTTTATGAAGACGGGTGGTTCCATGATAAAATAAGGGTGGGTGAGCCCGAGATAGCTCTCCAAATCATTGGGTAATGCAAAGGATTTAAGTGCTAAGGTTTATCTAAAGAGATTTAGGGAATATACTGTGATGGGTATTACAAATGTGACCATGAGGGTTACTCCCTACGTAATAATTTTATGAATGCATCAAGTTACCTTTATGTCTTATGATTTCCATGAGTTATTCATAAATCTTATGATTTCATGAGGTATGTTTAAGTGCTTATGTTTTATGAGTAAAGTATGATTTCATTTATTCTTATGTGTACATAGACTAAAGTTTTCATTCCGTATTTTTGTGTTCCTTACTGATCTTGTTATGCTCATCCCAAGTTTTTTTTTGAAATGTTTTCCAAAAGAATTAAAGTGGAATACAGTCAACGATGGGATCACAAAATTTTCATGATGTCTAAAAAATGGAACTAGACATGACTCTTTTGTTCAAGATTTTATATTTTGTGAAACAAATTGAAACTGAGTAGATGTGTCTACTGTGTAATCTTTGAGATTTAATAGTTATGTCCTAATTCTGTAAAACTCCAAACCTAAAAATATCCTCAATGTGTATTATTCATTTAATTCAAGATTATGTAATGTACTATGGTCGGGTCCTTATATTTGGTATCAAAGGTCGGTTTTGATAACTTTAGAGGTTAAGGTATTCTCTAAGCATAAGTGGCATTACCATAATGGTTAGGATTTCAAAAAGAGTCATAGTTTTAGTTAAACAGATTGAGTATTTATATCATAGTATAATATGATGATTCTAATGATATAATCACACTAACCTTTTTGGTTTTAGTAAATGGATGGATCTAGAAGGCACCAAAGTAACAGTGGATGTGAAAAAAACTGTGATGGTTTTCTGAAAGAACAACTGAATGATATGGGAGCTACAATGAGAACTCTTGTAGTTTTTCTCAAGCAAATTTCAGGAGTCATGATTAACCACTTGAACCTTGGAGAGTTCTCTAATAGATCATTTATGAGATAACCAACTCAATGTGGAAGTTCATGTAACAATAATAAAGGTAACCATTCATGTTTATATTATCCTTACTTTTGAGGTAATTATTGGTAACTATATGTTATGATGGAAAATGAATGGCATGAGATAAACTTGAGGTTAAATTATGTTATAGTTATTTTTGATGATTTTATCTCTTTTTGAGGTATTTTTTAAGAATTATATAGTGTTGGAAAATGGAAAACACATACATTGTGGGACAATCCTTCGCGTCAAACAAAGTTACGGGAATCGAACCCAGAACCAATGTGCGACTGGTATTTATTGCCTACCACTAGATTACATGATGTTCCTGGTTAGTGAGACTAATTATTTTTAGTTAGATGATTTTATGAAGCAAGAATAAGTTTATTTTGGGAATTTATGTTTTATCAAATGGATATACTTAGTATAGGAAAATGATTTGGTTATTAAGTGAGAAAGGTTGTTGGGAAATACGTTCTCTCTTTTGAGGTAACACTATATCCCTCAGGAAGATAGAATACTATGGGATTTCAATTGTGGAATAATTGATGAAATTTTAATTTTTAATAATCTATATTTTATTGTGGACATATGACTATTTGGTTTATTTATGAAAATGATTAATCTATCATGGAGAATATTTGATTAGGTTAATTACTTTTCAATACGAGACTTTAAGAGCAACTGATGTTATTTGGAGATGATTGTTAAGATTTATCTTGGAAGACTGTGTGATTAAATCATTCAGAGATTTGGATTTATTTCTTAGTTTGGATTACTTTGATGAATTTTATGGATAGCTGTTTATTGAATGGTCTTTGATGAACTTTGGGTTTTGTTGGACAAAATTTGGAGATTAAGAGTAGTGTTTATTTTTATAAAGGATTATCCTTTTTATGTATTATCTGAACTCGTACTAACATTTTTGGTATTTCTTTTGGTCTAAAGTCATGGGAAATATATAGTTCACTTTTTTGGATTAGGTGATTCTCTAGAAGTTGATTATAACACTCTTAATGTGAACAAGTCATCCTAAATACTCGTTTTTTGGAGAAAATATAGGTTTGTGTAAGAAATCTAGTAAGAGATGAAAGTCTACCTGACAAGTAAGTAAGATTCCTTTGGATTTAGTTAATCTCATAAAAAAATTCCACAATGAAAAGTAACTTAAAAAAAAAAAATTGTCTGTTAACATTTCCTACTGGAGAATCATATACCGTTTAACCCATCATAAGTTTTTGATTTTCTTGTGGTTAACTTTCTCCTAATCATGTTTTCTATCACTCTGCATCAAAACATGACCCTTTGTTTTCTCTTCCATTTCTATGTTTTCTTACATGGAATCCTAGTATGGGTTAACTCAGGTGACCTTTTTACTTCCCTTTATTTCTTTTAAAGTGACAGTTTAATTGACTCCTTTTCTGATGTGGGGCTTTCAATAAAGTTTCCAAGCCCAATTTTAAAATTGTGAGGACGAAATTCCCAAAAGGGGGGAAGGGTGTAACATCCCAGGTAAATAATTAATATGAAATGTTCATGTATATTAATATTTTAGAATAAAATATTAATATTACTTAAAAGGGGATGTTATGTTCGATGGCGTACCCAATACGCAACAAAGAGTTTCACTGAAATCATACGTTGCATGCTAATAATAAAATAATATATTGTAAATGGTAGTAAACTCCTACCCGATGTAATGGTGGGAATGAACAGAACTAACTAAAGAGTGATTATATATTCTTGTAAAATATTTTTACAATAAATGATAGAGGCATAAAATGCGAATAAATCCAATTTTAAGCGTAAATATTCTAATATTATTTAAAAGGACGATTAATCGCCTTTTGATGGTGAACCATTTTTAAATCCACTTTTTGACAAAATTATATGTTATATTGGACCAAATAAAATCATTCTTTACAATCGGGACATCAAAATTTACTTTGTATCTGTTTTTTTTATTTTTTCGATAAAGTTCATTTTTGATGAATAAGTGAAAAATGTTGTATTTTAATTGAAAACATATTTTTAATCAAATTTATTTATATGATTAGATAATATTTTTAATTGGTTTTAAAGTGAAATTATAATATATTTTTACCATTTAATCCAATGGTGGTCATTGGAATTAATTTCACATTGAAATTGGACTTCAATTAGTGTCAATCTTTTAATAGATATTGTTTCTTAAAAACACGCTCCTTGTTTTGAAAACGGGAATTAATTATTAAATTAATTAATGCAACTTATATGTTTTGAATTTTGTAAAATAGAGATCATTTTTAAATTTGTAATATCAAATATATCTTAGGGTGAATTTTTGATATTTTCCTGAAAAACTTCAATTTTTGATGAATAGTGAAACCACTAAGTGGTAGCTAAAAAATGATTTTTTGTTTAAATGAAACATTACCACTTATGTGATTTTATTTTCAAAAATCCAACATACAAGGTTTTTATTAGTAAATAATATTTGGTTCAATGGGATGAAAATAGTTTTTTGGTGAATAGTAACTTTTATGTTTTATTAATCACGATTAAAGGTAATTAGTGTAATTTAAGGTAAAAATAATGTTATAATAATTTGAAATTACCTTGACACATGTCCTACCCTTATTGGATGAGTCATGTACGACCAATACAATCCATGGGTCAACTTGGGGACCCCGTGTAGCCACTTGGGTAAAAAAATGGCATTAATAACTTTTTATTTAAAGTTAAAATAAAAATGTCACAGACATGTATTGTTTTACTAAAGGAATTTTTACATGGGGTAATACAAGTAATATTTTTGACAATAAATATTCATTAGAAATGTAAAAATATTTCCTACATCATGATATTTTTTTATAATTTATAGACATTAAATAAATTTATTTATTTATGACACCATGATGATGCAGCGATTACCTCATTACTGAACGATTTAAATAAAATGAAAAGATAAGGTAACATTTAAGACATAAACCTGTCCAAAACCTATTCTATGGGGGGATTTCGAACCCTTATCACCTTATCCTCTAAATATATCTTTTTTGGCCCTTTAAAATTCTAAAATCATTTTATAATAAAGTAACATTTTATAACATTCCAAGAGTGTCCCTCCTCCCTCTTATAAAAGGACCCCACCTCTACCCCCTTACCCACACCTCTAAAGTGTTTGGATCGACAAAACACTGCTCATGGTATCTCTCCACATCTATATCTTCATCCTAGAAGCCTGGACTTAGGCAGAAAGCTCTTTAAGAAACCCTTTTGGATCAAACAATGAGAAGTTACCCGATTTAAAGGTAATGTTCTCCCTTATGTTTTTCTGTTTTATTTTGCTTCTCCATCCCCCTAAACTCTTTTTATTATTTTCTCATATAACCATGAAGTATATTAAATATACTATTTTTTTATGAGATTTATTCAACTACATTTACACACCCCCCCGTCTAATGGTTAAAGAACATACTGTTTCTGTGGATGGTGAATTTCTGCCTCACGAAACGATGATTGTTCAATATTCTTCTAAAACCTTTCATGGTGGCCATTAAGATGTCAAAATATTTATATATTATATATATTATGTTTATGTCTTCCATATTCTTCTGTATTTTTCATTTATTTCATACCTTTATGATTTCCATTATGGGTAAACGCGATATCTTCATTTTAGGAAGTGCGGACTACGGCCCCCTCAAAGAGATTTGATTCGTTAATGCCATGTATGGGATGTATAATGGATGGAGTTAATGATATTATCTATGATATTATACTGTAATTATAATATAACTTTATATTACAATTATTTCATTCCATTAAATACTAAATAGAAATGAAAGTAGCCTTCATTCATACGTACGACATACCGTCTCTATGAACGGTGAATTTAATTTCTTACCTCTAAATTTTATGTAATATTATAAATGCATGTATATACTAGATATATATTATATATATGATATCTAAATAATGAATATAATCTTGTATATAATGGTAATTTAACCACATGAACAACTTGTAATTATACGAAGTTTATTTTTTACTCAAGTACCAATGATCGACAAAACGATCATTATTAACTTAATTAATTACATAATGTTCATAACATGGTAATAAGTTATATAAAAGTAATAATTAATTTGAAAAAGGTTTTAAAGAAAGTATAAATTAACTCTAGTTTATTATTCAAGTGATTAAAGAATGATCGAGTCAAGTCGAACACGAGGTAATGGATCCAACCTCTCTCTTTCTTTTTAAGTACTCTCTTTTATGTCACTTCTTTTAAGCTCTTATTTCTTATATTTGGGGATGTTATTTTATATCACACTTACTGTAAATTTTATTTTTATATGATTAGAGACCCTATTTTATCTCTACAATCCATTTTTGTAAGTTTTAATTGGCGTCGTTAGGCTGCCGAGTTTTCATAAGGGATTTTTCATCTCACTTTTATTCCCATGAGATTCATGCTAAATTTTCCACTATTTACTTTTGTGTGGTGTTGTACTTCCAATGATTGTATTATTTGTGTAATATAATTTAATTTACGGGTATTCACATCTTCATTGTATGACCCTTTTTCATGGGGTGTACGTTACGGAAGTCACCCAAATCGGTGAGGGAACCTTTCACCCGCCTCTTTTTAAAAGACTTCTTTTGTTAGGTATTTTAATTTACATATTATTATGTTGGGATATGTTCTTATATATCCTTATTGATGTAAAATGTATTTCCATGTGATGATATACCCTTTTTATCTCTCATCAACTCATTTTATGTATTCAAAAGTGACGTCGTTAGGCTGTCGAGTTTCTGTAACGGAACTTCTTAACCCAATTTCAATTCTTTGGGTTAAACTACTACTTCTTGATTATGTCATGATATGAATATGTGTGGATGACCTATACTTGTTTTACACTTAACATCCACTTATATCGGGTGTATTTATATTTTTCACACATATTTATGTAATTGATTTATCCTTAATATAAGGATACTGTCTTTGTAAAGGACTTCATCTCAATCTCCTTTCATTGAGGCATATTTTGTTTTATACACAACTTTCTTTTATATGGTGTATAAACCACCTTGACTCATACTTTTATTCAAATGGAAAATTTTTATACGAAGTGTTTTACTAAATGACAAAAGGAAAGTATTTCCTTGCATATGCGGTGACAACAACTTCTCCACCGTCGTGACCATTATTTGAGTTTTGGATTCCTCTATAAGCCATAACTTTTTTAAAATGAAAAAAATACCATGTTTTAATTTTATTTAATTTTGGTATTGAAAATGTTTTTGATAATGTTTTGATTATATCGATGTGTTGTATTTATATCTTGTGATTGAAATGTGGAAATGTTATGTTTCCTTTATGAATGTTTTATGAGATACGATTATGTTATGGTTCTTGGGAATTGTTTTTGAAGAAGGGTGGTTCTGTGATAAACTAAGGGCAGGTGAGCCTAAGATATCTTTCCAATGCATTGGGTATCGTTAAGGAGTTAAACTCTAAGGTTTCTCCGAAAGGATTTAGGGAATATACCGTGATGGGTATTCAAAACGTAACCATGAGGGTTACTCCCTACATAAGAATGTTATGAATGCCGCAAGTTACCTTTATGTCATATGATTTCAATGAGTTATTCATAAATATTATGATTTAATGAGGTATGTTGAAGTGCTTATGTTTTATGAGTAAAGTATGATTTCATTGATACTTATGTCTACGTGGACTAATGTTTTCATTCCGTAATTTTATATTCCTTACTGAACTTTTTATGCTCATCGCAAGTTTTTTTGAAATTTTTTCCACAGAACATAAAGTGGAATACGATCAAGGTTGGGATCAAGGAATTGGCATGATGTCTAAAACATGGAACTAGACATGACTCTTTTGTTAAAGAGTTTATATTTTGTGAAAAAATAGAAAATGAGTAGATATTTCTACTGTGTAATCTTTGAGATGTAATAGTTATGTATCAATTCTCTAAAACTATAAACCTGAAAAGATCCCCAATGTGAATTATTCATTTAATTCAAGATTATGTAATATACTAAGGTCGGGTCCTTATAACTCTGCCTCCCGATACCTTGTAATTCTCTTCCTTATTAACATCTCATATGTCTATAATTTCTGTTTCTTTTCCATTTCACTTTATTATATTTTTCTTATATTACTCATTCCATTACCTTTGTTTCTTAATATTTGTGGCAATAAATGGTTTATTCTATTTGGAAGATACAACTACAGCCTAACAATGTATTTTTAACCTGACATCACTCTAAAGACTAACACCTCACCGTCAAATGTTAGAATCTATTATTGGATTTGTTTCCTTGATTTACATAAACCCTAATAGCACTGGTTGGAGAAATTGCATTTATTGAATGGTTCTTTTTATCCAACTTCTAAATGGTTCTTTTCTGGTATAATTGTATTTAGAAATAATATTTCTTTATTACTAAATTATAAGGTAATAATATCTCTACAATATGGAATATGATTGTAATAATCTATAATTTATGCTATTAATAATCAATAATCTAGAATATCAATGACATGAATAATTTTTATTTTAATCGACTGTATGAAATCTATAAAATTTGTGTGTTGTATATATATTTATTTGTGTAATATATTTGTGTAGTTTTTCTAAAAACTGGAATCTATTTATTTCAAAATTTATACATATTATATATTATGCAATATGGAATATGTGCATACGTTTCTGTTATGTGATCTAGAATCCATGGCTATAATGTTTCTTTAATATGAAATCTTCTTTCAAGGGCATGAATTTTACATATTATAGTTTCACTAACAATGTATTCTTCAATTTTCATTTTCCATTTCTATATTAATAGTATTCTATGAGGATTAAATTTTATAGACTACTAAAATTTTTACAAAATCTATATTAGTTTTTCACATAACCTTGTATTTTTTGACTCGGGATCTATATTTTTTTGAAAAATCATATTGTAATATCTAGAATAAACATATTAAATGTGTGGAATTGATTATTCTTTGAATATATAATTATATAAATAGAGAAACATGAAAATTTCTTTGTAAAATTCTATAATCACTTTTTCTAGAATATTTATATTTTTTATAATACATACTTATTTTTTTCATATGTGATATATTGTATATATCCATTGTATTATAAACTAATATTCAGTGTATCATAAATTCTAGAAAAAGAATTTTTTTTTTACTTTTCTAACTTTTTTTCAACTGGACATATTCAATCATATTGTTCATATTCCATATTCATGTTATCAACCGACTATTATAACATCCATTGTTATGAAAATCATTACTATATGGTCCAATTTTCATATTATGTATGCTCGAAATGATATTCAATTTTATCTTTTTCTATTATACATTGATACCAATGAACCCTAATTTATATTAGTTTTCAATCAAGTTTAAATGAGATAGATACTATTGGGGAAATAGTTCCCATAAAAATTTATTGAAGTTTTATTCTTTTCAATTTTAATTTTTGGTATTTTTTCATAATCCCATTATACCAAATGATAAATTTAATAATATATTTTCAATGTGTCCTCAAAAAAAGTATAAAACCAAATATTCACCAATTTATTTAAATTATTAACTATATTCATATGTAGTATGTTATACTCCGAAACATTTAGGATAAATAGTTCGATTTTAATCTTGAAATAAACGTAATGTGAATGGGTTATTCTGTATGGCTATTTTCGAAAGAGAATTATTTGATAGCTATATAATCCCCTAGATTGGTTGTTAAAGATTCATAATAGATTTTATGTTAACATCTATAATAGTTCTATATTATTTCCCTTTATTTTTTTATAGGCATAAAAATTCCATGTGCTTTGATTATTCCCTATTGTGACGATCTCCCACAGGCTCACAAGATTTATTTCTCTCTTCCTCAAGCATTTAGGTTAGATTTTCTTCTTCCCACTTTCAGTTTTTTAACATCATATGTTCTTATTTACTTCATATAATCTGTCTTACATATTTTCCTTTTTAATTTTTAGGCTCGTTATTCCATTCGCATGTTCCCGCTTTCAGTTGTCTCTAACAAGGCCTATTCTTCATCTGCCTACTCCACCTTCACCTCTTCCGCCTATGCCTTCTCTACAAATATCTCTGTCTGCTCTTCCTTGGTATTCCTAAGCCCACTCCGCCTTAGGCTCCTCCACCTCTGCCTACTATGCCTCTGACTATTCTACCTCAACCTACTCTTCATCTACCTTCTCTTCTTAAGTCACCCTCTAATTTCTATCATATATTAGGATTTCTATCATATATATGTCATGTACTGGTCATTTCTATTTCCATGTGATCTATAACTGTATTCTTACTTCTATATACATAACATGGTTAAAATAATTTTAGTTTTTTAATATGATTCTCAATTATGTGTTTTATTCTTCTTTAACATTAGTTTGAATGAATATGGATTTCTACATACCATTAAAGAAATGTGTGAAAAAATTAATCTATTAAATTTAAATCATTATAACCATTCATATTGAAAACACCACCATTTTTTGGTATTTTTTATGTAAAATTATTGGTTCCTCTAATGATCAATTTCCATTTTATTAATTCATATATTTTTATTTATCCTTGCAACTAGTCGATGACTCATCACTTTAGTATAGTATGTTCTCCATTAAGAAACTTGTCCTTTGTTAATAAAAATTCCAACATGTATTCATATGTTTTCCATACAAAATTATTTCATCCATTCATTATGCTTCTAACCTCATTCATTTATTTTCATCTATGGAAACAATTTCAATTGAAATGAATAATAATACCAGTTTATTGTTAATTTTTTCCAATCCTTAATTTCTCTTCCAATATCGAATTTCCTTACCTTTATTATTTCATCACTTCATCAACAAAATTTTTACTATTTTAACTCATGTTTTATATTGAAAAGTATTTTAACATAAATTATAACTTATTCTTGAATTAAATATATCAATTGTGACTTCGTGCATTTTGATACTCCTTTTTCAATACAACTTCCTAACAAAATTGTGCAATAATTTATAATGAATTCTTTTATTATTATTCCATATATCTATTTTTTGGGCTGATATTTAATTTTGGTCACGTTCATAATTATATGAATATATTATTTATATATTTTATTTTTACTATTTCTAAATCATTATGTATTTTAGAAGTTTATTTTATATATGCATGATCTGTTTGTATTGTGATTTTTAATTTTTAATTATTATTTATTATTTTATAATAATTTTCCTTTAAAATCCATTGGTAACTCAAAACTTGTATCCCACTCATTCAGCATTTTTTATAAATTTTAATTCGTCAACTTTGTTTCCAACCAATAAATCCTATTAATTTTGATTTATTGCTGTTACAGGTGGGGTTTTCCACAAATCCATAATTGGTTAAGGCCAATAATTAGTTAGGTAAAATCAGAATGTGCCACAAATTGTTTTCCTTAGCAAGATCATAGGATCTTCAAAATGAAACATATTTTATCCACAAAAAAGATATTTATTTGGCTATGCCTCTTGCTAAAAATTATAGAATATGATGTGCTTTCATGTTTTTTTATTTTATTTTTTCTCTACAAGGGAGGAATCTATGGTTTAGGTGATGTTTCTTCATATTCCAACATCCATATCAATTAAAAAAATAGTAATTAGAATATTATTTGATTTTAAAGCATATAACAAATATGTTTTCTTTACTCCTTAATAAATTAATCATTATTCTTATCATTTCATCAATTTTTAGTTATGATTACAGGTCAAGAATCATTGAACAAAGTATTGGTAATAGTTTAGATATTGTGCTTACAAGAGGGTTATATTGGGGAATTACATAAATGATGTGTAGTAAATTCATTTTTAAATTTTAAATATTGGTTTATTTTAATTTCTTCCTTCACAATAATTAAAATGATCAAAATTATCCTGGATTAATGTAATGTTTTTTTCAATTAATTTTCAATTTATTTATTTTATGAAATCTATAATTTTCAACTTTATTTCTTCAAATTAGTCATGTAAATACATTATTTTTCTTTAATTTTATAATTTTATTACATAAATAATTTTCGAAAAAAAATTATATATTTTAACTAAATATATATTCCTAAATTATTTTATAATTATTTATTGGTTTTTATTTTGATTCCAATTTGGAATTCACACAGATTATTTGATTAAAAAGGTTGATGCAGTCATAATACCAATGTTACATAGGAATGAGTGATAAATCAATAGTAAATAATAAAATTGTGTGGATTAATGGTAGTGGTCTTGCATATATGGTCACATAGTGGTGTCCCGTATAATTTAAAGAAATACACTATCATGGTTGAAGGGGTATTCGTATATTTTAGAACAGTAGATCATTATGACTTAGTGGTAGAACTAATGTTGGTATCGTTTTTAATATAATGATAATAATTTAAGTTATCCAGTTGAACCATTTTTTCATTACTATAATTCAATTCTACATCATGAATCCCAATTATAAATTTTTATTCCATAATGATTTTATTAAAAAAAATTCATTATATGATGTCCATTAAATTTATCGACTCATATTCCATTATAATGTACCACTTTTGAGGTTTACATATGGTCAATATTAATTTTTTTTTCTAATTCTCAAAAATATGATTCTTTATCCATTTTTTAATATTCTTGTGAAAGTACACAAGTGAGAACTAGTTATTAATAATTTTTGTATATTTTCAAAAAATGTCATCCCTTTTAACTTATAAAATCATAAATCTTCTCCTTACTTACTCTTATACCAAAACACACATAATGTTTCTTAAATTATAACAAAACATCTCCAAATCATTCCTATCCACCTTTAATTGGTTCTGGTAATCTCAAAATACCATACATTAAAGGCTTGACCCCTTTGAAAAGGAGATAATATCAGAAGAGTGTTATCAATTTACAACCTCTCCTATCTCATTTCTATTACATTATGCGAACTTATTCATCAAAAATTTCAATTACACCATTTTAAAATGATAACATACTTATCAATAGTATAATTTTTATATTTATTGTGATGGTATAATCATTAACCACATTTTCCATTTTTCATTAAGGAGAATGAAACCATCATTAAACTATTGTGTGGACTACAGCATCCATGACACATCGTATTTTTTTCAAAGCATACTTATAAATTTATTAATAATATGTAATTTAATATATAAGTATGCTATTTATGGAAAATTTTAGATTCTAAAATGAAAAATCATATTAGACCTTTTCCCCATTCTATGGAAAACTAAATCATAATCCATGTTTGTGGGTAGAAAATATTCTCCAGAGAATGATATATTTATATTTTTATTTTCATGACATCCTTACATGGGTGGTCAGACTTTTTAAGAAAAATTTTAAAATTATTTAAAACATGATAAATCAATCACTATTATAAATTCAATCATTTAGAAGAGTGTTCTAAAAGAAAAACTGATTTCTTTATACTATAAAATAACTCCAAATAGGTTATAATCTACTTAGAGTTAATTAAAATTATGTTGTATCTCACTAATAAAAAAAATTAGATCATTATGATTCTATTATAATCATATTATAACTAATTTAGTTCATAAGCATTTATTAATTATGGTATGTTCTACATTGGGTTGATTTGAACATTACACGAATGAAGCTATAAATTTATATCATGGATGAGATAAAAATTTAATTTAAGATAATATATTACACAAATAAGTAAATTAGGATCTTATTAATGTTATTTTAATATAAATAATTTAACTCATTATCTAAGAAAACACCTTTCTTTTTCTAAGAAATATTGCAACATGCTCATCTCCAAATTCATCTTTAATGATCATAAATAAAACCACTGTAGAATGTAATTATAACAGTAAAAATAATTATGAAACATAATATAGAGTACCTTTTATGATGTTTTAAAGACTACCATTGGGATAATAATGAAAAACAATATTGTTATTATGAAACAAATTCCAAATGATCATGTTTACTCACACGTGATATCAAAAATAGATAATAACTAATTAATATACTTTTAGGAAAAAAATTTAAATAAATAAAATTAAAATATTTAGATATTAAAATGTTTATAAAATGGTTAATTGTGTTTTTTACTTTTTTTATATAAGATTTTATAGTGTATTTCAACTAAATGGGAATTTATGTAAGGGTTATTTGTCTCGAATTCAATTTATTGAGACATATTTCTTAATGTAAACTATAAGACCATAAATATGAAATTATTTAAACATAATGAATTTATTTAACCATAATCAAGGGTTTATAATATCCATATTTTAATCTTTCTATAATATCACTTTATTCAAAAATTACCAATGTTAAAAGGGTTTTTTATTAAAATCTTAGTCAACCCGTAAGGGGGTTTCATCTCATATTCATTCCTTTGAGGAATGTTTTTGTTGTACACCATTTTTTATGGAATGATGTATTAACATCCCATTAATGTGTATTTATAACATATTTCTATCATTCATTGGAAATACTAATCCATATTACTGCATTTTCATCAAATGAAATTTTCCATAATTGTAAACCCAATTTCAAGTATTTTTTTAACCGTATTTTCATTCAAGGAGTAAAAATGTTTTATCTTGAAATTTTCATGGGTACTTAAACATAAATATTTTATTATATGGTATTTTATATTCCATTATTTATAATTATGATTTATTTTAAAAATATTTTTTTAATATGGAAATTCAACAAAGATATTTCAGATTTATTAAAAAGGTTTATTTCCTTTCATTGTCAAGTATTTTATCATTGGTTCTATAATTCCAAAAAAATATCATTTTATTTTTAAGTATCTCCTATAAAATAGGCTTTTTAAATGTAAAATATTTCAAATTATTTCAATTCACATTTTCAAAAGTTACACTTGTGTGTGACATGTAAGTTTGTAATTTACGTCAATGTTAAAAAAATATTTTTTAAAGAACTTTTAGGTTTTCACCACAATTTTAATTTTAATATTAAAAAGTATTTATAGTGATGAAAATTATATTAAATTATTTTTCATCAATAAAATATACAAATATTTTTTAAAATTTAACTCACAGTATCACAAAATTAAATTCATGATCCTATTTTATGTGACAACATTTGAAACATTCATTTGAAATTATAATTATAATATATGTAAACATTTTTATTAGTCTCCATTAATACACAAATGATATATTCTTTTGGAACCCTAGACCTTATTTTTTAGATGTATTATGGATAGATCTTCTCTATCAAATATTTGATCTATCTCCATATTTTATGTTAATCATCCACCGTGAAAAGCTATAAATTTTCATGGATGCCATGATTATGTAAACATTACATTTCACTCCATTGTTTTACGGGTGTTCACCTAGATTCCACTCATCTATTTATTGAGGAAATTATTGACATTACCACATACCATTTATCTATATAATGTAAATACCAGGTGCTCTATCTTTATGGAAGTATATTTACATATAAAGTTACTGAATATTTTTAGATAACCATTTATTTTACAAGGTTTTACCATGTTGACATTTTCCTTATACGAGTCCATTTGAATGGGTTTTAAACCCATTGTCATTAAATATTTCTTCTTTATCATATGAATGAATTCCATTTACATTATATATGTTCTTTATAGTGTGTTTAATGAAACCCATTTTATGTCCATGGGTTATTTATTCTACAAAAAGTAAATATTTTCATTCTAATGTTTTTATTAAACACACTTTATGTATTTGGATTCTTTTTTATAGGAAAAATGAATTATTTTTAAGTGGCACACATAAGTGAGGATGAATGATGGGTTGGGTCCTATATCACACCGAACTAAATTGGTCATATGTTTATATATCATGTTATAAAGTATTCATATTAAACATTTTTAGTTTCTCATGAGCATGGAAAATGATGATTGGGATATTAAAATTAAGTATTTCTATGCAAATTGTTATTCCATATTCGAAATATATTGTGTAGTTTAATACATATTCTCATTCTTATGTTAGGCTCTCATGGATCATATTTAATGACTCATTCACATATTATTTTGTGAAAATTATTTTTCCCTTATGGACTATCTATGATTTATTGGGTATAAGTTTATTATATATCTTGATTTTACCTAAATTTTCATATTATAATCAAAATTTATATATGAATGATATATCTTATGTTTACCTTCACAGAGCATCTAAGTTAACATCTCCTCTATTGTTTCCAATTCCCATGGTTATGAAGACTAGAAAAGTAGGAAATATATATAATATTTTTATATATATATAATTTTTTAGAGATATTGGAGACTCATTTTGGATTAAATAGTGTCGTAAATAAAAAGAAAAAATGTTCAATAATTAAGAATATCATGGGTTTTTTAGTTAATTTTTTCTATAACTTTCTAACACTATAGACATAAAATTTATTAGGAATGTATTATAATGAAATACTTGATTTATGTTATGTATATGAGATTTTCACATCTACAAGATACTATATTTAATTCCAAGTACCTACTAGTATTACACTTCTTACATTTGTAAAATAATGATCACATTAATGAAAGAAAAATTTTTAGAAGAAGAACTGTAATGATACGTCTCATGACAGGAGTTGAAGAAACTCAGTCGGAATAGGAACTATATGTTGGTGTTGTGGAATGAATGGAACAATAAAGATTAATTAAAAATTAATATTTAGGACACTATAAAAACATAGATCTTTGATTGATAAAATTTAACAAGTCTACTAGAAGAAATTATAAAATTACATGTGGAGTGCGAATACTCTGGTAGAATATTGGGTGATAAAATTTATAAGATCCATTAATTAAAAGGGTGATCGATGATGAATAATTAAATATATATCGAATATGAATGAGAAAGTTATTATAGGGTAATTCAAAGACCTAAAACATTTTGGAAAAGGAGAGGTCAATATTCAGATGAACAATATGGTATTCTTGATGCTAATAAAAAAATACATGTCCCTAACTTATAGGAAAATATTATTTCCCTTGAAAAAAAGACAAAGAAATATATGGGACTAATTTTTCAAATGGGGTATGGAAGGTTACCTGAGGATCAATGATAATTTCATGAAGAATTAATGATAGGACTCTTTACATCGCTATAAATTCTGATAGGATTGTAGTTGTGAGATTTATAGCTTTAGTTGATTTATATGTTTGGAATGGTAGGTTTAGTAACCTTAGTGATCAGAATTTGAATTTTATAACATCTAATAGAATACTAAATCTTGAAAACAATGAAATTGGGAATTCTAATAGTTTTTATAGGCAATGAAGATAAGTTTGTGTTTCAACTGAGATGGATGGAATCCCATGAACAGAAATTTGGATCATGTACTCTAAAATTTTAAGGAACTACCTATGTTCAATCCCATAGTGGTTCCCTATACTTTCATAATTTTACATCTAAAAATACTAGAAATTTTGGGTTTCATATTGAATTATATGTCAAGTGTATATAATGTGTTTTCTCTATGGAAACATTTGGTGGGAAATTTTGATTATTGGAAAGTTATTATAGATAGAATAAAATTGTTTATACACCATAAAGACAACAATTTTGAGTACACCAGACACAAATTTCAGAACTTCTTCTTCATGATTGTAATAAGGAATGAGATAAAAATACATGAAAATCAATCACACAATTGAGAGGATAAAAAATTGAGCACGAAATTGATAGAGAAATATAAGAGTGTAAGGTTTCACTTAGAAATTCATAAGGTGGTATCATAAGTGGAACTCAGCATAATAGCTTATCATACCAATAGAAATCCAAAAATGGTGGTTTTAAAGGAACATCTAGAAAAGATTAGGTTTAAAAAATGACCATAAATTCATCATCATAAAGTACTCAGTAGTTTAACATATGTGAATGTATCTTTTAAGGATATACATATATTTGGTTCAAGATCTCAAATATTTTTATCTATGATTATGTAGAGGAATTTTTTGGATAACAATTATGTGATGATAAATGAAAATAATTCATTGAAATAATAGATATTTTCTTCAATGAAATTTTTATGTGGAAGGATTGGAACTTGGCTGAAAAAATGGTTAAAAAAATATTAAATATTGAAGTCTTGGTTGATCAGAGTAAGGATACTATAAGTTTTCAAACACCAGAGAACTGAAATATGAGTGTTAAAATCACTGTAACTCGTTGATTAATACCATAAAAAACTATAACGTTAATGGTAGAGGAGTCTTGACTACGGGAACTAGAATTATAAGTTCTATAAGTAATAGTCTTAGTATTTTATGTACTAGATGATCATGATCCAGAAGATAGATTTGAGTTGAGTAGTTCACAGTAATAGATTTTAATGAAATTACACCTAAAATTAAAAAATTATGTATATATAATAAATTTAATATATATTTTATTGTATTAAATAAACATGATATTAATTTTCAAACAACAAAATGTGATGCATCATGTTTTCATCCACTTAACCCATATAGTTTCATCAGTTTAAGAAAAAAGGGGTGGTTCATTAAATAATTGCATTTATAATAAATGAGTCCAATGTATAATGCAACCAATGTGGAGTAATTCACGAGATTCATTAGATCATTGGTATTTGCCTATATAAAGTGAAAGTGTCTTCTTTGTTTTTTGTGTGTGAGTTGATCATGTTTATTTGATGTTTTGGGGAACATCTATTTCATTTAAAGTTGGTAAACCTCTCTTTTTCTTGAAGCCTTTTTTATATCTCCCATGAATATGTTATCACCCCATTAAGAGTTCAGGTATCCTCACGTAATGTTCCTAAGTCCAACATTGGGTGTAAACCCCTCAGAGGAAGGAATAGTATGTTTTCTTCTCTAGTGACGTTCATCAAACACACTCCATCCAATATAGATATTGGTTCTTATAGCATACACTTTCTAGGTATTATTTATTTTTATAATAATTTAAATTTTTTAACTCATAAACATTTTATAGACTAATTTTTTCTTCCATTTGTAATGATAATGTGGTGGTTAATCGAAACTCATAAGTTCTATTAAACCTTGTTTCAACATAGATTTGATGTGATTTAAATATGGGTGATCGATTTACAAAAAACAATACTAGTATAGTAAAAAATTTCCGCAAGTTTTACTTACCTTTAAACAATATGGATATATAGAAATCTCATCTCAATTATCTTTATGTAAAACCTCCTACATAAAGGTCACAATGACTTACCATTTTGAAATCGAGTTTCCAAAATGTTAAATTTTCAGTAACCTTTATGAATATTGTTTGTGTAAAGGTAACTATCTTGTAACCATTATGCAGATGGTATATATAAAAGTAACCACTTAGTTTCCTTTCCATATTTTGTTATAACGGTTCCAAATGACCTTTTAAGGTGTAGAAATATTAACCCATAAATAGTTATATCCCTTTGATAGAGGGTAAATGTTCAATTTAAAAATGACTTTTAATTGATTAATATTAAATATAAAACATTTATAAATCACCTTAAAATTTATATTGGGAATATATTAATATATTAGAAATATATAATTTATTTATTTATTTATAAAAGGTTATAATTAATTAAATAAATGTTTATGAAAAAAAATTTCATAAATTTTTAATGTTAATATTAAAATACCTTTAACAAAAATATATGGAATGACTCGTGGTATAGAAATAAAATGGTTTAATTAGAAATCATAAAGGATAATTTATAAAGTGTTTACAAATTTAAATAAAGTAGACCTAGATATAAAAGAATATATATTTATAATTATGAAATGTTAATAATTAATTAAATTTTATGTGTATAAAATAATGGTGTTATTCTTGAATATTATTTAAACCACATCAAAGAAAATGATCATAGGATTTAATAAAAACATTATCTGATATTTATATTATGTAAAAGGTTTATAAAATTGAAATTGAATTTTAAAAAGTTTAGAATAACTGAAATATCATTTATAGATTCCATATAATACAAAATATGATAGTGTTAATCAAAAATTGAATGTAAAATTTTTATATTTGTGATTAAGGAATGTTTGTACTTTCTAACTAAAATGTACAATTTTTTTAGTTGAATTTTTTTTTGAATTGTTCATGAATATTTATCTAATGTTTGAATATTTGAATGGTAATATTTTTTAAATTTTACTCCTTGGCTAATTTATTCTTAGTAATTTTTTCACAAAATTTAAATATTTTGTATGCATTAGTTTACATGTTAAACTACTTCTCAGAGTTAAAACCATGTATTACGTAAAATGTACAACCCTATAAAATTTAGGTTTCATAAAGCATGTCAGAAATTTTTAATTCTATTAAGGATAATAAGATTATTTACTGAATTTATTTTGTTCATATTAGTGTTAGAGATATCATGAATTGAATTCTACATTCAGAAAAGTTTCATCGTGTAGAGGGGCTTGGGGTTAGACTAGTGACTAGACTAGAGGATATGCCCTATCAAGAAATTTGAATGGGGTTGGATATCTATTGATGAAGTTTACTCATGTGTATATTTTCAATATTATTGTTAATATGGTTTATATTAAACTAGAGAATATAGAAAATCCTTGAAATACTAAGTTGGATATTCTTTGCAATGTAAATCATGACAAGGCTTCAATCTTCCAACAACATGGTTCATGCAAAAGATGGGTTCCCAAAGATTCTCATATGTATGATAATAAATTAATGAGTGACCTTGTATATTCATGTTGGGATGGTCATGAAAATGTTGGGTGTCCCTATATTATCCATTTCTAGATTGTTCTTAGTTTCTAATTTGGGTAATACTATTTGTGATACTGTAATAAGAGTAGTTTACTAAATGAATAGAGTAGTGTAAATCCATATTATGGAATTGGAAAAAAGGGTTATCCAAACAATTATCCATGATTTATAATTTCTATATTTAGGATGATGGACTATCTAAATTGGTATGTAATCGTAGAATCACTAAAGGGACCCAGATCTAAGAAAAATGTGTATACTGGCTAAAGAAATCGATATGATGTATGGAGCCATCACTTTTAGTTGTGGAATATTTATTTAAAGACCATAATTAAATGATATAATACATGATACTCACCCATTGATATGTATTTTTTTATATTATGACATACATAATAAAAATCATATTGAGATCACTTATAGTTATGAAATATAAAATAGTTAAATATTAAAATATAAAGTTGAAAAGTTATCTTAAGGAGAAACATTGATTAAACCCAAATTTGAATGTCATGGATATCAATTGCACCAACTTTGACTAATGGTTATTAGATACTATATTTGTGTCAGACATTTGTGATGGAAACATATAATGAATGAAAGGAGGGAATTAATGAAGGGTGAAGTAGATCTTATTGTTGGTAATGTATAAAAATCTATTTCAAAACAAGTTGTAACTAATAATATATATCTACAAAATGGATTATTCCATTAATTTAAAAATATTATTATTATGATCGCTCTATAAATAGGAACTTTATTTCAATATCATGTTTGGATAAGATGTGATTTTAATAAATTATTTATAACATGAGTTGTTCTGTATATAATAATGAAAGGATTTATGGTATTGAGAACATAATAAATCATTTATGTATTCCAAATATGGGTAATTATTTTTTAAAATTTTAGTGTAGTAATTTTAGGATAGATTATAATATATCCTACCATTAGCATTGGTCTCATTAGACATGTAAAAGAGATACATGTTAAAATACTATATAGATATGGATTATTTGAAGCATTTAACTGTGAATTATTTAATTCATGATCTAATTGTTTATTGGTGTAAATTAAAAGTTGAAATATTAGTTTATAATGTTAAAGTTACATGGGACACTTGGATATCATGAATAGTGATTTATGTGGACCAATGAATTCTCAATAATATTTCGATTTCTATAACTTTATAACATTTAACAATGACTTTAGTTCATATGGTTATGTGTTTATAATGAATCACAAGTATACAAATTTTGAAAATTATAAAGACTTTCAAAATGAAGTATAAAAACATCTTGAAAAAAATATTTGCATTCATTGATTGAATCTAAGTGAGGAATACATGATATAACAATATACTAGTCATCTGATGAATTATGAAATTATTCCACAATACAATCCTCATTGAACACTATAATTGAAAAGTGTTCTCAAAAATGGAATCATATTTTTTGGAAGCTGTTTGATCGATGATGACTTTATGTAACCTTATTATTGCATTCTGATGTTTTTCTCTTGAAACTACTATATCTCTATTAAATGTTGTTCTTTCCTAATAATTAATGAAGAAATAATGTGACTAATGGTTTGGAAAATGTCTAAAAATGTATTTATTGACGTTTTAGGTTTTTGAAGTACTCATATATTGATTTTACTCAAATAGTATTATCTTCAAATAGGATAGATTATTATTTATTGGTTGTCTTAAAGAAAATTCTGGGTTATTATTTCTATAACCCTACTGAACCCAAAGTGTTGGTGGCTTAAATTTTTATATTTCCAAGAAATAATATATATTTTGAGGATTAATTTAGTGGAAATTTTAATATAAGGAATTTATAATCTAAAAATAAGAATATTTTTTAAGATGGAGGTTGCGAAGGTTATTTTGAGTTGTAAATAAAAGAACCAACTCAAGTTATATAAGATCCTCAAAGGACATGTAATATTTTTAGGAACCCTTGAGATATGAATTTTATGAGACTAATGTTGATGATGTGATTTTCATAGGAGATTAAACTATATCCTATCAAGAGTCCAATTAGAGTGATTATTTTTATAGGTGGTTTGAAACCATGGGTTTTGTGAGGGGATCCATGTTTGCAAACTATGGTTAGATTACGATGGTTTCCCCTAAGGTGTTAAACTCAAAGGGTATAAATGGTATTTCAATAAGGAAACTAACATGAATGGTATATTATATACCTATTGAAAATTCCTAGTGGAAAAGGTGTAACACCCTAGGATTTCATAAGACGTTATCTCTTTAATGTAATTCAATAGCTTGCGCCACACGCAACACCAAGTTCGAGCGCACCATTACATACCAAACTAGCCATTTAAAAAGATGTTATGAATAGTATTAACCGCATTTTGAATTTTTTATACTCCATAAAATTTTAGCATCCATATTATGCATTTCTTAGACTTAATATAAGAACAAATTAAATTTTTTAGATAAAAGAAGTATTTTTCAAAAAATGCAATTTTACCACTTTTTAATGGTGAACCCTTTTTAAACCCAATTTTTAACACTTTAATATATTCAATTTAATAAAATTAAATTATTATTTATAATCTATATATAAAAATTTTTGGTTGGATAAATATTTGGAACTTTTTTGATAACATTCAATTTTTTATGTATAATAAAGAAATAGTAAATTTTAATTGAAAACAACTTTTTTAATCAAAATGATTTGAAGTGTTAAATTAATCATTTAAGTAGTTTTAAAGTTTAATTAGATTATATTTTTATCATTTAATATAATTTAGGTCATTGAATGTAATTTAAAATTTAAATTGGACATAAACACATATCAATGTTTTGATAGTTTTTATTTCACAAAAACATGCTTTCTGGTTTTAACAACGGGAATTTATTTTAAATTAATTAATTCAACATATATGCTTTTTATTTGTTAAAAAAAGATGAAGTTTTGGTATTTTAAATATTAAAATTAACTTAGGGTGAAGTTTATGTATTTTTCTAAAAACATTCATTTTTTTATGAATAGTGAAAAACACTGTGTTATTTTTAAAAACGACTTTTATTCAAATAATTATTATTTTAATTAAATTTATTTTAAAGTAAATATAGATACATAATACCTATATTATTCCAATGTAATTCAATGGAGTAATTTTATGATAAGATTAGATATATAAAATTGTATAGTACATTTTAACGTCTTTTACCCACCTTCTAGGCACATTTTCAAATTTTCATAAAACGTAATTTTACTGCTTTTTTGAATTGAATTTCAAAAACACAAGAGAAATGGTTTAAATCAATATGTTAAATGTGGTTCAACATGATGAAAATAATTTTTTGTAAATAGTAACTTTAAAATTTTATTTACCACAGTTAAAATTAAATAGTGTAATTAAAGGTAAAAATGATATTATAATTACCCTAACACTTGTCCTAATTTTATTAGATAAGTATATTTAGACCAAAGTAAAACGTAGGAGAAAAATATGATCCTTTTTTATCCAATTGGACTAAATTATGGCATTTAATATAATTTTTGTTAAAGATGAGTTAAAAGTGTTAAATTCAAATTTCAAAAACTATAACATTTTTAATATAGGATTATACATAATATAATTTCGTTTATAAATATTCGTTATAAATATAAAAATATTTCTTACATCATGGTATTTTATTTAGAATTTTTATACATAAAATATATAAATTTACTAATGACACATTGATGATCTAATAATTACCCTATTAATGAATGAATGGAATAATTAATGTTATAAATATTAAAATAAATGTAAATTGAGAATTTTGAAAAATCAAAAGAATTTTCTAGATTAATTTAACATTTTATGGTTGATTCAATGAATTTTTTTGATGTAATCATGCTTTAATGACTTTAAAAAAGACAAATACTATATACTATCAAAATTGACATAAATGAATTTTTAAAACAAATATTATATTGTTAAATGATAATATATTCCAAAAAATATAAGGTTTTGAAAAATACATATATAATGATAGATATATCATTAATAAACCACTTGAGGTCCTCTCTGGATTTTATAGTATGTTTATTTCCATATATTAGAAAAATACAAGGAATCATGGTAAATGTTAAACAATTTATCTAAGAGTTAAATCTAAAAGATAAGGTTAATATGGTGACCTAAACATGAATAAAACCTATTTTTTGAGATTATTTAGACCCATACCCACATTATGCTAGAAATTTATCCCTTTGGATCCATTAAAAATTGAAAATGACTTTATAATAATATAATATTTCATATTTTCCCTAAAGTGACCCTCACCTCTCTTATAAAATGGTACTTCCCCTTCTCTTAATTTCACACCGCCAAAGCCATTGGGATCACCCAAACCATAATCAAATATCCTCCCATCTTCCATCACTTCATCCTAGTGGCCTTACGATTATCATTAATCCAACTTAAGGATCCCATTTCATCATTAATGGAATGATATTGTCGCTCAGGCATACATACGGCTTACCTTCTCCACGAGATGATGACATTCATTTCCACATTCACCATTCAACAATGATTACAAAAATATATATTTTTAATAAATATATAATATAAGACATTATAATTATACAGAATATATATATATATATATATATATATATATCTTTGTGTGTGTGTCTGTTTTTGTGTATACATATATCTCATTCACTTACTTTCGTTCTATACGATTAAAAAACTGAAACGAAATATCTGTGTACGTACAGCCTACCATATCCATTAACATTGTTTTCCATTTCATATATATATATATATATTATACCTATTTATATTCTGAATATATATGATTCATAAATAATGTTTTATATTATGGAAATAATTAAATAATGAGATAAGTGATACGATTAGGAATAACAAGTTAACACACTTATGATAAAGAAAATTATTATTACCGGAAATATTATTTTAACATAGAAATTATTATTAAATTGGTAGTATAATTCCATAAATGAAAATATTCTGATATCATAAATATGAATATGGTTCTAGTTTAATTTAATAACATATTATGGTCATTATATAGGAGGTAAAACACACACTTGACTAAAGGAAAGTACAAGGTAATGGTTAATTCATCAATATCATTATTAACCAAGATTGTTTATGTGTAAGTATTTACGGGGACATATATATCATCCATGTTCATGCTTCATAAATGAGTTTTCAAAAGGATTATTTGTAAGGTACTCTTTAATAAAAACATCATTTTAAATGTTTAAAATATTTATTCTTCTAAACCTTTCTCATTTATGTCTTTGTTTTCAAAATGTGTTTAAGGATATATTTATATTTAAATGAATTTTTTAAAATGTTAATACTGTTCAAATGTTTCAATGTGGTATGAGGAACTTTGATTCAAAAATATATTTTAAATATCTTCATTTATAAAATATGTGACTTTATATTGATTTCATGAAAAATGGATATTTATCTCAAAGTGTTTTACTCATCATTTTCAACTATATCAACATTCGTTACTGGATATTATTATTGGTTCAAGATGACTTGTTATAAAACAATATTCCATATTTTATTGAATGTGTTTTGATATGTTTGACTATGGATGTTCTATTTTTATACCAATCATTGTTTATGGTTAAAGTATTCACAATTCCTATTCTAGTTTAAATACAAATGCCTATGTTATGTTTCAACATTTTCAAATGGTGAATGAATTGGACATAGTAAGTGACAGGTGGAGCCCACTATATATCATCGATGCATTGGTAGGTCTCATGAGAAAAACGAGTGTCTTGGAACAAGGTGTGGGAAAAATTTATATTTAGCGTCTTGGAAAGAGTCCTTGACTCTGTGGTTAAGATGTCCAACATTATGCATTCCAATATTTTGACATTTGTTATTAATGTTACATGTGATTATTCGACTAGTATAATATCCACATGAATACGTAAATGGTATTATTTTATTTATCTTTGCCATATTATGTTGAATATTATGGTTAAAGGACTTGTGTTTCAATTTTTTACCTTTCCATAAAAGCTTATGATTATTTATGATGGCTTCCGCTATAATGTTTATCCTTACTAAGCATCTGATATAACATCCCAGGTAAATAAAGAATAAGACATTCTTATTTTTATTAATATTTGTGAATTAAATATTAATTTTACTTTAAATGGGTTTCTATGTTCGATAGTGTATCCGATACACAACAACGAGTTTCTTTGAAATCTTACGTTGCACACTAATAATATAATAATATTATTTTAAATTGTAGTTAACACAAAGCCGTTGTATTGGCGGTAATGAATAGAAATAACTAAATATTATTATATATGTTTGTTAAATATTTTTACAATTATCCAATAAAATATAAAGGCTTGAAATAAGAAAAGAATTCAATTTTAAGGATAAATACTCTAATATTCACTAAAAGGTCGATTTATCGCATTTTGATGGCGAACCCTCTTTAAAAATAGATTTGCTCACTCTTATACATTATATTGGAGAAATTAAATCTTTCTTTAGAATCCAAACATCAAAATTTACTTTGTCTAGGTTTTTATCATTTTTCCAATAAAATTAATTTTTAATGAATAAGTGAAAAATGTTCTATTTTAATTCAAAAACTATTTTTAATCTAATTTATTTATATACATAGATTATATTTGGAATTGGTTTTAAAGTTAAATTAGAATATATTTTTACCAATTAATCCAATGGTGGTCATTGTAATTAATTTCAATTTGAAACTGGACTTAAATAAGTGTCAATCTTTTGATAGATATTGCTTCTTAAAAACACGCTATTTGTTTTGACAATGGGAATTAATTATTAAATTAATTAATGAAACTTATATTTTTTGAATATTGTAAAATAAAAATAATTTTGTAATTTATAATATCAAATATATCTTAGGGTTAATGTTTTGTATTTTTCTGAAAAACCTCAATTTTTGATGAATAGTGAAACAACTAAGTGGTAGTTAAAAAACTGATTTTTTGTTTAAATGAAACATTACCACTTATGTGAATGGAATTTCAAAAATCCGACATACATGGTTGTCATTAGTATGTAAAATTTGTTTCAATGGGATGAAAATAATTTTTTGATGAATAGTAACTTTTATGATTTATTAAACACGATTAAAGGTAATTAGTGTAATTTAAGGTAAAAATAATGTTATAATAATATGAAATAACCTTAACACATGTCCTACCCTTATTGGATGAGTCATGGAAAACCAAGACATTCCATGGGTCAACTTGGGGACCCCATGGAGCCACTTGGGTAAGAAAATGACATTAATAACTTTTTATTTAAAGTTAAAATAAAAATGTCACAAACATGTATTATTTTACTAAAACAATTTTTACATGGTATTATGCAAGTCATATTTTTTACTATAAATATTCATTAGAAGGCTAAAAATATTTCCTACAACATGATATTTTTCAGAATTTTTAGACATTATATAAATAAATTTATTTATGAAACCATGATGATGTTGTGATTACCTCATTAATGAATGATTTAAATAAAATGAAATCATAAGGTAAAATCTAAGACATAAATTTTTCAAAAACCTACTGGATGGATGGACTTATAACCCTTATCACCTTAGCCTCAAAATATATCTTTTTGGGATTTTTAAAATCCGAAAAACATTTTATAATAAAGTAACATTTTATAACATTCCAAGAGTGCCCCTCCTCCCTCTAATAAAAGGCACCCACCTCTACACCATTACCCACACCTCCCAAGCCATTTTCTCCACCAAAATCTACACATTTTATCTCTCCACATCCCTCTACTCATCCTAGAATCCTTAAATTAGGCAGAAATCTCTTCAATAAACCCTTTTGGTTCAAACAATTGGGAGTTACCCGACTTAAAGGTAATGTCTTCTCTTATATCCTCTTGTTTTATTTTGCTTCTCCAACCCCATAATCACTTTTTATTCATTTATTTTGTAACAACACCAGTATATTCAATATACTAGTACTCTTTTATAAGAATTATCTTATTTAGACTTACACACACCTCCGTTTAATGGTTAAAGAACATACTATTTCTGTGGATGGTGAATTACTGCCTCACGAAACGATGATTGTTCAATCTTCTCTTAACACCTTTCATGGTGTCCATTATGATGTCACTATATTTATATATTAAATATAATATATTTATTCCCTCTCTATGCTTCTGTATTTTATATTTTAGACAAACCTTTATGCTTTGCATGTTGTGAAAATGCGATAATTTCATCTGAGGAAGTGTGGACTATCGCCCCCTCAAGTGATGTGACTCGTTCATGCCAAACATGGATTTTCTAAGTAATGTAATTAATAAAAATATGATAACTATATAACATATATATTATAATTGAATTATGATATATATTTGTCTCATTTATTTGTAATTCCTTTAATTCAAAATAGAAATGAAAGTAGCGTTCATGCGTACGTATGGCTTACCGTCTCCATGAATGGTGCATTTCATTTCTTACCTCTAAATGTTATATAATATTATAAATACATGTATTTGCTGGATATATATATGATAATTATGATATCCAAATCATTAATATCATTCTGGATATAATGAAACTTTGACAACATGAACAACATATAATTGTAAGAAATCCATTTTTGACTTAAGAACCAAATATCGACAAAACGAACATTATTAACTTAAATGATTACATAATGTTTATAACATGGAAATAAGAGATATAAAAGGAATAATAAGCTTTAAAAAGGTCCTTAAGCAAGTATAAATTAACACTAGTTTATTATTCAGATGATTAAAGAGCGATCGAGTCAAGTCGGACAGGAGGTATGGGACTTCGTCTCAATATCCTTTCATTGAGGCATATTTTGTTCTAATAAAAGTCTTTATTTTAAACTCTATATAAACCCCTTTGACTTATACATTTATTCAAAAGTAATCTTTTCTAAATGAAGTGTTTTAATAAATGTCAAAAAGTATGTTTCTTTTTGACATACGCGGTGACAACGACCTTTCTACCGCTGCAAGTGTTATTTGATCTTTGACTTCTTCAACAAGCCATAATGTTTTTAAAAGTAAATAAATACCATATACTCTTTTATATATTTTGGTATTGAAAATGGTTTTGATAATGGATTTGTTATGTAAATATATTTAAATTATATATTGTAATTGAAATGTGGAAATGTTTTCTTTCCTTTATAATTGTTTTATGTGTTATGATTTTATAATGGTACTTAGATATTTGACGAGTGGTTACGTGATAATCCAAATGACGGGTGGTTCCGTGAATACCAGGATAGGTGGTTACGTTATATCCTCTAATGCATTGGGTGTGTAAGTCGGCCGTATGGTTATTCCATGTAATGATATGTGTGGAAGTCGACCGTATGGTTATTCCATTTAAGTATGTATATATCCCAAGTAACCTTAATATGTTATGTGTTGTTTATATGGGTTTTATGGTAATATTTTGGTTACAAAAGAGTACGTAATTATCTTTTATTCGGTGAAGAGTATTTACTACTTCTTAAATGTGAAAAGTGTTACTTTGATAAAGTTTTCATGGTTTACTTGATGTTTTGAAAAAATAACAGTTTTCCTTCTTTCTGTATCTCTTACAAAGCATTTTATTCTCACCCCAAGTTTTTTTGAAATGTTTTTCACATGACATAATGTGGAATAGGGTCAAGTATGGGGGATCAAGGAAAAGTGATTTTGTCCTAAACATGGAACTAGACATGACTCTATTTTTTAAGAGTTCATGTTTTGTAAAAAAAAGGAAACTTTGTAGAAGTGTCTACTGTGTAATATTTTGAGATGTAACAGTTATGATCTAATTCTCTAAAACACTAAACCTGAAAAGATCCTCAATGTGAATTATTCATTTAATTCATTATTAAGCGAGGTTTAAGGTCGGGTCTTTATAGTTGGTATCAGTGGTCGGTTTAGACAACATTAGGAGTTAGAGAAATTGTTAAATTTGTGCCCCAAAATTAATTTATGGTATGATTGAAATGATATAGCATTTATAGATTATCATGTTGATTCTCCTAAGATATTTCTATATTCATAATGGTTTTCCGTAGAGGAAACAGGGAAGCTATGTTGGGACGTCATCAGGAGGAATACAAACTTCCAAATCAATAATATGAGATGGTCGGAATCAGAACTGAATAGTTTGTTGTAGTGATGGCATAGTTGACATAGGCTATAAATGGTGATGGTATCTATGCATGAGATCATCCTAATCACCCGCAGAAGAACATGTCAATGGTGGAACATTTCACGAGGCAAGGTCCCCCATCATTCAGAAGATCATCTGACCCTGTGATAGCAGAAGGGTGGATTAAAGCACTGGAGAATATTTCTGATGTCATGGGGTGTTCAGATCATCAAAAGGTTAGTCTTTCTATTTACAGTTTTGAAGGTGAAGCTGATCAGTGGTGGTCGATGGTGAAAAATATCAGGGATAGTTATGAGATTGATGATCTTCACTAGGATTAATTCAAAGGTATGTTTCTTGAGAAATATTTTCCTAAGGTGGTTTATCTTAGGATGAAAAAAAATCCTAGAATTGAGGAAGGAGGATGACTCGGTGGATACTTATGAAGAAAATTTCACTCGACTGGGATGGTATGCTCCACATTTCATACGAGATCTTGATAGTAAAATCAACCATTTTTACTCAGGGTTAAATCCAAGGTATCAGAGGGATTTAGCTTCTTGTGAGTTCAAAATTTATAAAAAACATGTTTGATGTACGGAGAAGGTGGAAATGGAGTTTGCCTATGATCATGTGTTCTTTGACAAACAACATAATATGAGGTCCAGTTGGCAGTAAAAGGGAAAGAATTCATCAAAGAAGCCAGAAGGTAAGAAAACTAAATATCCATCCTATGAGAAGTGTGTTAAAATGCATCCTGGAGAATGTTTATCCATGTCTGGAAAGTTCTTTAGGTGTGGTAAGTTTGGTAAAATAGCTGGTAAATATAAGGAATATGATCAAGCAGGCAATGAAAAGCCAGCAATAAGATGTTTTAAGTATAATGAAATGGGTCATTATGCAAATTAGTGTCTAACAAAGAACTCAACTGAGGGAAACAGTCAATACTACAAGCAGAAAGGGGCGGTGAAATCCTTTGAAACTACTTCAGCAGATGTTGGGCCATCGAATGAAGTAGTATCAGGAACACTATTTGATTGTTTAGATTATGTCAATGTGTTGTTTGTTTCAGGGTCTACACATTATTTCATTTCTGAGATTTTTTCTAGTAAATTGGGAATTCCATCTTAGGATATGAATCATGAACATATGGTAAAAACACTCTGAGGAAATGTTGAGACAAAAAAATTTATAAGAACCATTATATCCTTGTGTGTGGAAAGAATCCACCTGCAAACATTATTGTTTTGCCTCTAGTAGAGTTTTATGTTATTTTGGGCATGGATTGTCTTTCTGTTTATCATGATAAGATTTACTACAGAGCTAAAATGGTTTTTTTTTAGAAAGATTTTCAGTTTGTGTACAAGAATGAACCCTTGTGTTTGATACCATATGAGGGAGTTGAGAAACTAGTAAAATATGGAAATGAATGTTAACCTGCACATATTGTTGAAAAAAAGGAAATGTTCATATTAATGATGTTCTAGTGGTAAATGAGTATATTGATGTTTTTTTAATGAGTTTCCTTGTATTATACATGATCAGGAAGTTGAATTTACTGTTGACTTAGTTTCTGATTCTAAGAAAATTTCAAAAGCCCTTTATCGAATCGCTCAAGTTGAACTTTTAGAGTTAAATAAGAAATTGCAGGAGTTACTAGATGACGGTTTCATTCGACCTATCACATCGCCATGGGGTGCTCCTATCTTGTGTGTTAAAAAGAAAGATGGTTCAATGAGACTTTGCATTGATTATGGAGCATTGAATACCATGACAATTAAGAACAAGTATCCTTTGCCTCATATCGATGATTTGTTTGATCATATCCAAGGAGCTCAGTATTTTTCGAAGATTGACATGAGGTCGGGGTACCATCAATTTAAAGTAAAATATGAAGACATTCCGAAGATTGTGTGCCATACTAGATATGGCCATTATTAATTTTTAGTTATTCCTTTTGTGTTAACCAATGCACCTGTTGTATTCATGGACCTTATAAATATAATTTTCCATGAGTTCTTGGATAATTTTGTGGTTTTTTTCATTGATGATATTTTTGTGTTTTCTAAAAGTAAAGAGGAGCATGAAAGTCATTTAAGGGTTATCTTGAAAACCTTAAAAGAAATGAAACTGTATGGAAAATTCAGCAAGTGTGATTTTTGGTTACAACAAATTTCTTTCATTGGTAACATTGTTTCAAAAAATGGCATAACTGTTGATCCTACTAAAACAAAAGTTGTTGAAGATTGGCCAAGACCTACAAATATAAACAAGGTCCATATTTTTCTTGGTTTTTCAGGTTACTACCGAAGGTTTGTTGAAAATTAATCACGGTTATCTAGTCCAATGACTAAGTTAGCTCAAAAAGGTGTTAAGTTCATCTGGACAAAAAAATGTGATGATTGTTTTCAGGAATTGAAAAGAAGATTGGTGAATGCTCCAGTTTTGGCACATCCTTCCAGAGATGGTGAGTTTTTTATCTACAGTGATGCTTCGTTGAAGGGACTTGGTTGTGTCCTTATGCAGAATGATTAGGTAATTGCTTATGCTTCCCGTCAGTTGAAAACTCTTGAGTTAAATTACCCTACACATGATTTGGAATTACCTGGTGTTGTTTTTTCTCTAAAAATTTGGAGGCATAATTTGTATGGAGTAAAGTGTGAAATATATACCGATCACAAAAGTATAATGTATATATTTACTCAGAATGAATTGAAAATTAGACAGAAGTGATTGCTAAAATTAATCAGGGATTAGGATTGTACAATTCATTACCATCCGAGAAAAGAAAAGAAAGTGGATGATGCTTTGAGTCGAAAAAGTAATGATATGTTTGGAACGAGATCCTATGGTTTTTTATTTGATGAACTTTGGAATAGATGTTGTTGGTGCAGGATGTTATTCTTTTTTGTTTCAGGTGTCAGTGAGGACATCTCTATCAGACAGAATTAAGCAAGCACAGAAGAAAGACAGCGGGTTGCAGAAAAAGGTAGAGCTAGTTCAGAGGGGTAGGTTGCCTGAATTTAACATTGATAATGATTTTTTTTTTGAGGTTTTGGAAGAGATTATGTGTGCCTTGTGATTCACTGTTGAAGAATGAGTTGTTATGTGAGGCTCATAGTTCCCCATTTTCAGTTCATCCTGGCATTACAAAGATGTACAGAGACCTGCAGGAGTATTACTGGTGGGATGGAATGAAAAGAGATATTACTAATTTTACTGTGAAGTGTTTGTCTTGTCAGCAGGTTAAATCAGAGCGTTAGTTACCTAAACAGATTCTTCAGTTATTACGGGTGCCAGAGTGGAAATGGAAATATATATCCATGGACATCGTTGTGGGATTACCAAAGACATATCGAGGTAATAATGCAATATGGGTTATAGTTGATCGATTGACTAAATATGCTCATCTCCTTCCTATTCAAGATACATTCTCTCTATAACAACTTTATCGATTGGTTCTTAAAGGGATAGTCAGGTTGCATGGAGTTCCCCTCTCCATTGTATCTGATCGTGATCTCAGGTATACTTCTACCTTTAGCAAGTCTCTTCCGAAGTCATTGGGTACTAAAATTAAATTTTAGTATAGCTTTTCATCCGCAATCAGATGGGCAGTCAAAATGAACAATTAAGACCATGGAGGATATGTTACGTTCTTGCATGATGGATTACCAGGGAATTTGGGACCAACATCTCCCTTTGGTTTAATTTTCTTATAATAACAATTTTCATTCCAGTATATAGATGGCTCCATTTGATGCATTATATGGAAAATGGTGTCGAACTCCAGCATTTTTGGATTAATTAGTGGAATGAAAGCTGATGGGACAATAATTGCTAAAAGAGATGGTAGAAAAGGTTCAGTTGATTCAGAAACACGTGAGAACATCTCATAGCAGGAAGAAATGTTATGCGGATAACCAGAGGAAGGATCTATCTTTCGAGGTTGGTGATCATGACTTTCTCAAGGTTTCTCCATGGATAAGTGTGATGTGTTTTGGTAAGAAGGGAAATTTGAGTCCGATGTTCATCGGACCTTATGAAATCCTAGATAAAGTAGGATCAGTTGCATATAGAGTGTCATTACCTCCATGTTTGTCCTAGGTACACAATGTTTTTCATGTTTCGATGTTGAGAAAGTATATGCCAGATCAATCTCATGTTTTGAGCCCAGAGGTAGTTTAATTGGAGGATAATCTCTCTTATGAAGAACAACCAGTCCAGATTCTTGACCGAAGAGAGAAAGTGTTGTGAAATAAGGTAATTATTGAGGAAAAGGTTTTATAGAAAACCATATGGTTGAAGAGGCAATGTGGGAATCTAAAAATGCTATGCGGGACAAATACCCCCACTTATTTTGATAAGTCAATAAAATTACGAGGACGCAATTCCCAAAAGGGGGGAAGGATGTAACATCCCAGGTAAATAAAGAATAAGACATTTTTAGATTTATTAATATTTTTGAATTAAATATTAATTTTACTTTAAAGGGGTTTCTATGTTCGATGGCATACCCAATACGCAACAACGTGTTTCTTTGAAATATTTCATTGCACACTAATAATATAATATTATTATTTTAAATGCTAGTTAACACGTAGCCATTGTATTGTCAGGAATGAACATAAATAAATAAAATATGATTATATATGTTTGTTAAATGTTTTACATTTATCTAACAAAAGATAAAGGCTTAAAATAAGAAAAAATTAAATTTTAAGAAAAAATACTCTAATATTCACTAAAAAGTTGATTTATCACCTTTTGATGGTGAAACCTATTTACAAATAGTTTTGGTCACCCATATATATTCTATTGGACTAAATATAATCCTTATTTATTATTGGTATATCAATATTTACTTTTTGTATGTTTTTGTTATTTTTTCGATAAAGTTTATTTTTAATGAATAAGTGAAAAATGTTGTATTTTAAATTAAAACCTCTTTTTAATATAATTTATTTATATGATTAGATTATCTATTGAATTGTTTTTAAAGTGAAATTAGAATATATTTTTACCATTTAATCCAGTGGTGGTCATTGGAACTAATTTCTCTTTGAAATTGGACTTAATCAAGTGTCAATCTTTAGATAGATATTGCTTCTAAAAAACACGCTATTAGTTTTGACACCAGGAATCAATTATTAAATAAATTAATTCAACTTATATGTTTAGAATTTTGTAAAATAGACATAATTTTTGAATTCATAATACCAAATATATCTTAGGGTGAATGTTTGGTATTTTTCTGAAAAACATCAATTTTTGATGAATAGTGAAACCACTAAGTGGTAGTTAAAGAACTGATTTTTCGTTTAAATGAAACATTACAACTTCTGTGAATGAAATTTAAAAAATCCGACATACATGGTTTCCATTAGTATATAAAATATGGTTCAATGGTATGAAAATAATTTTTTGGTGAATAATAACATTTAGGATTTATTAATCGTGATTAAAGGTAATTAGGGTAATTTAAGGTAAAAAAAATGTTATAATAATATGAAATTGCCTTGACACATGTCCTGCCCTTATAGGATGAGTCATGGCCGACCAAGACAATCCATGGGTCATTCTGGGGACCCCATGGAGCCACATGAGTAAGAAAATTACATTAATAAAGTTTTATTTAAAGGTAAAATAAAAATGTCACAAACATGTATTGTTTTACTAAAACAATTGTTACTTGGGGTTATACAAGTAATATTTTTTACTATAAATATTAATTTTAAAGATAAAAATATTTCATAAAACATGATATTTTTTTCTATTTTTTAGACATTATATAAATAAATTTATTTATGACACCATGATGATGCAGTGATTACCTCATTAATGAACGATTTAAATAAAATGAAAATATAAGGTAAATTCTATGACTTAAATTTGTCCAAAACCTATTGGATGGTTGGATTTAGGACCCTTATCACCTTACCCAAGAAATATATATTTTTGGGACCTTTAAATCCTAAAATCATTTTATAATAAAGTAACATTTTATAACATTCCAAGAGTGCCCCTCCTCCCTCTAATAAAAGGCCCCCACCTCTACCACATTAACCACAGCTCTCAAGCCTTTGGCTCGACCAAAATCTGCTCATTTTATCTCTACACATCCCTATCCTCATCCTAGAAGCCTTACCTTGGGTAGAAAGCTCTTCAAGAAACCCTTTGTGTTCAAACCAAAAGGGAGTTACCTGATTTAAAGGTAATGTCTTCTCTAATATCCTCTTATTTTATTTTGCTTCTCCAACCCCCTAAAATATTTTTATTCCTTTCTTTTGTAACACCACCATAATATTAAATATATTAGTATTTTTTTATAAGAAGTATTTGATTTACACTTACACACACCACCGTCTAATAGTTAAGGAACATACTGTTTCTATGGATGGCGAATTACTGCCTCACGAAATGATGGTTGTTCAATATTCTCTTAACACCTTTCATGGTGGCCATTATGATGTCACTATATTTATTTATGATATATAATATATTTATTCCCTCTCTATGCTTCTGTATTTTATATTTAATACAAACTCTTAGGCTTTGCATGTTATGCAAATGCGATAATTTCATCTGAGGAAGTGTGGACTACCGCCCCCTCAAGTGATGTGACTCGTTCATGCCAAACATGGATTTTATAAGTAATATAATTAATAAACCTATGTTAACTATATAACATATATATTATACTGTAATTATTATATATATTTGTCTCATTTAGTTTTAATTCATTTAATATGAAATAGGAATGAAAGTAGCGTCCATGCGTACGTACAGCTTACCATCTCCATAAACGACGCATTACATTTCTTACCTCTAAATGTTATATACTATTATAAATACATGTATATGCTGGATATATATGATATATATGATATCCAAATCATGAATATCATTCTTGATATAATGAACCTTTGACCACATGAACAACATCTATTTGTAAGAAGTCCATTTTCTAAATAAAAACCAAATATCGACAAAATGAACATTATTACCATAAATTATTACATAATGTTTATACCATGGAAATAAGTGATATAAAAGGAATAATAAAATTGAAAAATTTTCATAAGCAAGTATTTATTAGCACTAGTTTATTATTCAGGAGATTAAAGAGCGATCGAGTCAAGTCGGACACGAGGTATGGGACTTCATCTCAATCTCTTTTCATTGAGGCATATTTTGTTCTAATACAAGACATTATTTTATACGCTATATAAACCATTTTTACTTATACTTTTATTCAAAACTAATCTTTTCTACACAAATTGTTTTACTAAATGACAAAAATTATGTATCTTTTTGACGTATGCGGTGAAAACAACCTTTCTGCCGCCGTGAGAATTATTTGATATTTGGCTTCCTTAACAAGCCGTATTGTTTTTAAAAGTAAATAAATACCATATACTCTATTATGTATTTTGGTATTGAAAATGTTTTTGATAATGGAATAGGGTCAAGGATGGGATCATGGAAAAGTAATTTTGTCTTAATCATGGAACTAGACATGACTCTTTTTTTTAAGATTTCATGTTTTGTAAAAAAAAGGAAACTTTTAGAATTGTCTACTGTGTAATATTTTGAGAAGTAATAGTTATGATCTAATTATCTAAAACTCAAATCTTAAAAAAGATCTTAAATGTGAATTATTCATTTAATTCAAAATTAACTGAGGTTTATGGCCACGTCCTTATATCTGAGCTAACTACTTTCTTATGTTTTATTATCCTAGGATTTCAAAAAGTATATTATGAGTTATAAAGAGGCTTTAAGCTAAAGAAATAATAGAATTATATGAGAATTATTTAGGCTGGGTTTTATTTTATAAATTGTAATGTAATATTCATGTATATAATCTATTTTTTGAGACTACCAAACTGATCGTTCCATTGGGACATGATTCTTTGTAATCCTGTAAGAATATTAAAATAATGCACTGACTCTAGGTAACTGGGTTCAAGGCGTTACAGATGGTATCAATGAAAGTTTATTAAAATCCTTGGAAACTAGATTTAGAAAAACACTAATTAGAGAACATTTCCCTAAGATAAACATTGAGTATTATTATAGAAGAACTTCTTAAGATTTTGGTAATGTTGAGATTATGTGAATTTTCCCAGAAATACATCCCTGTCTAGATACGATCAAGAAGAGGCGGCTCTAGCACAGATGTATCTAGGGGTAAAAACTGAAAACACCACTTTGAGCAAGACTCGAACGAGAACTGGTGCACGATAATGGGCCTTGTTGCACTCTTGGTTACAAATATCCCAGTGGATATATTTAGGATAATTCATATTTTATTTACAGATTATGAAGGACTTATGAGTAAATATTTCAGTAAAGAAACCATTTTTATGATTATGGGACTAAATGTGAAAAAATATTCAGTTAATATTGAGAATTATTCTAGTTTTGGGATTATTAAAAATCATATTATCAAACCTAGTATAAGTCGTCATTTAGAAATGTTTCCTCGTAGATGGAATGGGAACTCCAGTAATACACATGATACAAAGAGTTAGAAGGATCGTAACTTTTTGGGTCTTAATCCATCATTTGGAAGGGAAATTGTCTCCCATGTATTATCATCATATGAAGAATTAATATCGTGTGTTAATAAGATAAGTAATGAATTTTATGAGTCATATATCATTGAATGGAAGCCAAATAAGAAGAGGATGGGAGAGAGAAATATGGATTAAGGGAAGAAGGGAAAGAAGGATTTTCTCTTATGTTATAACTGTGGATAGAATCACCCTAGGGAGTGCTTAAAAGAAATGAGAGCCTGTTATAAGTGTGGAGAAAAAGGCCACCATGCTTGTTATTTGAAGTGTAAGAAAAAGTTTCAAATGTAAAATGCTTCATCTTCAAGGACTAGGGACACTTCGTGAATCAATTTCCCAATCATCAGAGTATACCCCAAATGATTCTATTAGATAATAATCATGTTGTGATATTACTGCAGATGAAGAGAAATGATTTGTGATCTTATGTTATTATTAAATAATTGTGTCATTTGAGTATTGTATTAATGATGTACACTTTATAAGAATTATAGAGTACATAAGATTTTTACTGCAGTACTATTTCATTGAGGATTTTAGATTGATGGTATTGTGAAAAGGGACTCAAAAACAAGTTAATATTTTTAGAAAATACATGGTTGAGGGAACAAAAAATAATATTATGGTCCTGATTCTGGGGTATTGATTTTGGAATAATAGATGATTTTTTTGGATAAATTATATTGGATATTCTTGACTAACATGAAACTAATTAATTCTTTTTTTATTCCATCATTGTTGGAGGTTACACCATATTTGGATATAAGGGGTATATCCAGTATTCTATGTCTTACCAAAGGAAAAAAGGAAGTATATAAACATTAAAATAATGTTTTATGGTAATTTACGGTGTTACCATGTTTTATGAGAATACATGATGATGGTATTCACATGTTAATATGAAGAAAAAGAGATTGTCATTATGTTTACATTCCTTATATAGTTTGGACTATGATTTTGGACAGAAGTATTTTAGATAAGTCTAATGGTTGGAATAGATTAAGTGGGACATCAGATACTACTGTTTATGGTTAAAACATTTTGTAAGATTATTATTGTACTGTTATAAAAAGGACAACTCAGAGGTCGGGGACAACCCGTCGCGTCTGGCAAGGTAGTGAAACCTGAACCCGCATTGAAGGGAGAAAATAGAGAATCATCTACCCCTGGCCTACGTGATGTCCTAGTTTTTATAATTTAGTTTTTTTTAATGTTATAAAAGATAAATTAAAATTTCATTTTTTGGAACCCTAAATGATTAAGATAAATAAAATAAATTTGAGTACTATTATCTTTTGGAGTGAAAATTTAGATTGTCTTAGAAATTAGTTAAAGGATAGAACCCTACTTCTCATGTCTTTTTCTCCTTATTCTATGAAGAAATTAATTGTTAAACTTTAGGGAAAGGATATTAAACCCAATAATGTGTTATCTTAAAACCTTACATTGTTTTTGAACTGATGATATTTTAATCATCATTGATTTATGTCTTTGAGGCCCTCAATTTTCCATTCACATGTTTGTGGCTGATGAACTCAATCAATACCTATAAATATTTATGTTTTTCCTCAAAATATAATTTCCACCAATGTTCTTCTATTCAAAATCCTAAATTGGTGGCGAATTTTTGGTTTGTCTTTCCCTCTTATTAAGACTATATTCTTGTAACCATGTTTCTGATGTAAATTTTCCAAAAAGGTATTATCTATTTTCAACCATTTATTTTCGAAGAACAATTTCAAATTTCAAGGATTTAATTTAATGAAGGATGGGAGAATATAACACACCAGTATTTCATAATACATTTTTTCATTAAAGTAATTAAATAGCTTGCGCCGAACACAACACTAAGTTCAAGCGCACCAAGACCTACCAAACCAGACGTCTAAAAATATAATATGAATAGTACTAACTTTATGTTGAATTTTATATAATCTATATAATTTTAACATCCCTATTATGTGTTTCTATACATAATATAAGAACAAATTCAATTTTTCAAATAAAAGAAGTATCTATTTAAAAATGAAATTTACCGCTTTTTGATAGTGAACCATTTTTAAATCCAATATTTAACACTTTTATATATTCCATTTAATGAAACTAAATTTTTTATTAGAATCAAGATATATAAATTTAGGTTGGATAAATTTTTAGTACTAATCTGGTAACTTTCATATTTTGATGAATAGTAAAAATATTAAATTTTAAATGAAAACTACTTTAATAATCAAAATAATATGAAGTATTAAATTCTTAATATGAGTAGTTTTAAATTATAATTTGATTATATTTTTTTCATTTAATATAATTTCTGTCTTTTTAACTAATTTCACACTTAAATTGGACATAAACACATATCAAACTTTTGTTGGTTTTTACTTCTCAAAAACCCGCTTTCCAGTTTTGAGAACAGGAATTAATTTTAAATTAATTAATGAAACATCTATGTTTTTAATTGAGTAAAATAGACATCATTTTTGGATTCAAAATATCCAAATTATCTGAGGGTGAATTTTTGGTATTTTTCTGAAAAATTCAATTTTTGATGAATAGTGAAAAACATTGTGTTATTGTTTAAAACTGACTTTTATTTAAATAAATATTATTTTTAATTAAATTTATATTTGAGTAAATGTAGATACATAATACTTATATTAGTCCAATTTAATTCATTGGAGTCATTTTATAATAATATTTGATGTATAAAATTTTCTTGAACTCTTTAATGTATTTTACCCACTTTCTAGGCACATTTGCAAATTGTCATAAAACAAAAATTTACCACTTCTGTGAATTTAATTTCAAAAATCAGAGAGACAAGGTTGACATCATTAATTAAAATGTGGTTCAATGGGATGAAAATAATTTTCGGTGAATAGTATCATTTGAATTTTATTTACCACGGGTAAAAGTAAATCAGGCAATTAAAGGAAAAGTGATATTATAATTATCCTAACACATGTCATAATTTTATTGTATTAGTGTACTTTGACCAATATCACCCTTAGGTATAAAATATGATCATTTTGGATCTACTTGTATTAGATTAGGAAATTTATTATTATTTTATTTAAATAATAGTTAAAAGTGTTAAATCGAAATTTTTATAACTGAACCATTTTTAATATAGGGTTATACTTAAGATAATTTCGGATATAAATATTCATTAGAAAAATAAAAATATTTCCTAAATCATGGTATTTTATTTATAATTTTAAGACCTTAAATAATTAAATTTATTTATGACACAATGATGATGAAGTAATTAAATTATTAATGAAAGACTAGAATAATTGATGTTATAAATATTAAAATAAATGTAAATTGACACTTGGGATGAATTACAAGAATTTTATAGTCTAATATGACATTTTAGGGTTGATTAAATGATCATTTTTCAAATTAATCAGGCTCTTATGACTTTCACAAAAAAACATATACTAAATAGTGTCCAAATTGAAATAAATGAGTTTTAAAAAAATTTATATTATTAAATGGTATAATACTAAAAAAACAAGGTTAGGTCAAAGGAGATATAAATATATATATATATCATTAATGAAATAATTTATGTTCACTTGGAATTTTTTAGTAATTTTAGTAACCATATAATATAAAAATGCAAGGAGACATTGTAAATGTTAAACTAGTTAACTAAGAGTTAAATCTAAATTATAAGGTTTATATAGCGACCAAAAAATGTCTAAAACTAATTGGTTGAGAGGATTTAGACCCATCCCCACCTTAACCTAGAAATATATTCCATTTGGAGTAATTAGAAACCAAAAATGATTTTATAATAAAATAATATTTCAAGTATTTCTTTAAGTGACTCTCACCTCTCTTATAAAAGGGTACTTTCCCTTCTCTGAATTTCACACCTCCAAACCCATTTGTCTCTACCAACCCCTTCTCAATTATCCTCCCAACTACCCCCACTTATTCCTACAAGCCTTAATTTGGTCAGAAATCCAACCTAAGGATCCTTTTTCTTCAAATCAAAAGGAAGAACCTGAAGAAGAGGTAATTATTTCAACACCCCTTTCAAATTCATTTCTTCTTCCACATCCTCATTCATTTTTTTTCTGTACAAAAATACTAAATCCAATACCTTCTACATACTATTATGTTATTATAAATATGGTAAATACATATTCATTATTCTATACATCCTATGAATGACAAAGTCACCATAAGTGTGTATGTACGGCTTAAAATCTCCATGTTGTGGTGTGGTTTGTTAGTCGAAACTTCATTATTTAGATGGGTATAATATTTAGTATAATTGATGTAAATAAAAAATATAACAGGAAAATGATTCTTTATATATAATATAATATCCAATTAAATATTATTTCATCATCAATGGAATGATATTGTTGCTCGTGCCTATGTACGTCTTACCATCTCCACAACACGATGTGATTCATTTCCACGTTCACCATTATACGATGATTATAAAAATATATATTATTAACAAATATGTAATATAAGACATAATAATGCTACTGGAAATATATATATACATACATATATATCTCATTCACTTACTTCCATTCAATACGATATGAAAACGGAAATGGCATTTATGCGTACGTGCGGCCTACCATCTCCATAAACGGTGTTTTCCATTTCATATATCTATCTATTATACATATTGATATTCTGAATATATATGATACATAAAAAATGTTTTATATTATGGAGTTAATTAAATCATGATATAAGTGATACAATCAAGAATTACAAGTTAAAACACGTACGATAAAGAAAACGATTATTCCCTAGAATGTTATTTTAACTTAGAAATTATTTTTAAATGGGTAGTATAACTCCATAAATGAATAAAGTATGATATCATAAATATGAATATGGCTCTATTATATTTTAATAACATAATATGGTCATTATATAGGAGGTTAAACGTACTGTCGACCAAAGGAATGTACAGGGTAAGGGCTAATTCCTCAATCTCATTATTATCCGAGATTATTTATGTGTAAGTATTTACTAGAAAATATTTATCATACACTTCCCTATTTCATAAATGAGATTTCAAAGGTATTATTTTTAAGGGACTATTTAACTGAAACATCATTTTAAAAGTTTAAAATATTTATTCTTCTATAGCTTTCTCATTAATGTCTATGTTTTCAATTTGTGTTTAACGATTTATTTATATGAACATGAATGTTTTAAAATTTTAATTCTCCTCAAAAGTTTCAAAGTGGAATCAGAAACTTTGATTCAAAAATATTTTTTAAATGTATTCATTTTTGAAATGTGTGACTTTTAAATGATTTCATGAAAAATGTATTTTTCTCTCAAAGATTTTTACTGATCATTTTTAACTATGTCAACATCCTTTACTGGATATTATTCCCGATTCAGGTTTATTTGTTATAATAAAATATTCCCTATTTTATTGAATGAGATGTGATATTTTTTACTATTCATTTACTATTTTTATACGAATATTTATTTATTGTGAAAGTATTTGCATTTTGTATTCTAGTTTTAATACAAATTTCTATGTTATGTTTCAACATTTTTATATGGGAAATTCATTGGACATAGTAAGTGATGGGTGGAGCCCTCTATAGCTCATTTAAGTATTGGTAGATCCCATGATACTAACTAGGGTCTTGTAACAAGGCCTTGAATAAATTTATATTTAGGTTCTTTGCATGAGGCCTTGAATTTGTGGTTAAGATGTCCAGAATTATGCATTCCATCATTATGAAATTTTTTTTAATGTTACATGTGACTATTCAACAAGAAGAATATCCATGTGAATAATTAAATGGTATTATTGTATATATATTTTCCATATTGTGTTGTTTTTTATGTTTAAAGTACTTGTGTTTAAATTTTATACCTTTCCATAAAATTTTATGATTATTTATGATAGCTTCTACTATATTGTTTATCCTTACAAAGCATCTGAGATCACCCCTTTATTATATTTTATTTTTACAGGATGATAAAATGTATATTAGGATTTATGTGAAGGTTTAATCTAAGGGAGTAATGGAATTATTAGTGGATTATTTATTCTATGTTTTATTCTAGAAATTGTAATTTGACATTCAGGTATGTGATCTATTTTTCAAAACTGCTAAACTGATCAGGACATCAGGACTTGATTCCTTGTAATCCTTCCAATGTATTAAAATAATGCACTAACTCTAGGTAATTGGTGTCACAGCGTTAAAAAGGGATGAAAAAAATAAATTACTTATAAAATGAATAGAAATTTATACTTATAGGGATTATAATGTGCTTTAGAATTTTCATGTCATAAAAGATCATTATGATTATGGGATATTTCAAATGGATGTAAGAAAAAAAAATTCATAATATGAATTTATTTTAGGTCATGTATATGAATGAAATGACTCTTTCAGTGTTTCAAAATAGATTGATAAGTTATGAATGTTTTGAAGGTCCATTTGTTGATTAAATAAATCTTCTCAATGTTAAAAAACTTATCTTGATTATGCATTTAAAGAGTTTATTTAATCCTGAATATAGATAATTTTTTTATATAAGACGGTCGGTGGGATAATAATAGTATTTAGAATATTAAATATACATGATATGATTATTATTGAAAATCATATCATGAAACTTCACTCTGATGGTGTGGATAGGTAGGTTGTAACAGCCCAAGATTTTATAAAGAAATATTCTTTTTTTTTATTTATGTATTGTGTTGTACGATACACCAAAAGGAGCTTGCACAACACGCATCCTTGTCTTGCCTTGCATTACACGCAATCGCGACCTTCCTCGATAGCGTGTGTAATACGCAATACCGAGTTTCACTAAACAACGATGTGCTATTAAAATATTATTAAAACTAGCCGTTATGAATAGTAATAACCACTTTTTAAAATTCTGTAAATCTTATTTTTCAAAATGAACTTCATTCTTGGATTCGGAGTATCGAATTTAGCCTAAGGTGAAATTTTGGTACTTTTCGGATAACTTTCATATTCTGATGAATAGTGAAAAATTACTAAATTATAATTAAAAACAACTTTTTTAATTGAAATAATTAATAGTGATAAATTATTAATTTGAGTGGTTTTAAAGTATATTTAGAATATATTTTTACAATTTAATACAATGTTGGTCATTGGTTGTAATTTCACATTTAAACCAGACATAATCAAGTGTCAATCTTTTGATATATATTGTTTCCTAAAAACACGCTATTTATTTTAACAGCGGGATTTAATTATAAAATTAATTAATGCAACTTCTATTTTATGAATTTGGTAAAATAGATTTCATTTTTGAATTCGGAATATGAAATATATCTTAGGATGAAATTTTGGCATTGTTCTGAAAAACATCAATTTTTCTTGAATAGTGAAACTACTAAGTGGTAGTTAAAAAAACTGAATTTTTCATAAAACTTAATTTTGCCGCTTCTGTGAATGGAATTTCGAAAATCTGAGAAACACGGTTAATATCAAGGACTAAAATGTGGTTCAATGAGATGAAAATAATTTTTTGGTGAATAGTAACTTTTTACTTTTTTACCGCGGTTAATAGTAAATAGGGTAACTAAGGGTAAATATGATATTACTATTACCCTAACACATGTCCTAATTCTATTGGACAAGTGTAATTCGACCAAAAACAAACTTAGGAATAAAATATGACCATTTAGGCCCACTTGGATTAGATTAGGACATTTATTATTAATTTATTTAAAGAAAGGTTAAAATAGTTAAAATCAACGTTTAATAAGTAAATAATTTTTAATATGGGGTTATACATAAGATATATTCGATTGTAAATATTCATTAGAACTCTAAAAATATTTCCTACATGATGGTATTTTATTTGTAATTTTTAGACATCAAATAATTTAATTTATTTATGACACAACGATGATGCAGTAATTATCTTATTAATGAAATATTGACATAATTGATGTTATAAACACCAAAATAAATGTAATTTGAGATTGTTTATGAATTCCAATAATTTTATAGGTTACTATGATATATTAATGTTGATTTAATCAACTTGGTTCGAACATTTAATTCTGTTATGACTTTCACAAAAATCATATATCAAATAGTGTCAAAATTGACACAAAATAGTTTTTAAATCAAATATTATATTATTAATTGTTATTGTATTCCTAAAAATCTAAGGTTCGGCCAAATGACTTAGATAAGGATATATATATTAATAATAAACAATTTGGGGTTCGTTTGGCATGTTATAGTAAGTTTATTAATCATATAGTGAAAGAAAACAAAAAGACATGGTAAAAGTTAAATTATTTAACTTAGAGTTAAATTTAATTGATAAGGTTAAAATAATATCCTAAACTTGTCTAAATTCTATTGGTTGATAGGATTTCGACCCATCCCCACTTTAGCTTTGAAATAAGACCCTTTGGAATCATTATAAACCGATTTTTACTTTAATATAAAATAATATTTTGAGATATTCCTAAGTTGCCCCTCTCCTCCCCTATAAAAGGACACCTCCTCCCCCTCCTCCTCACACAAATTTGAGCACTCAAGCTCGGCCAACCCCTGCCAAAATCTCTTCTCCACTTCCCTAGCAACATCCTAGAGGTTCTGGTCTTCCTCAAAGACCAATTTTAGTTCCCTAAGAGGAGGTCTCCAAAAGGTGCTTCAAAGAAGAGGTAATTACCGTTACCTATTCTTTCATCTTTATTTCTTCTTCCACTTCTTCTTCTTAGGTTGTTTCATTATGAAGTAATAACATCAGTATCACTCATATACTGATATGTTATTATAAATATGAAACAACCCTATTTCACCATCTATCCATCCTACGGAAAAAGAAATCACCGCGCGTGCGTACGTACGGACTACCGTCTCCACGACGCGATGAGATTCATTCTCCATGTTAACCATTTAAGAATGATTATAATGTATATATAAGAAATAATAATGAAATATATGACATTATAAAGCTACTGGATTTATGTATATATATACATATGTATGTCATCTACTTACTTCCATTTCAAGACAATAAGGAAAGGAAAATAGCGTTCATGCGTACGTACGGACTACCGTTTCCATGAACGGTGTTTTTCATTTTATTTATCTGGCTATTATATATATATATATATACTGAATATATATGATATATAAATCATATTTTATATTCTGGAAGTGAGTAAATCGTGATATAAGTAATAATGATGTCAAGAACAACAAGTCAAAACACCTACGATAAATAAAACGATTTTACCCAAAACGCTTCTTTAACATGGAATTTACAAATGAACGGGTAATATAATGTCATAAGTGAACCATATATGATATCATAACAATGAATATGATTCTGTAATAAGTCAATAACGTGATTTAAATCATTATACAGGAGGTTCGGACACATACGAAGCAAATTGGACCTAAGGTAAGGGAAATATCACAATCTCATTTTTATCCGAGATTGTTTATTCGTGAGTATTTACTGGGGTGCATTTTATCATCCACATCCATGTTCCTTCAATATGTAATATTGTTTCCATCCACTTACAATAGTTTAAATCCAATTTTACTCTTCGGTGAGTTTTTAGTAAAGAATATGAAAGGAATCTTTTGTCGCTTTTTCATACGAGGTACTTTTTGACTTTTCCAACAAAAGTACGAAGAATGTTTTTTTTTAACTTAAACGGCATGAACGGATTTTTACGGTTTTATAAAGCCTTATTTTCATGAAGCTTCCTCCAAAAGATTTCATGACTATTTTTAATAAAATCTCTTTCTTTTAAAATTGCATGATGTTTTGTGAAAATAAATTGATTTTGAAGAAGAAAGGATATTTTCCTCAAGAATTCATTTCAAGTGTTTTATCAAAATTATTTTCCATCTAAGATAATAAAGGGTTATGTTTCTATCCATATTTTTACATTGATTTGACTATGTTGTGATGGAATTATGTTTATGAATTCCTTTATCTTATATGAATGGTTTTATGATGTCATGTTGTTTTAAGAATCCCATTTTTATTACATGGGTTATGAAATGATGTATGATTTATGATTTTGTGGCACACATAAGAATGGTATCATTATGAGATGGGTGGGACCTATATCTCCCTCCAATGAATTGGGTAAAGATTTTATATCTCATGAGATAGACATGGCTGAAATGGTAGGTTATACCAGTTCAGTGAAACAGGACTGAAACGAGGGTTACTCGATTCAGAAAGGGACTTTGTCCACTAAGATAGTCTTGGCAATGAGTCTTGACTAACAAGAAATGATTTTCTATGATTATGTGTGTATGCCACAAAGTTTCATGTTTTAAGTTATGATTATTTGGATTACATTTCACTTCTTTGATATATCCCATGTTATGATATTATGAGCTCTTTTGCAGGTTAAGATTTCCAAAAGCTATGTATATGATGTGATTGACTTTTCTTTTGTTTACCCTTACTGAGCATTTGAGCTCACCCTTTTATGTTTTCTTTTCCCCAGGATATAAAGAAAGGTTTTAGGTAGAAAAAAGGGATGACCTTTATGGGAGATATTGAAGATCTTTCACCACGATTAGAAGATTATGTTCCAAGTTTCCAAAGACACTAAACTATTACGATCCTTTAGTGTGTGTTTTTGTTACGTACTAAGTATTCCGCAAATGTAATGTAATGTCCATGTACGTCAAGCTTCGGGTCTCTACAGTTGGTATCAGAGGAAAGGTTTAGTCAACCTTTGGAAACTAGGATGCGAAAACGTTAGTGAGATTCCTAGAGATATTTCTAAGGTATGTCTAGGGATGCCCCTAAGGATAAGTATACGTATAGGATATAGTCCTAGAACTATGGTAACGATATTAGATTAAACCAAAGATGATAGATATTTAAGTTACTCCCCCTTTATTATGATTTTTGCATCTAACACTATTCTGTTTGGGTTTTAGAAAATGGCTGGAAACAAGATGATTCATGATAATGGAGGATATGAAGGACAATGGAATGATATTCTTCATGAGAAACCAAATGAAATGGGATTTGGAAGTCCAAAAATCATTATTATGCCGAATCAATCATCGCGATATATGATTAACAAGGTGAAATTTAGTGGTATGCCTAATTCTTCAAAGAAGAGGAAGATAGAATATTATGCATGTTCGCATGTTGAGGAGCATAAAGAAAGGAATATTGAGATTTCTAAAGAAGGGAAGAAGAACCTTGAGGAATACCTCAAATGGAGGGACCGATGTTATCTGTGTGGAGAAAAGGGTCATAGAGTGACAGACTGTTATGGAGTTCAATGTCTTATTTGTGGATAACATGGGCATTACCCAACTCAATGCCCTGACCTAAAAAGTTACTTCTAAATCAAGGAAGGACTTATTCCAGGATAATCATTGATGTGGATGGACTGAAGTGTTTTGGTATTCAAGAATAATGTTGTTGAGGTACTTTTATGGTGTATTGAAATATTTAAGTATTGGTCTATTGTGGTTTTCAATAATTTTAAGGTACCAATAACTATGAAAAGTGATTCAAATATTTTGGAAAGTAGATGATAAGTGCATAATTAAAGGATAAGAAGATAATGAGATGTTTGGTTGTATTCATGAGCTCATGATTGATATAAGGACTAAGTGATATCATGGTTTGAGTATAAATAATTTTGTGGATTTTGGTATGTGTAAAGTGTTAACTTTTAACTGCATTCAGGTTTTCATTAAGGTTCAATGGGTATTCAAGAGTATACATGATTAAGGACTTTGAATGTTTGGAATGTGACCAAAAAAACATATCTTATGGTATATGGGGATCAACGATGATATTAAATCTCTGGTAATTGTTTTCACTATGTTATGAGAGTAGACTGCAGTATTATGGATAAGCCTAAAGATTGGAATGGATTGTGTTGGACGTAAGTTAGTATTGTTTAAGGATAGAATTTTTTTTTCGATATTATTGATGGGATGTTATAGTAATATAGTTTTGTAAAAAGGACAACCTGCAGGACGGGCGACAGCCCATCGCTTCGGACAAGGCTGTGGGAATCGAACCCACAACCGAAGTGCGACTGGCCTTTATCGCCTACCACTGGCCTACAGGAAGTCCCTGTTTAGTAGAAACTAGTTTTATTATATTAAGCAGTATGATATATGAAGTATAAGTCCATTTTAGGAACCATATATGATTAATCTCACTATAGATCGAATTATGCATATAATTTTTGCTAACCTTTTGTTTGAGACAGATGGAATGACCTGTCATTCTATCACATGATATGCTAACACTTCACGAATAACAAATTCAACTTCATTTATTTAAGAGATGAAGTGGAAATTGTTCAAAGCACGAACAACAGTGAGATTGTACCAAAATAAAGTAAGTATTTATTCTAATTCAAATTTTCAACTTTAGGGGAAATGATCTTGAAAACCAAAAATGTTGTCCTAGTGATCTTATATCTGATGAATCAGATGGTACCTTATATCATCACAAATCTATGGATTTGTGATTACTGGATTTTCCATAGCCATGTTCTCTACCACTCTCCATCAGAACATAATGGTTAGATTTCTCTTCCATATCCATATTTTCACCTATGTGGAAACCTAATGATTAGTTTATTTGGGTAACCGTTACGTTTCATACTTTTGTTTTTAAAGATTGGTTTTGATATTCCTTTTTACGATGTGGGTTTCTATTAAAGAAACTTTCAAATAGTAAACCATTAATAACCCCGACGAATTTCGAGGGCGAAATTCATTTTAAGGGGGGTAGAATGTAACAGCCCAAGATTTTATAAAGAAATATTCTTTTTTTTTATTTATGTATTGTGTTGTACGATACACCAAAAGGAGCTTGCACAACACGCATCCTTGTCTTGCCTTGCATTACACGCAATCGCGACCTTCCTCGATAGCGTGTGTAATACGCAATACCGAGTTTCACTAAACAACGATGTGCTATTAAAATATTATTAAAACTAGCCGTTATGAATAGTAATAACCACTTTTTAAAATTCTGTAAATCTTATTTTTCAAAATGAACTTCATTCTTGGATTCGGAGTATCGAATTTAGCCTAAGGTGAAATTTTGGTACTTTTCGGATAACTTTCATATTCTGATGAATAGTGAAAAATTACTAAATTATAATTAAAAACAACTTTTTTAATTGAAATAATTAATAGTGATAAATTATTAATTTGAGTGGTTTTAAAGTATATTTAGAATATATTTTTACAATTTAATACAATGTTGGTCATTGGTTGTAATTTCACATTTAAACCAGACATAATCAAGTGTCAATCTTTTGATATATATTGTTTCCTAAAAACACGCTATTTATTTTAACAGCGGGATTTAATTATAAAATTAATTAATGCAACTTCTATTTTATGAATTTGGTAAAATAGATTTCATTTTTGAATTCGGAATATGAAATATATCTTAGGATGAAATTTTGGCATTGTTCTGAAAAACATCAATTTTTATTGAATAGTGAAACTACTAAGTGGTAGTTAAAAAAACTGAATTTTTCATAAAACTTAATTTTGCCGCTTCTGTGAATGGAATTTCGAAAATCTGAGAAACACGGTTAATATCAAGGACTAAAATGTGGTTCAATGAGATGAAAATAATTTTTTGGTGAATAGTAACTTTTTACTTTTTTACCGCGGTTAATAGTAAATAGGGTAACTAAGGGTAAATATGATATTACTATTACCCTAACACATGTCCTAATTCTATTGGACAAGTGTAATTCGACCAAAAACAAACTTAGGAATAAAATATGACCATTTAGGCCCACTTGGATTAGATTAGGACATTTATTATTAATTTATTTAAAGAAAGGTTAAAATAGTTAAAATCAACGTTTAATAAGTAAATAATTTTTAATATGGGGTTATACATAAGATATATTCGATTGTAAATATTCATTAGAACTCTAAAAATATTTCCTACATGATGGTATTTTATTTGTAATTTTTAGACATCAAATAATTTAATTTATTTATGACACAACGATGATGCAGTAATTATCTTATTAATGAAATATTGACATAATTGATGTTATAAACACCAAAATAAATGTAATTTGAGATTGTTTATGAATTCCAATAATTTTCTAGGTTACTATGATATATTAATGTTGATTTAATCAACTTGGTTCGAACATTTAATTCTGTTATGACTTTCACAAAAATCATATATCAAATAGTGTCAAAATTGACACAAAATAGTTTTTAAATCAAATATTATATTATTAATTGTTATTGTATTCCTAAAAATCTAAGGTTCGGCCAAATTACTTAGATAAGGATATATATATTAATAATAAACAATTTGGGGTTCCTTTGGCATGTTATAGTAAGTTTATTAACCATATAGTGAAAGAAAACAAAAAGACATGGTAAAAGTTAAATTATTTAACTTAGAGTTAAATTTAATTGATAAGGTTAAAATAATATCCTAAACTTGTCTAAATTCTATTGGTTGATAGGATTTCGACCCATCCCCACATTAGCTTTGAAATAAGACCCTTTGGAATCATTATAAACCGATTTTTACTTTAATATAAAATAATATTTTGAGATATTCCTAAGTTTCCCCTCTCCTCCCCTATAAAAGGACACCTCCTCCCCCTCCTCCTCACACCAATTTGAGCACTCAAGCTCGGCCAACCCCTGCCAAAATCTCTTTTCCACTTCCCTAGCAACATCCTAGAGGTTCTGGTCTTCCTCAAAGACCAATTTTAGTTCCCTAAGAGGAGGTCTCCAAAAGGTGCTTCAAAGAAGAGGTAATTACCGTTACCTATTCTTTCATCTTTATTTCTTCTTCCACTTCTTCTTCTTAGGTTGTTTCATTATGAAGTAATAACATCAGTATCACTCATATACTGATATGTTATTATAAGTATTAAACAACCCTATTTCACCATCTATCCATCCTACGGAAAAAGAAATCACCGCGCGTGCGTACGTACGGACTACCGTCTCCACGACGCGATGAGATTCATTCTCCATGTTAACCATTTAAGAATGATTATAATGTATATATAAGAAATAATAATGAAATATATGAAATTATAAAGCTACTGGATTTATGTATATATATACATATGTATGTCATCTACTTACTTCCATTTCAAGACAATAAGGAAAGGAAAACAGCGTTCATGCGTACGTACGGACTACCGTTTCCATGAACGGTGTTTTTCATTTTATTTATCTGGCTATTATATATATATATATATACTGAATATATATGATATATAAATCATATTTTATATTCTGGAAGTGAGTAAATCGTGATATAAGTAATAATGATGTCAAGAACAACAAGTCAAAACACCTACGATAAATAAAAAGATTTTACCCAAAACGCTTCTTTAACATGGAATTTACAAAAGAACGGGTAATATAATGTCATAAGTGAACCATATATGATATCATAACAATGAATATGATTCTGTAATAAGTCAATAACATGATTTAAATCATTATACAGGAGGTTCGGACACATACGAAGCAAATTGGACCTAAGGTAAGGGAAATATCACAATCTCATTTTTATCCGAGATTGTTTATTCGTGAGTATTTACTGGGGTGCATTTTATCATCCACATCCATGTTCCTTCAATATGTAATATTGTTTCCATCCACTTACAATAGTTTAAATCCAATTTTACTCTTCGGTGAGTTTTTAGTAAAGAATATGAAAGGAATCTTTTGTCGCTTTTTCATACGAGGTACTTTTTGACTTTTCCGACAAAAGTACGAAGAATGTTTTTTTAACTTAAACGGCATGAACGGATTTTTACGGTTTTATAAAGCCTTATTTTCATGAAGATTCCTCCAAAAGATTTCATGACTATTTTTAATAAAATCTATTTCTTTTAAAATTGCATGATGTTTTGTGAAAAGAAATTGATTTTGAAGAAGAAAGGATATTTTCCTCAAGAATTCATTTCAAGTGTTTTATCAAAATTATTTTCCATCTAAGATAATAAAGGGTTCTGTTTATATCCATATTTTTACATTGATTTGACTATGTTGTGATGGAATTATGTTTATGAATTCCTTTATCTTATATGAATGGTTTTATGATGTCATGTTGTTTTAAGAATCCCATTTTTATTACATGGGTTATGAAATGATGTATGATTTATGATTTTGTGGCACACATAAGAATGGTATCATTATGAGATGGGTGGGACCTATATCTCCCTCCAATGCATTGGGTAAAGATTTTATATCTCATGAGATAGACATGGCTGAAATGGTAGGTTATACCGGTTCAGTGAAACAGGACTGAAACGAGGGTTACTCGATTCAGAAAGGGACTTTGTCCACTAAGATAGTCTTGGCAATGAGTCTTGACTAACAAGAAATAATTTTCTATGATTATGTGTGTATGCCACAAAGATTCATGTTTTAAGTTATGATTTTTGGGATTACATTTCACTTCTATGATATATCCCATGTTATGATATTATGAGCTCTTTTGCAGGTTAAGATTTCCAAAAGCTATGTATATGATGTGATTGACTTTTCTTTTGTTTACCCTTACTGAGCATTTGAGCTCACCCTTGTATGTTTTCTTTTCCCCAGGATATAAAGAAAGGTTTTAGGTAGAAAAAAGGGATGACCTTTATAGGAGATATTGAAGATCTTTCACCACGATTAGAAGATTACGTTCCGAGTTTCCAAAGACACTAAACTATTACGATCCTTTAGTGTGTGTTTTTGTTACGTACTAAGTATTCCGCAAATGTAATGTAATGTCCATGTACGTCAAGCTTCGGGTCTCTACATAGGTGTTTCTAATTGAAAGAAAAGGGTTAAGTAGATTACATATTGGATATAAATATCTATAGAGATGGGATTAAGAGGTTTTTCAAACTGTGTAAAAAATAGATATTGGTAATTTTATAAAAAATGTATTGTCAAGAAATCAAAATCGGGATCATTACTAATGTTTCATGCAAAAAAATTAGGTTGGTTTAGGATCCTTCTATAGAGTTAGAAAGGATGGATAAGAATATTTATGGATGTACTATAGGTTGTATCATGTTTGTTTTGTTATCAACTTTACCTATTTTCTATTATTAATTGAGAATAACTAGTATATATTAATCAAATTATCGTGGGAGTCATTGGATTTATGTGAGGAACATTCTTAAGTACTCTATAAGGACTAAAGATATGTTTTTTTTTCTTTAGAGGATACAATGAACTTCTTGTAAAGGGTTGCACAAATTATATTTTTTAATCTTAAAATAATGAGCTTAGATCTCAATAGAGATTAGTTTTTTCCTAAACTAGTATAGATATTAGTTATAAGAGTCATAATAAATCCATTATAGAAGATTTAATAGTAGTGGTGGAATACATATATGCATCTAATGCTATGAATGAAGTTATTTTGATCAAGGAATTCATTACTAATCATGGTTTGGTTCCTATAATCAAGGGAGAATTTGATGAATATTATGATATTTATTTGGTTGTTTATAAATTAATTAATGCATGTTTCGCCAAAGTACTAAACATGTCATTCACAAATACAAACTCAAGTAAAATATTATTGAGACGGGTAATATTATGATTTGTCGGCTGGATAAAAATGAGAATATAAAAGATACATTGATGAAATCATAACCACAACAACAATATGAGGATCATGGATAATATATGGGTGTAATAAACATGATATATTTATGGTAATTATTATAAAATGTGTTTTTTTTGATAATAAATTAAATCTCCAATTATTATTTATCCATCTATGTTGTAATTTTTTTATGTAAAATATCCCTAGTTATTGATTATCAGGGAGTATTATGGATTTAGATGATATGTTAGAAATAAATTAAAAAGAATATTAAACTCATTTGAAACAGTTGTATATGGTATAAAAAATTAGATTCATGGGGTTATATGTAGAGAATTATTGCTTCATCTGACTGACCAATGTATATCATGGAATGACAAGAACTATTATAAATGAAATTCCCTATTTTTTAATAAATGAATGTATTATTAAATAATTCAGGTCTATAAAACACATAAAATACTTTGGATATTTAAATATTTATATGGTCTGTGAAATTTCAAGGTCCATTAAGCATCATTTCCCTTTATAATATTGTTATTATACAGTGAACAAATTATTATTATTATTATATATTTAAGAGTTAGGATAAATTTTAATTTTTATATACAAAATAAGAAATATCCTAGACCATTAGGATCATACCCTATGAATCACATTTATAAAAACTTCTGAGTGAGATAACATCATTGGTATTTTCCCTTTATCATTCCCAACACGAGATTCAAAAACTAAAGTACGAATAAATCCATTTATAGGATAAGTTCAAGATCATCAAGATCATGACCAAAACGTTTCATATCAAACCACCCCTGAAAATATCACAATTGCACACCTTACCTTTAGAGGTTTTTCTAATATTTTAAGGTCTTTTATATCAAGACCATAACTATATAAATTATTATATTTTTTATAAAATGATAATATTTACCTTTTATGAATATTATTTTGTTTTTTAATGTGTATATAATGAGTATGAAAAATATTGATTTTATATGATGAAATAAAAATTGTATTTTGGGATATTTATAGATTCAATCAAGACATTCTTTTTTTATGATTTCAATATTTTATGAAAAAATCAGACATTAGAAAAATATTATTATCAATTTATTTTAATTAAATATAAACGATAATATAATTTTATGAAGTTTAAAAAAATAAGTGTCATAACACTGTTATTGTCATAAAAATAATTATTTTTAAAAAATTGTGTATTTTTTTGTTTGAAAGTGTAAATTATCATAATTAATGATTTTTTATAAAAGAAATATTAATTTTTAAATATTCATGCCTAATTATGAAATTGTGTTTGTCATAATTTTTGAGAGACTGTTGGTTTTTGGCGTCAGAATTCAATACGGTATAAAAATATTATGTGCATTATGACATCATACAGATTGATAACTTTTGTAAAATATTCCATAAATATTTCCAAGACCAAATATATAATTCCCCATGTAAATAATGTGTTTCTACTTTATTTGATTAATATTTTGAACCCTTAATGAATCCTCTAAAACATATATTATATTTTATGGTTTTAAATTTAATTCTTTGTAAACTTGACTCACCTCTACATCACCAAGGCTATTAGTTTAATGAAATTGGTTACTAAAATTTTAAAATAATTAGATCCACTACACTCTTAATGAAACAAGAGATAAACCCATTTTATAGTTTTTGTTTTTTATTATATTATTGTATACAGTCTAAAACCTAGGTTTAAAAAATAATAAATAACTCCCCTCTCTTTTCCTATATAATCCCACATAATATCCAATTTAACTTGACATAAAAACCATGTATTAGGAAATTAATCCACCCTATATTCTATATATACATCCCAAGGTTCCCCCAAACTATCATTAAGCTCCTCCCAAGCTTTTTGAAGCTCCCTCTCAGGGAAATTAATCTTCTCATTCTCCTCTTTTTTAACAAACCACCATTATGACTTTACTTTTTCAATTTTTTTAATATTAGGATGTGTTTTAGCATGTACATATTACTTTCCTTATTGTTTGGACATGATTATGCTCCCATTTCCCTCTCATTAATCCCTCCCATGATTCAATATCAACCCCTTTTATGTTGTCAAAATTATCTTTTTATTTTCCCTAAAAACCCTTTCTTTTATTAATACAATCACCATTTCTACTGAAGGGTATTCATCTAGATGTACCTAACTATTTTTCATTGGGGACATATATGAACAGAACCCACACCCCTTAATATCTAGGATTAAAATTGATTATGGGATTCCTTATGTTGTATGATGAATGTGGAACACTTATGCATGTACACGATATGAATGTAATGTGTAGGCTCATAATTATATAGACATAAAATGCATTACGTAATGTTTTTGTCTCAAGAGATATCATGTATTATATATGGGTGGTTATCCTCAGAAAAACATTTCTTGTTTTCTTTATTGTTATCCATGACTTATGTTTATTATGCAATTTTTTTAGTTGTTTCCACATTGCCATGTTGCCATTATGTTATCACCGAATATCGTGCTTCAGTATTCGTGTTTATGATTCTCACCCCTTTAATATTTAATTTAAATTCTTATTTACTAAAATATAATAGATTGATTATGTTACTAATTTTGATTAACTTATTTGGTTTTATAGCTTACCTCTTTCTTATGTATGTCCACAGGTTATACTGTGATGTTTTAGAAGAATTATTTAATTTTAGAATAATGTTAATGAAGTTTTCAATAATGTAATTGTATCTATGTTTCAAGTTCATGTTCTATGTACCTAATTTCGAAAATAAAATATTCCTCAATATATTTTGGGTTTTTATTAAATAAATCATAATGTAATTAATAATTAAATAAATATTAATAAATATATGGGTTTTTATAGTTGACATGAAAATAAATCCTATTTATTTTGGGGATTAGGATTAGAAAAATCTAGTGAAAGAATTATAGAGAATAATAAATAATGGAAAACATTCATAATTTTGGGTAAATTTTATATTATGTGGTTTCCAATCATATAAATTCATGTCAAGATACTATAAGTTGATGTGGATCTAGCATAAAGTAACCTATAGGTAATAACCCTGAAAAGGGTGCATTGAGATGGACTGGGTTGTTACCTAGAGCCTGAAAATGGGTCTAGATACACAATTGGTTTTAACAATCTTGGGTTATATGATTAGGTAAATTAAAACTCTCATTATGAACCATTATTAATGGAATAAATTATCATAATATTTTATTTTAGGAAATAGATATTGGATAACATAGATTAAAATCTATCAATTAATGGGTTAATGAATATATTTCATTTATCTGTTATTCCTTCAAAGTTCATATTATCCCATTCATGTGTTTAATAATATAAAAAATTATCATCTCTACTTTTCCCTTTATTCTAGTCAATGACAGAAAATATGAGGAACCGAGTCAACAACCAATGCATGGAGCAATGTGAAGATTTCCCAAACAAAATTCCCAACCTGATGGGAGAAGGAATTGCGAACTTCCAGACTATAAATTAACAATTGGCTAATATTTTGAACTTAAACATGAATCATAAAAAAATATTTAACCCCCCTAAGAAAAATAATGATTCAATTGAGGTGATTATATTTTTAAATCATTACATTAAAATTATCTCATTGATATTTATTCATAATATTCAAAGATAGTTGAATTTTGTTTCATCAAACTTAAAAACAATATAAATATAAAATGTGTATTATGAAATAATAATGACTCAATTTTTTCGTAATATAATACATAAATTGAACCTATGACCAAATATATAACTCCCCTTTCAAATAATGTTTTTTCAAGGTTGTTCGATTAATTTTATAAACCCTTAATAAATCCTCCACAACCTATATTATATTTTGAGGGTTTAAAATCAATACTTTATAAACATGACCCACTTTCACACCAACAATGATATTATATGAATTATTTCGGTTCATAAACGTCAAAAATAATAAAAACTACTTCACTTTAGAAAAATCAATGGGAAAACCCATTAGAAGGTATGTGGTTTTTATTACTATATTGTATGGAGTCCCAAACATATGTTTAAAAAATAATAAAGAACTTTGCTATATTTTTATATACAAACACACCCATGATCCCATTTATCTTCACAATAAAACCATGTATCAAGAAATTAATATTCCCTTTCCAATCGATAGCCCCCTAAATCCAACCCCAAAACCATAAATAATCTCCTCCCAATATTTTAGAATCTCCATATAAATGTAACTGATCATATCTTTCTCTAATGTATTCAAGAACATCATTTATGTTATGACTTATTTTTCTATTTTTTCATTTCGGGATATGTACTAATACATCTATTTTACAACACTTTTGATTTAAAAGTGATAAATTCCCCTTTTAGTCTTATAAATACCTCCCAAGGTTTTTTACCACCATTATGCTGCCAAATTTATCCTATGAATTTTTCATGTAAAACTATTATATTGGGAATATAATTTCCATTTACACTACAGTTTATTCATCAAGTTGTACCTATACATATTTTATTTTTGACTTAAATGTAAATAACCCTCTCTATTTATCTTTGGGGTTAAAATTGATGAAATCATCCTTATGTTCAATAATCAATGTGTCACACTTATGAATGTACATGATATAAAAGTGATATGTGGCCCCAGAATTATATATTTCTCCAATGAATTGGTTAATTTTTTTAATATAATGTTATATATATATATATGTTTCATGGGATGTTATAATAAGAAAATTGTTTTATGTTTTCTTGTTTATTTCTCTTGGATTTGGTTTAAGATGTCTAGTTTTAAGTTGTTTCCACATTCCCATGTTTCTTTTCTGTTATCATCAAATATCATGCATTGATGTTAATTTTTAGTATTCTCACCCATTTTATATACCATTGAAATTACATTTTTATAATATGTAATATTTTATCATCTTAGTCTTTTTTATTCCCATAATAGGATTTATATCTCACCCATTTCTTATATATGTCCCTAGTTTATCCTGTGAATTTTTAGAAGAATGATATAATTTTCGAAGCATGATAAAGATGTTTTTCAATAATTTTATTCTATCCACGTATCAATTTTATATGATATTTACATAATTTCCCAAATTGAAAAGTATATTAAATCATTTGTGGTTGTATTAAGTATACCTTTATGTAATATACCATGAAATAAAGTGTAATAAATATAGGGATTTTCATATTTTTTATAATATTAAAGTCTAGTTATTATTCATATTAGCATCAAAAAACACAAATAAAATCCTTAAGTGTAACACTAAATAATGGATAGAATCCTTAAATTTTGTTAATGTATACAATAAGTCATTTCTAATAAATTACATCCTTTTCTAGAAACAATTAGTTTATGTGGCTCCATAGAAGAGGTACCTAGGTGTAATAATCCTAAAATGTGTGAATGTATATATAATTTATCATCACCTGGTTTAAAATAATTGGCCTCCCTACACACATTGTCTAACAATACAAATTGATATGATTATTTAAATTCAAAATATCCATGTGTACAATTATTAAGGGAACAATAATTACTACAATATTTTATTTTAGGAAATATATAATGGATAAATTGTATTGAATCATTGAAATTAATAGGTAAATAAATATATTTCATTTATGATTTATCCTTTTCAATTTCATATTTTACCTTTATGTGATTAATAATTTTAAAATTTCCATCCCTAATTTTCCCATTATTCTACACAATGGACGGAAATATGAGGAACTAGAATATCAAACAATGTGATGGGAAAAGTGATGAATTCCCAAATGAGATTCCCAATTTAATGGGAGTAGGGATCATGAACTTCGTGACTTTAATTTCCTACTTGAAATATATTTTTAACCAAAATCAAGGTGAATTATTAAATACCCCTAGAAAGATAATGTTACAATTAATACCTTTATGTGAGAAAGGCCTCTAAATTTTAGTGGGTCTTCAAATACCTTAGTTCTGGAATAATGGATCTGATCTATTGAAAATATCATCATTAACCTCTAATTCTCTAAAAATATAATACTATACTAGATGTCTATCGAATAGAAGGGTAAGAAGATCAATTGTGTATTTTGGTCAAATATATGATTCCTGAGAAAGACATCAGAGGGAAGGATTGGAAGGAATTTAACGAAAAAAAATTGATAAATATTTTCATCTCACTCTTAAATTTAGAATTGAGAGGGATTTCCATTCCCATCAGAAAATGGACTATGAATATATTGGGGTGTTTGATGTCAACATTATATTATTTTTACTCTATATATTTGTGTTTTATTTTAACCTAAAATAAATTTTACCACATCTTTGTTGGGATGAAGATGATTCTATGAAAAGCCTTATAAATTTAGTACTTTTATAGTTGTAATAAAATAAATCAATGTGCCATCAAGGATAAAATAGATATAATTGAATTTTAAGGGTCTCAATGGAATAAGAAGCATAATATTGAGTTTAATTCTAGTGGTGTGATGGGGAAATATAATGGTGGTAACAAATTTTGACATCACACTTGTCAAAATCATGGGATAAAGAACCCCAAAAATTATATAAATGAAATTAGGAAATGATTTTGGTGATGGTGGGAAGGGAACCTAGCTGGAAATTTTCATCCAGATAAACCCACCAATGTGATGAAAGAGATGAATGATATATTTAACCATCACTATATATTACAATTTTTCAACAATGTGGAATAAGGATAGTATGTGAATCAATGTACTAAGACAAGGGTTGTCAATGAAAAATATCACAAACATCCTTTAAGACAAAGAGAGAATGGGAGAGCTTACACCATCTCAAATACAGAGGTGGATGCTGACAATTAAGTGGTGATAGGTAATCTAGTTATTCATTTAAGAATATCGAAAATAATTTTGTATTCTAGTTCTATGAATTATTTCACATTTTACTAGTTTAGTAGAACTAATCAAACACCATCGCAGAGCATGGAAGTAGGGATATCAGTGAAAATGGTGAAAGGGGATATTATTGCATCTAAAGTATATAAATCCTATTATATTTTTATTTTAAGGTTAAAATTCCCAGAAAACCATGTGATATTTCCCCTGGTGGAGTTTTATGCAATTATGTAAATAAATTATATTTCTATTTATAGATCCATTATAAATTTACAATAGAATGTAATTACCCTATGTATCCCAATTTTCCATATAATTATATATAAGATTAAGGAGGAGGATGGATCTTATTTGGTATCAACATCTCATATATATATATTATATACTTATGAGATATCTTATCTTTCTCAAATGATCGAGTCAATGTAATATATAATCCTTGAAGATAAGACTGTTGTTGGGTAACATGTTGTTGTGTTTACTGATTATTTTCATGGTCTTCCTCCTAGTTATGAGGTTGATTTCCCAATAAACCTCATACATATATCATTTCAAATATATAATAATCTATATAGAATGGCTGTTTTTAAACTTGAGGATCTGAATAAACAATTACTTTATCATTTTCATAAAGGGTTTATATACCTAAGTCCTTTACCATGGGGTGCACCATTAATCTTTATCAAGAACAATTATGGTTTAATGAGCCCATGGGTTGATTATTGAGAGCGAAAAAACTTCTTGAAAAAGAATAAGTATCATCTTCCATAGATTTAAGGATTTTTTTGATCAGAAATATGGATCCCATTATCTCTCTATGGCATATCTTTTGACGCAATACTATGAATTAAATTATAATAAGGTGGATATCCTCGTATGTACTTTTTGTACAAGGTATGATAGAATTATTTTATAGTGATTCCATTTGGACTCACTAATGCTCTATAAATATTCATGGTCATGATAAATATTTTATATGGATTACATTGATAATGTTTTTGTAGTATTTATAGATGATATTATCATTTAATCTAAAATAATGGAGGAACGTGAAAAGTATTTCAATATTAATTAAGAGAACATATGCTAATAGAATATTCACCAAATTTATAGTAATTTTGAATTCTTGTTGGAGAAGGTAACATTATATGATAATATTATCACAAAGAATGTGGTATCTATGGTTCCATAAAAATAGAGGCAATGAAAGGATGGACCAGACCAACATCTAGGATAGGAATCTATAGTTTTTTAAGATAAGATGCTTACTATCATCGATTCGTAAGAAACATCTCACAATTTTAAAACCCACTTACCAATATAAATTACAAATGATACATATTTTTCTATAATGATAAATATGAGTAATGTTTTAAAGAGATAAATTTGAGTCATATCACGGTACCTATGCTCACATTTCCCTCTAATGGGGAACGATTTGTGATTTATAGTGATGCATAAAAAAATATATTGTGATGTGTAATAATTAATGATAACCAAGTGATAGATTATTTCACTTCTTAAAATAATGTCCATGATTAGAACTGCCCAACTAATGATCTAGAATGGGCTGTGGTGATCTTGACATTAATGATTTGGAGTCATATTCTCTACGGGGAGAAATTTTACATATACATGGAACATAAAATTCCCAAGTGTATATTCACAAAAATAGAGACTAATTTTCACCAATAATATAGGTTAGATATTATAAAGGATTATGATAGTTCAATCCATTATCATCTTAGGAATGCAAACAAGGTGGCGGATACTTTGAGTAGAAAGGATCCCACAACTCTTTCCATGATAAGAATTACAAGTGATCCAATCTTCTTTGACATGAAAAGGATGGATATGGGAATAATAAAATGATATTCATACTAAATTTATCAAATTAATACTCAAACATAAATTCTTGATTGGACTAATTAGAACATGAATGATGATGTGATTTTATAGAAGAAGGTAGTGAATATTATAGAGCTACAAATTGACAAGGATTGAGGTTTAGAACATAGATATGCTTCCCATGAAAACCAAAACTAAAGAGTAAACTTATTTATGATGCACATAGACCCTTACTATGAATTTATCCAGAAATAATTAAGATATATAGATATCAAAAGAAAAAAATTCTGGTGGTATAACAAGAAGAGGGAGACTACAATGTTTGTATCTCAATTCTTAGTAGGCCAAAAAGTGAAGGAATGATGAAAAATGTAAAGGGTCGTAATGAAAACATTTCTCATAATGGTTTTGAAAAAGGAAAACATAACCATGGATTTCATTACTGGACTCCCTAGGAGACCTAATGGAAATAATTCCATCTAGATGGTACTCAATCACTATATAAAGTAATCTTTTTTCATTGTTATCAATGAATATTTATCTCTAGACTAACTATCCAAGATATATATAAATTAAATGATACTACGTTTTGGAGTTATGCACTATATTGTATCATATTGAGATCATAGGATTACCTTGAGGTTCTCAAGAATCCTTAACTAAGTGCGAGATATAGAAATGGGTATCGTCAATTCATATCACCATCAGAATAATGGAAGGTCAAAAATAAAAAATCATTCAATTTACGAAGATGTTGGGATCAACACCTTCTATAAATGGAGTTCCCATATACAAACTGTTTTCATTCTAGCATTCATCTGGAACATTATGGGGTTTTGTATTGTTAGAGGTGTCATAACCCAAAATTCTGGGAAGGATTTGCAGAGAAAAACTTGATAAAACCTGATATCTCTAAGAGATATTAGATGAGGTTCAAATACTTCAGCGATATATGAAATCAACACAAAGTAAAAGAAAAATCAAAATATATAGCAATTGATGTGATATAGAGTTTTAGGTTGAAGAAAATGTGTTCCATCAAATATAGCTATGGAGTAAATTCATGATTATTGGGAAGAAGGGAAGGATTTTTCCTAGATATATAAACCCAGTTGAGATCCATGATGGAATCACATAAGTGGCTTATCGAAAATTACTCCCTTCTAACATATCTCAAGTATGTTATGTGTCCCATGTATCCCTTTTAATAAAGTACATATGAGACCCCTCCGATGTATTGAATCCAAAGGTGGTACCATTAGAAAATTATCATTCATACGAGGAGAAACCACTAAAGATCTAAGATCTTATAGACAATTTTCTTTGAAATAAGAAAACTTACATCGTCTAGGTGATATGGAGAAACCGCAAGTTTGAGGGGGTAATGTGGGAACCAGACGATATAATGAAATATAATCACCCTTGTCTATTTTATTGTATGAAATGAAAATTATGAGGGAATAATTTCTAAATATACAGTCAATCAAATTTATAATTTTATTAAGCATTAGAACCGTGAATAACATAGTTTTTAAAAAGTGATCATATGGTTAGCATATATTTAATGGTTATGATAAAGTCCAATTGATATATATGAAATAATTGTTGGCCTCAATCTAGTGTATCATACCCAATGAATCCCATTTATCCTATATTCTGAGGGAGATAGAATCACTAGGATTCACCCAAGATCAATCCCAAGATAAGATTTATCAACTAATGAATGATAAAAAAATTACGAGAGAATTTTATGGTGATCAACATCATGACCCAAACCATGTATCCCGAACAACCCCATGAAAAATTCACCATCACACACCATTTCCTTAAGTCTTTTGTTAGTTTAATAAATGGTTATGTATTAAAAAACATGTAGTGTGAATTTTTATTTTTTTATAAAATCATAAAATTTATCTTTAATGGCTATCATATATATTTTTATGATTATATAATGAGTTTTACCAAAAAAAATCATATTATGAAACAAACATAGTATTTTTGTGAAATATATCATCTAAATTAAGAAACATTTTTATTGAATACAATATTTTTTTAATTAAAATATATTTTAATAATTTATTATTATTAAATAGTTTTATTAATTATAAAGGTTAGTTATGTTTCAGGAAGTTAGAAATAATTTTTATAATGGTCTGAAAAATATCTTTGTCAAAAAATTAGTATTTTTAATAAATATGGATTTTTTATTTAAAAGTGTTAATTTTCATAAATAGAGATATGTATTGTCATGTATATAATGAAATTTTATATATTCATCAATAAACTTAGGTGTTTTTACTTATTATCAATCCTTTTTACCTAAGGTTGAAGAGATACCTAGATTTATAATGTTCATAATTTGATACCCTACTTAAGTATGTTTTAATATAAATTATCTAATATATGGTTGGTGAGGTATGTTATTGATGAAATCATTGATTATAATGCAACCAAGATAGGTATTTTATATTTGTATTAAAAGAAAAAAATTCTAGTCCTTTATTTAATTAGACTAATAAAATTCATGTACATACTTATTTTACTCATATATGATATGTTTATATACTTAGAATAGTGATGTGAGATATACTCATATATGAGATGAATGAAATGAGATATATTCATCAACAAGGTTATTCTATTACCAACAATCATGAAAAGAAGAGTTGGTTATACTAGGTTGACATGTTTCATGACTTGGGGTCACTCGATATCATGGAAAAAGAGATAATATTGGTATATGTATAATTTATATTTAAAATATTTGTGTTGGAATTTTTATATATTGATATGATTATATTTGGTAGGGATCACTCCCGAACCCTTAGTATCTTGAGTAACACTAATAATTTATTAGAGGTATCTCTTTGATTATATTTTTGAAATAATGATTTCATATTTGTTTTCAATTTATTAAGGCCAATAGGGTCACACAATTATATCCTTGTATACTGATAATGTTATGGAAAAACATGTTGTTCAAAATAAAAATATTTTGATCAAAAATGTATGCAAAATAGTTCGGATGGATTCATTAATATTTGCAATGTTTATTAATTAGTACTTAATTATTTTAAGTTCAATAAATAGATTATTTAATGTTCACTTAAAATATATTCAAGTCATGCATGTATAATAAATTTAACATATATATATTAAAAATACATGAGATCCATATTAAAACATTTTTATGTAATGTAGTGTTTACATAAACACTTCACACAATTGTTCGTCTGTTTATAACTAAAGGGGTGGTTCATTCAATAATTGAAGTTATTCATTAAATTGTTTAATGAATCATATACCTAAGGAACAGAAATAGATGAGTTGTGTTGCAGTAGTAGGATTTTATTATATAAAGATAATGGGTTCTCTTTATTGTATATGTGAGAGCATATCAAATTCATTAGATATTTTGTCCATAATCAAAGTTATATAAAGTTGAAATAGAACTCTTCTTCATAAATCCTCATTTATCTCTCTTGAGACGGTAATATAAACCCTTTAGGAGTTCTGGTATTCTTATAAAACATTCAGGTATCTAATGACCAATGTAAATTCTTCTAAGGTAGGAGGAATATATTTACTTCTCTAGTGATTATCATTAAACACACCTCATTGAATATAGAATATGGATTATATAAAAAAAATTCTGTAATAATTATTTTTTCAATAATTTTATCATGTTAAATTATTGAATATAAATCAAAATATTTTTTCGGTTTTCATACACTATTAAATATCTTTTGATGCTCAATTAAAACTAATTAGATTAAATTGAAAAAGATCAACCATAATTAGAAGACCAACTTAAAGGTTTAGGGATGAAGTGAGTTCCATAATTTTAATATATACAAAAGAACTTGAATGTCTGGAAGAATTAGCATTCCTCAGCAATATTAAATAGTGTTAGTTAGCTATCAATGAAGATATCACATCATTGAAGATAAAATAACAATTTAAATTACTGAACTTATAAAAGGTAAAATATCCCAGGATAAAAAATGAGTTTATTTGTTCAAATAAGAAGTTCATGGAATGAAACGTTATAAAGAAAAAATTGAATTAGAAGCTTATCAATAGAATGAAGGAGTTAATTTCTCATAAAATTTCTCACTAGTAGTTAAGAATTATAATATCAATATATTACTATATAAGGTAGCATCAAAATATCATTATTTAAGGTCTTTGGATGTCATTTTGGACCTTCTTCGTGTTATGTTAGAGGTATAACTTTACATAAATAAGATTATATACTCCATTGATGAGGTGAAATAAAATTTGTTATATAAATTTCATAAAATATTGTGTTTCCTAAAGAAATTACACTCATAGTGGAATCTAAAATTCAATGGATTTAAATCATGGGATGGTTTTAGTATGAACATATAATATCATTATTACTTTTAGAATCAATGTCAACATGAGACATTTATCACATTTCCTCTGTTTTTATATGAAATATTGATACTCAGACCAGATAATATAGTGATTTAAAAATTTGGAAACAAATTATTTATTATATTTTAGATAAAATGCCTCAATAAATCCCCAAAAAAAATTGATATAAAATCTAGAACATTGAGAAATTTTTTTGAAGTATGTATCAAAAATATTGTAAAATGGTTTACGATGATTGGATACAAGAATGGTTTGACACCTATTTATTGAGACTAAAAACTACCGACATCACATGAACCAAAAAATAATGATGATCATTGGTTCATGGAAAATGTGTTACATTATATTTTTGTGAAAAGTTTAATGTGCACTATTATTTTTACTTAGATAGTTGTTTATTTTTTAGTTGGTGTTGTAATTTTATATATGGAATACCCAGGTAAATTAACATTTAAACTAGTTGAGTGGATCCTTTGGAATTTAAAAGGAACAGTAGATAAATCCACATGCTTTGATATGGTTGATCTCTTATATGTATTTTGGCACTTATAATTTATTGGTGGTATATAGTTAAGGAAAATTAAAACTAGTTTTGAGTTCAATTTTTTAGGAATGGTCACTTGTTGGTTATTGAATTTACAATGGATTTTCACTCTATGTTCGATGGAAGATGACTATATAACTAGAACTAAAGTTGGGAAAGAAATTATTTCGATGAATTAGTTGTTAAAATATCATATAATGATTCTTGATGGTTATTTTATTATGACATCTAATGTGTAATCCACCAAGAAAAAGTTCATTATTCTATGCCCAGGAAAATGAAATCAACCTAATGTATCATTTCATAATAATTTTTTGTGGATAAAGAGATAGATCTACAAAAGATAAATGGAATCAAGTTTCCAATAGACATATTCAATAACGTGATAGTTTAAAAACTACTAAGGAATCATCCAGAATAAGTGGGACTTGGATGAATGTAAAAAAAGATAAAAAAATAATGTTGATAGCTAAATCATAGTGAGTTATTGAACTTACATGGAAAAAACATCATGTGGGAGGTTATTGGGAGAAGAATTCTATTTTAGATCACCATATTTTCATCCATTGTAATTATATTTACCAAAATTTTATAAATAAAATGATGGGTTGAACATGAGGTATAGAAAGTAGTAAAAGGACATCTTTAAGGGTTCTAGGACCATAATAAGATCGCATCTAGCTTCTATTCTAAGAAATGAACAGAATTCCTAGACTTCCCATAAGACTAGAGGGTCCTAAATTTAGTTTCTATGTTGAATTAGTTAGGCCATATTTATTTTATTTTTGGGGATTATTTTTAACCAGTTTTCTATCCTATTATTATTATTTAATAAAGTTGAGGATTTAGTGAAAAGTGTAATTTTTTTATACAATTATAGTGTAAATAGTTATAGTAATTACATGTACTTATTAATTTATAAATATTATAATAACGTATTTTTTTAGTAGAAATATAAATTTATATAGTATAATGTTTATAATTCACATAGTACACTTTTTTCAAATCATGTTAAAATATGTGTTCTTCCATTTCTTACTATTTGAACATTTTATATACTTTTATTTCCTGAAATGATGAGGATTCTTATATTTCATTTGATTGTGGAATAAATTTTGTGGTAAGTTTGGTGTTAAGTGTACCTACTTATGGTACACATCATTAGAGGTATCTTTTGGAGTTTCATATTTTCCATTGTATGCTTGTGTGTAGGATTCTGATGGAACAACCTAAGGAGCTCTGGTGGTTTTACTATAACTATAAATGATGAGGGTATCATGGGTTCCCAAATAGAAAATATTATATTTCCCAAATTTAATCTCATCAATATATCCATGTAAAAGTCTCAGGGGCCGAAAAAGTTTATATGGGGCTACAAAAAAAAATAATGTCGGTATTCTAGAACTTAACATTATTAAAGATGGAGTTATAAGTGTTTGAACATCGAAGTTTGGGCCATCAAAACTACAAATATAGTGGGAAATTTGTTATGGTTCATATAAAACATTCTTCTTTATTCATATATGTCGAACACATATGTATCTTAATATAAATAAAAACTTCTAGTAGGATAACATAAAGTGTAAAATCAAAAAGTACATATATCGATTCTTAGTTTGTCAGAAAGTTAATCCTGAATGATAGAAGTCATTAGGTTTGGTGTAACCATATCCCATACAAGTTTTTTAATATCAAAAATCCACATGTATTTCTTTATAGGACTCCCAAAGACATCTAAATTTCATAATGTAATTTGGTTTGTAATGGATTTCATTATAAATTTAGTTCCTTTTATTACCAAAAAAACTTTTCTCACATGAACCACACACCATGAAATAAATAAGGAAACCAATAAGGATACATTGAGTACAACAAATTATTTTATATGATTGATATTGGAGTTTTACCTAAATTTTAATAATAATTCTTTAAAATCATTAAAAAGTAGAACTGATTTTCAACAATGAATATCTCCCTCGGATAGATGGTCAGTCCGAAAGGACCATTAAAACTATTGAGGATATGATAATATGATATTCAATAGATTTATAAGGTTGTTCAGATCAATAAATCACCCTGGTTGATTTATCATATAATAATAGTTTCCTTTCAAGTATACAAATGACACCAAATAAGGCTTTTTATATGAAGATATATAGGAATCCAACATGTGAGGATGAAGTTAGAGAGATGAAGGTGATATAACCTAATATTCACTATGAAATGATAGAGAATGTTCAAAACATTTTGAGACATATAAAAGTATTAATAATTCAATAGAAAAACAATATTGACAACCATATAAGATAATTTGAGTTTGAAGTTGGTGATAAGTCATTCCATTATATATCACCATGGAATTGGGTTTTAAGATTTGGAAAAAAAGGGAATATATCCTTGGATTCATTGGTTCATTCAGTATTCATGGTCATGTTAGGGCTATAGATTATTACTTATCACTCTATCCATACCTCTTCCAGGTAAATGGTGTGTTTCATGTATCAATTTTGAGGAAATATTTACCAAACCCATGGCATTTACTTAACTTAGAAGCCATGTAGTTGAAACATGATCTCTCATATGAGAAGTAACCTATTAAGATTCTTGATTGATGAGATCTGGTGCATCAGAACATGACCACCCATATAGTCAATGTTATATAATAAAATAAATATTTTCAAGAACTTTCTTGGAACCTAAGGATATAATAAGTAAAAAGTATCCTCGACTATTTTCATTTATGCAATGTAATTTTGGGGAATAATTTTTTTAAGGGCGGTAGAATGTAACATCCTAATATTTTATTAAATATTTAGACATAAATAAATATTTTGTTGAAAATATTCCTTAATACTCAACAAAAAACTAAAAAAACCATGATATTTTAATAAAATATAATTATTAAAATGGTTGTTATAGTTTTACCATTTAATTATAAGGTATAAAATGTTTTAACCACATTTCAAAGTCAATGTAAAGCGAAAACGTAATGGAATCGAGCAATAAAATCCATACTTATGAGGCTGTTTTTTAGTCTTTTAAAATTGATGTAATCAATTGGGGTATCCCCATACCAATATGAAGATGGACTAAAAAAATATTTTTATAAGAAAACTAATATGTGGGAGGCGTTTAAGTTCATGGAAATCCTAACGAGATCCATTTGAGAAAAACCACCGCTCAGGACTACCACTACTAATTATATTAGCCTTATATATTATAATGATATCTTAATGCGATTTCATGTATTTTTGGGATGATATTAACATCTAATTATAAATATATTTTTTTCATCGCATTAGGTGTACTAATAAAAAATCTCATATTATAAATACTTGTATTTTTCTCATTTTACATCATTATATTAAATTTAATTTCTCACAATTTTTATACATTAATTTGATAAAATGAACATTATTCTTGAATTCAACATGTTAATATTATCCTAGTCTAACTTTTTAGTAATTTTATGTAATGGTTGATTTCAAGGTGACTAATGAAAAATAAATATTTTTCCAATATCATTGATTTTATAAAATTATCATTATGTAAGAATGAAATAAAATTTTTGAAACATTTAACTTGGAAAAAATTGAATTTATGGAGTAAAATAATTCATTAATGATATTATTCTTAATTTATCTACATTAAATTGACATTTTGGAACTTAAAGTAATATATCATCTTAATGAAAAACTGCATTCCTCTTTTTCTGCTAATTAAGTATTCATAAGGTATAATTCAAATTTAGGTTAAATTTAAATCTAAATAACTCTTCTTAGATTAATAATAAAAAAACTAACTTCAACAAACTCAACGACCTTCAATTTTTTTTCAGAAACTAACTTTTATGCTTAAAAATATATTTTTATAAAAACATTTTTTATGTGTCATATATTTATTATTTTAGAATTAGTTTTTATAACTTTTAAAATTTTAATTCAAAAAAATTATTTCATATTTGGAATCATGGGGCCCAAATTGTGAGATATTTTCAGTATTTTAGGCATAAAAATAGGCCACTTATGTAAAAAATAGTCATTATTGTAAAGGCTAAAAATGGTAAAAGTATTAAACAAAGGTAAACCCCTATAATATTTTCATAATCTATATTCATATGTGTATGAAGACTTTCTTGACCTCATTTATCATTTATTTTATTTTTAGGTAAACTTTAACCCGTATTTCTTTAAATTCAACTTTCTTTATATATTAAATATTAAATAAGTCCAAAAATATCATTACCTTTACATATAAAAAGATCAAAACACCACCCCTTCAAATCCATTCCAGAAATTTTAATCCCTCCCATTAATCTACAACATTTAAATTCAAAATAAAACTATTACATATTCTTGAGCATCTATTCTCTATAAATTTTACAAATCCCTATATAATCAATGAGGTTTCCAAGAGAAGAATAAATTATTCTACAAAAATATTTTCTTCTCCTTAAGCATCATTCAATATATTATTCTTATACATATTCATAAATATTATTTTTCAATATATTAAAATATTTATTAAATTACTACTATTATATAATAATATTATTATCATTAAATAATAACATATTCTTAATCATTCATTCATTATAACATGCTCATGTTTAGGATTGTTTTACAGCCTACATGAATAGTGTTATAATGATTATACCATGAATGATAAAAAAATCCTAAATATCTGTAATATTCTATAATAATGAATAATTAGAGGCATTATCATAACTATATAATGATGATACTATAACAAAATCAGTACTGAACCCACTTATATAACTAATAATGGCTTGTTTTATTTGGGTTAGTTTAACTACCTATATGAATGAGGCTGAAATTATTTATCATTCATGGTTGTTGAAAAGTAATTTTATGTAAGATATTATATTAATATATAAATATTAATTTTTTTGGAATGTATGTATTTCTTTAAAACTAAATATTATTAAACAACAATTTGTATGATAATGGTTATCCAAACAAGCATGTTTTAGATTCTGTATCTAGGAATCATATGTTAATGTTCAGTGGAATGAACAATAAAATTCATAAATTATTATATATATTCTATTTATAATACCATTAAAATTATGGAGATATTGAAACTTTTTTATAACACCTTTGACCATGTTTAACACACCAAAGCTGTTTTTGAGAAATTTACCAAACCTTTCCTAGTGGTAAAGGAGAGCATAAAAAATATATAAATAACTAACATAAAACACTAAATAGACAATTAAATTTAAAGAAACTCAAAAAAATTATTATTAAATAATTTAATACACTTAATTTGGCTATTTAGTAAGTTTAATGCATACACCAAGTGAGTCGGTACATGAGGTAAGGGCTTTCTCATCTGAATTTTCTTCCATTGACTCATAAGCTACATTTCTTGATTCAGATATTTCAAATTATTTTTTTCTATTTTTATCTATTATATAATATTTTTTTCTTTTTACCAGAATCTTTTTCATTTTATCATCAAAACTTTTTCTTTAATCAATTTCCTCCTTCCTAACAAATGCTATATTTTATAGAATAATTCTTACCCTTTTAATGAAATTTTTTATTTCATAAACATATTTTTCTTCCCAACAATTTTATCATTTATTAATTTTAATGAAAAATAGTTTTAACTCATATGATATTTATTTTTACCTTTAATTTATTTAAATAGAGGTTTTATTATATTTTTTAACAATGTGGTATTCAATAAATTATTTTTAAAATAGTGAAAGAATTTATTATTCCCAAGTGAATTCATATTTTCTAAACAACAAATATTTTCATTGATTTAATTTATTTTTAATGATTTAAAATTTTTAATTCTGTTAAATTTAATTTTTTTCATGTATTTATTCTCCTTCAATTTTATTTATGAAATTACTTGTAAGTTTGTTTTTTCAAATATGTTGTAAAATCCTAAATAAAATCATTTTCCAGTTTTCACTTCAATTTTTAGCTCTACATTGAAAAGATCTACATATTATAAATTAATTTAAATTACCATCATTTAAATGTTAATATACACCTTTATAAGGATTTAATTCATTGTGATAATTGATCTAATATTTATTTAATGTTATTTGATACCATTTTGGAAATTATACGATGCCCATTTTTCTTTTCTTGGGTTTTTTCATGATAAAGTGATTGATTATTTTATTATGTCATAAATAACAATGGTATTTCATTATGTAATGGAAAATTTATTATATCACCTGCCAATTCATTGGTAATTTTTTTTATCTCATGAGATAATGATTATGTGTGTACAAGGATGGGTTTTTTTCACAACATAATTTATAAGAATGATTGTGTTAACATCCATTAGAATGAATATACAAGATTGGGTTCTCCCACACCTTAATGTGTGATTAATATTGAGTTTTTTCACAAAGTTTTTTTTACTTTTGATTAATCATGTTCCACTTTTCTATGTCATTCCACATTCTTATGTTATGTTTTTAGGGTTTATATTTAATTTCACATGTTTTGAGGGCATGGAATATTTTTTAAGCTTTCATGATAGATATTTTATCTCATTCCATAATGCATGATGTTATATCATTACTTATTATTATCTATTATTATTCCATGGTCCTTTTATTATAGTATTTCTCCTTTAATTCATGTTTTCTCACAAGTTTCTGAAATAGCCCATTTTCTATCATTGATAAGTTTCCATTACTGGACATTTGAACTCACCCCATCTTTTGTTTTCAATTTACAGGGGAATTATATATATGAATATGTGCAGAAATAAGATTTATATAGAGTTGATTATGAGAGATGTTGAAGTAATAATTTCTTAAAATATATTTACATCATCCTATCTTCAATTAAACTAATCCTATGGGATATATGATTTGGAGATTACATGTGAGGTTTATTGATTAAATTATCAAAATAATGTATGATTTATATTTTTTATCTTGTATCATCTCAAAGAATTTATGTGTTCCTTTTACCCTTTCGAGTGAATAGAAAAATGGAAAAAATTTCTTTTAAACAAGCATGATATATTCCAGGTGGCTTTAGTTCAAAACAATATAGTTATTTATCTTGATATCAGTTTGTTATGTAATTTGGTTCACATGACAATGTCGGTGATTCCATTATTGGGTATGATATAATTCTTGGTAAATAGATTCATTATCAATTCATAGTCTTATTTATGTGTAATAAAACACATAAATAACATTATTTAGGTGTTACATACCATAACATACACTATTTTTGTAATAAAAGTGACTTATATTTCTAAATTTTAAAATAAAATTATCTTTATCAATACAGAACATAAAAATAATTTTTATGGTAATTTATGGAACATAATAACATTTTATTAATATAAATATCATTATAACTAGTAATATGAGGTGGTAGTATCGAATAACTACTTCAGTTATCTTAGTTCTATTAATAGATCATAAATACACCTCTTCTCATGAAACTCTTCTTCATATATATGGTTCCAAAAATTAGATATCAATTCGATCACCACAATCTATATTTAATAATCATTTAATGGAAATAAAAATAATATAATAAATAATAATGACACCTAAAGTTTCCTATTTGTCATTTTTGTGGCATAATTATTCTCCATGTGTCCCTTATTGTGACATTTGAAAAAGACAACGTCATATTTCCTTGCATTCCCTTAGAACATCCTCTACTTGGATAGTTGTTGTAAAGAGCCCATAGACGTGGTGTCTTCCCTAGGCCCTTTACCTTTATTTTACTATTATTCAAGATAAGAAATGAAGGTTTATGACACTTCATGCCCTCATTAACATTGAAAATGATATTAAGAAGATCTGGGAGAGTCTACTAAATTTTTTCAAGTAAAAAATTTAAAAAAAATATAGGGAAGCGATTATGGAGTAAATCAATTATGGGATATATGTTAAATTTTCTAGTAGCATAATCCCAAGAATTACAAGTAGATTAATGTATCCAAGTATCTTTACTTCATGAGGAAAATATTATACACCCTCTTAGTGTTTTCTCATAATGATCATCTTTGAAATATCTTAAAACTCTTTTCTAACCTAATCCTAAATAAATATCATGGAGATGGATGAGAAGAGTATAGGTATCATTTGTTTCCTGTGACTTGTCATGTTCACCAGTCATTGATGATCACATAAAATAGTGGGAATCTCACAAACCATCCATTTGTTTCTCAAAGACAGAGAAATCCACATCAGTCATCTCCATAGAAGGTGGATCAAAAATTGGGGGATTCTTTAAGTAAAGCTTTCATTTTTATCATAGGGAAATATGGAATCACATATAACCCAACAAGAAGTTACTTCAAAAGAATATATTTTCTTCTTCTTCTATTTATCATAAGGATATTGAGGTCAATAAATTTTCAATTCTTATATGACAACAAAAAATAATATATTTAGTACCTTATTTGATGGTTAAAATTTGTGAGATGAAATATTTTTAATTTTCTTATTTTGTCTCCCATTATTTTATCAACTCCAAATATCAATCACCATTGTACTCTGAATTAGATTTCATAAGGAAATTTACATTTCTTAGATCCATATTTCTATTCCCATAACCCATGTGAGGTTCTAGATAATCACTTGAAGTATGTTTTGTCAGCGGTATTTCCAACTAGTAGATTATTGCTCCTAGATTTTAGGAGTGTACTTCCTAATACTAAAATACTAAATTTTATTTCCTTAAAACTTTCCTCCATGATACATCATTTTTAGGGAGGAAAACTTCTATTGATTTTAACATGGTAAATCTAATTGAATCCTCTCATAAAAAATCCTTGATAAAATTAATTTTCCAAACAAGGAAAATACAGAAACTCGTTCTAAAGTTTCATCCTTAACTGATCAATTAATGGTTTAAATAGATTTATATTTCTTTGAGGGATTTTTTATTATGCATAAAATTCATATTCTTCATTCACATGGCCTACTAATTTTAGGTGGATTTTATTTGAGTGATTAACCCTCTGTTGATAAAATATTGACACAAACTATTTTTAATTTATCCCATCTGGGAACACCAATTATTTAATTTTATTATTTATATGATCATTACAGATCGTCCATAACAGAATATTAATAATCTTAAATCCATCCTTCTTCACTATGATGAAGTGTCTGGTCAACACATCAACTGGAACAAATCTTACATTTACATTGGTAAATATTATCCCTCCTGTAAGAAACTCAACATCACCAATACCTTAGTTGTTAAGGAGGGATTATTACCCTACACATATCTTGGTGTTCCCATCTTTTCGAGTATACCCAAAGCAAATTACATCTCCCCCATCATTGACCAAACACTTCGACATATTTCTTCATGGAAGGGTAAAAACCTCTTGATGGTTGGGAGAATTTTTCTAGTTAAAGCCACAATTGTCTCTAAATTGGTTTACTATATGATGATATCAAAATGTCTGAAGAGTCTCCTTAAGCACATGAATGTTTCTATTAAGAACTTTTTTTGGACTGGGAGTACTCTGGAGAGAAAATTGGTCATAGTCCCCTGGGCCACTTGCTGCAAACCAATTGATAAAGTAGATATTTTTATTAAAAACCTCTCCAATTTTAATGAAGCTCCCCAAGCAAAGCTCCCATGGAACCTCATTCATAATAACTCACCTTCCATGGATTTTCATAGGTCTCATTTCCTTAACAAACATATAAATAATCATTCTCACTTTCTCACATCCTCTATATGGCCCTTCATGTAAAACATCTTCACTTCAATTATGGAAAGTTCTAGATGCATGGCTAGCAAATATTCAAATTTAACTTTTTGGCTAGATAACTAGACTCACACTCCCATGATCTCATTAATTCCTAATAATCATCCTCCTCTCCAAAAAAATGACACCATAAATAATGTCATGAATTTTCAAAACCCTTGTTTATTGGAGGATATCAAACACATTTTTGATAGTTATCCCTTCACTAATACAGATGATTTTCTTGTTTGGGAAGCTACTCACAATGGTATTCTTGACTCTAAAAATTACTACAATCTTTTTTTAAACAATTATTGTAACAATTTATATTGGTTAAAAAATTCAATAAATCCTGGTTAAAACCCTCGAGAGTCACCTTAGTTTGGCATACCACCCATAGTAGAATCCCCACGAATACCGGCTTACAAACATTCAGGATTAATATTTGTTCAAAATGTCGTATGTGTAACCCACATCAAGAAGTTATTAATAACCTCTTTCTTTCTTGTGATATGGAAACTGCTCTCTGGCACTATATTTTTGACATTTTTGAGTGCAGATGGATGTTTTGTAGTTCTACACCCTCACAGCTACAATGGTTTATGGACCTTCTTGACTCCCAATAAATCAAGAACCTTTCTTTCACATCTATAGCAGAGCTTCTTCATGTGATCTAGTATGGTAGAAATGATTTTACTTTTCTTAAAAACTCATTCAAGCTTAATGCAGATAAAATGAGAATCCTCATCGCGATTTGGAAGGCTGTTTTTATTCAAATGGATCATTGAAAAAACTAAGTTCATGACCTTGGGATTCATAGACGTATTGGGATTGACAGGAATTACCCTCACCCTAAATCTACCTTTGATGTTTTTTGGTATCCTCCTCTTCCAGGCTGGATTAAAGTCAATGTGGATGGTGCCTATAAAGGCAACCCTGGCTCAGCGGGTTGTGGAGCCATCTTCAGAAATCACCATGACCAGACACTCTTCTACTTCTACAGCTCTTGTGGTCTTTCTTCCTCTTTGGAATCAAAGATTATGAGTGTTATACATGCTATTTAATTTTCCAATCTACAAAACTAGAAAAACACCTTGATTGAGATTGATTCCACTACTATTGTCCATGTCATTGGGAATGGTATCATTACTCTTTCTTGGACACTCACAGCTCGCTAGATGGACTACCTGAACTCTCTTTCATATATCAATTTCATCATCACTATAAGGCCCAGCCTTAAACCTTACGTAATCTTGAGTTATTACAAGATTACACATAGAGTATATTTTTAGGTTTAGAGTTTTAGAGAATTAGATCATAAAACATGCATTACATTCCACATTTAAACAAAGTGGTTACATAAAAGATAGTATTCATTTTTGCCATCAACAGAAACATATTTAAAATAAAACATGGATTCTTTCTTGACACATCCTTTACACTATCATCACATCATGTACCTTTCCCTTGACCTATGAAAAACATTTCAAAAACTTGGGATGAGCCTAAAAATCTCAGTAAGGGATATAAAAATATGGAAAGGAAACATGAGTACACATATACATAAGAATGAAATCATATGTTACCCATCAAACATAATCACATTAACGTACCTCATCAAATCATGAATAAATCATAGAAATCATAAGGCATAAAGGTAACTTGAGGCATTCATAACATTCTTATGTAGGGAGTAACCCTCTTGGTTACGTTTGGAATACCCATCATAGTATATTCCCTAAATCTCTTTAGAGAAACCTTAATGTTTAACTCCTTCACATTACCCAATGCATTGGAGAGCTATATCAGGCTCACCCACCCTTAGTTTATCACGGAACCACCTGTCTTCATAAACAATGCCCAAGAACAATAACATAATCATAACACATAACTTAAGCATAAATGAAAGATAATGTTCCCACATTGCAATAACAATATAACATTTTAAGATATTCAATCCATTCTAAAAAAAACATTTTCATAACCATTTAAAACATTTAATAAAGAGATTTTTTAATCAAAGTGTCCCATTCCACTTTGAAGCTTTTAAAATTTTACACCATTAATATCCATATAAATAAATCCTTGAAATCATTTTTAAAACATGGATATTAATGAGAAATATTTATAATAATAAATCATTAAAACATTTAAAACAATATTTCAGTTAAAGGGTTTTTATCAAAATGAGAGACACTTGAATACAATAATTGTGGGAAAACAATTTAATCAGAACTTTATAATATCATGAGAATAAAGGGATTCATGATATAATACCTCAAAGGATAGTATATACACCATATAAGAGTGAATTGGTGCATAACAACAATGAAGTCTCAATAGAAATATAAAATGAGATAAAATCCCTTATAAAAAAGGTATCCTTAAATTAAGGATGAATCTATCTCATAATTATGTGTGAAAAACATAAATACACCCAATATAAGTAGATATTAAATTTAAAACAATCAAATTTCATTCACACATATTCAAAGGATAACATATTCAATAACAACATGTTAAACCCAAGGAAATCTAAATTGGGTTAAGAAGTTCTCGTGGTAAAATTCGACATCCTAACAGCGTCACATTAAAATTCATAAAATTAGTTGATGATACATAAAATGGTATCTCATCACTTGGACATAAAATTTACATCATTAAGGATATAGAAGAAAATATCCCAACATAAAAAGATGTAAATTAAAAGACATAAAAAATAAGTCTTTTTAAAAGAGAAGTGTGAAAGGTTCCCTTACCGATTTGGGAAACTTTCAAAATGTACACCCCATGAAAGAAGGGTCATACAATGAAGATGTAACTACCCATAAATGAGATTATATTATACTAATAGTAAATTAATGGGCAGTACATACCCCACACAAAAATGAAATAGTGGCCAATGTAGCATGAATCTCACGGGAACAAAAAGTGAGATGAAAATCCCCTTATGAAAATTCGGCAGCATAACGGCGCCACATAAAACTTCTAAAAATGGATTTATGAGATCAAATAGGTTCTCTCATCACATGAACATAAAATGTAAAGAAATAGTAATATAAAATAACATCCTCCAACATAAGAAAATCGAGCATAAAATAAATGACATAAAAGAGAGTACTTGCAAAGAAAGAGAGAGGTAGGATCCCTTACCTCGGGTACGACTAGACTCGATCGTTCTTTAACCTCCTAAATAATAAACTTGAGTTAATTTATACATGCTTAAGAACCTTTATCAAGTTCATTATTCCTTTTATATTACTTACTACCATGCTATGAACACTATGTAATTATTTAAGTTAATAATGGTCGTTTTGTAGATCATTGCTACTTGAGTCAAAAATAAACTCTTTATAATTACAGGTCGTTAATGTGGTAAAATATATATTATATCCAGAATTATATTCATTATGTAGATATCAAATATATCCATTTTATACATGCATTTATAATATTACATAACATTTAGAGGTAAGAAATGAAATGCACCGTTCATGGAGACGGTAAGCCGTACGTAAGCATGAACGCTACTTCCATTTCTATTTCCTATTTAATGGAATTAAAACATAATGATAGATAATAGTATTATAATTCCAGTATGGTATCATATATAATATCATTAAATATATCCTTTATACATACCACATATGGTATTAACGAATGAAATCATTTTGAGGGGGTGGTAGTCCGCACTTCCTAAAATGAAGATATCGCGTTTAACCATAATGGAAACCATTAAGGTATGACAAAAATGAAAAATAGATAAGATTAAGGAAAAAATAAACATATTATATATCATATATAAATATAGTTTCATCTTAATGTTCTCCTTTGAGGGTGTTAAAAGAATATTAAACAATCATCGTTTCGCGAGGCAGAAATTCACCATCCACAGAAACAGTATGTTCTTTAACCACTAGATGTAGGTGTGTGTAAGTGTAGCTCGAATACTTCTTATAAGAACATCCTAGTATATTTAAGATACTGGATTTGTTACAAAATAAATGAATAAAAAGATTTTAGGGGGTTGGAGAAGCAAAATAAAACAAAAGAACACAAGTGAAGACATTACCTTAAAATCGGGTATCTCTCTATGATTTGAGCTCAAAAGCTTCCTTGGGAAGACTTTTGACCAAAGTGAGGATTCTATGAGTAATAGAGGGATGTGGAGAGACAAAATGAGAAGGGTTTGGCTAAGCCAACGGCTTGATAGGTGTGGGTAACGTGGTAGAGGTGGGGCATTTTATAAGAGGAGAGGAGGGGCACTCTTGGAAAGTTACAAAATGTTACTTTATTTTCAAATGAGTTTCAGATTTTAAAGGTCCTACCTTGATGTATTTCTAGGATGAGGTGGTAAGGTTCTAAATATACTCATCAAATAGGTTTTTGAAAAGTTTAAGTTATAGTTTTAACATTATCTTTTCATTTTATTTAAATCCTTTATTAATGACGTAATCACTGCATCATCATGATGTCATAAATAATTAAATTTATTTAATGTCTAAAAATTATAAAAAACATATCATGATGTAGGAAATATTTTTATATTTCTAATTAATATTTATAGTAAAAAATATGACTTTCATAACCCCATATAAAAATTGTTTTAGTAAAACGACTCATGCTTGTGACATTTTTATTTTAACTTCAAATAAAAAGATATTTATGTCATTTTCCAACCAAAGTGGCTCCATGGGGTCCCCAAGTTGACCCATGGATTTTCATGGTCGTCCATGACACATCCTTTTACGGTAGTACATGTGTCTAGGTCATTACATATTATTAAAACATTATTTTTACATTAAATTACACTAATTACCTCTAATCGTGATTAAAAACTTAAAAGTTACTATTCACCAAAATAAAATTATTTTAATCCCATTAAACCACATTTTACATCCTAATGACAACCATTTATGTTTGATTTTTTAAATTCAAAACACACAGGTGGAAATGTTTCATTTAAACAAAAAATCAGCTTCTTTAACTACCACTTAATGGTTTCACTATTCATCAAAAATTGAAGTTTTTCAGAAAAATACCAAAAATTCACCCTAAGATATATTTGATATTCCAAACTCAAAAATGATGTCTATTTTACAAAATTCAAAACATATAAGTTGCGTTAATTAATTTAATAATTAATTCCTGCTGTCAAAGCAAATAGCGTGTTTTAAAGAAACAATATCTATTAAAAGATTGACACTAGTTTAAGTCAAATTTCAAAGTGAAATTAATTCCAACGACCACTATTGGATTAAATGGTAAAAATATATTCTAATTTAACTTTAAAACCAATTTTTTAGATAATTTAATCATATAAATAAATTAGATTAAAAAGTGGTTTTGAATTAAAATACAACATTTTTCACTATTCATTAAAAAATGAACTTTATCAGAAAAATTCCAAAAACATACACAATGTAAATTTTGATCTCCTGATTCTAAATAAGAAATTTATTTTGTCAAATATAACACATAAAATTGTCAAAAAGTGGATTTAAAAGAGTTTCGCCATCAAAAGGCGGTTAATCAACCTTTTAATGAATATTAGAATGTTTACGCTTAAAATTGGATTCATTCACATTTTTAATCTTCTAACATTTATTGTAAAGAGTAAAAATATTTGAAAAACATATATAATCATTTTGTAGTTAGTTCTGTTCATTCCATCCATTACAATGGCTAGGTGTTAACTACCATTTAAAATAATATTATTTTATTATTAGAGTACAACGTAAGATTCCCAAGAAACTCGTTGTTGCGTATTGGGTATGCCATCGAGCATAGCGTCCCCTTTAAAGTAATATTAATATTTTATTCACAAATATAGATAAATATGAAAATTCCATATTCTTTATTTACCTGGGGTGTTACATCCTTCCCCCCTTTTGAAAATTGTGTCCTCGTAATTTTAAAATTGGGCTTGGAAACTTCATTGAAAATCCCACATCGGAACAAGAGTCAGTAAAACAATCACTTTAAAATAATGAAAGAGAAGTACAAAGGTCACCTGAGTTAACCCATACTAGGATTCCATGTAGGAAAACATGGATATAGAGGAAAAAACAAAGGGTCATGTTCTGAGGGAGAGTGATAGTAAACATGTCTACGAGAAAGTTAACCATAAGAAAATCACAAATTATGATGGGTTAAATGGTATTCGATTCCCCAGTAGAAAACGTTAACAGACAACATTTTTTTTTAAGTTACTCTTCATTGAAGAATTTATTTTTGAGCTTAATTAAATCATAATGAAACATACTTACTTGTCACATAGACATTCAACTTTTACTATATTCCTTAAACAAAGTCATATTTTATCCAAAAGACGAGTATTTAGGAAGACTTCATCGCATTAAGAGTACTGTAATCAACTTCTTGAGAATCACCTAATCCAAAAAAGGGAACTATATATTTCTTATGTCTTTAGAAAAAAACCAAAACCAAAATTTTTAGTATGAGATGAAGTAATCCACAAAAGTATAATCCTTTATAAAAATATAATCTATTCATAATCTCCAAAATTTGTCCAAAAAACCCAAAGTTCAACGAAATACATTCGATAAACAATTTTCCATAAAATTATTCAAAGTAAACCAGACTAATATTGAAACCCAAATATTTGAAGGATTTAATCACATAGTCTTCCAAGGTACAAATTAACTTTTATCTCCAAATAAAATTAGTTTCTCTTAAATTATCATATTGAAAAGTAATTAACCTAATCACATATCCTCCATGATAGGTTAATCATTTCCATATATAACCCAAAATAAATGTACTCTTGATTCTTAAAAGCATATAAATAAAAAGAATTAGTCAAACTACCCAGGGACTTCACGTAGTCCAGTGGTAGGCGATAAATACCAGTCGCACATTGGTTGTGGGTTTGACTCCCACAGCTTTGTCTGACGCGATTGGTTGTCACACGGTCTGCGTGTTGTCCTTTTTCCAAAACAATATAATTCTTAAAACATTCCCCAAAATGATATAAAATCTTCAAAAATAATCATAACATATTTTAACATCAAGTTTATCTCATGCCTTTCATTTTCCATCATATCATAGAGTAACCCAGAATTACCTAAATAGTAAGGATCATATAAACCCTAATGGTAAACATTATAATTATTACCTGAACTTCCACATCGATTGGTCATCTCGTACATGATGCATTACAGAACATACCAATGTTAAAGTGGTTGATCAGGACTCCTTGATAGTTGGTTTAGAACAACCACGAGTTTCCTCATTGAATCCCCCATTTCAACCAGTCTCTTAATCAGAGAACCACCACAGTTTCCTTCAAACCTATTCTCACTTTGGTGCCGGCTAGATCCATCCATTCACTAAAAACAGAAATGTCAGTGTGAGTATATTGACAAAACCATCATGTAATAATGAGGAAGATAAACACTAAGATATAATTACTCATTCACTTTATCTAAAACTAGGACTCTTTCTAAAATCCTAACAATTATGGTAATGTCACTTATGCTTAGAGAATACCCTACCCTCTAAAGTTATCTAAAACTAACTCTGATAGAAACTATAAGGCCCCAGCCTTAAACCTTACCTAATCTTGAGTTATTACAAGATTACACATTAAGGATCTTTTCAGGTTTAGAGTTTTAGATAATTAGATCATAAAACTTTCATTACATTCCACATTTAAACAAAGTTGTTACATAATAGATAGTATTCATTTTTCCCATCAACAGAAACATATTTAAAATAAAACATGGATTCTTTTTTGACACTTCCTTGACACTATCATAACATCATGTAACTTTCCCTTTACCTGTGAAAAACATTTCAAAAACATGGGATGAGCCTAAAAATATCATTAAGGGATATAAAAATATGGAAAGGAAACATGAGTACACATATACATATGAATGAAATCATACGTTACCCATAAAACATAAGCACTTTAACGTACCTCATCAAATCATGAATAAATCATAGAAATCATAAGACATAAAGGTAACTTGAGGAATTCATAACATTCTTATGTATGAAGTAACCCTTTTGTTTATGTTTGGAATATCCATCACAGTATATTCCCTAAATCTCTTTGAGGAAACCTTAACGTTTAACTCCTTCGCGTTACCCAATGCATTGGAGAGCTATATCGGGCTCACCCGCCCTTAGTTTATCACAGAACCACCCATCTTCATAAACAATGCCCAAGAACCATAACATAATCATAACACATAACATAAGAATAAAAGAAAGATAACGTTCCCAAATTTCAATAACAATATAACATTTTAAGTGATTGAATCCATTCTAAAAAAACATTTTGAAAACCATTTAAAACATTTAATAAAGATATTTTTGAATCAAAGTGCCCCATACCACATTGAAGCTTTTATCATTTTACACCACTAATATCCATATAAATAAATCCTTGAAACTATTTTGAAAACATGGATATTAATGAGGAATATTTATAAGAATAAATCATTAAAACATTTAAAACGATATTTTAGTTAAAGGGTTTTTATCAAAATGAGAGACACTTGAATACAATAATTGAGGAATAAAATTTAATCAGAACTTTATAATATAATGAGAATAAAGGGGTTAATGATATAATATTCCAAAGGACAGTATATACACCATATAAGAGTGAATTGGTGCATAACAACAATGAAGACTCAATAGAAATGTAAAATGAGATAAAATCCCTTATAAAGAAGGTATCCTTAAATTAAGGGTGAATCAATCTCATAATTATGTGTGACAAAAATAAATACACCCAATATAAGTAGATATTATGTGTAAAACAATCAAAGGTCATTCACACATATTCAAAGGATAACATATTCAATAACTACATGTTGAACCCAAGGAAATCTATATTGGGTTAAGAAGTTCCCTTGGTAAAATTCGACAGCCTAACGGCATCACTTTAAAATTCGTAAAATTGGTTGATGAGAGAGAAAATGGTATCTCATAACTTCAACATAAAATTTAAATCAATAAGGACATAGAAGAACATATCCCAACATAAAAAGATGTAAATTAAAATACATAACAAAATAAGTCTTTTTAAAAGAGGAGTGTGAAAGGTTCCCTTACTGATTTGGGAAACTTTAAAAATCTATACCCCATAAAAGAAGGGTCATACAATGAATATGTAACTACCCATAAATGAGAGTATATTATACTAATAGTAAATTAATGGGCAGTACATACACCACACAAAAATTAAATAGTGGCCAATGTAGCATGAATCTCACGAGAACAAAAAGTGAGATGAAAATCCCCTTATGAAAATTCGGCAGCCTAACGGCGCCACATTAATTTTCTAAAAATGGATTGATGAGATCAAATAGGGTCTCTCATCACATGAACATAAAAATTACAGAAAGAGGAATATAAAATAACATCCTCCAACATAAGAACATGGAGCATAAAAGAAATGACATAAAAGAGAGTACTTGCAAAGAAAGAGAGAGGTAGGATCCCTTACCTCGGGTCCGACTTGACTCGATCGTTCTTTCAGCTCCTGAATAATAAACTTGAGTTAATTTATACTTTCTTAAGAAACTTTATCAAGTTCATTATTCCTTTTATATCACTTACTACCATGCTATGAACACTATGTAATTATTTAAGTTAATAATGGTCATTTTGTAGATCATTGCTACTTGAGTCAAAAATAAACTCTTTATAATTACAAGTTATTCATGTGGTAAAATATATATTATATCAAGAATTATATTCATTATTTATATATCATATATATCCATTATATACATGCATTTATAATTTTACATTACATTTAGAGGTAAGAAATGAAATGCACCGCTCATGGAGACGGTAAGCCGTATGTACGTATGAACGCTACATCCATTTCTATTTCTTATTTAATGGAATTAAAACATAATCATAGATAATAGTATTATAATTCCAGTATGGTATCATATATAAAATCATTAAATCTATCCTTTGTACGTACCACATATGGTATTAACGAATCAAATCATTTTGAGGGGGCGGTAGTCCGCAATTCCTAAAATGAAGATATCGCATTTAACCATAATGGAAACCATAAAGGTATGCCATAAATGAAATATACAGAAGCTTAAGTAAAACATAAACATATTATATATCATATATAAATATAGTTTCATCTTAATGTCCACCTTTGAGGGTGTTAAAAGAATACTGAACAATCATTGTTTCGTGAGGCAGAAATTCACCATCCACAGAAACAGTATGTTCTTTAACCATTAGAAGTAGGTGTGTGTAAGTGTAGCTCGAATAATTATTATAAAAACATCCTAGTATATTTAAGATACTGTATTTGTTACAAAATAAATGAATAAAAAGAGTTTAGTGGGTTGGAGAATCAAAATAAAACAAAAGAACACAAGTGAAGGCATTACCTTAAAATCGGGTATCTCTCTATGATTTGAGCTCAAAAGCTTCATTAGGAAGACTTTTGACCAAAGTGAGGATTCTATGAGTAATAGAGGGATATGGAGAGACAAAATGAGCAGGGATTGGCCGAGCCAATGGCTTGATAGGTGTGGGTAAGGTGGTAGAGGTGGGGCCTTTTGTAAGAGGAGAGGAGGGGCACTCTTGGAAAGTTACAAAATGTTACTTTATTTTCAAATGAGTTTCAGATTTTAAATGTCCTAAATTGATGTATTTATAGTATGAGTTCGTAAGGGTTCTAAATATACTCATCCAATAGGTTTTTGAAAAGTTTGAGTTATAGTTTTAACATTATCTTTTCATTTTATTTAAATCCTTTATTAATGACGTAATCGCTGCATCATCATGATGTCATAAATAATTAAATTTATTTAATGTCGAAAAATAATAAAAAAAATATCATTATGTAGGAAATATTTTCAGATTTCGAATGAATATTTATAGTAAAAAATATGACTTGTATAACCCCATTTAAAAATTGCTTTAGTGAAACAACTCATGCTTGTGACATTTTTATTTTAACTTTAAATAAAAAGTTATTTATGTCATTCTCCAACCAAAGTGGCTTAATTGGGTCCCCAAGTTGACCCATGGATTTTCATGGTCGTCCATGACACATCCAATGAGGGTAGGACATGTGTCTAGGTCATTTCATATTATTAAAACATTATTTTTACCTTTAATTTCACTAATTACCTCTAATCGCGATTAAAAACTTAAAAGTTACTATTCACCAAAAAATTGTTTTAATCCCATTAAACCTCATTTTACATCCTAATGACAACCATGTATGTCTGATTATTGAAATTCAAATCACAGAGGTGGAAAAGTTTCATTTAAACAAAAAATCAGTTTCATTAACTACCACTTAGTGGTTTCACTATTCATCAAAAATTGATGTTTTTCAGAAAAATACCATAGATTCACCCTAAGATATATTTGATATTCCAAACTCAAAAATGATGTCTATTTCACAAAATTAAAAACATATAAGTTGCATTAATTAATTTAATAATTAATTCCTGCTGTCAAAGAAAATAGCGTGTTTTTAAGAAACAATATCTATTAAAAGATTGACACTAGTTTAAGTCAAATTTCAAAGTGAAATTAATTCCAACGACCACTATTGGATTAAATGGTAAAAATATATTCTAATTTAACTTTAAAACCAATTCAAAATATAATCTAATCATATAAATAAATTATATTGAAAAGTGGTTTTGAATTAAAATACAACATTTTTCACTATTCATTAAAAAAATGAACTTTATCGAAAAAATACCAAAAACTTTCAAAAAGTAAATGTTGATGTCCCGATTATAAATAAGAACTTTATTTTTTCAAATATAACACATAAAATTGTCAAAAAGTGTATTTAAAAGAGGTTCACCATAAAAAGGAGGTTAATCGACCTTTTAAAGAATATTAGAATGTTTATGCTTAAAATTGGATTCATTCGAATTTTTAATCCTCTAACAATTATTGTAAAGAGTAAAAATATTTGACAAAAAAATATAATCATTTTTTAGTTAGTTATGTTCATTCCTGCCATTACAACGGTTAGGCGTTAACTACCATTTAAAATAATATTATTTTATTATTAGAGTGCAACGTAAGATTCCGAGGAAACTCGTTGTTGCGTATTGGGTACGCCATCGACCATAGAGTTCCCTTTTAAAGTAATATTAATATTTTATCAACAGAAACACATATTCTTAAATAATAAGATAATGGGATAACATTCATGTCATCATTTTAATTTTATAATAATAATTTAAAACTCGTGAAATAATTGAATAAAAATAAATCTAACACATACACCAGTCAGTTAAACACATGATCATCCATGCATTCAATGACATTGCATTAATAGAACCTAGAATACATTTCTAGTATCTCAATTAATTATGATAAATTTCTCTTGAATTAATAATTAATTTTCATATTAATTAATTCATTTCATAGTATAATTATTAATTCAAGATGTCATTGATAAACATAAGATAAATCTTCCACTATAATTTTGTTAAATAAAATTAAATATTTTTATTTAAAATTATTTAATACTGAATGTTTGTTGGGTGTAAACAGAGCATGTACCCATTCTATATACAAAATTTCTTTTTTGGACTAGTAAAATTTATTCACACGACATGTAGTGTACATTTTATTCCACCATGTTGAATGGCTTGTAAATACATGTGAAACTATCATATTGTGTACCACATGAAATTAAAATATAACTTATGTGGTGTCTATATCACAAAATAATGTGTATGTCCAAAAAATATGTGAAACTAATTAGATATTTATTATTATATAAAACCCCATCACACAACTTGTATTCTAGATACACACTATGTGGTTTATTTTTAATGTCGTAATTAATTTATTTCTATCAAATTTCTTTTATGTGTGTACATCCTGGATAGATTTGTAATCTGTATAAATGAGTATGTGGTTCAAGACATATACATAGGATACATGGTGTGTAAACCCCTCTAACCAGTATTACTTTAATTTCAACATGTAATCTGAGTGGTATAAAAGATAATTAAAAAACATGGCCCCTATCAAAATTCAATTAAACATAATTGGTTCCATGTCAATCATCATTATGACCTTGTGTAACATGTAATTAAAACACACCATGCACTTTAATCAAATATCTTCTAAGAAATTATCTAGCTAAATCTTTCACTATAACCAAAGGTGTACTTTAGATATATGTTATATACCCACTAAAACCATATTCCATTTGGTCAGTCAACATGTATTGTGTAATAACACACCACGTACTAATTTCTGACATTTTGATTCATGTATCCCACAACCCATCCTGATATGAACCTTGGTACATGGCATGTATCATTCAGTTACTCAACATGTAACCATGTATTCTAACGGGAATCATCATCACATCGTGATGATATCTCAGTGCATCCTTCACCTATTCTTAGACACTTCTAAGATACATAAAATCGAATAAAAATATTATATAATCATTTGGAATATAAACATTTATTGAAATGATAACTAATAAAATAATTATGATAATATATTAGAAAATAAAAGAATAAAAATGTTGAATGTGACCTCACTAATACAACTTGTTGGTTTTGATCATAGAATAATGACTTATTGGGTCCAATAACAACATAGATTTGGTCAAAATCAATAAATTATTCACAATGTACATAATGGAGAATCATCATGAATAAGGGATACACCTAATGAAATTTACATAGAATGACAGAACTAAAAAGATTGTCTTTCACATAAAAGTTATAATTAATTTAACCAATAATAAATTATCATGGAGTTAAAGTCTTTTGATGAAGAAGATATTCATCCCATGAACCCATATATGTTTTTTCATCATTGCAATATAAGGTTTGAAGTAGAGAATCCCTATAGATTTATTCTGCACATGCTACATTTATTTTAAATTTTCATTCATTTTACTCTAGGTTCATGCATGGAAGTACAAATCATTTTCGTTATATTCCTTATATCTCTACACAATCCTTCCGGATTGAAGGAATAATTATTGTGATTATGGGAAATGGTGGAAGTGTTCTCTCCATATTGAGTGAAACCCTAGAGAAGTTAATTTTTCAAATAATTATCTATAGTGAAACTAATTAAATAGAGAAAACTGATTTTTTTTCATTTTCAATGAAATTATATAATATGGTATAAATAGAGATAGTGATAGAGAGTTGGTAATTTAACAAAGTCCATTATCTAATAACTTACTCCTCAATGAATCCAATATATAATAAAAATAATATATTTATTTTTTATTTTCATGATGCGTGAGTAACACATAGATAAAATAAATTTAATTTATTTAAATAAATTAAAATTTATTTAAAAGATATTTAATATTTAATTTCCACTAAAGAAGTTAACATAGTTTACATTTCCTCCTAAACTTTTACCTTACCTTAAATGGTAGATATTATACAATTGATAGATGAAAAATATAATATTCACAATCATGAGAATAAATATTTATATTAATATTAAAATAACATATAATAGTGGTTATATATATGTGATCAACCCAAATACCAACCGAATATTTTTCCACAGTACAGAGAACAATATTTATTCCAATAATAAAATAAAAATAGAAATTAATATGGATAAATGGTTGCATTATGTTTATTTCCCTCTAGGATTATTACATAGTAGAATTACATGGGTTTTCTTAAGGTCCAATATAATCATATAGAAACTCAAAATGGCACCAATATATGAATATTCTTCTGCCATAATGATGATATCCACATTTGAATTCTCACTGAAAAATATATTTTCATTGTCTTGATATCTGAACAAGAAGGTTGCATACTATTATCGTTAATCAATAGACTTGATATATCCTCCTTTTACTTGCTAGAATAAATTCATCAATACACCGTATCCATATAATTTTTGAAAATAGTTTTATTTACTTAATATGGTCACAATATCAACTTATATAAGGATGAAAGTTACTAATAATTCCTTACCATATTCATTAATAACAAATCGTTCATGATGTACCCAATAAACATTACCTCCCACAAACATATGATACCGTGATTTTGGATAATATATCATTGTATGAAAGTCTCAATATGAATTAATTATAATATTTAATTCTAAGGATCATTAAAATTGCCCACATATAGGAATATTCAATGACATGTGATCATATGGATTCCATACTGGAAAGTATGTCCTCAAAATCTATGGTCATATGAACCACCATGGGTGTACTTCATGAGATGAAGTCTCATAAACTTCATAACAATCACACCATACAATATACTTCATCAATGACCCATCATATGAAATCATATGACTGTGATACTTAGGATTAAGAACATTTATATATCACTTAAATTTTATCATCATTGAAATGAACAAAAATGGCATTTTCGTTTCAAAAAATACTCTAGTAAATTTTCAAATTAATGTTACAAAGAAGAATAATGAATTTGTGATATGGTATTTATTTTTATTCTAGTATATGAATAAAAAGGTAATATAAAGTAAAAAGTGGTTAGTTTAAGGAAACAAATCCCAATATCTCTTTGAGATACATTTCCATTTTTATGAATTATGATTTAGTCATTTAGGATTGTTATTTATCAACAATGAAGGGTCATTTTACCCTTATATTTCATATGGAAATGTGGAAGTTTATTGATATTAATTTAATTTAGTCTATCTATCCTTTATCTCACCATTTTATATAAATTATAAATGGTGTAGAGACCTATATTAAGTCACTATTTTCATAGCGTCTTTCATTGGATGGTTCTGAATTGGTTCATGATTGATGTTGCATTATGATTATTGAGTAATTATTATATTAATATTGATAAATTTTACTATTATTAGTGTTTCCTTTCCTAAGATATTTCTTGATTTTTTATCTACCCTCCAACCTCATAGGGTGGGTGTTGTGGTTAATTTTTCAACATTCATAAAAGACTCCCTAGGGGAATAAAGATTCATGGTGGTGAGAATTGTGACACCCCCATTACAATGTTGAAAATAAAATTATATAATTCTGGTTTATTTTTCAATTTTTATGTTTTTCCATTTTTTTAGGTGTATTTGAAAGTATTTATTAATTAATTTCCAAGTCTATAAAAGGTCACACTAAAACCAAGGTTGTTCATGGCACAAACATCCCTCCTTCCCTTGTTAAATTTATAGGTGAATTTATATCATGATAGAATCATGGGAGTTAAATTAAGACATTTCATAATTATTGGGGATATAGTTTAGAGGATTTTTGTTACACCGTGAATGGGCAGTTTTATGCCACACCACATCTCATATATATTTTGATGAATAGTTTCTCATGTAGGGTGAATCGAGTTGCGAAGAAAATGTCACACTATGATGTGACCCAATATAGTGATCCCCCAATCATTTTTCTCTTTGAAGCTATTATGTCATTATATAACATTAATTTTCCTACTTCTTTATTTTTTATATTTTACATTTATACCTCTATGGATTTAAAAGTACCATAGGGATTCTATTCCAGGACATTTTGTCATTTGACTCATGGGGTGCTCTCAGGTGGTCTCTCCCTTCTTATTTTACAATTATTATCTCATCCACATTAGTTTTTGAGAAATTTTGAATGTAGATTTCCTTCTTCTCTCATTGGTTTACTCTCTCTTTCCTTTCCATATGTATTTTCTTTCACATCCAAAACATGATGGCCATTTTTAATGTATTTTGGTTTGGATTCATTATGATTTTGATATTTTGATGTATATGCCTCAAAGACAATATCTTCCAACACAGTTTTTCTTTCTCCAACAAAGGTTTATGGTTGGTAATTGTTTACAAAGTGTTTATTGACATGGAATTAGATGTCAGATGAGGTTTATTTAATGTGTCTTTTTATTGATGATTATGTAAATCACTTGGATTTTTTTTCCTCATATCCACCTGAGATCTATCGTGGGAACCCTTGTTAGTTAATTGTTTGTTTCGTTGTGTGTGAACAGAGTATATATTTTGTGTTGGCAAGATATTGTGGTCTAGATTAACTAAGTGGGCTAACATGGTAGATTTTTGACCCTGTGAGACTATGGGAGATCCCATAATTTGAAGGATCTCATAAGTAAGAAATTGTTCTAATAAACCTTGTCTAGTTTTCTTCATGTTAGGTCTTAGTGAATTTCCCATGGTTCTTAGTTACTAATAAATATTTTTTAGGATATCTAATCTCATAAATTTCTTATATCTCTGAGCACATGACTTTGTTATATAGAATGAGTTGTTGTTTTTTTTATTTTATTCTCCATTGATATCGTGTTGCATGATTATATCTATATTTTGATTCAATTGTTATTTTTGATTAATTTCCAATTTATTTACAAAATATATTAGTAATTTTGGATTTAATGTAAAAAGGGTGATGTTTTTTTTAATATATGGGATTTTGAAAAATTATTTTGGAAATGAATAACAAAACGGGGTTTAGAGTTATTTGTGTAAACATTAAACGTTATATTTTCTAATTTAGAAGAATTTTTATTGAAATTTATGGTTCCATAATTATTTATATAAAAATGTGTGGATGGTTTTTAAAAATAGAAAATTATGTGATTTCATTCTTGATACATGTGTAGGTATAAAATCAACATTAAATTTTTACATCATACTAGCTTTTATGAACTGGTTAATGTTAAAAAATTATAAAATATTTTTTCATATTTTAATAGGAATTTTAATATCACACCTTGCATACATTAGAACACATACAATTTGTATAAATTTATTTTTTTCAAATAAATTAAATATCTCTGACATCTTTTGTTAAATACAACACTGATTTTTAACGATCCATAGAAAACTATTAATATTATTACATAAATAAAATGAAAATTACATAGCCATTAAACCTAGATAAATGAATAGTAATAAATTCATTTTAAATATTAGGTATAATGGTTTCATATTAAAAATATATTGACAAAATATACCTAATTTTTGGAAAAATCATTATATGTTTTGATGATATTTTCTTAAAAAAGTATTTTTATATATTTTTTGAAAATTAATTAAATTGCTTTTTAACACTTTTAGAAAATTAATTTGATAAAAAACATTATTTTTTAAATCTTTATTTCAATCATAGGGTGAATTTCTGGAGTTTTTGTAAAATATTAATTTATTAATGAATTGTAAAAAAGTTTGGTTTCCCATCGCATATGTTGGATAAATTTTAAATTAAAATTTTCCACTTAAATGAATGGAATTATCAAAAATGGATTTCATATTTAGAATAAATATAGTTTTCATATTCTAATAACTTGATATTAGTTTTTTTAACATAATTAATAATGAAAATAGTAAAAATAATAATAATTATCATGGTTAAGGTAAAAATGGGTTTACTGAGTGTTAAACTAAGATAATAGGTGTTAAAATGACTATAAAACTTCTAAAATTAATATTTTATAGAAATATTTAAATTTTATAATTTTCATGTTATAATATATGGTCTTTTTGAAACCTTTTTCTTCATAAAGACTATATTATTTAGGATTTTAATCAGAAATTCCAAAGTAGTTTCCATGTGGGTTCCTTTCACCCACTTATAAATAACCACCACCACCCTTCACTACTCCACACCTCTCAAGTCATATATTTTGGACAATATAGATACAATAAATTCCTTAGTTTCTTCCTGCCATCTTTTATTCCTTATTTGTTTCAAAAATCCAACATAGGAAGCATTATGGAGTGAACCAAAAGAAGTTGTCCAAAGAAGAAGTAACATCCCTAACCAATCATTTTATTTTATTTCTTACTACACCTATGTAGATTATTATCAGAAGCCAATTATACAATAACATAATTATATTACTTGTAATGATATTTTTTATGTTAAGGTTGTGAACTAGAATGATCTCCTCTTCCATTAAATGGGTTTTAAAATCATTATTTGTGTGTATGCTGCCTACTACCTTGTGAACCAATATTTGTCTTCCATCACCACCTCTCAAAAATGGATATAATGATCTAATTATTATTTATATATGATATTTATGATATTATTATTCTTTTATTATTATTTTATATCATGTTCCTTCTTTCTTTCCATTTTGTGGGAATACAAAAATGTAGTTTGTGTAGACGGACGACTACCACCTCACATAACGATGTGATTCATTCACTATTTTAATAGAAGGTAATAAGGATAGGTTTAATTAAAATATGTTATATATATGAAATAGAAATTATTTGTTAATTTTAATATTTTAAAAACCCTTATTTCTTTAAATCCTTGGAGAAAATGGAAACAACGATCTTCCATACGTATGGCATACCATCTCAATTAACAGTATATTTCATTTTCTATCTCTAAATCTTATGGATTACTATAAAATACATATATACTGAATATATATGATATTTTTATAATTTTTAAATTATTTATATGGTTGATTCATGACAAAATTAATAGGGTCAAAAGTAACAAATGATAACATATATGAGAAACAAAGCAGTTTCTACCCAAACATGACTTTAACATGCAATTGTTTAAAAAAATAAATGAAAGGTCATAAGTAAATAAATTGGGGTATTATATTTATATTTATGTTTCTATTATTCATTTTTAATAATTTCATTTTATTATAAAGGAGTTTTGAGCATGTATGAAAGAAGTCAAGACATAAGATTATTGATTTCCAGTGTCTCCTTCATTTCATAGAGACGTGTAAAAATTCAACACTCCTTTATTTTTTCCATATATATAATATCACTTTGACATTTATATCATTAATATCCTTATATTAATTACACTTAAAGTTTTATTTTATGTTATTATTTATTGGGTCTTATGATCAAAAAGTTTAATAATGCATAATGAATTTATATCTCACTTTTTACTTCTCTTAGACACATGTTATATTCACCACCTAAATATTTTATGTTGTGTATATACTAACTATTAATTTATATTATAATTATAATAATAAAAATAATTTTTATTTAAATATATATTTTAGGATCTCTCTTGCTTGGGGTCTATGGTAAAAAATTTAAAAAAGCTAGAAGGGATTTCGCCTCAATTTTCTTTCCTTGAGATATAAATTATATTAATCATCTACATAATTTTAGGATGTTTATATTCATCCTATTTTAATTTTAATATAATTAATTTATATATTATTATTTTATTTTTATTTTCATTTAATTTTATTCTTCCATGGGCCTTGTGATTCGATGTCATCAAAGTGGTGAGGGTTCTATGATAAAGTCTAATCATTTATCATCTTTATTAAAATTTATAATCCAGATGATGATATATTATGATAAATATCTCATGATATTCAAAAAAAATTCTTTAAATATATTTATTTCATGGGAATATATTTCTTCCATTCATTTTTCTCTCATTATTTACTCAAAATTTCAAAATAGTGTTCTTTATTAATAATAGACTTTATTTACCTATTTTTTCAAAACCCGTTTTTCTTCCAATACCATGTTTTATAAAAAAATCAAAAATGTTTTTATCATTTTTAATATGTATTATTAAATAAATTTTTACTCATGTATTAATTTTGTAAAAGTGATTTGAAATTAATTATTATGTAATTTTCAAGTAAATATTGTTTGTATTTTACTGAAAATGAGAATGAAATATTTATTTTAACATGTATAGAAAAAATAGAATTATCCTCTGTCATTGAAATTCATTTCATTGAATATTACATTATAATATTCTAATTTTATTTTCAAAGAAAATAATTTTAAAAAGGATTTGTGTATTAAAAAAATCAAATGTAGAAAGAATATTTTTCACATGAAATGTTCGATGTGTATTTTCAAAATAATTTTCCATAAAATATGACATATGTTGCTGTTACCTATGCCTTACTGCGGATATGATCAAATCATACCATTCTTATTATTTCACTGAATGGTTTATGTTTATTATGGCATTATGTTTATAAAGAAAGTTTTTATTCTATAGGTAATACCATGAGGAAAATGTTATTAAACTAGCTTCCTTTCATAGATTATACCATAATCAAATGATTAAATTATTATGAAACCATTCACTTTTCTATAGGTTATGATATAATGAAATTTTTTAAAAAAACCCAAATAATTTCACGTGTTATGATATGATAAATGTTTTATGATATTATGGAAAACATATGTACGATTTTCATTATGTGATTGGCGGGACCTATATCTCCCTTTAATTAATTAGGTAAATATTTATGTCTCATGAGATATGTATGACTGCAAAAGAAAGTGGACCTAGTTTAGTAAGGGACCTTGTCCACTATTATGGTTGTAGGAGTGAACCTTGACTACTATGATATTTTGGGGTGTTAACCCATTACACTATGATATCCCTGGAATTGGGCCTTAACTAATATGTAAATGATTTTATATGCTTATGTGTAGGAAAAAATTGTTATATTATTCCAATGTTGTGCTCTCATGAATCATGTTCTTTGATTCTCTTATGATTCATGTCTTATGAATAGCCAATATTTATTCCATGACTCAAGATTATAATCATTGATATATAGGCTATGTGTTTCAACTGTTATTCTCATATTCTCATACCCGTATGTTTATGTTATGCTTACATGTATCCCTTATTTTTCCTTAATAATCATATGTTCTAACACTTTCTTATTTTACATTCCCTAGGTTCTGATGATATTTATTATATATTACATGTATAATGAGGGTTCATGTTATGAAGAATATATTGGGAGGTGGCGTATCTCACTTTTAGACCAATTGTTTATGTGTCCATTTTTTCAAAGGAATTATACCTTTACGATCCTTGGGTCTATATTTCTATAATGTAATGAATAATCATCAAAAGAGATGTAATATCTATATCTGAGAATCATGGATAATTTTAGTCGGTAAAATAAAAATGATTAGTTAACCTTTTTAAACCTAAATGAGAAAAATATAGTGGGATACCTATGAGATATTTCTATTTATTTCTATAGGTTTTTGTATAAGGAAAAGGCCATGGATGAGTCAGGATATAGGAAAATGGGATGGAATTTTGGTAAAGCATTTGGTAAGAGATTTATAAAAAATCACAACCCTATCTTGACACTACAAGTGAATGTTGGTCTAACACAAAGGTACCTAGGTTTAATAACTCCAAAAAGGGTAAAATGATCTGGGCTCAATACTAGTTCATGACAATGGACCTCATTTCACACTTGGTTTGACACTCCTGGGGGATATGTTTCGGGTGTTCACAAACTCTTTCTGAACCATAATGATGGATATAAATAGATGATGACCATTATTGGACAAGTTTAAGACAATTTTTTCAAGTATTTAAAAAAAGGTATCACAATTGAGACATCCAATAAGTTCTTTATCATGATTTTTTTTGTTTTCCGTTAGAGTTATTGTTGCACATGATATTATTTTGTTTAGGTGAACAGATGGAATGAAAACCAATCATGTAAACATTTAATCTGATGGAAAATTAACTAACTATGAGAAACCAAATTGGATTATGACTAGGGAGATAGATACTTTGACTATTCATAATTAGAAATAATGATATATGATTCAAAATATGAGATTATTTGAGATTAAAAAGGAATAAAATTATATGAATATGAACTTTAATGAATTTTTATTAGTAATGAACACATTGGAAAAAATATTCATCTTCATACATGTACAGAAGGTGGGATAAATAACCTAGAAGAATATCTCAAATATAGGGGGAGATATCACATGTGATTAAAAGAATGACATAGAGTGAAAAATTGTTAAGGAGTTCAATGTCTTATATGTATAGAACGTGAGAATTATCTAATTCAATACTCTAAACTATGTGTTAGTCCATTAATTTGGGAGATATATAACTCATTTAAACCAATGAAGAGTAAGGATTGAAGTTGATTCATGATTTACATTGTTGAAGTATTTTAGTAAATATATTTCAGTTATAAGAATTAGGAAACATCTAAGGATTGAGTAAATTTTGAAATCATATATATCTAGATGTATGATTAAAATAAGAGTTATGGATACCATCACGGATTTTGATGTTTATGTTTGATCATACATTCAAATTCATTGAAAACCCTTTTTAGGTTTTTTGTTATAGGATTTTATCACAATTAAGGATGTTTAAGAGACATTGATGGTAATACATCCATATGGGTTTTTATATATTTTTGTGAAAAAATTATTTAATGAGGAATTCCTTTATACTTTATGGGTATTTGATTAAATGTACTGGTAACCATTATGTTTTATCATATCATTGTTCTTGAGTTAATTATGGATTATAGTCAATCATGATACAAAGTCATCACACTTAGTTTCTATTAGAGAATATTTCTCTCTGGATCCTCTTATGATAATATAAATTAAAAAAGTGTTCAGTATTCATTGGGTTCCACATTCAATTGAATATGATTAGGAGCCTATGTTTACCTCAATGTTTGTGGAATTTTCGTTAGCATGCTCTTGATAAAAATATGAGTTTCAGCATTACCTTTCATCCGCAGACAAATATTAAATTTGCGAGAATAATTCAACCCTTAGAAGATATGATATGATCTCATTCAATGTATTTCAATGTTGTTTGGGATCAACACCTTCCCTAGGTTGATTTTTTGTATCAAACATAGCATTAAATGGAAAATTAATATGAACCCATATCAATCCCCTTAATTTTCATAAATAATCTTGTTCGGATCTGATCAAGGTGATAGAATGATAGAAAATTTTAGAGCCATTCAACAACATGTAAGGAAAGCACAGATTTGAAAGAAATGTTATGTTGATAATCATCGATGCGGTCTATAATTTCATGATAGTGAAAAGTTTTGATGATATAATTTATAGACAAAATAAGGGAAAGTTAAGCCCTATATATGTCATTCCAGTTTATATTCTTGATTGAATAGGTACCTTAGCTTGTTACTTGGCACTTCCACCAAACATCTCATAGGTTCATGATTTATTCCATATATATCCCCTAATGAAATACATACCTGATCCATCACATGTGCCCAAATAAAAGAAATTATCATTATATCATGATATTTATTCTGAGGAACAACAAGTGGATATTCTATATCACCTATAAAAAGTTCAATGAAACAAGACTACTCCTCAGGTCAATGTTTTGTGGCCAAACCACCAGTTTGAAGAGGCTATGTGGGAACCTGTGCTAATGATGAGGCATATGTATCCTCATTTTTTATATTAAAGTGAATAATTTTTAGTGAAGAATTAATTTAAAGGGAATTATAATTTAAAATGATAATTTTTTATGAATTTGTTTTTTCAAATAACTAAATTTCTTCAATTACTTGTGTTACACTCAATGTCGCGTTTTAAAGAACTACCACAAACAATTAATATTATTATTTAAAAATGATGACTAGAAACTAGTGGTTAAACATGGAATAATGAATAAGAATAAACACATATTAAATTTTAATACTAATATTTTTTATAAAATAAAAACATATTGATAAAAACTACGTAATTTTTTTTAAGTTTTTATATGTTTCAAAAATATTATTTCTCAAAAAACAATTATATTAATTTTTGTGAAAATTAATAAATTAGTTTTTTACACTTTTATAAAACTAACTTTATAATTTAAACGTTATTTTTTGAAATCGGGGTCTAAAAATTAACTTTTGCTGAATTTTTTGTACTTTTCAAAAAATATTACTTTTTCAATGAATAATGAAAATATTGGTTTTTATTAATAATATTCATTTACTTTAATGATTTTAATAACAAAAAAGTATATTAATATTATTTTAAAAGTAATATAATTTAAATTATATATCTATTAATCCAATTTATTTGATTTTATTTTTTCATAATCAATTTTGATATAAAAACATTTTAAGCATTTCTACATTTTTCTCTTTGAAAACCCAAATTCTCGCCATGTATGTGTGATTAATTTTAAATTAAATTTTTACACTTATGTAAATTTAATTTGGAACAAATTGATTCCATATTTTCAGTAAAAAAATTATATTATATAATAATATGATATTAATTTTTAAACATAATAATAATGAAAATAGTAAAAATTAATTATCGTGGTTAAGGTTGAAATGAGTTTACCAAGGGGTTAAACTAAAAATATAAGGGTTAGAATGAATATAGAAATTTTAAAATTATGATTATTTGGCCATATTTCTATATTATTCTTCCTAATTTAAACGATATGATCATTCCGAAGATTTTATCGTGGGAATCAATTTAATATTTTGGATTTTTTTAAAATTTCTAAGTAGTTTTCAAGTGGGTTCCTTTTCCCAACATATAAAAGGCCCCTACCACCCTTCACATATTTACACCTATCAAGCCATTTTCAATAGAAAATATCCTCCCAAATCAAATAATTAATACCCAACTCCTATATTATAATCATTATTTTCGTAAGAAATCCAACCTAAGAATCTTTTGGGTATAAACCAAACGAACTTGTATAATGAAGAGGTAACATCACGAACTGAGTGTTTTACTTTATTTTTTCTTCAAAATCCTTAAATTACTAATATAACATTATAATAAAATTAAAAAATATATTATATATACTTATATTTTCTTATTAAGTTAATGAGGTAAAACAATTTCATATTCCATCGAATGGGTTATGAAATCATCATTCATCTGTATGACGGACTACCGCCTCGTAAACTGATGGTATTAGTTTTCCTTCAATAACTTTAATGGTTTGATATAATGATGGATTTATAGTTTGGTATTTAAGATATTATTATTTTTTTTGAATCATGATATCACATTTGTTTTATTTACCTTCTATTTAATTGGAATAAGATAGCATTGATTGTGTGTATGACAGACTACCGCCTCATGAAGCGATGTGATTCATTCAAAATTTACATTGAAGGTAAAAAGGAATTAATTAATTAAAATATGTTATATATATGATATAATAAAATTAATTTTAATATATTACATACCCTTATTTTTTTCAATCCATCGAGAAAATGGAAATAGTGTTCTGGCATACATAGAGTCTACCATCTCCATGAATGATGTATTTTAGTTTCTTTATCTAATTCATATGGATTTCATAATAAACATATATAAAAAATATATATATGATATTTTTTCTTGGTTTAAAAAATTATATTATGTGACATGAAAAAATCAATATGACTATAAAAATAAAAATTCTAAACATACATGAGAAACAAAGAAGTTATTTCCTAAACATGACATTAACACGAAATTGTTTAGAAATAGAAATAGAATGGAATAAATAAATCCTATATGGTATGATATATTTATATATATATGGTTCTTTAATTTATGTATAATAATTATACATTTATTATACAGGAGGATTGACTATGTGTGAAGGAAATCAAAACATAAGGTATGGGATTTGTAGTCTCTCTTTTCTTTCTAGAAGATATATAAAAATTCACGACGAATTTAATTTTTGTGTTGTATATACTGCACCATTGAAATGATATATCATTATTCTAACTATTTTCATGATATTTGATGTTTCAATAGACGTTAGACTTTATTGGGGCTTAAAATATAAAAGATTACTGATGAGGTAATGGATTTTAATCTCACTTTTAAGCACTACGAGACACATATCATCTTCAATATATATTTTATTTTATATAGTGTATATATTGCACATGAATTGATTTTGTTATGGTTATAAAAAAAAATTTTATCTATAAAAATACATTTTAACATGTCTTTTTCATAGGGGTTATGGTGAAAAATGAAATAATTTAGTAAGTAATTTTTATCTCAATTTTCATTCCTTCAGACTTATAGTGTGTTATGAACCTATATTATTTTATGTGGTGTATATACTACCCCATTAAAATTTAATATACTAAATTATCTTATTCACGTGTTATCATATGTTTCATTAAATTTTATTCTTTTATGCCTCTTATGATTCAATTTCACCAAAATGGTATGGGTTTTATGATAAAATCCCATCATTTATTGAGATTATTTTTATTTATGATTCTGATGATGGAATATTATGATCCACATCTTAATAAAATCATTAATTTTATTCTCATATGGTTATATCAGGAGAATAAATTTTTTCCATTCATTTTCATCTCATTATGTACACATGATTTCCAAGGATTTTTTATTTAAAAAATTCTCTTTATTTCTTTCTTCGATCAAAACCCCTTTTTTTTACAAGACCATGTTTTATAAAAAAAAGTTTTCAAACTTGTATTTAACCTTTTAAAAATTATTTATTATGTAACTTTTTTACCAGGTTTTTTTTAAAAAATATATATTTTTATGGGAATTATCATGTAATTTAGAAAAAAAATAAGTATTTGGGATTTACTAAAAATTTGAATGGAATACTAATTTATAATTTTATGGGATGAAAAAAATTCACTTACATCATGGCCAATCATTTATTATATGATTTATTTTTAATATTACATTTTTAATTTTAAATATTTTTTTTTTGAATTTTTTTTTGTGTTTAAAAAGTGTTTTTACAAAAATAAATTATTTTTCCTTCAAAAAATGTATTAAATTATTATTTCAAATTTTCCATTATATGTTTTCTATATTACATTGAATGAAATTTATTCTCAAAATAATATATGAATTTTATGTTTTAAAATTGATTTTTTTAGAAAAGTTAATTTACATAATAAATTTTCCAATTGTCTTTTCAAAATAATTTTCCTTATATGATGTTATCTGTTCATGCTACTTATGAATTTTTTATGATATGATCTAAGGATACTATTATTATTAATTTTATAAATGGATTCATTTTAAGATATCATGACTTTTATGAAATAAATTTCTCTTCAATGGGTAGTACCAAAAGGAATTAAAAATGAAGCTTACTTATTTTCACGAGTTATACAATGATGAAATGATTATGAAACTTTTCTCTTTTCCATAGTTTAAGATATGATTAAATTTTTAACAAATACATTTCATTTCTTGGTTTATGATATGATAAATGTATTATGATATTGTGGCACACATATATAATTTTTTCATTATATGATGGGCGGACCTATATCTCCCTCAAATGCATTAGGTAAATATTTATATCTCATGAGACAAATTGGACTGGAACAAGAGGTGATCTTGGTTCAGATAGGGATGTTTTCTCCAATAATGGTTTTGGGAGTGAACCTTGACTACTTTGATGGTTTGGGTAGTGAAATCATTCCACTATTATAGTCTTGGTAGTGATCATTTAATAATATGGTTTGATTTTCTATTCTAATGTGTACTCCAAAAGTCTATCTCTTATGTCAATGTTATTATATCATATCTTATGTGCATTGATTATCTTATGATTCATGTCGTAAAAATTGTCAATAACTATTAAATAACTCATGACTAAGACCTTTGATATGTAGGGTATGGTTTTAATATTATATGCTCATGTTCTCATACCCTTATGTTAATTTTATACTTACATATCTCCCTTGTTTACCCTTATGATCATCTGATCCCACCCTGACATATATTTCCTCTCCCCTGGTTATGAAGAATTTTATAATGTATGATTTGTCTAAGAAGGGTTGTAGTTCTTAAGAACATAGTGAGACATGATGTAGATCACATGTGTATAATTTTTTACTCTATCAATGTTTCTAAAGGAACTGTACCTTAATGATCAATGGTCATGTGTTGTGTATTTTAATGAATATTCATCCAAAATTTTTTAATATCTATATATAACAAGTATGATTCTCTATATACACACTAGTGTGTGAGACTGTGTGTGTGTGTGTGTGTCCATATTATGTTTTCACTTAGGCTCCCATCTTTGGATCACATTTGTTTTGTGTTTATTCCAGTTCATGATGGATGTTTTTAGAAGTGTTTGTTCTCATGGTTCACATGGAGGTATTATGATAGATATTCAAGATTTTGTTTTATTCTAAAATTTTTAATTATATTTCAATTTATACAAACATACTATTATTTTTATCTATTTATATTTTAGTTTTTGATGAATGTATTCTTCTAATGTATGTTATTGAAGTTTCTTTTATTTATATTTTTTAACATTATATATGGGAATAGTCACTTATTGATTATTTCAAGTCTATATATTTATTCCATTCGTTCCATGTTTATCTTTTATACCATTTATTGAATTTTTTATATTATTCTAAAGGTTTAATTTATTGGTGATCTATCCCATATTGTCTATAAGATTCCCCAGCTTGGTTTCATTATGATTATATGGGAGTGAAACCATTCCCAATAATGTATTCTTGATTCCCACACACTAGTTTTTATCTTGTGTCGGTTGAATACACCCTTCAAGACTAGTGTTAGGCTGGGCCAAGTGATTTTATGGCTCCTATCAAGTTAGTTTCTTACCCTCCATGAAATCAAGAACATGTCAAAAATGGATTATAAAATTATTAGAGAATATATTAAGTAAATAAAGAAGTTTCTTGAGTAAGGGGAAATGGCTAAACATGGGTTTAATTTATAAGTAAATGTGAAGGATACATTTGAATAAAATAATTAATAATTTATTATATTGATACATAAATATAAATAGTGTTGATTATTATGACTACTAAGTGTGTTTGAATAAATAATATATATTATTTAATTTTAAACACAACCAAATCAGAATGGGAACATTGAAAAAAACATATTCAATTTAAATAATCAAGAATTGTTTTTAATAAGAATAACACAGTATCTAGCCATTGAAAATATCTTTCTTATTTTGGATTAATTATTCCACTTTTTTAATACATTAATGTACTAATTAATTGAATTTTATTTCATTTAAATTTTTTAAAAACTATTATGTCATTTTTAGATCATAATTTTTCTATTAAACATACACTATACACACAATAAATAATTTTAATATTCATTAAAAACTCAATCCATACTTTATGAATTATAATGTCCTTTTTTATTAATAAATTTTTAAGGGTTGTGAGTTCGGAAACCAATTAATATCTCAGATCATTTTCAATTAGAAATTATCCTTTATAATAAAAGTAACAAAATTCACCCAAAGAAAATTTTTATGAGATAATCCCAATAGTGAGACCCATTTTATGAGAATGATTTTCTATACATGATAAATTTGGTTAATAAATAAATATTCTAAATATAATTAAAAATGAACCTTTTTGTGCCAAATTATTTTAAAATACATTTTAATAAATATTTTTCTTTAAAGAAATATTTGTTACACATTAATTCACTTGTTAATATATAGTAATTTTATTAATTTTTTGTACAATTGTCTGGTAATATTAAGTACATTACTTAACATGTGTATGTTACTTGTAATGGTAACATTTCTATTATAATGGTTTTGATATTTTTCTCACCATTACTTTTCCCTTAAAATTGTAAAATTACCAACTATAAATACACTTTATTCCTTTGTTAATATAATACTTTTTGTTAATATAACATACATATTACATTACTTATAGTTCTCTTAATAAAAATAATGTCTTTTATGTTCTTACTATTCTTTGTAGATTATAATACCCTTGACATCCAGACTCTAGTTCTTCACTATATTTTTTCCATTATATATCACCAGTTGTAATTGTTCATGTGATTTAAATTCATTTTCTTTATTATAAAACTCTATTGAAACAAAAGTCTATGTATTATAATTCAATGATTAAATAAAATAAATTTTTCATTTTTTGAAAATTGTGATGCATTATCTGTTTTCTTAATAATTAATTATACACTCTATTTAATTATTTTTAATATATATATGTCATGAAATAAATTATTAAATAGATATATGTTTTTAAAAACATTTAATAAATGTATATATAAGAAATTTGGATGTTATAATGGAATAAGAACCAACTAAATTTATAATGAAACTTAGAAGTTCATGTAGGTTTCTTTATGAAATTAACTTGAAAAAAATTTCGAGGAAAATCTTGATAAGGTTATTTCCATTGATAATGAGGAAACCACCTATGAGGAAGCTATTATATGTTTTAAATGTGACAAATGGATTATATTTATGATGGGTAAGATATAATACATGTAAATTAACTTTTTTTAAAAATTTTAATTTACTAGAAGGTTTTATACCTATAGTATATAATTTTTTTAATCATGAAGTATAATATAAATGGTAGAGTATATACCATTGAGGCGTGATTGGTGGAAAAAAGTTTCCAAATAATTAATGGAATTAATTAAGAGACATTTATAATAGTTACAAAGCTTAAATATAATACGATTATACTAGAAATTATAGAATTCAATAGATATGACATAAATTATATGGATTTAAAAATAAATGTATTTAATGGGAAATTAATTGAATATTTTCAATTATTTCCATCGTAATAATATTTTTTTAATTTCATTGATCATGCATATCGAAAGTGAGAGGATTTGTGTCTAAATCACACCGCAAAGAAGTGTTTCATCTAGTATAGGACTCCCAAATAGATTTAATATTATTCATAAAATCCTTAAAAATAAAAATATCTATTAATCATATGTAAAAGTGATTTATTGGTTTAGAGAATTTATGATAACATTTCTTAAGTGGTTTTCCTCCTATATTAATTAATTAAAATGGAATTCAAATCCTTATAGGAAGGTACGTTGGAATTTTATGTCATTTAAAGAGGTGGGGTGTGATGATAGAGAGATTAGTCCTATGATATGTGTATGTATATATCGTTATAAAGGTAATCAAAACCAAATTCGTTTGGTGTTATATTGGAATACATGTTGTGAATTTTAAGGATGATTGATAGGTACCCTTGTGGGGCCTTTTAAGGTCATGAATACATTAATAAGGGTGTGTCTTTTAAGGGCATGTAGTCAAAACCATTGTTTCTAATATTTTATGGCCACATAACTAAGAAATTTTTGAATAATTGTTATGATATAAAAAATGGACTGATAGGTTAAATTTACATAGATATTTTTGAATATGGAATTACACATAATCATCCATTTCAAGTAAAATAAATGAGTTAGGTGAGGTTGAGATGGGGATTACACTGATATGGTTACCCATTTGTTTCCATATCTCATTTATTGGGCTATGGGAGAAAAAAAATGTTTAAGTTCCATTGGAACTAGTTAAAAATATCCAATTTTAAACCTAATATTTGTAGATATTCCAATAGTGTATCAATATGATGGATACTCATTATCAAGAGAATACATGTTTGAATATAATTTAAGGAAACTACTAGTTTTGGGGGCCAAACTAGGTGGATTACATATTGTATTATAGATTTCCATTATCAAAGTAATACATGATCATATGGGATATATAAATTTGGAAAATAAAACATTTATATATATTATGAGCCTAGTTTTTAGTCTTGTGTAACGTTGGATTTCTGAGAGGTGAAGAGGATCCAATGAGGTCTTTCTCTAGATGAATTATTTCTATTATTATTTAAGGATAATTAAATGAAACTTGTTTCACTCACATGATTTAATTAAGTTATAATGAAACACTTCTATAAATTTTTTCTATTTAATTTGTTATTCTATGATGAAATAATGATATGTTAATGATGTTGGTTTCCTTTTCATGGGTTATGATATGATTATAAGATTAATGTTTTATGATCACACATATGTAAGTTTTATATTTTGTGATAGGTGGGATTTAAATTATATGTCTCACCAACGCATTAGGTAAATAAGAATATCACATGAAATAATAAAAACTAGAATGGTGAGTGAACCTAACTCAAAAAGGGACTATATCCAATATGATAGTATTTGGATTGAACCATGAATAATTAAATGATGGAATGGGGAGTAAACCCAATCCACTTCATAGTCATGGAAGTGATCCCGGGCTAAGTAAATAATTTTATATGCTTATTTTAGTGCCAAAAAATTAAGCCTTATACTTATCATATGTTCTCATCGATCATGTTTAATTATTTTTGATTATTCACGCTAATAACTAATATATTTTATTATGAAAAATCATTATTTAGTTATTCAAAATTAATGATATTTGACTAATTGGGTATGATTTTCATAATTTATGATCATGTTCTCATACCATTATTCTTAATGCATTATCAGCACATTATCACTTGTGATCATTGATTTATATCAGTAATTTTTAACCTTACTAAGCATCTAATATCACTATTTCATATGAATTCTTTCCCTGAGTTATAAGGAAAGGTTTTAACTTTGTTGTTTCTAGGATGTGTACTACGTCAGAAGAAGTTTTTGGGTGATATTTAGGATCATTCATGAAACAATATGTCTATGTTTCTATTATACAAATATAATAAACCTTTATATTTCTTGTGCATGTTTATTTGGTATACATATTGAATACTCATCGAAAATTTGTAACAAATATTTATGATTTTTTTCCTCTATAGTTAGTATCATAGAAGGGTTTAGTTATTTTTAGTGGATGGATTATGGGGAATAGAGGTGTAGAACTTAAGACATCCTTTGTTGAATTTTATGTGATGTCAAATAGAATATAAATTTCATTGTTTGATAATAAGGTTTCATTATTTTGGACATAACAAGAATGATTTTTATAAATTTATGATTTTTCACACTAATTATTAATACTTGATGACCATTCTAAACATTTCTATTTTTGTAAGGGAAGAATGGTATAATGATGATGTTGATGTGGTTACAAACATGCTCAAATATTTAAGTATATTATTTAATCGTGGTCATATGAATTACAACATGTCCTCAAAAGTATCTAGGGATATTCATTTCCATACTAAATGCTTATATGTTCTTTAAAATGGCCAGAATACTAATGGTATGATGATCTCATATCAGATTTATTGTCCCTATCAGGTATAAGTATATGGGAAGGTAATTCTTATAAATCATGTGATTATCCATTTACTGTAATTTTAATTGATTTTGGGCATGTATTATATCTCTCTATTTTGATAACATATCAATTTTTGTGGAATGGAATTAATGATTGATATTATAAATCTACTAACTATTGTCTTTAATTTTGAGGATAAATAGGAACTTCCAATGAAAATTACTTATATTTTAAAGGTACTAATACCTATTTATGAAAGATATTAATCTCAAATGGATAGAGATTAATTCAAAATTAAATATATTAAAATAATTTAAAGAAATTTTCATGTATTTGCTAAACACTTTATTAGTCTCTACCCAAATTTTGAAGTTGAATTTTAAATATAACTCGTATCTGTTACAACACCTGTTCTTATGACTTTATATTTAAGAAAATCAATTGAGTTATATAAATTATAGAAGTAACTCAAGAAAAATGTTTTAAAGGGATTCATAATCCCTAGTAAATCGTAAGGGGTGTGCCTGTTGATTTTTATTTAGAATAAATATGGCTCAATTCATATTTTAATTGATTATTAGGAACATAACTGGGGAAATATTAAGAACCTGTATTAATATCATCACACTAATTACTTGTTTTCTCAACTATGTGGGGATCGATACTTTTAGAAGATTGTACTTAAATATTAATATAATAATTTGAGGGTCAAGAAGGAGGATATTCCAAATATAGTCTTTCATACAAGCTAAGTTCATTATGAATTTTTAGTGAATATTTTTTAACTTACCTGTTCCCCTACAGTCTTCACAAATTTAATAAATAGTGTCCTGAGAGATTACCTTGATCAATTTTTTTTGGTCTTCATAGATGAAAATAATATTTTATACATGATAAATAAAATGTATGAAGATAATTTGATTATTTTTTTAATTCCATGAGAAAGGAATATTTTTATGAAAAAATTAGGATGTGTGAATAATGGATAAAAAACTCATTCTTAGGTGATATAATCTCTACAGAGGGTATAACGATGGATCCTTCAAAGATAGAATATATTGAGAAATAACACAGACCTACCCTATAAATTGACATCCATAGTTTTATTTGGTTGTATTTATTTTATCATCACTTTTTTGAATGATTTATAATAGATATATATTCCAATAACTATGCTAAGTTGGACGGAATCCATATTCCTTTGCATATGTGAATGTTGGTAAATTTTCACAGAGTTTAATGGAAGGTTCATTAGCATAAATGAGATTACACTACCTATCAGTGGAGAAGAGATTATAATAATTATTAATGCATCAAATAAATCTCCAAAATTAATCAACATGCATAATGATATACTGGTAAATCATACCTCAATATAATTGGAAATAAATGAGAAACATTTTCTGACTCCGAATTTGGAATTGGTGGTAGTAAGTTTTTCATTGGAAATATGGATGTGTATTATTTATGGTGAAAATTGGATATATATACTAATCATAAAATCATGAAATATATTATCATAGGGAAAGTGTAAAGTATTCATTAATTTTTATGGTTATATTTGACTAAAAATTAGGATTCCTCAATACACTACCACATTGGGAAGGTAATAAAGCTGGCAGCTAGTTTACATAAAAATGATATGCTAGATTCTTTATGATGATGATTTAATGTTATATAATATTATAGATTTATTGAATATGGATCATGATATCACAAGGAAATAGGACAGATCATATTAGTATCAAATGAATGTTCAGTCATCTATCCATGGGAGGGTTAAAGTTGTTAAAATGGAGGATGTAGAACATAAGAATAATGTGATAAATGTTCTTGAGTTAAACCATAATTATGATGGAATGATATGTTTTAAAAACAGATTTTGTGTCCCTTAATTAAAATATTTGTAAAAGTAGTTGTGGGATGAATCTCACGGACCATCATTCTTTATTCATCCAAAAATTAAAAAGATATCCATAGATATTAAAGATTATTTTTGGTCGGATAACATGAAATTATATATTGTGGAGCATGTATCTTGATGTTTGTAATGTTATCAAGTTAATTGTAAGATACATAATTCTAATGATATGTTATAACCATTTCCTTTAAAATAATCGAAATAGGAAGACCTTATCATTTATTTTTTCAATGACTCCGCTAAACTTATAAAGGGAAAAAGTTATTTTTAATTAGGTCAATCAGCTTATGAAATAAGAATATTTAATTTAAATTTGAGAATATTTATCTCTTTATCATATTTATAGTATATATGTCAAAGAAGTGGTAATGTTACATGGAGTACCAGATTTTATTATATCATATTTGGATCTGAGGTTTACCTCTTGGTTTTAGAGAAGTCTTCCAATGGATCTGGATACATAGTTTAATTTTAGTAATTTATGTAATCTTTATATTGATGGATATTCTGATAATACCATTAAACCCATAAGGGTTATGTTCAAATCTACTTCTATATATTTTAAATGTGGTTGTGATAAAAACCATCCTTTAGTGGAATGTTTTTAGAGCAATAGATTTTACTTGAACATTTAAATGCATCCCAATATGGAAATAAGTGTAAAAATCCAACATGATGGGATGATGTTGGAGAAAGAAAGCTATTGGGACCAAATCTACATGAGTACATGAAATAAACATTTATATCCACCTGTCATCACATTTGAGATGGATAAATTTGATAAAAAAATATGTGCTAATAATGATCTGATACATTTAGAGTTCAGTATTAGTGACAAGGTATTCATATGAATATCTACATAGAATAAGGTTTTGATAATTGGAATGATGGGAAATATCATACCTAGATATATCTAGACATTTTAAATTATTGACCATATCGTGATGTGTGATTATCATTTGGCACTTTTGATGAATATATCTTAAGTTCAGGATTTGTTCCATATGTGACTACCATGAGAAACAATAAAAACTATCCTTCACAAGTAAAAAACTCATAATAAATATATTTTTATCAGTATATTTCCATTAAATAAAAACTAGTAGACATTAAGGATCAAAGAGATAAATTTTTTTGAATCAAGACCACTCACCTGGTAAAGGTTTTGTGGTGAAAAAAAATTTGAAGAAGCAACATTGCAACCCAAAGTTGTGATGAGGCTGAATAATCCCCAATTATTTATATTACTAAGATATTATTTTGATAGTAAAGTTATTATAAGTTAGTATATTATAATACCAAGATATTTTAATATATATTTCTCTTTAAATAATTTTTATTTCTTGGTAGATTAATTTACACACAACCCCGTGTTTAATTATTTTAATATATACTATTTTATTATTGTTATTAAATGTGATAGTTATCACCTTGAGGGTTGAAAATTGGGTATGAATAGATAAAAACTAAAATATGGGAAAATTTATATATTTATAAAATGAATTCATTAGTTTTTAACAAGTTAGAAATTAAAATAAAATTATTAGATGACAAAAGAGATGTTTTTATAAAAAACATTTTTAATACTCACAATAGTTTATTAAATTAATAATTTATATTAATAAATATTGACTAATACTTATAAATAAATTTCTTCTTAGATAATAAATTTAAAATTTTAACATTCATATAATAGTCTTGACATATAAATAAATGAATGTAAACTCTATTTTAGACCTAAAAATGATATTATTTCATTTTGAGAACTTATTTTAAATTGAATTTATACCAATTATAGAAGTTTAATATTGTATAATTATTCAAATATTTTTAATCATCAAAATTAATATTAATTTTTATGTTCAACATAATCATTTTTCGTTATGAATAGTATTTGAGGTAAGAATTCATTACTATGGTAATGGTCAAAGGGGATAAAAAGGGGTTTAACTAAAAATTTAAGTATTAAAATTACTTATAGAAATGTATAAATCATATTTAATATCTTTATATATTTCCTATATCATCTTAACATTGAAAATAGTCATATTTTTGAACACAAGGCTTGAGGGTGTCCTTAAAATATTTTAATCTTTTGAAAAATTACATGTAAGTTATCTCCCTCCCTTATAAAAGGACACCACTTTTGCAATTTTAGTCCCACAACATGATACTTATATATATAAGATAATTTATTCAGTAATTTGTTTCTAACATCCCTCCCCAAGATCTACTGGTCTTGTTCTGATCAAAATACAAATTTTAAATGTTTTAAGGGGTGATCCAAAGGCGGTTGTCCAAGAAGTGGTATATCCCTTAACCGAGTATTTTAATTTTAGTTATTATTATACCAAATTCAATTATATTATATCAATTATGGATAATAACTTTAGTATATCTAATATTTTATGATTTTATTATATATATATAACTACATTTATTTATTTCCTTCTCCATCAAATAGGGAATGAAAGCATCATTAATGCGTATGTGTGAACAACCACCTAGTGAAGCAATTTGTTTTTCATAACAAACATTCATGGATAGTAATTATCGTGCATATAAGGTTTATATATTATATTTTAAAAATATTTATACTTTTTTAATGATAACATATAATATTATTAAACGTGTTTCTTTCAAATGGGAAATGAAAAATATCATTCTTGTGTACATGTGGAGTACGGACAATATGTAGCGATATGATTTATTTTAAATCACAATAATTCATGTTTGGTTATTATAATGGATTTTATTTTAATATATGATATTTGTGAAATAATTTCATTTCTATAATTATAATAAATCATCAAATTTATTATTATTCCATCATTTGGAAAATAATAATATTTATCATGCATAGGTGTGGACTACCACCTCAACAAAGTTATGTGATTCATTTTTATCACTACTTTATATAAATAACGATAAAATTTTATATGATGAATTATATGATAATTATTTAATTATTAATATTCTGTATATTATTAGACCATGATAATGGAGCATTTACTAGAGCCACTAAACTGAATCATGCATGAAAAGAAAACTATTTGTCACATGGATGTTCATATTAATGAATAAATTATAAATAAAATTATAGTGGGAAATTATAATGGAATGATACATAGTAATTTATGTATTAATTAAGAACTATAATATATTTTTAATAAATTGATATTTTTTATATAGGATATGTGAATATGTATGAAGAAAGGTGGGATATAAGGTAAGTGTTTATATTACAATCTCATTTATTTTTTGGGTTTTCTATACTAAATTCCCATTAAGATAAATTATATAGATATTATAATTTAAAACCAATGTTTTCTCAATTTACCCGGAAATTACAATATTTTTTATTTATGGGTACCATTTTTTATTCTTTTTTACATAAAATTATTAATAAAATATTTTTAATGAAAAGATTATTTTATTTTCTCTTTAGTCAATGAACTATTTTTTTCAAATCCATTCTATTAAAAAAAATTATAAAAGGTTTTAACTATAATCTAAATTTTTTTAAATGGTTATTTCATTTGAATATTACTTTAATTACATTGGATTATAATGAATATTTTTTATGTAATGTTTTCTAAAAAACCCATTCTTGAATTTTTAGAAAAGTGTGAAAAACATGTTCTTCTTTACTGTATATAATATAAACTAGTTTTTCCACCATCATGAAAGTTACTTTCATTAAATATTACTTTAAAATATTCTTTATTTATTTTCAAAGAAACCGATTTTCTCAATATTATGGGAAGTTTCATTTAAAATTTTATAAAAAAATTATAATTTTCTCATATTTTAGAAGAATGGTTACAATGTTCTTTTAAAGGAATTTATATCTATATCAATATCCATTAAGGATTATTATGATTCACTGGGTATATAATTTTATTATATCATCCACATTCTTCCTCTAAATTGGATATAATGACGCTGATTTAAGGATGATTCTATGAGGCTCATGTCATTACCATGAATTAATAATGTTATAAATAAAACCTTTATAAAACACATTTTTTCATGGGTTATGCTATGATGAATAAATGAAATGTTTATGAAATTTTTTCTTTTACATGGGTCATATTTTTTATAAGATGATTTTTTTATGATATTTTGGCACACATATGTATTGTATTCATTATGTAATGGGTGAGACAAAAATTATACATCACTCAAATTCATTGAGTAAAGAAATATATATAATGAGATAATAAGAGTTGGATTGGGGAGTGAACCAATGTCAGTAAGGGACTATGTCCAATAAGATAGTATTGGGAGTGAACCTTGACTAGGTAAATTGTGTCCTAGGTAGTGAACCCAATCTACAATGATAGTATTTTTAGTTATCCATTACTAAGGAAATGATTTTCTATGCTCATGTGTATGCCAAAAAATTATGTATTATTTTTATGATATGTTATCAAGGATCTCGATATATTATGGATGATTCCACACACTTATGAATTATATATTTTATTTTGACAAAGACTTATTACCTGATTTATAATAATTATATTTATCTTATTGGGTGTGATTATAATAATTTGTGATCATCTTATCATACCATTTTTCTTATCCTATTATCACTTATAATCAATGATTAATATCCCTTATATTTACCCTTATTGAGAATCAAATCTCACACATTATTATATTTCCTTTCCCAAGGTTATGAAGAAATGATTAAATAGGGTATTTATAAGTAGTTTACTTTGCTTCAATAACATTGTTGGAGATTTTGAGTATCATTCATGAAATAATATTTTTAGGTATCGAGACTCCATGTACACTTACCATTATAGTTCTTAGGAATATTTTTTTCGGATATATATTGAATATTCCACAAAAATATTTAATATAAAAATATGAAACTCTTATGTTTTTATACATTATGTTAAGGGGACTTTCTTCAAAAGTGGTCCTTTTGCCTAGTCTAGAAAAAGGCTTAGGATATGTAGTGTTTTGAGAATGTTTTGGATGTCAAAATCTTTAAATAACCAAAATAATCCCTATTTTCATTAATTTTGACATATTTTTATTATAAATCACATAAGATAGAGTTTTAGAATGATTGAGAACAAATGAGTGTGGTCATATGATTCTGATCATCCCGTAGTTTCATATATAGGTACATATATTTTTTATATAATAAGCATGTGGATATTTTATTATAAAAAATGTCATGGGAAATCATCTTTGTCGACATGACCTATTATAACCTCTCAGTTACCTAAGTACAACTTCTGGTTTATGCATAATGTTTCCAGGTCATGTGTCGGTATTGATGATGTTTTATGGAAGACGTATGACATAGTGCTATATGCATGGATTTCGGAACTATTTCTCCTTCAAAATTTTCAAAATATTATTTAGGCTTAAGAGATTTTTCGTTAAAAAAATTTGAGAACCAATAAACACACCCCCATAATTTGATTCGTTGTAGATAAAAATGATAAATTTTGTAGTAAATTATATCTTACGTGAAAACTCAAAAATAATTGGGAAAATATACACTTGTATCATTATGTGGGAACCTAAATATTCTATATGTTGTTGTTTACAATCCTTCTCATGTTACTGTATTCTCTACTCATAATGTGGGCATTCACTTAGAATAAGAGGAGTCTATGGTCCTCTAATATATTTTTTGGGGAAACACATGGCAATGGTTCATGATTAATTAAGAGAATATTGTAGATTCGTCAATAAATTTTTCCTTATTAAACATTATCATGGGATCTACTTCAACAAGTTTAGAAATCAATGTTTGGTTTTTAAGATCATTACACTCATGTTGGATGTGTTTGTTGTGGGTATAATGGTGTAACTCCTAGAAAAAATACCTAGTTAATTAACCCTTGTTCCTTAATCTAAAAAAAAATCATCTTCAGGAATTTTTTTTCTTGATTTCTCTAATTCAATATCTTTTTTTATCATCCTAATGTTCTACATTCTGCATTTTTTTATTTTCAGGAACTCGGCTAACCATTATCAAATTTATCAGTGTAAATTAATTAGAATTTGAAAACAAATTTTGGAGAAATTATATTATCCTATATTGAAGAAATTATTAGAGGTGATGATCTTGGGAAAGAACTATAATATAATACATAAATTCAATCTCTTACATAAACCTTGCTAAAGCATCACAAACACTACACATCATTAGATTTCTTATTCATGTATTGTTATATACTTTTGATAGAAGATAAAATCCTTTAACTGTATCATAATATTTCAATGTTTAGGTAAAACTTGTACTAAATTATATAAAATTTAATAATATTATTGAAATTAAAATAATTTAACCATAATTCTATGGATTCAATATTATCATGTGCTATATAATCACCACCACATATAACAATTAGTAAGACCTAGAGCCTCAAACACAGTTTTTAGTTTCATTTATCATCATTTGACTACTTATTAGATTCAAATATAAAATAGTAACTTGATTATAATCCCTAATTATAGATATAATCCCAATTTTTTGTGATCATATTTCGTGCAAGATACAAATATCGAGTTTGAATGTTGGGTAAAATATGTTGGAATATAAAAATTTATTTGGATGTGTAAGATACACCTATATAAGAATACAGACCTCATCCATATCCTTACTAGGAACTGATGCCCCCAAAAAATTGTAACACCAAAAAAATATTTTACAATAATAATAATCAGGACAACTTTCTTAACACACAAAAATAATCCTTAGAAAAATTATGTTATATTATAAAAATATTATTATTTAAATCTGACCATCATAACAGTGTTTTTGATCTTTTTGGTATGAATATGCATAAATTCAATATAAAATATATTTATAATGGTGTCACACAAAAACATTGTATTGATAAATTCTTTCTAAATAAGAACACAATTTTTAGAGATGTCATTTGAGGATATAAAAATGTATTTTCTTCAAAAATAATTTGAAATGCATTTTTCCATAGGAAATTATAATTATTTTATAATAACTTTTGAAATTATATTTTATTTGTTGAAAAAAAATTTAATCTAGTATATCTAAATTAACCATTTATTTAATAATTTTTGGATCTTTCTGAAATGATTTATTTTTCTATGAATAGTAGACAATAACGAATTTTCAAATAATCTCATTTTTTTGATAAAATAAATAAATTTAATAAAACTATTCTATTTTAGATTTCATATTACATTTAAATATGATCCATTTGATTTATAAAAACATAACCAATTCAATTTTAATGTAGCACCCCAGGATTTCATATTGTGTTATTTCTTCAAAATAATTCAATAACTTGCACTACACCCAACACCGAGTTCAAGCGCACCATGACTAACCAAACTAGCCGTTCAAAAGAGGTTATGAATATTTTTAACTGAATTTTGAACTTTATATAATCCTTATAATCTTAGAATCCATATTATGAGTTTCTTAGACATAATGTAAGAACAAATTCATTTTTTTCAGATAAAAGAAGTATTTTTCAAAAATGGACTTTTATCGACTTTTAATGGTGAACCCTTTCTAAATAAAATATTTTAAAACTTTTATATATTAAATTTTACTAAATAAATTTATTATTTAGAACGTGGACAACAAAAATTTACAATTTAACACCCCGAGCTTCCTCAGTACGCTTGTATTTGAATAATACAGTAGCGTGTGTTGTACGCAACTTCGAGTTCTAACAAACACCACAACCAATCAAAGTAGCCCTTATGAATATTAATACCTACTTTTTTAAATTTTATAGATTTTATCTTTCAAAATGGACCTCATTTTTGGATTTTGAATATCCAAATTATCCTAGGATGAAATTTTGGTTCTTTTCGGATAACTTTTATATTTTGATGAATAGTAAAAAATACTAAATTTTTTTTAAAAACAACTTTTTTAATCAAAATAATTAATAGTGTTAAATTATGAATTTGAGTGGTTTTAAAGTATATTTAGAATATATTTTAAACATTTAATAAAATTTTTGTCATTGGACATAATTTCACATTTAAACCGGACATAAACAAGTGTCAATCTTTTGATAGATATTATCTCTTAAAAACACACTTTTTTGTTTTGACAGCGGCAATTAATTTTAAATTAATTTCTTCCACTTATGTGTTTTGAATTTGGAAAAATGGAATCCATATTATGAATCAGGATTTCCAAATTTTGAAAATCGGTAACTTTTATTTTGAGACATTTTAAATAATTACTTCGGTAAATATTTTATTTCCCATGGTTGAAGGGTAAATTCGGTGAATAAGGGTAACAAAATAATATTATAATAATAATAAATTACCCTAAAACGTGTATTAACCCTATTGGTTGATAAATTTCCAACCATGGGAATCTTTTGGTCGATTTTGGGACCCCATGGATCCACCTATAAGTGATAATGACACTTTATATTAATTAAGTAAAAGTAAATACAAAAATGACATAAGCTTATATCTTTAAACAAAACAATTTTTACATAGGGATATATATTTTATATTTTAAATTATAAAAATTCATTAGAAAGAAAAAATATTTCCTACATAATGATATTTTATTTATAATTTTAGACATTGAAAAAGTAAAAATATATATGACACAATAATGATGCAGTATTTTCTTTATTAATGAAAGAATCAAATAATTGTTATTATAAAAGTTAAAATAAATATAATTTAATAGTTTTTATGACATAAAGGAATTTTATTGGTTAATAGGACATGTTAGGATTGCTTAAATGAATTTTTTTAGAATTAATAAAGTTGTTATGACTTTAACAAATATCAATTATTAAGTAGTGTCAAAATTGACATAAATGAGTTTTTAAAACAAATATTATATTATTAATTTATATTCTATTCCTAAAAATATATGGTTCGGCCAAAGGAATTATATCATTATTGGTGTATCATTATTGGACCAATTTTTGGTCTCTTGGATGTATATAGTAAGTTTATTAACTATATAATATAAAAATACAAAGTTACATGGTAAATGATAAAATAATTAACGAAGAGTTAAAACTAAAATATAAGGTTAATATAATGACCCAAACCTATCTAAATTCTATTGGATGAAATTATTTAGATCCATACCCACCTTATACTTTTAATAATCCACTTTGGGTCCATTATTAACCCAATATTAATTTATTAAAAAATAATGTTTCTAGATTTTCTAATGGTGCCCCTCACCCTTCTTATAAAAGGGCAGTCACCCTTATCACTAATTAACACATTCAAATCCGTTTTCCTCATCAAAAAAATGCCCAAATACTCTCTAAACATCCCTCAATTCATCCTATATTCCTTAGCTTCATCATAAATCCAACCTAAGTAGCCCTTTTGATCAAATAAAAAGGAAGAACCTGAAGAAGGGGTAATGTCTTCACCACCCTCTTTAGAGTTCCTTTCTTCTTAAACTTCTTATTTCCTTGTTATTTACATTCTAAAATAATAACTCCGGTATCTTATATATATTTTCATATAAACAAATTAATTATTTTATCCAACCCTTGAATGACATGTCACCATACGTGCGTACGTACGGCCTACCGTCTCCACATTGTGGTGTAATTGTTATTCAATATATTGTTATTTAGATGGGTATAATAATGATGTATAATTCATGTTAATAATAAATAAAACATGATAATGATTCTATATATATGATATACCATCCAATTATATATTATTTTAATATCAAAAAAATGATATTTTCGCTCGTGCGTACGTACGGATTATCGTCTCCATGACGCGATGAGATTCATTTCCAAGTTAACCATTCATCGACGATTATAAAAATATATATTACTAATAAGTACGTAATATATGAAAAAAAATGTTACTGGATATATATATATTTATATATATAGGTATTTATGTACTTACATATATCTTATTTACTTCCGTTCAATACTATATGAAAACAGAAACAGCGTTTATGCGTATGTACGGACAACCGTCTCCATAAATAGTGTTTTTCATTTCATATATATGTCTACTATACATATTTATATTCTAAATATATATGATATATTTATCATTTATTATATTCTAGAAGTATTTAAATCCTAATCTAAGTGATACAATCAGGAGTAACAAGTTAAAACACATACGATAAAGAAAATGATTATTACCTGAAATGTTAATTTAAAATGGAAATTGTTATTAAATGGGTAGTATAAAGTCATAAATGAATCATGTATGATATCATAAATATTAATATGGTTCTTGTATAATTTAATTAAATACTAAGATCTTCATATAGGAGGTTAAACGTACCCTCGACTAAAAGAAAGTTCAAGGTAATGGGTTTTCTTCTCACTCCTTATTCCCGTGAGATTCATGCCATATTGCCACTATTATCTTTTGTATGGTGTATGTACTTCCCATAATTGTATTATTTTTGTAATACACATTAATTTATGTGTATTTAAATATTCATTGTATGATACCTCTTTCATGGGTTTTATGTTTCGTAAGTTACCAAATTGGTAAGGGTTAATTCCTAAATCTCATTATTATCCGATATTGTTTATGTGTATGTATTTACTGGGACATTTTTATCATCCATGTCCATTTTTCATAAAAATGAATTAAAAAAGAATATTTTAAGGATTTTTAAAAGTACCCTTTAACAAGATCAGAATTTTAAATGTTTTAAAGATTTATCTTTCTAAATATTTTTAATTAATGTCCATATTTTCAAAATGATTTTAAGGATTTATTTATATGGACATGAATGTTTGGAAATGATAATTATTTTCAAAAGTTTAAAAGTTGTATGGGACACTTTGATTCAAAAATCACTTCTAAATTACATCCTTTATAAATGTTTGACTTTTAAATGATTTTACGAAAAGAATATTTCTATCAAAAATGTTTACTCGTCATTTTCATCTATGTCAACATCCTTTGATTGATTTTAAGCTTATTTGAAGTAGATTTATTACAAAAAACGTCCATTGAAGGTTTTCTGATATGTTTGACTGTGGATGTGTTATTTTTATACCATTAATTTTTTATGGAGAAAGTATTGACATTTCATATGCTTGTTTTAATACGAATGTTTATGTTATGTTTAAACCTATTCATATGAGGAATGCATTGGACTTAGTAAGTGATGGGTGGAGCCCGCTATAGCTCCTCGATGCACCGGTAGGTCTCAAGAGACAAACTAGTGTCTTGGCATGAGTCCTTCACAAAATCTTATTTGTAGACTTGGCACGAGACCTTGGATATGTGGTTATGATAGTCTGACATTAGGCATTCCATCATTATGAAAGTGGTTAGTGATATTGCTTGTGATTATTCGACTAGTAGAATACCCATGTGAATAAGTAAATGGAATTATTTCATTTTATTTTTTCAATATTATGCTGAAGTTCATGTTTAAAAGGCTTTTGATTTATTTATACATTTCCTTAAATGATTATGCTTATTTTTTAAAGTTTATGCTATATTGCTTACCCTTACTGGGCGTTTGAGCTCACCCCTTTCTATGTTTTATTTTTCCTAGGATTCCAAGAAGTGTGTTGTGATTGATATGCAGGGTTAAGCCAAGGTAATAATGGAGTTTTCAAAGATCTATTTATACAGTGTTTTATGTTTGAAATTGTAATGTAATGTTAATGTATGTAATATATTTTCCAAGACTGCTAAACTAATCGGTCCTTCGAGACTTGATTCCTTGTAATCAGGCCAATGTGTTAAAATAATGCACCGACATTGGGTAACTGGAGTCGGGGCATTACAGTTGGTATTAGAGTAAGTTTAGAAATAACCTTGGAAACTAGATTTAGATAAACTCTGATTAAAGCACACTACCGTAAGATAGACATTGACGATTATTATAGAAGGACTTCCTAGAATTTTGGTATTGTAGAGATTTTGTGAGTTTTCCAAGCAATACATATATGTCTGGATACGAGCAGGTAGATGTGGCTCTGGCACAGATATACCTAGGGGTAAAACCTGAAAACACCTCGTTGTGCTAGACTCAAACGGGAACTGGTGCACGACAATGGTCCTTGATGCACTCCTTATTACGACACTCCATGGAGATATGCATAGGATAATTCTCATTTTATTTTCAAACCGTTATGAAGGGTTTATGAGTATATACTTCCACAAAGAAGACATTTTTATGATTATTGATTATATCTATAAAAGGTTTAATTTATGTTAAGTGTTTTACAAGTTTGGTATCAGGTACTTCTATTCACAAACTAATCTAGTGTATGCCATTGTTTTGAAATGGCATCCAGTATAAGGAATGAGAACTCCAGCAATACACATGATCTAAAGAGTAAGAATGATCATATCTTTCATGGCATTAAGAGATCATTTATAATGTAAATAGTCTCACATGTATTATCATCATATGAAGAAATAATATCATGTGTTGATAAGATAATTAAAGAGTTCTCTGAGTCCTATGGATTTGAAGGGAAGCAAGAGAAGAAAAGGATGGAAGAGAGAAAGATGGATAAAGGGAAGAGGGAAAAGAATAATTTTCCCATATGTGATAACTGTGGGAAGAAACACCCTGGAACATTCCTGAAGAGAATGGGAGTTTGTTATAAGTGTGGAGAAAAAGGACACCTTGTACATGACTGCAAGGGTCAGAAAAAGGTTACAAATGTACAATGCTTCATCTGTAAGGAGTTGGGATACTATGAAAACCAATGTCCAAATAATCAGAGTATTCCCCAAATGATGATATTGGATAATAATCAAGTTATGGTACTACCAAAGATGAGGAGGAATGATTAGAGTTCTTATGTTGTTATTAAAGATTTATGTCATTTGAGCATTGCATCAACGATGTACTGGTTATAATAATTATAGAGTATATAAGGATTGTATTGATGTACTATTTAATTAAGGACTTCAGATTTTGTGGAACCATGAAAAGTGACTCAATACAGGTTAATTTTTTTTTTAAATATATGGTTGAGAGAATGATATCCCAAAGTTTGGTTCTGATACCGAGGTAGTGATTTCAAAATAATACATGATTAATTTGGATAAATTATATTGGATATTCTTGACTACCTTAAAACTAAATAATGATTTGTATATTCCATCATTGTTGGAGTTTACAACATTTTTTGGAATGAAGAAGTATATCCATTATTCTTTAAGGAATAAGGGATCATTAATGTAATCAATAAGGTGTTATTGTAATTCAGGATGTTGTAGTGTTTTAAAAGAATACATTATGAAGGTGTTCACATGTTATTAGGCGGAAAAAAGGATATTCATTGTGTTTACCTTCCTTATAAATTTTGGACAAAAGTGTTTTTGATAGTTCTAGTTTGTATTATTTTTGGATTTCCATAAAAGGACAACCCAAAGGTCAGGCGGCAACCCATCGCATCCAGCAAGGCCACAATACTTCAACCCACAACTGAAAGGCGACAAGGGTGTATCACCTACCACTGGCCCATGTGATGTCCAAGATTAAATAATGTAGTTTTTTTAAAGATCTGGTACATTAATTATAAATTCATTTTTTGGAACCCTATATGAATACGATAAATAGAATATTTTTTTATGTTCTATTATCTTTTAGAGTGAAAGATGAGTTTGTGGTAGAAATTAGTTAAAGGATGGAACTATACTTTTCAAAAATATATTTTTCTTCTTCTCTTATTCTATGAAGAAATTAATTCTTATACTTTATTTAAGGGATCCTAAAACCAAAAATGTGTTATCCTAATACCCTATGTTTTTTTTTGAAACGATGGTATTTCAAATCATCATAGACTGATGAATTTAAGGACCTCAATTTTACACTTGTTTATGATTTATGACCTCAATCACTACCTATAAATATTTATGTTTTTACTCTAATTATATGTCTCTAATTTCCTCTAATGTTCTCCTAATAGAGATCATAATTTTTTGGTGACACTTTAATCTCTCTATTCCTCTTATTAAGACTTAATTTTATTAACCGAATTTTCGATGTGGGTTTTCCCACAAAGATATTTTCTATTTTCAACATTTCATTTTCAAAGAAAAATTTCAAATTGCGAGGACGAAATTTATTGAAGGAGGGGAGAATGTAACACCCCAAGATTTCATAGTGTGTTATTTCTTCAAAATAATTCAATAACATGCACTACACGCAACACAGAGTTCAAGCGCACCATGACTTACCAAACTAGTCGTTCAAAAGAGGTTATGAATAGTATTAACTGAATTTTGAACTTTATATAATACTTAAAATTTTAGAATCCATATTATGAGCATCTTATACATAATGTAGGAATAAATTCATTTTTTTCAGATAAAAGAACTATTTTTCAAAAATGCACTTTTACCGACTTTTAACGGTGAACCCTTTTTAAATCCAATATTTTAAAATGTTTATATATTCAATTTTACTAAATAAATTAATTCTTTAGAATGGGGACATCAAAAATTTACAATGTAACACCCCAAGATTCCTCGGTATGCTTCTATTTGAATAATACAGTAGTGTGTCTTGTACGCAGCTTCGAGTTCTAACACACACCGCAACCAATCAAATTAGCCCTTAGGAATAGTAATACCTACTTTTTGAAATTTTATACATTTTATCATTCAAAATGGACTTCATTTTCAGATTATGAATATCGAAATTATCCTAGGATGAAATTTTGGTACTTTTCAGATAACTTTTATATTTTGATGAGTAGTGAAAATTACAAAATTTCTATTAGAAACAACTTTTTTAATTGAAATAACTAATAGTGATAAATTATGAATTTGAGTGGTTTTAAAGTATAATTAGAATATATTTTTTACATTTAATACAATGTTGGTCATTTGACATAATTTCACATTTAAACGGGACATGAAAAAGTGTTGATATTTTGATAGTTATTATCTCTTAAAAACATGCTTTTTGTTTTGACAGCAGTAATTAATTTTAAATTAATTTCTGCCACTTATGTTTTTTTAATTTTGAAAAATAGAAACCGTATTTGGAATCAGGATGTCCAAATTGTGTAAATAGGTAACTTTTATTTTGAGACATTTTGAATAATCACTTCGGTAAATATTTTATTTACCACGGTTCACTACTGGGAATCCATGTTTTACAAACGGTTTTAAACCGTTGGGAAAGGCCCTCAAACCATTGGGAAAACTTATCCCAGCAGTTTTAGAAATCTTTGGGCTATGAGGTGATGGGAAAGCCTTATACCAATGGTTCACCCTAAACCATTGGGAAAGGCTGTTTAGATTTCTTTTATAACAACAGTATACCCCAGCGATTTTGAACCATTGGGAAAAGCAACAGGGTATACCCCAACGGTTTTGAACCGTTGGGAAATGCAGCAGTAGGGGGTATAACCCAATGGTTTTGAACCGTTGGGAAAGGCAGCAGCAGGGTTATAACCCAATGGTTTTGAACCGTTGGGAAATGCAGCAGCAGGGGTATAACCCAACGGTTTTGAACCGTTGGGAAATACAGCAGAATCACACAGGTATAACCCAAAAATTTTGAAACCGTTGGGTTAGACCCCCATTAATTTAAGAGGAAATAGCATGCATTCAACTTCAGGTTGCAATGAAAACTCTGTCCAAAACGTGCCATCTCAAATACACTACAATCACAAAAAAACACACCATTGCAACCTGTAAACACAGAAAACACACCACTGCACACATAGAAAACTCACAAAACACACCACTGCACAGAAAACATATAGAAAACACACCACCACATAAATAGAAAACTCACAAAAACACTGCAACCTGCAACTTGAAAACACACCACTGCACACACAGAATACACACCACCATACACACCACTCTGTCATAGGAACACTGCAACCTGCTAACACAGAAAACACACCACTGCACACAAAGAAAACTCACAAAAACTCACTTTAATCACCTGAAATCACACAAAAAACACACAAGAAACACATAGAAATAATCATCTCATTTTTGAAGGCTTACTCACATCCCTTCCCCTTGTATGGTCACATATTGATGAGGTAGAGAGACCAAGAACCAACAAAATGTTGTCTTGTTGATCCAATAGGGAGGGGATATTGGAAATTCATGTTTATAATTCATATATGAAGAACCCCCTTCCTCAATCTTGATCTATTAGATCAGGGTTATTGGTATTGATTACTCTAGTATAAATTTGATATTTTTTCTATGAATTTAATCATTCAATATACTAACCTAGAAGGATATTTACACTATGACCATTATAACCCTTTTGTTCCTAGAGTATAAGGATGGGGGAATCATATACTATGGGGCAATGACTTCTATAACGTCAAGATATTTAGTTATATTGTTGCATTTATCAAGGTATTGGTTTGTGTTTAAGAGAGGGATATTTCTCAGGCTTCTGTGACACATAGATTCTATGGGGATAGATATTTACATGATTCATGAGAGACATCAAATGCCTAATTTTCAAGGGGATCTACTATGATGACATCCATCATGGTGTTTGTCAGTGGTTATGAATCATTTACATCATCTGTTGGGGTCACTTTGGAAATTTTCTATCATATTCTAAGAGGATAAGATTACAAGTTAATATTCTATCCCCAATCTGTAATGCAAACATTCAGATAATCCTCCATGACAATCCAGTGGATTACTACATGAATTTTAGTATATAACTTCCATAGATGATTTTTGTATCCATTGAAATCTGAATGATGATTCATAGGGAGAATCATAAAAATAACCATTTATCACATGGGATCATCGTCCTCATGGTGGTACACTAGTTGGAGAGCCATGATATGGACCAAATGCCCTTGTTGCTTCATACACATGTTGTGTGACAAATTATAACAAGTATAGTGAAATATCTTAGGGAATTACAACACCTTGAGTGATTAGGTGTTGGAAGGACCCTTACTTGAGTGATAATGATGCTATCATATTATAAAATGATATCTAACTCTAACATGATTGATAAGGTAGGGGGAATAGGTCTCGAATGACTAGAACCATGTACCTATCTGGTGAGCTATGATGTGGACCAAATGCCCTTGTTGTTATTTCATACACATTTTGGGTGAGAAATTCTAACAACTATAGTGATATATAATAAGGAATGACAACACCTTGAGTGATAAGGTGCTAGAAGGACCCTTACTTGAGTGATAATGAAGTTATCATACTATAACATGATATCTAACCATACCATGATTGATAAGGTAGTGGTCAATATAATGGCCTCACCTTGAGTGATAAGGTTCTAGATGAACCCAACCAAGAGTGATAATGGAGCGTTTGGAATGTGATATTAGACCTACCATGGTTAATATGGTATTATTTCCGAAAATTGATTTACATTGATCATAATGTATTAACATGGATGGTTTCTGAGTGAGAACGTTGGTATGTGATATATAGTTGTATGAGACACTACCTTTAGTAGTATGGAAGATTTTGGGAGTTGAGTGATGAGCTATATTGAGTGAGAATTATTAGTCTAGGGCTTTGATAAGGGTAAAAGTAGTGGATACATTTAAATACGTTGGGCTAGAAAAGACATGTGTGAAGATAATTTACTATTTTGAAAGCGGTAAATTACTACTTTTGTAGAGGTAATAAAGAGGTAATAAAGAGGTAATAAAGAGGTACATAAGGGAAAATATTGATCCTTGGCATTTTTTACTTAGCAGTAATGAGACATGTGGGACTTTTTTAAGAACATGAATTGATTAGTTGAATGAATGTATATATATGATTTCATATTACAAATGGTGTGAAAATTTTTAAGGCATCTTCCATACATATCTTGACTTTCCATTCATGTTTAAAATTAATCCAATGGTGTACATGGATCTCATGAATGAGATCTTCCATACATATCTCAACTCTTTCATTGTGGTTCTTATTGATGATATCCTTATATACTCACCGACCATTGATATACACATTGGACACCTATATTTTTTTGAACACTTTGACCACATTATATGTTATATAAGATCTCAAAGTGTCACTTATGCTTCCATAAAGTATGTTTTCTTAGGCACGTAATCTATAATGTGTGAATTTATGTGAACCCAAAGAATTTATACGTTAGGGTGTCATGAGAAGGCATATGAAACATGTTTGAGATTGTGGGTTTCCTTTGTTTGTTTGGGTTTTACATGTGGTTCATTTAAATCTTTTCCCCTTTAGAAGTGCATAAGACTATGATTACTAAGAATGTAGCTATGTTTGAGTGGTCAGAAAAGTTTAAAGAGGCCTTCCTAAAATGTCAATGAAGTTTTCATCCTACTGAATTGCTATAAATTATGATTCATAAATGAGGTCTCCAAATTGATCCCTGAGCATGAATTGGAGTTATGGACATTTCTTGCATTGGACATAGAGTTGTAGTATCTATGTGGAAGGTTCAATATTGTCCTAATCATTTCACATATGATAATGTGTCAACATTGGAATGATATTAAATCAAAAATCATAGTCAATGTAATATTTTCAAATATTGATAATGTTTATCATTAAATAAAGGTACAAGGGTCTGATGTTTCTCAACATAATGATGTATTAATCTCATTCTTCAGTTCCCTAATTGGGTTCATGGAACTCAAGGTCATCTCCATACTCATCCACCTGCCCAACCCCCCCCCCCCCCCCCACTACCCCACCTGCACAGCCCCCCTGCCTAGCCCCCCTCCCCCCTTCCTAGCCTAACCCCTGCACATCCCACCCCCTCCCCCACCTGTACAACCCCCCTGACCAGCCCCCCTCCCCCATCTGCCCATCCCCCCCACCTACATAGCCACCCCCACAACTGCACAACCCCCCCCCCCCACTACCCCACCGACACAGCCCCCTGCCCTGCCCCCTCCCACCTGCCTAGCTTAACCCCCCACACATCCCACCCCCTCCCGCACCTGCACAACCACCACCACCCACCTGCACCACCCCTCTGCTCAGCCCCCTCCCCCATCCGCCTAGCCCCCCCACCTACACAGCCACCCCCACACCTGCACAAACCCCCCCCCCCCCTCCCCACTACCCCACCTGCACAGCCGCCCCTGCCCAGCCCCCTCCCCCCCTGCATAGCCTAACCCTCTGAACATCCCACCCCCTCCACACCTGCACAACCACCACCCCCCACCTGCACAACCCCCCTGCCCAGCCCCCCTCCCACATCTTCCCAGCCCCCCTACCTATACAGCCACCCCTCACCCCTGCACAACCCCCCCTCCCTCCTGCCCAGCCGACCCCCTTCCCACCAAACCCCCTACACCCCCCCCTCCTCCCCACCAAGAACCCCTACCTCCCCCACAAATTCTCATAGGGTAGTTGATATTAAGTTTTAATCATATTTTTTGGGTTTTTTGTGACCCATTCAGGATTCAATCTATGGATACTTTGGAGAAATTAGGTGTTTTGGGATATCTTGGGGGGTTAGTTTGGGAGAACTCATGTACATGATATGTAGTTTTGAGAACACACATCATGTGTATTTCGTACTTGGGAAAGATGGGTTTTGGGAACTAAAAGATTAATACAAGTGGGTGGGATACACACCATGTAGTGGTGACTCGGGGTGTGCTAGTGGAAGATGAACATGTAGGGTATAAAGCTATATCTAGTGTGACGTACATGGATAGGTATTGTGCATGGGTAGACCTCGTGTGGGGGGATATATGGATAGGTACATACATGGGAACCATATGTAGGGTAAAGATTGTGTATGGGGTGATACATTCCACGTAGTAGGGAATTTTTCATGCTAAGTGGGGCCTTGTATGTGAATGTACCCAGGTGGGGGTATACATCATATACCGGAACACATGTTGTGTACTTTGGAAAAGTACACACTGACCTGTCTATGTCACGTGGAACGAGGGGAAATTTTGGGTTACATATCATGTACCTTAAGTACAGGTTCGGTACTTTTTTCTCCTCATTGTGTTTACCCTATTTTAACCGTGGAGTCAGAATTTGACTTATGAGTGTTCAATTTTGATCAGTTTTTCATATAAATTTATATGATGGAATAATTTCTATGTTTTAATGTGGTCTTTATGGTGTTTTAGACTAAAAGAATTCTTTATCAGGATTTATTCAAGGATTGGATTCAGAATCCTCCAGCAGGTTGGGTTGTGAGATGAGAATCATGTGTGAGGGTTATGAGATCCTTAGTTGGAATGGATTGTGAAATCTAAGCTAGTTTGGTTCAATTTTATTTCATATAGATCCTAAAAATTATAATCAAGTAGTATATATGAAGAGATCTTGTTTTATCCAGACATGTTGCTACCTATTTATCAAGGTTATAACAGTTTAGGATTACCTCATTTTTTTAGGATTGGAACTATTGGAACCATTGGGATGGGATGAGGTTGTGGCATAGAAGTTATGGTCCTATTTCCATAAGATATTTATATGCATCAAAGGGACTCCTGAGGATACCATAGTGGGCTTGTTACTGATTGTGTGACCCTTGTTTTCTATACCTGTTAATTAATAATGCCCATGTAGAGTGGTCAATCTTGTACTATAGATCCCTTGTAAGGTAAAACTTTTATGATTTTCATGAGGACCATTGATAATTCATTGGTTAGTCATTTATTTTATATACCACATTGGGTGCGTTGTTGATATATGATCAGTTGGAGATGTTGTTGATCGATGATCAGGTTTTTCTAGTCAATGATGTATTGAAGCTTCCATCAATATGGATGTTATTTCACCCCCATATCTTATATTTTCTCACCCCCAGCACACACCCCCCCCCCCCCTCTCCCCCACCTGCATAGCCACCTCCAACCCCCTATCCGTCCCCCCTCCTCCTCACCTCACCCCTGCCCATTCCCCCCCCCTCCAGCACATCCCTTCCTCCTCCCCACATCATTTTGACATCTTCAATATCAATCAAAATGATACTATACAAGTAAATTACAACAAAACTGCAACCTAAAATGATATATTGATTGTGTTCATAAGGGGATCATAATAGAAAGTACATTGCAGTGAAATGGAACCAAAAAATCAAAAATAAATGAAGGCATACATACTGATTTAAAGTGAATGAACAAAAATAACATGAATCAAAGATAAGATGACCGGTTGGAAAGTAGAGTTAGAACCCTTGAGATCAGGTAGGGAAGCAGGGTTCCAAACACAACCTAAAATCGTAAGGAGATCATAACACGTACCCATTTAATATGGATGAATAGAGCATTGGAGAACCAGACCTGTCATGCTGGGAAGTAAGGTTCGCATCGAGAGTCGGTTGGGAAGTAGGATTCGTGTCGAGCTATTGGGAAAAATCTTCCATATGGGTGAGTCGACCTATGGTTTAGGGTAAAACAAGACGGGTTATGGGTTATCATAGAGATTTTGAAAAAAAAAGCATGAGCGCTGATGAGCGGGGAGTAGGGAGCGGCGATCGGCAAGCGGCGAGGGGTGGTTGGGATGGGAGTGGCGGCGAGGGGTGGTTGGGATGGGATTGGCGGCGAGGGGTGGTTGGGATGGGAGTTGCGGCAAGGACGGGAGGAGTATGGGATTGGCGCCGAGGGTTTGGAGAAGTGTGGCTTAGGGATAGGAGAAGTATCCCGACAGGACTGCAAACCATCATAGGGTGTCGTCCTGGAGCAGGGCCAAATCACGGTGTGACCGCGGCATGACCACGTCGTGACCACGGCGTGACCGCGGCGTGACCACAGTGTGACCGCGACGTGACCGCGGCATGTTGGCCCAGTCCAGCGACATCTGCGGGGCATCATGTTCCGTCCAGGAGCGAAGGGAGCGGGAGGAAGCGGGGAAACATTCTGGTCGTCACCTCCCTCCCCATTAAGTATGGATGGGTAATGTATCTAAAACTCTATCTAGGTATCATACTTCGAATTCTGATAGGATTGAGAACCGCCGCAGGGTGTCGTCCTAGAGCAGGGCCAAATCATGGCATTACTGCGGTGTGACTGCGGCGTGACCGCGGCGTGACAGCGGTGTGACCGCGGCATGACCGCGTCGTGTCGGCTCAGTCCAGTGACATCTTCGGGGCATCATCTTCCGACCAACAGCGAACAGAGAGGGAGGAAGTGGGGAAACATTTTGGTCGTTGTCTCCCTCCCCATTAACTATGAGTGGGTAGTGTATCTAAAACACTATCTAGGTATCATACATCAAATTCTGACAGGACAACGAACCATCATGGGGTTTCATCCTAGAGGAGGGCTAAATCACAGCATTACCGCAGCGTGACCACGGAGTGGTCGCGGCGTGATCGCGGCGTGTTGGCCCTATCGAGTGACATCCGCGGGGCAACATCTTCCAGCCAGTATTCCAAATAAATCTGATGTAGTTGTCCTTCACATTATAGAAACCGATCTTATTTTATAGAAAACAGACTCTTGATTCGATATTGTGGTATGATAAAGATATATATTTGATATTCGTTGTTTTTAAAAGTGGTACTAGGTAGTCCAAACTACTGATTGAGAGTCAAATTGTGCAGTTGTATTACTTATCAATGGTATATTCATTTCTTGGAACTATAATAATAAAACTCCATTCACCTTAAGAATAATAGAATTTGAGTATGTTTTAACATCTCAAGATGCAACACAAATCTTATGGGATAATTCATATATGTAAAAAATTAGATGTGTATCGAGGCCAGACAAGCACCCCAAACAGTGTTAAGATGAAGCTTATGGTGGGGAGCACCATAAGCCTAACAGGTGTTAAACAAGGACACCATCAGTGTTTTTAGATATATAGACTGGAGTAAACACCCAATGGGGTGGCCAAGAGGCCAAGAAAACACTTGAAACAGGTTTTGACATAAAGTAAGGTCACAACGGACATGATAGAACAAATCCACTATTTAACATGTTATAACAAGGGATCGTCAGAAGGTTGTAGTGAGCGGCACAATGACGCAATGTTTAACGGGAAATGAAATGACGGAAAAGAATCATATAGCCTAAACTATTACTATGAGTTTTCCCAGACAGCACACCTCCATTAGAGGGGTTTTATTATAAAAACATGACTTTATTTATCAAATGAAACAATTATATTAAAGAAAATTTATTCAAGATATGCAATTCAATATAATTAAGAAGAATAAAGAAAGAAGCTAAATTCAATTTAAAGCATTTTTATATTAAAGATTTTACGGGAGGGACTCTACCTCAAGGTGGAACCAAGCCATCCACTTCGAATCTTGGAGCTTTCTAACTAAAAGTGGTTTCTCCTCCACTGGGTATAAGCACCTTCACACACATGCAAGGAAACCTAGCCCGTTTGCACACACCTTCATGGCCATGAGCATGTGCAAGGGGATCCTTGCACATATGCTTATATGCATATATCAATATCCACTCACCTATGTATGCATATATATATATATATATATATATATTCATGGGCACACCTAGCCTCATACGTGCATAATCACTTCCATGGGTGACTATACATGTAACGGGGGAACCCACATGCATATACTTACTTACCTATGCACACGCAAGCGAGTCGCCCTTGAATTGGTGACTCGAAACCAACGAGCAGGGATCATCGCACTACACAAAGGATATTACGAAAATTAAAACACATGAAGGATGCTACATAACAAGTGAAAAACCAACCAATGGCATTAAAGCCTTACCTAGATTGGCAGCGGAGAACCAAATCCACCCGAACCAACACGAAACGATCCAACTGTAACACCCGAGACTTTCATGTTATATAAATCATCAAAGGAATCTTTTTCTACACAACACTTGCTTGGCTTTCTTTACACGAAATCGCGACCTTCCTCGATAGCTTGCGTCGTACGCAATACCGAGTTTAACTAAACAATGATATGCTATTAAAATATTATTAAAACTAGCCGTTATGAATACTAATAACCACTTTCTAAAAAAAATTCAAAATGGACTTCATTTTTGGATTCGGAATATCGAAATTAGCCTAGGGTGAAATTTTGGTATTTTTCTGAAAACTTTCAATTTTTGATGAATAGTGAAACCACTAAGTGGTAGTTAAAAAACTGAATTTTTCATAAAACTTAATTTTACCGCTTCTGTGAGTGGAATTTCAAAAATCCGAGATACACAGTTGATGTCAATAAGTTAAATGTGGTTCAATGAGATGAAAATAATTTTTTGGTGAATAGTAACTTTTTACTTTTTTTACCACGGTAAAAAGTAAATAGCGTAATTAAGGGTAAAGATTATATTATTATTACCCTAAAACATGTCCTAATTATATTGGATAAGTGTAATTCGACCAAAAACAAACTTAGGAATAAAATATCACCATTTAGGCCCACTTGGATTAGATTAGGACATTTATTATTAATTTATTTAAAGAAGGGTTAAAATAGTAAAAATCAACGTTTAATAAGTAAATAATTTTTAATATGGGGTTATACATAAGATAAATTTGACTATAAATATTAATTATAAAGATAAAAAGATTTCCTACATAATGGTATTTTATTTGTAATTTTTAGACGTTAAATAATTTAATTTATTTATGACACAATGATGATGCAGTAATTATCTTATTAATAAAATATTGACATAATTGATGTTATAAACACAAAAATAAATGTAATTTGAGACTTTTTAGGAATCCGACTAATTTTCTAGGTTAATTTGACATGTTAGTATTGATTTAATTAACTTGGTTCGAACTAATAATTCTTTTTTGAGTTTCACAAAAATCAATTACTAAATAGTGTCAAAATTGACATAAAATAGTTTCTAAAACAAATATTATATTGGTCATTGTTATTTTATTCATAAAAATATAAGGTTCAGCCAAATGACTTAGATAAGGTTATATATATTAATAATAAACAACTTGGGGTTCGTTTGGCTGCTTATAGTAATTTTGTTAACCTTATAGTATAAGAACACAAGAAGACATGGTAAAAGTAAAATTATTTAACTTAATGTTAAATCTAAATGATAAGGTTAAAATAAGAACCTAAACTTGTCTAAATTCTATTGGATGAGAGGATTTCGACCCATCCCCACCTTAGCTTCTAAATATATCAATTTGGAGCAATTTAAAACCGAACTTGACTTTATAATAAAATAATAGCTTTAGTTATTCCAAAGGTGCCCCTCTCCTCCCTTATAAAACGACACCTCCTCCCCCTCTTCCTCACACCACTTTGAGCCTTCAAGCTCGGCCAACCCCTGCCACTTTCTCCTCTCCACTTCCCTAGAGACTTCCTAGTGGTCCTAGTCATCTTTAAAGACCAATTTTAGTGCCCTAAAAGAAGGTCTCAAAGAATCACTTCAAAGAAGAGGAGGTTCAGACACTTACAAAGCAAGTCGGACCTAAGGTAAGGGAAATATCACAATCTCATTTTATCTGAGATTGTTTATACAATAGTATTTACTGGGGTATATTTTATCATCCACATCCATGTTTCCTAAATATGTAATATTATTTCTATCCACCTAAAATTGTTTAAATCCAATTTTACCCTTCGGTGAGTTTTTAGTAAAAGATATGAAAGGAATCCTTTGTCGTTTTTCATACGAGGTACTTATTTGAATTTTCTGACAAAAGTACGAAAAGAATGTTTTTTTAACTTATATGGAATGTATGGATTTTTAAAAACATTATTTCCAAGAAGCATCCTTTACAAGTTTTCAAGTTTATTTTTAATCAAATTCTTTTAGTTATAATTTTATGACATGTTAAGAAATGAAAAGTGTTTTTGAAATAAAAAGGATATTTTCCTCAAGAATGGAGTTCAAGTGTTTTATCAAAATTATTTTCCATCTAAGATAGTATAGGGTTCTGTTTCTATCCCTATTATTACATGTATTTTATTATTTTGTGATGGAAATATTTTTTATGAATTCCTTTATCTTATATGAATTGTTTTATGATGTCACGATGTTTAAGATTCCCATTTTTATTACATGGGTTATGCAATGATGTATGTTTTAATATTTTGTGACACACATAAGAATGGTATCATTATGAGATGGGTGGGACCTATATCTCCCTCCAATGCATTGGGTAAAGATTTTATATCTCATGAGATAGACATGGCTGGAATGGTAGGTTATACCGATTCAGTGAAACAGGACTGAAACGAGGGTGACTCGGTTCAGAAAGGGACTTTGTCCACTAAGATAGTCTTGGCAATGAGTCTTGACTAATAATAAATGATTCTCTATGATTATGTGTGTATGATAAAAAGTTTCATGTTTTAAGTTATGATTATTGGGATTTCATTTCACTACTATGATTTATCCCATGTTAGGAAATTATGCTCTCTTTTGCAGGTTATGATTTCCAAAATGTTATGTTCTTATGAAAATGATTAGATTGATATTTCTTTTGTTTACCCTTACTGAGCATTTGAGCTCACCCTTTTATGTTTTTATTTCCCCAGGATATAAAGAAAGGTTTTAGGTAAAAAAAGGAATATATTTATGGGAGATGTTGAAGAGCTTTCACCACGATTAGAAGATTATATTCCGAGTTTCCAAAGACACTAAACTATTACGATCCTTGTGTGTGTGTTTTTGTTATGTACTAAGTATTCCGCAAAGTAATGTAATGTCCATGTACGTCAAGCTTCGGGTCTCTACAGTTGGTATCAGAGGGAGGTTATAGCCAACCTTTGGAAACTAGGATGTGAAAGCCTTAGTAAGAACCCTAAGGATAAGTCTTAGCATAGAACACAATATTAGTGTTTTAGAAATGGCCATGAATAACCTAGGATAAGACCTTAAGTGTGAAATTTTATTCTTGATTATGTGGTTTTCCTATTGTAATTAGTGTTTATCACACTATTCTTCTTGGTTTTAGTCAATGTCTAGAACCCGAAGGAACCGTGTTAATGCGGAATGCGACGGGAAATGCAATGATTTCCCCCTGAGAAACCAAACGTTATGGGAGATGGAATGAAAAATCTTATAGCCATGCTCACACAAATTTCTCAAGCTATGAATCATGCAGGAATTCCAAACGAGAAAAGGAAGGAGCAACATTTTGTTGAATCCTTCATGAGGTAGCGTCTACCTTCTTTCAGCGGGTCTACTGATCCAATATTTGCTGAACAATGGATTAGTACTACTGAAAAGATATTTTCAGTTCTTCAATGTTTTGAACATGATAAAGTCATCCTAGCAGTGTATCGTTTGGAAGGAGATACTGATCAATGGTGGAATCTTATTAAGAATACGAGGCAAAGGGATGAAATTTAGTCCATGGAATGGGATGAGTTCAAGATCTTATTTTTCAATAAGTACTTCCCTCGTATTCTACGAACAAAGATGGAGAAAGAGTTTCTTGAACTAAAGCAAAAGGATGATGAATCTGTTGGTACCTATGAAGCAAATTTTACAAGACTTGAAAGGTACGCTTCTGGTATTATTATCCAACCTGAGTGTAAGATCGATCGATTATTTAGTGGCTTAAAACCAAGTCTTCGACGGGTGTTAGCCATAAGGGACTTCAATAGCTACGAGGAAATTGTTCGATGTGCTCTCAAAGTCGAGATGGAGATTGGAGTAACCCATCAGTCATATGGGTTTAATAAGAAGAGGAAAATGGAATTCAAAGGAAAATCTAAAGAGCACACTGAAAAGAAGATGAGCTTTCCCTTATGCTCAAAGTGTGGAAAAAAACATGGAGGGAGTTGTCTTAAAGGGACAAGTAGATGTTTCAAATGTTGAAAGGAAGGTCATCGGGCATTTGAATTCCGCGATGATGGGAAGAAGATGTCTAATGATGCAAACAAAGGAAGGGATACACAGAATGAACCTACTACACTTCAATGTTTCAAGTGCAAGGAGATGGGGAATTATGCCAATAAATGCCCTAATCCAAGGGTTGATGATGATGGTCGACGTCAAAAAACTCTTAAGGCTAAAGACAAAGGAAAGTCACATGCAATTTCTATCAGCGATGTGGAGTACGATAACGATGTGGTGAAAGGTACACTTACCATCCACTCTAAAGTAGAAAATGTTTTATTTGATTCTGGATCCACCCACTCTTTTATTTCTGAAAACTTTTCTAAGGGTATCACCGTATTACCACAACAATTAGATGTTGAGTTAGTTGTGACAACACCTAATGGCACAACAGTCGCATCAAAAGTTTATAATTCTTCTCCGATCGAAGTTTGTGGGAAAGTGCTTCCTGCAAATCTTGTGATCCTTTATATAGTGGAATTTGATGTGATTCTTGGCATGGATTGGATTTCTTTATATGAAGCTCATATCAATTTCCAAAGAAGGGAAGTCACATTTCATATTCCAGATCAATCTATGATCGTCTATCAATGCAAGGATGAACATAACCTTCCAGTGGAAATTTCTTCCATTTTATGGGTATTGATTCCACTAAATGAAGGTTATTTATCTCAAATGGTTGGTGAGAAACTCACGATTAAGAATATTCCCATTGTACGGGAGGTTGATGATGTCTTTCCGGAGGAATTACCGGGTCTTCCACCAAATCGTGAAGTTGAGTTTTCAATAGAACTCATACCGGGTGCTTTTCCTATTTCAAAGACACCTTATAGAATGGCCCCAATTGAGTTGCAGGAATTGAAGAAGCAACTCCAAGGGAATCTTGATAAGGGATTCATACGCCCTAGTGCGTCACCTTGGGGAGCACCTGTTCTATTTGTTAAGAAGAAAGATGGATCAATGAGACTCTGCATTGATTATCGAGAACTTAACAAGAACACTATCAAGAAAAAATATCCTCTCCCGCGCATTGATGACCTATTTGACCAACGACGCCGAGCTCAATACTTTTCCAAGATTGATCTTCGTTCAGGGTATCATCAATTAAGGGTCAAAAGGGAGGATATACCAAAGACAGCTTTCCGTACAAGGTATGGACACAATGAATTTATAGTGATGCCAGTTGGTCTTACTAATGCCCCTTCTATCTTCATGGATCTGATGAATAGAGTCTTTAGAGACTATCTTGATCAATTTGTGGTAGTATTTATAGACGATATTCTTGTCTATTCAAAGAGAAAGGAAGAACATGAAGATCACTTGAGTATTATATTGAAGACCCTGAGAAAGGAGAAGCTTTATGCCAAATTTACCAAGTGTGAATTTTGGATTCAAAAAGTTGCATTTTTGGGTCACATAATCTCAAAAGAGGGGATATCTGTGGATCCAGCAAAAACAGAGGTTATCGAATGATGGTCGAGACCAACAACAGTAACTGCGATCCGAAGTTTTCTTGGTTTGGATGGATATTATCGACGTTTTGTGAAAGATTTTTCACGATTATCTAATCCACTCACCAAGTTGACTCGGAAAGGAGTTAAGTTTGTCTGGACAGAAGAATGTGACGAGAATTTCAATGAGTTGAAAAGAAGGTTATCAAGTGCACCTGTTCTCACACTGCCTTTTAGTGGAGAAAGGTTTGTGATCTATAGTGATGCATCCAAGAAGGGATTAGGGTGTGTTCATATGAAAAATGATATGGTGATAGCTTATGTGTCATGACAGTTGAAAATCCATGAGCAAAATTACCCAACACATGATTTGGAGTTAGCTGCGGTAATATTTGCATTAAATATTTGGAGGCATTACCTTTATTGTAAAAGGTGTAATATTTATACTAATCATAAAAGTTTAAAGTATATTTTCACACAAAAGGAGCTGAATATGTGTCAAAGAAGATGGTTGGAGCTGATTAAGGATTACGACTGCTCAATCCATTACCACCCTGGGAAAGCAAACAAGGTGGCAGATGCATTATGTCGACAAGACCATGCTAGTTTATTCATTATGAGGATCACAAAAGATCCCATATTTATGGATTTACAAAGGATGGGTCTTGGAATTATAATGGAAGGCGAAAAATCTTATCTTTCTCAAATGAATGTTCAACCATCAATACATGTGAAGATTAAAGAGGCACAGAAAGAAGATGCTGAGTTACAAAAGAAGGTGAGAAATGTTCCTGAGTTCAGCCTTGATTGTGATGGGATAATAAAGTTCAGGAATCGGGTTTGTGTTCCTCCCATCCCCGAATTAAAGTAGGAGCTGCTGGATGAGGCTCATAGTTCTTCATTCTCTATTCATCCTGGAAGCAGAAGATGCATAGGGACCTAAAAGAGTACTTCTGGTGGGATGGCATGAAAAGAGATGTTGTTGAATATGTCTCTCGATGCTTGGTTTGTCAACAAGTTAAAGCTGAGAGACAGAAGTCTAAGGGGATGTTACAACCATTACCCATACCCGAATGGAAATGGGAAAACATTACTATGGACTTTGTCACAGGACTTCCTAAAACATCCAAAGGCAAAAATGCTATCTGAGTCATAGTTGATCGTCTTACAAAGTCTGCACACTTCATTGCTATTAGAGAGGATTTCTCTCTGGACCAGCTTGCCAGGATATATGTAAAGGATGTGGTAAGATTGCATGGAGTACCACTTTCTATTATATCTGATCGGGATCCGAGATTTACCTCGAAGTTCTGGAGAAGTCTTCAGCAATCTCTGGATACAGAGTTGAGTTTCATCACTTCTTATCATCCTCAGACACACGGTCAGTCTAAGAGAACAATTCAAACCCTAGAAGATATTTTGAGAGCTTGTTCTATGGATTTCAAAGGAGGTTGTGATCAACACCTACCTTTGGTGGAATTTTCTTATAATAATAGCTTTCACTCCAGTATTTAGATGGCTTCTTATGAAGCTCTCTATGGAAAGAACTGCAGGAATCCAACATGCTGGGATGAAGTTGGGGAAAGAAAGCTATTAGGACCTGATCTCATTGATGAAATGGCAGAAAAGGTCAGATCTATTCAACAACACATAAGAGCAGCTCAGAGTCGACAGAAAAGTTATTCGGACAACTGATGAAAAGACCTAGAGTTTGAAGTGGGTGATAAAGTGTTCTTACGAATATCTCCCTGGAAGAGGGTTATGAGATTTGGAACGAAGGGGAAGTTGAGCCCTAGATATATTGGTCCTTTCGAAATACTGTATCGTGTTGGGAAGGTAGCTTACCGATTGGCACTTCCACAGAATCTCTCTCAAGTTCACGATGTGTTCCATGTATCTCTCCTGGGAAAGTACATACCTGATCCTTCACATGTACTTAGCTCAGAAGTTGTACCATTGGAGCAAGATCTTTCTTATGAAGAACAACCGATAGAGACTCTGGATCGTAGCGAAAAAGTCCTACGAAACAAGACCACTCGATTGGTGAATGTTTTATGGAGGAACCACCAATTAGAATAAGCTACATGGGAACTTTAGGATATGATGAGGGAGAGGTATCCTCATCTGTTTGTTACAAAGTGACGAATTTTGAGGGAGAAATTCATTTTAAGGGGTGTATAATGTAACACCCGATACTTTTATGTTATATAAATCATCAAAGGAATTTTTTTCTACACAACACTTTCTTAGCTTGCTTTACACAAAATCGTGACCTTCCTCGATAGCTTGCGTCGTACGCAATACCGAGTTTAACTAAACAACGATATGCTATTAAAATATTATTAAAACTAGCCGTTATGAATAGTAATAAACACTTTTTGAAATTTTATTTTTCAAAATGGACTTCATTTCTGGATTCGGAATATCGAAATTAGCCTAGGGTGAAATTTTGGTATTTTTTTGAAAACTTTCAATTTTTGATGAATAGTGAAACCACTAAGTGGTAGTTAAAAAACTGAATTTTTCATAAAACATAATTTTACCACTTCTATGAGTGGAATTTCAAAAATCCAAGAGACACGGTTGATGTCAGTAAGTAAAATGCGGTTCAATGAGATGAAAATAATTTTTTGGTGAATAGTAACTTTTTACTTTTTTTATCACGGTAAAAAGTAAATAGGGTAATTAAGGGTAAAGATGATATTATTATTACCCTAACACATGTCATAATTCTATTGGATAAGTGTAATTAGACCAAAAACAAACTTAGGAATAAAATATGACCATTTAGGCCCACTTGGATTAGATTAGGACATTTATTATTAATTTATTTAAAGAAGTGTTAAAATAGTTAAAATCAATGTTTAATAAGTAAATAATTTTTAATATGGGGTTATACATAAGATAAATTCGACTATAAATATTCATTAGAAATCTAAAATGATTTCCTACATAATGGTATTTTATTTTTAATTTTTAGACATTAAATAATTTAATTTATTTATGACATAATGATGATGCAGTAATATCTTATTAATAAAATATTGAAATAATTGATGTTATAAACATCAAAATAAATGTAATTTGAGACTTTTTAGGAATCCCACTAATTTTCTAGGTTAATATGACATGTTAGTATTGATTTAATTAACTTGGTTCGAACTAATAATTCTGTTATGAGTTCCACAAAAATCAATTACTAAATAGTGTCAAAATTGACATAAAATAGTTTTTAAAACAAATATTATATTGGTAATTGTTATTTTATTCATAAAAATCTATGGTTCGGCCAAATTACTTAGATACGGTTATATATATTAATAATAAACAACTTGTGGTTCGTTTGGATGCTTATAGTATGTTTATTATCCTTATAGTATAAGAACACAAGAAGACATGGTAAAAGTAAAATTACTTAACTTAATGTTAAATCTAAATGATAAGGTTAAAATAGGAACCTAAACTTGTCAAAATTCTATTGGATGAGATTATTTCGACCCATCCCCACCTTAGCTTCGAAATATATCAATTTAGAGCTATTTAAAACCGAACTTGACTTTATAATAAAATAATAGTTTTAGTTATTCCAAAGGTGCCCCTCTCCTCCCTTATAAAAGGACACCTCCTCCCCCTCTTCCTCACACCACTTTGAGCCTTCAAGCTCGGCCAACCCCTGCCACTTTCTCCTCTCCACTTCCCTAGAGACATCCTAGAGGTACTGGTCTTCTTCAAAGACCAATTTTAGTGCCCTAAAAGAAGGTCTCAAAGAAGCACTTCAAAGAAGAGGAGGTTCGGACACTTACAAAGCAAGTCAGACCTAAGGTAAGGGAAATATCACAATCTCATTTTTATCCAAGATTGTTTATACAATAGTATTTATTGGGGTGTATTTTATCATCCACATCCATGTTTCCTAAATATTTAATATTATTTCCATCCACCTACAATTGTTTAAATCCAATTTTACCCTTCGGTGAGTTTTTAGTAAAAGATATGAAAGGAATATTTTGTTGTTTTTCATACGAGGTACTTTTTTGACTTTTCCGACAAAAGTATGAAAAGAATGTTTTTTTAACTTATATGGCATGTATGGATTTTTAAAAACATTATTTCCAAGAAGCTTCCTTTACAAGTTTTCAAGTTTATTTTTAATCAAATTCTTTTAGTTATAATTTTATGACATGTTAAGAAATGAAAAGTGTTTTTGAAATAGAAAGGATATTTTCCTCAAGAATGGAGTTCAAGTGTTTTATCAAAAAAAAATTCCATCTAAGATAATATAGGGTTCTATTTCTATCCCTATTATTACATGGTTTTGATTATGTTGTGATGGAAATATTTTTTATGAATTCCTTTATCTTATATGAATTGTTTTATGATGTCACGATGTTTAAGATTCCCATTTTTATTACATGGGTTATGAAATGATGTATGTTTTAAGATTTTGTGGCACACATAAGAATGGTATAATTATGATATGGGTGGGACCTATATATCCCTCCAATACATTGGGTAAAGATTTTATATCTCATGAGATAGACATGGCTGGAATGGTAGGTTATACCGGTTCAGTGAAACAGGACTGAAACGAGGGTGAATTGGTTCAGAAAGGGACTTTTTCCACTAAGATAGTCTTGGAAATGAGTATTGAATAATAAGAAATGATTCTCTATGATTATGTGGGTATGCCACAAAGTTTCATGTATTAATTTATGATTATTGGGATTTCATTTCACTACTATGATTTATCCCATGTTATGAAATTATGCTCTCTTTTGCAGGTTATGATTTCCAAAATGTTATGTTCTTATGAAAATGATGTGATTGACAATTCTTTTGTTTACCCTTACTGATCATTTGAGCTCACCCTTTTATGTTTTCTTTTCCCCAGGATATAAAGAAAGGTTTTATGTAAAAAAAAGGAATATCTTTATGGGAGATGTTGAAGAGCATTCACCACGATTAGAAGATTATATTCCAAGTTTCCAAAGACACTAAACTATTACGATCCATGTGTGTGTGTTTTTGTTATGTACTAAGTATTCCGCAAAATTAATGTAATGTCCATGTACGTCAGGCTTCAGGTCTCTACACCAACGCCCTACCGATAACATACTATGGAGTCAAAAACACTAAATTCCCAAATAAATGAGGTGTGAGACAAGTAGTTACCATTGAATCTTACTCAGATCAATGTTGGTGGACTGAATCAATCTGAAATCCTTCTGGACCCCTTCGCAGAATATAAGTTCCCTCTTTCCATAAAAAGCAGTCAAAGATCTAAGTGACCAATGCGATAAAGAAAATAAAATAAAAACTAAACTAAAACATACATGTCTCCTGTGACTATACCAATCATCGCCCAACATATAAGTACCACATCACCCCATGGGTCAAATCATGTTCCTACATGAAAAGGGGAAACAGATCAATGTTTCAAAATGAAACTATCAAATAGTAAGTTTCGATTAATTAACAATTAATCTTCCAATTAATGGTATATAATCATTTTGGAATGAGTTTTAACTTAGTTTGGTTTTGTTTGATACAAGGGATGGGGTCTTATTATTCTTTGTTTTTATGTTTACACTGGAGATATTTATTTAAAAATGATGCATGTATTTGGCATTATTATTTATGGTTTTAGTTCTTAGCTTGTTTCCATGGGTCCTGTCCACATAAATAATTCTTGGAATGTGGGGTTCAGTTGACATTTATGCGCTTTAATGTAATTGATGTCACTAACGATGAGGATTTAGATCAACTGAAATATTCCTAAGAGGACTGGGCCTTGTAGTGATAGGTGTTGCAATTGTACATCTAGCGTTTGATGAGGAAATACTTATGAGAATGGATTGGAATCTTGCTAGGTTCTTAGAGTGGTATGGTCCCTCTGAGTATATAAAATGTATAATGAAAGTTTTTACTCCAGTTAATGATTCAAGAGTTCAACTAAAGAGATGAAGGATGAGATGCTAGTGTGAGTATTGGGTATTGTCGGACAGATTGGCGTTATAATGCCAAGAGGCTTGGTGTGATTTATCTTATGATGGAACCTGGTTAGTGGGGTTGGGTTATAATACATGATTTTGATGAGGTTCTTGACCGGATTATTGGGAATATAATGTATATGGGTTTGACATGGTGTGATTTTGTGACTATGACAATCATAAGGTGAATAGTCCTCTTTTTCAAGTTGGATGATGAGATGTGCATCGAGGCATGGGATAATCCTCAAGAGATGAGTCTAGACTATATGGCTGAGAGGATAGACTAGGATAGGTTTGATAGGATTGGGTGAGTGGCCAACCCATGCAAGGATGATATGATGTATGGAGACACTTGGAGACACTTGGGGTTATTTGTTCCATCCCATGGAGACACTTGGGGTTATTTCAGAACTCTAACATACTCCAGAAATGTTCCCACATGATGTTTTAGAAAAACGATTCCATCTCATGGAAGAATACTCTATCTTCCAATGTTTCCTCACACTCACGCCTCATGGTATTACAGTATACAAGTGATCTACGTCAAAATATATTCTTAGGAAAGATATCATATCCATCACTGAACCATAGATAATCCTTTGAGGGATTATTCAGTCTGGAAAATTGTGATTTTTTACCTTCTTAGTAAACAACCCATAAAAATTTTCCTTTAGTTTCTTTTTTTTATTTTGAAAAGGAAGAGATTAAGAATGAAACACAACAAATGGTAAATGGATCTCAACCGCATAATCAGGTGAGCATATCGTACATCTCTGGAAGTGGAGCCATCCCATGATCTTTGAATGTCCCACCCACACTTGTTCAAAGATATCCATACGCATTGTATAATAAGTAGGGTATGAATGGAAATAGGATTAAAATTGCTTCATTATAATAGGCCATTAATGGAAACTAAGTGTTGAATGATGGATAGATGTCAGGTGGGTCTTAGGGAAAATTGTCTATGAAAGAGTCCTAAATCATTTTAGTTTTATACTTGTTTAGTCATCACATAGATAAGATCTCAGTGAAAGTTCTAGTCAGTTTACATGCCCCTAGCATCTACCAAGAAATATTCCCAGATAATAGTATTAAATTGAAGGATTAGAGTCCTCTTGGGAAGTGCGAATCAAAAAAATAGCAATCACAAAGGGCATAAATCCAAAGTAATAGGTCAATTAGTCATTATTTCAACGATTATGAATTTTAATTAATTCCCTAAACTTACCAATCATTCTAAAAAAATATAAGTAGGAGTCAAACATTGCCCACAGAACTTTTACACTTAAGTTATTTATAATAACAAGGGCATAATTATTATCAAGTTTAAATCATTCTTATTATTTTGAAAAATGTCTCATAGAAAAGTGAGAATAATAAAAAACCCATGGGCATCACATGTGAAACTGTGAGAAACTCCCCCACACTTAAAATGAGGTAGTGTCCCTACTTTCAATGAAATACATGTGAGTGTGGTATGGCAGCGGTTTTTAATGTTTGTGGGAATGGATATCGAAAAAAATAAAAATAAAAGGGAATTGACAGCTCCCTGGGAAAATTGGTATGCCATGGGGGTCTTTTCTACTGTAATCCTATATACCTGAAAACGTTTTAGAGAACGAAATCCATTACAAGATAAAAAATATTAGTTCACCGAGATAAATAGTTGGACTAGTATATCAACGAGAAAATATCGATCAAGAACCTTGGCGGGAGAAGAGGGAGCCGAAAGGGGGGACGTCCTGCGGGGTGTTCAGCCATGCGGGTCTCGCGTGCGACTGGAGAGTGGGCCGGGGGACATCGTAGAAGGAGATTGGGATGAGGGGGATGTCACTGGGAGTGGGAGACGATAGGGGAGGGGGAACATCACTGGGATCCTAGTGGGGGTGGACATCGTCATCGGAGAGGGAGCCGAGAGGGGAAGGGGAACACCGCTGGAGGAGAGGGAGGGGGTCGAGAGGCGGAGGCGGAGGCCAAGAGGAGATAGAGATCTTGGAGGGAGGAGGAGGTTGGGAGGTGGAGGTCGGGGACGGTCCGGGACGAGGAGCCCTAATATGGGTGTTAAAAAATTTTCTTTCCCAACGGTTTAACAAAACTGTTGGGAAAACCCAACCTAAAACACCATATCCCTACGGTTCTGTCAAACCGTTGGGAAAACCAAACTTTAAACACCTTATTCCAACAGTTTACTATAACTGTTGGAAATGGGTCTTTATCCGAACGGTTTTTAATCCATTGGGAAATAAGTGTTGGTATAGGTCCCAATTCCAGTAGTGGTTAAAGGGTAAATCCGATGAATAAGGGTAAATAATATTATAATAATAATAAATTACCATAAAATGTGTCCTAACCCTATTGGTTGATACATGTCCGACCATGGGCATATTCGGGTTGATTTGGGGACCCCATGGATCTACTTTTAAGTGATAATGACACTTTATATTAATTAAGTTAATGTAAATACAAAAATGACATAAGCTTATATCTTTTAGAAAAACAATTTTTACTTGGGGTTATCTATGTTATATTTTCAAATATAAACATTCAATAGAAAGATAAAAATATTTCCTACATAATGGTATTTTAGTTATAATTTTTAGACTTGAAAAAGTAAAAATATATATGACACAATAATGATGCAGTATTTTCTTTATTAATGAAAGAATCAAATAATTGGTATTATAAATGTTAAAATAAATAGAATTAAAAAGTTTTTATGACATACACGAATTTTATTGGTTAATATGATAGTTTAGGATGGCTAAAACGAATTTTTTTGAATAAATAAAGTTTTTAAGAGTTTAACAAAAATCAATTATTGAGTAGTGTCAAAATTGACATAAATGAGTTTTTGAAACAAATATTATATTATTAATTTATATTCTATTCTTAAAAATCTAAGGTTCGGCCAAAGGACTTATATCATTATTGGTGTATCATTAATGGACCACTTTGGGGTAAATTGAATGTATATAGTAACTTTATTAACTATATAATATAAAAATATAGAGTGACATGGTAAATGTTAAACTAATTAACTAAGAGTTAAAAATAAAATATAATGTTAATATAATGACCCAAACCTATCTAAATTCTATTGGTTGAGTGATTTTCAACCCATACCCACCTTAAAATTTAAATAAACCACTTTGGAGCTATTATAAACCGAATATGAATTTATTATAAAATAATATTTCTATCTTTTCCAAAGGTTCCCCTCACCCCTCTAATAAAAGGGCACTCCCCCTTCTCACTAATTCATATATTCAAAGCCTTTTGGCTCAGCCAACCTCTGCCCAAATACTCTCTCAACATCCCTAAATTCATCCTAGAGGCCATAATTTGATCAGAAATCCATCCAAAGGAGCCCTTTTGATCAAATAAAAAGGAAGAACCCGAAGAAGAGGTAACGTCTTCACCACCCTCTTTAAAGTTCCTTTTTTCTTCAAATTCTTATTTCCATATTATTTACATTCTAAAATAATAACTCTAGTATCTTCTATATTCTATTATATAAACAAACTCATTATTATATCCATCCCTTGAATGACATGTCACCATACGTGCATACGTACGGCCTACCGTCTCCACGTTGTGGTGTAATTGTTATTCAATATATTATTATTTAGATGGTTATAATAATGATGTATAATTCAGGTAAATAATAAATATAACATGATAATTATTCTGTATATATGATATACCATCCAATTATATATTATTTTAATATCAAAAGAATGATATTTTCACTCGTGTGTACGTACGCATTATCGTCTCCACGACGTGATGAGATTAATTTCCAAGTTCACCATTCATCGATGTTTATAAAAATTTATATTACTAATAAGTATGTAATATATGACATAAAAATGATACTGGAGATATATATATTTCTATATATATAAGTATTTATGTACTTAAATATATCTTATTCACTTACTTTCGTTCAATACTATATGAAAACAGAAACAACGTTTATGCGTACGTACGGACTATCGTCTCCATAAACGGTGTTTTCCATTTCATATATATATCTATTATACATATTTTTTTATAAATATATATGATATATTTATCATTTTTTATATTTTTGAAGTATTTAAATCATTATCTAAGTGATATAATCAAGTGTAACAAGTTAAAACACGTACGATAAAGAAAACGATTATTACCCGAAATGTTAATTTAACATGTAAATTATTATTAAATGGGTAGTATAAAGTCATAAATGAATCATGTATGGTATCATGAATATTAATATGGTTCTGGTATAATTTAATAAAATACTACAATCTTCGTACAGGAGGCTAAACGTACTCTTGACTAAAGGAATTTGCAAGGTAAGGGGTTTTCATCTCACTCCTTATTCCCGTGAGATTCATGCCATATTGCCACTATTACCTTTTGTGTTGTGTATGTACTACCCATAATTGTATTATTTGTGTAATACACTTTAATTTATGTGTATTTACATATAAATTGTATGATACCTCTTTCATGGGTTGTATGTTTCATAAGTTACCAAATTGGTAAGGGTTAATTCCGCAATCTCATTATTATCCGAGATTGTTTATGTGTAAGTATTTACTGGGACATTTTTATCATACATGTCCATTTTTCATAAAAATGATTTCAAAATGAAGATTTTATGGATTTTGAAAGGTACTCTTTATCAAGATCATAATTTCAAATGTTTTAAAGATTTATCTTTCTAAATATTTTTCATTAATGTCCACGATTTCAAAATGATTTTAAGAATTTAATTATATGGACATGAATGTTTTGAAATGATAATTCTTTTCAAAAGTTTCAAAGTGGTATGGGACACTTTGATTCAAAAATATCTTTTAAATTACATCTTTTTAAATTTGTGACTTTTAAATGATTTTACAAAAAGGATATTTCTCTCAAAAAGTTTTACTCATTATTTTCATCTATGTCAACATCCTTTGATGGATTTTAAGCATATTTGAAGTTTATTTATTATACAAAACATCCATTGAAGGTTTTGTGATATGTTGGATTGTGGATTTGTAATTTTTATAACATTAATGGTTTATGGAGAAAGTATTGACATTTCGTATGCTATTTTTAATATGAATGTTTTTGTTATGTTTAATCCTATTCATATAAGGAATGCATTGGATATAGTAATTGATGGGTGGAGCCCTCTATAGATCCTCGATTCATCCGAAGGTCCCATGAGACAAACTAGTGTCTTGGCACGAGGCCTTGACAAAATCTTATTTGTAGTCTTGTCACAAGGCCTTGGCTACATGGTTATGATAGTCTGGAATTTTGCATTCCATCATTATGAAAGTGATTAGAGATATTGGAAGTGATTATTCGACTAGTAGAATACCCATGTGAATAAGTAAATGGAATTATTTCATTTTATTTTCGCCATGTTATACTGATGTTTAATTTTAAAAGGCTTTTGGTTTAGTTATACATTGCCTTAAATGTGTATGCCTATTTTTGAAAGTTCCCACTGTATTGCTTACCCTTACTGAGCGTTTTAGCTCACCCCTTTCTATGTTATATTTTTTCCAGGATTCAAAGAAGCGTATTGTGATTGATATAAAAGTTCAAGACAAGGGAATAATGGCGTTCATAAATATTATTTATGTTGTTTTGTATGTCTTAAAGTGCAACATAACATTCATGTATGTAATCTATTTTCCAAGACTGCTAAACTAATCGGTCCTTCGGGACTTGATTCCTTGTAATCATGCCAATGTATTAAAATAATGCAGCGACTGTGGGTAACTGGGGTCGGGTCCTTACATTTAATCATAAATTTTCAATATTTTCATAAAAGTTAAATTTTTTGCTTAAAATTTTATTTTTGTAAAAAGTGTTTTTCATTGCATTTTTTGAATTTATATTAGAATTGATTTATTCAACTTATAGAGATTAAAATTTTAAAATGGATACCATATTACTAATTAAGAGGTTAAATTTTCTTAAATATTCCCCTTTTATTTTTTATCTATGAATAGTGATTGTGTTAAATATTTTGTCACCGTGGTAATGGGTAAAACCTGGTTAAAACTATGATATAATGCCTCAATATCAACCTAAATCATAAATAACTTAAATTTTATGAGATTAATTTTACCATATCCATCCTAAATTAAAATATATGGCATTTTTTACCATTTTTCATCGATAATGACATTCATTATATTTTAAGGAATGAAAATTACTAAATGTCACCCAATTGCTTTAAATTTCCCATATATTTTTACACAGTGATATAAATAATTATTAATATGTATTTAAGGTTATATTGAGAATAATTAAAATATTCACATTATGTTAATTTATTTATAATTTTTTTTGGTTATATAATTACCTTAAATTCCAATACAATGCTAACAAAATGTTTGTGCAAATAATACAAAAAAAGAAATGTTTTAAAAAACCATAAAAAAGTCATTTTTTGGATAACATATGGTTTCATGAAATTTTTATGATTAATAATAATGTATAATTTATTTTTATTGATTTTATATTCAAATTATTTTATTGTCGTGTTTTCATTAATGTCAAATTATATGAATAGTGTCCAAAATGACATTAATGATACCTTTTGAAAAATAATATTTTATTAAATAATTTAAAAATCATAAAAATATTTAAATAGGTCATGTAGGAAAGTAAATGGTCAAAATTTTGATCCATTTTAATTTTATTTTCCAATTTATAACATATAATTCAAATTATAACCCTCTACATATGAAAAAATATTTTATCGTGGTTAAGGTTAAAATTGGATAACAAAGGGGATAAACAAAAAGATAACATTAAAAATACGTCTTCATCCAAACTAAATTGTATTTTTTTAATGGATATAAACCATATCCAATATTAGATTTAATATTTTTTCCACATGGTTTCACTTTCATGTAAAATACATTTATTATATTTAAATCTTTTTATTAATTACCAATGTGTCCTCTTCCCCAATTATAAAAGGACACCACTCTTTTCTATTCATAAAATAAGATTGATCCATCTAGATTGACAAAATCCTAAAACGTTATTTTCATAACTTCCCTATACACAGGTTATATATGAAGGAATTCTTAAAAGACCATTCCAAGGAACCTTAAGAAAGGATCTAAAGGATAAAAACCAAAAGAGAGGTGATCATCCTACCTGACCTCTTTCAAATTATTTTATCTTCTACATCTTCTAAGATTGTGGTATTCAAAATAAAATAATAAATTCATCATCATAAAAATACATAAATTTTATAATTATTAGGAAACCTCCATTATTCACTCTCTTTTCTATCAAATCGGATGTAAATGTATTGTTCAGGAATCTGTGTTGACCGTTTCCACCACAAAGCAATACAATTCATTTTAAATCATCATATTTCACGAATATTTATTATGATGGGTTAGATTTTTATATATTATATTTATTAAATAATTATTATTCTATAATTATAATATAATATCTACCATGTTTCCTTTCAATCCTCTGGAAAATGTTAACGTTGCTCGTGCATACGTGTGGACTACAACCACCATGGAGCGATGTGACTTGATTTTTATTTTCATATTGATTGGATTGTAATAAGGACATTTTTATGGTATATATATGTTATTTATGATATAATTATGGTCATTTATTGAAAAATTAATATTTATCATTTTCCTTTTTTTTGTTATAAAATGAAAAGAAACATGCGTGCTACTTATGACCTTCCATCTCTATGAAATGTGTAAATAATTTTTCTATATCTACCTTTTATAGAAGATTATAAACATGTATATACATAATATATATAATATTTATATCATATAACAATTTATTATATGATGTAATAATGACCAATGTATAAGTAATAGAACTAGAGAATCAAAATTTCCATGAAAAACAAAATAGATAACACCCATAAAATATGGTATTAAAAATGAATTTTCTATAAATGGGTTTCTAAATGATAGAGGTGGATCATATATGATTTTTTATGTATATAAATTATTCTTTTATATAATTATAATAAATTTAATTTTATTATATGAGAGGTTAGATTGCCTTTAAAGATATTATAACATAAGGTAAGAGATTTACGTTTCAAACACATTTTTATCTAGATTGTATACGGTTGAGTTTCCATTAAATTAAATTCTATGATTTTATTCTAATAAACCCATTTATTTTTATTATACTCTATTTATCCATGAAATAACCAAGTAATAGTGCAATTTTTTTCTGTTTAGTACATAAAATGATTAGGAAAATGTTTTTAAGAAAAATAGAATTTTTTTGTTATTTAGTTAGGAATAATTTTATTTTAGGACCATGTTCTATAAAAAATATTTTCAAGAATGTTTTTTAAATTATAATATGATTTTTAAATTGATTTTTACTCTTTTTTGAATTCATGTAAAAAATTTAAAATTAATTTTTTTATTTTTTTCTAAAATAATGTACATTTGGTTTTTTACTATAAATGTAAGAGAATATTAGTTTTAACGTACACTTCAAAAAAAATCCCACCATAATTATTGATTAGTAATTTGAAACTACCTTTAAAATTATATGTTTTCTGGTAAATTTTTTTCCCATAACATCTTGTAAATTTAGAGATTATAAATATGTGATGTCTTCATAAAAGGGTATTTTACTCATGAAATGTTCTTATGATGTTTTAAATAATTTTTTAATCTTTGATATCATCATTTGTTATTGATTATTCTTTACAAGGGTTATGATCAAATGATATTTTTCTTATTCTTTCTCTCCATGATAAATTATTATGATGATGGTATGTTCATGAAGCCCATTAATTTTTCAAGGGTTATGCTATGATGAAATATTGAAATGTTTATTAATCTAATTTACTTTCCATGGGTTGTGATATAGGATTAATGTTTTATGATTTTGTAGAGAACATGTGAATGGATTATATATCCCTCCAATGCATTGGGTAATGATAAATATCTCATAAGATATTATGAACTGTAAGGGGGAGTGAATCCAGTTCAGTAATTGACTTTTTCCACTATGATTGTATTGAGAGTGAACCATGAATTGGAATATGATTGATTTGGGAGTAAACCTTGTCCACTATGATAGACATAGTATTGTTCCATGAATAAGTAAATTAATTTTTAAAAAATTTTTGTGTTCCAAATAAGTAAGGATTATTCTTATGATATGTTCTCATGGATAATGTTCTTTAATTATTTTATGATAAATATTCTTAAAACTGCAAAGATTTATGTCATGACTCGGGTTTATGATATTTGATTATTATGGTATTGTTTTCAAATGTCAATATCCTATAATAATACCCCTATTCTAATGTTATGATTAAGTGATAATTGATACCTCAATTGTTTACACTTATTATGAATCTAATATCACCCTTTATTGTTTTTCCTTTTACCAATGATATGGATAATGTTTTTATATATGATTTCTTTAAGAATGGTGAAGTTGTGAAGAAATAAATGGTTGATAGTGTATGCCTCTTATGAACAAGTTGTTTATCAATCCACATTTACATAGACACTAAACCTTTGAAACATTTATCAATTCAATGGAAAGGTGGGGAGATACTTCCTGTGAGAGTAGGAAACATATTTGGAATCAGATGTGGGGTTTTAAGTATCACATCCCAAAACATCCTTCACCCAACCAAAAAACATTGTAGTGAGACTCTCTATTTCTCATGGGGGTCAGTGATGGTGGGAAAGGTACTATCCTATAGGTACAAGACCACATCCTGGATCTAATATCAAGGAAGGAAGTGGGGATGCACCCCATGTGGTATGGATTAGTGGGTTCTCCCTAGTGGTCATGCGTACACATAGAATGAACACTAAGAAGATCTCACATGTCCTGCTTGAGTGGCCCAGAAGTATAAGCCACCCAAGTACACAACACCAATGTGAAGCACATATTCTTTGGACCTACATGACCAATAATACATTTAAACCCCTGTGAGATGTACCTGTGTCGGGTACCTATGCAAGATAACAGTGTGGAGAACCTTCTTCGACCAGGCTCCCATTTTTACCAATAAATAAGTCCCTGAGTCTCCTCATTTGGAACACTAAAAAAATCAAAGAATCCTCAGAGTTCTATTCATTAAACCCCCTCTTATAGAAAAAAAAATCTTTCAATTGTCTCTAAAAAATATTATATGAGAGGAAATTAAGGGGTATATTAGGATCTAAGTCTCTTTAGGGAATGAAAACACAAGACATCAATGTAAGTACCCCCTTAAACGTAGTTGAAAATCACTATCGTGAAGTACCCACCCCAAACCTCAGACATGTGCAAGAACCTTATAGTGATATCTATGAAAAACCTAAATGCCTAGAGAAAGGACTATCCCCAAGTATTTCTTCCCATGTTTTCTTTCTCCCAAGGAATCTCTAGGTCATTCAAGCATAACCCTATGTGAAGAACATCTAGTTCAGCTCTGGCAAACCTATATGAAGAACATTCACCTCACCAAGCCTTGATATGTTTAACAAACCTTCTAAGCCCAATTTAAATCCATCAATGGTTGGGATCCTATTTCTACTAATCCATCATCTAAGGGTGGCCAAATTGAATCCTCCACCAAAGCCTACATACTTTAAAAATCATGGAAATAGATACACCAATGTGTCTCCAATTCGGTTATACATTACTTCTGCCATATGTTTCACTTACTTTTTTTAAATGATTGGTAGGGTCCTCAGGGTGTATTTAGTTATGCATCCCATTGTTCATGAGGACGCCAGCCTTGTGAGAAGTGTTTAGGACCTCCCAGTCTCAAATTTTAGTTCCAGTAACATGTCTTTCCCTGGTCATCTCTAAGACCAGGGACCCCTAGTTTTAGGTGGGGATAGAGGGGATCATACATTATTTTTTCTTTTGATGGATATTAGGGTTTTATCCTCCTCTCTTCTCATGAAACAAGACTATAGAATCCCTCCTGGAGTAATCCCATATTATTTTCTTATCGGTGGTATCCATGTAGGTAGTCAGATGTGACTATCATAGTAACCAAAATGGGAGGACATGGGCACACCAAATCCCTTTCATCTTCTCCTATCACCCTACTCTCATATTCCTGCTAATGAAATAATTTGTGTTGTTTGAAATATATTATAATTCCTCTTTTTTCTAACATTTTATCATTGCTCAAGCTTTATTGTAGGTTAGTTATTATCATGAAATCTACACTGTCATATACTCGCATCGGAAGGGAATCATTTTCTGGATCTCCCTCTCATCTTCCTAGGGTGACTTTATTTGTGTAAGCCCTTAAATCCATATATCCAAACAAACCTCCACATCACCATTATTCAAGACAATATTTGTGTCTCCACTCACCAACGAATCCTCTTAAGTGGTGTATGCCAAGAAATCATCCCATAATCCTCTCTAAAAGCCACTTTCATTTTGATAAGAACCTTTAGAGGGAATCCATAGGCGTGGATTCTCAAAAAAAAACTATGTGGAATTTGATTCCATTCTAGATGGTATATGTAGGATGCATCCCTGAGGTCTACACCCAACCCCCCAAAATCAACCCTAATTATTTAAGGACCACATTCCCAGTAGGATCATTTCAACCCTATGATCTCAGATTCCTCATAGGTTACTTGGGACACCTTAGTATAATTCCCACACCAAACATTATCTAGAAATGTTTCACTTAGATGTCCTTGACACATAATGATAATATATAGGGTATGCTCATCATCAAATGAAATTAAATGGTGTGATGTGTCCCATCTAGTGGAACCCATCTATGTGGGTTCTCATTCTTTTCATAAGGATACATAAAATTCCAATATTATGAGTCTGATCCTAAAATAAAAACAAATCATATCACCTTGGATGATTATAAACTACATAGATCTCCACTACATGGATCTAAACCAAAATCATAATAATTAATGACAAAAGAATATATAATCATATAATAAAAGGGTTCCATTGAGGGAGAACCTTAGATATATACAGATATCTCCATCAATTAAGAACCTCAAATAAAAACAGATGGTTTTAAGTTCCATGCATCCTAATAATTGATTGTTAGCCTAAGGGTGACACATGTTATACTTGGTAATGAGTAAATGTTTTTTAAAAATGTATTAAATATTTAATACTGTCTTGGAGTATGAAATAATTCCCCCCAAAATGGTGTCATAATCCTAGTCTCGCATTCTTTTGACCCTTGTGAGTCCCTAAGAATCATTGGAGTTATTTACCAAAGACCACCTACCATTGGAAATCATTTTCATGGAATAAGTCGAATAAGATAATTATTGGGTGTTTCTATCTCCATGAAAAAAAACCTCGTTGGAAGTTGTTAAAAAAATGGTGAAATTGGTGTGAATGATTGTGATACCATTTAATCATTCACAGTCGCACCATCGAATGATGCACCCATTTTTGTTTTTAATGAAAGATCAGAACTAGAACTATCTTGTTCGATAGTATGACTGTAGGGATTTGAATGGTTTCACAATCATTCACACCGAGTTCACAATTCTATAAATATATTCCAATGGGTTCTTTCATGGAGATAGAAATGGCAAATTGTTCCCTTATTTGAGATGTTCCATGGAAAAGCATTCCAAATTTATGTGGTCATTGGGAATTTACACCAATGATTCTTAGGGACTAACATTTGTTGATAAGATGGGAGTTTGAGCTCATCACAACCTTTTGGTGGAAAAGTTTCCTATTCTACAACTCTCTTAATATTTAAAAATATTCATGAATCATTCATTAACTGTGAAGTAAAACATGGGACTCTATTGGGTTAAAAATCAATTATTATCATGTATGGAATTTAGAAAAAAGTTTAGGTATATTTAGTTCTTCATCGATGGAGATATCTATATGTACATGAGGTTCTCCACCAATGGTATCTTTTTATGAGTGTATTAGAGATTATTCTCTCTTTTAATACTATGATTATAGTTTTAAATCACTTTTCGGTGAACTCTAGTGATTATTATCATCTGATGATACCGTATTTGTTTTCATGTCATGATCAAACCCATAATATAGGCATACTATGTATCCTTATAAAAGGAATAATAAACCATGAACATTAGTGCCCCTTAATGGAAACATTATATACTTATTAAAGTCATGTGGTGAAGACCAAATAGTGTATTTTAAGATCTTATTGCAAGGATGTATAAGTTGAAGATTCCTAGCCAAAGTTTTATGTGGAACATATTCTGAGATGACCTAAGGAACCTGGAAATGATGTGGGATACAAGGCCATATATTACCCTATTTGGAAAGTGACCTTGATAGAATTAGAGTTGATTTGGGGTTTCGAGTTTGGACCTCATAGAGGCTTCATATATTTCTCATCTGGATGAGATTCATAGACCATGTATCTTGGATATAAGAAACCACACCTATGGAGGCCCACTAAAGGTTTGTCTAATAGGGAATATGGCCCATTGAGAGGATTGAGTTGGGGATTATATCGAAACTTATTCTCATATCTTTCTTCATTGGGGATATGGCCCCTTTAAAGATGGAGGCATTGTTTCATGGTATACAACATATGGTCAGATTCCCTGGGTGTTGTATAAATGGCCTTGAGGACCCAGGACTCTGGAGGCTCCCTGAGAAGGCGATTGAAGGATTTGTAAAAGGATTCTCTATCAAGACATGCATCTAATCATGAAGATTTCATGGTAGTAGCTATCCTTGAAGAACTCATGAGCCATGGATGAATATGAAAATCATGAATAAGTATAATATTTGAAAAAACATGTAGTACATCTTCCATTAGTTGAAGATTTCAAGGATATAGGAGAAGAAGAAAGAGATTTGATGTGCACATATCATCTCCCACTTTGGTTACTAGGATAGTCACATCTGATTACCTTCCCACCTACAAACCATAAGAAAGTCAAAGGGGTACTAAATGATGGATACCCTTCTCTTGGTTCTCCATAAGAGAGGAGAATAAGGCACTAAACCTCAAATGTAAAAGTAAGGTTGACCCTCCTTGTCCCTTCCTAGAACATGAGATCCCTGGTCTTAGTCATGATAAAGGAAACGTAAGGCACTATCCCTAGTGTCTATTACTATGAGGTCCTTGGAACTGCATCCAGGGTTGGGATCCATGTTACTGATTGGATTAATAATTGTAATCACCTCAAGGACCCTTCATATTAGGTAAGACAAGTGCGGGACACCTCTAACTGAAGTAATGCATAACCGAATGGGAGAAATGTTGGTGTGTACCTCTTTATGGTGGTGTAAGTTTGTAGGATCTAATGCAGAATTCAATTTGGTCCCCCATAGATAATTGATCTAAAAGAGGATGATCCTAACCATCAGTGGCTGGAAATATGTCTTTGAAGGTGTCTCTCGTAGGTCAGGGCTTGGTGGGAAGAATGATTCTTCACACAGGATAGACTTGGGAGGAACTAGAATTTCTTCACGTTGGGTAGGCTTATAGGAGTTGTATTTTACTTGGGGAATGGAAAACATGGTAAACAACACATAGGTCATGAATTTCTCTATGCACCAAGGGTTTCCTTAGTTGTCCCTGTAAAGGTCTAGCATAGGTCATGGATTTGTAGAGGGACCTTTATGATAGTTCCTTTCAACTATAGAGGAGGGGGTTCCTCATCTAGGTTTCTTCTGTTAAATACCATAGAGGGACATTTATCCAACTATCCCTTTTGACTCCCTCTTAAATTGGGATTTGGGGGGCTGACTAAATGATTTTTGTGGGCCTGGGTGAAGGGGTTTTGTGAACAGAGCGCTATAGATTATTATTCTTTTCAGTTCTTGTAAATGTGGAGCCTTGTGGTCCTATTTATAGGCAAACATGATTCCATAATCGACGGAGTTTTTCTGTGAAGGTACCCCCACACAGGTACTAGGCGTAGGTACCTCATGAAGGGGTGAAAAAACATATGTTCCCCATAGGTCCAAAGCACAAGTACTTTTCACAGGAGTCACATGCATTGGTGATTGATACTTCAAGGACATACTGGAAGGGCCTACTTGAGTCTCTTCATGCATTGGTTGTGTGCATGCAACACTACTAGGGAAAACTCACTGCTCTTTAAAATGGGGGATGTGCCCCCCTAAACATTACTCAAGATTAGGTTTGGGATATCTTCCCAGACCTCTAATCTATTCCTTTCACTATGTCACTAACCCCCTTAAAAAATGGGGAGTCACAACCTAAATGTTTCAGGCCAGGTCGATGATGTTTTGAGATATGATACATGAAACCCCACCTCTAATTCGTAATCCATATCCTACTATCAAAGGGTGGCCCTCACCACCATGCCATTGGATTGGGAAATGTTTCTATAGAATCTCTATCCCCTAATGTGATATAATTATTTCAAATAATGAAAATCTTAAATTATCCTTCTTGAATGATGATGCATTTCTACTCAAACTCATCATTTGGTGTCTAAGAGAGGATAACATCATGAATTCTATGGAAAACTTCATAGAATACATTTTTTGGTTTCATTAATTATGTAATGAATATTTTTCTAATAATTTAGAATATATATGTACAAAAATAATGTTTCAATATAAAAACACCTTACACATATTACATAAAGAGTTTTGAATTAGTTTTTGGGATGGATAAAATATTATATGATCACCAATTTTAAAGATATGTATAACGAATTCCTTCCTAAATAGGATACCAAGGGGGATTTTGAATTAATTCCTCTGTTTGAACAATAATTATTGAGGGAAGATAAATATTTCGTGATAGAGGATCCCCATATGTGAATCGATAAAAAAATGATAAAACAATTTAACAAATAATTGAAAGGGACAATCGTTCATCACCCGATGGGGAGTTCAACCATGCATAATATGGTAAATTTGTGTGCTTACTATCCCAAATTGGATTGTGGAACATTTTAGATATGGGGATGATGAATCATCCTTCAAATAGAGCCTTAGGTTTATCTTTTAAAATTCTGAACTATGTAGCTCAGTGAATACATGATTATAGTGCAATATTCACATGCATGTGTAAGGAAAAACACTTTTCTACTATAATCATGTTGGCAAGAAGGAATGTTCATTTGTTTGGTGGTTCCAATGACAACCAAGATATATTAGTGTCTCTATCATATATACAGGTAAAATATATATTCAACATATCTTGTCCATTATAGGTTCAATGTCGATGGGTAGAGGTATATGTGAATACATATAAATACTAATCTATTTTGAGGTTCTTTTATACAACTTCTGGTTTTTTATTTAATATCTATGATATTTATCCAATTTGGATCAGAAATGAAGAGATTATTATGATTATAGATATAAATTTATAGTTTAATTTCTTCACTTATGATAATGTCTTAACTAGGACGATCATTGAGATGACCTAAGAATCACTTTCTAAAATATTACATCATTTTAGTTGAACATTAAATACATTTTACAATAATGAATTACTCCTAAATATAATGGTTTAGTGACTGTGGAGACTAAATATATAATCAACATATTTCATGAAATATTTTCAATATATCTCATATATTTATCCTCGCATCGTAACCTTTTTAGATGTTATTTTCATTAAAAAATATCATCATAACCTAGGGAAAGGAATCAAAATAAAGGGTGAGATCAAGTGTCCATAAGGGTAGACATGAGAGATTTAAACTGAAGATCATAAAGTAGTATAATATATTTTAAGGGTATGAGAACATGATGGTAACTAATGACATCATACCCAATAATTCATAAACTAAAAAACATGAATCATTACCTTTGGATATATCATAATTATACACAATAGTAATAAGAGTCTGTAATCGTTAATAATTAGACATGATTCATGAGATCAAGTCATAAGGAAAAGACAGGAGTTTTTGGGATAAAAGTGTGGCAATAACATAAACATGGAAAATAATTTCCTTAGCCACTGATCACTTCCAAGACTATCATAGGTGTAAATGTCTCATGTTGGATTTTGTTCTATACCCATTCCCATAAACATATAAATAATAAATCAATGCTACTCATTGTGACATTTATCAAATAATAGGCATGTAATAACTAATTTTTTACCTTCTTAGTATTTATCCAACATCCCATTTAACCTCTTTATCTAAGTCTAATCATTCATTTATTTTTTTAGCGAAGGGACAACCTCCCATGAACCCTTTGGATTTAGAAATCCTCCCTTAGACCATTTTGATCTCATCAAATATAAAAAAAATTCCAATTCATTTTAGGGATATAATATACAAACCCATTATTTAATAATAAACCACTCATATAAATTTCATAAGAATATAATATCATTTATCATTCTATCATAGTTTAATTATACCTTTATAGAAAAACGTTTTCATGGGAAATAATTAAAACATATTCCTAATAATATATAAAAAGAAATAAATTGGATGGTATCATATGATCATATACTTAGGGAAGCATAACAATCCTTATAGTATGTGGACATGAGGAAAATTAATTTAATAAAATAATTAGACATATTCTTTGAAAATTGGAGAAAACATATGTTTCTTTTGGTTGCATTTTAAAAAAAAATACAAGAAAATGGGAATATGATTCTTTTGGAAAACACAAAAAAAAATTGTACTGGAATATTGATAATGAATATTTTTCATGATGGTGTAAAATTTCAATCCACGTGTAAACAATGAAAAAAAATTATTACTTTTAAAAAATATTAAAAGTGACACATAATGAAAGAGTTTTAAAAGATTTATTTTACTTATTATTAAATAAAATTGAGGTTAATATAATAATAATTTTATTATTCATTTAGTATTATATATCAACTTGCATAAAACACTTTTTAATAAGATTGATATTGAATAGAAATATTCTCAGAAAAAATGGGAAATTAATTCATCTTTTCATAAAAATATTTCTTCAGTATTTTTGATTAAAAAAAGGTTAAAATGTAATTAATACATGAGAACCTCATAAATATCCCTTGTATATAAAATAGATGTATTTTAAAGATGAATAATATACAACATCTCACAATGTAAATTGAGAACCTAAAAAATCCCAATAAAAAAGTAAAACTTCAACACAAACCCTTATATCAAGGCCTATATAACATCTTTCAGAGTCTAACATTTTTTATAATACATTTGAAATTATTAAAAATATATAATGGAACTATATTTATAATTATATTACTAACCATAAATCCCTAATAATTTCTAACACCCATTTGTTAACAATTCTTTATTAAAATTAATTTTCTGGTGTTAACGGAACTGATTTCCATGAATGTTTCAATTCTATGTTTCTAGTAATTTTATATTGGTCATGGTTTCATAATATATATAATGTTAAAAATTTAATAAATAAAATATTTCTTCATTAAATACACTTTTATAAATATAAATGTATGGTCGTGATGAAAAATAAATTACATTACATCGTGGAGATACTAATCTGTACGTAAGAATAGGTGTTGTTTTCATTTCTAAATTGATGAAAAGAAAGGATTTTAAATAATAATTTACAATTTTATGATCATAATAATTTAATAAATATAATATATTTTCATTAAATCTAACTATATAACCATACTTGAGATTTTTTGATGAGAAATGAATTACGTCACTCCTTAAAGGTAGAGGTCTCCACGTATACATGAGTGAAGCTTTAATTTTCCATTATATGAAATTGATATATAGATTTTTTTCCATTTACATTAAAAAAAATATAATAAATATAAAAATTTATTTTTGTTAATATGGTTATTTAATATTTAAGAGGTTCTAGAATAAGGAAACATGAAAAAGTTTGGTAATAACATATACCACTTCTCTGGATAATATCCTTTGAAAAACAGTTAAAGATTCATGGATGGGTCTATTAGGAAGTCTAAATCCACTTAGTCTAGTATAATTATGTTGTAAAGGTATTTGGGTAGATATTGGTTGATATATGGACCTCAAGTGGTGTGTAAAATTGAGAAGGGGAGATTCTCTTTTATAAGTGAGGGGAGTGGTACCCATGTAAATATTAAGAACGTTTAAATATAATATGTTTCTCTTTTAAAAAAATCATAACAAAAAAATCAAATATAAGGTGTATTAGGTTTAAATTTACTAAATATATAAAATTGATTATAAGTATTAGTTATTTATTAAAGGAGTGTCCCTTTATTTTAACTCATTTTTACATTCACCATGGTGATAAACTTTTTATCGTTGTAACTTATATTTATGAAAAAAATGAAATTTCAATTATAAGAACATTTTTAAATGTAGATTAAAAAAAGTAATATATTATATAATATTAAATTTATAATAGAAGAATAAATAAATTCTAATATAAAATCACAAAACACATAAAAAGTATTTTTACAAAAAATGTATATTTAAATCATAAAAGGGATTTATTCTTATTACATCCCTATTAACAATCATTTGAACAATATTATTTTATTTTTATGGATATATTATATTAGTATTTCATTACAATAATTTATAAATAGTGTTTAATTTAATTTTTTTAAGATAAGATACATTTCCCACATAAAATAATAATTTTTTTGTCATGTTTTACCATCAAATGATTTTGTTTAAATTTATAACTAATAGAAGATAAAATTTTGAATGGGAATTATTTTTTATAATTTTATAAATAATAAAATTCAATGATTTTGATGAGAAAGTACTCAATTGCTAAAGGCTCCAGCTTGGAATCAAAAAGACCCAAGAACAAATCCGGGCATAGATGAACTTCTGGGTACTATAGCATCGGCTGACTATAGCGGTGGAGGTACTATAACAGATACTGTAGAAGTGACGACACTATAGAAGTCCATGTATTGTGGTATTACTATTTACCAAAGTGCTCTTTGGTGAAAAAATGGGCTTTATGTCCTTGTATTCAAACCACTTGGTCTTGGGCCTTTGAGCTATGTAATGGGTCTCCCTCTACCCTATTTTAAAGAGGTATTTTCTTTAAATAATAATTTAGGCTTCAGCCCCAACCTTTTAAAAAATCATTCAATTCTTTTAACACTCAAATTTTGATAAATTGTTCTCTAACTAAAAATATTGATTAATAAAATAATTTTTTAAACAAAACAATTACATTTGACTAAAAAATATTTGAATTTTATTTCTTATCAATAATTATCTATTTCATGGATATATTTAATTGAATTTATGAATAATTACATCAATCTATTAATAAAATTTTTGCGTATTACTTCTCAAAAGAATAAAATTTAACAAAAATTTATAATTCCAAAGAATATTCCAAAAATAGGTTTTCAAGTAATAATTGTATTTCCTTAAGTGAATTTGATCATTTTTACAATTTCCTTTATTTTTTTAATTTCATTTAACAAACATATAATTTCTTTCATTTTATATTTTAATATGTCATTAATCACTAATTTTTATTGTTGTGTGTATCAAAAGTTTTCAAACACATCCAATTTAATAAATATAATATATTCTAAAATGTTGTGGTGTTTTGATTTTGGATTAACCATATAGGGATTACAAAGAGTGTATGTACAAGATACCTTTGAGTTATAACATTTTATTTGTGTGAATTGACTCTACCAACATATAAAAAGATAAAATTCAATATTGGTTTTCTCACCAATTCATGTTCTGATAAAGGAAGGTTCTAACAAAATTTGGAGATATAAGGATATAGAAACATCCTATGATGACCTTCCATTTATATTTTATTATAATTTTTAAGGAAAATGATACTAAAATTTTGATTCTCTCTAAATATGAGTGCGTTAAGTGGTGGCATAATTTTTTAATATCATGGTTCTCTTATTATCCCTGTAAAATGTTATAAAAGAGAGCTCCATGGGTCAGTGGATCCTTATATATAAATAAGTGAAAAAGGAGACTGGGAATCCCCGAAAATAAAACAACATGATCAAGGAGCCAACTCATTAATCCCAATATCACCCATGGTTTTCATTGTAACCATTAATTGAGTATCAGATACAAAATGAGCTTGATCTATGATAAGTTATCCAGAGGTTATTATTTTAGGTTCTTTATAAAGTTGATAGGTCAATAAAGTGATTGAAAATGAAAATTCCCATTACGTCATTAAGGCCTAACAATGAGCATGTGGATGCATATTAAATTTCTGTTTTTTGTGTGGTTTATAATCCTGATAATATTTAGTAAACTATGTTGTTCTATACATTCCTGACGCCGCATAAATTTCTCTTCAAGTTGGTGTTTTCATTTCAAAATTTTTGGAATCTAAAATCACCTGAAAATGTCAATATTGAAAATAACTCATCCATGGTAAGTATATTTATCATTGAATTTGAAATACTGGTGAATGAAACTGAAAATTAAATTTCCACCAACATATGAGTTAAATATATATTCATACATGAAACCATTTAAGTGGTCATAAATAAAACAATGAATGAGAAATGGAATAATTTCATTGATTAACCCACTATATGATGGATTAATCTTTTGAAATGGTACAACTAAAAATTCATACAAAAATTAGATAAATTTTTTATTTATATGGAGATGTGAAATTTTGGTGATGTTAATAGAATCCCCGAGGTATATGGTAGTTGGTATACCATTTGGTAGTTTTAGAGAGTTAAGAAGTCATATGGAGGAGGATTTATCATTGAACCATAAGGCAATGTTGGATGCAGAGAGAAAGAACCCATTAGATAATTTTAAAATATTTTTCCATACTAAATCAAAAATAGATACTCATATTCCACATAATAAATAATTAATAAAGAAATATGATAAAACATATTCACATGGGAAAAAATTTTCTATCATTAAATTTAATTCCTACATTCCTAATGGGGTATTGATTCCATGAACACTTTCGATTGAAATATTTCAATTCACATGTAGTGTTCTATATGTTCCTAATATATACAATTAATAACCATTATAGTGGGTAATACTAAGTAATGAACCATTTTTTAGTGAACTACACCCTGGAATATAGTAAAATCCTAATACACATTTCTACACACATCAATAATTGAAAATTTAATGATAAAAAAAACTCATTCAAAAAATGAAATTTTGTCATAAATTTCAATTCTCGAACCCTATTTTAGTTTTGAAACCTTGTTTTATTATGATCATAATGTCTTACACACCAAGTGGTAGAGAATATGTGGATATTATAGCCTCACATAATGTAACATCCTGACACCTTCTTTTTGGAACAATCCGTGGTTTTTTTGGTTCTTCTTGTTTTCATATGGATCTATGGTTATTACTATTTATTATAGGTTTTATTAATTTTTGAGACTTAAAAGGGGCAAGAAGTTTGTATTGATACTTATTATAGGTGTTTGGTGGAATCATGGTAATTTTTTGTAGGATTGGATAAGATCATGTATCCTGAATTGCTACAAGAGATCCACTGTCTACCTAGTGAGAGCCACTAGAAAGTTAGTGGAATTTTTGTAGCATTGAGTTTCAATAGGAACTCTATAATCAATTAATTGGGACATATAGTGGATAAGGAATTCATTTTGTAACCACTATCATCTCGATTAAACATTTAGTGTCCAAAGTTTTCTGTATGTTTCCACTAACTACCTAGTGGAAGTCAGTGACTAGAAGATGACAATTATCTATGAAGGTAAAACCGATATAGAGTCACAACTAAATTATTTGTAATCTCCATTTCTCTACCTTTAAATATATTGGTTATGACAACAAAAAATTAACTTAGTGAGGGAATGGGTTTCATTCTTTGGGATGGATTCTTATTCCCCCTAGGCTTTGTATCTATGTTTTTTTTCAAACTGAGGTCTGTATTTCATTGAGATTGTGTCGAATATTTTTATGTGATCTAACTAAAAATAATTATTATAACAATGTTTCTATGATTTCAAATAAAATGTATATAAAAGTGTTTATAAAATGAGTTATTCATGATTGTTTTGATAGAAATTATTATTCATTCCTATTTTATGGAAAACTTTTTTACCTTTTTATATATATTCCATTGATATGGTTGGAAAGATTAATTTTTTTGGAATTTTGAACAGTTTACCATTCCATGTTATATTTAAAATTTATCAATTTTTTATATTTTATATAGACTTGTTATGGATTTCATGGTTGTATCCAATTGGGATAATTTTGATCCCAACTTACTTTTTCATTTGGGAATTTTGAGAAATTCATATACAATGTCATGGAAAATGGAAATCACCTCTAGGAGGTTGTGGAATTAATTTATTATAATGAAATTGGTAATAGGTTGTGATATGTGTTGTATCTGATCCACTAGTTTGAATGAGATAGTAGGATTATGTATTCAGTGGTTTATGTGATGTCTTAGAGTGATGTACCATTTTTTTGACTTATAATTGTCTACTTGTAGTACCTTTCTCTTGTTTAGTGTTTTGACAAACCAAAACTTTATATATCCATTCATATTATTTTTTCTCACTGATTTATACTTTTGAATAAATCATTACCTATTGGTTTTTTTCATTCCCATGTGCAAGTCTCTAGTTTATAGGGATCAATTATTCCCTTAATTCCATGTAAGCATTAATATTTTTTATAGTGTAGTGGGACAGGCCTTCTCTCATTGTAACGAGCCTTATGTTACCTTAGGCAGTTGGGAAAATGTAACTTTGAGAAGATTTTTGGTATGATTCTAGAATTTACCAGAACATTGATATGATACTTGTGTTCCAAAGTTCATTTTTCATTTATATATTCGATGTTTTTTAATCTCTTGACCGATATATCCTTGTTATATATTGATTTTCTCTAGTAGCATTCCCCCAATAAGATGTACGATCAAGACTCAGGAGGAATATATTATTGAACCATAGTAAGTGAATCCCCTAATTTACTTGTTCCTTATTGAGGTTATAGTGTGTGTGATCCATGATATAGTCCTAGGGGTTTCACCTTCACCCATCCATACTACAGAGGTTGTACCTATGAGGTAAAACATCGAAGATCATGCCTAGGACTTTATTTTCGATAAAAAATATATTTATAGGGTATGAATTATCCTTAATAAATGAAATATTGGTTGATAAATATCGACAACATCATTTATTTCTCAGACATTTTAGATTCCATAAGGGTGAACTGTTCTATCTCCAAGCTTGACGGGCATAGAAGGATATGGTCAGATGCTCTAGTTTTGGAAAAGAAGAATGAGTTCTTTGACTGAAAAGACTTCAAGATTCTTTGCATAATGAAATTCTATCTAGATTCAATGATATTTGGTAAGTCTGTATATTTTTTCAACCTTCACTAAAGTGACAACACAGTGACTCGGTATGTCAATCGTTTGTTAATATTTCTCAGTTTTCATCTGAGGTGGTGCTAAATGAGATGATGAAGGCCCAGATTTCTAAGATGGTCTTCAATCAGATATTCATACTCAAGTATTCATGTTTAATCTTACCTCATATTCTGATGTTTTTGATATATCACTAATGGTTGAACTAAACTTGGTAGGTAAATCAGATTTTTTAGATTACCTCCTACACCAAGGAAAAGCTTTAAAAATTATACTAAAGGAAAAAACTAGAAAATTGATACTCATAGTGTAAATAATAGTGGTACTAATTAATGTAATACTCTATCAAAATCATTTGTAGTATCTATTAAAAGAAAACTCATTTGTTTCCAATATGGAATGATTGGTAACACAAAGTGATCTTTCATGGAGGTGCCAAGTATTTGTAGCTCGTGCATTCATTCAGGAAACATGAAGAGGTTTTCTATGTTTTTATATATCCATGAAGTGGTATAGGCTTTTCATTACTAATATTATCCATAGAATAATCATATTATTCCTAAATAAAGGGGTTCTTACCAAATTCATTAGGAATGAAGAAACTTCACACAGTGGATAACTCTCTAGTGGGAATTGTTGTGTACCACATGATAGTGAGGGGTACCATTACTATTACTTAATCTATAGTTAATACTATATTTGACAAGGGTGTATATCATTATATCATATCAAACCGTATTGTGGACTTGTTGGATGTTCCCACAGAGTTCATTCCTTATGCCAATGAAATTGAAATGCATCATGGGACAAAGACAGAGAAGGATCTTTAATGTCACTCTTATGATTTCTATTAATTACAAATTGAGCTTGTATATGAATTTTTTTTCTAGATATTAATTGTGTATATTTCATTATCAGGATGAACTGGTTATTTTCTCGTAAATCCCAAATTAAATTTTATCTTTGGTAGGTATCATTTACAATCTTTAATGAGTAATTTCATGTTTCTTGGGAGAATAAGACCCAATTCATAGTCAATCGCCTCCTCATCTTCCTGAGTTGGGTTGGTTGATATCCTTATATTATTTTGAATTTGAGAAGGATCCTTCAGGCGATGAACTTTCTTTAGTAACAGATGAATTTCTAAATGATTTTCATCATACTTTTCCGGTCTACCAGTAGAGATGGAGGTAAATATTTACATGTACTTGAGACTAGGTACTTAACCAATATTTTTTCCATCCTACCATATGGAACCATATGAACTGAATGAGATAAAAGATCTTTTGTATTTATTGATATCTAAAGGATTTATTCAATCTAGTGTGGTGCCTTGTTTTCTCTAGTTATTTTTGTTGAGAAAGTAGATGGAACTCTTCTCTTCTGTGATTATTATAAAATGATCAATAAGATTATGTTCAAGAATAATAATATATTTCCCCTTATTGATATTTTTTTGATCAGCTATTGTGGGTGAATTGGTTCTCTATGAATGGTCTTCAGTTTAGTTATCACCAACATAGGATTAAGGAGTCTGATATGTCAAAGACAACATTCAAGAGTAGGTATTCACACTATGAGTAATCTATTTTGTGATTTGGTTTTAATAATGATCATTTTATTTTTATAAAACTAAAGAATAATATTTTCCACCAATTTCTTGATTCATCCGTTTCTATATTCGTGGATGATATATTGGTTATCATAAAACATAGGTGTATTATGTACTTAATTTTATAGTTGTTCTATAAATCTAGTGGACTCACAGAATTTATGCTAGGTTGTCAAAGTGGAGATTCAAGATTTTGGATGTGATGTTCTTGTGCCACGTGGTCTTAAAACATGGTATCTCGTTTGATGCAAAAAATGTGAAATAGTTGATTTCATGAGATGAACAACATAATGTATTAAACATTTAGAGATTATTGGGAAGGAATTGAAATTATTATAGGATTTCAAATCTCATTGTTCCTTCATTGTGCTGAAGATTCATTTGAACTGACCTCTATTCTTGACACTTTTAGAGTTTGGTTGATGCTATGATGTCTTTTTGATGCAATATGTTTGGATTTGAGAAGTTTTCTCATGTAGGGTGATCTCATGGTGGTTTGTGGTTATTTTTATCTTTTTCCCTAAAAGTATAACTATATATCACAAGATAATGAACTCAAATGTATGATACATAAACTTAAGAGTTGTCGGAAGTACCTTTTTTAAAAAATATTTCCATTTATTATGATCCAAAATATTGAGTTATATATTCTCACAAAAAATTTCAATCTTTGATAGAGGAAATGGGTGGAGTACATAAAATCTATTGAATTTTACATTTCTTATATCCTTGTAAAGGATAATTTTTTGTTGAAAGTTTAAGTTGGAAGAAACCATCCCAATCCATAAATGATTCATTAGAATAGTGGAATATCATGGATCTATTTTCTTGTATACCTTTGGGATTAAGGGAGGATAATTATAAGGTTGTTCTCTAAAGTGTTTAGTTGATGACATCTATTCTTTTGATGATCCTCAAAGAGAAGAACCTTCATGATGGTTTTATAGGTATTAGTTATTATTTATATGGTGGTGAACCCCTGGTTTAATGGTATCTATCTTTACAGGGTATCATTTGATTCAGAAACCATTATGTCATTAATTTGCCTTTGATAAAGGTGATTTAGGGGGATTTTCATATTTCCCAGTGGGTGGATAACCTTTGAATGATGAAGAAGTTTTATGATATAAGTTATTGATTCTAGTTACCATGTATAAAATGATAAATCATTGATTCTATTTCCAATTATCATATCCATCAAAAGATCAAGGTGAAGCATTAGAAGCCTTAAATTTTGATTTAACCCCTTTCGGAGAAAACATGAATGTGGTATGATATATCTATTGAATTTAATGTTTTCATCCCATATACTCCTCAAGGAATGAAAATTATTTAGGGGTTGATTTACTAATTGACCAAATTAGCTCACTATATTCTCATTCAAGATACCACAAGATTTGGGATTTGGGAAAATCTATATGTGTAGAAGAATTTTTGATTTTATTAATTTTGATATTCCATTATTTTTTATAAGGATATTTGACTCATTAATCCATTTTTTAGGACCGTAAGTGGTTATTGTATCATATAAAAATTCGGTGTTGAGATATGTCAGTATGTTTGAGGTTGTTGAGCGGTTTGGGAAGGTGGAATACCATTTTAATTTTCACCTTTGATTACATTGATCAGTGACGTGTTTAACTTACCTCAAAATAATAAGTATATTTCAGACCCATAACATATTGTGAATTTATAGGACCTTGATGTGTAACATAATAGTATTATGACTAAGCATCATGTTTGAATAATTGATTCTCATATGAAGGTTTTATGTGGGAAGTCCATACTGATGGTTCAAGTGATACAGTAGAATAATTTTAATTATCTTGAGAATTTTGAACCTAATACATTGAGGAGATATTAGTTTCCTCATTTTTTATAGTCCAGACTTCATAATAATATTTCTAGGATAATAGGCAGTCTTGGTGGGGGAACTGTAACATCATGTAACATGGTTTTTTGTATGATCTTAAGTTTATTTTTCCAGTTCCAATTTCATTTCTATCACATGTTGTTACTATTTATTCTTGTTTATTTTATATTTATTTATCATTTTCAGTTGTATGAGTTTTTTATTCCTATTTGAGTTGATGGGTAGGCCTCAAGAGTTCAGTATGAGGAGGAAATTTCCATTAGCTAGAATAGAAATATGAGCTCCATTTCCTATCTAGTGAGATCCAATAGCTAGTTAGTGGAATGCTAAACATTGGGAGTTTCTATTAGAACTACAATGCATGAATGGTGGAAGCCTATCAGCCTGATAATGGGTGGGTTAGTGGTGCATCCATTCTTCCAAGAACTATTGGCTAGCGAGTGGAACTTCCAACAGCTTGGGTTTTTTTCAAGGCACCACCATATAGTCGACTGAAGCCATAATCTAGTGGATAACATTTATCTAGGAGAGTAAAAATATGGTAGTTTCAAAATTTTAATCCTCTTAATATCCATTATAATTCTAAAAACACCTACCCCAAACCTAATTCGAAACCCAAAATTTTGGAGAGTCACTAGAGGTGATTTATCCTTTTCAACCCCAAATCATCATAAATAAAAGTGTTGGTTGAAAGAATTAAGTCTATTTCTGTATTTGTATCAAATATTTGATTATGAATTATCTTTTCCCCATCTATCTCATTATTTAATAGAGGTGGGTTGTAGTTTCCTTTTTCAATTTGGTTTTTTATTTGGGAATTATTTATCAAGGATTTTTATTGATTCATTATAGCCCTTATTCTTCGATTAATTGTGGATATTCTGTAGGTGATTATTTATATCATGATTGATGTTTCTATTTTCAAAAATAAGTTCTTATCAAATTAAATAATAGTTTATTTTCGACTTGAAATGGATTTATAATTGATTATCAGAACATTCTTTAAGTATTTTGATATTAAAAATTAAATTGAATGGTGAATGTGATGAAATCTTTTTAAAAATGGATTTTGAAATTAAATTTTGATTCTTGGAAAATTGTGATGAATTAAAAATAATTATTTGAAGAATGATTTTGATTGTAATTTTTATAAAGATATCAAATTAAATGTATTTTTAATTTTAATTAAAATAAATTATCTTGACGGTTATCATTTTTATGAAAAAATTGGTTGTTTCTTTTTTGAATGAAATAGAATGTTCAAAAAATATTACTGGGGATCATTGAAATGATTGATTAAAATAATTCGAGATTGATTAAATTGAATGATAGCCCCATGTATTATTAATTTAATTAAATCCAATGAGTGACATGGTAGTTAAGCAGTAGGATATGTGTACTAGGTATGTCTTATCTCTAACTAGAAATGGATTGACGATGACAACATAATATGAACATAATAAGGGATATGGGTCATTTTTTGGGATGGTTTCTTATTCCCCCTAGTATTTGTATCAAGGAAACTATAAACACTACAAGATTAACTTCAACAAGACTGTGAAGAACATTATGTCCAGTTCTAACTAACCTCGGGATTTATAACCATGGTTCTATGATTGAAAATTATTTATACATATCAATTTTTAAGATTATTTATTAATCAATTTTTTATAAAAAAAATTATCCATGTCCATATCATGGGAATAATTTTGTTCCTTTTCTATACATTCCAATGATATGATTTTAAAAAAAAATTATTTTCTTCAACTATGACAATTTTATGATGCCATGTTTTATTTTAAATTGAGAATATTTTATTTATTTGATGTATAATATTTATGAATTTATTGGTGGGATCATACATGGCAAGTGTTTCTCACACCCACCTTTTCCCTTTGAGAATTGTTTGACATTATTATGTCATTTTTAGGAAAATGGATAACACCACTTAGAGGTTGGGGATGTTCCTAATTAGGGAAACCTTTGGAGATGGTGGTGATCAGTGGAGTATGTAATCCACTTATCACAATGAGATATTTTTATCATATATTTGATGGTTTTTGTGATGTCTTGGGTTTACATACCAATTTTTTTTAAATTACTTCTCTACTTTTGATACATTTATCTAGATGATTATTTAGGTTTTTCAAATGTCTATGTATTACTTCCTTTTATTTTGTCTTTTTTCTTTGTTTTTATGTAAAAATAATTCCCTCTTGATTATTTTTGATGCCCAGACACTATTTTTTGGGCCTTGAGGATTAGGAACACCCTTTGATCCATCATAATATAAATTAAGGAGCCTATATAGTGGGTTATCATGTTTAGTTTTTGATACCTTGTGGTAGTGTGGGAAACTAATTAGCTAGAAATGAAATTCTAATAATTTAATTTTAAACTTTATTTACTACTAATGATGTCCTAATAACTAATGATGATACAATGATCATTGAGAAAGGGGATTCAACATTTCAAGAAGAAGAGTAATATGAAAATGCATGATCTACCAATGAAATAAAATAGGCTCTTTAAACCCATATGGGATCTCCAACTATATTGGAAAGGATATCACTAGTAGTTACATATAGTAATTCAACTGATTAATTATATCATCTTCTAGATATTTTTTTCAAATAATTGATGATGTGTTATAAGGATTCTAAAAAAATTACATGATAAGCCCTAAATTTCAAACAATGCTTGCTGAGGTGTATCAAGTGCTAAATAAAATCTTTGAGAGAACCATTGGATATTAGATAGATTGTATCAAAGGTTTTTTTTTATTTTAATGATTAGTTATATGAATGTAAGAAACCTATATCAATTTTTTCTCTATTTTTCCTGTATAATTCATGATTAATTGAATTTTAATCCTTTTTATATATTTCCATAAAAATATTCATAGGAAGACACTTGAATGGGAAGATAACACCATCGAACCTCTACATATATATTTATCTATCACTAATGACTTAATATCATGATTTAACCTTCAAGGGTATCTAAAAATAGTACATGAGGAACTGATAAGTTCTCACCTAAGATATATATTCCAATCACATTAAATGAATAATATATAGTATAAATAATAAAAATTTCTCTACTATGTCAAAAGATACAACTACCACAGATAGATAATAATTTCACATTACCTTTACTATTCAGACAATAGTACCTCGAGAATTTAGTGTCTCGATTGGTCTAGGTAAGCATCAATATTTTTCATTATTAACCATAATAATTTTTTATAGATATATTAATTGGATTTAAATTGTAGTGGTATCATTATAGGAGATAGGATAACAAGATGATGAAGTTTCAAATATAGCCTATCAATTTTTAGAAGGAATACAAAATAGAATATCCTTATAATTAATGAGATCATAAGGTACATAGTACTTAGAATCTCAGAGTGATTTTTTTATTGAGTATCTCTTAGTGGATTAGGTGAATTTTGATTCAAATCCTAGGGCTATTTCACTCAAATAGACTATGAGGCAGAGATTATGGAGAGATGTTTATAAGGTAATTTAAGGGACTCCAATGGATAATTTAACCCACATATTCTATAATCTCTATCATATGTTCATTACTCTAGAATAACTAGCATTTGGCTACAATTAAATCCATGATAGTAGAAAAAATAGTCTATGACTTGGAGTAAGAGAGCATATTATAACTAAACCTCTTTAGGGATGAATATGAAACATGATTTATAGTGACCATTGTCATTTATCTCTTATAATGATATTAGAAAGATATAATTATGGTATAATAGAAACATTTATTTAATAAATGGGTGACCTTAAGAACCTTGATTTTTAAAATTTTAATTTGATATATGAGAATAAAATGAATTATAAAAATTTTCTTAAGGAATCCAACAGGGTAAAAATGATATTTCTTATTCAAAAGATATGTTTTTCTTAAATAGAAGGATGAAACTACAGGGATGGATAAAAATTGACAATCTAATGTTTAATATAAAAAATTATCATTCTACCTTTATGACTAAATTGAGTGTGCTTTGTAAGAATGATTAGGTTAATTGTATCTTTCTTCCATTTTTTATCTATGAGGGGGGAAATCTGAACTACAGATACTATTCAATATTTTAACTAATTAAAGAAACAATTCATCATTCTATGTAAAATTTTTATTTAAATATGATAATGAAAACTATTTGCACTAAAATATGTACTCTTGGAAACATTATAAAGTATCAAAATAAAAATAATGAAGTAATAATGTAATATATAATATTTTCAAAAGTATATTATTTATCTAATATTCAGTATCAAACATGAATTTTGAGGTTTAGTTAGGGAAAATAAACTATATGTTCTGGGTGCAAGGGATGTGTCGATTGTGCCTTGAAAAAAAATTATGTCATGATAAATGATTAATCAGATATTCACATGATGATAAATGTTGTCATCAATTTAATTTAATTAAATAATATATAAACTGAATAAATGTCAGAACAAAAGTATTGGATCCTCACATGTTATTAATAATTAATTTAATAAATTAATGAATTTCCCTGTGATAAATTATTTATTTGTTGATGGATTTGAAAAAATATCTACAATGTACAAATATATCATTGTAGTAATCAAGAATATATTCCCTCCATCCATGATCTACGCATTTTCCAAGAACCATTGAAAATCACTGTAGGAATATTCGGGCGCTTTCATGGAAGATCTTAACACTTGCATCATTCACCTTGGATCACCGAGAGAAATTCTTGAAGGAACGGTTCTCTTTGATCTCTCTATACATTAGGTTAGTGGATGAGGAGGATCACTATCCATTCTTTAGAGAGTTCTTGGATACGGAGATCTCTAGGGATTTAAGGTGATTAACTACAAATCTTATTTTGCACAACACAAAATGAATTGGATCGCTAAAAATAATATAATTTGTTCTATATACAGGTAGGGATAAAAAATGACTTCACATGCTCCATTATTATTTTTATAATATTTGTGAAATACCATGTTTATAATAATGATATTATTATTATTTATTAATTAATTCTAAACTCCATAATTTAATTAAATTTTATTTATTCAAATAATATTAAATATATATTATTTTTCACTGAACAATTAATCTCAGTTCTCCATTCCTCCATAATATTTATTTGTCCTTGAATAGTGAAACGTTATTTAATATATAAATATCACTACGTTATTCATCAATAAATAAATAAATATAATATTCACTAAATATAAAATAAATATATATTAAATTTTCTACTAACAAAAAATTCCCATGAATAACTCATAATGAAATGTATGTGATCAAGAAAATATGAATAATTATTAAACCCCTTGTGGGAATAATATTTATTAATCTTTTTAAATAATAAATAATAATATCTTATATAATAGAGATTTTTTATACACTTAGTGTGTAACCCTTCAGGCCACTTTCTCAGTGGAATTAGTCAAAGCAGCCTAATGTCCAAAGTTAGCATCTAACAATAGGAGAAGGAACCCAAAGATAAATAATTTGATGTTGAAATGGAATAATATCACATATATATGTTTACTATGTAATATAATCCTTTTATCAGGACTTCTCTAATGAAGAAGGTTGCATGATGGTGTCATTGACCTATGTGTTGGATGCCTCTTTCTTTGACTTTCTGGAAATCAAACATTCCTATACAACACCAAGTACATGGATTTATTTAGGCTATATAATTTCCATCAAGGGAAAAAATATATCATCTTCTATTAAAGAACATAAAGTTAAAATACTTTCTCTCGTTATTCAATAATGAAATATTTTATGTGAATAACCAAACATATCCTACCCTGTCGTGAGTATATGTCATCACATTTTTAATCAATGCATCAAAGTATGAATAATATAACACTAGTTAACAACACTATTATTGTACAAGTATCAACACATATGTTCATAGATAGTAACATCCAATAACACATACAAATTTATATTTTCTACAAGTTGGTCTCGTTCCTATAATTTCCAACACAAGAAATTACCAATGGTGTACACCATGAGAAGGTTCTGTAACATCCAATGAGTCTCTACCCATAATATCTTGTATAATTTGTGTCCCAAAAATTATATAATTTGACAATAGAACATATATTTTATGATTAATGTCATGGAACATATAGATTCTCATCATAGTGGGGAACTATAGTGACCTTTAAATGTGACAACTAGTCTTAGGACATCATCCCATACTATTTTACAAAAAAGAACAATTATGATTTGATAAGAAATTTTTTAATATTTAAAATAATTAATATAGGTTATAATAATGTAAATAGAAGTTAATTATAGGTCACCAACTTTAATAGACTCCCACATGCTTCTATTGAGATAAGCCTTTAGTCAAGGGGTCCACCATGTTTTCTTATGTGGTAACTCTGATTAATGTAACATCACTCCTATGAGAAAAATCCTAAAAGAGGTGATAATTCCAACATACATGCTTTTTCTATTGGTGTAACCTTTTATTTTGTTTACCAGTGCCACCGCTATAGTATTATTGTAATACAATTTGATATGGTCTTTAAAACTAGGTATAACAACAAGATACTTTAAAAAGTCTAGTATCCAAATGGATTCCTTAGATACATCAAAAACCTCTATATACTCTGACTCTGGTCTAGAATCAATGAAAACTGTATTATTTTAACTCTTCCCACTCACACCTCCTATGTTGAGAAAGAAAACATATCTTGAATATTACTTCAAATTATTGTTATCTATTTGAAAACTAGGATCAGTATACCCCCTAGTGAATAAATTCTCATCTCCTCCACACACTAAGACTATTTTCATTGTTCTTCTTAGATATATAAGGATAGCCACAAAAACATCCCAATTATAATATTATGGATCGGCTTGATATATCCCTACCATTCTCAATGCAAGGGAAATATCATGTAGAGTAAATTACATGGATTACAAGACTGATCCTATCGTTAAATCTTATGGGATCTTACTAATATCTCTTTATTATATTGTGTTTACGGAGAAATTTTCTTATATATATGTATACCATGAGACACTGGAATTAATCCCCTATAGGATTGATTCATTCTAAATAACATTAGTATATGGTCAATATATGTACTTTGATTTAGTCAAAACATCCTCTTAGATCTATCATGAATGATCTTGATCCCTTGAATTCAAGATTCATCCCCAAATTCCATCATGGAGAAACACTTAGTTAACCATTCCTTAATAGATATTAATATTTGTATGTTAACTCTAATAATAAGTATTTCATAAACATATAATACTAGGATAATGACCAAACTCCAATTAATCCTCTTGTAAACATGTGCATCACATTCATTCTTAATGAAACCAAACTCTTTTAATTCTTTATCAAATCAAATGTTCCATGACCGGTATAATTTCATCAATACATAAATGTATCTTTGAAACTTATCATTTTATCATCATATGGATTCACAAACCCCTTTGGTTGTGTCATATAGACACCTTCCTAAAGGTTTCTATTGAGGAAAGTAGTTTTTTCATTAGTCTACCAAATTCCATATTTATGGTATGCTATTATATCACATAGAATTATAATGGATTAAAACATATAAAATGGTGAAAAGGATTCATCATAGTAAATTCAAGTAGATTATTTAAACCATTTATCATCTAGCCTTACATTATAGGTATTTTCTTTACCTTCCTTGTATATTTTTCTATTTAATACCCATTTTCCCCTATGGAATTTACGTCATCCGGCACTGTGACTAGAACCCAAAAAATATTATTATACGTTGAATCTATTTAAGAATACATAGATTCTTTCAATATTGTATATTTTAAGCTCCTTACTATCTCTTTTTAAAAGATAGGTCCTTCATTTTCAACCAATAATGAGTCACCATCTCTAGTGACTGTAAAATCATCTCTCTCTGATTCCCTTACCTCTCTAGTTCTCATTTTATTTACTTGTAATTAAATAACTACATCTTCTATGGGGACCTATGGAATCTTTTACTCTACTAAATCTTGTGTATCTTGAGTATAAACTTCATCAAAGTTAACCTTTCTGCTACTATACTTTTTGTGGGTGTTCTCCCTCTCAAGAATGATAGATTCTCTAGTGAAGTCACTTTCTTATATGAGGGGTTTCATAGGTAGTATCCTTTTTTTCCATAGGATACCCTATAAAGATACACTTTTTGTGCTGGTGTTCTAGTCTATTGCTTATGAATGCCTTAACAAATTCCTCACAACCCTAAACAATGTATGCGATAAAATGGGTTTCTTTCTGATTCCTAACTTGAAGGGAATTCTTTTTTCTAATTTAGTTGGTAGTTGAATTAATTTATATGATGTAGTTTTTAATTAATATTCCTAAAAGGATAATGGAATAATTTCATGAATAAACATCGACTTTACCATATCTAACATGGTACAATTTCTCCCTTCACTAAGACCATTACACTCTGGTGTGCAAGATAGAGAGAGTTGAGATAAAATCCCAGACTAACATAGAAATGTTTTGAAATATTAGTTAATGTAATCATCTCCTAGATCCGAAAAAATATTATTTATATTCTTCCTATGTTTATTAAATACTTCATTCATGAATTATTTTAATTTTTCAATGAACTTGAACTTATACCTCAGTAGGTAGACATATCCATATCTAATCAAGTCATCAGTAAAAGTTATGAACTAAGAATAACCACCTTAAAATTATGCTATAAATGGTCACCACACATCAGTGTGTATAAATCATAAAATATCTAGGGCCCTTTCACCCTATCCATGGAATGGTGGTTTCATCATTTTTTCTCTATAAGGATGTATGACATCTTTCAAGTCATTTTAGATAAAAAAAAGAATAAATATATATCTTGATAGAGAGTTTTCAAACACCTATAATTTATATGAACAAGATGGTGATTCCATAGCTGGGTGTTTTAGGATTCATGTGAACATGATTTTTTATATATTGAAAAAATATTTTTTCTATAATTTAATAAACAATGATCAGTAATTAAATGTGTTATAAAAAACATATGTTGTCTTTATAAAGAAATTTTTTTTCCGAACCTCAAAATAAAACCATGTGTATCTAGGTATGATACAGAAATTATGTTCTTCATAATAGATGGTACATAATAAAAATAATCTCTTAATATAAGTATCAGTATTATTGGTAATGAATTGTGGTAGTCAATAATAGCTAGAGCAGCCTTCCTTGCATCATTGTAAACTAACAAATCCACCTATCCTGTAGAAATCATTCATAATCTACTTAAATAATGCTTTTGGATATAGAAGTGAGCACCACAAGCTATATCTAATACCAAATGTGTAGATATGGAAATATGAAACTTGATAATGAATGAAACATTAGATTACCCTTGATTTTGGGTATAGTCTCTCTTCCAGTGGACTTTATGGCCACATAAAAATCATAATGAATCCTTTTCCTTTCCCTACAAATGGATCTTCCTCTTACAGAAAGGACGTTTCTCTAGAGATTTATATTTTTTCTGATTCTTGGGTCTCATTCTATTTTTCTTCCTATTCTTATTCACCTTGAGAACGATTGGTTTTTCAAACAGCAATTCCATATCCACTTGGATAATCATAGTAAAAATTTCTCAAAGTTCCTTGTTATTATTTCTCATATTATAATTAATAATAAAACTGGAGAATGACTTGGGTAGTGTGGAAGGTATGATATCTGTGCACAACTCATCTAGTAATTTAATCTGTAGGATGTCTATGAATTTAATGTAGCCAATAAACATTACTACATGAGTCTTGTATGGTTCTTACTGTCTAATATTAATTGTAAATAGATAAGTAGAGATCAAATATTTATCATGTCTCCCATTATTTGTTTAGAGATCCTGAAGGTGAGACATACTATTCACATTAATGTATTTATGTTTCTTCAAAAGCTCATTAGTCATGGATGGTATCCTAAAGAACTAAATAATATATAATTTTTCAAATGTTTCTCCTAGAGAGACAATGCTTCCCCCACTATCCTCATTACCAAGAACATCTGTAATAGGTTCTTATAAAATATAAAATTTCCTTTCCTAACATAGAATAACATGTATGTTCCTTTTCCATTCTAGGAAAATTTTTACATTGAGAAGGTTGTCCATCTCGAGTCTGGATTGTAGTGATTTGTGTGAAGTAATTTTTTTGTTTTTCCTATTGAGTAGACTCCCAAAACATGAAATCATTAAATTTAATTTTTGTAAACCTTTTCTCTTAGTTACACCAAGTCCTACATTGGTAGTTAACACTTGATGTGAACATAATTAAGTAAAACCAAAACATCAAGTTAGAATTCCCCGATAATTTATATCATCCCAACTTTGGTTGGTCTATCACTTTGAACAATGGTTAGATAATTACTAGAGTATTGGAAGTATTTACAAACTTAATAAATATCATTGAGGGATTTTATATTTTAGTCATAAATTTAAAAATTTTATCTTTATTATAAATTTTTAACAATAATTGGATTAACATATGTGATTAGACTTGTCATATACAATATTTACACATAAGTAATTCTATTTTAGTTCTATCATACATGTTTGTTAATTCATTAATTCATTTTTTAATGAAACAAAATCCATAATGATATTTCCATGAAACATGAAATAAAAAATAATAAAGTGTTATGATCATGAGCTTTTAAAAATGGCTAGTTTTAATAGTAGTTGATAAACTAAAGTCGACCTTAGGGAAAACCTTGATCCTTTTATGGTTCGAGTAAAGCTTTCCACCAATAAACATTTGTATCTCTATTAAATTGATATTTCCTCAGATCCAAAATTTAACCACCTCCACTAGAATTGGATATCCATCTATTACATATGATTTTACTCAAACACAGTTGAGGGAACCAAAGGTTTATTTAATGGATTTACATAAAAGAAATCATGGTCATGTACAACTATACCTAATAAGAAGATAGATGAAACACAAGCCAATAATATAATTTAATAATAAATTAAATAAAACCAATCACATATAAAGGTCCATTCTTAGCTTACGATAATAAATATTTATACAACTTAATACGCATTTATAAAATTGGCACTCAATTATAATCATTCTTATTTAAGCTAAATCATGATAAAATAATTTTTTTTATCTTCTTTAATTAATCAATTAATTTATCTTAATTCTCCTTTTAATTTCTATAAGATTATAATCCATCATAAATTTAAACAAATTAAATTAATTTAAGTAAAATTAACTATGTACAAAATGTACCTCAGAGGAAAAACTGTGAATACACATTTTAACTACCCAACATATATTATACTCATATACTATTTACTCTTGTGAAATGTGGAATACATGAATTATCATGTAATTTAACAAAAACATAGTATCAATTTAATGAACACATAGAAAAATTTGTATTTATTTAGTGTGATATTCTTCAACACGTGTAGAGTAATAACGGGAATATAAATTATATATGATATCTTGATCTAGAAATTACATAAAAATTAATAATACATTTATATATATAACGTGTCACATGACATGTACTATCAACTTAATGACCACATGGAAGACATGTTGATAATGTTTTCATAGCATAATAAATAAATTGTTAATATTTTATGATTTAGTAAATGTACACATCGTGTACATTAGAGCTACACGTTTTGTATTATTCATTCCATCTATCAGTGACACACACCTTGGAACTCAATGTGTTACCATGCCGTAGTAAATATTGGAGTACACAAGGTTTACATGGGATACATGGAATGTTTTGTAATTCCTCGACCCCAGTTACCCAGAGTCGGTGCATTATTTTAATACATTGGCCTGATTACAAGGAATCAAGTCCCAAAGAACCGATTGGTTTAGCAGTCTTGAAAAATAGATTACATACATGAATGTTACATTACACTTCATAACATACATAACAACATAAATAATCCTTCACTAATTCCATTATTCCCTTGGCTTAACCCTGCATATCAATCACAATACACTTCTTGGAATCCTGGGAAAAATTAAACATAGAAAGGGGTGAGCTCAGATGCTCAGTAAGGATAACAATACAGTGGAAACTTTCATAAATTGGCATAAAAAATTAAGGCAATGTATAACTAAAACAAAAGCCTTTTAAACTTGAACTTCAGAATACTATGGCAGAATTAAAATGAAATAATTCCATTTACTTATTCACATGGATATTATACTAATAAAATAATCACATGAAATATCAATAACCACTTTTATAATTATGGAATGCATAATGCCAGACTATCATACCACATAGTCAAAGCCTTGTGTCAAGACTAAAAATGAGATTTTGTCAAGGCCTTGTTCGAAGACACTATTTTGTCTCATTAGACCTACCAATGCATCGAGGAGATATAGCGGGCTCCACCCATTACTTACTAAGTCCAATGCATTCCTCATATGAATAGGTTTAAACATAACATAAACATTCGTATTAAAACTAGCATACAAAATGTCCATACATTCTCCATAAACCATGAATGTTACAAAAATAACACATCCATAGTGAAACATATCACAAAACCTTCAATATAATATGGAAGTTTTGTATCATAATAAATCAAATTCAAATAATCTTAAAATCCATTAAAGGATTCTTCACAGATGAAAATGATTTGTAAAACTCTATGAAATAAATATCCCTTTTTCATGAAAACATTTAAAGGTCACTCAATTTAAAAAGGAATAAATTTAAATACATTTTTTAATAAAAGTGTCCCATACCACTTTGAAACTTTTGAAAGTAAGTGAATTTTAAAACATTAATGTCCATTTAAATAAATCCTTAAAATCACTTTGAAAACATGGACATTAATGAGAATGGTTTAGAAGATTAAAATCTTAAAAACATTTAAAATGATGTTTTTGTAAAAATTACCTTAATATATTCCCTTTGAAACCTATTTTATGAAACCTGGACATGGATAATAAATATTTCCTAGTAGATACTTACGTAAAAACAACCTCAGATAATAAAGAGATTGTGAAATTAACCCTTACCAATTTTGTAACTTACGAAACATACACCCCATGAAAGAGGTATCATACAATGAATATGTAAATACACATAAATTAATGTGTATTACAAAAAGAATACAATTATGGGCAGTACATACACCACACAAAAGGTAATAGTGTCAATATGGTATGAATCTCCCGGGAATAAGGAGTGAGATGAAAACCCCTTACCTTGCACTTTCCTTTAGTCGAGGGAACATTTAACCTCCTTTATGAAGACCGTAGTATGTTATTAAATTATACTAGAACCATTCTAATATTTATGATATTATAAATTATTCATTTATGACTTTATACTACCCATTTAATAATAATTTCCATGTTAAATTAACATTTCGGGTAATAATCGTTTTCTTTATCGTACGTGTTTTAACTTGTTACTCTTGATTGTATCACTTAGATAATGCTTTAAATACTTCCAGAATATAAAAAATGTTTTATATATCATATATATTTAGAATATAATTATATATAATAGACATATATATGAAATCTAAAACACCGTTTATGGAGACGGTAGTCTGTACGTACACATAAACGGTGTTTCCGTTTTCATAACGTATTGAACGGAACTAAGTGAATAAAATATATGTAAGTAAATATATATATATATATATATATAGTTGAATTATTATGTCATATATTACAAACATATTAGTAATATATATTTTTATAATTGTCGATAAATGGTGAATGTGGAATGAATCTCATCGCGTCGTGGAGACGGTAATCCGTACGTACTCACGTGAGACAATATCATTTCCTTAAAGGTGTGGAATAGGATGGTATATTAATGTTACAGAGACATTATAATGTTATTTTCATTATTTATATACATGTTAATAATCATTAAATCCATCTAAATAACACTGTTTTGAATAATAAATTACACCATGGCATGGAGACGGTAAGCTGTACGTATGCACGCATGATGACATTATCATTCATAAGATAAATAGAATAATTAATATAGTTGTGAAATATTTATAATAACATCACAGTATATATAAAAAACTTGATTTATTATTTTATAATGGAAATAACAAAAAAAGAAGAAGTGGAAGAAGAAAGGAACATGAAAGAGGGTGGTGAAAACATTACCTCTTCTTCGGGTTCTTCCTTTTGATTTGATCAAAAGGTCTCCTTAACTTGGATTTATGATCTAAATATGGCCTCTAGTTTGAATTTGGGGAAGTTGAGAAAATATTTGGGTAGGGATTGTCCTATACAAAAGGCTTTCAAGGTATGAATTTAAGAGAAGGGGGAGTGCCTTTTTATAAGAGGTGTGAGGGGTACCTTAGGAAAAGCTAGAAATATTATTTTATAATAAATTCATATTAGGTTTCTAATAGATCCAAAGTGGTTTATTTAAATTTAAAGGTGGGTATGTGTCAAAAATAACTCAACCAATATGTTTTAGACATGTTTGCATCACTATATTAACCATAACTTTTAGATTTAACTCTTAGTTAAATAGTTTGACATTTAACATGTCTCTTTGTATTTTTTTATTATATGGTTAATAAACTTACTATATACTTTCAATAGTACCAAAATTGGTTCACTAATGTCATATATATTATTATATAAGTCTTTTGGCCAAACCTTAGATTTTTAGGACCGTTATATCAATTAATAATATAATTTATTTAACTATTTTATGTCAATTTTGACACTATTTGGTATTTGGTTTTATGTTAAAATAATAACAGCATGATTAATTCAAAAAAATACATTTAAACAGTCCAAAAATGTCATATTCACCTAGAAAATTTGTGTATGTCAAAAAAACTTTGAAATTATATTTATTTTAATATTTATAATACCATTTATTTGATTCTTTCATTAATAAGGTAAGTATTGCGTCATCATTGTGTCATTAATAAATTTGATTATTTAATCTGTAAAAATTTTAAATAAAATACCATTATGTAGAAAATATTTTTATATTTATAATGAATATTTATAATCGAATTTATCTTATGTGTAACCCTATATTAAAAATTTTTTAGTTATTAAACTTTGGTTTTAACTCTTTTAACTCTTCTTTTAATTAAGTAATAATAAATGCCCTAATCTAATCCAAGTTGAAAAAATAGGTACATATTTTATTCCTAAGGTCATTTTTTGTCAAATTATACTTATCGAATAGAATTAGGACATTTGTTAGGGTAATAATAATATCATTTTTACCTTTAATTACCCTATTTACTTTTAACCGTGGTAAATAAAAGTAAAAAGTTACTATTCACAAAAAATTATTTTTATCTTATTGAACCACATTTTACTACTTGATATTAACCATGTCTCTCGGATTTTTGAAATTCCACTCACAGAAGCGGTAAAATTATGTTTTATGTGAATTTTCAAATTCTCATAGGAGGTGGGTAAAAGACGGTGAAAAGTTCAATAAACTTTTTATATAACTAAAATTATTATAAAATAACTCCAATGAATTAAATTAAAGTTATATAGGTATTATTTATCTATTTTTACCTAAAATAAATTTAAATAAAAATTCTGTTTTAAACTACAACTCAGTTTTTTTCACTATTCATAAAAAATTGAACGTTTTCAGAAAAATACTACAAATTCACCCTAGGATAAATTCGATATTCTGAATCCAAAAATGATGTCTATTTTACCATATTCAAAACCTAGAAGATGCATTTATTAATTTAAAATTAATTTCCATTGTCAATACAAAAAACATTTTTTTAAGAAATAATAACTATCAAAAGATTGACACTTGCTTATTCCAGTTTAAATGTGAAATTATGTCCAATGACCAACATTGGATTAAATGGAAAAACTATAATATTATAATTTAAAATCACTAAAATTCATAATTTATCACTATTTATTATTTTCATTAAAAAAAGTTGTTTTTAATTAAAATTTAGTAATTTTCACTATTCACCCAAATATGAAAGTTATCAGAAAAACACAAACAATTTATTGAAACTAAATTCTTATGTCCCAATTCTAAATAAGAAGTTTATTTTGTCAAATTGAATATATAAAAGTTTCAAATATTGGATTTAAAAATGGTTCACCTATAAAATTTTGTAAAAGTGAATTTTTTGAAAAATACTTCTTTTATCTAGAAAAATGAATTTTTTTCTTACATTATGTCTAAGAAACTCATAATATGGATTATAAAATTATAAGGATTATATAAAGTTCAAAATTCAGTTAACACTATTCAAAATCGCTTTTCAATGACAAGTTTGGTGAGTCGTGATGCACTTGAACTCGGTGTTGCGTGTAGTGCATGTTATTGAATTACATTGAAGAAATAACGTATTATGAAATATTGGGGTGTTCCATTCTTCCCTACTTCAATAAATTGAATCCTAGAAATTTGAAATTGTTCTTCTAAAATAAATGGTTGAAAATAGAAAATACCTTTGTGGAAAACCCCACATCGGAAATTGGGTTAAAAAAATTTAGTCTTAATAAGGGGAAAATGGGAATGAAAAAGTCACCACCAAATTATGATCTCAATTAAGAGAAAAATGGTGGAAATTAGAGACATGTAATTGGAGGAAAAACGTAAATATTTATAGGGAGTGATTGAGGTCATCAATCAAAAACAATTGTAGAATTGGGGGCCTCAAAGCCACCAATCTATGATGGTTTAAAATATCATCGGTTCAACAAAACATAAGGTATTAGGATAACACATTTTAAGGTTTAAGATACCTTACCGAAAGTTTAAGAATTAATTTCTTCATAGAATATGAGAGTAATATATATATATATATATATATATATATATATATATACTTGACATGTATAGTTCCATCCTTAAATAATTTCTAAGACAAACTCATCTTTCACTCAAAACGATAATAGAACTTCAAAAGTATATTCTATTTATCCTATTTATATAGGGTTCCAAAAAATGAATTTATAAATCATCTTCCAGAACATAAAAAACTACATTATTCAAACCAGGACATCACATGGGCCAGTGGTGGGTGATAAACCCTTGTCGCCCTTCAGTTGTGGGTTCAAGTCCTGTGGCCTTGCTGGACGTGACGGGTTGCCGCCCGACCTACAGGTTTTCCTTTAATGGCAATCAAAAAAAAATCTCAAAAAAGAATTATCCAAAATAATTTTGTCCAAACTCATAGTCCAAAATTTATAAGGAAGGTAAACACAATGAAGATCCTTTTTCCACGTAATAACATGTGGACACCTTCATCGTGAATTCTTTTAAAACACTGCAACGTCCTGAATTACCATAAATCCTTATTGATTACATTTGTGATCCCTTATTCCTTATAGAATACTGGATATACTTCTTCTATCCAAAAATGTTGTAAACTCTAACAATGATGGAATATAAGATTCATTAATCAGTTTCAAGGGAGTCAAGAATATCCAATATAAATTATCCAAATCAATCATACATTATTCCAAAATCACTACCTCGATATCAGAACCATATTATGGTTTATCTTTCTCTCAACCATATATTTTCCATTAAATTTAACCTGTTATTAAGTCACTTTTCTTGGTTCCACACAATCTCAAGTCCTTAATGAAATAGTACTGCAGTACAATCCTTATATACTCCATAATTATTATAACCAGTACATCGTTGATAAAACACTCAAATGACATAATTATTTAATAACAACATAAGAACTCCAATCATTCCTCCTCATTTGTTGTAGTATCATAACATGATTATTATCCAATAGAATCATTTGGGGTATACTCTGATGATTTGGACATTGGTTTGCATAGTGTCCCAACTCCTTCCAGATGAATCATAATACATTTGAAACCTTTTTCATACCCTTGCAGTAACGTACATGGTGTCCTTTTTCTCCACACTTATAAAAAACTCTCATTACCATTAGGAAGGTTCCATGGTCGTTCTTCCCAAAGTTATCACATATGGGAAAATTCTTCTTTTTCCTTTTCTCTTTATCCATCTTTCTCTCTTCCATCCTTTTCTTCTCTTTCTTCCCTTCAAATCTATAGGACTTAGAGAATTCTTTACTTATCTTATCAACACATGATAATATTTCTTCATATGTTGAGAATATATGGGAGACTATTTACCTTCTAAATTTTGGCTTAATACCATGAAAGATATGATCCTTCTTACTCTTTGGATCATTCATATTACTAGAGTTCACATTCCTTCTATTGGGCGCCATTTCTATACAATGGCATAAACTAGGTTCGTTTATGAATTGTAATGAATAATTCCAAACCTGTAAAATACCTAACATAAATTTAACGGTTTGTGGATATAATCCATAATCATAAAGATTTTTTCAATGAGGACTTATATACTCATAAACCCATAATAATGGTTTGTAAAGAAAATGATATTTATCCTAAACATATCCTCAGGGAGTGTCGTAACCAAGAGTGCATCAAGACCCGTTGTCATACCCCAGTTCCCATTAGAGTCTATCTTAAAGCTGTGTTTTCAGGTTTTACCCCTAGGTACATCTGTACCAGAGCCGCCTCTACCTGCTTGTATCCAGATAGGGATGTATTTCTCGGAAAACTCACAAAATCTCTTCAATACCAAAATTCTACGAAGTTCATATATACTACTCCTTAAAGTCTCTCTTATGGATATGTTCTCTAATCAGAGTTTATCTAAATATAGTTTCCAAGGGTATTGTTATACTTCCTCTGATACCAACTGTAATTCCCCGACCCCAGTTTCCCAGAGACTATACATTATTTTAATACATTGGCATGATTAAAAGGAATCCAGTCCCAAAGGACCGATCAGTTTAGTAGTCTTGGAAAATAGATTACATACATGAATGTTACATTACACTTCATAACATACAAAACAACATAAATAATCCTTCACAAACTCCATTATTCCCTTGGCTTAACCCTGCATATCAATCACCATAAACTTCTTGGAATCCTAGTAAAAATTAAACATAGAAAGGGGTGAGATTAGATGTTCAGTAAGGATAACAATACAATGGAAACATTCATAAATAGGCATAAACATTTAAGGCAATGCATAACTAAAACAAAAGCCTTTTAAACATGAACGTCAGCATAATATGGAAGAAATAAAATGTAATAATTTCATTTACATATTCCCATGGATATTCAACTAATCGAATAATCACATGAAATATCAATAACCACGTTCATAATGATGGAATTCATAATGCCAGACTATCATACCGCATAGTCAAGGCCTTGTTCCAAGACTACAAATAATATTTTTTCATGGCCTTGTGACAAGACACTAGTTTGTCTCATGAGACATACTGATGCATCGAGGAGCTATAGCAGGCTCCACCCGTCACTTACTAAGTCCAATGCATTCCTCATAGAATAGGTTTAAACATAACATAAACATTCGTATTAAAACTAGCATACGAAATGTCAATACTTTCTCCATAAACCATGAATGGTATAAAAATAACGCATCCATAGTCAAACATATCACAAAACCATCAATATAATATGGAAGTTTTGTATCATAACAAATCAACTTCAAATAAACTTAAAATCCATTAAAGGATTTTGACATAGATGAAAATGATTTGTAAAGCTCTTTGAGGCAAATATCCCTTTTTCATGATAAAATTTAAAATTCACACAATTTAGAAAAGAAGACATTTAAATAAATTTTTGAATAAAATTGTTCCATACCACTTTGAAACTTTTGAAAGTAATTAACATTTTAAAACATTCATGCCCATTTAAAAAATCATTAAAACCATTTTGAAAACATGGACATTAATGAGAATGGTTTAGAAGAATAAATCATAAAAACATTTAAAATGATGCTTTAATAAAAATTATTTTAATGTAATCCCTTTGAAAACTATTTTATGAAACATGTACATGGATAATAAATATGTCCCAGCAGATACTTACATAAAAACAAAATCGGATAATAAAAAGATTGTGAAATTAACCCTTACCAATTTGGTAACATACAAAACATACACCCCATGAAAGAGGTATCATACAATTAATATGTAAATACACATAAATTAAAGTGTATTACACAGAGAATACAATTGTGGGTAGTACATACACCACACAAAAGGTAATAGTGGAAATATGATACGAATCTCACGAGAATAAGGAGTGAGATGAAAACCTCTTACCTTACACTTTCCTTTCGTCGAGGGTATGTTTAACCTTCTATATGAGGACCTTAGAATGTTATTAAATTATAACAGAACCATATTAATATCTATGATATTATACATTATTCATTTATGACTTTATACTACCCATTTAATAATAATTTGCATGTTAAATTAACATTTCGGGTAATAATCGCTTTCTTTATCATACATGTTTTAACTTGTTACTCTTGATTGTATCAATTAGATAAGGATTTAAATAATTCTAGAATAAAAAACATGATTTATATATCATATATATTTAGAATATAATAATGTATAATAGACATATATATGAAGTGGAAAACACTGTTTATGGAGACGGTAGTCCGTACGTACGTAGAAATGTTGTTCTCGTTTTCATAACGTATTGAACGGAACTAAGTGAATAAAATATTTGTAAGTACATATATCTCCATTAGTATTATTATTTCATATATTAAAAACATATTAGTAATATATATTTTTATAATCCTCAATTAACGGTGAATGTGGAAATGAATCTCATCGCGTCTTGGAGACGGTAATCCGTATGTACGCACGAGCGACAGTATCATTTCCTTAAGATGTGGAATAGGATGGTATATTAATTTTACAGAGACATTTCCATGTTATTTTCATTATTTATATACATATTACTCATCATTATATCCATCCATGTAACATAGTGTTGAATAACAAATTACACTACACCGTGGAGACGGTAAGCCGTACGTACGCACGCGTGGTGACATTATCATTCATAAGATGAATAGAATAATGAATATAGTTTTGAAATATTTATAATAACATCACAGTATATATAAGGAACTTGAGTTATTATTTTTGAATAGAAATAACAAATAAATAATAAGTGGAAGAAGAAAGTAACTTGAAAGAGGGTGGTGAAAACTTTACCTCTTCTTCAGGTTTTTCTTTTTGATTTGATCAAAAGGGATCCTTAGGTTGTCTTTCTGATCAAACTAAGGCCTCTAGGACGAAGTGAGTGAATCTGAATATTTGGTAAAGGGTTGACCTAGCCAAACGGTTTTGAAGGTATGAATTTGATAGAAGGGGAAGTGCCTTTTTATAAGAGGGGTGAAGGGCACCTTAAGAAAAGCTAGAAATATTATTTTATAAAAAATTAATATTCGGTTTCTAATTGCTCCAAAGTGGATTATTTAAAGTTTATGGTGGGGATGGGTCAAAAAAAACTCAACAAACAGGTTTTTTATAGGTTTGGGTCACTATATTAACCTTAAATTTTAGATTTAACTCTTAGTTAAATAGTTTGACATTTATCATGTCTCTTTGTATTTTTATATTATATGGCTAATAAACATACTATATACTGCCAATCGAACCAAAATTGGTTCATTAATGTCATATATATTATTATATTAGTATTTTGGCCGAACATTAGATTTTTAGGACCATTATATCAATTAATAATATAATATTTTTTTAAGAACTATTTTATGTCAATTTTGACACTATTTGGTATTTCTTTTTTTAAAATAATAAAAGCATGATTAATTCAAAAAAATTACATTTAAATAATCCTAACATGTCATATTCAACTAGAAAATTCGTGGATGTCATAAAAACATTGAAATTGTATTTATGTTAATATTTATAATACCATTTATTTGATTCTTTCATTAATAAGGTAATTACTATATCATCATTGTGTCATTAATAAATTTCATTATTTAATCTTTAAAACTTATAAATAAAATAAAATTATGTAGGAAATATTTTTATATTTATAATGAATATTTATAATAGAATTTAACTTTTGTGTTACCCTATATTAAAAATGTTTTATTTATTAAACTTTGATTTTACCTCTTTAAACTCTTCTTTTAATTAAATAATAATAAATGTCGTAATCTAATCCATGTGGACTAAATAGGTTCCTATTTTATTCCTATGGTTATTTTTTGTCTAATTTTACTTTTCCAATAGAATTAGGGCATGTGTTAGGGTAATAATAATATCATTTTTACCCTTAATTACCCTATTTACTTTTAACTATGGTAAATAAAAGTAAAAAGTTACTATTCACCAAAAATTATTTTTATCTTATTAAACCACATTTTAAAACTTGATATTAACCGTGTGTCTCGGATTTTCAAAATTTCACTCATAGAAGCGATAAAATTAATTTTTATTTAAATTTGCAAATTCTCCTAGGAGGTGGGTAAAAGACTGTGAAAAGTTCTATAAACTTTTTATATATCTAAAATTATTATAAAATGACTCCAATGAATTAAATTGAAGTTATATAAGTATTATATATCTATTTTTACCTAAAATAAATTTAAATAAATAAATAATTATTTAAATAAAAATTTTGTTTTAAACTATAACTCGGTGTTCTTCACTATTCATAAAAAATTGATCATTTTTAGAAAAATACAAAAAAATCACCCTAGGCTAATTTCAATAATCCGAATCCAAAAATGATGTCTATTTTACCAAATTAAAAACATAGAAGTCGCATTTATGGATTTAAAATTAATTTCCGTTGTAAAAACAAAAAAACGGGCTTTTAAGAAATAATAACTATCAAAAGATTGACACTTGCTTATGTCCAATTTAAATGTGAAATTATGTGCAATGACCAACATTGCATTAAATGGTAAAAATATAATATAATTATACTTTAAAATCACTAAAATGAATAATTTATCACTATTGATTATTTTGATTAAAAAAGGTTGTTTTTAATTAAAATTTAGTAATTTTCACTATTCACCCAAATATGAAAGTTATCAGAAAAACACCAAAAATTTAGTGAAACTAAATTCTTATGTCCTGATTCTAAAGAATAATTTTATTTTTTCAAATTGAATATATTAAAGTTTCAAATATAGGACTTAAAAGGGTTCAACATTAAAAGTCGGTAAAAGTGTATTTTTTGAAAAATACTTCTTTTATCTGTAAAAAAGAATTTGTTCTTACATTATGTATAAGAAACTCATAATATGGATTCTAAAATTATAAATATTATATAAAGTTAAAATGTTAGTTAACACTATTCATAACCGCTTTTGAATTACTAGTTTGGTAAGTCGTGATGCGCTTGAACTCAATGTTGCGTGTAGTGCATGTTATTTAATTACTTTGGAGAAATAATGTATTATGAAATCTTGGTGTGTTACATGTGGCCATTGATTTACATGGTCACTAGTTATGTAGGTCTGGTAAGATTATATACAACCTATTTGTGAATGAGGAACTATACGGCATGCATGGAAGTTATGTGATATGTACTATGGCTAAATGTGTGCCATGTTTGTCTAGTCAATAAGCAGTGTATAATTAAATTCAATATGTTTAATAAATTCACACACATTTATTTACTTCCAAATTATTTTTTAGTACGTTAAACACTACTAAATTATATGTACATGTATGTTACAAGACGTTTACTCTTTTGTTATCCAGTCAGACTCCTCGGGACATCTTGATATGATCTTTGAATTTATTCTGTTTACAAAATTAATCGATTTGAATATATTTTTGAGAAAAGAAGAGTAAGAAACTTGATCATTCAATCCAAATTAAAGAATGATTAAAATTTAATTTAAAACAATTAAAAAAGACTTAAATTATTCAATGATCCTTAAATAATTATAAATAATGATGAAACTCGTTTGAAACCATTTATTAGCTTTAGAATTAGTGGAAGCGTCGGATATAGAATCATCAACATTACTTTTATTTGTGATCAATGATTAGTGTGAGATTTATATGACAATAAATTCCCTGATAAATGTAATTGAGTCAATGAATATAGAAAATGGAAAAATTCTAGAACAAGAATATAGAATCATAAAATATTATTCATAATTAATTTATGTAATTAAAGAATTACATTTTGAGAAATTATATCTTTGTTGATGGACCTGACGGAGTATCTACTTTAGTTACATCATTTCATTGTAAGAATCAAGAACTTATTCCCTCTAGTGTAGGTCCAAAAGTGTTCCATGAACCTTCAAATGTCACTATTGGAATCTTCAGGTGCTTGCACAAAAGATCCTAATTCTTTTATTTTTCACCATTGATCACCCTAAACACTTCCAGAATAAACGGTTCCATTTGATCTCTCTAAAATTGAGAGTGGTAGAGTAGGAGGATCTCTCTCCATTCTTGAGATCATTCTTGGGAGAATTCTTGGAGAGGGGATCTCTAGGTCTTTGAGAGGATTCTCTCAAGATCTAATTACGCACAACACAAAATGAATCGTCTCTCTCAAAAATAATATAATTGGGTTAATATTCCCCAAGGGTTAGAAAATAAAAAATACCCATATGCCCTTATTATTTCTATAACGTTTAAAAACCATATGTCTATAATAATAATAATATCATTATTATTATTTAATGACATGAGATAAACTCGTTAACTAAATTAATTATTATTTATTCAAATAATATAAAATATTTATTTTTTCCCACTGGACAATTAAACTCATTCCTCAATACCTCTGTAATTTTAATCATGCCTTGAATAATGACTATTTATTTAAAAAATAAATATCACTGAATAATTATCCAATAAATAAATAAATATTATATTTACTAATTAAAAAATAAATATTTTTGAAATATTCTACTAACATAATGTTCTCTTGAATAAGTAGTGATAGAATATACTTGATCAAGAAAACATGAATTATTATAAAACCACAAGCGGAAATAATATATATTGAACTTTATAAATAATAAAAAATTAATATATTATTTAAATGAGATTTTGGATACATATAGTTTGTGACCATATATGCTTATTTCTTTATGGCGTCAGGTGAAGAACCTAAAGACCAAGGATATACTATAGAAACATGATAAGGAACCAATATATAAATAAGTTAGTTCTACAATGACATAATACCTCATACGGACACTTACTGTGTAATGTAATTATTTTATCATGATATAATTCATTAAGAAGGTCGCATGCTAGTGTCATCAACATATGAGCTCAATTCCTCTTTCATTGAATTTTTGGGAATCGAACATACCTATAGAACATTGTACTCATGGATTCATTTAGGATATAGATTACCATCAATGGGAATGAGATATCATCTTTTATTAAGGAATATAAAAACAAAATATTTTCCCATATTATTAAATAACGAAATATTACTCATGGAACACCCAATGTATCCTAAAATGACACAAGCATATGGCATCATAGTTTTCATCAATAAATCAAACTACATGAATTGTATTATTCATTAATAGTAATTATAATTTATATTGATCAATACACATATCCATAAATAGGAACACCTAATGACAATTGTAAATGTGGATTTCTTACTAGCCATTCACAATCCCCTAATTTTATACATTATGAATTACCAAAGGAATACATCATTAAAAGGTGACTCAATGTCCAATGAGTCTTCACCCTAGAAATTATATTTCATTTGTTTCCCCTATACAATTTCATCGGGCTATAAAACATATATTTTATTAATACTGTCAGAAAACTTCTAGGTTATCATTGTAGTGGGGAACATCTATGACTTTTTAGTACAACAACTACTCTTATGAAATTATCACATGATATGTTATATATAAAAACAATCATGATTTTCTAAAAAATATCAATATTCAATAAAATGGATACATGTTATTATAATGTATGCATAGGTGGGTTCTAGGTCACCAAATCCAACAAAAAAATTGTTGGGACATCAATATTTTTAAATTATTCCATTATATAATTGGTTTCTTAGTACCAGGTACCTAGTGGGCCTAGATGATTGGATAGTAGCTCACTGTGGTACACCATGTTATTGATGAGCCTAGAGTGGGAATCATGTGGGGTATCTTAAACCCAATAAAGCCAAACATGTAGCCTAGTAGGCACTTTCTTTTTTCTTATTAATGTTAATTAATTAAAATTTGTTATTATATATATTTAACAATATGGGAGCCTCCCTTTCATTTATATTTAGTAGTGTATGGGATTTCCCTCATTCCTTTATCTTCATTTCCATTTACAAACATCCAATCCATCACATTTGTGGTTTAATATTCATGTTAATCATCACAAGGGGTTGCCTTTTGTAAGGATACACTTTATATTCCCTGTATTAATTGTTTTTTCGTAGTTTATCCTTCATTCATTTTTTACACCTAATTTCAAATATTATGATATATTTCTCAATTTCAATCTTTTAAGGCTATCTTAATGTTGGTTTCTTAGTGAGGATGCTTCTAGGTCTTGGTAGGTGGCACCTTACTTTCATGTTGTGGATTAGATTTCTAACATGCAGTGTATGAAAGACAAGAACCAAGGATGGTGTGCATAGGACCTAAAAAATATTTTTAATTTATTCATTGAACTTTATTAGAATGTTATTGAGTGGTATTCCTTGATCCATATAATGGAATTGTAGTTTCCAATGACCAAGAACGTAAAATTTTATACTATATAATAGTGATATGTGACCCAATGTGGGAATCTATGACTATTTTGTGACTTTAGGATCCTCAAGCAATGTCCATGGACATTAATTATTAGGGAATAATATTATAATTTGATCATATTATGCAATAATGACATTGGTTCAAGATTTTAATGGAATATAGGAATTATTGAATAACCCATTATGTGTTAAATGATTAAAAATGTTGTGTGAATTCATATAAGTAATGAAATACTTACTATAATGATTTTTTTGTGGTATATCATCTACTAAGAGTTTGTTGGTGGTATTTGTCTCACTTTTTGAGTTGGATTAGCAATATCTCATTCACCCAATTTGAACATTAGATCCATTGTTTACCATCAAATTTATGTAATAGGGTTTCTATATCCATCCAAAAATGATTAATGGTAGTGCATCATCATCCATTAGTATATTAGTGGTATATTATTTTCCTAAAGAATGCTAGTGGTCCACTATCTAGCCACCAGAATTATCATGGTGGTATATTGTCCCCCTATGTATTAATGATAGTTATACCTTATCTCTCATATAATTTGTTTCAATGGGGAATTGTTAACCTAGAGACTAGAGATGGTGGTACATATTCCACCTATATAGTGATACCAATGGTGAACCATCAACCTAGGAGAGTTTTATTAGTGTTGTATAATCTATTAGGACACCATTTCTTGTCTTATATCATCCACATAATGTTGGTGATACCTCATTCACGAATACATTCATCATTAACCATTTATATATAGCGGTGATAGATCATTCACCTGGTTAATATATGATTGTGATCTATTTTTCACGTTTATTATTATACATATATTAGAATATCATTCATCCTTGATGTGTTCCTAGACCATGGGTATATCATCCAATTCCAATCCAGGAAAATGATATCATAGTCATAGGTGGTCTAGATATTTATAATTTCATTATGTTTCATGATTTCTATATAATTATTTATTAATTATTTAGTATTCTTTATTGAACATACATGTGTATTTATAGGACTACCTTAGGACACCACTAGTTATGGACTACTATGTTATACTCACACCCTTCCTATGTGTTTTGGTACCCAAACATACATTATGTTCCATAACCCTAGTAAAAGAAAGAGACCTGAACCTATAGATTGATGAGTTTATGGATATTTATTAGATTTTAGATATTAGATAGGGCTAGGAATCAAGACTTGTATTTTTTGTACATCTAGGTTCATTAAATTTTTACCCTATTATTTATGATATTCTACTAAGAGTTGTTGTTTATTTTTATTATTCAATGTATGACATGTATAGAGGAATATTTTATTACAAGATGTTATGGATTTTTTACATTTAGATGGAATTTAGTTATGATGTCTATCTTAATCTTTAATATTATTATGGTTACTATTAATTGATATTACTTTAACTTGAATTCCCCGTGGAATTTTTGGAGAACTTGAATATATTATAAATCATTTATGAGATAGTTTTTGAGATCATTGAAAAGTGTTTTAAATGCGTTTGAAAATTTATTGAAGTTTTTTTGGGTGATTCTGAGTCATTTCAATAGATTTTAAAATTACTGAGTTATAAGTCCCAAACCATAAGTCTTTGGTAATCATATAACTTCATGGATATCATAAAACATTATAATACGACTCTCTTCCAAAAAGATTCTAAGCGTAAGTAATTACCCAATAAGTTTATGGTTTTTACTCACTAGGAATAAGGATTTGAAGTGGTGAGTGTAATCATTTGAATCACTAAGTATAAGCCTTTTAATTGTAGTGGAAAATTCTTCTTAATCTTAGCAGATGACTTTTTGAATCTAGTATAAATGAAAAATTTGGTAAATCAGGACTTATGAACAAGTTGAAAAGTGTTTTAAGAAAATCCATTATAATGAATTTAATAAGTAAAAAGATTATTCTCAAGAAATTTGCGTCATGGTTTCAACATCACAGTGAGATAAAAATCCACTGTGATCTAAGAATAGATTGATCACTCTGAATATTATGTTTTCACTACTATGAGGTGTTTTATTAATTGAATTTAAATACCTATGTCTGGGTAACTATATATCTTTTATATAAAGGTATCCTCAAAATAATGATTTCAATTTTAAGTAATGTCTATGCTTAAATGTTTTCTTGATCTATGTCAATGTGAGTCCATGATTTCATGACTCATGTAAGGGTAGAACTGAATATTTTCATTCAATTTAAGTGTCATTAAAAGTAATGTATGTGTAATAGATAGTCTATTTAAGTGTCATGATATACATGGATTAATTTTAAAGTTACTCCATGTCATAGAAATAGATACCACAATATAAAATAAATTGAAATAGGTAATGTTTAGAGGTTATGTCATAGTGGAAATGTTGGTAAGTCATCAAAGCATGTTCAAGTATGTGATATTAAATGATATTAAATACCAAACATTTTAAATAATTCATAGTTATAATGCCAGAAAGGAAGGATTTTAATTATGGTGAGAAATCTAGGAATATTATACATATGGTTTGTGATTATTATTTTAAGATATATGAAAATTGTTGAAGAATGATAATTTTTAAGATAAATTCAATACACTAAAACTTCTAAAATACTAGGTCTATTTTGAATTCATTGATGTAAGATATAATTGTTTCTAAATATTTATGGTCTTATTGATTAAAAAGAAAAATACAATCCCATACATGTATTATCTCATGCATGTAACGTTTTTTGAAGAAAAGTGTTAGGAAAAACAATATACTAATGTTTTGATATTAGATATTTTTTTGTAGAATACATTATTCAAGATTATCTATCCTTATCAACATATGGATCCAAAGAAAAATTTAGTATCTGTATAAAATATAATATCAAATATGAAATTTTGATCTTCTAGTGGTTCCAATCTAAGTAATTCCAGATAGATTATATTGGGATCCAGATAATACATACACACAAAAATAAGTGGATAAAACTTGATCAACCCTAGTATGATAATAAGGAATTTGTCATCAATAAAAATTAAAATGATAAAAAAAATACAGGGCATAACCAAAGTTTGATCATGAAAATTATTAGGCTCTCACACTAAGGATTAACCTTGTAAGAAATTTTTATGTGATAGTTATTTTTTTAATTGTTTATAAAAGTAAGGAAGTGACTCAAGAGAGTGAATCATGATACTAACTTATCGTAGGGGTTAAACTATTTAATGATAATTTGTAAAAAACCTACACCACTAATTTAACCGCCCCCAATGGAATCTTATTTTTCCTCATCTCTTCATGTTGTATCAAAGATAACAAGTTCCCCATTAGATTATTCTCAAAAAAATATTTAATAGATAATTTGAATTATATGAAGAGAATAGGTGTTCCCTTCTTCAATGGAAATAATTTTAGTTGGTGAAGAAAATAAAATACTACCATGACTATCATATCATGGATTGGAAGTAAGTGATGATGTAAATATCGGTTATCCACCAATTTCAAGAGATGGTGAAATGAAGTTTCTAAATAATGTGGATGTTTCAATATATGTACAAGCATGAAATGGTACACTATCCTTGTTGTTTGAAAAATTATATGATAATGTGATACGTCAGATGACAATAAAGGAAATATGGGATAAACTGAAGAACATGTTTGAAGAAAACATAAATATCAAAGTATATTAATTTAAAATCTAGAGAGAAATTTTTGATTTATAGCAATTAGCAAAGATGATAATTTTGATGATTATTGCATAAGGATAAATGAGATATATAGTCATATAAAAGTTTTTGGGGAAAATCTGTATGATCCAGTTGTAGATAGAAAGTTAATTAGGAATATTCCAAGATATATTTGACATAAATATATCTTCTTTGGAATACATTCAAGATGTATCATTTTATTATATACAAAATACTCTCCTAAATTATGAGATGAGAAATTCCCTAGTTTTAATGGAAATTGAAAAACAAATGGATTTAAAATTTTTGACTAGGTTGGTGATCAAGGAGAAAGAATGGTTTCGGCCAATAATTGATCTTGAAAGAGATTATGAGAGAAATTAAAATCAAAATAAAGTATGGATACCATATCTAAAAAATTTAGAATGGGGTAAAGTAAAATATACAGGAAATATTTCACCTCAATTTTTTACATGTTGGGGAATTGGATATTTTACTATAGACTATTCTAAGAAAAAAAAAGAAATATATGGAGTCATATGATGAATATGAATAAAAATACCACAATTGAAGTCAAATTTATAATCTACCAAAAATAATTTATAGATTCGAGGAAAAAAAAGAAAAAATTTAGAATAAAAAAAACAAAAAACATGTTGAGTAACGATAATGAAGAAAAATATTCTTAAAGTTGCGGGTTAGAGGAGTAATGTGCTAGAAAGACAGTAAAAATATGGTATATGTTTAAATCAAATAATGAACCTCCAATAGTGGAGAATAATTATAAAATCCATCAGTATTCAAATGTTGAGGAAAAAATATGAAGTCTATCTTGAAAGGAATATTACAGTCAAAGGGGAAGTTAATATTTTCATTAAGGAAGTTGATTTGCTAAAGAATGATAAAAGATAGTTTCACATAAAGTTAAATGAATGAATTGAGGTGATAAAAATATTTAAAGTTATTTTTATTAAGAAAAGGATATTTATAAAAGGATTAGAGAATAATATGTATACTAAAGAAGTAAAACATAATTAGTTAGAATCAAGGTTTATTAAATATGTAAATTCACTAGGAAAATTAATTTTTACATTGAGAATTATATTATTGTTATGTCTGATTCATAAAAAATATTGTGTAGCCTTCAACATTATCTTAGGTAAAATACAAACTATATAAATTTTATATTTTTTAATTTTTAAAGTCTAAGTGTATGGGTTTGATAAGAAATTCTGGGTAAACCTAGGTTGAAAGAAGCCCTAAGAGGAATTATACTATATTTATAGAGTATTAGATAGATTTTAAAAAGTAATTATTTTATAAAAAATTCAAAATACATTGGATTTTATTCTAAAATAATAAGTAGATTTTCTTATATAGACTCATTGGTTTTATTGAAAATCATACATCAACAGTTTTTGATTGTGTGGTAGATCCAATGAAAATAAATCCTACGTTTCATGGTATGACAATACTCTAAATTTGAATCAAATAAGGATATATTTTAAGTTAATCTACTCTGAAATTTTGAACAACAGATCTTGTATTGAGAAATCAGAATGTGGAATACCAACATTTGAATCTATTCAAAGAATATTTGAGTACATTAAAGAAATATGTGGAAGGTGTGACTAACAAGGTTACTATGTATAAGAGTATATTACTACTCTTTAAGGTAATAAAATGGATTCCAAAATTAAATAAGTAATTAAATAAAAGTAAGTTAGAAAAATATTCTATTATTGATGTATCTCTAAAGAATATTAAGAGGATTATGCCTTGGATCCTTGATAGTAGTTGATCATCACACCTGAAAGGAGATACCAATATCTGTAAATGCATCAAATAAAATTATATTGGTGCACTGAATTTTAGAAATGAATGTTAACTAAAATACAAGGGATTCCATTCAGTTGTGGTTGAACCTGACAAACTAAATTTACAAGAGGTTATTTTTTTTTGGATCGAGAGAAACCTATCTGGTATGTGTTAATTATGTGATGAGGGTAATGAGGTGATATTAATAAAGAAAACACGTAACATTGTAACATTTGGATATAGAATAATCATCATAATAGTAGAAATTATTAGTGTAAATTATTATTATATTATAGATCCCATAAATAACTTCTATATTATATCAAGGGAATACAATCCTAATTAACAAAAAATACTTGGCCATATTGGTCAAAATCTGAATAAAATTTATAAATAAATTGTGGTGGAATGTTTTCCTCAACTGATTCAAAATATAAATCAAGTCTTAAAATCCTATAAAAATTGAAAAATTGTTATAGAGAGATATAAAATATTTTATAAACAATCAACACGGCCTTTGGAATTAGTTTACTCAACTTCTTGTGGACCCATGAGACGTAAATCTAAAAAATGTGACTTGTACATTATCATGTTCATTAATTATTATAAAAAATTAAAATGATATTAGTTATGAATCTCAAATCATATCTAATGGATATGCACTATATTTTTTGATCGGATGTTTAAAGAGAACATAACTTTCAAATCAAGATGGTGAGAATTGATAATTGGATGAAGTGCACTGGAATTGATTTTGGTCCCTAAATGGGTATACTTTTTATTAAAAATCAATATGAAATCCCATAAAACCCAAATATATTTTGGGTCCTGATAAAATGAATAAAAATATTATATATAAGGGACTACTGTGATTACTAGGATTGAGTGGTCAAAATTCTTTTGGATACATGTTGTGTGAACTATTATGCTCATTCATAATCAATTTTTTTGTGAAAAAACTCAAATAAAACATAATATGAAATGTGGAATAACAAGAATCAATTAGTGAGTTACTTTAGAGTATTGGGATTATCTTTCATTATAAAATTTAAACTCCCAATTAAACGAAAATTTAATTACTGATTTGAGAAAGGTATCATTATTTGCTACCTATCTAATAAGTAATACTATAGATGATAGAAAAAAATATATTTAAAAATAAGGATGATTTTTATGATTTCATGATTATTGAAAACAAACAAATAAAAATTGTTCTAGATAAATCAGGTTTTGAATAAAGTGTAGCATCCAACAAGAATTGTTTTAGGGAAAAGTGTGTGAAATAGATTGACAGTAAACCAAGAGTAGCAGATAATGAATTAGATCAAAAAATAAAAATGTTAATAAAGTAAAAAGTAAATGTTTTGTAGGATAAATAAAAATGTGTAGATATATAATACCATTATAGAATATTCATCACCTATGAAAACATTAAAAAATCATAAATATAATAATCTTATAATAGACTCAACTAGAATAATTGATGTTTGAAAATCATATTGTACTCATCTCTGAGGTTGAACTACATTCAATGAAATAATTCATTGAACATAATTAGTTGATTAAGGATAATAATGAAGAGTAGAGTCAAATTAAAAAAAATCCACATGGTATCTCACTCTAAAAAAGGATGGTAACAATATCATTGGGAGAAACTTGAACTTATATTCAAGATGAATAATTAAGGAAATTTTTTCATGAAAAAGATACAAACTTTCATGATAGGGATTCTCTCAATTAGATGGAGTTTCTTTTGAAGAAACCTTTAAATTGGTTTCAATGTTGGATGAAATCAGGACATTCCTTATTATGGAAACATAAAGGCACTATAAATTTTTTCAAATGGTAATTAAATTTATCTTTTTTAATGGTGATATTGAATAAGGGGTTTATATTGATAATGCTAATATTTTTTTCATGATAATTATGGGGAAATATTATGAAAATTGAATAAGAATCTACATGGATTAAAATATTCCACCAGGTACTAGTATTAAAGGATGTTAAATTTGTATAAGATTTAAAATTCATTACAGAAAAATTAGGAAAGCCCCAAATATCAATGAAGTTAATATATGTACACTCATTGTGGTTGTATATAATGATTATACAATTTATCTAGGTGATCATGAAAATGAATTTCATGAATATGAAAATATGATAATGTGAAAATTAGAGACATATATTCTTGGTGAGCTAATATATTTCTGTAGATTACATGTCATAGGAAAGGAAAATTTTATTTTCTTATCTAGAGAGAATTATACTAGAGGGTTATTGAATAATTTTTAAATTGATTATGTAAAGATAATGTTTACACCGATCCAAGTGGGGGTGCAATTTTCTAAATATTATAATGGTGATTTTGTAAGTTAAATATAATTTAGGAGACTATTTGGAAACATGATTTATCTCAAATATTCAAGACTAGATATTATATATGACATGAGTCTTTGTATAAGATATCGGAGTGAACCAAAGGATTCTAATCTTATAGATACTAAATGGTTACTTATATATATTTAAGGTAACATTATTTTTTGACTATTTTATAAGAGGGAAAATATTTTAAATCTATCTATATTTATACATTCATAATTAATAGTAAATTATGATGATTAAATATCCCCTTAGGATATCATTTTTTCTTTGGAGATATTTTTGTGATTTTATAATAAAATTTATTGAACTCATTTAAAATGAGTTCTACAGAGGATGAATATATTTATGAAACATGTTTTTCTACTCAAATGGTTAAAATTAATGAGCAATTGAAATATTTTATTGTGAAAGGATTGCACCCACTTATAATTCAATGTGACAATCAATGTTTTATTGACCTTTCAAAAAATCCTATGAAAAACTCAAGTTCCAATAATATTGACATCATATTTCCCTTTAATGATATTTTTTTAATATCATTTTAGGAAATATTTTCAGGGTTTGACAAAAAATACAAAGGGGATATTGACGATATCTTTTTTTTCTTATATATGTTTTCTTTGTTGTCAACCCTATATGATTTAGTTTATGAGATCTTTGATGACTGTTTGGATGTGTTTAGAAGTGACTTGAATTGTTTTTTGGTGATTTTAAGTTATTTGAATACAGTTTGAAATTCTTGAGATGGAACTTGAAAAATGGAAATTTCACTGATCAAAAGACTTTATTGATCATATGATAGTATAGGTTTCGGATAACATCATGTTATGAATCGATGTTAGGAGACCTAAAATCATAATTATTTATTTATAAGATTAACTCTATTATGTGTTGATTATAATATTCTGAATCATAGATAATAATACTTTGAAGCACTGAGCTTAGACCTTTAAAGTGCCAAGTGTAAGCCTTCTGAAGCTCAGTGTAAGGCTTGAAGAATCGAATGGAAAGGTAACTCTAATAAATGAGTACCTAGGAAATTATAGTGAAGTTTGTTTCAATAATATTTATTATAAATAATATAATATTTCAATTAAATGATTCTAAAAAAATTAATTTCATGGTATCAACATCATGGTGATATCTAAATCCATTATGATCCAATTTGAGAATTCTTATGTCATGGAGTCAGTCCTGGTTACTTTGTGTAGTTTTTAAAATTAAATATAAATAACTATATATATGTGTCATTATAGGTATTTAATAAAGGTATATTAAAAATAAAAAAGGTTATTTAATGGTAATAATATTCTTAATGCACTCTATATATTTTTAAGGTTAGTCCACGCCTCTTCCACTCACATAAGAGTAACACCAAATATTTGTATATGATGTCAGTGTTATTTGAAGTTGTGTATGTGTAATTTTTATTATTTATGAGTTTAATTATACACAAAATTGAATGTTAAAGTTTCTACAGATCACAAAAATAAATACAAAGCTACATGACATTGTGAAATGAGAAATGGTTAGAGGTGACGCGATAGTGATAATTTTGGTAAGTCTTCAAGGAATATTTAATTACAAAGGATTTAAAATTAATTACTAAAAAAAATTTGTTGGATAATATTGGTGCCAAAATATGTGTAGAGGAACCAAATAGGTTGCCTCGTTAAGCCCATTCACGGATCCCCTTAGTAACGTGGCATTTGTGAGCCCTGCTGCACTGTGACCGGCATGAGGCTGAAGCACCATTTACGGTTGTCGTACAGTAAAGAGGTGGGAGGCTCCATAGTTATGATAGAATTGACCGTAATATTTTCACCATGGAGGGAGCCGAATCGACCTCCATGAGCTTGTCAAACATGACAGAAGCCTTCAAAGTGCCACAAAGAGAACCCAGGAGAGCTCTGCGCTGAGGAGGGGTTCATAGTCAACTCCACCGTTATGATGAACTTGAAGAAATCCACAGCCGATCACAGAGTGCACATGGATTTTCACTGATTTTTCCCTTCTTCACTCTGCCCCTCACCTATAAATATTGGGATCCCCTTGGTCACAAAGGATGTATACTCCGACGTTTCACCTTCTCTTCTCTTAAATCATGAAGAACCTTTTTCTATGAAAAACCTTGAGAAAGATGAGCTCCTCCAGGTACATGAGCATTTTGAAGCACCCTTATCTTAGATAAAAAACATCCCTTCTTCAAGAAGGAATTCCCATTGGGGAGCCCCGAGGCCATCGCAAAGGAAGGAGAACCCTAAAGGGGCTCGGGTCTTCGCAAAGATCTCATGTTTCACACCGTTCCATCCATGAACATGTGAACCATATGCTAAGTCAGGATCATTGTGCTTCACGAAGCACAATTCATTGCAATGAAATGCTTTACAAGGTATCCTTGTTTCACAAAATCCAACTCCATGAAATTTATTCCTCTTCACAAAGAATACCCTTTTGCAAAGATCCTCTAATACATGGAGCACTAGTGATTTTCAAGTCCCCTACCAATAAACCTATTTTATTCACAAACCCTTCTCCCGTACAACCCTCCAGGTTTGTACGAAGAGGTTTCAAGGTCCCTCGGGCAGTGCTTTAAATTGTGTTTCTCAGCCTTATGCTTCTTCGTATAGTAATGCTAATGGTTGTTTCTTCTCCTCTTAGCCACTCTAACGTGGGCCCCATAGGAGATCACACCACAACACCCCATCACCATGGTAGTGTTGATGTCTTCCCTTCCCCAAGGTTGGGTGGGTATCAGTTATGTATTTCATAGGGGTGCAGAGTGAACTCGGCTCGTCTGAGCTGTAGGATGTTAAAATGCGAAGAAATATCATGCTCATCACATGATGTTAAACATTATCCCCATGCCATGCAATATACATGGGGTTCCCCACCTCGGACATTCATCATGCCCGCTCATCTCCACAGGAGTTGGATAATTCTCATATAGAATGAGATCCTCTCTACTGGAGTGAAGTCTATCCGTGGGGAATGGAGACCATCTCGGTGTAAGCCCCTATACTTTCTTGAAGGAGGTAGCACCAATTATCCTCCTCTCTTCTTCCATTCCAAAGACCAGAGGAGATATGGTCATATGGGCCTTCATTTACCCATCACTCTCCCTTTGGGGTTTTTCTCCATCATGTATCTATCCTAGAGTATATCCCAATCTCCATATCCCTGGGTCTCTATCCACGCATAAACCCATGCTTCCCCTTTGGGAAACTATCCATGTGTAAGCCCTTATCTATTCCTCACAAACCCACATTTCATGATGTGATCATCCGGTCTTTGTTGCATCTTGTTTCTCACATCAAGTATGACTCACATGGTCTTAGAGTAAGCATTGACCCTGGCATCCTTCCCAGACCACCTTAGCAGGTAATCCCTGAATGCTCCAAAAATATATGGACATATATCCTAGTCTCCTAAATAGGGTACGTAGAAATCCTCCATCAAGTTCAAGACCCACACCTACTTGTCCCGACCACTTCACATTGGTTCACTTTTGTCCCACATGATGTTAAAATATATGCTCTTGAACTACGTGGACTTTGATCTTGGTCTCCTAGACATGGTATGTAGGAAGCCTCTCTATTTTTCTAGCCCAACACCTACATGTCCTGACCTCTTCACGTCTGTTCACTTTTTTCCCGCATAACGTTAAACAGTATGCTCCTAAACTACATGTACTTTGATCCTTGACTCCTAGACAGGGTACATAGGAAACCTCCCAGAGGTTCAAGCCCAACACCCATCATTTCTTACCACCCTACGTTAGTCCACCTTCATCCTTCATGATGTTAAATTGTACTCCCATTTTCGTCCTGCAAGACATTAAATTGTACCCTTGTGTAATATGTGGGCTTTCATCCTTGTCACCTATACATGGTACATAAGATGCCTCCTTGAGGTCCAACCCCAATCGATGGTAAGAAATTGTGATCCTGAGTTGATGGTAAGTTGTTGTCACCCCAATCGATGGTAATCTATTGTGATCCCCAATCGATGGTAATCCATTTTCACCCCAATCAATGTTAAGATATTGTAATCCCCAGTCGACTGTAAGTCATTGTCACACCAATCAACGGTAATCCATTGTGATCACTATTTGATGATAAGGCATTCTCACCCTAATCAACAGTAAGCCATTTTGATCCCCTGTCGAAGGTAAGCCCTTTGTCACACCAATTAACAGTAAGAGATTGTGATCCTCAGTAGATGTTAAGTTGTTTTCACCCCAACCAGCGGTAATCCGTTTAGGTCCCCAATCATAGTTAATTAGTTGTCACATTAACTAAGTGTGTTTGATCCCTGTCTCCTAGGAAAGTTATGTAGGAAGCCTCCCTATGGTTCAACCCCAAACACTAGTAAACATTTGTGAGCCCTTTATTGGGAACCACATCTCAGGATCGTCCTTGAGGTGTTAGATCATCACAGGCTGCTAACCACGCATAATCTGCACTATATCATAAAGTCATTGTCCTATGTGTACACCCTGATTATATGCCCCCATCCTGAACACTGTAGACATTTATTCCCTGCCATGGGGATACTTAGAAAGCCCCCCCTAAGGTTCAAACCCATCAATTGTATCCCATCGTGGTCTCCCCCTCGAACCTATGTGTTTCTGGAAGGTCATTCCCTAACCAAGAGGTTCTACATCCTCTAGATCTCATCTATGTGTCCATTATCAGGGGTCTCCTCCTAAGGTGTCCCATCGACCCACCAAACTACGTGGACTTTGTTTCCCTGCCATGAGGATATATAGAAGGTCTCATAAAGGCTCAATAACAACATCACCATCATCCTCATGTTAGTTCCAACTCATTCCCTATACATTATCAGTTATCATAATCCATCATGATTCTTAATCAGGCCACCATATCCCAGTGAGATAATTTCACCCCCTTTCTCACCGATCCTAGAAGAAATTGGGTAACTAACCACACGATATCCCAAGCATCAATGTTCCCCCCTGAGGTAACTGCCTTCTGATCTACTCTTATCAGTGTTCTGAGCAGTCTGATTGTCTCTTCTAGACATTAAACTCATTGTTTACCCTGTGTTATACATGGGAAGTTGAGGAAAATCTTAGATGCATGCCTATGGTATATAACTCCTTGCACTCGGTGTGGGATACCTCATCCTTCTAGAGTGTCTATAAGCCCCATCATAAGACGAAGAAACTCAAATGCTTGTGTGTTCTAGAGTCCATACATGCCAGTGATGTCTAACATCACCACTCCCCCAACTGAAGGTTTCTGCCTTGACTGGACCCCTTGGAATGTTCATGTAGAAGCAGGTTAATTAACTGGATCCCAATAATACATGACACTGGGAAGAGTTTCATATACAACGTCTTAAGTATATAAGGGAGACATGGACCAAGAAACCATATCTAAGAAGGAATCCATGGAAGGAGGAGATGACATCCCATCATCTTATTTTGATCAATGAGTAGAAGTAGCTAAATAAGAGATAGATTTCACCTGCATTTGGAAAGTATGAATGTTGGGAAATAGTCAGTGCGTTCATCCATGGATGGATGTGTGCCTCGGCGAAAGTGTTGGAAAAATAAATGGTGAACCCAATGTGAATTTATTTTTCCCAATATGGAGATTATTAGCACTCAAGACATTAATGGATTAGCATGTCACCAGATCCAGTTATTTGGCGTCAGGTCCCAACGATAAAATATCAGTCTTGGCATGAAACTCTCCAGATTTTGGAGTAGTTGAATGTTGGACATCCTGGTCTGCAATATTGTCAGTATAGATCCTTCTTACCAACCATGGAAGATTGAATGGAATTGGTGCACTGGATGCCGCTTTCCTTTTTTCAACACTAATGGTAAAATATCTCTACTATGCAGGACCCAAGCTTTCATAACAAGAAACCAATCACCACCCACCCACTAATGGAGGGGCAGGGGAAACATCAATGCAGAAATATCGCATGCCTCATCTCTCCCATGGCATCCTCCGCATCCACGGATGATGGGATCCCACACCCCATCTTCTCATTTGAATACATTCATAGAAGGGTAATTAATGATCTCATTCAAAGATACAAGGAGGAGGGGATTATGCCAACCTGGGATATGGCCCAAAAAGACCTAGATGCTTTGTAAACTCGTTATATCTTCTACCCCCAAGGTCTGCGCATAGAGCCACTACTCCACACTCCGACATATAATTGTTTTAGGAGCCTCTCCCTAGAATGCTTGGATGACTCACTCCCCTACGCCAATGAGGTGATGGATGTATGGACCAGGCTTGCTATTATCCTATCCCATGGGGCACTAAGGAGGTCTCCCACTAGGCCATGTCAGCCCCACCACCCATACCCATAGGATGAAGAGATGGTGACTTATTCACCTACCAACCATCCACGTCCGTTTGACCAGATTCCAGTTTCGGGCGCATGTTGAGGTGAACACCTACTGAGGGGCGTCAAAATAAATGGCTATTGTGGCATTTTTTGTCACTGGCGCATACCATGAGTCCCCTATTTATTCCAAGAAGGGTCACACATACACCCGACCTGGATTGAGGCCCCAACCACACCATGGGTAGGCTGGGTCGACTCTCTTATTTGCAGACACAGGTGGCGTCCATCATAGGCTAACCCACGGGAATGAAAGCTAGTACGGAGGTCTTCCCTATATAATCATCAATTATATTTCAGGTCCTCCCCTCTCCCATGCTCGGCATGGAGGTCCACCCATTTCCACCATCAATCAGAGTGAAGGTCCTCCCCACTACATTAACACCTAGTACAAAAAACTCTTCTGCACCGATGACCTTAGGTATGGAGTCATTCCTCCTATCACATGTCGCCCATTTGAAGATGCTACCCTTACAATTAACTATCACCATGGGGGTCTTCCTTTTATCCTTAAAGAAACCAACAAAGGTCCTCCTTATCCTAGTAATCAAAAAATCTGAGGTTTTCCTCGCTTTATGGACACCCAACACGGAGGTCCTACATGTGTTCTTCATGACCAGTACGAGGACCTTACTCATACCGTCAATAAAAATGGAAACAGGCATGTAGGCCATGCCCATGCTCCCACCAGCTCAAGCAGAGGTCTTACCCACTCCAGCACTTTCTGCAGAGACTCCCTCTACACGTCAGCCAGTGGACATGGAGGTCCTTTATGTGTTCCCTTTGACATCTTTCTAGGTACACCTCACACCCTAAATGACCCAATCATGATTCCTCTCTATCCCAGCATTAGTTCGGTCGAGGTTCCTCATTCCAAAATCATACCCTGCCTCAAAGAGCCACAGTAGGAAAGGAGGGAGGGTTTTCGATGCCATAAAAAGAATTTTGGGATGTTTCATACTGTGATTAAGCCCATCTACTTCTCATGTTCTGAGTGGTAATGTGATTCCACAATGGAATCCTCACATCGATCCTATCTATCGGGGGTCAGGGAAAGAACAAGGCGTATCAACCTCACCCTTCTAGAATGTGAGGTTCATCGGATTTATTTTACCCTCTGTAGATACATACTGGAGGAGAACGATTTGTTCCCTTATCAAGGAATGTCCATGAAATCCTCCCTATAATCAATAAGCTCATTCTCTACCTCAAGTAGAGATTACGGATAGTTATTCGGGGGACTGATAGAGGATGAACAACAACCTGACCCACCATCAATAACCACAGCACCTACAACAAAGGTTGTGGACACTATCCCATCCCACCAAGATTTGGTGGCTTAGTCCTTGCATTAATCGCAGGACAACCACAAATATGGTAGTTTGCCAGCCCGTTTGTTGTATTCTCCACCGGCCAGCCTATCGTCTTAGCGGTCAGCTTTAGTGTCTCTACCAGTCCCACATCAACTCCCTATTGATGAGTGCGAAAAGTAAGGTCCACATCCCAAGTATGATCTGAGATGCTTATGGTACATCCTTATAGTGGATCATTTCCCAGAGATGTTTTGGCCAATCGCAACCATGAACCTCAGTGCATCGGAATCACTTAACTTGGAGGAAGCCACGTGCTTTCACCAAACCCTATAGTAGACATATTTATGTCTCCATTATTATCGATTGGCGAATCCCAAGAGTTGGTCACACTTTGATGATATTTACCAGCAATTCTATATGGTCGGCATGGCTACGCTCTTTGTGGCCCAGCACCTTGAGTCTCCCAATCACCACCAAACCTTCCAACAGTGATGCATTCATAGCTTTAATGTGCTCCACAAAATTATCAAGGATGCTTCTCCCCATGTTCAAGTTTGTGGTTGGGGGCAGTATTCTACCCTCTATTTCTATTCTATCAAGTGGAAGCCCAATTTTCCAAGCGATATTGAGGATATGCTTCTGGGTAGACTCACGGTTAACAAGGCCAATCTTTCAGAGGAAGAGACTGAGATAGAACTCCTTGGAGATAAAATACACCTGGGGGGTTAACACACCTATTGGATCCACTAGGAAGGGTTACTTGCTAGCCGATAAATATACTGGGTATTCCCATGCCCACCGAGTGATTAGTCCTCAATCAAAATCACAATAAGGGAAAGGGGAATCATGGGGTTATCAAAACCTATGACCTATCTGGCCTAGTGAAAAAGATTGAGGATAAACCCAGAAAAATAGATGTTGTGTCAATAGATCAAAGAGCATAATGAGATGGTCGAGGGCCTTCTTACTGAAATAACTGCAGAGCAGCAACCAGACTCCAGTGATCCTTCATCGGGGCTGCATGGGTAAGTACAAATTTCCCCTAATGAGTTGCCTTCGGGTGACCCTAACTCTCCTACCTATATAAACAGGGTAGAAGTCAGAGCTTATGGAAACAGGGAATGATAAGTGTCACCAAATCCACATGAGCAGTGTTATAATCCTTGGGACCCATCTCAGGTTCCCCCAGCCACTCCGCATGTCATCTAGTGAGCCGTTCCATGAGCTATTGGGCCGAATTATCATATTTAAGAACACACCAATGCACTGGTGGTTAGGGACCCACATCAGGATAGGATTCCCTGCCTAGATTATCCGATTGCGGCACTCATTGGCTGCCTCAAGGCATTCGAAAATCGACTAGTGGAAATCCCACCTAATGGAAGGAAATATCTGTTATGGGTGGACGATATGCCAACACCCCTTGGTTTTGGAAACCCCACATGTTCCCCATTTAATTGGATGGCAGACCCACTATAGCATCTGGCCCACTTCATCTCAAGGTGGGGACCAATACTAGGAACTCCTGTATAGCAAGAGGACGCCAAACTCTTGTTTTTCCTACATACATTTGAAGGGTCTACGTTTGTCTAGTAGAGCCATCTACCCATTGGGTTGGTTACTAGTTAGGAAGATATCCACATAAATTTTCATTACCATTTCATCTCTACCACCTAGAATACATGTATTAAAGACCACATTAAGTGTATGAAGAGGCCAGATGAGCATGTCACTAGCTTTTTCGCTCAATGGAAATGCCTAACCTACTCTCTGGATATGCCGCTGACTAGGGAAACACTACTGACAATGTGCATGGATAATGTCAAAACTAAATTGTTCCCCTATATCATTACACAAAATTACCTGTTGATATTCTAGGATTTCTCTGATAAGGTCCTGTAACTAGATAAATCCTTTCCGTAGGCCAAACATGCATGTTCGCTACCTTAGACAGTTCTTTGAAGAAGGGCCGCTAAGGTCGATCCCTCCTTAGTATCCCAAATAAAGGCCCCTAGTCAGATGGATTTATTAATAGTGGAGCCACCTCCATAGCCTTTCAAAGGCCCACCACCTCAGTCAAAGCCTCCATCCTTGTATAGACCACCCTAGAAATGGAAGGTGCCCCCGCGTAACGTGTCGCCACCACCGAGAAGATATAACTATGTTCTACCTCCTCAACAAGCCCCTCTAGCCCCTCGTCAGGGCCTGGATCCTTGAAACCCCATCCTAGAAAGTAGAAATAAGACATACTCATTCAATGAGGCTCAAGTACCTAGTTATTTTTGAAGTGCCTCGGAACAGTGGATTCTACGGTTTCCTGATTGCATGAGGCCCGAAGAAGTGGATCTCACTGATCGCCCTAATTACTACCCATATCACTGGATCCTAGGGAACACCCTCAAATAGTGATATGTGTTTAAAGTCTAGCTTCAAGACAAGGTTGATAACAACCTAGTAAGGTTATTCCTATCTTTGGAACAGGTGGCATGTGTATTCGTGAAACCAGACAGTGGCAGTGACAGTGAAGGTGAGTGGCATCGGTTTCTTAACTACGGGTCCCAGAACTACAACAACCGGATGGATCACAAGGTATTAGCCCATGCCCATGGTATTATCCATGCACATATGAATTTACCTATGTCTTTAGAAGACACTGCATCACCCACACCCATTAATTCTGTTTTCACGTCTCAGCATCCCTCTTCATAGAAGAGCATGCATCAGCGACGCAAGGAAATACAAAGTCCCCCACCGATATCTTCATCATCCCGCACTCTCAGGGACTTCATGCCCCTAGATATTATGGTTACCCCCAGAATCTATCCAGTGGTGGAGGATTATTCAAGTGACGATCAATGGTAATCTTCGGTTAACACTGTGGAACTGGTAAACCCCAACATGATTCCTGACAACGAGGAGTGCATGATGGATCATCCCAACGTCCCCAGTTGTAGCCAGTATTGACGGAGTCATGATTATATCTATCGGTGGAATATATCGATCAGTTATTCGATCAAATATGTGAATTCCCCTGAAATTACACAACAATCCCTACACAGATCTTGACTTGCGGTGCCTTCCCATCTAGTGTCATCATGATTGCCTTTGCCGCTGTTTGTGCTACATGATTAGACAGATCTTCCATAACCACACCTCAATCAGCCACACACTATTATAGACCAGCCTTAGTCTTCTATCCCACATCTGGTAGTCACTCAACGAGCCTCGACTAGTGATCAGTAGAAAATTTCCTGCACCAGCCATCCGTCGGTTCACCTGGAAGGTTCTATCATACCCCTTACTGTAGAACGACCTCATGTAAGCATAAGTTCACACTTTTCACAGAAGTATGATATCCTTATGCATCTTTCCAAAATTCCTGTGAGTATCTCTATCCTTTAGGCCCATTCCATATCAACGTAAATGCGTCAATCCCTCCCCGAAGCTTTAAGAAGACCTATCTAGTTTGAGACAGAGGTAGCAGCTGCAAAATCCTTTCATGTTAAGGCAGTTGAGCATGCTGAATTTTAGGCCATTATTTCTTTCTCTGGAGAAGATGAAGGCTCTCCCATATAGGGGCACATCTTCCCACTGTACATCACCGACCAATTCAATGGTGTTGAGGTTCGTCACTATCTTGTCGACACAGGCTCTCGGATCAACCTAATCCTGACCCAGACACTTCAAAAAATGGGGTTGTCCGAGGATGATCTGAGTCCTTCTTACATAAAAATTCATTGTTATGATAGGAAGGAATAGACACCGGTTGACAAGATCTACCTGAAGAACCAATTTGGTGGCCTGGTAGCTAGCACCGAGTTCGTGGTTGTCTCCCTGGACACCACCGACAAAGAATTGATGGGTAGGCTATGGCTTCACCTACATGTGGTGGATCCTTCATCATATCACCAGTGCCTTAAATACTCCCTTAATGTTCGAGTGGTTGTAATCCAAGGTGATGCATCTCCATTTTCCTTTAGTGAAGCCCACTACATGGATGCCGAAAATTACAAGACCAAGGATAAAGCACATCCAGGCTAATGAGGTTTAACACACTGTGGTTGTGATCGACTCGTGGACAGATTTGGATGATGTCTATATTTTTTTGATCCACTGATTAGAGGATATAACACTAAATCTGGGGAAATGCATTTTTGTTTTTGGAATGAGGGCAAAGCACATTCCCATGTTTATGGGACTTCAGAATATCACCTCGTATTTCTACAGAAATATGGATCGGGTGATCCCGGAGCCCCCTACTCCCATAAGGTATCGAGATGTCCACCCTATGGTAATAAAAATATGGAATACTTCCTTATTTCTCTTGGATGGGATAAAACGGATCTGGACGACACGTCGCTATTTCTTTTATATAATCAAGCATCACCCGTTGGGCCAAAGACCAAATGGGATTGGATTGGCAGACTTCATCATTATGGTTTCGGAAGGACAAGATCCCCCAATAAAGTGTTCATCACCACTCAGGCTGACCCCAGCTTCCCACTGAGATCTGTTTACTCAGAGGAATCTCCTCCAGCTGAGGATACCTCCTCCATAAGTGAGGAATAGGATTTAGAAGATACGCCTCTTGCATTTTAAGTGGGAGTCTCTTCCACGGTTGATGAATTGGTACAAGTGAAAATTTGTAGTCAGAAGGATCTGAAACCCACTTTGATTAGTTCCTATATTCCTATTAAATAGAAATAGCAGTACATGGATTTCTTGAAACATCATTATGATTGTTTTCCTGGAGTTATAACATGATTCTGGGGCTCTCTCTCTAGTCCTCGTCCACTGTCTTAGTCTCCTAGAAAATAATCATGGGTTCAAACAACCTCCCATAAAGATGCACCATTCTTCATGGTTCCACGGTTGAGGCCAAAGTTGATAAGCTCACTAGTGACAATTTCGTCATGTAGGTCCAGTATCAAAGATGGTTATCCAACATTGTGCCCATCATAAATTAAGACAGACATATCAAAGTCTGTATTGACTTTCGGAATCTTATATATCACTATCCAAAGGATGATTTTCCCCTTCTGATGACGGAATGGTTGATTGACGCCACTGCTAGGTTTCGGGCTCTATCCATCATGGATGTATATTCTGAGTATAACTAAATTAGAATGGACCCTGAGGATGATGTTTCTACAACCTTCAGAGCACCACAATGTACTCTCTACTACTAGGTAATTCCCTTCAGTCTGAAGAATGCTGGTTCCACCTATCAGCATTCCATGCATTGCATATTTATGTTGATCCTCGGGACATTGGTGAAGTGCTATGTGGAAAATCTGGTTTTCAAATATCACCAGTAGTAGGACCATCTTAAAGACCTTGAAAATGTTTTTGGATTGATCTGTTCTCTCCATTTGAAGATGAACCCATTGAAGTGTTCCTTCAAGGTCACCTCTGGAATGTTTCTCTGCCTTTCTTAGATACAGAGTCATTGAGATCGATCCGTATAAGATTAAGGCCATCAGTCAGATGTCTCCTATGAGCAACATTTGGGAACTGTGAGGCTTTCAAGGCCACATGGCCAACATATTCCAATTCATTGTGAATTTTGACAGCAAGTGTAATCCCTTTTCTAGGATCATCAAGAACAGCATTGTCTATTAGTGGGAAGAGGAATGTCTGACTACTTTTGAGGAAATCAAGATGTATCTATTGTATCCTCTAGTCCTGATGCCACCCATTTCCAGAAAGTCATTGTTCCTTTATGTGACCTCCCTAGAATGATCTCTTGACACCCTTCTCACCGAGATAAACAATGAGGGAACATAGAATAGTCTATACTATCTCAGCCACATGCTCTACGATAAAGAGACCAGATACACCATTATCGAGAAAAAATTCTTTGCATTGGTATTCATTGTGCATAAATTGTGACATTACCTGTAGCACCATGAGATATTGCTAGATTCTTGAGTGGATATTCTGAAGTACATCTTGAACCTTCTCATGTTGATAGGTTGTATATCTTGTTGGGTAGAAATCCTCTAGCAGTTCGACATCATGTTAATCACTCATAGGGCTATTAAGGGACAATTATTGGTAGACTTCATTTTCGACCATCCAATTTTTATGGACCATATAACGACCCATACTTTACATACATTGTTAATACTTCAAAATTGAAGCACACTTATTACAACATATGAAAAAACCACAAAGGGCCGTATAGGTATAGTGTCTTTAGAGACTGGGAAACATAAACAGCTGGTTCATAAATCTTCTACAGTGTCTCCCATTTATTTCATCATATCTAGGGTCCCTTTTATCATATTCTACTTAATATCCATCTTCCTGACCTGGGGAAAATAAAACATAAAAGGGTGAGCTCAAATGCTCAGCAAGGGCAAGTAAAGGAAATAAAAATCATATCATATCTTTTTGAAAATCAAAACCTGCAAAAGAGATCATAATATCTTAACATGGAATAAATCATAGAAGTGAAAATGAGATCCCCATAATCATAACATAAAACTTGAAACTTTGTTGCATGCACACATAATCATGGAAAATCATTTCTTCTTAGTCATGACTCATTTCCAAGACTATCTTAGTGGACAGAGTCCCTTTCTGAACCGAGTCACCCTCATTCCAGTCATGTTTCACTGAACCGGTATAACCTACCATTCCAGCCATGCCTATCTAATGAGATATAAAATCTTTACCCAATGCATTGGAGGGAGATATAGGTCCCACCCATCTTATAATGAATCCTTTCTTATGTGTGCCACATAATCATAAATCATACATCATCGCATAACCCATGTAATAAAAATGGGATTCTTAAACAACATGACATCATAAAACCATTCATATAACATAAAGGAATTCATAAACATAATTCCATCACAACATAGTCGAATCAATGTAATAATAGGGATAAAAACAGAACCCTTTTATTATATTAGATGGAAAATAATTTTTGATAAAATACTTGAACTCCATTCTTGAGGAAAATATCCTTTCTACTTCAAAAACACTTTTCCTTTCTTAAAATGTCATAAAATTCTAAACTAAAAGAAGTTGATTAAAAATAAACTTGAATACTTGTAAAGTAAGCTTCTTGGAAATAATGTTTTAGAAATCCATTCATGTCGTATAAGTTAAAAAAACATTCTTCGTACTTTTGTCGGAAAAGTCAAAAAGTACCTCGTACGAAAAACGACAAAATATTCCTTTCATTTCTTTTACTAAAAACTTACCGAAGGGTAAAAATGGATTTAAACAATTGTAGGTGGATGGAAATAATATTACATATTGATGAAACATGGATGTGGATGATAAAATACACCCCAGTAAATACTTACCAATAAACAATCTCGGATAAAAATGAGATTGTGATATTTCCCTTACCTTAGGTCCGATTTGCTTTGTACGTGTCCGAAGCTCCTGTATAATGGTTTAAATAATGTTATTGACTTATTCAAGAATCATACATATTGATATGATATCATATATGGTCATATTCTTAGCTTCTTGTTAGTAATATTTCATTGTTACTTGTTACTCGGGTCTTTATTGCCTTTTGTTCTTATGCGTGTTTTGCCGAATACATTCTTATTCTTCTTTTAAGGTTATAGATACCTTATATACAGAATGGTATTAGTGTAACATATATCATATTTATTCATTCAATTCATTTATATAATTACTATGTAATGATGATCATGTAGAACGAGTCGCATCACATCGTGGAGACGGTATTCCGTACGTACGCACGAGTGATGATATCGTTCCTATGATCATGGAACTGCATTGGAGTATATATATATTATTTCAGTATCAATATTACTTTATAATAATCATAAATAGTTACTCATTACACCATTATACCCATCCTTGTAAAGTGATGGTGGAAAAATAGATTACACCACGGCGTGGAGACGGTATTCCGTACGTACACACGCGCGGTGATTTCATTTTTCCGTAGGATGGATAGAAGGTGAATTAGGGTTGTTTCATATTTATAATAACATATCAGTATGTAAGTAATACTTATGTTATTACTTTATCATGAAACAACTAAAGAAGAAGAAGTTGAAGAAGAAAGAAATTGAAAAGATCAGTAATGGATATTACATCTTCTTTGGAACGATTCTTTGAATCCTCCACTTAGGGGACTAAGATTGGTCTTTGAAGAAGACCAGGACCTCTAGGATTATTCTAGTGAAGTGTAGAGGAGAAAATTTCAGGGGTTGGCCGAGCTTGAGTGCTCAAATTGGTGTGAGGAGGAGGGGGAGGAGGTGCCCTTTTATAAGGGAGGAGAGGGGCACCTTAGGAATATCTCAAAACATTATTTTATATTAAAGTCAAAATCGGTTTATAATGGTTCCAAAGGGTCTTATTTTGAAGCTAAAGTGGGGATGGGTCGAAATCCTATCAACCAATAGGATTTAGACAAGTTTAGGGTATTATTTTAACCTTATCAATTAGATTTAACTCTAAGTTAAATAATTTAACTTTTACCATGTCTTTTTGTTTTCTTTCACTATATGGTTAATACACTTACTATAACATGCCAAACGAAGCCCAAATTGTTTATTATTAATATATATATCCTTATCTAAGTCATTTGGCCGAACCATAGATTTTTAGGAATAAAATAACAATTAATAATATAATATTTGATTTAAAAACTATTTTGTGTCAATTTTGACATTATTTGATATATGATTTTTGTGAAAGTCATAACAGAATTATATGTTCGAACCGAGTTGATTAAATCAACACTAATATATCATAGTAACCTAGAAAATTAGTGGAATTCATAAAAAGTCTTAAATTACATTTATTTTGGTATTTATATTATCAATTATGTCAATATTTCATTAATAAGATAATTATTGCATCATCTTTGTGTCATAAATAAATTAAATTATTTTATGTCTAAAAATTCCAAATAAAATACCATCATGTAGGAAATCTTTTTAGATTTCTAATGAATATTTACAATCGAATTTATCTTATGTATAACCCCATATTAAAAATTATTTACTTGTTAAACTTTGATTTTAACTATTTTAACCCTTCTTTAAATAAATTAATAATAAATGTCCTAATCTAATCCAAGTGGGCCTAAATGGTCATATTTTAATCCTAAGTTTGTTTTTTGGTCGAATTACACTTGTCCAATAGAATTAGGACATGTGTTAGGGTAATATTAATATCATATTTACCCTTAGTTACCCTATTTACTAATAACCGCGGTAAAAAAAAGTAAAAAGTTACTATTCACCAAAAAATTATTTTTATCTCATTGAACCACATTTTACTTACTGATATCAACCGTGTCTGTCGGATTTTTGAAATTCCATTCACAGAAGCGGTAAAATTAAGTTTTATGCAAAATTCAGTTTTTTAACCTACCACTTAGTGGTTTCACTATTCATCAAAAATTGAAAGTTTTCAGAAAAATACCAAAATTTCACCCTAGGCTAATTTCGATATTATGAGTCCAAAAATGAAGTCCATTTTGAAAAATAAAATTTATAAAATTTCAAAAAGTGGTTATTACTATTCATAACGGCTAGTTTTAATAGCATATTGTTGTTTAGTGAAACTCGGTATTGCGTACGACGCAAGCTATCGAGGAAGGTCGCGATTGCGTGTAAAGCAAGCCAAGCAAGTGTTGTGTAGAAAAAGATTACTTTGATGATTTATATAACATAAAAGTCTCGGGTGTTACATTCTACCCCCCTTAAAAAGAATTTCACCCTCGAAATTCGTCACTTTGTAACAAACAGATGAGGATACTTCTCCCTCATCATATCCTCAAGCTCCCATGTAGCTTCTTCAAGTTGGTGGTTCCTCCATAAAACTTTCACCAATCGAGTGGTCTTGTTTCATAGTAATTTTTCGCTACGATCCAGAATCTCTATCGGCTGTTCTTCATAAGAATGATCTTGCTCCAGCGGTACAACTTCTGAGCTGAGTACATGTGAAGGATCTGGTATGTACTTTCTCAGGAGAGATACATGGAACACATCGTGAACTTGAGAGAGATTCGGTGGAAGCGCCAATCGGTAAGCTACCTTCCCAACACGATCCAATATTTCGAAAGGACCGATATATCTAGGGCTCAACTTCCCCTTCTTTCCAAATCTCATAACCCTCTTCCAGGGAGATATTCGTAAGAACACTTTATCACCCACTTCAAACTCTAGGTCTTTTCTTCGGTTGTCGGCATAACTTTTCTGTCGACTCTGAGCTGCTCTTATGTGTTGTTGAATAGATCTGACCTTTTATGCCATTTCATCAACGAGATCAGGTCCTAACAGCTTTCATTCCCCAACTTCATCACAGCAAGTTGGAGTCACGTATTTCTTTCCATAGAGAGCTTCATAAGGAGCCATCTGAATACTGGAGTGAAAGCTATTATTATAAGAAAATTCCACCAAAGGTAGGTGTTGATCCCAACCTCCTTTGAAATCCATAGATCAAGCTCTCACCATATCTTCTAGGGTTTGAATTGTTCTCTCAGACAGACCGTCTGTCTAGGGATGATAAGCAGTGCTGAAACTCAACTCTGTATCCAGAGTATGCTGAAGACTTCGCCAGAACTTCGAGGTAAATCTCGGATCCCGATCAGATATAATAGAAAGTGGTACTCCATGCAATCTTACCACTTCCTTTACATATATCCTGGCAAGCTGATCTAGAGATAAATCCTCTCTAATAGGATTGAAGTGACCAGACTTTGTAAGACGATCAACTATGACCCAGATAGCATTATTGCCTTTGGATGTTTTAGGAAATCCTGTGACAAAGTCCATAGTGATGTTTTCCCATTTCCATTCGGGTATGGGTAATGGTTGTAACATCCCCTTAGACTTCTGTCTCTCAGCTTTAACTTGTTGACAAACCAAGCATCGAGAGACATATTCAGAAACATCTCTTTTCATGCCATCCCACCAGAAGTACTCTTTCAGGTCCCTATACATATTCGTGCTTCCAGGATGAATAGAGAATGATGAACTATGAGCCTCATCCAGCAGCTCCTTCTTTAATTTGGGGATGGGAGGAACACAAACCCGATTCCTGAACTTTATTATCCCATCACAATCAAGGTTGAATTCAGGAATATTTCTCACCTTCTTTTGTAACTCGGCATCTTCTTTCTGTGCCTCTTTAATCTTCACATGTATAGATCGTTGAACATTTATTTGAGAAATATAAGATTTTTCCCCTTCCATTATAATTCCAAGATCCATCCTTTGTAAATCCATAAATATTGGATCTTTTGTGATCCTCATCATGGATAAACTAGCATGGTCTTGTCGACTTAATGCATCTTCCACCTTGTTTGCTTTCCCAGGGTGGTAATGGATTGAGCAGTCGTAATCCTTAATCAGCTCCAACCATCTTCTTTGATGCATATTCAACTCCTTTTGTGTGAAAATATACTTTAAACTTTTATGATCAGTATAAATATCACACCTTTCACCATAAAGGTAATGCCTCCAAATCTTTAACGCAAAGATTACCGCAGCCAACTCCAAATCATGTGTTGGGTAATTTTGCTCATGGATTTTCAACTGTCGTGAGACATAAGCTATCACCATATCATTTTGCATAAGAACACACCCCAATCCCTTCTTGGATGCATCACTATAGATCACAAACCTTTCTCCACTACAAGGAAGTGTGAGCACAGGTGCACTGGATAACCTTCTTTTTAACTCCTTGAAATTCTCTTCACATTCCTCTGTCCAGACAAACATAACTCCTTTCCGAGTCAACTTGGTGATTGGATTAGATAATCGTGAAAAATATTTTACAAAACATCGATAATATCCATCCAAACCAAGAAAACTTTGGATCTCAGTTACATTTGTTGGTCTTGAACATCTTTCGATAACCTCTATTTTTGCTGGATCCACAGATATCCCCTCTTTTGAGATTATGTGACCCAAAAATGCAACTTTTTGAAGCCAAAATTCACACTTGGTAAATTTGGCATAAAGCTTCTCCTTTCTCAGGGTCTTCAATATAATTCTCAAGTGATCTTCATGCTCTTCCTTGCTCTTTGAATAGACAAGAATATCGTCTATAAAGACTACCACAAATTGATCAAGATAGTCTCTAAAGACTCTATTCATTGGATCCATGAAGATAGCAGGGGCATTAGTAAGACCAAATGGCATCACTATAAATTCATAGTGTCCATACCTTGTACGGAAAGTCGTCTTTGGTATATCCTCCCTTTTGACCCTTAATTGATGATACCCTGAATGAGGATCAATCTTGGAAAAGTATTGAGCTCCGCGTAGTTGGTAAAATAAGTCATCAATGCGTGGGAGAGGATATTTGTTCTTGATGGTGATCTTGTTAAGTTCTCGATAATCAATGCAGAGTCTCATTGATCCATCTTTCTTCTTAACAAATAGAACAGGTTCTCCTCAAGGTGACGCACTAGGGCGTATGAATCCCTTATCAAGATTCTCTTGGAGTTGCTTCTTCAATTCCTGCAACTCAATTGGGGCCATTCTATAAGGTGTCTTTGAAATAAGCAAAGCACCCGGTACGAGTTCTATTGAAAACTCAACTTCACGATTTGGTGGAAGACCCGGTAATTCCTCCGGAAAGACATCATAAAACTCATGTACAATGGGCATATTCTTAATCGTGAGTTTCTCACCAACCATTTGAGATAAATAACCTTCATTTAGTGGAATCAATACCCATAAGATGGAAGAAATTTTCACTGGAAGGTTATGTTCATCCTTGCATTGATAGACGATCGTAGATTGATCTGGAATATGAAATGTGACTTCCCTTCTTTGGAAATTGATATGAGCTCCGTATAAATAAAGCCAATCCATGCCAAGAATCACATCGAATTCCACTAAAGGAAGGATCACCAGATTTGCAGGAAGCACTTTCCCACAAACATCGATCAGAGAAGAATTATAAACTTTTGATGCGATTGATGTGCCATTAGGTGTTGTCATAGCTAACTCAACATCTAATTTTTGAGGTAATACGGTGATACCCTTGGAAAATTTTTCAGAAATAAAAGAGTGGGTGGATCCAGAATCAAATAAAACATTTGCTACTTTAGAGTGGATGGTAAGTGTACCTTTCACCACTTCGTTATCGTACTGCACATCGCTGATAGAAATTGCATGTGACTTTCCTTTGTCTTTAGCCTTAATATTTTGTTGACGTCGACCATCATCATCAACCCTTGGATTTGTGCATTGATTGACATAATGCCCCATCTCCTTGCACTTGAAACATTGAAGTGTAGTAGGATCATTCTGTGTATCCCTTCCTTTGTTTGCATCATTAGACATCTTATCCCATTATCGCGGCATTCAAATGCCCGATGACCTTCCTTTCCACATTTAAAACATTTACTTGTCCCTTTAAGACAACTCCATCCATGTTTCTTTCCACACTTTGAGCATAAGGGAAAGCTAATCTTCTTTTCAGTGTGCTCTTTAGATTTTCCTTTGAATTCCATCTTCCTCTTCTTATCAAACCCATGTGACTGATGGGTTATTCCAATCTCCATCTCGACTTTGAGAGCACATCGAACGATTTCCTCATAGCTATTGAAGTCCCTTATGGCTAACGCCCTTCGAAGACTTGGTTTTAAGCCACTAAAGAATCGATCGATCTTACTCTCAGGTTGGATAATAATACCAGAAGCGTACCTTGCAAGTCTTGTAAAATTTGCTTCATAGGTACCAACAGATTCATCATCCCTTTGCTTCAGTTCAAGAAAAACTTTCTCCATCTTTGTTCGGAGAATACGAGGGAAGTACTTATTGAAAAATAAGTTCTTGAACTTGTCCCATTCCATAGACTCAATTTCATCCCTTTGCCTCGTATTCTTAATAAGATTCCACCATTGATCAGCATCTCCTTCCAAACGATACACTGCTAGGATGACTTTATCATGTTCAGAACATTGAAGAACTGAAAATATCTTTTCAGTAGTACTAATCCATTGTTCAGCAACTAATGGATCAGTAGACCCGCTGAAAGAAGGCGGACGCTGCCTCATGAAGGATTCAACAGTATGTTGCTCCTTCCTTTGCTCGTTTGGGAGTCCTGCATGATTCATAGCTTGAGAAAGTTGTGTGAGCATGGCTACAAGATTTTGCATTCCAGCTCCCATATCGTTTGGTTGCTCAGGGGGACAATCATTGCATTGCCCATCGCATTCCGCATTAACACGGTTCCTTCGGGTTCCAGCCATTGACTAAAACCAAGAAGAATAGTGTGAGCAACACTAATTATAATAGGAAAACCACATAATTCAAGAATAAAATTTTCATGCTTAAGGTCTTATCCTAGGTTATTCAAGGCCATTTCTAAAACACTAAGATTGTGTTCTATGCTTAGACTTATCCTTAGGGTTTTTACTAAGGCTTTCACATCCTAGTTTACAAAGGTTGACTATACCTTTCCTCTGATACCAACTATAACGACCCATACTTTACATACATTGTTAATACTTCAAAATTGAAGCACACTTATTACAACATATGACAAAACCACAAAGGACCGTATAGGTATAGTGTCTTTAGAAACTGGGAAACATAAACAACTGGTTCATAAATCTTCTACAGTGTATCCCATTTATTTCATCATATCTAGGGTCCCTTTTATCATATTCTACTTAATATCCATCTTCCTGACCTGGGGAAAATAAAACATAAAAGGGTGAGCTCAAATGCTCAGCAAGGGAAAGTAAAGGAAATAAAAATCATATCATATCTTTTTGAAAATCAAAACCTGCAAAAGAGATCATAATATCTTAACATGAAATAAATCATAGAAGTGAAAATGAGATCCCCATAATCATAACATAAAACTTGAAACTTTGTGGCATGCACACATAATCATGGAAAATCATTTCTTGTTAGTCATGACTCATTGCCAAGACTATCTTAGTGGACAGAGTCCCTTTCTGAACCGAGTCACCCTCGTTCCAGTCCTGTTTCACTGAACCGGTATAACCTACCATTCCAGCCATGTCTATCTCATGAGATATAAAATCTTTACCCAATGCATTGGAGGGAGATATAGGTCCCACCCATCTTATAATGAATCCTTTCTTATGTGTGCCACATAATCATAAATCATACATCATCGCATAACCCATGTAATAAAAATGGGATTCTTAAACAACATGACATCATAAAACCATTCATATAACATAAAGGAATTCATAAACATAATTCCATCACAACATAGTCAAATCAATGTAATAATAGGGATAAAAACAGAACCCTTTTATTATCTTAGATGGAAAATAATTTTTGATAAAATACTTGAACTCCATTCTTGAGGAAAATATCCTTTCTACTTCAAAAACACTTTTCCTTTCTTAAAATGTCATAAAATTCTAAACTAAAAGAAGTTGATTAAAAATAAACTTGAATACTTGTAAAGGAAGCTTCTTGGAAATAATGTTTTAGAAATCCATTCATGCCGTATAAGTTAAAAAAAACAATCTTTGTACTTTTGTCGGAAAAGTCAAAAAGTACCTCGTACGAAAAACGACAAAAGATTCCTTTCATTTCTTTTAATAAAAACTTCCCGAAGGGTAGAAATGGATTTAAAAAATTGTAGGTGGATGGAAATAATATTACATATTGACGAAACATGGATGTGGATGATAAAATACACCCCAGTAAATACTTATGAATAAACAATCTCGGATAAAAATGAGATTGTGATATTTCCCTTACCTTAGGGCCGATTTGCTTTGTACGTGTCCGAAGCTCCTGTATAATGGTTTAAATAATGTTATTGACTTATTCCAGAATCATACATATTGATATGATATAATATATGGTCATATTCATAGCTTCTTGTTAGTAATATTTCATTGTTACTTGTTACTCGGGTCTTTATTGCCTTTTGTTCTTATGCGTGTTTTGCCGAATACATTCTTATTATTCTTTTAAGGTTATAGATACCTTATATCCAGAATGGTATTAGTGTAACATATATTATATTTATTCATTCAATTCATTTATATAATTACTATGTAATGATGATCATGTAGAACGAGTCGCATCACATCGTGGAGACAGTATTCCGTACGTACGCACGAGTGATGATATCGTTCCTATGATCGTGGAACTGTATTGGAGTATATATATATTATTTCAGTATCAATATTACTTTATAATAATCATAAATAGTTACTCATTACACCATTATACCCATCCTTGTAAAGTGATGGTGGAAAAATAGATTACACCACGGCGTGGAGACGGTATTCCGTACGTACGCACGCGCGGTGATTTCATTTTTCCGTAGGATGGATAGAAGGTGAATTAGGGTTGTTTCATATTTATAATAACATATCAGTATGTAAGTAATACTGATGTTATTACTTTATCATGAAACAACTAAAGAAGAAGAAGTTGAAGAAGAAAGAAATTGAAAAGATCGGTAATGGATATTACCTCTTCTTTGGAACGCTTCTTTGAATCCTCCACTTAGGGGACTAAGATTGGTCTTTGAAGAAGACCAGGACCTCTAGGATTATTCTAGGGAAGTGTAGAGGAGAAAATGGAAGGGGTTGGCTGAGCTTGAGTGCTCAACTTGGTGTGAGGAGGAGGGGGAGGAGGTGCCCTTTTATAAGGGAGGAGAGGGGCACCTTAGGAATATCTCAAAATATTATTTTATATTAAAGTCAAAATCGGTTTATAATGGTTCCAAAGGGTCTTATTTCGAAGCTAAAGTTGGGATGGGTCGAAATCCTATCAACCAATATGATTTAGACAAGTTTAGGGTATTATTTTAACCTTATCAATTAGATTTAACTCTAAGTGAAATAATTTAACTTTTACCATGTCTTTTTGTTTTCTTTCACTATATGGTTAATACACTTACTATAACATGCCAAACGAACCCCAAATTGTTTATTATTAATATATATATCCTTATATAAGTCATTTGGCCGAACCTTATATTTTTAGGAATAAAATAACAATTAATAATATAATATTTGATTTAAAAACTATTTTGTGTCAATTTTGACACTATTTGATATATGATTTTTGTGAAAGTCATAACAGAATTATATGTTCAAACCAAGTTGATTACATCAACACTAATATATCATAATAACCTAGAAAATTAGTGGAATTCATAAAAAGTCTTAAATTAAATTTATTTTGGTATTTATATTATCAATTATGTCAATATTTCATTAATAAGATAATTACTGCATCATCTTTGTGTCATAAATAAATTAAATTATTTGATGTCTAAAAATTACAAATAAAATACCATCATGTAGGAAATCTTTTTAGATTTCTAATGAATATTTACAATCGAATTTATCTTTTGTATAACCCCATATTAAAAATTATTTACTTATTAAACTTTGATTTTAACTATTTTAATCCTTCTTTAAATAAATTAATAATAAATGTCCTAATCTAATCCAAGTGGGCCTAAATGGTCATATTTTAATCCTAAGTTTGTTTTTTTGTCGAATTACACTTGTCCAATAGAATTAGGACATGTGTTAGGGTAATATTAATATCATATTTACCCTTAGTTACCCTATTTACTATTAACCGCGGTAAAAAACAGTAAAAATTTACTATTCACCAAAAAATTATTTTTATCTCATTGAACCACATTTTACTTACTGATATCAACCGTGTCTGTCGGATTTCTGAAATTCCATTCACAGAAGCGGTAAAATTATGTTTTATGCAAAATTCAGTTTTTTAACCTACCACTTAGTGGTTTCACTATTCATCAAAAATTGAAAGTTTTCAGAAAAATACCAAAATTTCACCCTAGGCTAATTTCGATATTCTGAGTCCAAAAATGAAGTCCATTTTGAAAAATAAAATTTATAAAATTTCAAAAAGTAGTTATTACTATTCATAACGGCTAGTTTTAATAGCATATTGTTGTTTAGTGAAACTCGGTATTGTGTACGACGCAAGCTATCGAGGAAGGTCGTGATTGCGTGTAAAGCAAGCCAAGCAAGTGTTGTGTAGAAAAAGATTCCTTTGATGATTTATATAACATAAAAGTCTCGGGTGTTACAGACCAGCACCTAGACCTTCATTTTCTAGATGAAAAAATCCTCTCAGTAGACCAAGTTGTTTTGTGTTGGAAAATGAACTTGGATGGCACTTACTAAAGACCTACAAGTTGAAAACTCAATGACCCCAGACCAAACAGAGTGGTCCTACATATCGTCTTCTTCATGCCAGCACTAGATATTCTTCCATATTCAATCCTATTGTCAGAAGGCTATACCAACTATGAGGCAGGGTATTAGGATCTCATTACGGGTCTCGATCTGGCTATCAATATTGATGTTCTCCACTTTCTTGTGAAATGGGACTCTGAACTAGTCCTCAAGCAGGTCAACAATGATTGTGTCATTAACAATCCTGAGCTCGTACCACTATAGGAATGTACCCGCCAGTGGATGGCCTAGTTCTTGTCTCAGCCAAAGGTTACCCATGTCCCTCAATCCCAAAACGGTCAGGCCAACACCTTGGCTTACCTGGCTGCATCTCATAAAAATCCTGGTAAGGATGATTTGATTATCAGCATGGCACACCGGAGGTTCATTTCCCCCATCAAATCAGACAACGTTGATATCCCGCAATTAGGACACATTACCATCAATTCCTCCATGTCAAGACCCCTAGGTCCCCCTGTGGTAGTGTGGGAAGTGACCCCTGACTAGAGGACCCCCTTTATTGAGTACCTCCAAAATGGTAATCTCCTAGAAGACTGAGCTAAGTGCGACAGAATATGACAACGCACAATACAGTTTACCATCTAGAGTGGTCAAAATCTTTAGCAGATCCTCTAAAAACATGTTTTTATTAGAGTCCTCCTCTGTTTCATTCAAGGAGGTGAGATTTCTCCAGTCATGTTGGAGGCTCATGCAGGTTCCTATCAGTCTCATCATACCATGTCGAAACAATATCACCATATCTGGTGACTGGGGTATTTTTTACCTTCCATGATCTATGACTATATTAGGATTTCCAAGAGGTTTCCTTCATGAAAAATCCATGCTAATTTTTTGCATCATCTGCCAGAGCCTCTCCACACTACCAAGTACTCTTGGCCCTTTTCGGTCTGGGGACTAAATGTCGTAGAACCATATCCACCAGCAAAAGCTCGCCAGTGTAGGTTCATATTGACTACTATGGATTTCTTTTCCCTGTGGGCATATGAAGTTCCACTCAATGAGTTCAAGTCCAATTCTATCATTGAATTTGTGTGCTCTGATATCTTCTATTGATTCGGAGTCAATCACACCATACTCACCGATAACGGTACCAACATCTGGGTAGCCGAACTAAATAAGTTGTACACTAAGTACCACATCTGTTTTAACCATACCTCCCACTATCAAATGCACAAAAATGGATAGTTTGAGATGTTCAACAAAACCATACCTAACATTCTGTAGAAGATGGTTGGTCATAACATAAAAATTTGGCCGGAAAAACTATACAATTTCCTATGGGATTATTGGATGATCACTCGTAATTCCCCCCAAGTGGTCCCATACTCTCTAGTGTACAGAAATGAGGTCGTCCTTCCAATCGAGATTCAATTGCGTTATTTACGCAAATCTATCTACAATCAGCAAGTACCAGTTAATGTAGATGATATCTATCTGGTGGAATTGATAGTGCTTGACGAGAACAGGCTTTGTGCCCTGCACAATCTGGAAAGGAATCAAAACATGATAGCTAGAGATTTCAACAAGAATGTTCACCTCTTCTCTTTATTGCAAGATGAAATGATTTTGGCCCTGATAACATGAATGTTACCTTGCAGAAAACTAACAATGCTAGATCCCAATTGGTAAGGACCTTATATCATTCACAGGTTTTACCCGAAAGGTGTGTAATCCCTAGTTAAAATGGATGGTGGGTGTAAAACTCATCTCACAAATTCCAAATTCCTCAATAAATACTTTGCCTAAGTAATATATGGTCTTACATGACCTCAAAATATTATGTCTTGTATGACATTAAACTACTCAGTCATCCCACATTAAAATAAAATGAATAATGGTCTGAGCTCTATGACTATAAAATATGATCTATCTAGTCCTACATGACCACAAACTATGAAATCATTACCACATGACGTTAAAATGCATGATTTGTCAAAGCTGAAGGAAGTAAAACAACCCTGTATTCATCCGGCGTGATGATAAACTACAATATAATCCAAACTCTATAACCTTAAACTAAGATCTCCCCATATCCATCATCCTACAATATGGTAAACTGCACCCTCAAAAACTATGTATGGCTTGATTCTCATCCTCATGGTATACGTAGGAACACTCAGACGCCTTGTCTTAGAGTCCAGCCCCCAACTCTTCTCATTTGACTACCCCTAGGTGTAGTTTCCTTGTAGGATCCCACATGGTGTAGCGTAGACTTAATTGTCCACGCTAATGTTGGGGTTATGATTATTGCACCATGTGCCTCTCCCCATTATTCTATCCTCCCACGTCCTCACCGCACAACGTTAAACTGCATTGCCCCTTTCAGAACTACGTATGTCTTGATTCCCATCCTAATGGAATACATAGAAACTCTTATATATTTAATCTGTAGGCCCAAACCCAAACTAAAAGATATCCCATTGGATAAAAACACAAGGTGTCGTGCATGTGTTTTCCTTCATTCATGATGATTTCATCATGACTACACCATGTATCCCCCTCTTTGGAGATCTCCACCTCTCTTGTCATTCCTCATGACGTTAAACTGCATGGGTATACTTACGCATCATGCATCCCATCATTGTGGTCTCTATCATCATTCACATCCAAAAGGACCCCCGAACAGCATGGATTCTAGTCCCTAGGACTCTCCTACCATTTCGGGCCAACATTTTCAATGATCTAGAATGGGCAATTGATACATGTCCCATGTTGCAAATATGGTCAGTGGTCGACACTCATTTGTTATTCCCATTTCTGGTCAGACGATGCAGATGACATGTTTCGAACATGGTCAATAGTTTTCCCACATCTTTAGCACCACCCACTTATGCCCCAAATATTAGGTGTAGTGGTTCACTTTTCCATGATATCCCTTCACACATTTGTCTAACTCGGGTTGGAGTGTTGATCTTCTCGGGATTGACCCTGCCTGATCTCCTTCACTCATTTTCATACCATTAAATGTTGGGGAGAGTGTAATCCTATTTTTTTTCCCCACATACATCATTTCTCACATGGTATTAGGAGATTTGGTATGTCAATACCTACATAAAGAGTCATGTATCTTTGTTTCAATCTCTATGACCTTAAACTAAGATCATTCGCCTTCCTCACTGGAAGATGTTAAATTACAAACAGGCCAGTACTTCCTGCCTTAGGTCCCTCAACCTTTTAGTCCCCCTATCCCAAGTTAACATTTAGGATTGTGTGATGTGGTATGGACTCCATGTCCTCATTCACGTCAGGTTGTTTTCTCCATGCCACACATATCCCCTTGTGACATCCCTCCTTCATCTATCGTCCTTTCCACAATATGTTAAACTGAACAGGTTCTACTATGCTTCATACGTCCCATCATTTGGGTTTCTATAATCATTCACATCCAAAAGGACCACTGAACAACATGGATTTTTGGGCTAATAGTTATCCTACCATTTTGTACCAATTTCCATGAGGATATCGAGGGAAAAATTGATATAATCCCCATGATGCAAATATGGTCAACACTCAACACTCAATTGTTTTCCCAACATCCCTGGACACACAATACACATATTATGTAGTGAACTTGTTCAGTGGTTATCCTCGATCATTGTTTCCATTTTGTGGCCTCTAACATAGCAAGAACGATGATTCACCCTTTCCACTCATTCATCCCATGCACATGAAATTAAACTAGGCATCTACGGTCCAAGCACTTTGACAATAAAATAAGATCTATAACTTCTTTATTTCATGATGATAAATTGAATAGAATCTCGATAACAATATTTGGCTTGATTCCCATCCTCATGGGATACATAGGGAAACCCAGACATCTTGTCATTGAGTCCATCCTGGGTTCATCTCCCCTTTCTCTCAGCCACTTGGTCCAAAATCTCTTTGGGAATTATGAATAGTATGGTGTACATGAGCTTATGTTGCCATTCATGTCGGGTTACTCACCATGATGTACACATTACTTATCATGTACATACCACCTGACTTTAAACTGCACCGCATCTACCAGAAATATGTTTTCTTGATTACCATCCTCATGGGATATGTAGGAAAACCCGAACATTTTTCCCTCGGTCCAGCCATGTTTATTAGAAACCTGCTCATATTTTTGGCCCCTTGGCCTATGTTCTTCCAAGAGGGGGAATGTCCCGTGGTATGGTCTTATGTCCTCATTCATGTTGGGTTTTCAATTGACATTTCGCATACCTCTCCATCCTAAGAGATCTTCCTTCCCCTTTTCTACACTCATATTTTTGAGTCAGATACTCTTGATTTGGGCCCCTCGACCCTCTTTGGTAGTTCACCTATGTTCCTAGGAGCACTCTGGTTCAGATCCTAGAGTTTTGGATTCTAAATATACATTTTATCGCTCTATTTCATGCTTCCTATTCTTCTTTATTTGGGATTTGATCATATTTCACTTTCGAATAGACCAATGAATAGCGTGGATTCTAGGCCCCAATTCTCTCCAACCATCTTGGTATAATGTACCCAAGAATTTTGAACAAAAAATTGATACAACTCCCACATTTCGAATATGGTCAGTGATTGATGCACATTTTTTGTTCCCATTTCAGGTCACATGATATGGATACTCTATTTTGAACATGGTCAATATTTATCCTCCATCATCACACCGCCCCATCATGCCCTAAATCGTGGTTACATGATTTACATCCTTTTCAACTCCATCAAGTCCATGTGGAATTTCGACACTCTTGGGGTTATCCCTCAATGTGCATATGCATGTTAGGAGGATAAATCCATGGTGAGTCATCGTTCGGGGATCCTCACCAGTTTCCCCTTTTCATGAATTCCATTTATTTCAAAGTCTTTTTCCACCCATGTTTCTCAAATTGAGCGTAGCACACATGGGTTTTAGGATTTGGTCAATGTTTGCGCCCATTTAGAATAGTCTCGCTTCTCTATGGTCCCAGCTCTAAGACATAAAACTAAGATCTCTTTATGTATTTTCCACAGGGTGTAAAAAGTGTACTCCAAGAACTACATATGGATTGATTTCCATCCCCATGGGATACATAGGAACACTTGGGAATCTAGTCTTTGTTTCCAACTCAGGTTCCCCCTAATTGTATCTTTTGTTTGACCTTTTGGCCCTGACTTTCACAGGATTTCATGGGGTGGAGGTATGGGATTACGTCCTCACTCACGTTAGGTTTTCAATAACCGCACCACATACTCACAATTTAGGTGCTAGTATCTCTTCCCTCTTGTCTCGCTTGACATTAAACTGCACCCTCAGAACTACTAATGGCTTGATTCCCATCCTCATGGGATATGTAGGAACACCTAGATGTTTTGCCTTTGGTTCCGTCTTCGTATTCTCTAACATTTTTCCCCTCATCCCGATGTTTCTTCCCCTGAATTGTGTGTTGTGTGGTGTGTACCTCATCCTTATTCACATTGGATAGGCTTTATCATGCCATGTGTAGTCTGCTCTATAACCTTGTTCTTATGTGTGAATCCAAGTCATATGATGTTAAACTATACTTCATGGTCCCACATGACATTAAACTATTGTGTCATTACTACATGACTTTAAAATGCATGGGTTTGTCCTATCATACCACCCTAAACTATGACATTATCGTCCTGGCCGCATGATGAAAAACAACACTACATTGTGATGTCTTCACTCAAGGGTACATCATGTTTGGTAGCGGTTATCCACTATACCATTTTTTAAGGACTATATTTGGCTTTATTACTATAATGACTCCTATATTCCCCATCCTAGGTTTGTTTCTTCAAAAAAACACCCATCTATCCTAAAGGAAAAACAAGATCTATCAAATGACCGTCCTTTTGGTGACTGTGCTAGATCTGCATGACAATATTGTCCCTAGAATTGGTGCCTTAACATGCCACATCTATAACAAAATATGGTTTGATCCCCATAATCATGGGGTATTTACGAATTCCCACACACTTCGCCTCAGGCCCAACATAACTTTCATTTCTGGTCCCTTGACCTAAAACCTCCTCAGGGAGCACATCAAATGGAATCCTACTTTCCTCATTCATGTCATGATTTATAATTACCGCACCATTTGTTTTCATCCCTCCATTATATCTATTCTCCAAGCTCTAAGACCATAAAACTAAGATCTCTCTGTGTTCTTTCCTCAAGACGTAAAACTGCATGACATTTTCCATATCTATGTATTGATTGATCCATATCATTATGGGGTACATAAGAACACCCACAAAATTTGCCTTGGGCCTATCCTAACTTTCATTTCTGGTCCCTTGACCTAAAACCTCCCTAGGGAGAACATGGTGATATAGACTCCTTATGTCCTCATTCACGTCGGGTTTTATAATTATCGCACTATGTGCCTCCCTCCATTCTTTCCATCTATGGTCTGAGCCCTAAAACCTTAAAACTAAGATCTATGTGTGTCCTTACTACAGGACATAAAACTACATGACATTTCCCAAAACTACGTATGGCTTGATTCCCTTACTCATGGGATATGTATGAATGCTCAGACATTCTGTCTGTGGGTCCAACCCCAAGAATCTTAAATCATGCCCCTTTGTTTTCATCCCCTTAGCCCGATCATTTATGGGAATATGTGGTTTGGTGAGTACCTCTTGGGACCTCATTCACGTCAGGTTTTTCAACAACCACACCATGTGCCTTCCATGTCTTTTCCCAACCTGGTCTGAATTCCACGTCCCTAAACTAAGATCTCCCTATGGGAGCTATGCATCAGTCATGTATACTTCTCCACCCTTCACACATTCCATTAAACCAAGTCCCCTATTAGTGGTCCACTCTATGACCTTAAGTTAGACCATGCGCCCCCAGGACCCTTGTCCTTGGAAAGGGATTTGACCTCCCCTATTTGACACGTCTTGTTGGAATACTAGAATGAATTGTGTCGAAGAACCCAATGTGTGGAATCGTCACATGGACATTACCTCATTTCATGTCCACACTTCTAGAGCCCCTTATTTGGATCCTCATCTGCTTTCATGTATGAAGGGACCCCCTCTACGGTCCGGTCCCATGCCACATTGTCTGAACAACCATCTTGTGCTAACACCCCAGAAGACCACAGACGACATTTTGTGATAGGTCCTATGTTTCGAACATGGTCAGTGGTCGGCCCTCATTTTTCTATCCCCGTGCTAGGCTAACATGAAATGGAAACATGGTCAATAATTATACTTAATTTTCATATCACCATCATTATGATCCGGATCTCAGGCATATTGAATCATATCTTTCCACTCCCTTATGTTCAATTGTAATTCCATCACATATAGTTTTACACCTTTGTGCATATATGTGCATTAAGAAGGCTGGTTAGTAATAGTGGGGCATCACTCACCTAGTGTCCCATCACTCCTAGTTTTTTCCTCCCTATAATAGGGAAATCCTATCACTACTCCTTATTTCCCACAATGATATTGACCCATGTTGGACTAGTAGTTTTTGTGGAGTGTATACTGGTGTAATTGTGCCACATAGGATTTTTATCCCGCATGATGTTAAATTGTGATCCCAAAACTAGTTTGTGTTGTGTGGACTGCTTATGTCCCCATTCACCTTGGTTTTATTGCTACAAAATCACGTAATTCCTTTTTTTGGGATCTCCCCTTTCAGTCTCTATCCTACTGTATAACGTTAAACTACAAGAGTCCACATGTATTCAATTCATGACATTAAACTATAGCATTACCCTGATCAAGTTCAGGATGCCCTATGATAATTATGTGATGAATCATCTACCTCACCATAGAAGATTTCCCCAACAGCATTGCTTCTTAACCACGATGTGCTCGATAACTATGTTTGTCTTGATTCTCATCATTATGGGAAACATAGCGATGCCCATGCATTTCTCCTCGGGCCCAGCCCCAGGGTCATTAACCATTCGGGCCCCTCAGTCCTAATTATGGTCTAGTCTCTATAACCTTAAACTAAGATCCTACAGTTTGTGAAACCTGACTTTAAATTGTTGGCCTCGTTCTACAAAGTATGACCATAAAACTATGTGTAATTTCCTGGTCATATGACATTAAATTATTCCACGCATCATCCTTACAGTATGACATTAAACTACATGTCTATCATCCTCATTAGAATGATGTAAAACTATGGGCCACTCTAGGTTCTTTCCAGAGAGATCCTTTAAGGAAATAGGTATGATCCTTGTCAGGCCGATGGGACCACCTAATTTGTTTTCATCACGATGTTGTAATCTCAAGAGTGTTGGACTCCATACAAAAAAATCAATCACCCCACCCTTCATGATCCCTATTCCCTTTATTTGGACCCTCATCCACTTTCATTCCTAAGTGAACCACCTAATAGTTCGGATGATTTACCTATGGCTCATCGACTATCCTGGGCTAACATTCTGGATGACTAAAGGAAGAAATTTTGAGTTAGGCCCCGTGTTTCGAACATGGTCAGTGGTCATCCCTCATTTGTTACCCCCATTTTAGGCTAACACAATAGGGATACTGTGTTCTAAATATGTTCAATAGTTACCCATCATTTTCATGCCACCCCCATAGGGTTATGAATTTTTGTTATCTTGATTTACTCTTTCCACTCTCTTATGTTCGGATTGATTCTAACATCCCTGGTGTTACTCTGCTCGTTCACTAGAGCACATTAGAATAATGGAAATTCCACTATTTAGATAACATTATCCTCCCATCCGGACTCCCTCTTTCTTCTCAGAAATCACGATTGGTTGTTCAAGACCTATAGGACCAAATCTTGATTGAAACTCTCATATTTTGATGGAAGAATTATGTGGTCATCCCTTGTTTCTCACATCAGGCCTGACCCATGTGAGCTTAGGGATTGATCTCTAGATATTTCAAGAATGTGATGGAAATGTAGTAAACCAAAACAAATAATGGAACTCATTCATGCATCCATCATCAAAGATCAAAGAATGAAGGTACATTTAAAATCTTACATTTATTACAGCGCCCATGGATCGTCCCCTCCCATGGATCGGTTGACCTCTTCAATAGAGTGTTCCAGCACCGCCACCCTCTAGATTTTGGCAACATGGATATGTTGTCACGTGTTTAGCTCCTATTCATCTTTGGTGGTGATGGGTCATAGTTCATCAGCCTCGATCTGGGCCTGATACTCGTCATCTCATATAGTGTCTATATGTGTGGAGGCCTGCTTCATTCATTCTTTGGACTCTACTAGCTGGGCCTTCAGCTATGATATGAGCCCCTATTTTTGATTGAGAAAAGATGAATACTCCTACACCCACTCCTGCATCCATTAGATCTCATTTTTGGCCTCTTAGAGCCTCTTGATGTTCACCAATTTCCTTTACTGCCAACTTACACCAAGGCCACAATCATGCTTCTGAATCTTCTCCTCCATGAAATCTCGGATGAGAAGATGAGGGTGTTTTGCATCCATCCCTCTAGAACATATTTCTCACAACTAGGAATAAATCCTCCCCATATTTTCTATCCAGTGCACTTAGGGGGTCTCCTCAATGAAGCGGTTGATCATATTCCCTGACCGGAGAGAGACAATTTTACTATCCTCTTCATTAGAAGTCATCTTGTCATGGTCTGTAGGGTAAGCAGGTTCATATGTAGAAAAGTCCTCTAGGAACTCATCAATAGGGTCTACATCCAGTGTATGATTGGGTATGTTAGGAACCATGACATCTGATCGAACCTCATCGTTAGATTCCACCTCAATGATTTTGGGATCTGTCCTACTGACGGTCCCACCTATGATGGAAAGTGCTATAGTTTGGACATTATGGGTGTCCTCTTCCACAACCACTAGTGTTCCCCTATGTAAGGCAGTGTTTGGAGCTACAACCATCCCCACCAAGGCAGCCCATGCAATTTGAATAACTTTTCATACAAAAAGTGGATGGACATCAGTTGACCTAATCATTGAAGGACAGTTACATATTCTATAATGGAGACTTACAGAGGTCCCATAGTCAGTCTTCCTTCCAAGTTGTTGCCATTGGAACCCTGAGGTGTCACCCGCCATATATGGTTGGGAAGTTCAAAGGCTCCGGAAGGACATCCCCGGGTGTCGCGGACCTACTGTGCACGATAATCGTTGTAGCCACAGGCACAAACCACAACATTCCCACAATATCATATACTATTGGGAGGGAGCGGTTTTTGTGTATGAGGCCATCCTCCATATGTTATATGTTCTTTTAGAAGTCACAAACAACCTGGATGAAGACTACGGGGAAGTAGTTTAGGTTTTACCTCAAGGGCCTCTAAAAAATCTTCTAACCCCCTGTCTAAGTTACCAACCTCACCCTCCTCTAGAGGGCTACCTCCATCGGCTGCCTCCCCCTAGGATAACTCATCTAATTCTTCCGGTAGAGATAATCACTCTCTCAATTCGGAGAATGAAAACTTTTAAGGGTCCATTTGATCGAGGATCACCTTTTCTCAATCTTTTATTGGGTCTGGAGCACCCTGGGAGTCCATAAGGTTCTTCATCTGGACAAAGTACTTATCCCCCTCCACCTAGGATACCGCAAAGCTGACCATGATAGGACCAATCCTCAGAAAATATATCCCTATATGATTCAGATGTTTCCACATCTTGGATAGAATGAAGAATGGACTGTTAAGATCCCATATGTACCAGGACAATGGGAAGGCCGAGTTCTCATGAATGTCTATGTGGCACAGTCGCTTCCCTAGAGCCTGGGTGTGTATCCTACAGAAACCCATTGGTAGCCTCCCCTTTGGATAACCTTTCTCCTCTGGGACCGCCAGGTCCACTACTGTCACCTACCTCTTAATTGGTGTGGGTCACACCACCACTGCAGCCCCACCACCATGGGATGTCCTTGCTACCTTTCATCCCCAACCTCGAGGTTGGGTAGGCACCCCTTCACTAGCACAGATGGTCTTCTACATCAGCATTTCTCCCAGGTAGGTTTCCTCCCAACTCTTAGTGTATTCCTTCAACAGCATATAGACAACTTTGCACGGAGGTGGCTCATTTTTCATCTTCCCATCCTCCTATGTGAATATGAGCTGCATATTCCTCATCACACGTGGGTGATCCTTTTGGTACACTCCCAAGTTGACTCATGTGTTCATCCCCTTCATGCACCAGAACTGCCTTAGAAAATAGTATGGGGTACGCGGCTCACAGAGAGGCTCACGGTTGACCTGGGCGACTAGGAATCCACCTCAAAAGGCCAAGAGGTAGGAATAATGCTCTTTCATTCTGTAACTGTCATCATTGAACATATAAATTGGAAATGGTATTGGTTGGATGTTCAACTCATCCTCCTTCCAGACATGGTTCAACACCAACTATAGGGTCATCTTGGCAAGAAAACTCCCCACCGCATTTAGAATGGCCAGTTAGAAGTCTGATCCGGGAGGTAAAATTTGTTTTGGATATTCATTGATGCCCCTGAAATGAACCTCTATCCACCCATACAGAGTATGGAATAGCCCACATGTCCTCTATGGCTTCTTCCCTTCACTGATGTGTCGTATCACATTATACAACATAGCAAGCATTAGGATTCTTAGGTTTACCTACTCCCTTGTCGCCAACATGGACACCATGAAAAATGTGAATAGTTGCATTCCCATGTTCTTTTCCTTCACTTGAAGAATCCATCTATAGATAAGTGCTGAAATGAATGCCTCCAACCTAACCACCATTTTTTGCTCAATAATTACACTAAATCCCCATGTCTTCTATTGGATCTCCTCCAGAAGTCGCCAATATGAGTGCTCCTTGCCACGCTGAACCCCCTTCAGGAAGGTCTGATGCCTCACGAGAAAATTTCTATCTTCAGGGGAATTCAGGAATTGATTGAACCACTGCTTAAAGTGGACATCCCTCACTGACAACTTGTCCTCCCCCAACACTAGATCCATATGTGCCTTTTCCAGTGGCGAAATCTTCCCAGGGTACTCCCAAGTGTTCGTGACAGGGAGGAACTCGTCGTACATTTCCCCCAGTATTAGGACCCCCAATATTTGGTGCAAGCCCCCAAAGCTGATACCAACCTCCCCATGGTGAAGATGGATGGTATTGTTTCTTGAATACCACCAACTCAAAAACTCCAACATCAGCTGCATCGACTGGTAGATGTGAAATTGGAAAGACCAAGCCACCTAATACAGGACCACCTAGCTCAGCTCCACCCTGAACTCCTCGCACGTGGCACATACAGAGTTGTCCCATGCCCATTCATCTGTGAAGTTATTGCCCTGTCACTATAGTGACCCTTCCTTTATTACATTACAATTATATCATTTTTAAGATAAGAATCATAATTGTATTACACAACGAGGATCCAAATGTTTAGTTTCTCTGAAAAACTAGGACAAAACATAAACTTTTACAACATTATATGTAAACATTTATTTAATTCCTTAATCTCTAGCTTCTTATTGGAACATGACCTCTCTTTATTACCTATAGTCACATGAGGATATACATCAAAAACAGGTGAGCTAAAAGCCTAGTAAGAGGATAGATAAGAACAATATAACATGATGTGATCATAATCATAAAATAGGTATAGGATCATAAACATAAGAGGAAGCGTTAATAAAATACATGAAATGTGGAAATGCATAAAAATGAAACATCATGTTCTAGTGGTTATCTACCAGACATACATGTGAACAAATCTAGAATCTTGTTCACATATCATTTCACTTTAAATCATGAGATTCATAATTTTACCCAATGCATTGGAGCACTGTATAATTCGGGGTGCACCCATCACATCATAATATTTACATTATCATGCATGTCACTTTTAAAAATATATAAAAATTTCACTTAACATAAACCGTGGGAGAAAATCTATTTCACATAATAAAGAGTACTATCATAAAAAAAATTCCCCAAAATAAATAGGGAATATAATTCTTGACATAGAACCATTAACCATGATTGAAGAGTGAAACAATATTCCTGAAGTAAAAAAGGATGTGTTTATTTAAAGGAAGGGTTCTTTTGGAAAACATTGGGTTTTTTCACATAATCAAGTAGAGAACATGTATATACAAAAAAATGGTAGATAATGATGAATAAATTATTTTTAAGGAGAAACCATACCAAACATGGAGTGAAAGAAGGAGAACCCGAATAAAGAAGGTTGGGTTTGGTAATATCCCCTTAACTTGTATCTGAATGATTTCTTCACTTTAAAGTCCTATATAACCACATTATATTCACTAATTAACAATTCTAGAACATTTTTTACCTAAAAATGGTTCATTATGGTTTAATTAGGTTATTTTATGGGCCTTTTTATGAGTTATAGGGTTCAAATCCATTATTCGGGAATGTTCATTTTTGGGGATTTCTTGAATGGTTCAATTATATTCATAAATGGAAGTTCACGTAGAACATAGATAAACATCCAGAACTGATATTACATGTTATTAATTATATTACAATATTTTAAATGATCTTATATTGAATTACGTTATATACCATGTGGATGAACCATTAGTTAAAATTTAATGATGATAATTTGGGTTAATTCGGGTGATTTTTCAACCACAACGAGCATCTATTGTTTAATAATTTAGTAATATGAACATAAGTTTGTTCAAGAGCATTAAATAGGATATAATTCATATAATATAATATGGTTCAACCATAAAAATGGTTTTATGACTAGATCTAAATTAATTAAAGAAAATTGAAATCACATCCTCCACGATGTCGGTAATTCCACACATCTTGCACAATGTTTCTATTCCTTGAATAAGTGGGAGAGGAGAAGAAGAATGTTGATTAATTTTCCCTGAACATGAGAACATCCAGAATATGAAATATTTTTGGAGCTTTCATTCCTCTAGGAGAATAGTAGGGTAAGATACTAAAATAAAATAAAAAGAAAGGGAAGAAAAACCCATGAAATAGAAAGAGGATTACTTACCTCTTGATCTCTTCTCCTTAAGATCCTTCTTAAGGACATTAATTTTTTCTTTTGTGTTATACCAGATGGTCTAGGACATGGAGAAGATCCTTTTTATTTGTATTGGGTATAAATTAGGTAACTTTAAAGTCTTGAGAGGTGTGGGAGGAAGAGGAGAATGAGGGTTGTATTTATAGCGGGGGAGAGAAGGTATTTTACACTATTTAAATCATTATTATAATATTTTTTCTCAAGACTACGAATAATCATAATTAATTTAACCCAAGATAGTAATAATGTAATGTGAGTTTGAACCAAGTGGTTTTTCATCACTTATGATTTCATAAATAGTGTAATTAACTGATAATTTGAGTAAACAGTATTTTACCATTTTTCACTATTCATCAATAATTCCATAATTCCAGAAAAAATCACAAAAAATCACCCTAACCATTTTTCGATATGTAGAATTCCAAAATGAACTTCATTTTTTGAAAATAATTTTCTAAATATTATTAATTTAATTTTTAAATAAAACCATACTTAATTCAAAAATTAATAATTTTAATTCTCTAACTGCTTGTATATCACATTGCAAAATTAACCAAGATGTCATTATCTTAAATCATTAAGAAAATAAAATAATAATACAATTTACTATTCATTAGGGTCATGTTACAATTCATATTACTATTCATAATGGTATGTTACTATTCACTAAATAAACAAGATGGTTCCATCATACTCCAAATAACTTACTAAACACAAATGTAGATGACTGCTTTTCGAAATTCAAAACATAGTAGTTGAAAAAAAAAATTGTGATCACAGTGTATTTAGTATCATGATAAGTTATTGTGATTACTAATTTGATTAGACTATAAGGCATAATTATGAGAAGGTATTTTCATTTCAAAAACATTAAGTTGTTACATTCTTCCCCCCTTATGAAATTTCTCCCTCAAAATTATGTTTTATACAAATAGGTGAGGGTACTTCTGCTTCATCACCTCCTCCAGTTCCCAAGTTGATTTTTCAAACTTATAATTCCTCCAAAACACTTTTACAATATCGGTTATCTTGTTTTATAGAAACTTATCTCTCCAGTCCTAAATCATTACTGGGTGCTCCTCATAAGAGAGATCATCTTCCAGCTGTACCACCTATGAGTTTAGTACATGTGAGGGGTCTGGTATGTACTTCTTCAAGAGTGATAAGTGAAATGCATCATAAAATTGATCCATATTCAGTTGAAGTGGAAGCTAATAGACCATGGATCTTATGCGGTCAAGGATCTCAAAACGGAAAAATTGCCTTGGTCCTAGCTTCCCTTTCATTCCAAACCGCATGACTCTCTTTCATGATGATATTTGAAAAAAGAATTTATCCCCAACGTCAAACTCCAAGTCCCTTCGAAGGTTGTCAGCATAGCTCTTTTGCCGACTCTGAGCAGCTTTGATGTGTCTCTGGATGACTTGAACCTTCTCTGTCATCTCTTTCACAAGAGTGGGTCCAAAAATCTTACTTTCTCCAACTTTATCCCAACGATTTAGAGTTCTACATTGCTTTCCAGACATAGCATCATATGGATCCATCTAAATACTCGAGTGGAAGCTATTATTGTATAAGAACGCAACCAATGGGAGATTTTGATCCCATCTACCTTTGAATTATAAATATCATGCCCTTAGAAAGTCCTCAATCCTCTGAAAAGTCCATTTAGATTGGCCATAAGTTTGGGGTGATAGGCTGTGCTGAAATTTAATTCTTTACTAAAATCATGTTGAAGACTTCTCTAGAATTTAAATGTGAACATTGGATCATGGTTAGAGATAATTGAGAGTGGAGCACCATGAAGTCTCCCAACTTCCTTCACATATATCCTTGTAATTTGTTCAAGAAAGGATATTACCAAATAGAGCTAAAATGGTAATTCTTAGTGAGTCGGTTAACTACAACCCATATCATATTATTTCCCTTCAACATCTTCGGGAGACATATGAAAAAGTTCATATTGACATTCTCCCATTCCCACATGGGTATAAGAAAATACTGCACCATCCCTTTAAACTTTTGTCTCTCTTATTTAACTTTTTGGAATACCAAGCACCTTGAGATATATTCTGCGATCTCCTTCTTCATGTTATCCTGCCGGAAGTGTTCACGGAGATCTTGGTACATCTTGGTGCTACCAAGATGGATAGCGAATGTTGAGCTATGTGCATTGTCCAATATCTCCTTTTTTATCCTGTGTGATGAAGGAACACAAAGCCACATTCCAAACTGAATCACGTCTTCATCATCGATATGGAACTCCAGCATCTTCCCTTACTTTAATGCATTCACCTTCTTTTGTAACTCTAGATCTTTCCTTTATGCCTCTTTAATCATCTATTGGATTTATGGTTGTGAAAACATTTGGGAAAGGTAGTATGTATTCCTTTCCCTTATGATTTCCAAATCCATATTTTTCATATTCAAGATGATAAGGCCTTTCTCAATCTGTAACATGGATAAAGTAGCAGGTTTTTTTCTGCTTAGAGCATCAGCTACCTTATTCTCCTTTCCAGGATAATAGTTAAGAGAGAAATTGTATTCCTTCATTATCATTGACCATCTCCTTTGACGCATGTTGTGCTAATTTTGTGTGAATATATAGTTTATGCTCTTATGGTCAATGTATATGTCACACTTCTCAACATAAAGGTAGTGCCCCAAGATTTTCAAAGAAAAAATCATGGATGCCATCTCTAAATCATGTGTCGGTTAGTTCTGCTCATGGATCATTAACTTTCATGAGGCATAGGCTATCACATTATCAATTTTCAAGAATACACAACACTAGACATTAATTTAAGCATCATTGTATATCACAAAACTTTCACCACTCTTTGGTAATGTGAGTACCGGTGCAGTGATCAGACATCTTTTTAGCTCCTTGAATCTTCCCTCAAATTCTTCCATCCAGTCATACTTTTCCCCTTTACTTGTTAACTTAGTTAGAGGTCTTGACAATCATTATATGTTTATCATAAAACAAATATAGTAGCTAACTAATCGATGAAAACTATGGATTTCTATAACACTAGAGGGCCTGGGCCATTCCTCAATCACCATCTTTTTTAAGGTTCCATATAAATTTCCTCACTTATGATCACATGTCCCAAGAACGTGACAATATTCATCCAAAAGTCACACTTGCTGAACTTGGCATACAACTTCTCCTTTCTCAATGTCGCCAACACAAGTATTAGAAGATCTTCATGTTCCTCCTTTCTCTTGGAATAGATGATAATATCATCGATAAACACCACCAAAAAATTATGAAGGTAATTTCTAAAGACTCTATTCATCAAATCCATGAAGATTGCAGGGGAACTTGTAAGTTCAAAGGGCATCACCAAAAACTCATAGTGCGCATACCTTGTATGGAAATTAGTCTTCTGAATATCTTCCTTCTTCATATTTAGCTGATGATATCTAGAACGAAGATCCACCTTTGAGAAGTATTCAGATCCTCTTAACTGATTGAACAAATCATCCATCCATGGAAGAGCATTCTTGTTCTTTATGGTGATCTTTTTGAGTTCCCAATAATCGATACATAGCCACATTGTTCCATCCTTCTTCTTCATAAAGAGCACTGGCACATCCCAAGTTGATGAACTAGGTCATATTAACCCTTTGTCCAGATTCTCTTGCAGCTACTTATTTAACTCCTACAGTTTGATAGGAGCCATCTTATAGGGACACTTTGAGACAGGAGTAGCTTCGGGTATGGGTTCTATTGAGAACTCTACCTCATGATCCAGGGGAATTCTAGGTAACTCTTTAGGAAATACCTCATTGTATTCTATTATAATGGTAATTTCTATAAGGTTGCCACTTTCCTTTGACTCAACCATTTGGGTGAGGTATTACTCTTTATAGGGAATCAACACCCACACCATTGAAGGATTTTTCGAAGAAGATTAATGATCTTACTTTCATTTGTAAAGGATCATGGGATGGTTTGGAATATTAAAAGATGTTTCTTTTTCCTAATAGTTGATATGTTATCTATATAATGAGAGCTAATCTATACCCATTATAGAGTCTAATTCCACCAAAAAAAAGTATTACAAGATTCACTAGAAGAATCTTTCCACATACGGTAGAAGGAAAAGAGTAAAACACTTGGGTTTCACTGATTGCACCACTTGATGTTTTAATAGATATCTCTACTTTAGTGTTTCAGGGATTCAATTCTTTAGTTATATCAGACTTGAAATATATAAAGGAATGGGTAGAACCAGAATCAAATAATACTTTTTTCATTATTAAGTGAATAGGAAGTTTACTTTGTATGACTTCATTATCTTGGTCTAATTATATAGTAGTGATGGAATTATCCTTCCATTGATCCTTTCGATTTGGTTGTTGCTAGAACCGATTACCCTCGAGGGCTCGAGGTTTAGTGCACTGGATTGCATAGTTCCCTTGCTCCCTACAGTTGTAGCATTGAACCATGGGAGGTTCTCTCTTTTATTACACTACATTCTCCTTCATTTTCATATCGTTCAGTCACTCCTGAGCATGGTTTCATTATTTATGACACATGAATCATTTCCCCTTCCCTTTGAGGTAGTTCCTATGATACAAATTCTCACATTTGTTTCATGTGGGTCGTTGATTTTCATTCCACTTTTATCATTAGATCCTCCATCTTGAAACACCATCTTTCATTTCATATCAACATAGCCATGGGACCATTCTCCAAACTCCATCTCTACTTTGAAAGCACACTGAACTACTTCATTATAACTCCCAAACTCTCAAATTGTAAGATCCTTTCAATTGTGTGGCTTTAATCCACTAAATAATCTATCAATTTTTCTATCATTGTTGATAACAATACCCAAAGTGTACCTTTAAAGCCTTGGGAAATTCACTTCATAGGTTGTGGCAGATTATCCTTTTTTCTTGACCTCTATTAATTCTCCCTCCATCTTCATACGAAGAGTTCATGGGAAATACTTATTAAGAAACATGATCTTAAAGTATTCACATTCCATATCTTCAATTTCTTCTCTTGGTTTACCATTCTTAATCAAATCCCACAATTGATCAGCCTCTCCATCTAGAAGATAAATGGATAGTTTCACCATATCTATCAAGAAACAGTGAAGAACATAAAATATCTTCTCCATGGAGTTGACCCGCTGTTCCACAACTAGTGGATCAGAAGATCCACTAAACGTTGGTGGTCGTTGCTGCATAAAAACTTCAATAACAAATTTCTACCTCATTGATGAAAGAGGATGTTCCCCATTATTCTGGTTATCGGTCATAACATTAGATAGTTTGGTAAGAATTTCCATGAAGTTTTGAACTCAACATACCAAATATTTGGGGATTTCGTTCAGGCAAGCAGTGCATTGTCCCTCACATGATTTGTTGGCATGGTTTCTCCTAGTTTCACCCATTATCTAAATTATAAAAGGATAGAACAAAACATAATTCCACTAGTCATTAATAAATAACTTATTCATTTCTAAATATTAAACTAAAGTCATAATTTGTTAGGTCCCTATGTAAATCTTCATGTGATCATGTTTTTACTTAGTCTCATACTAGAGGTTTTCTCTTAGGTTCACTAATCATAATTCCCAAATTAACTAAACCTTCCCTCTAATACCCACTATAGAGCCCCTACCTTTCTTACATTACTATTACATCATTATAAATATAAACAACATAATAGTATTAAAAAGTGAGGATCCAAAGGATTAGTGTCTTTGGAAAAATAAGACATAACATAACATTTACAACATCATATATAAACATTTATTTAATTCCTACTTCCCCAGCTTCCAATTGGAACTTGTCCTCTCATAAGTACAGGTAGCTACCTAAGGATATACATAAAAATGGGGTAAGATAAAAGCCTAGTAAGAGGATAGATAAGAACAATATAACATGAAGTGATTATAATTATAAAATAGTCATAGGATCATGAACATAAGAGGAATCATTAATAAAATACATGAAATGTGGAAATGTACAAAAAATGAAACATCATGTTTTAGTTGATAACTACCACACATACTTGTGAACAAATATATCATCTTCTTCACATATAATTTAAGTTTAAATCATGATATCCATCACTTAACCCAATGCATTGGAGAGCTATTTAATTCTAGGCACACCTGTCACATTCAAACATTCATCTTGTGCTATATAATTCCAGGCGCACCTATCACATCACAATGTTAACATTATCATGCATGCCAGATTTAAAAAATATATAAAATATGAACTTAACATAACCCATGTATAGAAATTGTTTTCACATAATAAATCAAACTATCATTAACAATTTTCCCCCAAAAAAAATTGGAATATCATTATCAACATTGAACCTTTAACCACGAGTGAAGAGTGAAATAATATAACAGAAGTAAAAAGGGTGTGTTTATTTGACGGAAAAGTTATTTTGTAAAAAAACATGGAGTTTTTCAAAAAATCAAGTATAGAAAATTTATATCCAAAAAATGGTATATAATTATGAATAAATTATTCTTAAAAATAACTCATTCCAAACTTGGAGCGAAATAAGGAGAATCCCAAGAAATAGGGTTGGGTTTGAGAATTTCCACTTACCTTGTATCCGAGTGCTTTATTAACTTTAATTTCCTTTATAACCACATTATATTCATTAATTAACAATTATAGAACCTTTTTTACATGAAAATGGTTCATTGTGGTTTCATTAGGTTATTTTATGGGCCTTTGGATGATTTATTGGGTTCAAATCCATTGTTCGGGAATGTTCGTTTTTATTATTTTCTTGAACGGTTCACTTGTATTCATAAATGAAAGTTCGTGCAGAACATAGATAAACATCCAGAAATTATATTACATGTTATTAATGATATTAAATTATTATTGACAATCTTATATTTAATTATGTTATATACCATGTGGTTGAATCATTAGTTAAAATTTAATGATGATTTCTTGGGTTAATTCGGGCGATTTTTCGACCACAACGAACTTGTTTTGTTTAATCATTTAGTAATATGTACATAAGTTAGTTCAAGAACATTAAATTGGATATAATAAATAAAATATAATCTGGTTCAACCATTAAAATATTTTCTTGACCAGATCTATGGAATTAATGAAAATGGAAATCACATTGTCCACGATGTCGATATTTCGACACATCTCAGACAATGTTTTTATTCCTGGAATTAGTGGGAGAGGAGATGAAGGATGTTGATGAATTTTCCATGAACATGGGAACATATAGAATATAAAGTATTTCTAGAGTGTTCATGCATCTTGGATAATAGTAGGGGAAGATTCTATAATAAAAGAAAAGGAAAGGAAAGGAAAACACATGAAAAAGAAAAGAAAAAGGATTTCTTACCTCTTATTCTCTTCTCCTTGAGATCCTCCTTAAAGCCTTTGATGTTGGCCTTTGGATGAGACCAGTAAGACTAGGACGTGGGGAAGAGCATGGGGATGTGTATTGGGCAGAACGTAGGTAAGGCTCAAGGCTTGAGAGGTGTGGGAGGAAGGGAAGAATGAGGGAGGTATTTATAGTAGAGGAGAGGAGGTATTTTACATTAATTAAATCATTATTCTAATATCGTTTCTCAAGACTATGAATAATATTAATTTTTATGACCCCATATATTAATAATGACATGTGAGTTCGAACCAAGTGGTCTTTTATCACTTATGATGTCATAAATAGTGTATTTAACTAATAATTTGAGTATACGGTATTTTACTGTACTTTACGATTCATCAAAAATTCAAAAATTTCAATAAAAATCAAAAAAAATCACCCTAACCATTTTTCAATGTGTATAATTCATAAATGAACTCTTTTTTGAAAATAATCTTCTAAATATTAGTAATTAAATTTTTAATAAAAATCATACTTAATTAAAAAATTGAAAACATTAATTATATAAGTACTTTTATATGACATTGAAAAATTAAAAAAGTTGTCATTATCTTAAATCCTTAAGAAAATAAATAATAATACAATTTACTATTCATTAGGATCATGTTACTCTTCATATAACTATTCATAAGGGTCTGTTACTATTCACCAAAAAAAGTTGGTTCCATCAGACTCTAAATAACATACTGAACAGAAATTTAGATAACTACTTTTCAAAATTCAATACATAGTAGTGGAAAGATTATGTTTAGTGATCACACCATATTTATTATCATGATATTTTATTGTTCTTACTATGTTATTATATTAGAAGGCATAATTATATGAAGAGATTTCCATTAATAAAACATTAGGTCGTTATTGGCACAAATCCCACTCATCAGTCCACCCCTTCTTCGGGTTCCCCAAGGCTGTTTTCAGAATGGTGTGGTACATTGGGGGGGATGTCTTGGGATGAAATTCCTTCCTGTCAACGTTATTCACATAGTTATACATGAAATCATTATTTATAGATGTGAAATCCTCCCATATATGGTTGTCAGCCACCATAAACCACTGGAGCTGGACGATGTACTCCTGAACAAGTAAGTCGGCTTGTCCCTGCTCATTTTATGAATGAAAATGGCATCCCATATACTAGATCCATATAGAGGCAACCTCTTTCACATAGGGTAGTTCTTATAACTCTTCAACAACAGCTCTACTAGGGGTTCATAGTCTGAATAGCTCTGCACCTACTCCCCAATGCCCAAGTTATTCTCCATTTCTTCTCTCAAAGAAGCATGTGCAAGGACCCCCCCCCCCCCCCCAAGAAGCTTCATGACGAGACACTCCGTATTCATGTTTATGAATGTTTACCAAGATCACAGAGCTCGATATCATAGCATTATCGCGAAGCTCAATCGCAGAGACAGGTTGCAGAGCCCTGCCACAGGCCTCGCAGACACAAGCTGCAGAGCGCACACTCATATAGACAAAGGACTCGATGTGTACCATGGAGAAGAAAGGCTTGATTCACCATGTGAGATCACATAGCATGTGAAGCTTTTCAAATCGAGATCTCAGGAACGAAATTGTGAAGATGAAATAGGAAAAAAATAGAGGTTAGTATCCCCTTTTTATAGGCGACGACCCGCCTTTCTTCATGGAGCATCTAGCCATGGAGAGATTCATGGCACTCTCAAGCTGTACGGTGCCTCTCTGCATCGCAACCCTGATTCGTGATATCTCTTTTTGATTTTCCTAAAACAATTTGGTGATTGACCCTCAATCATAGGCCATATTTTCTCCTCGGCTCAAAGTTTAAGGGGGGGTTGTTGAAACCAAAATATGTGCAGAGGAAAATGACGCAAAGAGAAAACCAATTCCAAAGATGCCTCCTTGAAAAGACCAATCCTAGATCCCCTTAGCAACGCGAAATTCTCAGAGCCCCACAACATCGCGTCTAGTGTGAAGTTCAATCCCCCTTTTCAGTCGCTATAGAGTAAAGAGGTGACAGGATTCACAGTTATGACAGAATGGACTAGAAGCATCGTGCCATGGAGAGAGAAACATTGACCTCGATGAGCCTGTCGAACTTGAAGTAATCCCATGAAAGCGCCGAGAGGAGAACCCATGAGAGCTCCGCACTGAGGAGGGGATGACGGTAGACTCCGCAGTTACGACAAACTTGACGCAATCTACAGCTGTTGGGGGAGCACCATGTGGTTTCACACTGACTTTTCCCTGATTTTCGTCTCCCCTAGCCTTTAAATATCGGGCTCCCCTCAAGACCAATGGATGAATACTCTAACATTTCACCTTCTCAGCTCTCAAATCATGAAAAACTTTTTTCTCTGTGAAACCTTTAGAAAGATGATCTCTTCTTGGTAATTGAGCATTACAAAGCACCCTTCACATAGCTCAAATACAACCCCTCTTCAAGCAGGGATGCCCTTTGCGGAGCCCATGAGCCAACACAAAGGATGAAGATCTCTAAGTGGACTTGAGTCTTCACAGAGCACTCATGCTTCATGAAGTGTCTTCCCTAAACATTTGAACCACATGCTAAGGTAGGATCATTGTGCTTCTCAAAGAAAATTGCTTTACAGTGCTATGTTTTTCATGGTATCCTTGCTTCGTGAAGTCCTACACTGCAAAATCCATTTTGCTTCGCGAAGCATACCCCTTTGCAATGTTCCTCCACTACGTGGAGTATAGGATCTTCACAAGTTCCCTTATTCGGAACCCATTTTCTTCACAAACCCTTCTCCTGTAAGACCCTCCAGGATTGTATGAAGTTATTTCAAGGTCCCTTGGGTGGTTCTTTACATTGCGTTGCTTAACCTTATGCTTCTTCGCATAGGCGTGCTAAAGGCTATTGCTTCTTTGCATAGCCATGATAAGGTGGGCCCCTAATTGGATCACTCCACAATACCCCTTCACTATGTAAGTGCTAATTCCTTCCATTCCCCAAGGTTGGGTGGGTATCACTTATGTAAGTTATAGGGGTGTAGAGTGAACCTACCTCGTCCGAGCTGCGAGATCCTAAACTGCCAAGAACCATCATCCTCAGCATATGACATTAAACTGTAGCCATGCCTCGTGAATATACACGGGGTGACCCATCTCTGAAATTATCTATGCACACTCATCTCTATGGGAGTGATATCTTCCTCACATGGAATGAATTCCTCTCTGCTAAAGTGGTGTCTATCCTCGGGGAAGGGAAACCATCTCAGTGTAAGACCCTAGCCTCTCTTGCAGGAGGTAACACCCGTGTTCCTCCTCTCTTCTTTTGTGCTAATGACTAGATGAGAAATGGTCAAAGGGACCTTCGTTATCCCGCCTCTCTCCTTTTGGGATTTTTCACCATTGGGCATCTATCCTGGAGTAAGTCCAAATCTCCATCTCCCTAGTCCATTGACAATGTGTAAGCCCCTATTTCATCATTGGGCTACTAACCACATGTAAGCCCCACTCTATTCCTTGCGGGCACACCTTTCCCTACATGATCGTCTGATCTTTTCTAACTCATGATCTCACACCGATCATGAATCATGTGGGATTAGATTAAGCATTGACCCTAGCATCCTTTCAAGACCACCTTAGCATGTAATCCCTGAATTCTTATGAACTACATGTACATTGATCCTTGTCTCCTAGACAGTGTATGTTGGAATCCTCCCTAAGGGTTAATCCCAACACTTTCTTGTCTTGACCCCTTCACATCAGTTCACTTTCATCTCACATGCCGTTAAACTATATGCTTTCAAACTAAGTGGAATTTGATTCTAGTCACCTAAACAGTGTATGTATGAAGCCACCCTTAGGTTCAATCCCAACACCTACTTTCCCTGAACCCTTCACGTCAGTTCACTTTTATCCCACATGACATTAAACAATATTCTCCTGAACTACACGGAATTTAATCCATGTCTCCTGGATAGGGTAACTAGGAAGCCTCCCTATGGTTCAAGCCCATCACCCATTGGTTCTGACCACCCAACATCGGTCCACCCTCATCCTGTATGGTGTTAAACTATATGCCCCTTTTCATCAGGAAAGATGTTAAACTCTACCCATGTGAACTATGTGGACTTTGATCCCAATCTCATAGACAAGGTAGATAAGAAGCCTCCCTGAGGTCCAACCACAATCTAAGGTAATTCTTTGTGATCCCTATTCGATGGTAAGCTATTGTCACCCCAACTGATGATGATCCATTTTGTTCCCTAGACGACAGTAAGCCATTTTCACCCCAATCAATGGCAAGACGTTGTGATCTCAAGTGGACAGTAAGTCATTTTCACCCTAATCGATGGTAATCCATTATGATCTCCATTCAACGAAAGTCGGTGTCACCCCAATCGATAGTAGTCCATTGTAATCCCCAATCGACGGTAAGTCGTTGTCACTGCAATCGATGGTAAATCGTTGTGATCCTCAGTCGATGGTAAATCATTGTCACCCCAACCAGCAGTAAGTCGTTGAAGTCCCCAATCAACTGTAAGTTGTTGTCACATGAACTACATGGGCTTTATCCCTATCTCCTAGGAAAGGTATGTAGGAAGCCTCCCATAAGATCAAACCCAAACACTAGTAAAATTTGGTGTCCCCTTTGTTGGGACCCACATCTCTGGTCTATCTCAGTGGCATCAGATCAACCTGGGCTGCTAACAACGCGTAAGCCCTAGTATATCATTGATTTGTTGGACAAAGTGTACCCCCCAATTATATGCCCTTGTCATGAACTACGTGGAATTTGATTCACTGCCATGTGAATATGTAGATCGCCTCCCCTGAGGTTCAATCCCATCACTCATGTCTCATCGTGGTCTCCCCATCAATCCTATGTGTTTTGGGAAGGTCATATCGTAACCTATAGGTTCTAATTTCTCCAGATCTCATCAATGCATCCATTCTCAGGGGCCACCTCCTTAGGTTTCACATCCCCCCCCCCAAATTATGTGGACTTTGATTCCCTGCCAAAACGATACGTAGGAGGTCTCTTGGAGGATCATGTCTAAAATCACCATTGTTCTCACATGGATTCCATCTCATTCTCCATCCATTCTCAACCATCAATATCTATCACGATTCTTACCTAGGCCGCCACATCTTGGTTAAATCATGGAACCCCCTTTCTCACTGTTCCTAGAAAAAATTGGGTAACTAACCACATGTTATTCCTAGCATCAGTGTTCCCTCCTGGGGTTACACTCATATGATCCACTCTTATCAGTGTTCGGATTAGTTTGATCTATCTCTGCTATATATTAAACTCACAGAATACCCTGTGTTTGAACATGGGAAGTTGAGGAAAACCTCAGAGACAAACCTATGGCATATAATTACCCACACTCAATGAGGGATTTCTTTGGCTTCTACCCCCTAGAGAAACCCCGTCACAAGGGGAATAAACTCAGATGCATCATTGTTCCAATGCACAGACAAGCCAGTGATGTCCAACATGACTACTCCCCCAAATGAGGGTTTCTACACTATCTGGACCTCTTAGAAATATAATACAGAAGAAGCGTAATTAACCAGCATCCATGAAGACCTGACACTAGGAAGAGTTTCACAAACAACATCTTAAGTCTATAAGGGAGACCTGGACCGGGTAAAAAACTCTAAGGAGGAATCCACAGAAGGAGGAGATGGCATCCTATTATTCCATTTCGATCAAGGAGTAGACGTCTTTGAATAAGAAACAGATTCCACCCACCTTTGGAAAGCAAGAATGTCGGGCAACAGTCAGCACATTCCACCATGGATGGATGCACGCCCTGAAGAAAGCATCAAAAATAGTTGCTACACCATATTAGTGGCTATTTAGGAATAAAAATTACCTAAGGGAAATAATTACTTATTCCACATCATATTCTATGTAGTGGTACTACATAATTCATACATCTATTCTTTAAAATAATTAAATCCAAGAAATCAATATTGAAGATGAATTTGTGAATATCCAAATACTATGTGAGAAAATCATCGAGTCTTTAGAAGATATCAATGAAGACAAAGTATAAGTTTAAATGAGATTTAAGGGCATAGACTATGGAGAATTTGATCTATCAAAATTGAAATAGAAATTGCTAAATTATGAGGAGAAACTAGGGGACATTGTTCACATAGTTTGTGAGTATTTATTCTATAAAATGATAAGTGTTGAAGTATGATATTTTTTAAAGGAAGATAATACAATATTTAACCAAAAATGATTTTTCTTGTTCTACTAAGAAGGAAGATGATCATACCATGAATGCATTCTCTCATTCATGAGATAACTATTTTAAAAAAAGAGATAGGAATATCTATAGGAAATTATTTCACTGTTATCTATCTAGAAATCAATGTAATTATTGAATAAGATCCATCCTTTGGTGTTAAATAATACTATAAAAACTAAATATATTATTCAAACACAAGATAAATGAATAAATTTTGATCTACTGGTGGTTCTTATCTAAATAACACCAAGCATATTATAGTGGGAAGTGGACGATATCTTCCCATTGTGAGAGGTAGATAAAACATGCTCGAACATTGTCTATAAAATTTAGACATTGGTTATCACTACAAATTATAGTGAAAAAATCAGTGGCTCAATCAAATGTTGATCATAAAAAATATTTCACTCACATCAAGGATGAAATTTGTTAAAAGTTCTTATGTTTGGCCTCTATTTCTTATTTGTGAATAAAGTTAGGATGTGTAGAGTGATTCATGACAGAAACTAGACATAGGGGTAAAAATGTTTAAGAATAATTTTTAAAAATACAAGTACCACTAATTCATCCTCTCTTATTGGTATCCTATTTTACATGGTCTCTTAACCACTGAGTTTTAATGGTAATATATACCTAGTTGTGTTTTCTCCCCACCATGTTTTTTTCAACCCCATCCACTAGTGAATAGACTCTTGAATATTTTTAGAAATGCATAAGGTATATAGAACCTATATCAGTAACAATGGAGGATAAAAAACTAGGGAAGTTTCAAATTTGTATCAAATCACTCAATGAAAATTAATTTTTTATTCATTTTAATGAATACTACCAGTGAGGGAAAGTGGATAACTATAGTTAGTCTATATTTTCAAACATTACTGTTACATCATTTTAAAGAGAAAACAACATAAAATCATTACTAAACTAGGATCCAAGATTTTATTTCCTTATATAAATTTGGAACAAAAAAAAATTACATGATAAAATATAAAAATTATTTAATTCCATATTCTCAAGCTTCTTAGTGTCCCTCATGTACTCCATAGTGTAAGTAGTCACTTGAGGATATACATCAATTAAATGGGTGATCTAAAATACTAGTAAGAGTATAGATGAGAACCTAAATCAATATAACATTGGTGGTAAAAATCATAATCATCATAACATAATCATGATATCATCATCATAATAATGATAGGAAGAATAAGATAATGTCATGGAATATGGAAATGAAAAAATTGAAACATCATGTCTTAGTGGTCTACACTACACATAGTTGTGTTCAATGATAACATCATGTTCACACATAATATATGTGCATCATCATGAAATCATCATTATGAGAAAATATAGTATCATGTTCATGAATGTTTCGCATTACCTCATGAGATACATTACTTTACCCTATGTATTGGAGTGCTATAAAACTAAGGGTGCACTCGTGACATCATTACATTTACATAATCATGCGTACTACTTAGAAATTTTGTCAACATTTGACATTAAATAACCCATGGAAAGGAAATGGGTTTCCTGAGAATTTAATAAATCATATATTCATGAATACGATTTGGGGTTCCCATAATAAAAATATTATAACAGTCTAGGTATAAGAGTCATCATTCCTATGTACAGAAGAAACAATCTCAAGTGAAGTAAAATATTTTTCTTTATAAAGAATAGTTTTTTTGGAAAAAAATCATTGCATTTATCCCAAAATAATATTGAAAAAATGTATATACAAGAAAATAAAATTTAATAACAAATAAATTATATTTTAGTAATATTTGAAAAATATCCCCCAAAAAATAGAATGATAGAGGAGTAACCCAAGGAAAGGAAATTAGGTTTCAGAATACACATACCTTAAGTTTAAAAGAATTATTCACTTTAATATCATAGATAATAAAATTATATTAATTCATTAATATATCTATAACATTTTTTAATTATATTTTATTTATTAAAACTTTATTATGTTTGTTTCTGTCCATTTTGATGAGTTGTAGAGTTCAATTTTTTCATTCCAAGAGTGTTTGTTTTCTTGGTTTACAAGATTTGTTCACTTGTATACATGCATGAATGACCATGTAAAATGGGGATAACTATCCAGAATTCAAATTATATGTTATTAGTTAACTTAAATAAGTTTAATTGGTCTTATAAATAATTATGTTTCCAAATATGAGGATGATTCATTAGATGAAATATAAATGATAATCGTTTGGATTAATTTGGACGCTTTTTATCAAAATGAGTACATTTTGTTTAATTATTTGATATTTTATATATAAGTTAGTTATAAATCATAAAAAAGGATATATGACACTTTTTTAAATTTTATATCAACTATTATAATTATGACGCCCCAAAAATCTAAAATACAAACCATCTATTCGGTAGCGTGTATGACACACGGCACAAAGCATGTAAGGTAATATAATATATGGGTATACTATAATATATTTACTATTTCAAATAGATTATATATTTTAAAATGCATGCAAATTGAGTAATAGTGTGTTACATTCAAGAGAGACCTTCCTCGATGACTAATGTTACACACAAGACTGAGTTTTATTGAACAACAATATATTATTAAAATATAATGAGATATAAACTGGATGTTAAATTAGTAGTTATGAATAGTAATAACTAAATTATAAAAATAAGGGTTTTAAAAATATGTATTGAATTAATTGGTTACAAGTTAATTATAAATGAATATAAGAAACAATTTAATATAAAGTGAATATTTTAATAGAAAACTATATTTATGCTAAAAAGTTGTTTTACACTTAAAGATTAAATTAATTAAAATTAGTAGTGACATTAATGTAATATATATATTATATATAGTCAATCAAATATTTTTTATAATCATACAATATATTTTATATACATAAGAAATGAATAGACTCTATATTACACATAAAAGCCTATATTTTTATAAAGCCAATTTTACTGCCTTTTAATGGTGAACCCATTTTAAATATGAATTTTTAAACATTAATGGATTTAATATGTCCAAATAAACACCATATTTGAAATAAAATCATTATAATTAGTTTAGATTTAATAGATTATATTTTTCTGAAATATTTCATTTTTAATGAATAGTTAAAAAATGAATTTTCGTTCAAAACCACCTTTTCATCTAATTAATTTATAAGGAAAAATTATATTTTTAATTAGTTTTAATGTTTAATTAGATAATATTTTTATCAACTAATAAAAATTATATCATTTTAATAAATTTCACAGTGAAAGTTATCATAAAAACAAATAAACCTTTTGGATGTTTTTACTTTAAAAGCACACATTGTCGTTCGGCCTACGAGATTAAATTTAAATCAATTTCTACCCATTATATAATTGGATTTTGGATAAATTGATTCCATATTTAGAGTTAGAATAATTTATAATGTATAATGAGTCTAAATTTATTTATTTCAAAAATGATTACTAAAAGTGATTGATATTTATCTCAATGATTATGGTTAAATTAAGCTTATTAAGGGACTAACATTAACCTTAAGGCCCAAAACCCCAATAAACTTATCCAAGACCTATTTTATGGACATATTTATACCATATCCTCTCTTTGATAGAAATGTTAAAATTGTTTTATCCACATGAAACATGAAAAACGAGCATATAATTCCTTTTTCAAAATGTCACAAGAGTGTCACTCCTCCACTATAAAGAGGTCTCCTCCACTCCCACTTCATCATGCCTCTCAAGACACTTTGTATTAACTAAGATCTAACCAAATAGATCCTTAAAATATATCCCCAAATCCTTTAATCCTTTCCTTAGTAAGTAACTCATTGATGGAATACTTTTGTTATAAATCAAAACTTGTTACCTAATTAAGAGGTAACATATTTCATTATTTTTTGAGTTTTATTTCCATTATCCAATCTATAAATCCTACTTATTCCATTAATATTTATCAAAAGTAGTATAATATATATACTAGTTAGTTTTATGATATTTTTTATGTCTACACTTTTACACATCCATCTAATCGGTAACGAACATACTATATCTGTGTATGGTGAACTACTACCTCACGAAATGTTGATTGTTCATTTTTCTGTTACCACCTATCACGGTTACCATTGTGATGGAATATCTATATATGTATATGATATATATGATATTTATTATGTATATAATATTATTTAATTATTTTAGAAGACATATCTTTATACTTTCCTTTTTTGTAAAAATGATAAAATCTTTGGTGGAAGTATGGACTGTAGCCCCTTAAAGCGATGTGATTCATTTTCACTATACGTGGAACATACGAAAGATGGTTTTAATTAAAAATTTGTGATATAAATATAATATATATATATATATATATATGATATTAATGGCATAATTATCTTCCTGTATATATAATTTTCATTATTAGTTTTTTACAAACTTAAAAAAAGTGATAACGTTATTCGTTTATGTGTGAACTACTGCCTCCTCGACAGGATTCGATTAATTTAACATCTCAACAATTATATATATAATTATATATTATTAAATAATATGGTATTTATGATATAGTTTTCATTATTAAAATATATTATTCTACTTACCTTCTTTCCATATTGATCTATGAAAAATGAGAATGTTACTCTGGCATATGTACTACCTACAATCTCGATGATTGTAACGTTGATTCATTTTCCATAAACATAAATAAATATTGGTGATAAAAGTGTAATTTAGGTTTATATAAAATATTTATTTCATTATTATTATTCAGAAGATAGTATATAATGACCCCTTTGACCATAGTTGACTTACCAAAGTTGTTTTTGGTATATAAACCGAATTTGGCCAAAATTCCGGATAGAAACTTAATTGTTTAAGTAGTTGTATAAAAAAGGAAATTAGTGAAATAAAAGTAATTATAAACATGAAAAATGTTCTAAATAAATTATATAATTTACATAAATTTATTATACAGGAAGTTAAAGGACGTTCACCTGATATAAGACGCAAGGAAAGAGATTTCATCTCAATTTACATTCCATGGAGTCTTATTTGTTCTTATGCACCTCGTTTCTTTTACATGGTATATATACTTCCCCTTTCATGATATATCATGAATATTATTAATTTAATTATATTATAACATTAATTTTATTTTATTTCTTCAAGATCTTATGATTTAAAAAATTTCAAAGTGGTGTGGGACACTTTTGAATTTATAAGGATTATTTTCCTCAAAAATAATACTAATAATATATTATTGGTATATCCATTTTTTGAAATTAAGTAACCATTGTTAGATAAATCCTTTTATTATCCTAAATTTATTAATGACCATTTTCATTTATTTTTACCATTTTCCATTCATTGGTAATAAAAAAATTACAATTTTTTTTATGAAAACCCCACATTATTTCTCTCTTTAGTTGGAGAATATTTTTCTTCTAGAAACCGTATTTTATTAAAAAAATTCAAAAATTATTTTTAAAATGATTTGTAAATACATTTTTACCCTTTTTTACCAAAGATTTCAAAGGAATATTCTTGTCGTTTTCCGAACAATTCATTTTTATAACAATTTTTAAATTTAAAAAATAAATCTTTTTTACCTCATATGACATGTACAGATTTATCTATCATCATTTTTATGAAGCTTTCCTTTCAAGTATAAATGGATTATTTTTAATGAAAATTTTTCTAAAAGGGATTTTAAAAATAAAAGTACATCCAATGATTTTTCTAAACAAAATTTTGTTTTTCTCATGAATATTATTTAAGTCTTCTTTTGTTTCCAAAACAACAAAAACCCTAAAATTTTACTCTACATGGGATATGTTTTGTTTATACCATCATTTTCCTTCCTTTATATGGTTTTTATTGATTTAGAAAAGGATATTATTATCTTTCACATACTTAATCCCTTTTAGTCCCATATAAATATTCAATTTCCTAAGATCATTTTACATTGAGTTTCCTTTAAGTATCTCTATCATTTTTCATAGATATGATCATTTCTTAAACCGTATACCATTTTTTATATGGTGTCACAGTGAAATTTATTTTATTATTCTGGTAAATGTTGATAAATATGTATCTTTTATTTCATGTAGATATTTCGTAAGGAAAATTGTTAAATTGATTATTCGATATATGTGAGGAATGATTTGGATAGGTTTGAAACATGTGAGGCCCAATTATAAATATCCCTTATATACATCGGTAGTATCATGTGATGAGTTATTTGGATAGATATATTAGATGGGTTTTTTCCGGATAGTTAAATTGTCTTGTGAACGGTCTTGACAGTACTGGTTTCATGTACCTTAGAAACATGGAATCCAATAATTAATAACTTACTTCATTTAGTATCAGTTAGTATTCATCCATGAATTTTCTTTTTGAAAAATCTATAGATATATTTCATTTCAAATTATTTAGATGGCATGTGTTTTAGTTTCTTACCTTTCCATATTTATTTTTTTCCCTATCTATTTATTTGAATGTCATGTATTTCCAGTTATTACCTTTCTATATTGTTTATGCACTTCCATTTGGTTTATTGATTACATGGAATGTGTGTTAAGTATTTACATTGGAATATATAATACTCTCTTTGGTTATTTATTACTTCTACTATATTTTTTCCTTTCTGATCATATGAGATCTCCCTTATTTTGTTTCTTTCCCTAGGAATCTAATAAGTTTATAATGAAAGATATTTAGTGATTTACTAAATGTATTAGAGTTATACTCGATGTTATTTATTTAGAAAGATGAAAACATTATGTCGTAATTAGTGTATTATTTTGAAATAAATGACTCGTATATGTATCTAGTTAACCAAGACTACGAAACACTCAGTCTTTCAGGATTTGATTCCTTCAAATAATGCTAATGTAATTGATATCAGACAGTGGATCTAGGATATCTGGGGTCAATTCACCATAGTTGGTATCAAGAGAAGTTTAGTAGTAACATTGGGGACTATATTTAAGAAATCATAGGTTAGTGAACATATCCCTAAGGTATAAATTGAGTATAAGTGTATAATTACATCGAAAAAAATTTATAAGGTAGAGATTATGTGGGTCTTCCAAGAAATACATCCTTATCTGGATACTACCAGTGGGAATGGCTCTAGTATCAATGTGCCTAGAATTAAAAACTATAAAAAGTTGTTATCAGCCTGACTTGAGGTAACCTAGTATATCACAATATGCCTTACTGTGCACCTGGTCTGACACTCCTAGGGGATTCTCTTAAGATAATCCTTGTTTTAATTACAAAATAATATGAATAATTTGAATGGATAATGACACTGAATAATCATGGTCAAGCCTATGGTGTTTTAGATTGAAAATTATGATTCATGTTGTATGAATCCTATATATGATATTATGGATAAACATTAGACCAAATAAGGACCTATGTAAAAATAAAACGGATAAAGTAATTATGTATTGAGGTTGTATTGTAAACTGTAGATAATAATATATTTATTTATTAACCTAATTTCAAGGATTTCCATCATAGTTATTTTGGAAATTATATTAATATGGTTTTAAAAAAGGAAAATCTATAAGTCGGGTGACAACCAATAAAATCTGGAAAGGTCAAGGGTCTTGAACCCATTACCAGAGGATGATAAGGGTTTCTCACCAACCACTGACCTATGCAATGTCCTGTTTAATTTTTCATTATTTTTAGTTATAAAAGTTGATTAATAAATGTTAATCATGAATGAGTAATATCAATTTTGGGGATTAGAGATTAATTTATTAACCATATTGGTTTTGGAATATAGTTAAAGATTAATAGTTATACTTGTTTCTAATTTATAGGCCTTATGATCCTTTAAAAGTTTATTTTAGTGCTTCATGAATAAAAAATAATTATTATTAATTAATTTCTAGTAGTAAAGGAATGAATTTGAATTTGATAAAATCATCACCAAAATATTGGATTTTTCGTATGAAATTTAATTTGATCAAGTAGGAGTATTTCTTTATATTCTAAGGTAGTAAAATAATTACCCAATATTAGGAAAATAAATTATAAATAAAATATAGTCCTAATAACATAATTTATGTTAACCTGATGGTATTCTAAATCATCGTATATTTTTTGATTTTATGCCATCGAATTTATATTGATCATTCGCTTTTTTTCGATTGATGAACACATTCATTCCATAAATGTATTTATGATTTTCATCTAAGTATGTATCTCTAATTTCCACTAATCTTATCCTATATAGAGACCTAGTAACATGGTTTTCAATTTGAACTTTGTACTTTAATTTCACTATTTTATAGGGGTGAAAAATAAACCCTTCTCACGATGTGGGATTTCAAACGTAGAAAGTATCAAAAAAGATATCTCCATGATCATGATTAAATTATGAGGATGAAATTTAAATAAGGTGAGGATAATGTGATGGGCCAAAAATCTAAGGTAAGTACCATGTATTTGATATCATGTATGAAATGGGAAACCAAGCATGTAAAGTAATATTATATCTGGGTACTTTATAATATATTTACATTTTAAAATAACTTTTATATATTTAAATTCATGCAACTCCGAGTTATTGTTTGTTACACACAAGAGCAACCTTTGTCGATGGATTGCGTTGGAGGCAAGACCAAGCTTTATAGATCAAAAATATATTATTAAAATATAATGAGATATAAATTAACCATTAAATTATTAGTTATGAATTTCGAAAACTAACTTATGAAAATATAGAATTAATTAATATATTAAAAACTAATTAGAAATGAATATAAGAAGCAATTGAATATATAGTGAATATTTTTATTGAAAGCTTTTTTTGTGCTAAAAACGTTATTTCATGCTAAATAATTAAATTAATTACAATTAGAAAATCATATTAATGTAATAAAGATAATACATATTCAATAAAATATTTTTTATATTCATTTATTAGTTTTTATAGACATAAGATAATAACAAACTCTATTTTTCATATAAAAACGTATATTTTTATAAAGGTAATTTTACTGCCATTTAATAGAGAACCTATGTTAAATCTTCATTTTGAGACATTAATTGATATGATATGTCAAACTAAACTTCATATTTAAAATATAAACATTATAATTTGGTTAGGGTGAATTTTTTATATTTTTCTAAAACAATTTCTTTTTTAAAGAATAGTTAAAATTATTGAATTTTAGTTCAAAACTATTTTTCCATATAATTTATTTATAAAGATAAATTAATTTTTTAAATTTCTTTTAAAATTTAATTAGATTATATTTATATCAATTAATAAAAAAAAATTAAATTTTAATCTATTTCATATTGAAACTGATTGTAAAAACATTGCAATCTTTCAGACGTGTTTACTTTAAGAACTCGCATTGTTGTCCCCCCTACGGGATTAAATTTAAATCAATTTTTCCCCCTTCTATGATTTTAATATTTTAATATAAATTCCATATCTATAATAAATATAATTTATAATTACAAATAAGACCATTTTCTTAACAAAAACTTAGTGAAAGTGATTTAATTCAATTAAAACGCTTAATGTTAAATTAAGTTTATTAAGGGACAAAACCTTAACCATATAGCCCAAAACAACCTATAAAAATCTATAAGAAAACATTTATAGAAATATTTAGACCCTATAATATATTTTATATAAATTTTACCATTATGGTATCCACTTTCAACATGAAAAATGTGCATGAAATTCTTTTGTCAAAATATTAGAATAGGGTCACTACACCTCCACTCTAAGAAAGCCTCCTCTCCTCTCACTTACTCACACCTCTCAAGAAACATTTTCTCAACCTAGATCTACCAAAATAGATCCTAAACATATCAACCCTAAAAATATAATTCTTAATTTGGTTATAAAGAAATCCAAGGAATCCTTTTAGTACAAACCAAAAGTAGTTACCTGATTAAGATGTAACAACTTTCCTTAAGCTCTTTAGATTTATTTCCATTATCTAGTAACTAAACACTCTTTATTACATGATTTTATCGCAAAATAGTATACTCTATATAGTTTTATGTTTTTAAGAAAAATTTTATACCTACACTTACACAAACACCCATCTAATGGGTAACAAACATATTGATTCTGTGTACGAAGAACTGTTGCCTCACGAAATGTTGATCATTCACTTTTTCTCTACCAACTATCATGGTTTCCATTATGATGTAAAATATATTTATATATGATATGTATGATATTTTTTATGTATTTAATCTTATTTAATTATTTTACAAGGAATATATTTATATAATCCATTATTTATAAAAATAATAACATCATTTTTGGATGTTTGGACTACCACGCCCTCAAAGAGATGTGATTCGTTCACACTATACATGGAACATATAAAAGATGGTTTTAATTAAAAATTTGTGAAATAAAAAACATATATATGATATTCCATACATAATTACCTTTATTTAAATATAATATATATATATATATCATTTTCTATATTAATTCTTCACACACACTAAAAAAGTGATAATCTCATTTGTAGACGTGTATACTACTGCATCCTCGACATGATGTGATTCATATTACATCACAATAATTCTATATATATAGAATCCTGCCGTTTTTTCCACATAAACTTTCATTATATTATACAAAACTGGGGATCTTTAAGGATTAGTGTCTTGGAAACCAAGAACATAATACATGATACAAAAAAACATTCTTCTTAAACACTTGAAAGGCTTATCCTTATTTTCATCCTAGGTTCATTACTGCATTTCATAACCTCGGTACATACATCAAAAAAAAGGGTGAGCAGAAGGCCCAGTAAGGGAAACAAGGGAAACATTTAACATGTGAGCTTGAGATACATCAATAAAGTCATGAAAAGAACTTTAAGGCATGGGAATGAAATCACAAGGCATATCATAATAAAAATAACGTATTTCATAACTTGCATATGTGGCTACAACATTTAACAAATAAAATCATTTCAGTTTCACCAAGGTCCATCCCCATGGTGTCAATAAAAATTATCAAGGTTATTCACAAGGGTATCAGTCTAAATAGTCATATCTAGAGATGAAGTCTTTTCCCAATGCATTGGAGTGCTATTAGGGCGCACCCTTAAATTTGCCTTTATTATCATGTGAGCCACATATATCATCATAAATCATTTCATAAACAACCCATATATCATAAAATAAATGGGTTTCATTTCATAATCATAACGTTTTAAAAACTGCTTTAAAGACATGATCTTTATGTCACTTTAAACCCACCGAAAGGGAAAGAGGGTCTCATGTATTTAAATACAAGAATTTAAAATAGAAAATTTTGGTATATATGTGAATACCCCTTTAGAAGAAAGAGCATTGAGTTTTCACTTAATAAAATAAATTAATTTGAGAATAAGAGAGAGACATTTTGGGATGAAAATTCTTTAGTATAACGGCTATGTTACGAGGTTTTAGAAAACATAGAAAAGATAGGGGACATGGGTAACCCACTCATAAATGATCAAAAAAAAGTAGAAAGACAGAATACAAAGGATTTAAGAACATGGTAATGAATTTTTAAAGACATATCATATGAAATGAAGAACATGAAAAGAGGAAAAAAAATAAGATTTCTCTTATGAAAATTCGGCAGCCTAACAACGTCACTTAAACTTCATAAAAATGAATTGACGAGATCAAATAGGGTCTCTCATCATTTGAACATAAAAGATCAGTATTATAGATATAGATATAATAACCCAACAAAATAAAAAGTAACTTGAAAGGCTTGACAACAAAATAGAACTTGAAAATAAGAAGGGTGAAAAAATCCCTTAAAAATTCGGCAGCCTAACGGCGTCACATAAACGTCAAAAAAAATGAATTGGTGAGATCAAATAGGGTCTCTCATCATATGAACATAAAATATAAGTATGATAGATATATATATCATACCCCAACATAATAAAAAGTAACTTGAAATACTTTACAAGAAAATAGAACTTGAAAATGACAAGGGTGAAAGAATCCCTTAAAAATTCGGCAGCCTAATGGCGTCACTTAAACATCAAAAAAATGAATTGACAAGATAAAATATGTTCTCTAATCATATGAACATAAAAGATCCATATGACAGATATAGAGATCATACCCCAGCATAATAAAAAAAACATGAAAGACTTGACAAGAAAATAGAACTTGAAAATGAGAAGGGTGAAAGAATCTGTTACAAAAATTTCGGTAGCCTAACGATGCCACTTAAACATTCATAAAACGAAATTATGAGAGTAAGAGGGGATATCTCATCATATAAACATGAAAGGGACAGTAGTATGAATATAAAACAACATCCTCCTACATAAGAACAAGGAGCATAAAATAAATGACAAAAAAGAGAGTAATTGGAAAGAAAGAGAGAGGTGGGATCCCTTACCTTAAAATGTAACTCTTAAAACTCAAAGGTTGGAACCTTTAGGGCTTGCGGCACCTTGGGAGGACTCCATGGTAGGTAATGAGACCAGATCTTCGTTTGGGGAGAGTTGGGAGTCGAATGGATGAGTGTATGGCTTGGTATTTATAGGGAAAGTGAGGGGACAAGGCATTAATGGCCAAGGGACACCTCATTGGTGGTTTTGGCAACTCCATGGGCTTGCCCGTGGTATTTTCCCATGGTATTGGCCACATGGATCCCCCCATACAATAATTCATCACCTTTGGTCGGCCAACCCTTAAAATATCTCATGACATCATCATGACACAGTTATGATTTCATTAAACATACTGAAACCCTAAAACTGTATTTTCACTATTTATCGAAAAATTCAACTTTCTCAGAAAAAACCAAAAATTTCACCTTAACCTAATATCGATGCTATGATTTCAAAAATGAACTCCGTTTTATAAAAATAATTTTCTAACTATTTTTAATTTAATTTTTAAATAAATACACTATTCACTGAAAATTCATTTTTCTAAGAAAAATCCCCAAAAATTACCTTAACATAATATCGATGATCTGAGTTCAAAAATGAAATCCATTTTATAAAAATAATTTTCTAATTATTTTTAATTTAATTTTTAATTAAAAAACACTATTCACCTGAAAAAACTAATACTTGACTAATAATTTATGAAACCGTTATTTAACCATTTTATTGAATCACATTACATAATCAAGGTGCCTAGATTATATTAATACTTTCTTTAAGTGAGATTACTAATCCATTTGGTCACATTACTAATCCTAAGCATAAAATCACTATTCATAATTTACTATTCATAAAAAATTAAGTTGATCTCATTAAACTCTAAATTTTGTACTGAATATAATTTTAGAAGACCATTTTTCGAAAATCATTACAAATTTTTAATTATTTAAGGTTTACATAACCATTTTTAAAATATCCTTTCTCTAAAATTCATCAAAAATATGCATACTATATTTATCTGGACATTTGAAAATTCATAAACTTCATCGTACGAAGAAATCAAAATTTTTATTTAAAACAAAGGATTGCACAAGACAGTTATGGTCTTCTTACATAGCCCCTTATCACACCAGCATAGGACCTAAGTGTAAGGTGTGCTAAGATGAGAGAATCCGAGGGAGGCTCAGCCAACATCGCACGAGTAGTAATTTCTATCAGTTTGAAGTTCTTGCGAAGGTGATTCCATTATAGCTTCACACGATGAAGTTCGGCTTGGGTTTGGTCCTGATCAATGCCCAATGGTGCTACCTCCTTACCAAGTTCCGTTAGATGGGCTTCGATTGGCCCGAGACTACTGGATGAGGCCTTCTAATCTCCTTTCTATATTAATTAACCTAGGTCACTTGTATTTGGAGACAAAAGTTGCAACATTCATTTTTCAACGGTCATACTGACTAACGGTCATAAATTAGTCAAAACCCAACAGTCTCATGTTAATTATACTCATGTTATCAAATGAAACAGTTTTGTTGAGTATGAAAAAATAAAATAACACACAAAATTATGAAACAAGATTTATTCAAAATTTTGGGTCGTTACAATCTTCCCCCCTTAAGAAATTGTGTCCCCCAATTTTTGAAATTGGGTTTTGAAATTTCATTGAAAGTCCCACATCGGAAAAAGATTCAGTAACACTATTACTTTCAAAGAAATAAAAGGAAGTACAAAGGCCACCTAAGTTAACCCATACTAGGATTCCATGTATGAAAACATGGATATGGAAGAAAAAAAAGGGTCATGTTCTGAGAGAGAGTGATAGAAAACATGATTAGGAGAAAGTTAACCACAAGACAATCACAAACTTATGATGTCTGTAAACGGTCATTGATTACCCAGTAGGATGCTTAAACCAACAACGTTTTTGTTTTACGTTCCTTTTAATAATTTTGAGGAATTCATTTACTACATAGAATAAAAACATAAGGAAATATACCTACCCTCCCGTAGCGTTTCATCCTTTAATATGTTTCTACCAAAATTAATATTTTCTCCAAACGATGGGCATTCAAAACTACTTGGTCTCATCAAAGCACAAGAATCATCTTGTAGAGAATCACATAATCCACCAAAGATTAACTATCTATTTCTTATATCATTAAACATTATCCCAAAAATAGAAAGGGTAAGATAAAACGACTCTTCTAAAAGAAAGAACCCTAGAGGAAGGGAAACTACTTTAAATCATCAAAGTTCCATGGCACTACCCAATGTTCATCATAGACCATTCCATAAATAATTGTTCTTAAAATTCCTCAAAATAATCCAAACTAGTATTGAAACCCAAATACAAGAAGGACTTGATAACATAGTCTTCCAAAATAAACTTCATTGTTCATCGCCAAACCACATCAACCACTCCTAACATCTTATAAAAAAAGTAGCTAACCTAATCATATTTTACCCACGATAGGTTAATAATTTCTATAAGTAACCTAAATTACTATAATTCCACCTTAAATTCATCAATTCTTCAAAATATAAGTCAACCTTTACTCCTCAATGAAAATACCGTAGTAATCTATTTACCTCGATCATATAGGGTCCCCAAAATAGTGAAAGTCTTCCAAAAAAATAATCATCTTTTAATCCCCTAATCATCTTTGTCATATTAATACATAAATCATTGCATTTCCTATCACATTGGTTATTGGGACATGTTCTTCCATTTCCCACCATTATCTAAGAAAAGAAAGTACAATTAGGGGATTAAATACTTAGCCAATAATCATGAAAAGGAAATTAAACCATATAATGATAACTTGTAGAAGAAAAGTATACCCTAACATGTGATCCCCTAGGTTTAAAACTAGGTTATCCATGATCATATATTATTATGTAAATCTTTATTTTTTTTATGTTTGTTCCTTTAATAATGGTTCATACTATGCTTATGAATTTCCCAAATCATATCCCCCGGGAGTGTTGTAACCAAAAGTGAACTAAGGCCCGTTGTCGTGTACCAGTTCCCGTTTGAGTCTAGCTAAAAGTGGTGTTTTCGGGTTTTACCTCTATGTACATATGTGCCAGAGCCACCTCTACCTTCTCGTATCCAGACAGGGATGTATTTTCTTGGAAACCCCTTACTCAATACTCACCAAAATACCAGGAAGATTTACTATATATAAACTTTTCTATAGGCTTCTTACTAAATTTTTCATATCCTAATATCCATAAATAACTAAACCATCCTTTGATACGAACTATATCATCCTACCTTTTTGTCACATAAACATTCATTACATTATACTAAACTGAGGATCTTTAAGGTTTTGTGTCTTTGAAACCATTAACTTAATACATGAAACAAAAAAAACATTCTTCTTAAACACTTGAAAGGATTCTCCTTATGTTCATCATAGGTTCATTACTGCCTCTCATAACTTGGGTACATACATCAAAAGAAAGGGTGAGCAGAAGGCCCAGTAAGGGAAACAAGGGAAACATTTAACATGTGAACTTGAGATACATCAATAAAGTCATAAAAAGAACTTTAAGGCATGGGAATGAAATCATGAGGCATATCATAATAAAAATAATTTATTTCATAACTTCAAGATGTGACTACTATATTTAACAAATACAATCATTTCTGTTTCACCATGGTCCATCCCCAAGGTGTCAATAAAAATTACCAAGGTTATTCACCAGGGTATCAGTCTAAATGGTCATCTCTAGAGATTAATTTTTTACCCAATGCATTGGAGCTCTATCAGGGCGCACCCTTAAATTCGCATTTATTATCATGTGAACCACATATATCATCATCAATAATTTCATAAACAACCCATATTGCATAAAAGAAATGGGTTTCATTTCATAATTATAATGTTTTAAAAATTGCTTTAAAGACATGATCTTTATGTCACTTTAAACCCACAGAAAGGGAAAGTGGGTATCATTTATGTAAATACAATAATTTAAAATAGAAAATTTTGGTATATATGTGAATACCCCTTTAGAAGAAAGAGCTTTGAGTATTAACTTAATAAAATAAATGAATTTGAGAATAAGATATAGACATTTTGAGAAGGGTATTCTACAACATAACAGCTATGTTACGAGGTTTTAGAAAACATTGAAAAGAGACGGGACATGGTTCACCCACTCATAAATGATACATAAAACAGTAGGGGGACATAATGAAAAGGATTTAAGAATATGGTAATGAATTTTGAAAGATATACCATATTAAATGATGAACATTAAAGGAGGACAAAAATAATATTTCTCTAATGAAAATTCTGCAGCCTAACGGCGTCACTTAAACTTCATAAAAATGAATTGATGAGATCAAATAGGGTCTCTCATAATTTGAACATAAATGATCAGTATGATAGATATAGATATCATTCCCCAACATAATAAAAAGGAACTTGAAAGACTTGACAAGAAAATAGAACTTGAAAATGAGAAGGGTGAAATAGTCCCTTAAAAATTCGGCAGCCTAACAGCTTCACTTAAACATCAAAAAAATGAAATGACAAGATCAAATAGGGTCTCTCATCATATGAACATAAAATATCAGTATGATAGATATATATATCATACCCCAAAATACTAAAAAGGAACTTTAAAGACATGACAAGAAAATAGAACATGAAAATGAGAAGGGTTAAAGAATCCCTTACAAATTCGGCAGCCTAATGGCGTCACTTAAACTTCAAAAAAATGAATTAACGAGATCAAATAGGGTATCTCATCATATTAACATAAAATATCAGTATTAAAGAAATAGATATCATACCCCATTATAATAAAAAGGAACTTGAAATACTTGACAAGAAAATATAACTTGAAAATGAGAAAGGTGAAAGAATCTGTTACAAAACATTTTGCAGCCTAACGACACCACTTAAACATTCATAAAATGAAATGATGAGAGTAAGAGGGGATCTATCATCATATGAACAAGAAACAGACAGTAGGATGAATATAAAATAACATCCTCCACCATAAGAACATGGAGCATAAAATAAATGACATAAAAGAGAGTACTTGGAAAAAAAGAGATAGGTAGCATCCCTTACCTTAAAACGTAACTCTTAAAACTCAATGGTTGGCAACTTGAGGGCTTGGGGGAACCTTGGGAGGACTCCATGGGAGGTAATGAAACCATATCATCACTGTGGGAGAGTTGGGAGTCGAATGGATGATAGGATGGCTTGGTATTTATAGGGAATGTGAGGGGACAAGGCATTAATGACCAAGGGGCACCTCATTGGGGGTTTTGGAAAATACATGGGCTTTCGCATGGTATTTCCCCATGGTATTGGCCACATGGGTCCCCCAATACAATAATTCATCACCTTTGGTTGTCCAACCCTTAAAATATCTCACGACATCATCATCACATAGTTATGATGTCATTAAACATAACGAAACCCTAAAACTGTATTTTCACTATTCATCGAAAAATTCAACTTTCTCAGAAAAATCCCAAAATTTTACCTTAACCAAATATTGATTCTCTGATTTCAAAAATGAAATCCAATTTATAAAAATATTTTTTTAAATATTTTTAATTTACTTTTTAAATAAATACACTATTCATCGAAAATTCATTTTTCTCTGAAAAATCCCCAAAAATTACCTAACATAATATTGATGCTCTGAGTTCAAAAATGAAATCCATTTTTTAAAAATATTTTTATAAATATTTTTAATTTAATTTTTAATTAATAAACACTATTCACTTAAAAAAACTAATACTTGACTAATAATTTATGAAACCGTTATTTAACCATTTTATTGAATCACATTACTTAATCAAGGTGCCTAGATTATATTAATACTTTCTTTAAATGAGATTACTAATCCATTTGGTCACATTACTAATCCTAAGCATAAAATCACTATTCATAATTTACTATTCATAAAAATTAATTTGATCTTATTAGACTCTAAATTTCATACTGAACATAACTGTAAAAGACCATTTTTTGAAAATCATTACACATTTTTAATTATTTAAGGTTTACATAAACATTTTTAAAATATCCTTTCTCTAAAATTCATCAAAAATATGCATACTATATTTATCAGGATATTTGAAAATTTATAAACTTCATCAGAAGAAGAAATAAAAAATTTTATTTAAAACAAAGGATTACACAAGGCAGTTACGGTCTCCTTACATAGCCCCTTATCACACCAGCATAGGACCTATGTGTTAGGTGTGCTAAGGTGAGAGAATCTGTGGGAGGCTTCGCCAACATCGCACGAGTAGTAATTTCTATCAGTTTGAACTTCTCGCGAAGGAGATTCCATTCTAGCTTCACGCGATGAAGTTCGGCTTGGGTTTGGTCCAGAGCAAAGCCCAGTGGTGCTACCTCTTTCCCAAGTTCCGTTACATGGGCTTCGATTGGCCCGAGACTTCTGGATGAGGCCATCGAATCTTTTTTCTATATTAATTAACCAAGGTCACTTGTATTTAGAGACAAAAGTTGCAACATTCAGTTTTCAACGGTCATACTGACTAACGGTCATATAATAGTCAAAACCCAACAGTATAAATTTAATTAAACTCATGTTATCACTTGAAACAGTTTTGTTGAGTATGAAAAAATAAATAACACACAAAATTAGGAAACAAGATTTATTCAAAATTTCGAGTTGTTACAATATATAAGTATATATGATTAAATAATATGGTAGTTATTATATAATGATCAATATGGAAGGATATTAATCTACTTACTTTCTTTCCATAGTAATCATTGAAAAATGAGAATGTTACTCATACATATGTACGACATATTGTCTCCATAATTGTAACATTAATTCACTTTTCATAACCATATATAATTATTAGTTCTAAATGTATAATTTCTGTATAAATTTAATAAATATTTAATATTTATTATTCAATATATGTTATATAATGAACCCTTTGACAATAGTTGACCTACCAAAGATCATTTGAGCATATAAACCGAATTTAGTCAAAACACCTCATATAAACAAAATTTTATAGGTAGTTTTACACAACATGGTCATAAGTGAAATAAAAGTATTTATAAACATGAAAATGTTTCTCATGAATGTAGATAATTGTCGTAATTTTTATATATTAAGTTAATGGTTGTTCTCCGGAAAGGCAATACATATAATGGATTTCATCTCCAATTACATTCCATTGAGAATTATTTGTTTTTATGCACCATTTTTATTTTAAATGGTGTATATACTAACATTTATCATTATATATCATGAATCTATTTACTCTAATGATATTAATACATTAATTTTATTTTATTCCTTCCTAATTAGTATAATTTAAAATGTTTTAATGTTGTATGGGACACTTTATAATTTTTAAAAATTATTTAACTCAAAAATTATAATAATAATATTTCTATGGTATTTATATTTGAGGAAATTAAATAACCATTTTTCAATAAAACATGTTTTCTCCTCTAGTTTTTCATGACCATTTTCATGTATCTGTACCACTTTTTCCACTCATTTGTACTCAAAATGTTTTTAAGAAAACTGAACTTCTTTTTCTCTATTTAGTCGGAGAACATGTTTTCATTTAAAGACCATGTTTTAATAAAATTATTTGAAAATTTTTTTTAAAATGATTTGGTAAATAAATTTTTACCCATATTTTTCTTTTTCCAATCTTTTTAAAAGGAATCTTTTTGTCGCTTTCTGAACAAGGAACTTTTCTGACCCTTTTTACCTTGAAAATAGAATGTTTTTCTTACCTCATATGAAATGTAAGGATTTATCCGCCATAATTTCTTTAGATATACCCCTGAAATTTGAAAAGTTTTTTTTTAATATAATTTTTTGTAAAAGAGATTTAAAAAAATAAAACTATTTTCAAATGGTTTTTCAAAAAAAATTATTTTCCTCAAGAATATTTTTGAAGTCTTTTTTTATTTCATCATCAACAAGAATCCTATATTTTTACTCCACTTGGAATATGTTGTGTTGATACCATCTGTATACTTCCTCTAAGTGGTTTTTGATTTATTTGAAAAAGCATGGTATTCACATTCACTTACTTGAGTCCTTTTAGTCCCCTTGAAATATTCAGTTTCATATGATCATTTGACTTAAATTTCCCTTAAGCATCATTATCAATTTTTATGGATCTAATCATTACAAAAATCATAAACCATTTTTCATACCGTGTTATATTGAATGTTATTTGATTATTTGGGGAAATGATGATATATCTATATCTTCTATTTAATAAATATATTTGATAAGGCAAATTGTTAAATTGATTATTTGACATATGAGGAATTATTTGGATAAGTATGACACGGGTGGGGCCCAATTTTTGATAGAACCTCGATGTATCGTTAGTCTCATGAAATGAGTTAGTTGGCTAGTCTCTTTAGATTGATTTTTACCCGATAGCTACACTATCTTGTGAAATGTCTTGACAGTACTTGTTCCTTGTACCTTAAAAACTTGGTGTCCAATAATTATGCACTTCCCTCATTTAGTTTCGGTTATTATTTATCCATGATATTTTGCGTCGAAATGTCTATGGATACATTACATTTTTAGTTATTTATATGGGATGTGTTTCAATTTCTTACCTTTCCATATTCATTTTTCCTTATCTAGTTAAGTTAATAGAATGTGTTTCGAGTTATTACCATTACATATTGTTTATTAACTCCCATTCAGTCTATTGATTACATGGAATGTGTGTTCATTATTTACCTTATCATGCTGACTATTCTCATCAAATATTTATTTCTTCAAATATATTTCTCTCTTACTGAGAATTTGAGATCACCCTAATTAGGATTCTTTCCCCATGAATCCAAGAAACATAAAATGAAAGATATGTATGGATTTACTGGATAGATTATAGTTATCCCCAATATTATTTATTTATAAAGAAGAATAAAATTATATTATAATTAGTGTATTGATTTGTAAAAAAATTATTGGGTATGTATCTGGTTAACCAAGACTACTAAACTCTCGGTTCATTGGGATTTGATTCCTTATAATCATGATAAATTAATAGATAGTAGATACTGACTCTAGGATATCTAGGGTTAGGTCAATAAAATAATGATTTTATGACCTGCCTTGGATGTGGAAAAAGAAAAAGAAAATTCATTATCCACAATGGTGGTAAATTGACACATCATGCCTGATGATTTCATTTTTTTAAAATAAAAGTGAGAGGATAAGAGGTTTGATGAAGAATTCGTACATTTACATAATAAGATTACAGAATATATAAGATACTAAATTTATCATCAACTCTATTAAGGGGTGATGAGGATAGAATAATAGAGAAAGTAAATTGAAAAAAAATAAAGGAAAATGAAATATGATTTTACCTCATAAATTCTTCTCCTTGGGGACCTCCTTAGAAAAATTGGTTTTGGTCTTTTGTTGATACCCACAACTCCTAAACGTGGGAGAGAGGATTAGGAAGATGATTGGGTATAAATTGGATAAGCATAAAATATTTTGGAGTTTTGAGGAGGATAGATGGAAAGGGTGGTATTTATAAGGGAGGATAGGGGTGTTTTTGATTATTTTATTCATTGGTTTATTATTGTTTGCTCAAGACTAAAAATATTTTGATCCTTATCACAAAATATATTAAATAAATAATGTGTATTCGATATTATTGGTGATTACATCATCTATTATTAAATAAATAGTGATTCTAACTTATACTATTTTATGTCGTAAATTACTATATTTCACTATTCACTAAAAATTCAACTTTTTTAGAAAAACATAAAAAATTTCTCCCTAACCACTCTTTGATGTGTAGAATTCAAAAATTAAATCCATTTTATAATCATAATTTTATAAATATGATAACATTTATTTTAAATTAAAATCAACATTTACTTGGAAAATATCAATTTTAAAATTATAACTGAATTTATAACATTTTGAAAAAATAATTAAGGTCTCAAAAATTTATATTATAATCATAAAAAAAAATCTTAATCATTGAAACTATTTTATGAAATTAATTTTCTATTAAGTCATTATATTAATTATAAAAATTAAAATTAACAATTATGATTTATATAAATACCAACAATTAATTAATAATTTTTAATACATTTATTTACTTATAAAATGATATAATTATATCATATTATAATTTATAAAATGCCTACATTTTATATATAGTTTCGATGATAAGGTTACTATTCTATTGGCCAAATTACTATTCTTAATGGTCACAGTACTATTCCAAAATTTAAGCTATTATTCCATCAGTATATGTTCTTTAATTTATAGAAATACATATTATTTCATTCATCCATCATTTATAAATTTCGTATTATGTTTCCAATGTTATTTTTTATGGTTTATAATAAATGACATAATTATAATTAGGGAATTTCTATTGATTAAATTTTGGTTCGTTAAATTCTCCCCCTATTAAATTTCACCCAAGAGATTTCCATTTACATTCTTAGTTGAAAATAGGTGAGGGTACATCTCCTTCACTACTTCCTCCAGTCCCAATATTACTTCTTCATACTTATTGTTTCACTATAGTAATTTGACCAGGTTAGTAGTCTCTGTTGTCCCAAATTTTCACTAGCTAATCTTTGTAAGAGTTATCATGTTTCGATTGTATCTCCTATAGATTAAGTAAATGTGAGGGATCTGGTAATTAATTCATCAAGAGGGATACATTGAATATGTTAGGTACTTGATACATGGTTGGTGGAAGTGCTCTTTGGTTGGCCACAACCCCTACATAATAAAGAATCTCAAAGTGGCCAATGCACCTAGGACTTAGCTTTCCCTTTTTCCCAAATCTCATGATTATTTTACTTAGAGATATGTCTAGAAATAACATGTCTCCAAATTCAAACTATATGCCTCATAAACGAGTGTCTTTATATATCTTCTATCAACTTTTGGATTCCTTAATGTGATGGTGAATGGTTTTCCTCTTTTCTATAATTTTTAGACCTTTTCAAGTCCTAGAGGCATAACTTCACCGACTTCATCTCATCTTGTCAGTGTTCTGTATATTTTCCCATTAATGGATTCATATGGAACCATTTGGATGCTCGAGTAGAATATTTTTTTGTAAGATAACTAAACCATAGGTTTATGTTGGTCCCATCCTCATTTTAAATCCATAGAACATAATCTCAACATTTCATCCAATACCTAAATTGTTCGATCATATTGGCCATCAATTTGAGGATGATAAGTCATATTAATGTTTAGTTCAGTAATTGGGGCATGCTAGATAATTTTCTAGTATATGGAGGTTAATCTTGGATCCTGATCGAATACAATCAATAGTGGTACTCTTGGTAGCCATAATATAACAACCCTGCTTTTTATTATACATTTAAACCAGATTTATTACATAAAATATTTACTTGATACAACATAGAATATTGAGTGGTATAGTGTATTTTGGGCATAAGAACATTACATAGTTTCTCATAACATAAAACACATAACATATTTATTAAAAACATCCTTTACAAGTCCACTACATTCTCTCATACTTAGCATTGCATGGGATAACCTGAGGACATGCATATGAAAAGGGACATCTATAAAGCCTATTAAGTGAATAAACATGGAATAACATGAGGAATATAATACATTTTAGACAATAGTAATATCAATGGATCACAAGAGAAACATGAACATAAAGGATGATAAATCATGATAATCATAACATGGAAATGTGGCAACAACACTTAACATAGAATTTGCATGAGAAAAGGCTCATTGCACATGGAGCATGAGTAAACCCTCATTTCACATGAAGCATGAGTAAAACCCTGTTTCACTCGAATTATCATTTTTCAAAACCATTGAAAAATATGTATCATGATACTATACTTTACCCACTGCATTGGAGTGCTATCAGTGCACACCCTTCTTAAACATTTCATTTCATGCATAAGTGTGCCACATAGATCATACAACATGGAACCAATAATAATCATTTATTCCATGATAAATGGATGTGCCATAAATAAATTAATCTTTATAATCTATAAGTTAATGTTCATAAAGTTTAATACCCTGGATAGAGAAATGTACATTGTATTCACTACACAATAACATTGGCTTAGAAAATCATAGTGCAATTTTGACTGCATAACAGCATGAAATAAGAACTCATAAAAAATAGTTTATGATAGATAAAGGGGTGTCTCATAATATTTACATGAAATGTAAAGTAATGGGGTCATATAGATACATGTCCCAACAAAGGTAAGGGAATTTAGATTCATAATTCAAAATAATTACTTGGATGTAAAAGAGGAAAGAGAAATCCCTCACGGAATTTCAGCATGGTAACGAGTGTACATGGGAGGAATTAATGAGAGTTAAATGGGTATTCCATCATCCAAAAATAAATAGGGATGTATGGGGCAGGTGTGAAATCATACCCCAACAATATTAATTGAAAACAAAAGGGCATAATAACGTAATGAAAATTCGACAAAAATGAGAAAGGAAGAAATCCCTTACTTGGAAGTGTGACCCCAAAAGATCGAGAGAGTATTGAGAGAGGCTTCATGGGATATTTTTCACCTTTAGAGGATTCTAGGGAGGGGAGGGTAGGGTTTTGTCAAACTAGAAAGGCTTTGAGTAAATCGGAAGTGGGAGGTTGGGTGGGTTTATATAGGAAATGAGAGGGAATTCTTTATTACTTTGGTTTGGGACACCTCGCATTAAACTATTCAAAACCACAAACAAGCCCATGGTTTTTTACCATGATTTTTGACAAAGGGGAGTGTAAAAAATATTTTATAAGGCCAATGGTCTAAAATCTTAAAATAATATGGTTTCTTATGTGGAGGTGAGTCACACTCTCAAGGAAAACATTTTTAAAAGACAAAATGATTTATAAACCTTTAAGGGACCACTAAATATTTTTAAAATAAATCAAAAAAACCAAAAATCACATTATTATAATGGTAAAAAATATATTTTCCCAAAATAATTTTTATATTACTTTATTACATCACTACTGGGTCATTAAGATGTCATCAAACACATTATATATTTAAACTGTATTTAATTTTTACCCAAAAATTTGACTATCTTAGAGAATAATGGAAAACTCACCGTTGGATAATTTTAATGTCCTGATTCCAAAAAATATTCATTTTATATAAATCATTTTATAAATATGTGAATTTTTTATTTTAAAAGAAAAACTGACATTTACCAAAAATTCATAGGTTTCGACAAAAACAGCTTCCAAACCTTAATAAAAATTTCTATTGCATTCATAAAATTATATGAAAATTTATATTTCATTAAAATTAATTTGATAATAGTAATATTATTATTTTATTAAAATATTATTTAATTCAAAAACCATTAATTTATCAAAATAGGTTTCTTAGTTGAATATTAACTAAAAATACTCTTTGTAATTTAAAAACTATCTTCAAAATAAAAATAATAAATTGAATGCACATTTTTTATACAAAAATAATGTATATAGACATAGTTCTAGGATCATGTTACAAAACCCCTTATCACACCCGCATATGACCTAAGAGTAAGGTGTGTGATGGTGATAGAATCTCAGGGTGGCTCGGATAACATTGCACGGGTGGTAATCTGTATTAACTTCCTCTTCTCCCGTAGTCGGTTCTGCTCAAGTTTAATGTGTTCAAGAATGTCTTGGTCTTGGTCAAGAGTGAAGCCCAATGACACCACCTCCTTTCCGAGCTCCAAAAAATGGGCTTTGTACGGGGAAAGTCTACAGTATGAGGCCATCGCTTCCATTGTCTGAGTAAATTGGACTTTTTAAAGCCCTATATTTATACTAACAATGTGATCACTATTTAATTACTATATTAGAGATTGCCAAAATTCATAACGGTGTTTCAAAATCCAGAAACATAAAACCAATGAAGTTGACATTTTGTATAACAATAATAAGACATTTAACTATATCAAGAAGAATTTCCATTAATGATAGTTTGGGTTGTTACACATACCACTTCTCTAATTTATATATGTGCAAGTAGATCCAGTGAAAAATACTCTTGAATTAAGATAAAGTGACCTATATTTTTAATACAATCCATAAAAACCTTTATAGTATTATTTCCTCTGGATATCTTTGGAAGTTTAGTGACAAAAACCATGGTGTTGTTTTCCCCTTTCCATTTTGGTATGGGATATGGTTTCATAATCCCCTTAAACATCTTCTTTTAGCCTTAAATTCCTGATATACCAGGAACTTTGATGTATATTCATCAATATCCTTCTTTATATTATGCCACAAATAGTTCTGTCAGAGATCTCGATACATCATTGTGCTCACTAGATTAATAGAGAATGTGGATCTATGTGCATCATAGAAAATTTAATTCTTCATCTTTGTATTGCATGATACACATACTTGTTATGAAAATATTACGAATCATTCTTCCTCAGTTTTAAACTCTGAGGATTTTAATTTTTTTGGATCTTATACGTTCTTCTTAATTTCCACATCATTTCTCTGAGAATCCTTTATTTTCTCCAGAAAAGATGGTTGGACAATCATTTGAGAAAGAATTGATTATGTTCCTTCCTTAATGATTCCCATGTCTATTATTTTCAAATCTAAGAAGATTGGATCCTTCTCAATTCTCATCATTGATAATGTTGTAGGATCCCTTCTACATAGAGAATCTACCTCTTTATTTACCATACCAGGATGGTAGTGGATTGAATAATCAAAATCCATGATGAGCTCTGACCATCTTCACTGGTGAATATTAAGATCCTTCTATGTGAATATATATTTTAGGCTCTTAGGATTAGTACATATCTCAAACTTCTATTCACAGAAATAATGCCTCCATATTTTCAACGTGATGATCAGAGCTGCCAACTCGATGTCATATATAGAATAGATATTCTTATGAATTTTCAATTCTATTAATGTATAGGATATCACTTCAACATTTTTCATTAGAACATAGGCTAATCCATCCTCTAAAACATAATTTTACACCACAAAGAGTTCCCCACATGGCAAAAGTGTGAGTATTCGTGTGGTGATGATCTAATTTTTTAACCCTTTGAAGAAGTATTCACATTCACTAGTGTATAAAAATGTTTATCCCTTCCGATTATTCATAGTTTGTGGGTTTTAAAATCATGATAATTTCTTCAAAAAAAACAGTAATACCTATATAGAACAAGGTAACTACGAATATCAATTACCGATGTTGTCATGTGCCACTCTTCTAATTCCTTTCTCTAGGAAGGGTCCACATATATTACATTGTTGGTGATAATATGCCCTACGAATGATTCTTCCTCCATCCGGAATTCACATTTACTATAGTTTGCATAAATTTTATCCCTTCACATCGTCTTTAGCATAGTATTCAAATTCTCTTCATGTTCCTCATTTATCATGGAGTATATTATAATGGCATCTATAAATATTTTCACAAACTTGTTGATGTAATATCTAAACACTCTACTCATTAGGTCCATGAATATTTATAGAGAAGTTTTGATTCTAAAAGGCACCACTAGGAACTCATAGTGACTATACCTCATTCAAAAGCCAATTATAGGAATATATTCATTCCTCGCAATTAATGGGTGATATCTTAACTGAAGGTCCACCTTAGAGAAATACTTGTCCCTCTGTAGTTAATTGAACATGTCATCTATATAGGGAAGGGGATACTTGTTCTTTTTCACGATATTATTGATCTTGCCATTATAAACATTGAGGTTCATTGATCCATCATTATTCTTGACAATGAGGACTAGTTCCCCCCATGGTGAAGCACTGAGGAATATAAAACCCTTTTCCATATTCTTTTATAACTTCTACTATAGTTCCTCCAACTCAATACTGGTCATTCTATATTGTGACTCTGATATAGGTAGATATCAAATAAAGAGTTCAATTGAAAACTCAACCTATAGATCACGAGGAAGACTAGTAATTCTTCATGAAACACATTGATGTAGTCCCTCACAATGGGAATATCTCCGATCATGATTCTATCATTTTTTATCAATCATTTTAGCAATATATTATTTCTTATAATGAAATAATTTTCACACTCAAGTTGATTATTCTAAAGTAGATTCATCCTCCTCCTTAAACATTTACAATATTAGAGGATCAATCGGGATGTGAAGGCTGATCTCCCTTTCCAAATAGTTCACATTAGTTTTGAATAAAGATAGTTAATCCATGTCCATAATAGCATCAATCTCCACCAAACGAAGTAATACAAGATATTCATAGAGGTCCTGTCTAGAAACATTAATTGGGGACGAGTTATAAACATTTTATGCAATAATTTCCCCATTTTTATTCTCATAGATAATAGAAACTCCATATTTTAAGGTTTTGTTTGTATAGTTCTAAATACATTTTAATCTATGAAAGAAAATGTAGAACCAAAATCAAATAGTACACTATCTCTTATTGAATGAATAACTATTGTACGTATCACCACATCATTTTCAATCTCCACCTCATTAGTAGTGATGGCACAATATTTCCCTTTCTCTTTTGGCTATGGTGGCTACTAACACTTATTACCTTTTAGGAATCATGGTTTAGTGCACTTCCTTGCATAGTACCCATGCTCCCTAGAGTTGAAGAATTTTAAATTGGGTGGTACTCTCCTTTCCTCCACTACTTTTAATATCTTCCTCATGTCTCTTCAAAATTCATGAGCGTGGTAGCCTTCTCTCCCAAACATGAATCATATCCCTACCCCGTTGAGGAAATTCCCATTATGTTACTCCCAAAATTTTTCACATGTGAGTGGTTTATTTTTCCTTCAACCATTTTTATTAAAACCTATAGCTAGAAAATCCACCTTTCATTTCTTATCTCCAAAGCCTCAGGACCATTATTCAAATTCCATCCACACATTGATAGCACATCAAAAAAATTCATCATAACTCCCCAAGTCTTTAATTTGAAGATATTTTCAATGGTGTGGTTTCAAACCACTAAAGAATCTATCTATTTTTATATCATTATTGATAAAAAAAACCTGAGGTGTACCTTGAAAACCTTATGAAATTTTCTTCATAATCTATTATAGATTCACTTTCCTTTTAATTCAGATCTAATAATTCTCTCTCCATCTCTGTATGAAGCGTTCAGGGGAAATAATTTTTACAAAATATTTTATTAGAATTCCCACTCCATCTCTTCAATTTCATCCTCTGTATGGGTGTTCTTAATTAAAGCCCACCATTGATAGACCTCCCCATCTAAATGATAATTGGTCAAAATCACCTTCTCCATCTCAGAAGATTGAATCACATAAAATATCTTCCCCATTTATTTGACGAAACAAAAATTATTAGTCGTTTCCGCCCAAAATACTCGATAAATAATTTATCTCTCTAAGGGGAAGTCAGACATTCCACATTATTGAGGTTATTTTTCATAGCCTACAATAATAGGATAATCATCACCATTAAATTTTTAACTCCACCTACCAAGTCATTGGGGATGCCACTTGGTAAATTGTTTTATTATCCCTCAATAGGGATATTGGCCTAGTTTCTCCCAGTTACTACAATTTTCCAAAATAAAAAAGGTTTGAACAAAATATAAGTTATCATGTAATGAATAAATAATTTATTCATTTGTGAAATTAACTCTAAATGTGTATCTTGTGGGATCCCTATGTTTATAATTTTTCTAAATCAAAGCTACTTGGGTTCTTCGCCTCATACATAAGGTTTTTCACTAATTTTCTATAATATTAATTCATAAATTAAATAAACTTTGCTTTGAGGCAAAATAAAGTGACCATACTTTTTTTTATATTAGTTATTTCATTATATTAAAGATAAACAATATAAAAATGTTACAAAACCAGGATCCAAAGGTTTAGTGTCTTGTGAAAAATAAGACCAAAGATTAAATTTTCCAAATAAAATATAAAAATTATTTAATTCCTTATTCAATATATTATTAGTGGACCTCATTGACTCTTTCGTATAATTAGTAACCTGAGGATATACTTCAACCAATGGGGGGGCAAATACCAGTTAGATTACGGATAAGAACATGAATAAATATAACATGGTTGAGAATAATAATCATCACTATAACATATTAATGGTATCATCATAACAATCATGATAGGAAGAATTATACAATGTTATGGAATGTGGAAATGGATAAAAATGAAACACCATGTCATTGTGGTCAATACCGCACATAGTTGTGAACCAAGATAGCATCATGTTCATGCATAATATATGTGTATCATTATAACATCATCTTTTTGAAGAAATATAATATCATTTTCATTCTTCTTACACATTATCTCATGAGATAAATCACATTACCAAATAATTTGGAGGACTATATAATTTTTGGTGCACCCATAACCTCATATCATTTATATAATCATGCAAGCCACTTAGAACGTTTATCAATCTTGGACATAAAATTACTCCTGGAAAGAAAATGGGTTTTATGAAAATTTTATAAAGAAAAAATTCATGAATACAATTTTAGGTTATCAAAATAAAAAAGGGATAAAAAACTTTTAATAAGAATCATCATTCTTTAGTGAAGAAAAAACTCTCTCAAAAGACGTAAAAGATGTGTTTTTTTAATGAATAATTATTCTGGAAAAATCATTTCATTTTTCACAAAATCGAATTGAAAACATATATATCTTAGAAAATAAAACTTAATAACAAATAAATCATATTTCAATAATATTATATGAACATATACACTAATGTTTGGCATGATAGAAGAATAACCCAAAGAAAAAAAATTGGGTTTCAGAATACCCTTAGCACAAGTCCGAATGATATCTTCAATTTAATGTTATGGATAATAACTTAGAATCAATAATTACTAAATAAGAAATATATTTTACATATAATATATTCTTTATAATTTTCCTAAGATCTTTTATAGTTATTTTTATGAGTTGTAGAATTCAATTGTGTCATTATTAGAGTGTTTGTTTCCTTTGTTTACAAGATAGTATCACTTGTATATATGAATAGAAGATCATGTAAAATAGAGAAAATTATATAGAAATGAAATTATAAGTTGTTAAATTACTTCGAAATGTTTAATTGGTGTTCTATATTATTATGTTTCTTAATATGAGGATGATTTGTTAGATAAAATTTAAATTATAATAGTTTTGAATAATTTCGGTTGTTTTTCATCACAACGAACTCATTTTTTTATTATTTAATATTATGTATATAAGTTAGTTATAGAATATAAAAAATTCTATAAAATAAATTTTACAATCTTTCAAAAACCATAATAGTATTATTATGACCATCCATGATGGTATAAAAAGAAAATAAAAACGCATCATCCTTGATGGTGGTAAATCAACACATCACGAATAATGATTTCTTTTTTTAAAATGAAAGTAAGAGGTGAATATACATTAGGATTAATTATTAAATTAAAATAATAAAATTTCAGTATATATAAGACAATATAATTATCATTCCACTTGGATAATTGGATCTGAGTAGAGTGTAGAAAAAGAAATTAAATTAAAAATAAATTTTAAGAAAATGAAACCTGATTTTACCTCTTTAATTTTCCTCCTTGAGGACCTCTTTAGGGAAATTGATTTTGGTATTTTTTTGAGACCAAAGACTCTTGGAAATGGGTGAGAGGATTTATAATATTATGGGGTACAAATTGGAAATATTCAAGGATTTGGATTTGTGAGAAGAAGAAGTGGTGAGTGGTAATATTTATAGGGGAGCATAGGGATGTTTTTTGATTATTTGTTTCATTAGTTTATTATTTTTGCTTAAAATTGTGAATATTTTGAAACTTATCACTAAATATATTAAATAAAGAAGTATCATTCTATATTATGTTTCCTACATCATCCATGTCTCAATAAATATTGATATTAACTTATATTGTTAAATACTGTAAAGTACTGTATTTCATTATTCACCAAAAATTCATCTAATTTCTAAAGATCATAGAAATTAACCTTTACCATTTTTTAATGTTTAGAATTAAAAAATTAACTCTAGTTTTATGAAAACAGTTTTCTAAATAAATGAAATATTAATTTTAATTAAAATCATCATTTACTCGAAAAATGTTGATTTTAAAATTGTAACTAATTTTATAACATTTTAAAAATTAATTAAGGTCTCAGAAATTTGTCTTATTATCTTAAAAAAAATTATTAATTTATCAATAAATTTTATGAAAATTAATTTTCTATTAAAAAATTATATTAATTATTAAATATTTAAATTAATAATTATGTTATATAAAAATATCAACACATAATTAAGTGTTTTTCATGTCCCAACACTTAATAAATTACTCAATACTGATTTTCAATTAATTTAAGAACCAAACTAGAATGTGGGTCTGATAATTTATTCATTAATTTTGTTACATGGTTCCAACTACCCAGCTCAAACTTTCAACTGGCTTTCTAATTCCTCTGATACGTTTATTAAGATATTCTATTCCACCATATTCTTTATAAAATATATAGGGAGGATTTTCCATTAAACTTGGGAGCCACTAGTTTCTCCATTTCCCCGATTTTTTGCTTTCTAAACATTATGAAAAATAAAATTCCTTCCAATGGACTTTTAAATTCATGCCTTCAGTTGCATCCAATTGTCCCTCTATAACGACCCATTATTTTTTCACAGAATATAACATTGTTTTCAATATATATATATATATATCCATATATAATAAAATAAGGATTGAACGGCCTGGTGTTTTTTGAATACTAAGTAACTAAACCAACTAAAATAAAACTTAATTATTTGAATCTCCATAATGATCTAGTGCATTAATTTCTCTCCCAAAATTTCAATGGATAAGTTGGGGAGTATACAAAAGAAATGGGTGATCTAAGAATCCCAATAATGGAAGAAACATGAGAATGAAGAATGGCATGTATATCATATGTGTAACCTAATATAATAAACGAGAAGACTAGTGAGTAATCACATTGGAGCACAAAAAAAATTACATGGTATCATAAGATCATAGCATCACAGGAAATATGGATGAAATATATAACATAATATAATCCTGAGTTAAGTATAACTTCTTTGAAAACATCACATGGTGTAAAAAGCACCATAATGGATTAGGTTTACTCTGTAATCCCTTACATGACATCTCATGAGACAAAAGCTTTACCCAATACATTTGAGAAATATATTGGTGCACCAATCAAAACATGTTCGTGATTTAAGTTTGTTATAAAGGGAAATTAAATATAAGGGAAAAACAAAATAATTATCCATATAAATAAAATGTGTTTCCAAATCTTGATTTATATCATAATCAAAGAAAATTTCATAATAATTTTATTTCAGACATGAAAAAAAGGCGCATATTACCCCATCATAGGAATGGAGAATAATATAGGTATATATGTGAAAGACATATATATAGATAATTTAAAATAAGTCCATAAATATAAAGATATTGTAAGTGAATTATAGAGATAATAGTCATAACCTAATGAAAATGGTTGTTTAAAGAAATCACATACTTAAAATTCAATAATATTTCTCAAATATTAATGAAAAAATTTCCTTTATAAATAAACATTGAAAATTTTAAATAATTCTTCGAATCACTGATTGGTCGTGATAGATAGTAATACCTTACATGTCATACAAGTTATAAACATTCCTTTTATTCTTTTTAAAAAATATAACAATAACTCCTTGATCATAAAAGGAAAAGAAAGTTTCTTTTTAAAAATATTTTAAAAAGTAAAACATGTTTAAATATATCTTCAAAAAATCATTATATAATATTAAAAATAATATTTAAAATATTTTATTGAAAATTTGGATTTGGAAAAAAATCATTTTCGATCAAAATAAGAAATAAAGTTGGATATTCTTAAAAACGTTTTTCTGAATCATTTTAAGTACCAAAGAAAATAAAATGGAACTATTACATTAGAATTTATTTATTAACTAGAGGAGAATAAATTCAAAGGGGTGTATTATTAAATGATCAAATAATTTAATTTAATGGAAATTCAATCATAAACAAGCCTCATTAATTTGACATTCAGGAAAAACCTATACAATTTTGGTAACATTAGAATCATAATACCATAAATGAATTTAATAAATTATAAGGTAATATACCATGAGGTCTGAAGGATACATAAAATAATATTTAATGTGTAATTATATAACTCTTATAAAATAAATTATGTGAATATCTTCAAATACGTCTCAATGGAGGGAAATTGAGACAAGGTTCCCTCGAGTCTATGAAACAGCTTAATAAAACCAACTTAAAAGAGATAGATAGAGAGAGAGCTTTAAGTTGAAGTTAAAACATTATGAATACAAATAATATATAATTTTAAATTTTAAATTGGAACTATATACCTAACATAAAATAAATTCGTTTCATAAAAGAATCTGAGTCTCAAGGAATGATGTTTTGAGATGAAAACCATCATAGTTTAAGGAAAGTCTAAATAAAGTCCAATTGAAAGAGAGAGAGATATATATAAAGAGAGGGAGATATTGAATCTGAATTTAAAACCCCTGAATAATAATAAAAAATTATTTTAAATATTTAATTGTTATTATATATGCCATTTAAAATAATTTATCTTCATAAAATAACATCAGTCATAAATAATGAAATTTTGTTATGAAAACTATTACTTTGAGTCAAGACTTGTCTTGCATGTCATTTATCTCCTAAATAATAAAGTTTTATAAATTATTTTTTTCCTTAATAATATTTTATATTTTTAATCCCTTATACATTACCATTTACTTCATTTATTTTAGTGACATGTTTAATTACTTCATTAGTTATGTCCACATTGGGGGTTTTAAGGACATTCAGTTCATAAATTCAAAAGAGAATCAGTGCATTGATTGTTGTCAAGGGGATAATTATTAAATAATATCCAGAATAATAATCTTTAAATAATGATAATTTTAATAAATAAATTATATTTTTAAAATTATAAATAAATATGATTATGATAAATGAAATGTGTTACAATCATGTAGATAGTAGGTTGTGTGTATTCATGAGTAATGATTTTATTTTAAAAAATCATTATATAGAGTAGGTAAGTGTTATTTTACTTTTAAGTGATTATAATTATATCATAAATATAATTTAATTTTTTTAAATGGACTTAAATATATCATCCATGTGACGTTCTAATAAAAAATTAATCGCATCACTTTATGAGGTAGTAGTTCTCCAAACACACAAACGAAGTTGTCATTTTTAAAGGGGTGGTAAGGTAATATGGTATGTGATATTTTAATTTACTAATATGGTTATTATGTCAGATTATAATAAATATTATTAAATCCATCATCACATATAGTTGTGAGAGATGATGATGAAAAAAGAATTACATTGGTTTGAGACGGTAGTTCGTTGTACACACAATACATGGTCTCATTTCCCATTTGATGTAAAATGATATTTATGTTGGTTGTGACATTATAATAATAATATAATTTACATGGTAGATAATAATTTTATTTTATCTTCATTTTTTAGTGATATTTCAAGGAGGAATAATATGAAATAAAATAAAACGCTTTGTTAAGAATGATACCTTTCCTTTAGATAACCTCTTCAAGTTTGCACCAAAATCCTTCCTTATAGGATTTTATAATTAGAGAAAGTGTCATATTATTTTTTTATGGAGTTAAGGAAGGTATTTTGTTGTATATTTTATAAAAAAGGTGTCTTTGAGTGGATAGGAGGTGCCTTTAATAATTGAGGATTAGTGGCATTTTTGTAAATACCCAAAACTATACAATAATGGGAAGTCACTCTCAAGACATGTTCCTATAAACCTTAGAGATAATGGATATAAATTTTGATATGTCTAAGAAACTCCTCAAAAATGAAAAAAATAAAATGTCCTTAAAAAATTAGTCAAAATACCTCTTTAGTTAAACCCCATGGTAAACCAGTTTTGACATCAATCGTGGTAACATTTTTTATTCCTTTTATTGTTCATTGTGATGAAAAATAAAGTTAATGTTATTAACTAATATTTATTATACTGATTAAAAATATGGAATCAATTTTATCAAAATAAATTAAAATAATTTTGCGAATTCAATTTAAAATTGAACCCACAAAACACGTCGAAAAAGATTTTTCAAGAAATATATTTTTCTAGTATAAGATGCTCTTAAATTAACTATATGACTAGTAATAATAATTATATGAATTTAAATTAATATATATATATATAATATATTTAATATAAATATTTCCTTTTTTTGGTTACTTTAATTAATTAAAATGGATAAACATTATGTACTAAAAAACAGTTTGTAGAAACCCAAATTTTTAAGAAAAAAATTAAAATTATAATAAGACATTAAAATTATTGATTAAAATAAAATTATTAAGATTAAATATGAATAAATAATAATTATTTTACATTTAAATAAATTTAAAATCATAAATTTACATTTAAATTTTGATATTTATATAAAAGAAATGATAGTTGAACAAAAGGTGGTAGTTTTCACTTTCCACTAAAAAAATCAATATTTTTAGAGAAAACAAAAAATATCACAATATGCAAATTTTGTTATGTTGATTTTAGAAACTAATTTTTTTTTTAAATAATCATTTATTAATGTTCCAAAAATTAATTATAGTTTTTTCTCCCAAAATGATATAAAAATAATTTTTGAAGAAAATGCATTTTTGAAGCATAAAATGACTTTAATTAAATTTGATTAATTAATTATTGTGAATTAACCAATAAATTTAGATTATATAAAACCTTTTTATATATTTTTCATGATATTTTTATTCATATTCATACCAATAATTTTAACACCAAGGTTATAATGGTCATGTTAAAATAATAATATTTTAATGATATATCATGGTTCTTCTAATCTTAGTGTTGCATGTTATATATGCTATAAAATATATTTTTCTTCTAAAATATTTAGGTTTTACATTATACCCCCTTAAATTAATTTTTTTTTGAAATTAGAACATTTTATCTATAATAAAGGGTTTGACATTATAAAATTATTTTGTTGAAAACCCACAATGTAAAAATGGTTAATACAACTTACTCCAAAAAATGAGGTAAAGGGAGGTAAATAGTTCATATGAAATAAAAAACTAGGTTTCCACATGAGGAGAAAATTATTGGGAAGTTAAAACATGTATTTGGAAAGAATAACCATTTTTGAAATAATTTTATTCTTTTTTAAGTGAAAAGATACCATTAATTTATCAAAAATGAATAGCATTTTTATTTCAAGATCCTTTTACTAAAGATGAGAGATCCATTAACCATTTAAACTAAAAACATAAGGAAATATACTTACTTGGAAAGTATAATTTCATCCATTAATGATATTTCACCTTGATGTCATTTTTTTCTCCAAATGATGAGTATTCAAGATGAATTATTAATCTCTAAAAGCACTAAAATTAAATTTTAACATATCATAAGATCCATAAATGAGTAACAGCCTATTCCAGCTATATTTATTAGAAATAAAATGACTCTAAAAATTTAATATATTACCCCAAATTAATATTAATTTATTAATTTAAAAATTCAAAAAGAAAACAAATTGTTTAACATAGACTATTCCTTAAATAAATATCCACATAGCACATATAACCTCAATAATCACAATGTGAAGGAATGTTTTAACTTAAAATTTTATCACATACCATTTAACACAAATTTCTAAAATTATAATATAATTCTACCCAAATATTTAGTTATATTAAAACTAATGATTATATATATCTCAACCAAATTAAACTTTTCCAAAAATATCCCTAACGACCTCAAAAATCATAAAAATTCAATAATATATTATATCCAATAATATGTTTTCAAAAAAATAATCATATTTATCTACCTAAACAATAAAGTAAAAATAATTTCACATTAACTTATGCATCACGTAGGTTAGTTGTATTTTTTGAACCCATGTCACCCATTGATTGTGGGTTCAATCCATGCAACCGTTATATATGGAACTTGTTGTCCTTTTTAATAAAACAATATTAATGTAATTCCTATAATGTAAGTAGAAAATATGATGGCCATCATTAAAAATAACCTTAAACACACCAGATAATATAAGATTTAATGGTTATTAACACCACTAAACTTATGTTAACAACAATCTTTTCAAAATAATTTTTCTTATAAAACCATACTAAGCCAAAGGGTTAACTTACCATAATTGTATCTGAAAAATATTCTTAATCATTTTAAACCTTCATATCATAAAACATAAAAATGGGTACTTATTCTTATAAACATATGATCAACCTTAGACTTATAAACCAAAGAAACTTTAGGTTTATGTTAGGTCATCCATGATTATCATCTATTCAATCCCTTCATGATTGTTTGTAAACAGTCTATGAATTTCCAAAACATATCCCTTGAGAGAGTAAAACCAGGTGTGCAGTAAGTCTTTTTTTCATGTACCTAGTGATTATTGAGTCCATATTAATGCACCACTTTGGATTAATTACCCTAATGTAATTAATTTCCATAGCATCTTCCACTTGTAGTATCAATATAGGGATGTAATTTTTTAGAAACCACTCACTCTACCCTTCACAAATATTATGTGAATTTTTTTATATAAATAGACCTATCCTTATGGTTATAATTAACGTTTTATTATCCTATTTTACAAAGTTTAACAAAACCCTACCTTTTATACCTACTATAAATACCCAATACATTTAAAAAAATATTAAATTATTTTGAAAATAAATATCCATTAAGAAAACATTGATCGAAAGGCCAAGTGTCTTTGGAAGACTCTGTAAAAAACAAATAAAATGAAACTTCTTTATTTTAATATTTATAATGAGCTTATAAACTCCTTTTTCTCCTAAAAAATTATAGGATAACTTGTGGAATGCATTAAAAAGAGGGGTGAAAGCCCAGTTAGAGAATAAACATGATAAGTAATCCTAACATGCGAGTCATGGGTATAACATGATATCCTAAAAGGGAAAGATCATGATTAATAAAATTGTAGAATACCATAAATCATATTGTTTAATCGGATCATAGAATCATATGAAATATAGAATCAACACATAACATGACTTAAACATGATTCAAGGCAAACTACCTAGACAATATCACATGGTAGACAAAATCTCAAAATAGTTTAGGTTTACTTTTTAATCTCATACATAAAATATAATGAGACTAATGCTTTACCAAAAGAATTGGAGAACTGTCTGGGTTCACCCATCATAAAATTTTCATGAATTATGTGTGCTCCAAAATGAAATCAATCATAAGGAATAAACATAATAATTTCCCATGGAATGAAAATTGGTTTCACAATATTTCCTCATATCATAATCAAAAGAAATTTCATAATAAAGGAGATTTAGAAATGAAAATAGTCCATGTATTACCATTACATATGAGTGGATAAAAAGATATGTATATATGTGAGATACATATATACATAATTTATAAGCATTACAAGACATTTAATAGAGGTAATGTAAGTTAGATAGAGAATGGTCATAACCTAAAGAAATTGGTGGTTTGGAGAGATCCCATAATTAAAATTCAAAAAAAATTCTAAAATATTAAAGAAATAATTTTATTGGAAAATATCAATTAAAATTTAAAATAAATCTTTAAAAAAATGAGTTTTCATGACGGCGGTCAATAATGTACATGATGTAAAGGATAAAAAACATTTTTTTCATACTTTTGTAAAAAGTAAAAAAACATATCCTTTGGAAAGGGAAAAATATTCCTTTTAAAACATATTTTAAAAAGTGAAACATGGGAAAATATTTCTTCAATATATAAAAAGATATTGTAAAAAATATTCTTAAAAATATTTTAAGGAATATATGGATATTTAATGAAAATTATTTTTGACCAAAAAGAAAAATAATGTTTTATTTTCATAAAAAATAAATTTCTCAATCATTTTAATACCCAATGAGACGAAAATGGTACTTTTAATTTATAAATTCTGAAAAATATAGAGGAGAATAAAATTAAATGTTTTTTATTATAAAATGATCAAATAGTTTCTTTTAATAGAAAATCAATCCTGAACAATCCTTATTAAAATGAGTTTGAAGCATAAACCCTCACAAAATTGGTAGCTTTAAAATCATAACATTAATTAATTAAGTAAATTATTTGTAATTTAATATACAATAGTTTATCAAGGATTCATTATATAATATGTAATGGGTTTGTAAAGACACCATATAAAATAAATTAGGTGCAGGAATTAAAATATACCTCAGTGAAGGGAAATGGATACGAAGTCCCTTATAGTTTAAGTAAATTATTAATAAAATCAAATTGTAATTGAGAGAGAGCACGAAGTAGAATCTAAACCATTGATAATAAGAATAATACATTATTTTTAATATTTAATTGGAATTATATAAACTATTTAAAAAATTCAGTGTATATATGATCATGTGACTCAAAGAAGGATGTTCTGAGATTTAAACCCTTAGAGTTTAAGAAACATCTTTATTAAACCCACTTGAAAGGTAGAAATAGCTATAAGTTGAAGTAAAAAAACATGAATAATAACAATATATGATTATAAATATTCAATTGTAAGTATATACACTAATTAAAAGAAATTATGTGAATTAATATGTGTCTCAAAGAAGGGTGTTTTGAGATGAAAACACTTTCCTCGAGTCCATAGTTGTTATGTTTTTCATTTATCTCTTGTATAATAAGATTATATAAATTTTTTTCTTAATAAACATTTCTAGATTTAATAACCCTTACTTAAACCATTATCTTCATTTATTTTAGTTACATAATATATTATTTAATTATTTATGTCCATGTCGGGTGTTTTGAGGATGTTCGTTCATTAATTCAAAAAGGAATTTGTATGTTGACCATGGTCAACGATGTAATTATTACATAATCTCTATAATTATAATCATGTAATAATTATAATTTTTATAAATTAATTATAAATTATAATCAGCCATGAAATATGGTAATGAAAAATGAATCATGTTTCAATCATGAAGACTGTAGGTTGTTCGTACGCATGAGTGACGTTTCAATTTTTCACCGATCATTATGTAAAAATGTATCCATTATTTTATATTTAAAAAATTATCATTATATCATAAATATCATTTCTTTTATTTAAATACACCTAAATATACCATCAAAATTATTATGTAATAAAAAAGGAACCACATCACTTCACAAGGTACTAATCTACCATACACATAAACAACATTATCATTTTCCCATTGTTGGTAAGATAAGAAGGTATATGGTATAATAATTTTCTGTAATTATTAAAATTTCATGAATATGATATATAAATATTAAATTCATCATTATATATATCTATGATAGGTGATGATGGAAAACAGATTACATCGGATCTTGATAAGGTAGTCCTCTTTACACAAGATTGATGGTTTTGTTTCCCATTTGATTGAAGAGGAGATGGATAATGGTTATTAAATTAACATAATAACATTTAATTATATGTTTTATATTTATGTTATTATATCATAATGTATAAATTATGTTTTAAGTAGGTGGATGATAAAATAAATCAAAATTCTTAGTTAAGAACAATATCGCTTCTTCAGATAACCTCTTTAGGTTTGTACAAAATGCCTTCCTTAGAGGGTTTTATAATCAAAACAAGGAATAGAAAAGTTTGTGAGGGATTTAAGGAATATATTTCGGATTTTATTTTCTAAAACTAAATGCTTTTTTAATTTTAAAGTAACTAGTAGAAGAGGTTCCTGTTTATAATTTAGGTAGAGTGGCATTTTTGTAAATACCCAAAACTATTCAATATTGGGAAGTCCCTCTCATGTGCCTCCAAAATTAACAAATAATTGATTTTAGGGGTGATATGAATGAGTACCACCTTCACGTTCCAAAAATAAACATGTTTTAAACTTGTTATTCTATTTACCTCTTTATGTATATCCTCCCGGGTAAACCAGTTTTATCATTAATCATGGTAATAGATTTTTGTTGTTTTTAATATTCCCTATGACCAAAAACTAAATTGAATTTATTACCTAATATAAATTATTATGAATAAAAATATTGAATCAATTTTATCAAATTCAAATCAAATAATTTGAAATGTTTAATTTAAAATTAATCATACAAAATGTATTGAAAAACTATTTTTAATGAAATGTTTTTTTCAAGTATAAGATGTTTCTACATTAACTATATGAAGAGTAATCATAATTTTATGAATTTTTATTCATATAATTATATATATAATATATAAATTTAATTTAAATATTTCCTCATTGTCATTTATATTAATTAATTAAAATTTATAAACTTTATGTACTAAAATATAGTTTGTAGAAAACTCCACATTTAATTATAAAAATACACTTATACCAAAACAAATAAAATTTTGAATTAAAATGAAATTAATTTTTATTAAATCTCACTATATAAAACTTATTTTAATTTTAAATAATTTTAATATACTAATGGGACTTTCAAATTGGTTAATTTATTGATAAGAAATGAAAGTCTTACAAAAAGAGGAATTTTTCACTTTTCATTAAATGATCAATATTTTCATAAATATAGAAAATTGTCACCCTATGTTAATTTTAAAATGATTATTTCAAAAATTAATTTAATTTTATTAAATACCATTTCAAAAAACTACCAAAAATTATTTATAGTACCTTCTCACAAAAAACAATAGAAATCGTTTTCGAAGAAAATTTATTTTTAAAGAATACAATGAATTTATAGAAATTTGATTACTTATTTATTATGAATTAATAATTAAATTTATATTATATATAACCATTTGAGATATTGTTCATAATCAGATTATTCAAATTAATAAAATCAATTTTAACAGCTACGTTATAATGGTTGTGTTTAAATATTAATATTTTAATAACATATCACAGTTCGTTTAATATCAATGTTTAGTGTTGCATATTCTATATAACATAGTGTTATTTTCAAATCTCATTTTGTTACACCCTCCTCATTAATGGGGGTCTTAATAGCCTTTTTTTAGAGGAAGCCTCCATTGATGGGGGTAGCACCTGGTTCATGGTAACCTCATCAAGAATTATGTCATTTTCAAGTCCCTTAATGGTGGAGAGGACATATTTTCTAAGCTTAAAACCATTGTATACTAATCTAGTAGTCAATGGTTTCATATGATTTTAATAATCGTTCTAAACCATACGCTTCATCCCTAGATTAATTGGATAGTCACTCATGTCAATAGCCCTTTGCATCCCTTTTTTTCAAACCATTTTTAAAAACAATTTTGGGTTCCACATCCTCTTCATACACTGAAGATTACTGAGGGGCATCAATAATTGTTTCCTATTTTTCTATAATTTTATATACTTAGAATGAACCACCTTCTTTGGCATAATATGTATATCCATTTTCTATCACCTATGTAATCTGTATTAGAAAATCCATTTCCAAAATTTGAAAAATTGTTTTTTGGGAGGATAGGAGAGATGCATGATAGTGGTGGGGAGATTTTATGTGCCTTAGACCCTAAATCAGTCCCTAGGTTGGCTGATTTTTCCAAATAGGATGATCCAAGAAGATTTAAAATTAAAGAAACCCATAAAAATCCTTCTATTCACCTTGTAATGTTCATCAAGGATCTTTACTATAGATTCCTCTATCTTATTTAGATGAAACAACACTTTCTACCATGGTTGCCGCAACTGAAACCACATAAGACCTTTGGATAGGTTCAAAACCTATGTAATCATAATAATTAAAGGGGGTTGTAAGATTAGATAACTGACCAACTGAACCAAACCTATATAAATATTGTAGGTGACCTATTTAATGGAAATTGGATCATAAATATATCATAATCTCAAAACACACCACCTATTTGGTCTGGTGTTCATTTTCATTCTAAATCCACACAAAATCATATAAAGGTTGGAAATAATCTACTTACACACATATATGTATAGAAATTAGATAGAAAATGGAGTGGAATCTGCTATCAAAGAACATAAATATACTAAAAAAAATTCATATCATCAATAGCATGGAATGATATTGAAACGATAGTGGATGGCTTGGAAAACATACATGGATTGAAGCTACTGGAGGACCTACTATCAAATGAATGTTCAAAAACCATCATGATATGAAAAAATAAACACCATAAAGGATTTAATAATTCCAATTTCTGAGGATATAATAGCATCCTCTATCTCAAAGTGAATTATAATATGGCATGGATTTAGGATCCCTATGATAGCCTGATGTCATGAATCCCATGAATTAGAGACTATGCGGTCAAATGAATTAATTGATAAAAAATTTTCTTCAAATAAAGTAATCATTGAGAGCCTATATAGGTTTTAATACTCTATTAACTCCCATAAATATATTACAATCTTGGGTAGGCCTCGGTCAAAAGAGGGGACCTTAGGATCGATATTGGTTCCAAGAAAGGGGGATGAACAAATGGATTTTTAAGATGAATTGAGGAACTTATTGATCAGATATTGAGAAACCACTACCCCTCCTAATAGTGGGTGGGATGAAGGTGGAGGCCGTGTCTTTTAGGCCATAGATAATCCATATAAAGGCACTTGTGGTCCTCAATTCCTATGTGATATGATCAGTATGGTCTCCACATGGCACTTTATCAAATCATTATCATTCATTTTTCTTACTATTTGGAATATGGTAGATAGGAGATGTTGTAAAATAATTATTTATGTCTATTTTCCATAGAATATTTAACCCATGAATGTGGAATGTATTGGATTCCATGGACAGTTCTAATGTTCATAATTTTCAAGTTTTATATTTTTGAAATTTTTCACAAGGTGATGTTTGATTTTGTATTTCTTAGGTTTTAATTTTGTTTTGATATGGAAAGAGAGTGTGTGATAAAGAATAATCCTATGTACATAGTGATAAAATTAAATTCATATTATTTTGTATGTTTAATACTCTATACACAATATATATATTAGTTATTTAATGTATTAAGAATATCTAATATAGATTTTTTCAATATAAAAACATAGTAAGACTTTACTTCACCAACCCATTATTACAAGATTTTACCACTAATAAATTATTAATTTTAGGTGATCTTGTGTGATATTACACATAACTTGATATTGGGTATTTTTTCTAGACTTGTTCTAATATATGATACCCATGTGTCTTAAGGTATGGTTTTTGGGTAGTGTGGTTCATTCCTTTCATTTCTTACCATAAACTGTAATATATAAACCTATAAAATAATTTTAATATGAGTCATATTGTTGTAGTTATAGATCCATACAACCATAATTATCTCTTATTTGGGTAAAGTAGGGTGGAAATTATGATTCCATAATGTAAATCTTATTGGAGCTACTAATTGTACTTTTTCATACAATTAAGCAGCTTTAAGAGAGTATATATAATTTATTATAGTCCACAGGGTATGGGAAAGCAATGGTAAAACCTACAGTGTCATACCTTAAAAAATATTATTAGATGCAACCATTGGTACTCATTATAGGAGAGGGCAGTCCCCATGTTATCAAGTTCTCAATAGAGTCTATGAAGGACTTGTTCAATCATGTTGTTAAATCCCTTGAGATGTAGATGATTATTTATACCTATATACATTAATGACAAATGAATTACATGAGGTACATTCTATTTTAGGATGATCGATGTGCCTGGTTGATCTAGGGGGACTTTTTAACTCTCTTTTTCAATTATTTATTCGTAGCAACTCTAATCAGGAACTGTTTTATGAGTTTATACAAATTTTTATGGGGGAGTTCACTAATCGATTATGTGTCCCACTATATTGAACTATTATGGTTTTCATCTACATTATAGCATAATTAAACTACAAGGTTTATATATTTTAAAGATGGAATTACGTATTTGATAAGGACTAAGTAAAATATCTTCCTATTGATATATTTATCAATGTACCTAAACCATGATATAATTACAGAGAGAAACTATATAGAGGGTATATAATTTGCAAAGTGTAATTATTCTAATGCATTTAGGAGTGGGTCATTTGGTAGCAAGTATTATAGGTAGTAATCTTTCTAGTGAAGTGATATGTACTTATGTTGGGTAATGTTTTATCACTTTCTTCGATATACATATATAAAGAAGGTCTAGGATCCTAGAAAAGTTGGTCCCAACTTTTATTAAATAAAAACTAAAATAATAAATTCAAAGAATTATAAGGGGTTATTAAAAAATATAAGAGTAAATCACTCCCTGCATTTCTGCATCCACTATAGGTGCACAATACTATGGAGTCTTAAAGGACCATATCATACTCCTTTCCATGATTTCTATATTTGACAATACATCCAAAACATTACTATCTTATCTCAATAATTTTATGAAAAACAAGTTTATTTGTTTTTATTGATTGATACAATTAATCTAGTGGGTAGACCTCCCTAGGGAACATTTCTTGTTCTTACCTTCAATGACTTCATGACACTTTTAGGGTCAGACTCAATCCATCAAGATCTCCAGTTATGTTGGATAGCGTTCTTGATAGCATAAATAATGGACCATAATGTAGCTTCAAAGATTATTCCATATCCAATGTGATGATAAAAACAACCTTTGACTACGCCACAATGGGTACGAAAGACACCCCCATAGACCGTGGAACCTAGCATGCTAGAGTTCGCACCGTCAACATCAACCTTCAATAAATAGGGGATCAGGAAAATCAAGTGGATAGATTTTAGAAAAAAATATTTTTTAGGCCTTCCCGAGATGCCTAGAAAACATATAATATTAAGACAATTAAGGATGCTTCTCATAGTTCCCACCTTCAGATTAGAGGCAGCATAAACCTCCTTGTGAATGTAAATTTTACATTCATGAATTAAGGATCAATGGTTTCCTAATATAATTGGATTTAGGAAATTTGTTAGAGAATATATTGTATCTAATACTACTACCAATAGAAGTATTTGGATTAAGTCATTCTAACCAAAAATTTTGATGGCCATCTTGATTTCATCATGTTCCCTATTTTTACATACGTCAATACCAAATGGAGTTCTAATATACTACCATCATTCATTTAAAAATCCACAACTCAAAAAAAGATTTTGAACATTCTCCTCAACCATAAATCAGAGATGAAAATCTAAAACAATGCACTACCCTTCCCCCCTCATTTGATCATGTATAGGTAGCCTATTTTTCTAGATCCTAGAGAGTAGTAAGAATATTAAAGGTTGTTTGAAGGGTAACTTACATTTGATGATCTATGGTGGTATTATGATGGATCTTTCACATTACATCATGTAATTATATATGATATTAAAATTTCAATTCCTCTTGGGATTCGAAACTAGTGCATCAATTCCAATTTATGTATATCTTATAATTTTCTGGCCAATATAGAAAGGGAAAAATACATCAATTTTTCTTTCATCAGATAAGAGTTAGAAAATAGTCACAATCATCCTATCATGAGGGATATTAATTATTTCTTTGTGGGGGTTGTGAAGAAATGAGGTGCTCTAAAATTTGATTTCATACTTCTGGCTAACCAGCCACATTTTATTATTCATGATTCCATTGAAATATTTCCTGATTGATGGCCATATAAATTATGTTAGGTAGTGCATGTATCCTTCCAGCATTCAACTTTTGAACATATTAGATTCAAAATAAATGGAGTGGTAATTATATGTGAAAATATTTTATGCAAACTTCTCAATAACACCATCATTTATGATCCTAATCTCTTTGATTCTAATTACCCCTATTTAAATGGGTTTGATGCGCCCTTTCTAAGAAACAATTATCTATTTCTCCTCCTCCATAGATCTATTCTGTATGAAATTTTTTATCATTCCTTGAACCTTATTTATATAGCCTCTTAGACACATATAAAGAGAGAAAGAACAAACAAATTTAGATATGATCATTGAGTTGAAAAGGCACACCCTTCTATCTTGTGACATGGATTTACCTTCCAATTTTTGCTAGTTGATTGATGATTCAAGAGTATATTACTACAAGGTACTTTATTCTCACAGTTCACTAAAATAAGGGGACTCCTGGGTAATTAAAAGGAAGAGATCACTTCTTTACTTCGAGGAATCTAATTACACTATTTTTACTAGTAGTAGATACACTGACTCCAAACAAAATAATAGGGGTTATGTGTCAGAGAACCATATCTAATTTGGGTTTGTTGATATATTCAAACTCATTGTTTAGAAGAATTTTCAATATCACAATAGTAGGCTGACCATTCCATTTATGGTTCCTAAGAAAGGGGAAGAAATTATGGAAAAAATATATCCTGCAACGGAATCAGGAGATGGATGTTCTGAGACAAGGTTCATGATAGTTTTATTTCATCAATAAGACTCTTACCGATATGGTATGAGTGTGATCTATAGTTGTATAAATTATTCTTATGGCATAAACCATATCATTTATTTTATTCTATACAAGGTAATCATTGTAACACACCTAGAAAATGTAAGGCCTAAAATACTAATTGGTAAAACCAATGCCTTAAAGGTGAACCTTTATTTTTAGGAGCCTATCTGATAAGAATTATAGTGTTAAGCATTATGGGATTAAAATTATGTCAAGATGGGTGAACTATAGGGATTTTTCCTTGGGTGTGTGTGAGTGAGGAGAAAGAACACTAAAAGTACATGTGTTAGTGTGTAGGGAGAATCATTAGTCTGATAAGTGACCCTAATGGGTAATAGCCAATGGTATGTTGGGAAAGAAACCAAATTACTACAAGAGGCCCATGGGGTTAGATGACCTGGTTCATTTATTATGAAATTTTAGTTATTAAAATATTTTATTAGAGCTAATACACATTCAAAATTACAATAACATAGCTTGGGATTGATATGTAGGGTCCACAATAATGATGTTGTGCTTTAAAGGGGTGGATAGTATAACACCCCCCCCCCCAAAGTAAGAATTAAAATACTAATAATATTCCCATGTCAAAAATAAGAACTTTATTTTTAGAATCCTACCTCGTTAAAAATATGTAATTAATCATGTTTTCTTTGGATCAATATCAGGATGGGTGACCCCCAGGGATGTTTCTGAGGGTTTGTTTGATGTTGGAAAAAGTAAACTGAAATATAATGTATTGGATTATGCGGATAGTCAAAACATTGTTAAGTGACCCCGGTGGGTAATATTCATTACTATACTTGTAAAAAACTAATGTATGATAGGATACCAATTATGAAATATTAAAAGTTTCATGGCACTAATGAGGTCATGTAATGGATTAGATAGGGCTACCATTCGAACCAGAACGAAAAATGATCTTCCACTAGCCCAAAGGGTGTTACCAATCCCCATAGGCTAGTAACTAGTTCCTAGAAATCACCAGATCAGACATGGGAATGATTTAACCCAATATTAAAAGATAAATCATAATAGATTTTCTCTTGAAAATCCAACATGACCCATTCATAAATCTAACATCCATGTCAAAAAAAATAGGTAGAAATAAACAAATAAAACATAATAAATATAGAAAATAGACTCTCATCTCACCCTTTGAACAACCTCATTTATATAAATGACATCCAATAGTACATATCCTTGCCCACAACAATATCACTATACCACCAACAATAGAATGTAGTAAAATCCTACATGGCCAATGTAAATCATTTAAAGGGTTACATGTTTAACAATATATAAATGTAAAATATAGAATTATAAAATCATGAAATAGTCACCATAAGATTTTGGAGATAAAATAAACGACTCACTTTGGATCCCAGGGTCATTAAATGATCAAATAGTGGTTAGAAGCTAAATCCAAAAGCTGAAACAAAAATAATATAGGTGTGAGCACAAACATGCAGAGTAAGTCACCACCCTAAAAAACAATAAAATACCGTATTAAAATAGTTTATAAAGTGATATTTTTAACATAAGGTATAAAAAAAATTTCATATACTTTAGAGAACAAAAATAAACTTTATGACACATTAAAATTTTCAAAAAAACACCCCTTTTTATAAAATAAAAATAAGTCTGATTAAATAATTTAAATTAACACTTTCAACTTATGAAATAGGGCCAGTATACCATGGAAAACAACTCAAATTACTATTTTTCCCTATTTCCCACGAATCTCATGAAAATTTATTTTTCATAAAAAAAATAAAAGGAAATCCATTTCTTCAAAACTACATAAAGAAAAACCATACCATTTTCTTTTATAAACTACATTCAAATAACTCATTTAAATGTAAACCAGAATTCACATACACAAGGCGATACAAAAATAAAACATGGCCACCAAGTGATCATGTAAATGAAACGAAAAAATGGCTACCATAAAATCAACCAATCTAGGTGAATATAATCAAAATATAAAATAGATTCCCCGAAATTTACCCAAAAAGGACCAAGGGTCATCGAAAACATACATTGGCTCAATTAAAAGAAGATCTGAACAATTGAAAAGGAACTTATGTCAACATTACTAAACTAATAATTTCCCCATATTTCCCATCAGAATATCCAAAAATAAACACCCCTGGAACTCATTAATTTCATGGATCAAATAAGATTGGTATCCTAAAGGCCTACTTCCCATTCAGGTCTAACCATCTCAACATAGCTAATAAACACTCCCTAGTCGACCCATTGTCTCCACTATGGTTTTTTTTCATACAGACTACCTTCTATATTCCTTATACTTCCATGATAAGTAAAATGGATATAGTAAATCAATAATAACTAATATTAACTATAAAACATTTAAAATTAAACACACATCACCCCATACACCCTCACAAGAAATATCCCCAATCATATATCCATGCATAGACATCACTAAATGAATGTCAATGTAAAGATTCCCCCATGGGGTCACAAGCCCCCAAAATAAAAGAAAACACACTTGGATCAAGTGGGTTTCACACATTTATAAAACTATTTCACATAAATTGACAACCAATAATTCCTAAAAGTTATTAGAAAGTTGATCTATTTTCACAAAATCTGAAAACCACATTTCCAATGTCTCTTTGAAACCAAATTATCAAACCACAAAATGAAATCTCTCATGGAAATAAAAAAATCCCATAATATAAAATTTAAAATAAGGAACCTCTCAAAAAAACAAATGGATCCAAACACCTTTTTTTAGAAAAAAATATTTTATTTTTAAAGTCTATTTTTAAGTCATCATGATACCCATTATCTCAAAATGATTTTAAATGATGGAGAACATCCATTTTATTATAAAATCGTTAAAAAATTACACAACCATTTTAAAAATTAAACCATCATCAAAGATGATTTTAAAAACTTTATAATTCCCTAAATAAATCTTAATGATCATTTAAACCAACACTTAGTGTGTGATATAGGTTTATGCCAATTCCATAAATCCTTTGAAATCCAATCAAAACCAAAAAGGATATACTAGATACATGAAATTTCATAAGAAACATTTTAAATCACCAAAATAATTTTTAATATTCCACATGGTCAATTTTAAAAGCACTAGGCATGAAGCATACTCCCATGCCAACAACAAAACCAATAAAACCATGATTCAAGACAAATATTGGAACAAAAGATGCATCTAAATTCATAAGAGATAATTTAAAACGTTCAACAAAATTAATAACATGAAATAAAAGTGAGTTAAAAATATATCCCACTTAAAATTTTCGTTATATTGTCCAAAATATGATGCACTCTATGTTATACTCCCAAACACGTAAGAAAAAACCTGAAGCAGACATTATATATCATATAAATCAAATTCTGCATGAAATTAGAACCTGAAACCCACCTTGGGTTTAGCCTAGTGTAAAATTTGGTATGGGAGTTTTGGAAAGGAAATATAAGACAAAAAAAGTAGGATAAGAACTATTAACCAAATAAAGTAACTCCCAAAATCAAAAGAAATACCAGATGAATCACAAGGATGGAGGAGGGTAGAATCATCACATGAAGTAGCTCTCCTTACTACTGGTAATTTGATGTGAGGAGGGGGTAAGGTTGTTTTGAGGGAGTTTTTTAAATTTTACTTCATTAATGTAAATTTTGGAATTCTAAAAAAAATGATCATGGGAATACCATGCAGTTTACCCACACATTTTACCAAATCATGTGGTACTCGTGTGACCCTCCCTGGATTCCCCAACACATCCCACAAGGTTTCCCTAAGACCCTACACAGTTTGACTACCCCTGTGATAATCATTAAAAATTGAAATGTCCAATCAATATACCCCAATACATAGTTTTCATATGGTTACTCTTAACCATTCTCAACCCATGTATAGTACCAAAATCTCTCAAAAATGTAAACTCAAGTCCAGGACATGAGAAAATTTTAAATTAGATCAAAATTAATTAAAATAATAAAAAATAAAAAATATCAGTGATAGGGAAGTGTCTGAATTATCCCATCCATGTAATATTATACCCCAAAAGGTCCCTAGTCAAGGTAATGGTAACCAATAAGATAATGACTTATCACTCCCCACAAGAAGTGAAAAAGATTTGGGAAAATGCATGGGATGTTATGTTCATAAAAACCTAAAACATGAACCATCCTCTAAATGATCATATAATTCATCGATAAATGATAAAAAAATTAAATCGTATTTAACCATGATAATATCATAAGAAACTCTGAATGAAGGTATAATAAACTGAGGTCTCCCCACCACTTATAATTTCTCTAAATGGTGAAGCGTCAAATGACCACTTCTACAAAGAGAGAGTCACCAAAATAACTATGAATTTCCAAAAACCATAAGAGAAATCATATGATTCCACTAACCTTTGAAATCCTCAACTAACTCATCCATAAAATTAATCACGGTCAAATAAATACCCAAGGGGACCCAAACTAAGGAATATCTGAGATCCCAAGATCAGTTCTCTATAATGTACCATATCTTAAAACACCCAAAACAACTCAAAGGACACAAAACCAAATTATTGAAACTATCATATCTCAAAAAACCCAAATAGGTATTTGATTAATAACAAGCATTAATTAGGGAACTATAATGGGATATAACCATGTACAACAACCCATAAAAATGGTACAAACTAGGACCTCTCACTTGATCAACCCTCACATAGTGAACCCAGGTTTTTGACAATAATCATTTAATAATATAAACTAGTGTTATACTAGTCCTAGAAACATGAATCACTCACCTAAGGATATAATACATTCAAAAATGAATCAATACTAATTAAACTCCCTTTCTATAATGCTATAAACACCAAAATATTTCAAAAAAGGAAAAAATATCAAGCAGCATGAACAAAACCAAAAAAATCACCACTCAAACAAAAGCTCGTATGAAGTATAACTAATCCAAAATTCAAAACTACTAAAAAAATAGAAAACGAGATAAAATTCACCTTGAAGATATAATTTTTTTAACACATCATGAACAAATACACAAAATAAACCATCATACTAAGATAACATTTACACTTAGAAGATCAAGCATATTAATCCTTATATATTCACACAACTAACTACCCAAGGTTCACCTATCCCAGTTTCCTATGAAAAAACAATATCCAAAACGTTATAATAACATCAAAATTTAAACAACTCTTTATATTCCACTTGTATTATAGGAAATATCCCAAAAAAAGGAATAACTACCCCTAAAGATAAACACTGAACCTTTTTGAGATCTTTACTGGAGGCATACTTTATATAAAATGAAACACGGACTCATTCCATCCATATTACATAAATGAAATCAACTAATCCCAACCCTCAAGTAGGGAAAAATCCAACATCACTAGTAAACATGGAAAATCACATTCCAAAACCCATTATTCTAAAAACCCTTATAACCTATAAGGAATAAAAATCATTTTTTCTAAAATACAAAATCCTTTAAAAAAACCCAGCCACTTGTAAAACAACTTATCTCTTTTTAAAACCCCAATTATTTAAGAGAATTAAAAAACTCCATCATTGGGTTTAAGAAACTAAATATTCCATTAAAAAACAAGGAACCCACATGAAGATCAAAATTTTCATTCATTAAAAAATTTCAAAAACATTTACCACTTGATTTGAATTAAATGAATGAAATCGCATTTTCAAAAACTCACCCCAACGGCTTCATAATTCCTTTAAAATTTTGAAATCAATGGGTTTTCTAGAAATAAAAACTCACCTAAAAACAAAAAAGATCCTAGGTTATTATTAAAAAAGGAACATGCTACTATGATTCCTTTTTTGATGAACAAACTCGGGTTTCTAGCCAAACCAACACTTGAACCAATTCTCCACTAGCCCAAAGGGTTATCCTAATCCCCATATTCTTTAAAATATTTCCAGGGAATCATAGGAATTCACATGGGATTATTTTACCAAATAATCAGAGTTAAATCACAATAGATTTCCACCTAAAAATATAACCTGACCATTATATAATTCATATTCCATTTCCCAAATCAAATAAGTAGAAATAAACAAGTAGGAGATAATAAGTGAGTGAAATAAACACTCATCTCACCCTCCAAAAATCCTCCCCTGTAGAAATGACAACCACTAGTTCCTATATAGGTCCACCATAATATCACTACACCTTTGACCATAAAAATCATTAAAACCCAACATAGATAAAGTAAATAATTTAAAGTACCACATGTAAAATATGATATGAAATTAAAATTAAGTCCCATAAAATCATATAACTATGGATATCTAAATCAATCAATTCCCAAATAGTGGTAATCAGGTGAATCCAAAACAAGAAATTGAAATAATATATGCATGATCTAAAAAATTCCTTTTACAAAACCACCTATTGAAACTATAGAAATCCCTTATTAAAATCATTTATAATGTTTTAGTTTGAATATAATGTATAAATTATGTTTTCGTATGCTTTAAAGAATAAAACAAAACAACATTCCACAAGAAATATATTAAAAAGAAAACCATTTATATAAAATTTAAACAAGGATGATTTATTCTTTAAAATTAAACATTTAGACCAACTAAAGAGTTTCTTTGAGTAATTTAGAATAACCCAAATTACTATTTATCCATTTTTCCCAATAATATAATGGTAACATATATTTCAGAAACAATTTCTAGGAAAATAATTTATTAAAAACTCTTCAATGAAAAAAAATAAATTATACTTTATAAAACAAAAAATCAATCCATATAGAAATAACTCATTTGAAAGTAAACCAAAACACCCATACATTATGATGCACAAATTACACAAGTGAAACAAGGCATTAAAAAAACACAACCAAACAATGGATGAAATATAATGAATCAATTTAGGGGAATTCCATTGAATCATAAAATTAAACCCCCTAAAGTATTCCTAAAATTACCTAGTTTCATAGGAAATGTCCCTAAACTCTAGAAATAAAAAACCTAAATTAGTGATAAGGAACCTAGGATGGAACTAATAAACCTATTACATCCCTGAATGTCTAATAATACTACTCAAAAACAAAGAATACCTAGAAATCATTTTTCTATAGAATAAAATAATATTTCTATAATAATGGCCTAAACCCCTTTCGCTCTAACCATGTCAAGGTATCCATGAAAGAATCCCTATTTAACCTACTATCTCCAATAATTTTTTCCCAAAAACGGGTCCCCTATTGTATTTTTAGGACACCCATGAAAAGAAAATTAGAGGTAATAAATCAATAATCACATAAATTGTGTATAAAAAATTTAAAAATAATCACACCTCGTCTCCTACACCCTCACAAGAATTATCCCCAGTCACATATCCATGTATAAAATTCAAAAAAATCGTGTCAATATAAATCATCACACATGGGATCACATGAAATAAAAATTAAAGAAACTCATGCAGCTTAATATTATTTCATGCCTTTATAAAAACATATTAGATAAAATCCAACCAATATTTCATAAAACATCTGAGAAATATAATCCATTTTTACACCATTTAAAAAAAACATTCCAAATATCCATTGAAAACCAAATTATAAAAACACACACTGAAATACATATTTTAAATATAACTCTTTCCATAACATCATAGTTTAAATAATAAACCACTTAAAAATGATTTGAAGAACACTTCTTTCAAAAAAATCATTATTTCCTCTTTAAAAGACATTTTTAAATCACCATGAGAGCCATAGTTTCAAAACAATTATAAAATAATTCCAAATCGATTATTTTAAAGAAAATCCTTTTAAAACATTATGCTTACACTTAAAATATCAAACTAAAATCAAGCATTATTTCAAAATATTATAATCCCTTAAATAAATCCAAACATTCATTTCAACCAACACTTGTCTTACATCATAGGTCTATGATAAGTCCTTTAATCATTTAAAATATAATAAAACCCAAAAAGGTTGTGAGAGATACATAAAATTATATACAAAATAATTTAAAACACTTGAATCATTTTATATATGCCACTTAGACAATTTTATAAGCACTTGGAATGTGTCTTAATCCCATACAAAGTGAAAAAACCCAATAAAACCAAGATTTTAACCAACTATGGGCATACAAGATGTTCATAAATTCATTATAGACTATTTAAACCAAACAATAAACTTAATAATAGGTTATATTAGGTATTTCATAGTAAAACCTACCTCAAATTTTTTTAGTATGGTCCAAAATGCATCACCTTCCATGGTGGAGGCACATCCATTCAAGAAACAACCTAAAGCACACATCGTAAATGCAAAAAAATAAAGAGAATAATAAATTTTAATTTTATACTTTATTATGGTTTGGTATATAGTAAAAAAAGTTAGGGAGATGATAAAATGACTAAAATGTGAACATTAGATGTGGAATCATTACCTAGTGATATATCAACTAAAATTAGAAGAAACATTTGTGAAATAGAATGAGTGGTGGATGGAGGACGTTTCATGTGAAGGGGAATCTCCATGGGGAAGTTGGTTCAACATAAGAAGGGAGAGGTGTGGTTTTAGGGAGTGTATTAAATTTTATTTAATTATGAAATATTTTTTAATTTTGAAAAAAATATATAATCTCGGCCTCTAGCACCATTTACTCACATGGTTTACCAGACATTGTTGTACCCATGCATTCCTCTTTAGATTCCCCCACATATCTATATAGTTTCATTAGAACCATGCATGGTATCATTACCTATGTACCAACCATTCAAACTAAATCATTCCCATTAATATTCCCTTATGGTTGGTTTCATCATGATTACTCCTAATCATGTGCAACCCACACATATAAAAATATTTATAAAAAATGTTAACTCATTCCTGGGAAATCATTAAAATTTAAATTATCCCAAAATTAATTAAAATAATAAAAAAATAAAAAAAATTGATTATAGGATGGTTTCATAGGTTAGTTCATTATAATAACACTCATTCATATCTTTATAGTTATTGAGTGATCTAGTCCTTATTGTATAGTAACTATTTGGGATTATGTCATTTCTTACACCATCAATGGTTTGATCGTAGTGTATTAAGAGATATCTAGAATGATCTATAGTAATCAATGGATATTGGAATCTCTATTATTTTTTTCTCTTCCAGATTCATGACATTGATTTAATCCATGTGATGTATTGGTTGACTCTTTATCAAGAACACATCAAATTCTATCACAGATGGGTATCATTCATTCCTTTATTGGGTGACTTTTATACCTATATTGGCAAGTGATATATGAGGGCGGGTCATTCAGGACATGACCATTGGAAGATGGGGTCCCTTTCATACCATATTGCTAATGATGTTTTGGGAAACAAGAATATGTATATGAAAATATTTCCTCCGGTTATCAATCAGTTTTAGAATGTTTTTCTTGAGGATTTCTCGGTACTTCCACCTACGAAATAGATTATGATTTCGATCAAACATATTCCAAGTATAAACCAATATCTATCCAACCATACTTAATGGATTATAAATAGATGTGATATTTTAATAATTATAAATGGGATATGTAGTAAATTGGATTAATTTTTATGATCACACCCCCATGGAGTGATTCACTCTAATTCCCTAAGAATAAAAATGATTCCTTGTTGTTGTGTATAGATCATTGGGAACTAAACCGTGTTACATTTAAGAACAGATGTCATCTTATTTTTATTAATTAAAAATATTATTAGTTAAGGGGATCCAATTAGTTTTATAGTATTTACATGAATTTAACCTATCACCATTTGTGAGTGAGTAATTTTGATATTCCTCAAACAATTTTTTGGAGAAGGGATGGAATGTACTTGTATATTATGATCTTGTTCAATTTTATGAATAACAATGTTAATGAACCTGAAATATTAGTTCTACCAACCATATTAATATTCAATATCATTAATATTTTTTATAACATTTTTGTGTATTCATAGTTGAGGGAGGATTACACTCATCATTTAGAGATAGATATGAGTATACAGTATTGAACTTGTTCCATACATTAAAAAGTTTCGATTCTATATTAGAAAGGAATTTCTCTTAGATTAGGGGATATCTAATGTTTTCATATCAATAGAACCTGAGAAGTTTTAGGTTTTGGTTTCTTTGGAGTCACTAAATAATGACTTCAAGATTCATAGTTTACCATGTTTAAAAGAGTATTATATAATGTTCATCTAGGAATTCTCTCATTTATAGGCACTAACGATGTCGCAGACTCAGAAAGGTGTGAAGTTAGAGTCATCAGAGGGTTATTAGAGAACCTTTAAAGAGATTAAATAGAGGTTAATGTATAAGTTAATCCCAACCTTACCTAATACGGGTAAGAGGTATAAATATTTATGATGCTTTGGGGTTTATGCTCAAAGTAGTCATGATGTAGGAAATGTGAGTGGGGATTTATCAGTCTAGGTAGTTGATGTTGCAGGAGTGCAACTTTCAAATACATAATTTAGATCTTGTGGTTGTCCTACATGAATTAATATATTAAAAAATAATACCTTTTGGTAGAGATTATCATTTTTTATGTCGACCATAAAAGACTGTGGTATATCTTTTTGAAATGAGACCTAACCCTTCAGTGGAGTATTTATGTTGAGTAACTAATTTTTTCTAATTTCAAAATGGCATACACCCTTAGGAAAGGGAATATAGTTATGTATTCACTGGGTAGGAATACTTAAGATCTGGTGGTGTAGGGGGTTAAAAATTAGTGACATGTGATGATCCACTTTTCTAATATGCACCTTGATATTTAGGTGTATCATGATAGAGTGGCGATTACATTAGTGATTATTACATCCTCAATATATTATAGAGTATAGGAGAGTTAGTTATCTAACCCAGATATCATTGTGATAAGGAAAAATATATATAGTGGTGGTGCCACCGAATTAACCCCTCGATATCGGTGAAGTTATTTTTATATGGGGTAATGTAGTAGTCCCTAGGGTAATGTACAATGATCAAATTTTAGACTCACATGCCTCAAGATAGGCTATTCACTAGGTTATTACTAAGTTATATTTGAAAAAATGAAGATGGTATTGGTATCTCAATATAAATAACAGCATAAATGGGTTTTCTTTACAATGATTAACATGACAGCAGGAGAAATAAAATAATAAGTGACCCACATGTATTCTTTGGATTTTAATCATTCTTTATTAGAAGTGGTAAAATGGGTAGATGAACTTCATGATGTAATTATCTATGTCATCTCATATCATTGATGTGGTGTGGGTGATTGGATACCATTTTATAAATATCATAAATTTTCTACCAATCTGACAGACATATTATTCCAATGGAAAGGGCATGAAATATGTCTAGAAGATAGTGTATCTTAATGAGGTATTAATGAGAATCATTTCTGATTAGGATATCAATTTTACAGCATGCTCCGGAAAGGGATTTTAGAATGAAATTTGTATATAGGTGCACCTGAGTACCACCTACCATTCTTAGACAGACAGGCCATATGAGCATACCGTTTAGGTGTAAGAGGAAATATTGAGGGCATGTGTCATTAATTTTGGTGGTTCATGGGTAATAATTCATTGTATTTAATAGTTTTATAAAAAAAATTATAATCAATAATCAATTCATATTATACTATTAATGGACTCTTATAGGTTGTCAAGTTAAACACCACTGAATTGGTTAAAGGTAGAGGAATCAATATTCATCACATTGTGACTCATGTAGGATATATCCCAACATATTTAATTGATTAATATATAGTCAGATACTACTAAGATAAGGAATATATTTTACACAAACCATCAATGTTTTCTTCTAGAGTTTGATCAGAGGGATATGGTTTTATTATGATTATCACCTCATTTGAGATATCATTATTATCGGTTAGAGTGAGTATATCAAGAGGGGCTAAATTGAGTAAAAAATAAAAAAAATCCATTAAAAAAGCTTTAAATAAGATCCCCTATATAATTAAAACTTCCCAATTAATCAAAATATAATATCGATATAAGTTATGATCTTTGAAAAAATTTCTCATTGGGTGATTAAATATCAGTTAAAAAATATAAGTTACTTAAACTTTTGAAATCAATTTACATAATCAAAACCTTATATAAACACTAATTAAGATTGACTATAAATGTAATGGTTTTGTTTAATGTTTAAAAAAAACCATTTAAAATATTTTAAAAGAAAATAACACACAAAAGAATAAATAAAAGAGGTTAAATATCAAGCCAAACCAAATCCTCTTCACATGGAAATTACCTACTGACCAGAAGATTATATAAAATAATCTCAATCCACAACTTGGATTGGGTATACACAACAACTAACCATCTTTCTAGACAATGCGTGGACCTCTTCCAAAATAATCGTTGGAATAAAATAAACACATTCCATATAGGTACCTATTCCACAACACTATGGTTATACCAAAATTAAATAAAAATTTAAAAAGATATTTTATATATTATAGTTATAGAACAAGATATGGTGTGTATTCTATTAACAAAATAAATCACACACTGCTCAAAATGTAAAGGAAACAAGCATAAAGAGAAAGTATATATGTAGAGAAGGTAGTTTTTCTCAGTCTGAAATTCTCTAATGATTTAGTCTTCTATGATATAATTGTAAGTGAAGCAAAATACATTTCATATAATATTATTGTAAAAATTTTCATCGTAATATCTTTTTGATTTGTCTGTATAAAAGGATCTATATGTTCTGTAATCTTGACATTTTCATAATTGGATGTAGGCAAGATACTTCATGTAAAGGATCATAGAAAGTTACACTCTTCATGTTCTTTCAATACAGCCCCAGCTCTCTTCTATATTAAAATTGATCTTCATTTGGTATTATTCTTCTTAATATATTTATGGCATGCATGATCAATCATCTAGATCCTCTGCTCCTCCAACTGACTGACTAACACAAACTTCAATGCATTCCTATAATATTTTAATAATAATAATTAAAATAATTATTATAATTAAATATGATAATATAGTCATTATAACTATTTAATTAAAAAAATAAATTACAGTATATATGGTGAATCATTCAATGGTGAGACCCCACTGCCAGTGACTGATCCTTGGTGTGACTTGGGTCGGTGCTGAGTTAGGATAATGGTTGGTCAGACTGATTTTATTCCAATACATTACTGATTTTTTATTTGAATGGTAGGTAAAGTCTGATGGTGGATCATCTTATAGGTGACTCATCTCAGCATTTTTTAAAATTTTTTGATGGTATAGAATCTTTAATGGTGACTTCTATCAAGCAGTGAATCATTTCTCATGGTAGGACTTTTAAATACATTGCTAAATTTTCATCCTGAAATAGATTTTTTCTGAGGGTGACTCATCTTCAATGATGAGTCATTGTGGGTGATGACTCATCCTCAACAGTGATTCATTTCTGGTGGTGACTCGTCCTAAAAAGTTAGTAGAGTCTGATGGTGTGTTTTTACAACACTTATCCAAAATTTCTCTAATTTTCCTTATATTATAAAATGATATCATAACACATAAAAATCATTAATATCCCAAGAAATATGATTCTTTAATGATTAAAATATGGGTTCCAATAATATACTCCTTTTTTATGATAAAAAATCCCGGAATTTTATAAACCATGTATTAAATTACTTGTGGTTTTAAAATAGATAAGCATAAACTTTCAAAGCAAAAAGTAATAAAGTATATTAAATACAGCAATATCAAAGTTAGGAAATAAGGATGGTGTGAAAGAGAATATGGTATCAAAGGAATGAATTAAAAATATATGGAATCAAATATGGATTCAAAGAAATAACAAATAAATCCCAAAGAGTCATTATACCCCATGGGATTATCAAAATCTTAAAGTAAAATAGGAAATCAAAAGAAACCAAATATTAATAATATGAAAATTTATATTTAGAAAAGGAATTTTAGGTAAATCCAAAAAGATACAAAAAAAACTCATATAAAAAATCCCCATCAATGACTAAAAGACACATCTCGATGCTTTTCTATATGGGTGGTAAGAATAGTTGGTTCTTTTCTGTTCACCTTGTCATAAGTAGAAGGTTCATCAGAAGAAGCTGGGAAAACATTAGGGATGGATGTAGGAATTGCAGGTAAAGGAGTATATCTGATAATGATAGGCATTGGATGCTAGTTATCTTCTCTAGGAGTCATACTAAAGGGCTAGAAACGAGTATGTGAGGTTGAATTTGGATCTCTAGTAACAAATTGTCTGAAAAAACATTCGATTAGAGGCTGTAAGACTAATATTAGAAGTGACTGGAATGGAAGTGTGAGCCAATACTACAGTTCCAAAAAACATAAAAAAGGTTTTGATCAAATTTATGATCTTTGTAATAATATTTCCTACCCTTTTCATAGAACATAAAAATTCATTTTTCTCCTCTATAAACTACTTGAGTGTAGGAGTAATCACTATCAATTGATTCACTTGTTGTTTGAAATCTTTAATGGTTGGGGGGATTCTAAGGTTTTAGTAAGGAACTTGAAATGAGAGTTGAGATCGTTCTTATTATAAATCCTTGAATTGTAATTCTTTATTTACATTATAATTGCCTCTCTATAACCCTTCATAACATTCATATATTCTCTAACCATCATATGCATATGATCACTATTATGTAGGATTTTCTTCGAACTCTCCTGAGGGATGTCAGGTACATATTCTGAAACAAAACAAAACTATTCTCTAACCACTGACCTGATCAACTCAACATAAAGAGGAGGGGGAGCACTCAAAGTAGGATCCCTAGAATAAATTTTCTCCACCCTATATAACAGAGAATCTATAGAATATTCAATGTAAGATACCATCTCATCCAATATAGACCTCAAAGTATCCAAATCATTTTCTAACTTTATATTCTCTCTCTCTTTATATTGAGTGTGATGCATCATCATTAGCTGCATATGATTTGTCACAAGTTCAAATAGATATCTTAAATATATGTCACTTACCATAATGACCGAAGGTTCCCGATTTCTCAATCAGAAACCAAAATCAGAGAGAAGCCTCACTCTAAAGGATTCGATGTTAGATTTGGTAACAACATCAACTCGGACATATGAAACGATTGGTGCTGGAAAAGGTGTAGAGGAAATGGTTTATGTAGGCACATTAGAAAAAAATCTCTATAGTTACATGGTAGAATATAACTTCTCCACCAATGATCCCATAAGATATATATCATCTAGAATATTAGGTCCACAAATATTTATTGGACTACTATCATCATGAGAATCAATTTTATTCAGACCATTTCTAACATACCAAGGAAACATATCTCATTCCTCAATATATGGGTCACCCAATATGAAAGAAGACACACCATAGTTTTTAACAACTATAGATTTAGTAACTATTGGATCAAAAATAATAGGCTTACCCCCCATCTACTCAAAAATTGATTTATCATAAACTATCATCTTAGAAACCTTATCCACATCAATTGTTGGCACAAAAACATTTGTCAGAACAAGGTCTCTATAAGCAGGATCAACCAGGTGACTATACAAGATAGGGGATTCCTCCCCCGAAACAGATGTTTCCTTATTATCCCTATAAGATATATCCACATCTCAAACTAAGTAGGTTCTATATTCATATCTAGAGACAACTAATAATCCTAGAGAACAAATAATTTCCAGAGGCATGTAAACATTCTCAACACCATTGTGGCTACTAGGACCATCATGGTTAGAACCACTATCACTATCATCTCCACTTTCTTATTTATCTTCTCCTTTTTATTCCTATTCATAATTTTCACCATTATCATAATTTCCATTTTATTCAAAAGATTTAGGATTCCTCTTCAATTTTTTTCTCTAGAAACTTTTGTTTCTTCTTCATCGCTTTCTAGTTTTAAAAGTGTCTATTTTATAGGGAGATATCAATGAATGATTGGGGAACCATAATAAATAGATAGATAACCCTTAGGTGGTTCTGGGTCACTACCTTAATCCAATAAAACCTCCTGTTCCTAATCACCAGAGGTAGAAGATTCCTCTTCTACTTCATCTGAATACTTAACCACCTCATCTAGATCCAATCTAGGAACCACAAGATTCTTTAGTCTGCAATGGTGATCAACATGATTAAAATACTCATAGATTATGTCACCATCATTAAACCACTATCTCTACCAAGGGTTCCAACTTATCTAGATTATATTAAAATTTAATTTTGTAATGAAAATTCCCACAAATTTTACTATAGTTTGTTCTTCCCCATCAAATTTTCCATTGGCCTTTAGAATGGTCAAAAAGAAATAAGGATATATTAGATAATTTGATCAAGAGGATGGCTTCTAGGCCTTCATCATGTCAACCATCAGGTATCTTCATAGATTTTTATTTTCTCATTTTTTATAATACATAAAATGTATATATATATCCTGATACCTCATTTTGGTGAAATCACATTTCCTTAGGCATAGTATATGTTGAATAAAATCAAAGGAAAAAATTTAATTCACCATCAAGTTCAGTAGAAGCTGTTCTTATTACTATCCAATATCCAATAAACTCTGCCAAGACATCCACATATACAATGTCATCATAGTCAATTGTAATAGTTCTTAGATATTCTTTCAAAATACCTTCATGAGGTACTTTCAGACATATGGCCCAATTCCTTGAAGAGAAAACAGCTTTGCGCTTATTTATTCTTATTTATACCCAGTCCTTATCTTCCACAAAACCAAAATTGATATATTGATAGAACTAGTGCACTAACCTATGATAGAAGGGACTCTTGTTATTAGAGAACCATTATACCCATCCCTAGCCTTGCATAACTTTATGTACCAGAGACTTTCTAGATAGTAACCACCCAACATGAATGACTTTATCATGTACCACTACTCGATTTGCAGGCTTCATATTTACAGGATCAATGGATGAAAGGAATGAATCTCCTCTATACATCTTTGAAGGACATGAATTTTCTGGAGAGTATTCTATGACTCCCTTCACTCTAACCATAGAGAGTGACTTGGGTGGTTTGAATGAATTAAATGGAATACCAACGATCATGAGGGAAAGTGTAACGATGAGGCACAAGAGTAAGGCATGATGAAGTAATCATTGAAATTATACAAGTGTCTAGTTTATATCATTTAGGGATTTATGAATTTGAAAATCCCGGAATAAAATAATATTTTAATTGTATAAAAATTAAATAAATAAATAAATAGTAAAAATTTATAAGTGACATAGGGTAAACACATTGGTGGGAAAACCTCATCGGTGGGTAAACATCAACCATATGTAAGCTCCAATGGTGGGTAAATTCCAATGGTGGGTAAAACTACAATGATGGGAAAACTCCAACGGTTGGTAAACTCGAATAGTGGGTAATCTCCAAAGGTGGTTAAACCTCAATGGTGGGTATAATATAACAGTGCATAAAACTCAATAATGGGTATACTTCAAGAGTGGGTAAACTCCAATGGTGGGTAAACTCTAATAATGGGTAAACGTCAATGGTGATTATACTCTAATGATGGGTAAACCTCAACCGTGGGTATACTCCAATGGTGGGTAAACTCTATTGGTGGTTAAACTCGAATGGTGGGTCCTAGAAAATTAGACTTAACCAAAATTACTCATCCCAAAATCATGTTTAATATAGTTCATTCTCTTAGAATTTAATGGTTTATTGAAAATATTAGCAAGATCATGTTCAGTTCCAATTTATTCATGATTTATATCTCCTTTTTTAAAATTATCTCCCAGAAATTGATTTATTTCATCAATGTGTTTTATTATGGATTGTGATACAAGGTTCTTATAAACATTTATAGAAATTTTGTTGTAACAATTTATATTTACATTTTGGAATTGGTTTTCATAGTCTATGGATGTGTGCTTCATCCACAAAATTTGAGCACAAAAACTACCTACAACTACGTAGTCATGTTTTGCAGTAGACAGTGAAACAAAAATCTCTTTATTAAAACAATGATATACTAGAGACTTTCCTAAAAGGTGACATGTTCCAAAGGTCTGTTTTCTTTCAAACTTACAACTACCAAAATATGCATCTGAATAACTGACTAAGTCAAATTCTTGTCATCTAGGGTAGAAAAATCCTAAATTTTTTGTAAACTTAAGGTATATAAAAATCATTTTAATAGAAATTAAGTGCAATTCTATTAGGTTTTATTTGAAAACAATAACACATTAATTCACTAAACATAATTATAGGTAAACTATAAATTAAGTAGATTAGACTTCAAATCATACCTCCATAACTGGTTTTATCCATTAAATTCCTATATTCATTAAGTTCCAATTTAGAAATGGCACTCATATGTGTGTCACTACTATTAGTGTTACACAAATTCAAATAGTTTGAAATGTATTTAGTATATTTACATTGATTTAAAATGATTCCTTCTTTATTTTAAAAAAAATTAAATCCAGGAAAGAATTTTTTTTTCACCAGTTAAACTCATTTCGAATTCATTTTTCATTATTTTTAAAAAGTTATTAAATAATGAATTTGGAGAAGATCTAAAAATTATATTATCTTCATAAATTTTAATAACTAAAACATATTTTCAAATTACTTTCATAAATAGGTTTGGACCAGCCATACCTTTTGAAAATCCTTTTGAAATAAGGAAAGAGTTGAGAATATCATACCAAGCTCTAGGAGCTAGTTTTAAAACATATATATATCTTGTTAACATGAAAACATGAACTTAAAAATGGGGATTTTGAAATCTATGGGTTGGTCAAAAAACATCTTAAACTACATATGCATTAAAAAATGCACTTTTGATATCCATTTGATATATTTTTTTAATCTAAATGTGTTGTATAGGCTACCAGTATTCTAATGGATTCAATTCTGGAGACTGGTGAAAAGGTTTCTTCATAGTATATACCCTCTTCTTGACTATACCCTTGTGCAACAAGTCTATATTTATTCCTCACTATTTTTCTAGATTTATCAGCCTTATTTCTAAACACCAAATTAGTGCTTATAGTAAATATTTTCTTGGGTATACAAAAAAGTTACCAAAAATTATTTATTTAAAATTGATTATGTTATTTATTAATATCCATTACCTATAATTCATCATTAATTACAACATTTATGTTCTTATGTTCATGTTTCGATAATAAATCTTGATGTTCAACAGGGTTTCTTAGAGAATATCTAGTTTTTTCACCTCTCTCTAAATATCCAACAACAAACTCTAAAAGATGGTATTTATAAGTCCTAATGGATATAGAAAATAAGGTTTATTCACCTCATGGTCCTCAATAGGTTCAGGGTCTATAATTTCCCCGAAACTAGATGATTTTGATACAAGTTTTACATAAGAATAAAAAGTTTTATAATTTATGTTCATCGTGGATAAATTATCATCACGGTTTTCTGAAGGATTCATAGGTTTGTGGGGATATGTATCATCAAAATTGACATGCAAGAACCCACCCACAGTCTTGGTTATTTTGATAAATGCTAGGATTTACTAGAATATGTATAACTAAGTAAAATTCATTCATTACTTTTGGAGGAAAACTTATCATGATTATTCTTAGTGTTAAGAATAAAGACTTTAAAACCAAAAAATATATAGTAATAAACTTTAGGATTTATACTATTCCAAATTTAAAATTGGGTTTTATTTAAAAAAATTCTAATTAAAACTCTATTAATTATATACCAAACTGTGTTCACAGGCTCTTCCCAAAAGTAGACTGTTAAGTTATAGTCATTAATCATTGTTTGAGCTTTCTATTAAAGTTTATTATTTATTCTTTCTATAACTAAATTCCTTTTAGGGGTCCTAAGAGTAGAGAAGTTATTGTAATATCCATTTTTTGAAAATAAGGATTCAATTTCTTGATTTTCAAACCCACAACCATGGTCACTTCTTAAGGTAATAATTATAAGTCCACTTTGGTTTTCTATAGATTTAGCATACTTGGTAAAATAAGAAAAATATTTTATTTTTTGAGGTAAAAAGAATAAAAAATTATACCTAGAAAATTCATATATAAGTACATAAACATAGTTCTTCCCATTTAAACTAGAAACTCTAAATGGTCTAAAAAATTCCATGTGAACAAACTCATGAGGTTTAAAAGTTGAAACTTCTTTCTTTAATTTAAAAGATATTTTGTGTTATTTCGATTTTTGATAAGGGTTACAGACTTTATTACCATAACATCATAAATTCCTTCTATTTTTATTCATTTTTATATAATCCCCATTTTAACGGTTGAAGGGGAACTCTTATATGGCACGTAGGATTTATGACATTACATGCCTTAAATGTATTAAATAAATTCACCCAGACTATAAGTACATAGAATTTCATCTCCCCAACATCTACATCATGAAGTTATCTCTCCACCATCAATGTTTATCAGGTTCTTGAAGTTCAATTAATCTTTTATCATACTTATAGAACACCCACTATCCAAGTACCATAGATTTCCACATGATATTTTCAAGTAGTTTCCCCACAAAATAATGATTATACAATGAATTATTTTGGTACCCAAATTTTCCTGGCTCCAGATATCTCAGTGATTAGGGAATTATAAACCAATATTTTATTGATTAATTCCCTATAATAATATTGTAAACTATTTGAAATAAAAACATTATTATGTCTACATGAATAAAAATTTGTTACAGAATTTCTAGAATTAGACATTGGAACAAAATTGCTCTTAACAATTCTTCTTTTTATAGGTTGATAAGCTAGACTAGTAATATATTTAGAAAAAATTTATTTTCCTAATATTTAGATGATATTTTCCCTTTCATTTGTAAATATCTCTATGTATTTCTTTAGATTCTAATTTTAAAATTTTAGTTTAGTATTTTCTTTTAATAATTTATCATTCTATTATTTCTCTACAGAAAATAAGATTCAATATTGGTAGATAATGGACGTTGTTAAAAAATCATTAAGATCATTAAATATATCTTCAAGAATATTTCAATATTTGAACATTTCCTCTTTTGTTTAGTCATTATTATTTTGTTCATTTATATAATGATAAGAATTGTGTAAAGGAGATACAATAGGTACCTCAGATATGTTTGTCACAAATCATATATTTTATCTATCATACTTCTCTTCAGGTATTGATTATGATTCACTTGAACTATCCTTATAGTCACTCGAGGTGTATTTCATGTCTTTATTATACTTTCTTCCCATTCCATCACACTTTCTTTTGTACTTGAACTTGGGACAGTCATCCTTAATATGTCATTTTCTGTTATACTAATAATAGGTGATGTCATTTGAATTATCATCCCTTTTCTAGTCCTTCTTCCAATTCCCTCTATTTTCATAATTTCCCTTATAGATAGGTTTTCTAAGGAATTTTTTCTTCTTATATAACATCTTAAATCTTTTTTCTAGATAAGCCATTTACACATCACTATCGGTTTGAAATTCCTCATCATTAGAGCATTAAGATTTATCTTTTTATTTTTCTTTATATTTTAATGAAATAGTATTGAAGGGTACTGATTTCTTCTGAGGTTCATCATCCTACTCTCAATTAACTTCAATATCTTCCTTATACATCATCAAACCTGCAATACAAATCATAAATCGGCTCATCATATTTCATCTTAAAAGTTTCATATTTAAATTTAGAAGTATTCAGTCTCATTTTTATCAAATTAAGTGTTTCTTCATGAGATATAGATAAAATATCCCATCTTTCAGAGGATGTTTTACTAGCACATATCCTATTAAATTATATACCTTATAAATCACAGTAAATTCCATTCACTGCTTTGTAGTTATTTTTATAAGAAAGTTTATTTGAATCATCCCATGTGTTCCTAGAAGACATAGGTAACTCATATTTATCCACTTTTATATACTATATTTCAAAAATCATTCATTCAATATGAATTTTCATTTTTATTTTATGTTGATCATAGCTATTTACATTAAAGAAAGGAGTTATGTTGGTAGAATAACCTTCTATTAAATTATACATTTAAAGAATTAAATTGATAATTGATAGAAATTTTATATCTTTGAAACACAAATAAAATCACAGTTTAAAATATCTTTAAAATCATTTCATACTAAATGATGGTTGGAGTGATTATCTCAAGACGGGGTGAATTGAGTACCCAATAAAAACTTCCAATAATTTTTTTTAAATAAAATCTCCAAAATAATTAAAACATCCCAGTTAATCAAAATAGAAGATCAATATATGTTATCATCTTTTAAAATATTTCTCAAAGAGTGATTAATTACCATTATAAATAATATATGTAAATTAAATCAATATTTGAAACCAATTTACATTATGGAAACCTTATATAAATACTAATTAATATAAACAATCAAAGTAGGGGATTATTTACAGTTTGAAACAAATTATGTTTAAATATTAGATAAAACCAAACACAAAGTGGAATAAATACAAGAGGTTTAGTATAAATATGAGACCTAATGCTCTTTATATGTAAATCAACAGATACTGAGAAGATTATATAAAATAATATTGATCCACAACATGGATTGTGTATATAAAAAAGGTTTCTATCTATCCAGGCCTTTCTAGGAACTCTTCCACAATAAATGTGGGAATATAATAAACATATGACACACAGGGACCTCTTTCGGAACACTGTGGGTAAACCAAAATCAAATAAAGAATTACAAAAATTTCTTGTCTCTTGTAGTTATATAATAGGATACATTTTTGCGTTAAATAAACCAAATAAATAACACACTTATCCAAATGTAAAGGTTAGAAGAAGAAAGATCATGTAAAGATGCAGAGAATCTAGTCTTTCTCAGTCTAATATGCTCTGAAGCATTAGTCTCCTATGATATAGCTTGAAGAGAAGCTCGATATATTTCTTATAACATTGAAGTAAAATATATCTTCATAATAACTTTAATTAAATATATTTTTAATACCCTTTTAATAAAATTATACACTCCCTCTAATTTTTATATAGTAGTGGCTCAATTCCATCCCTTCCCTTCCAGTCAATTTACTTTGCCAGGTATCATATCCACCTAGCTTGTGGTCTAATATTCTATTCGATCATGGTTATTTGTCACCTATTTTAATGTTAATTTTCCTCTTCCCATTATTCAGTATTTACATTTTTACCTTTATATATTTCATTATTTATAAAGAAATCATAATATTATGATATATTTACTAATTCTGATACGTTGATGCTAAATCATTAGTGGTTTTTGGTCAGTATGATGCATTTAGGTACAAGTAGGTCATCCCTTGCTTTCATGTTGGTATTTACATGTTAGGCATTCATTGTATGAAATATAGGATGCACCAACCAGGTTTCTTAGTCCTAATATATATTTTTAATTAATTCATTGAACTATATTATCATTAATGTGATCAAATAGGGCCATGAGTGGTCCTCGTTTAGTTGTGTGATGGTATTATGGTTGTTGAATACCTGCACCAAGAAATTTCATATTACTGAAATGTGACCTATAACCCATTATGGGTTTATATGCCTATGTTGTGGGTTGAAATTTAATAATTGGGCCATGTTGATATCATAGACACCTTACTTTAACATGGTTGTCTGGTCCTACCTAACTAGTTACCCTCAGTTACCCCACAAACACATGGTCCCCTCCCTAGTCGCCACCCATATGCCTAAAAACTCATCATAGTAATTACTATCCCCACAAGCCAATACATTTCTTTCCAGTGTACTTTTTCCTTGCTCAGACATGCCCAGGGAAACTTCCCATAAGGTTACACTTCTTGATCACTACTCCAAGCCAAGTATGCTTAAGTGCGGAGTTATAATGAGGTAGGCTTCCGAAAATAAAGGTCCACCTTATTGACATTAGTCATACCATTTAGTATTTTAAACCTCTATCATTTTGGGGTGTTACATGCCCCCCTAGAGCACAACGTCCTAATTGTGGACCCTACATCTCAACTTAGGTGGTGCCACTATAGTTAAGTATGGATTTCTGCTCTGATAATATTGTAATAACTAGAACTCAATGACAGCATAGACCCCGCACCATTACATGGTCATTGGGTTTTGGCCCATTAGGTACCACCAGTTTTCTTGAAAACATGTGGTCCCCAAACTGCGGCCCACCTATGTGGATGAACAGGTCATCAAAATAATGAATTCCCTAATAGGCCAACACATGTTATTTTTAGTGTGTTTTTTCCCCACTCACACACACCCTGGGAAACTTCTGAGAAGTTCATTCATTCTAATCACTACTACAGGACAAATCATGTTTAATTGTGGATTTCTAATTAGACAGACACCTAAAAATAATGGTATACCTTGTTGACATGAGTCATATCATTTAGTCTTTTAACCATTTATCATTTTGGGGTGTTTCATGAAAAGGATCATTTGGGATCTTATATCATTTCATTGTAAGTAATAACATGATAATGTGATAGGATTGGGGTGGTCCTGAATAGGTTTTAGACATTGAGTGGGTAAGTGTCTTAAGAGAATGACCCTTTATGTGTAAAATTATTATAAATTCCTTGTGAATACATATATGTAATAAACTGCTATCTATAGTGACATCTAGATGACTCGTCATTCTCCCAAGGGTCATTGGTAGTATCTCATCCACCATTGATTTAGTTTGGTGGTATCTAAGCCACCCAAGTTGAATCATTGATCCATCGATCACCGTGGAATTTATATAATGGTGTTTCCTCATCCATACAAATCTAGTTAGTAATGGTGCATCACCCACCTTTGGTATATTGGTGGTATATCTCACACTTGTAGAATACTGGTGGTACCTTATCCATCCATGGGAGTTATCGTGATGGTATATATTCCACCTAGGGATTTATGATAGATGTACCTCATATACCCTTAATAATTATCTCAATATAGCATCATCTACTTAGTGACTAGTGTTGGTAATACATCATTTTTCTTTATAGTGAAACAAGGTGTGCATTTTCCAGCAGTAATAGATGTATTTTGGTGTATTGTACACTTGGAGAATAATTTTGGTGGTATAAATTCCACTTAAATTTTGTGATACCTCATTCACTATACAATTATTTTTTTGAACTTGATATTTTTTTGGTGATAGAACATTCAATTTTTTATATATGATATTGATAGCTCATTCATATTGACTATGATATGAAAGTAAATATATTATTCATCCTCATTGTGTGTTTACATAAAGTGTATATTTCCCCATTATGGCATAGTTCAAAGAAGTTATGGTCGTACATGGTATGGCTATTTAGCATTCCATGATGTGAGAGTTTGTTTTTTTAATTTACTACTTATTCATCATTCTATTTGGATCATATATTATTATTTACTAGACTATTTAAGGACACAATTTCTGGCTTCCTATTGAGTTATACTCAAACCCTCCCCATATACCTAAGTACCAAAGAATATTATTTTTTCTCATGACCAAGGAAAGATTAATATCCTTATATCGATGAATGGTTGATCTAGTATAACTTGATTACCATTGGGATATGTGACCAATCTCATACTTAGGACAATTTTGGTGAATATCTAATGTTTTTTTGGACCCCAATGTTTATAATATTCCCATGATAGATCCACATTATTCTTGAATTACTTGAATCGTGTGTTCAGTGGTTCAGTTTTTATAGTGGGGTGTTTATATTTACTTGTAGCTAACATTTATCTCTTATGACAATCTTAGGATGTTTTTATATTGTAGTGGATATTACTAGATATTGTTTTCACTATATTAATAATGGTTATCTATAAGTAAGGGAATAGTATACCAACCTATTTCATGTTAATCTTTTCTATTAGTTTTTATCCACTAGTAAATGGAGAGGCAAGCTTAAGGTATGTTTCCCCAAGATTAATTTCAAAAAAATTTGAAATGGGTTGAGCATGTTAAAAATAAAATTTATATGAACCTAAATGGTGATGGTTTAACATGAATCATAATTCTAAATAATTTATTCAACTATCAAAATATTTTATCAATATAATATAATCTAAGGAATTTTCTCTTGGGAATGTATTGGATAGACATTTGTGCTTACACAATCAATATGGACTAAGGGTCACCTTTTAGATAAATGATAGAATAGGTTCATTTTTCCCATATACTTTTTTTGTTGGTTGGGAATTGATAGGTCATGTGAATTTATATTATCTATATTTTCCAAGGTTTACCTATATGGACATGAAAATATTAATAACACAAGGAAAATTAAATTGGGAATGGGATTTTGGTATCAATGAGCTAATGTTCAAAGTGGGTTTGAATACGCTAAGATTATAACATTTTTCACTTTATAAGATTCATATAAATCAATATGTTTTAGGAATATTAAAATGATCTAAAATTTTTTAAGATCCATATACCTTGATATAATAGATTGATCTTTATTATAAGAAAATGTTGTTTCATAAAAAATTTACATATTTGGTTTTTTTACTCTAAATTTTCCCTATTTATTTGTATAAATGTATTAATAAGTTGAGTCGTGACTTTTTCTCGGGTATACCTCTATAGGTTTTCAACATAATAATATTTATTCCTTTTTCATTGTTTTATGCACTAATATTTTCCCCATACATGAAATTTAATGATTAGAGAGAGGGTAATCAAATTTTATTCAGGTCTTTGTTAATAGGTTTTCAGCCTAACAAGATCTATATCACTTTATTTTTGAAATTTTATGTTTGTATAGGCTAGATAATTATTGGTTGTCTATAATTTATGTTCATATAACTAGGATAAAAGGGTAGAAAGATTTTAAGGTTATATATATATATATATATATATATGTATATCCAAAAGGGTTGTTTTATATACATTGATAAGGGCTAGATAGACCCACCATGAATGGAGGGCCCGATGATAGTATAGACAACCTTTGGGGGAATGATGTACATAGATTAAATTAATAGTAATTGAAAAAAAATTATCAAATAGTTTATGGTCATAAATCTAAATCCAATCCTTCATAATGTTTATACATGTTCAAAATGGTGTAGAATGAAACAATTAGTCATTTTACCCATTGCAAAATTATTGTACAAAGGTGAATTAATGATACAGTTTTCAATAAATTAATGGGGGATCTATTTTTTTAATCAAGTGGAGATATAAGAACCATATATTGTCATGATTTTTTTGAAAAATGATATAAATCAAGAGTTGAGGTATTTTAATTGGGGGATTTTATGTTTATAAAAGACATTCTTGTACAACCACTAATCATGTTCAAATGATAGACCTGACACAACACCACTGATTAGACATGTATAGGATGACTATTAACCACATTAAAATAAATACTTACACGACAATACTATAAAAAGAATAAGGTGTTATATAATATTCTCCATAGATCATATATATTCCATTATATGGGTTTGCGTGGGTTAGATAATTATCACTAGTACTTCAACCATGGAAAGGGGTTCCCTCGAGATCAAATATTCCTATTAATAGTAACTATGAATAGTTTATGGTAATTAAAATTCTCAATATATGAAGAATAGTATATGAGAACATAGTTTTTAATGATTTTCAGAACATTATAATTCAAACTCGGTTAAATTTATATGATGCATGATGATAAATAGTTGATCCGAGTGGGTGAGTATTTTTGTATGGGTATAGGATAAGATATTGGGACATTATTACATATCCTTTAAGAAGAAGAATTATGCCATATAAATCTTAGTATAAGGAAATGTGTCTTTCTTAAATTGGTTTAATGTAGGAAAACATAATGTAAATTTGTAATCCCATATAAAAATATGTTAAGAAGAATGGAATGATAATTGAATTTTTCATGGGTTGGTGTCAGAAGAGAAATCAATATATAGGAAATTCTGGATTTATGGTAATATTTTATTTTCTTTTTGTAGTGATAATTAGAAATACCCAACATAAAATAGATAACCTTTACACTATGATAGTTTTAAAGGGAAAATAGGAAGAAATAAAAGAGTTACTTATTTGGAGGATAGAGGGTAAACATGACATCAATTAGTCAGTATCTCAATGTGAGGGTGGAATAGGATATGGTGTGTGTAATGTCCCTATTTCGGGTTCCACCCAAAGGTTCCCTATACACGGTTAGTCACATGGACTCAAGTTCATTTCCCCGAATTCCAGAGGTTGTCGAGTAGTAGTGAGGGCCTCAGGTGTGATATTGGGGAAACTATGCCTTCATTGGCATAGTAACATAGCTGAAACGAAGAGAGGGTAATAGTTGAAGAAGTAATAATACCATACAATAGTAAATAGTAGATGACTTCAAGTAAATTAACAAGTAGATCTCATATATAAATTATGCATGATACATATGTCTAGAAAATCATCCAAACAAGTTGCAATGCTGGAATACAACACTAAAACAAAGTACAAGGAAAAAAAAGTAAATGATTTCAACAGAATCACAAGCCTCAGCTTGGTCCCATGCTTTCCATCTCCTCAGCAATCAAGCACTATAAGTAGAAGGGCACTTGACCTTATCTATATTTGCAACAATATGATCTTTTTGGGCCCAAAATCATGACCTAAACAGGGTGTGAGACAGATCCTCATGGAAACCACCCAAAGATCTATGCCTAACAGTCAGTGAATACATATATATATATATATATAGCAGGCAATATGAAAAATGAAGTAATAAATAGTGAAGTACTAAAAAGTAAAATATCCTACAGTTTCAACAAAATTCATTTACATTTTTCAATTATTCAACCAAACATTCATAAGCAACCCTATGGGAATGTTCTCATAGCCTAACCCCTCTGATTCAAATAATCAAAAAGATAAAACAACCCTCTGGGATAGCTCACACAATCTAACCCCTTCAGTCTAATGAAAAAAAAGACTCTCTGAGGAAGCAATCACTGTCAATTCCACTGATAGTATTTTAATGATAAACTACAGCCTCTCTGAGGAATCACTCAACATCAATTCCCCATGTGTTATTGTAATGGTAACTATAGACACTATGAGGGAGCAGTCAACGTCAATCCCCCCTATGGTCTCGCAATGTGAAAAGTATAACAGACACTATGGGGAAGCCCTCAACATCAATTCCCTCTATGGTGTCACTACACGAGGTTCCCACAGCCCTGTGTAATGAAATCATGCACAAATGATATTCATCAGCCAAAGTAAATCACAAATACTACTTGGATAAATGTCTACAAAGAAAGGCACAATCATGTTTGATAATATCACTCCATCCTAACAGCACTAGGCATGGAAAAAAATATCCTAACATGCAATTCTAGTCCCAATGGTCAATATCAAACATACATGGTCAAACACATCCTTATTAAGGTAAATAACCCTAATTCACAAACAAAATCCCTATCTCATGAAAAAAATCATAGCTGCAACCAACAGGGTTATAATCCAAAACATGCAATACCCTAACTTAGAATATTCATAATTTTATGCACATATAATTCAAAGACCTCTATGGAAAGGCACAAACCACCTACCTTGATGTTGTATGATCAATATAGTTGAACCTCAGCCTCTGAATTGACCTAGAATTTTATAGATCTACAAAAGTGTCTAAAAATTTAAACCAAGGATATCTCAAGAAATAGGTTAAATCAAGATATGAGGCTCTATGAGAAGGAATAACTCACCTTTTCTATTTCAATGAAATAGATGGTGTTCAATTTGAAGCATAGATGGCAGGTCGGGGGCTCGAAGAAGAATCGGAAATATCTGTCACTTCTAGATGAGACGAACCGAGAAGAAAGTGTTTCGGCCAATTAGACTCAACCCTATTTTGATATAAAAAAATACACGGTGTGTTCCCTAAGGATAAATGGCATGTATAGGCCTTTATAGGGATCCGCTTTAGGTGATCTCCAGGTCACCCCACACAGCCAGGTACTTGGTCGTTAACGGCTAGTACATGACAGCTCGATATATGGCGTGTACTTTTAAGTACACAGTGTGCACTCCTAAATTTATAGAAACCCCCCTTGTTCTCAAAAACACAAAAAAAACAAGATCCAAACCTAAAAGTAAGATCAGGGTTCTTACAAAATTCCCCCCTTAAAGAAATTTGTCCCCGAATTTCCCAAACAAGGAGGCATAGAAGAGAATTCCTTGAATAGCTCCAACCACTGCAATCATACATCAGTATCCCTTTCCCAAGGCTTTTCTTGTACTCGCTCGAGCTGCCATATCACCCATACTAGAGGAACAGACCAGCCCCAGAGAACCTTCACGCTTCGATCAACAATCCGGATAGGATGCTCCTCGAATGATGTGTCCACTTGCAACTCAACCTCCTCAGGTTGAAAAACATGAGATGGGTCTAAGAAGTAACAAAACAACTGTGAAACATGGAAGATGTCATGCATATCCTGATACCTTTGATGTGGCTGCATCAATAGGCAACCGACCCGACTCTCTCCAGAACCTCAAACGACCCGACATACCTCGGTAAAAGATTTCTCTGTCACCTAATCCTCTTGTGTCCCAACCTCGGTGTGACACGTAGAAAAACCTTGTCCCCAAACACGAAATCCATAGGTCATTTTAGTGTATTAGCATAAGACATTTGTCTTGACTATGTGGTAGTCATCCTCTTCTGAATCAACTCCACTTTCTTTGTGGTCTCCTAGACAAGATGAGGTGCCAACATAGGAGGCTCTCTTGCTTCTATCCAAAATAAGGGTGATCGGCATTTCCTATCGTACATGGCCTCATACGGTTCCATCTGTATAGTTTTATGAAAACTATTATTGTAGGAACACTTCATCATAGGCTTTTTCTTCTCCCAAGAACCTCCAAAATCTAGGAAGCATGACCGAAGCATGTCCTCTAGCACCTGAATCGTATGCTCGGACTGGCCATCTATCTTGGGATGGTAAGCTGTACTTAGAAGTAAATGTATACCCCAAGCCCTCTGGAGTCCCTAACAGACCCGAGAAGTAAAACATGTGACCCTTTTTTGAAACTATGGAGTGCAGAACCCCATTTAAATGTACAATCTCCGGGATGTATGACCTTCCCACCTCATCAACACTGAATGTCTCTTTTATCGATAAGAAGTTTGTACCTCCAAGACATTCTTCGGAAACTCTTAGGAAACTATTTCCCTTTATTTCTCTAGGTTTGCGGATAATTCTATCTCTAAGATATCATGACCCATTAAATGAAGCTGGTACATCCAAAAGTTTCATTTTGAGAGCTTAGAAAATAATTGATTCTCTCACAGTGTACTCAAAAAAGACTCAAGATGGGTAGTATGGTCGTGTCGAGTGTGAGAGTACACAAAGATATCATCCATGAACAAAATAACCATGTATTTGTATAGACCATACCTACTCTGAAATGATATAAGAGGTATATCTAAAGGTCTAACATGCACTTTATGATAACCATTTCTCAACACAATCTTTGAGAACTCTTGGGCTCCTTGAAGCTGATCAAGGAGATCATCAATTGTCAGAAAGTGATATCAGTTCTTGACCATCAACTTGATCATCTTCCAATAATTCACACAATGTCTGATGGTACTATCTACCTTTTTTTCAAATAGGACAGGTGAACCCCATGAAGAAGTATTGGGTCAGATGAAACCCTTTGTCTGTAACTCCTCTTCCTGCTTATGGAGATCATGTAACTCTGGTGTAGCCATCCTATAAGAGTGATTGGACACTGGTTCCACTCATGGAAAAATCTCAATAGAAAAGTTTACCTATCACTCTAGAGGAAAACCTGAAAAGTCCTCTAGAATGAAATGCCTGAAATGATCTTCCACTAGAGGGAATACCATCTATGAATTCCCTTGGTCATCCAGGTATAGACTAGCAATTTGGGTTGTAACTCCGCCAAACCCATGATTCTCGGGTCACGCTCTGCTTTCTTGGACATCCCATTCTCCCTTATGTACAAAAAACTTCCTTTTAGTGATGTGAAACTCGCCCTACGATGATAGAAGTCAACAAAAACCTAGAAAATAACCAAATATTCCATTACGAGAATGACATTATAACCTGTCATCTCTAATAAATAGAGGTCCCCTAAGGAGTGACACCCCCAACCTCGAGAGGTCACTCCTTGAACTGACACACACTAGTCGTTCTAGTGCCCAACGGAGTGTCTCGCATTAAAACATCCTCAAAAGAGAAGGCAAAAGGCCTCAGGCTCTCCACAACAACAATATATATGAAACTTTGGGAAGCCCCTGTAGCGAAAAGTGCAGAATCTAAAATTGAGAAAATTAGATTCATACCTCTAACTGTAAGGGTTCAGGATCTTACTCATGCTGGGTCTTACCCACTGCAAAAGTCTACCCAATATTGCATCCCTACAACCCTACCAAACCACCCTGTTATCACTAAAATCCTGGCGACTGGCTACCATAGCCACAACCCCCACCTCGGCCTGAATGGTCGGATGAACACTAGTTCCCAAGCTGATGAGTAATCGGTGGTCCTGCTTCTAAATGACGTGTCATAGAAGAACCTCTATTACCATTTACTGGTGAGAAAAACTGACAGAAACGTGGATGATGACCCATCTTGTTGCAAGATCGGCACTCAACTAGGTCTCTAGGGAAATGTGGCCTCTTATGCCCACTCTTCATGCACAGGTAGCACACCACATATCTACCTGAAGGACTATCTCTCTTACTCGGATATCCAAATGTAGTTTCCCTATGGTGCTTCCTGCTGTCAGTCGAAAGGGTACCAACATTGGATGCTAAACCGGCCTAGTCCACATCTCCAGAATCAATTAGGTTGTGCTCAGTGATCAGTTCTTGGTTGACTATAGAAGATATTGAAGTCTACCTAATGATGTTCACCTGAGATCAGGTGTCATTCATGAGACCATCCTCAAACTTCCTCGCTTGGAATAACTCATAACCCCCTTGAATGGGTGTGAGGCACTATATCTATGTGAAGAAAAAAAAGAATAATCCATTACTGAGAGAGTACCATTCTCCAAACTCATGAACTCCTGGGCTCAATCGACCCTCCAAGTATCTGGGTATAAGAAGTCGTAGAAGGTCCGCTGGAACTTATCCCAAGCCATAACCTACTTGCGTCCTTCCAGTGAAATCACCTCCCACCATCACTTGGAGGAATCCTGAATCTGTATGTAGTGAGCTTCACCTGCTTCTCTGGAGGCCTCTCCAGATGCTTGAAGATCGACAGTATGGCCTTTAACCAAGACTCTAGAGTCTTAGGTCCTCCCTCCCTTGAAATGATAGGAGGAATTTGCTGCTGAAAAACTAGTGTCAACTCTATCATAGATGGGGTAAGAAGCAATGCTCCCTGGAGGGTCTGCATAAACATACATGAAGCCTTCATGGAACTATGCATCAAAAACTATATCAAGAATGATGGCATGTACCAAGACGGGCATGATGAGAGGGTCTGATGGTTGTCTTTGATCATCCATGTTTGGTGTCTGATCGCAGCCTTGTATCTGGCATACAACAGGAGGATGTATCGATGTCATGAATCTGCAAGTACAAGCATGCACCTTAGTACTAGATTATCAAGGACTAAAAATTAGAATTCCTAGAAGGAACAGGAGAATAAAAACAATCATGTTATCAAAAATATGGTTACATGGTGTTTATACCCTCCAAACGGTGTGTTCCCTTAGGTTTCAACATGGGTGTGTACTTCTTCCAAAACTAGTCATCTAACACTCCTACACACATCATATTCATCCTATGATATGGCGTGTACTTGAATCATTTTCCCCTTCTCTAGTTCCTCTACATTGCTAAACCACATAGTTCCCTTAGAACAAAATTATACGGCATGTTTGTTCTAGACACGGAGTGTACTATAAGAAATTAATCGTCCGGTGTCATTAGTCACATTGTCTGTTACATGGTCGACTCCACATGGCATGTACGCTCAGTACATGGAATGTACCACAAAGTATTTCTCAACCCCGTGTATCTGTCCACACATTCAGTCACACGTTTATGGACTACATGTGGTGTATATACAGTGCACGGCGTGTACTTAATAAATATAGTTCCTTCCCAAAAAGAAGGATATATGTCATGTATTCATCATTACACAATGTGTATTCTGGGTTTTCTGGATAGTAATCCTCAAGAAACTACTCCAGAAGCCCATAAATCACTAAAAAACACTTAAAGTGCCAAATTTCAATGCATGAGGTCCCATACTCCTCGCGAATCAAAGCATGGCATATTATACTTGTAGTATCATAGTATAATAGTGAAATCAATCACAGTATCCTCCAAATTATGATCCATGAGGTCCAATAATACCTTAGGGACCAACGTTTGGAGCTCATTCAAATGAAAGCTTACAAATTATCAATACCCTATCAAATTGTAGGAATTTTATCAAGTAATACATCAAAAAAATGTGCATATCTTGCACAAAAACTATCACCACAACATGCAATCGGTAATGCACCCTAAATGGCATAACAAGAATGCATGACTTGTGATATCTTGAAAGTGCCTATATGATGCACGAGATGGAATACCCTCATCTCATAAGGTTGAAATAGAAATAGAACCTCAATGATATTTGTGATAACAGCACAAAACATGTGAACCACCAAACGGTGAAATCAAATCAACTATAATAATGGAAAAAACATAAAATTTTCAATTATCAAGGTAAATTATATTTTCCCTATACACAGGTTAGCTACTCTCGGGCATAGCTTATTACCAACTACCTATTCTTGCCTATCCCTGGATATAGGCTACAAATAGTAAGTCAAGAAGAAAATAATTGCTCTGATACCACTTTGTAACGTCTTGGTTTTGGGTGTTGCCCAAAGGTGCCCCGTACCCAGTTGGTCACATGGCCTCAAGTGCATTTCCTCAAATGCCAGAAGTTGTCGACTAGTAGTGAGGGACATAGGTGTGATAGTGGGGAAACTATGCCCTCATTGGAAGAGTAACATAGTAGAAACAAATATAGGGAAAAAGAAGAAGTATTAATAATACCATACAACAGTAAATAGTAGAGAACTTCAAGTAAATAAACAAATGGAGAACATATATAAATGATTCATGATACATATGTCTAGAAAATAATCTAAACAATTCACAATACTGGAGTACATCACTAAACCAAAGTACAAGGAAAAAAAGTAAATGCCTCCAACGGAATCGCAAGCCTCATCTTGGTCCCATGCTCTCCATATCCTCAGCAATCAATCACTTAAATTAGAAGGGTGCTTTCCCATATCTATACCAGCAACAATATAATCTATTTAGGTCCAAAATACTAACATAAACAGGGTGTGAGACGAATCCCAATAGGAAACCACCAAAAGATATGTGCCTAACAGTCAGTAAATATATATATATATAGTAGGGAATATGAAAAATGATTTAATAAATAGATAATTACTCAAAAGTAGACAATCCAATAATTTCAACTACATTCATTTATAATTGCCAGTTATTCAACCAAACATTCACAAGAAACCTTTAGGGAAAGTCATCACAGCCTAACCCCTCTGGTTCAACTAATAAAAAATATATAACAGTCTTCTGGGATAGCTCACATAGTCTAACCCATTTGGTCTTAAGCAAACAAAGACACTATGAGGAAGCACTCACAGTCAATTCCCCCTATAGTTTTTAATAAAAAGAAACAGACTCTATGAGTAAGCACTCAAAATCAATTCCCATTGTGGTGTCTCAATGGTAACTATAGACACTCTGAGGTATCACTAAACATCAATCCCCCTATGGTATTGAAATGTGAAATGTATAACAGACACTCTGGGGAAGCCCTCAATGTCAGTTCTCCCAATGATCTCACTACACCAGGTTCCCACATCCCTGTGTAAAGCAATCATACACAAATGATATTCAGAAACTACAGTAAATCACAAATACTACTCGGATAAATAGATAAAAGCATGGAACAAGAAAGTCAGATAACATAATTTCATCCTAACTGAACTAGTCATGGAAAATGAAACTACCTAAAAGGAAATTCTAGGCTCGATGGTCAATATCCAACAAACACAGGAAAACACATTCATATGAAGGTTAATAAACCAAATTCACAAACCAATGCCATATCTCAAGAAAACATTCACAGTATGCAATAAACATGGTTATAATCCAAAACACACAGTACCCTAACATAGGGTATTTAACACTTTACACACATATAATTCAAATACCTCTATATAAAGCCACAAACCACCTAACTTGACATTGTACGATCGATATATTTGAACCTAAACCTCTTAATCGACCAAGAACATCGTAGATCTACTAAAACATCTAAAATGTTCAACAAAGGATATCTCATGAAAGAAGAGAAATCAATAGATGAGTATCTTGAAAAAATAATAACTCACTATGGTGATTCCAACGCAATCGGTGGTGTTCGATTCGGAGCACAGATGGCGGGTTGGGGGATCCGAGAAGAATCATCAAAATACATCGCTCTTGGATGAGATGAATTGAGAAGAAGTTGTTTCTTCCAATTAGATGTGACCCTGGTCTGATATAACAAATAAATATAAAAATACAAAACATGTTCCCTAAGGATACATGGTGTTTATATACCTTTATAGGGCTCTTCTTTAGGTGGTCTCTAGGTCACCCCACATGGCCATGTACTCGGTCGTTACATGGCCAGTACATGGCTACCCGCAACAACCCGATACACGACATCTACTTCTAAGAACACGCCATATACTCCTAAATTTCCAAAAACTCATCTTTTTCACAAAAACACTAGAAAAACATGATCCATACCTGAAAGGAAGATTCAGGTTCTTATAGTGTGAAAGTAAAAAAAATGGGCCTTGGATAGAATATCCAGACATCTCCATATGGTGTATTATTATAAATATAGCATAGAAAAACTCAATATGAATAATATGGCCATACAAATAGACTCTTACATACATTTAGATATTATATAAGGATGTCATTTCATAAGAAAAATTCTACTCTAATTATTTTTATGGTCATGTCAGGTGGACCATGTGCCATGCAGTTTATGGTTATAAAACAAAGAATATATAAAATTTAGTTTATGTTCATATAAAAAAGTTAATGTTTTGTGTAGTTGATTGTAATTTGAAAAGGTCTATACACCATATAATTTATGTTTATGTTGTAAATACTATGTATCATATAATTTAATGTCATGTGATGAGGAATTTGTGAATCTAACAAGAAACTATGTGAAATAATTATTGAGAAATTTAATATTAGGGGATACATAATTTGAAATCCACCCATTATGATCAGAGAATATGGTCCATTAAAGTAGGAACTCACTATGATGTAATAAATATCCCATTTTGGTTGCATTTTTAGATGTTTCATCTAAGGTATCATTTTCATCCTTAATTCCATAAATGATTCACAATAAATAAATAAGTGGAGGTGAGCCTTTTAGTTAAATAATCATGAAACATATTTTTGATAAACTTCAAGATTGTGAAATGATCGTAGTATTCTCAAATCAATTTTATCCAACTCATCTAGCCAAACTAGTTATTATCTATCCTTAGTCATATAGTCCCAAACAAATCATTGATTTGAAGGAAACTAAACCTCAATATATATAACCACCTCAGTCCCATACTCTAGTGGATAAGAATTTTCTTACAAAAAGGTATGTGTGGTGGTGTGGTATTTCTATAAATAATTGAAGAGTTTTTTATGATGTAATTTTTATCAATATCGTTAATTTTTTAAGTTATTCAATAAGGTCTTTTTAAGAACCTATACATGTAATTTTTCAACTACATGATAGAAAGATGAATGGTTGGAATGAAACCATAGTCATCATACAATATCAAGAACATAATTTAAAAAAATGTGTATCACTATCAAAATAATAATTTGAGGAATTCTAAATTTTTTGATGAACATGGATTTCATAAATCTTATCAAAATATTTGGTCAACCCATTTTTAAGGGTATATATTTAAACAATTTAGAAACAATTAGACAGTGGCATTAAGGATGAAATTTAAATATTGAATGATCGATTGATTATATGGCCCCTGAAAATATATTCCCCATATTGACATTGTTTATGAGTACATTTTATCATGAATAAAATATGAGTCTCAATAGATAAAATTAGCATGTATTTTACTTTCATAACAATTTTTTGTTAATTTTGTGCAATTTCATATTATGGAAAACCAAAAATATCCATGTCTCTTGATTTGGTGTCAAATCATGGTTCTTGTATCTTTTATACAATAAGTACCATCACGGAAATTATACTAGGAAGAACCCTACAAAAACCTGTCTTATAAAGGAAATTTTAGAGTTTTGAGATATCAAAGAGAATGAAATTGACTACCCATTGATGAATTTACTCTTCTTTATAACTCTATTTTAGGTTAATCCTATTTTGGTGTTGTTATATTTTTATAAATATCTAGAAATTTATTTCATCATATAGTTAGGATGAATAACTAAATTGACATAATTATTGATACTCAATCCATCACATTATTTTCATTATTGAAAAATAGAATTAAAAAATCGTAATGTATAAGATTATTTTATTATAATATGGATTAGTAAGATCAGTTACCAGATTGGTCATGAAATCTTCTCTATCATTTTGTAAGCACGAAACAATATACCATGCTAGTTTTTTAAGGAAATAGGAAAAAATACCCATACATAATCATAGAATGGTATCAATTCATCAATATTTATATCATACTCTTTATTGAACTATTTAATTACAAATTATAAATTTTGATTAATGTTTTTCCAAATAACTAGTATCTATAAGGCGGACTGTAAAACTTGATAAGGGATTGTTTTTTACCTCACTGTTGGTGCATCATTCCAAGAGAAGGAATGAGTAGGGAAGGAGTTACTTTATTGGAGACAAAATTCAATAACAAAGAATATTGGTTGAGTTTTCAATCTTCCATCCTATTTCCAGTTTACCCATAATGAGTGGTTATTCTTTGATGTTTGTAAGACTCCAACATTTTATTTTTTATAAAATTATATACCCTCAAGCTTAGATCTTGGGAAGACTCTCATTATTATTAATAGAGAAAACCTATTCATCAATGAGATATATATCTAATGTTTAATCCCCTAGGGAAGCATGTGTCTCTAGAAAATTTTATAATTATTATATTTTATTCATTTTTTTAGAGTTGAAATAGCTGTCAAGTTGGTCAAGAATGAAAACCCACATTGTTAATCATCTTTTTAACATAGGAAAATAAATTTTATATTTAAGTGGATTAGTACAGGATATTAAGTGGATCTCATGAATTAGTAAATAATGAGGAAAAATTTATATTAACAATATTAAATAAAGAAAACTCTTCTCAATAGTAATATAATAGATCTTAGCATCCTCATTATCTGGATAAGATAAAAAAGAGTATTTAATTATCCTATATAATTTTTTCATAAGGTAGATCACTAAGGGGTTATTTGATGCAACCACATAAAGAAGAATTGGATTACCTTCCACGTGATTCATTAGAACTAAAATGTGCGAAATATATTTTTGAAGACTTTCAAAATTACTCTAGAAATATTCATCCCATTGGTATGTTTCTCATTTCCTATTTTTTTAGGGATAAACATTTTCCGAGGATGTTTTCAATGAAGCACTTATGTCTCGACCTGCCCCATGGGGCCTAGATGTGACTACCCCAAGCCCACCTTCCCTAGGATAGGGGTTGGTGACTATCATCATAAGGATTTTACCGAACTGGGAAGGGTTACCTTAGAGATCTGTACACACTCCAAAAGGGAAATTGAAGTAAAAAACCAACAAAAGTAAGGTATCACCACAGAGTAAAGTACAACCACAAGTACATATTTAAACTAAAAATAGTTGGATGAAATACAATCCCTAGAAACTAAAAAGAAAGTAAACAGCTATCGCATATGCCCTAGAGCTCTACCAAGAGGGTAGAAGCTGTATGTTTGAAGTCGAAGGAGAGGATCTCGACTGCTCCCATCACACTAAGCACCACCAAGTCCCAAACCTCCAAATTCTACCTCAGAGCATCAGTAGTCTGCACCCGACACACACGTGTGGGAGGATCCAATGTAGGGGTGAGTATAACAACTTAGTAGGGGACCCCAAGACTCATGAAGGTCTCTCAGTAATCCAAAAAGGAAAACATCAAAAGAAATACCATGAAGGTAATATCACCAGCATGATCTAAATCATGAAGCACAAAGGAAAAGAGACAACTCACTATTATGGTATAAAATCAAAGTTACTAGGATAGGGATGACCAGTCATAAATCCAGATCATCATATCCATAGTAACTCTATTGACAACCTATATAGGTCACTGTATGTTGACCCCTATTGGTCGCTGGATACTAACCTATATTGGTCACTGGATGTTGACCCGTATTGGTCAATGGTGCTGACCCATATTAGTCATTGGTGCTGACCCGTATTGGTCGCAGCTGCTGACCCGTATTTGTTGATGGTACATAGGTAGGGATGATTAGTCATATATCTAGATCATCCCACTATAGAGTTTCTGATACTGACCTGTATTGGTCTCTCTTCTTCTTCACGTCACAGCCAACCACTGGATTCCCACACAACGCACACCTAATATCTAGAAGAATCCGCTACACAAGCCATCATTCCAATTTCAACCAGTACGAAGTCCAGCAAAAATCATACCCATGGGACCGCCCCTTCATTGGGATCCCAACGTGACAGATGGCGCGTTGATCGAACCCCCGGTCTGTGGGATATGGGAACTTTTGTAAAAAGGCCCCAGTTGGATTCAAGTTTGATCCAACCCAAGTATCAAGTCAAACTCCATAAAAGCTCACTTAGAGTATCTCCAAAGGACCACCTTGTAATAAGTTTCCTTATGCCATAGGCGGTGCATTGTTCAGACGCCTAGTCTGTTAGTTATAGGAATTTTAGTATCAATTGCCCAGTTGGATTCTGAGTCAATCCAACCTTTCCATACTCCAAAATTATCCAAAATATTTGTGGAGTATCTCAAAAGAACTATCTCGCTCCAAGGATCCCAGCACCGTAGAAAGATCATCAAACGGACATATGATTTGCATGTTATGGCATTTTAAGCGTTTCTAGGCCCGAGAGGGGTCTGGGTCCGGTCTAACCCTGTACTACCGACCCAGCCTGACTGGGCCTAGGCCGACCCAACCCAGTTCATAGAAACTCAATTGGTTCTAGGTCTGACCCATCCCAGGCTGAAATGGCCTGGACCGGTCTGGTTGGATGGGGTTACGGTGGGCTCAGGCCGCAGTGGGCCTAGTCTGCTGGGCTGCAGATCGGCCGGGCTTGCCGAGCGATGTAGCCCATCCCACCAGCACTCCCCACACGAGGCACATGGCCTACATCTCGAACGACTCATAGAGCCATTCCATTTCACTTAAGGGCGGCGCGAGGTGGTTCGGCCTTGTCACCCGCGTGACCCTCAGGAGGCGAGCCCCTTGCCTGCATGTCGAGGCTTCGTGGCGTGGCTCCCCATTAAATTGGCATGTGGTGGATGCCACCTCCGCCTCTGCAGCTGGCTCGCTGTCGGCCACCTGTCCGGCCACTACAGCACTGCGCTTCTCCACCACCGGTGCCGGTGCTGCACCGGTGGAGCTCCCGCGGGGCTTCGGTGATGCTACGGAGCTCTGTTTCCATTTTTGTCTGCACCTATAGGCCTCTCGAACTACTGAAGTTAAAATTTGACCCTCTGTATCATTTTGTCATCATATCGGGAAAACTTTCCCCGAAGAACGCCATTAAAAACAATGCGGTGGAGGGTCTAGGCCTTGTACATTTGGTCGGCACCCTTAATGTTAGCATTATAACATGTGGGAATAATTATTCATTGCATTTCGATAATGTTACACCACATCCAAACCTAAACCCCCTACTAGGATGAGACATATGTTGATGATGATCAATGGAACCTTCTTTATCGTTGTCATCGGTTTGTGATTCGGTGGCGCTTGTCACCACTCCCTAAATCTGGATTCATCCTCTAGGTGGTTCTTCCTCGGCATCCATCATTCTTCATTGTGGAAGAAATATGTCAACATTTATTCGGTCCCAGATCACACCCTCAATATCTCGTGGTACTGTACCACTGCGACAACTCCCCCCCCCCCCGATCTTCTCTTTGTCGGACCTCCGCCGCTATCCCTACTCTACCGCGAACCCTACTCCTTATCCTCCCTCCTCGAACCCCTTATGCAGATCCTTATCTCCAATAACCCTTCTTCTTCTCCTCCCAGCGAACCCTAATTCTCCATTTCTCCATGGTTGGTTGCTCTTCCTGTGCACCTCCCCCTCCGGCAGTCGCACCTTCTCCTCCCAAGGTAGAATAGAAGGCTCCCTTACCGCTCGATGCTTCTTCTCTCCCTCCAACGTGGGTGAAATATACGCTAGGTAAGTCTCCTACTTCTCCTTTTATGTTTATATATTCCGTAGGGTACGGTTCCATTTATAGGATTTAGTCTTGTGAGTTAGGGTTTAATCTTATTCTTTGTGGGTAAATATTTCCTTGCTAGATTTTCATTGTGGTGCGGTTGAGGTGCGATCAGGGTTCCATATTGGATTTTAGCAATTTATTCACCCAATTTCAGTGGTTCCATGCCCTAAAATTTCTATATGTTTTTAATATACTTTTTTGTGAATTTATTCTTGTTCTATAAATTAATTTTAAGGTGAAAATTGTGTTTTCGAACCATTATTCATGCCTATGTGTTTGAAATGAATTTTAATAAAGGAAATGGTTCTATTTTGTGTTTTTTGTAATTTAATACTTCATAGAAATGGTATTATGGGTTGTTTTAAAGCTGTGAAATAGGTTTTCAAATCCACTAGAGGTGCGAATGGGTTTGGGTGTAGGTTTTAAAGAGGAAACATAATAATTTAGCATGTTTCTCTTGTCGTGAATTTTAAAATATGAGTTGTATGTTACTCAAATTATGAAAGGAATGTTTTAAAATTATTCATGGTTTATTATTGATTTTTAAAGGGGGATTGACCCATGAAGTTGGTTTATTAACTGTGTGCTCTTCTTGTGTTTCATAAAAATGGAATTTTTCAAATGTGTGGGTAATGAAAAATGTATTTGAAATGGTTTTTGGTGTGAGTAAAAATATAAAATTGTTTGTTTTATGGAAGATGGATATTTCCTTGAAATTATTGGAATTGAGTTATAGAGGAATAAGGTTCTTGGAGCCTTCTTTTGATTGTATCATATTTCCATGAGAAAATAAAATTAATAAAATTATTTCTTGGAAATTTTTTTAGGGTGTGATTGTGATTCTAATAAATTTTTAATTTTTATTAAGTGAGGATTTATGGAGACTGAACTAGATTGTAATTATATTCTTTTGTTTATGGTACTTTTCAAGATTACACTTTATATATTGTATCTTTTAAATCTTGTTTGGCCCTCTTGATTTACCATTTAATAATTCAACTCTTTTTTAAAGAAGTTTTATCACTATTTGATACTTTTATCCCCTCATGTGTGATTTTTTTAACACTAAGTGATTGTTCTTTATCCCTTTGTGTGGGAATATGATTTTTTATAGAATGGATGTAAGATGTGTCTGTGGATATTAGTTACAAGTTCGGGGAAGGTGAGGGAGAGTTATTGCATATCATTTAGATGTTCATGATAGAATTTATGTTCACTAACCTGAATTTTCTATTTCTTTTGTTTATTTGGGTAACAAAACCTATGATATTTCGTAGTAATTTTGGATAAACATTGGTTATTTGTATCCCCCACAAACCCCTTTATGTTTGGAAATGTATCTACTATATTAGTTTTTTCATCAAAATTGTACCCTTCTTTTCATTTTATTTAAGTTTGGTCACTAGTTTTGGGATGTTTGATGTGATTATTTTATTATGAATGAGGTGGATGGTTGGGGTGGTTAAAACGAGGTTTAATGTTTTTCTTCAAGGGTGGTGAGTGCTAGAACTATTGGTATGGGGGCTGTAAAGTGTGTTGATTTTGATAGGGGGTCTATCCTGGTTCTTTTGATCACCAAATCATTATTGGAAATCATTAGGCTCTATTAATCTCTATTTTTATAAGGAAGTGGTTCTCTTATAATGTATTTGGAAGTCTTTTTTTGTCTATTTGAATCATAAATAATAATATTTGAGATTTAGATAGGATGGAGATAAATTAATAATGGATGGATGCTAATCATTCGACAGTAGAGTATGAAAACAGATTGAAAGAGTTCATCAAGTTTGCAAAGGATCATGCAAAAGATCCTTCTCAAATCATTTTTCTATGTTTACATTGTTGTTATTCAAGAATAATTACTCCAGAGAAGTTGGAAAAACATTTGATATGTCACAGAATATATTGGAGTTATAAATGTTGGAATGAACGTCGATAAAAAGAGAATGTAGCTACTGGCTGGTATAAAACTGCATTTTATGGATCATCAGATAAAATTACAAATATGGATAATGAAGAAGATCGTATGGAGGATATGATTACATATGTAAATGATGATGAATATCATGATGAGGAAATGAAAAGGACATTTTAAGCTAAAATCTGTGATTGCCCAAAATTGTTTGAGAAGTTAAAGAATTGTGCAAAGACACCGTTATATTCTAGTTGCACTAAATATACAGCATTGTCAGCTTTAATGATGTTGTATAAATTGAATTCTTGCAATGGATGGAGTGATGTCAGTTTTACAGAACTACTTTCTCTCTTGAATGACATTCTTCAGGAAGATAATGAGCTCTCAAGTTGGACATATGAAGCTAAATGAATCATATGCTTGATAGGTATGGTTTCTAAAATAATACATGCCAACCTGAAATTTTTTATATTTTTTCACAAGGAGAATAAATCACTTACAAAATGAACAAAGTGTGGTGCTTCTCGATACAATAATTATGAATCTCGTCTTATGAATGTGGTGTGGTACTTTCCAATCATTCCAAGTTTTAGGCATCTATATGGAAGTGAATAAACTGCAAGACAATTTTTATATCATGCAGATAAAAGAAATAAAGCTGGGAAATTATGTCACCCAGGTGACTCTACTCAATGAAAGAGAATTGATCATGAGTATCCAGAATTTGTAAATGAGCCGAGAAACCTTCTTCTTATGTTATCTACAGATGGAGTGAATCCTTTTGGTTTTCAAACCAACACTCACAGTACATGGCCTGTTATGTTGGTAAATTATAAATTCCCACCCTAGTTATGAATGAAATGGAAATTAATCATGTTATCTATACTTATATTAGGACCAAAACAACTAGGTAACGATCTTGATGTTTATTAGGATCCTTTTATTGAGGATTTTAAGTTATTGTGGGATTTAGGTGTTATGTTGTATGATGCTTATAAAAGTTAATACTTCACATTGAGAGTGATGTTGTATGGGACGATAAATTATTTCCCTACTTATGGAAAATTTCCATGCTATATAATTAAATGAACTCAAGGGTTTCTCATGTGAGAAGAAAATATGGAATCAATTAGGTTGAAACATTCATTGAAATCTGTGTTTGTAGGACGTCGTAGATTTATACTCCTTCAGCGTAAGTAACGACCTTTAATGAATTCAATCAATGGAAGTTCAGAACAATGCACAACACCACCTCCACTAACAGGTGATGATATGTTTGAGAAATTAAAATATTTGAACACTGTTTTTGGTAAACCATTTTCTAAAAACCTTATGAAAATCAGTTGGAAAAAATAGATCAGTTTTTTTTGGAATTACCATACTGGAATTGTTTGTACATCAGATATTTTCTTGATGGGATGCATGTGGAAAAATGTATGTGGCAGTGTTATCATAACATTTCAAAATTCCCCAGAAAAAACAAAAGGATGGAATTAAGGAAATATTGGACATGGTTAACATAATAATACCTGAAGAGTTGGCTCCTGTGAAAGGTGAAAATCAAATGTTTCTTCCTCTAGATGCTTACACTCTTTCTAGCGAGGTGAGATATATGTTTTGAAACTTCATCCATGATGTAATGGTCCCTGAGGTGTGTTCATAAAATATCAAGAACATTGTGTCAATGAATTATTTGAAGTTAAAAGGTTTGAAATCACATGATTTCAATTTTTTGATGCAAGATTTAATTCTTATATCTTTACATTGCATTTTTTCCAAGAATTCTCATCATATGTTAACAAAACTTTGTTTCTTTTTAAAAGCTATACGTAGAAAAGATTTAGACCCGATGAAATTTCTAGCTATTGAAAGAGAAATTTTCATCATATTATGTGAATTAGAAATGTTCTTCCCACCAACATTATTTGATATGATGGTTCATTTGATGGTTCACTTGGTGAGAGAGATTCAACTTTGTGGTCCTATGCACTATAGATGGATGTACTCTATAGAATGGTATATGATTATTTTGAAAGGCTATGTCAAATATTGAAATCGGCTAGAGGGTTGTATTTTGGATTGATATATTGATGTGGAAGCCATTGAATTTTTTAATGAATACCTATCTGATGTGGAAAGAATTGGTCTCCCGAAATCTCATCACACTGGATGCATTGAGGGTGAGGGAATTTCTGGAAGAGATGTTGTGACAATCAATATTATAGATTGGGAGCAGGCCCACCTTTATGTTTTTCATAAGATTCGGGAGGTTTCTCCATATATTGAAACCCAGAAAGAAATTATTAGGCAGTTGAATCCATCAAGGGATGAAAATTGGATATCAAATACACATAATCACTTGTTCACAGGATTGTTTCGAGACCATATTTTTAATGATTTAGATGAAAATAAAAATTCAATTTCCGAATGAATTTGATGGCTAGCTATCAGACTAAGTGTGTATGTATTATTTAACAATGGTTATGTAATTAATGGTTATACATTCAATACTGATGAACATGATTGTAGAGACCCAAAGTTTTATGTACATAGACATTACATTACTTTTTCATAATACATAATACATGACAAAAACAAATACCCAAAGACCTTATTAGTTTAGTGTCTTTAGAAACTCAGAACATAATCTTCTAATCATGGTGAAAGATCTTCAACATCTCCCATAAAGATATTCCCCTTTTTTTTCATACCAAAAACATTTCTTCATATTCGGGGGAAAAGAAAACATAAAAAGGGTGAGCTAAAATCCTCAGTAAGGGTAAACATGGAGAACATAAAACAATCTCTAAACATTTGACCATAAGAACATGAACATAAAACATCAAAATCAAGAGTAATGACATAAATCATGGGAGTGCATAAGGCGTAGATCATAAAGGAACATTAACAATGATAAAACCCCATGGGAATAAAAAATGTAATTGTGGAAACCATTAAGCACATGTTATGATTTCCATAGTATCCAAGGCATTGCTACCAATCCTATCATAGTGGACAAAGTCCAATACTGAACTAAGTTTACTTTCTGTTCCAGCCCTGTATTATTGAACTCGATTCAATTGTTGTTTTAGCCATGTCTATCTCATGAGATATAAATCATTACCCAATGCATTTGAGAGAGATATAGGTCCCACTCATTTCATATTGAAATCGTTCTTATGTGTGCCAAAAAACAATCATAAATCATCCATCACAACCCAATGAATAAAATGGGTTTCATAAAAATCATCTCATCGTGACATAATCCATATAAAACAAATGGATATCATTTCATCATGAAAAAATAAAACCATGAAAATAATAGATACATTATACTTGAAACATAAATATGCTAAATAATGTCATCTTAGATGGAAAATTGTTTTGATAAAATACTTGAAATGAATTCTTGAGGAAAATATACATTCTTCTTCAAAATCATTTTCCTTTCACAAAATTCCATGCAATTTTAAAAGAAATATATTTTTTTGAAAATAATAATGAAATATTTTAGAGTAAGCTTCATGAAAATAAGGCGTTATGAAACTGTAAAAAACTGTTCAATCCATATAACTTAAAAAAACATTCCCCTCATGCTTTTACTGAAAAAGTCAAAAAGTACCTCGTATGGTAAACAAAAGAATGATTCCTCCCATAACACAAAGTAAAAGTCGAAAAGGGGTAAACATGACATTAAACATACATTGAATAATATTAAACACTTTATGAAAACATTTTTATGAACATGGATGAAAAATATAACCCCAGTAAAAACTTACGTATAAGCAATCTCGGATAAAAATGAGATTGCAAAATTATCCCTTACCTTAGGTCTAATTTCTTTGATACGTGTCCAAAACTCTTGTATAATAGGTTTGAACAATTATTAACTAGTAAAATAACCATAATAATATTTATCATATCATATATGATTCACTCAGGACATTATACTACCCGTTCTTTTTTCAATTCCATATTAAAGCAGCGTTTTGGGTAAAATCGTTTTATTTATCATACGTGTTTTGACTTGTTATTCTTGATATTATTACTTATATCATAATTTACTTAATTCCAGAATGTAAAAAATGATTTATATATAATATATATTCATCATATAAATATATATGATAGATCGATAAATGGAATGAAATACATCGTTCATAGAGATGGTAGGTCGTACCTACGTACGCATGAACGTTGCTTTTGTTTCCTTATTGAGTTGAATGGAATTAAGTAAATGAAAAATATATGTACATAAATCCAGTATCATTATTATTTCGTGTATTTCATGATAATTTATTATATATAATTTATAATCATACTGGAATGTTTAATCATGGAGAATGAATCTCATCACATCGTGGAGACGGTAATTTGTACGTACGCACGAGCGATGATATCATTCCCATAATTATTGAATGGAATTGGAGTGGATGATATAATTTATCATAATCAGTATGATGTTATAATAAACATATATAGTTTTTGTTACTACCATTATACCCATCCAAGTAAGGTGGTGGTGGAAAATAGATTACACCACAATGTGGAGAAGGTATTTCGTACGTACGCACGCACGGTGATTTCGTTTTCCGTAGGATGGATAGAAGGTGAAATAGGGTTGTTTAATATTTATAATGACATATCAGTATATGTGTGATACTGAAGTTATTATTTTATAATGAAACAAATAAAGAAGAGGGAGTAGAAGAAGAAATAAATTTGAAAGAATCGGTAAAGGATATTACCTCTTCTTCGACGCGCCTCTTCTGAACCTCCTCTTAGGGCACTAATGTAGGTCTTTGAAGAAGTCCATGACCTCTATTATGTTTCTAGAGAAGTGGAGAAGAGAAATTGGTAGGGGTTGGATGAGCTTGAAGGCTCAAAATGGATTGAGGAGGAGAGGGAGGAGGTGCCTTTTTATAAGAGAGGAGAGGGGCACTTTTGGAAACCTCTAAAATATTAATTTATAATAAACTCAAACCCCACTTAAAAACCTCCAAAAATGATTAAAATACAAATATTAGAATAGATAGAATTTTAATATCATCAACCAGTAAGATTTAGACATGTTGTTAATTTATTTTAAACCTTATCAACTTGATTTATCCTTATTTAATCTATTTAATTTTATTTGAGGTAATAATATTCTAAATTTTAAATTGTTATAAATAATTACTTATGGGTTGTAAATTTTCCATAATTGGATAATTTATGACAATTTAGACCATAGAAATTTCAATTTATAATTTATAATTTTTTTTTATTCTTAAACAATTTTATAATATGTTATTTTTATAAAATAACAATAGTGTCAATTTTGACTCTATTCATTTATTTGAATTTAAAAAAAATCCACATAGAGGATATATTTGAAAAAAAATATTTAATAGACTTATAAAATTTCATATTAGTCTAGAAAAGTTTTTTAGAAGACAAATTAGTTCATATAATAATTATTTTAATATTTTAAAACCATCTATTTGATATTTCAATCAATAAAATAATTTCTACATCACTATTGTGTCATCATTAATGGTAATTATTTAATCCCTAAAAATTATAAATAAATTATCATGATGTAGATAATTTTATTATATTTCTGTATACTATTTATATTCAACGTTTAATGAGGTTTATCACTAAATTTAAATTATTACACTTATAAGATATAAGAGAGTGACATGTTGTCACTTTCATTGGTTTTAATAATAATTATACTATTTTCATGGTCAAAAAAACATGAAATGAATCTATTACGACCCTTAAGTTATATGGGTCATCTTTTATTCATCAAATATAATTTTATAAGGTCTTAGGGTAATTTTATAATCTTATTGTTACCCTTAATTACTTGATTTCCCTTAAACTGTAGTAAATAAAAATTACCATAGATACTATTCATAATGTCAAAAAAATAAAAGTAACATATTTACATAATTTTGACCCACTAAATCCAAATATGGAATCCATTTTTCAAAATTAAGAAAACATAATTTTCAGTAATTAATTTAAAATTAATCTCATTGTTAAGAAAACGGGTTTTTAAAAGTTAAAATATCGTCAAAGATTGAAATGTTTTTTCTTATGAATTCAATGTAAAATTAATGATAATGACTTGAATTATATTAAATGGTAAAAATATATTATATTTATACTTTCAAACAATTCAATATTTTAATTTAACCATATAAATTATCTTGATGAAAAATTTGTTTTTAATTAAAATATAGTGTATTTTTACTATTCATCAAAATAAGAAAGTTATCAGAAAAGTATCAAAAATTAATCCAATGTACATTTTTATATCCTGATTCAAAATAAGAAGTTTATTTTCTAAAATTGAACTTATAAACATGTCAAAAATTATATTTAAAATGGGTGCGCCATCAAAATGCGGTAAAACTGCATTTTTTAAAAAATACTTCTTTTATCGAAAAATTGATTATTTTTTCATATCTCATTATAGAAAATGTGTAATATGAATTACAATGTAACAAAATTCAAAAAACTATTAATACTATTCATTATGGATAGTTCATAATATTATAATAGTATATCTCTGTTTAGTGAAACTCGGTATTGCGTACAACACACGCTATCAAGGAAGGTCCCTATTGCATGCAACACAAGCCAAGAATAGTGTTTGTGTACACTGCAAACTAATACGGTGTTTCGTATAACACAAGATAATCTTGGTGTAGCATACAACACAAGACATCAAATAAAAATAAAAAAAATTATTTCTCATAAAATTTTGGGGTGTTACAATGATGAAGATAGTACCACGAAAAATAGTGGAGTTACACTTGTGGCTGAAGTGATTCTTGTTTCTGGTAGTAAGGATAGAAATCCAATTTTTGTGAATATGTCATACTTTGGCATTATCAAACATAAAGGTTCTATTGAAAATTCAATTTAGTATGATCCATTCAATGGTACGTCGCAATCATTTCACAGCGGTCCCAATGTAGATGAAATTCTTTATCATAGAGGATACCACAATGAAGGGATTTGGATAATTTATAGAGGTTTCAAATCCCTTCATCCTCTGAAAAAAATAAAGAGAGTTCAATAAATAGGTTTTATGTTGTTTGTAACATAGATCTTGTTATCTTATTTTATTATCCTATCATTAATGAATTTATGCAATCTAAATTAACTGTTCAACCACTTTTTCAAATAATGACTTCTTCATGTTTTGGTGCTCTTAACCTCAAAGATGAACAATTCTCTCATGCTGATGCTGCTACTCACAAAACAGATCAACAACAAGTTTCGTAACATGTTGTTTCTCCTATTGTTGTGGTACATCAACCATCATCACATGATATTGCTACCATCTCAGATGAAAATATTGATGATGTTGATATCGATGAAATGGTCGGGGTTTAAGGGACAACATCGCAGAAAACACAGGTGTGTCATAGTCTGATGGTGTTTTCCAAAGTTCTTAAGGTGAAAAGCAAAGTCATCAAATTTGATTTCGGATGGAATGCACGAGGTCAACATGTGAATCCCAACAAGGCTATTTTTAGTAGTTATATTGGAATTTTCACTCGACAACGTGTGCCGATTAACATAGATTCATGGCACCATGTTGTGTCTGGGATGAAGGTTTTGATATGGGAAGAAATTACGGTAACATTATGTTATTATTTATTTAATTTACTAGAAAATAAAATAATAAAATTGTGTCTTACTCTTCCCAATCCCTTACAGAGTACATTCATAGTAGATGATTCAGAGAAGAATTATGTACTAAGGCTTACAGGAAGGATTCATCAAGGTTTTCTCACTATTATAACAAAATGACACTTGAACAATTCCAAAGGTAATGTAAACCCACACCCACCCCTTGTCTACGCTCACCTGATTTCCCAAGAAGCATGGGATGCATTTATTGGCCGCCATAGAGATGAGAAGTTTTTGGTACATTGTGGCTGAAAATACGTTGTTTTAGGATACGTGTATTCATCACTTTGATTGTTAATATTTCATTTATGAAATAGAAAATCAGTACTAAAAATAAGGAACGTGCATCAAAACCAACATACCCCTATCATAAAGCAAGGATGGGGTACACTTCACTAGAAAAGAAAATGGTACGTATTTTAAATTTATAGTAATATTGTTATGTTCCAAAAAAACAACATCATAATTATCTTTCTATATTTATATATAGATTGGAGAGTCTAAATCCAAACACACTTCCATCCCACTTCATGTGCTATAGAAGGTGTCACATGTGAATAAGGAAGGGAAGCTAGTAGATTAAAACACACAAAAATAATGGGAAATTTGAGTAAGTATGACACAATAAATTTTTAAAAAATAGTTGCTATTACATAATAATAATTACTTATTTTCTTATATCCAAAAGGCACCAAAATCATCTAATCCTGAAGTAGATGTAGACCTATTATCGACGGCTTTGAAGTGGCTAGAACAATACAGTCGTGGCAGAGGTGCGGGTTTTGGGTTGACACCCTGAGTATATTTTGAGGAAAAAAACAGATGATAGAAATGAAGAAATGAAACAAATGAGAGAAAGACTAGAAACTCTTGAAGAACAATTTCAATAGCAAAGAGAGTTACTAGAAACTTTTATGGGTGAGAAGAAAGGAGAAGACACAACTCACGAACAACCAGCATGTAAAGATCCCACCCCACTCTCACCATCTTTGAGGTGAGTCATTCCCCTCAAAGAGTTATCTTAGCCATGGTAATCAATATTCTAATAATTTTTCCCATGAAATGTGAATAAGACAAACACTAATACTTTTTATGTACTGATATTCTACAGGGTGATAATGACTATGATTTATATCTGTCAACACCCACCTATCACCTTATAGTGAGGGCTATGATGTTCAACATCCCAAAGGACAAGCTGCATAATAGACCACTTCCAATATATCATCTAAAGGTGACGATTATTTTAGCTCATGATCCAAATGTCGAGCTACCTATTCCACTTGATGACGATTATATTCATATGGTCGAAAAGTCTATTGGGACATTCATTGCATGGCTGTCACAACTTGTAAGAGTAAATGTGGACAAATAGGTATTTATTTCCATTTTTTCAAGCTAATCCTTTAACAATTAATGAAAAACATTTTTGATCCAATGAATGTTATTATAGATAGAAAAAGGCAAGGGGGTGACAAGGAATGTTGGCTCAAAAGCATATAAAGGATTGACCAGCTGATTCAAAATCTCTACTAAAAACACAATTACACTGTTTATTCTCTATCCACATTTACTAGCTTTGAAGACTCATGTGGATACAAAGATAAAAAGTGGTAGTAGTAATATAGTTGTTTTTTGAAAAAAAATATATAAATTGAGGAAATTGAAGAATTTTTTACCGCTGAAAATGTAAATGACATCCTTGAATATGGTTTTCTAGGCATCATAGTTGTAAATTTATATATGAGGTATGTTTTCATGAATTGATTTTCTAAAAGCTGATAAAATGTTCTAATTGTGACTAAATTTATTTTATATTATTGGTAGGTGTATATATGAAAAACAGTTGAAGGGATTTTCTCATGAGCCAAAATATGGACTCGTTAGTCCTCAAACAACATCTACACAACTAACAAAATTAGAGCCATCAATAAGGGATAAAATAGTGAAAGGCTTCTAAAAAATTAGATAGTAATATTATGGATGATAGACTCTTCCTAATACCAACCATGCATAGGTAAAACTCTATGATTCAAGCATATCAATTATATTTTCACTTCTTTCATTAATTATTCCTTTTTGTTTTTTTAGTCAACATTGGCTGCTAATTTCTGTGGACTTAGATACTCCAATGATTTGTTTTTTGGACTCGATGCAAGGATATCCAACAAAGTCAACACACATGATGGAGTTTGTGAATCTGTAAAACACTACATCCTACATTTTCTGTCTAAACATAAAGTTATATAATTTATATTATCTTTTACTAAGGATTCTATCATGATAGGTCGGTGTATCAATATCGTCTAAAAAGGGATGAGGATAGGGTCAAAGCATAAAGAGGTGAGCATGTACTACATCTGGACAAGTATCAGTGTATATATAATAAAATTTCACTATCCAAACACATATCAAAAAAAGTTACAATTTCTTCTCATTATAAAAATTTCTACAGTGTCCAAAATAAACAAACGGAAAATATTTCGGTTGTTATGTTTGTAAATTTATGAGAGAAATTGTTTTCCGTCAACAAAATAACATCCGTAGAGAGATATTTTCAAAAAAAACTACAATTTCATTTAAATTATTAGTTAATTTTTTATCTATTTATTTTTTCCATACTACTCTAACTGTCGAAAATCAAAATATTCACAAAATTATATAGATTTTTTCAGAAACAAGTGGGCCACATGCCTGATGGAAGATTGTACACAAATAGCATAAAGATATGATTGGAAAAGTTTGCAATAGGAAGACTTTTTTGAGAGGGGTTCACGAAGATCAAAATATGAAACATTGTTGTATGTAAATGTTAATAGGAAAATTTTAATGGTTATTAAATAAAACAACTTTTCTCCAATGAGTCATTTTTTCATTTTAATAGAGGAAATTCACCAGAAACATGCAAGAATGATGAACCAATTTTCTTTGGGATTTGGATAAGAAAAACAAGTGAAATCTCCAAAACAAATTCATATCATGAATTCCCACTCATATTAAAAGAAAAGATGAGTAAATGTACCCACCCTAAATTGATTGTAGTGTGAGCATCAAGATGCTAAATGGATTCCCATTAGTTGAACATTTTCATTGGTAGAAATTGTATGTTTTCTGATAATCAATAATAAGAAAATGAACATTGTTGGTACCTCCTTCCTCTACTGGGTATCCCCCCAAACATCCATGTTTTCAAATTATCACAATGATCCATGGGTAATTTTTCATGTGTACAAGTCAACCCCTCCATAATCTGAGGCACGGTGTGACCGGTATCACCCAAAGTGTCTCTCTTTTGTTTAAAATAGACAGAATGTTAAGTGAAAACAACAACTGACATACAGAAAACAGAAATAATGCATTTATATTGTGTTGATACTTTAGGCCAATGATTCATGGGTCATGTGTGATGTGTATGAGTTAAACTCTGCTTAATCTGAGGCACGTTGTGGCCGGTATCAGTCAAATTGTCTCTCTTTTGTTCAAAATGGACATAATTTTAAGTGAAAACAATAACCGACATACAAAAAACCTAAAAATGCATTAAGATTATGTTGATACATTACGATGATGATCCTTGGGTCATTTTTGATGTGTATAGGTAAACCCCACTTTAATCTGGGGCATGGTGTGACCGGTATCACTCAAATTGTCTCTCTTTTGTTTAAAATGGACAGAATTTCAAGTAAAAACAACAACTGACAAATAGAAAACTGATCAAATTCGTTAGTATTGTGTTGATACATTAGTCAAATGATCTATGGGTCATATATGATGTGTATGAGTCAACCCTCCTCAATCTGATGCATGGTTTGGTCGAGATCACTCAAAGTGTCTCTCTTTTCTTTAAAATGGACATAATTTTAAGTGAAAACAAAAACTAACATACAGAAAACTGACCAAATAATTAAGATTGTATTTATACATTAGGAGAAATATTCATGGGTAATTTTTAACATGTATGAGTCAACCCCGCCTCAATCTAATGTATGGTGTGACTGGTATCACTCAAAGTGTCTCTCTTTTGTTTATAATGGATATAATTATAAGTGAAACGAAAAACTAACCTGAAAAAAACCAACCAAACACATTTTTATTGTTTTTATACTTTAGTAAAATGATCCATGGGTCATATGTGACAAGTACAAGTCAACGCCTTCTCAATCTGAGGCATGGTGTTGTCGTTATCACACAAAGTGTCTCTCTTTTGTTTAAAATGGACCGAATTTTATGTGAAAACAACAACCGACATACAAAAAACTGACCAAACACATTAAGGTTGAGTTGATACTTTAGTAGAAATATATATGGATATTTTGTGATGTGTACGAGTCTACCCCACCTCAATATGAGGAATTATGTTGCCGGTATCACTCAAAGTTCTCTCTTTTGTTTAAAATGTGCATAATTTTAAGTGAAAACAACAACTGACATACGAAAAACCAACCAAATGCATTCAGATTTGGTTGATAATTTATTCCAATTATCCATGGGTCAGGTGTGATGTTTATGAGTCAACCCCACCCCAATCTGAGACATGGTGGGTCCAGTATCACTCAAAGTGTCTCTTTTTTTTTAATGTATAGTATTTTAAGTGAAACCAACAACTAACATACGAAAAACTGACCAAACTCAATCAGATTATGTTGATACTTTAGGATAATGATACATGGGTCATTTTTTATGTGTATGAGTCAACCACACCTCAATATTAGGCATGGTGTGACCAGTATCACTCAAATTATCTCTATTTTATTTAAAATGGAGATAATTTTAAGTGAAAACAACAACTGACATACTGAAAAGTGACCAAGTGAATTTCGATTGTGTTTATACTTTAGGCCAATGATCCATGGGTCATGTGTGATGGGTATGAGTAAACCCCGCACTAATCCTATGTGTGTAGTGGCCGGTATCACTCAATGTGTCTCTCTTTTGTTTAAAATGGACAAAATTTTAAGTGAAAACAAAAAATCACATACAGAAAATGGAAAAAACTCATTCGGATTGTGTTGAAAATTTAGGATAACGATCCATGGGTCATTTGTGACATGTATGAGTCAACCCCACCTCAATCCAAGGCACAGTGTGACCGATATCACTCAAAGTGTCTCTCTTTGGTTTAAAATGAACATAATTTTTAAGTGAAAACAAAAAATGACGTACGGAAAACAATACAAAAGTCTCTACGTGTGAAATAAGACTTGTAAACAATCCTCATAGAGTCCTAATTTGTCCTTATACAATAAAACCCCATTAGTAATTCATCACAAACCCTAAATATAAACAGTTTTCCCTATAGTTCATGGTGATGGATGAAAACAAAGAGGAAAGGGAGAGGGAGAAGAGAAAAAGGGAAATAAAAAAGAATACATGATTTAAATTGGATAAATTTACAAGATAAAGGTCTCTTAGACTAAATTTTGGGAAGGGGATGGGAGGAAATAGGTTGAAATCCGTTAAATTATGCCATATCATCGGCAACTTTCATGGTCTGGTTGGGTAGTTTTCCAAACTGTTCACCAACTTTTTGGGAGCCATTGGATAAGAAACCCTCTTCTACATAGTTTGGACAAACAGTTAATTAGTCGTGTTCCAATCATTCAAAATGAATTAGTTAAACTATAGGTCCATACCACATGGATTCTCCTAACTGTGAACAACCTATGTTCCTATACACTCCCTCAAAAGGTAATTTGTATGGTTTTTACTTGGAGTCATACAACCAATCTTTTTCCTATATATATAAAATAGAAAAAGTTCAAAATGAATAGGAAACTTCCCCATGAATGTGTACCCACATGGGTTCTTCTAAAGCGTGTCCTCAAATAAAAGCACTACATGACTACTAATCAAGAGTCTAGGACAGAAAAATAATAAGCATATATCTCCCCACCATTTATAAATTATATAAATGACGTGAAAAGAAGACAACACACCATAAGATAAAGGCATCACCCACAAGAACACATTTCCTTAAGTGTACCAAGAATCACCCAAATCCATCTACCATGAGGAATCTAAGGGGAAACTCTATAAGTTCTAAGGAAACATATCCCAAAAGGAACACAAAATCTATAAACAAATTCCATATCAAATCTTGACCTAAATCTCAACAACAGAAAACATGAAGAATAACTCGCATTCATGCCTTAATCAAATTTTTCTTAATGTTATAACACTAAACTCCCTCTATATATCTTATCTGAGGTAATGTAAGATATCATTTGGAGGAGATAGTATTTAATGGTACCTTTTTTTAATCATACTGATTAATTAGTACATCACAATATGAATGGATTTTTTCCCATCTTTTGATCCCAAATTGACTACCACTGCATATTTTATCTATGTGAACTACTTGTTTGATATGTTGATTTTTTTGCAGGTCTTTTTTGGGTGTGCTACTGCATAATTTCATGTTATAGTAGGCAGAGAATTTATCAGTGCTGATAAAGGGGACCTCCCCCCCCCCCCCCTTTTATCAGCATTTAACTTTACAGTGCTTTTTTAGCACTGTTAATGCTCGTTTTGAGCACTATTGAAGCCCATTTTTTAGTAGTGACCCGAAGAACGCAACGATAAAGGAAGAAGAGGAGGGTCTGATCCCTGTTCATTTGGTTTTCTCTCTCTGTTTTAGCATTATAACAAGAATAAATAATTATTCATTACATCTCAATAATGTTAAACCACATACAAACATAAACCCCCTACCTGGATGAGACATCCGGTGAAGACGATCGACAGAGCCTCCTTCATCATTGTAACTGATTCGTGATTCAGTGGCACTCTTCACTGCTCACTAAATCTGGTCTCATCCTCTAGGTATTTCTTCACTTGCGTCTGTCCTTCTTTATTGAGAAAGAAATACGTCGACGTTTTGTCGGTCCTAGATCGCTACCGCCTGATCGTTCATCTCCGTTGGGGGAAAGTGTCATGTCACTCTGCCCGAGGTTCCTCACTTGAAGAAGTCATGTCAAGACTCCACCCCAAGCATCACATAAATAGATGGGAGAAAGGGTGAGTAACATTCTAGGTAATTAATTAGTTTCATTAATGAATAAACCTCTTAATTCCCCAATGGTGCAGTTACAAATGAGGGAGAGTCAAGCCCTTAATTGGCATGACAAGTCACTAGTACCGCCACCGCTGCTCTTCCCTTGGATAAAAAGAAAAGAAATTAACAATAACATGTTATTTTATGATTTTTTATAAAGTCCAAAAATTGTCTTTTTATCACGACCAACTACAATGAAATTGAATCTTCCCTTAAGAAAATATTGGCACTACGGATTCAATGGTGCTCTCATATTTCAATTCCAAGCACCATTTTAAAATATAGAAAACACATCCCACACATTTATTGAACATGCCTAAAAAAATTCATAAATTCATTCCAGGAACACTGGGCCTTGAAATCAGACGCTGTCAATTTTTTAACACTCGTAATAATCCCAAATAATTATAAAATATTACATGGATTTTTTCAGGTCTTTATAACTTAATATAAGTGATACTTTCCATGTGGTTTTATGGAGGGTAATTTTTTGTATTTCCCTAGTTTTCTTTGAATCAATTAAATCCCATGGTGAATAATTAAAAATATGATGAATTTTTAGAATGTTCCCATGAAAGAAAACTTTAGTGGATCCATATTCAAATTATGTGGATGAAGCATGAAGAATGCTACTTGGAAGTCAATGAAATGTTCTAAGCTAGGAATTTATTTAATTACCAAACTATTCATGTATTATTCTATAGTATTTGCAAGGAAATAATTGAATATGGGAAACTTTTCCCTTTGGTATGTAGTCCTAAAAATTTTTAGACCAAAAGGAATAACTTTATAACAATATATTCATTGAGTTTACATGATGAAAATGGATACTTTATTATTATTGGATTTTCAAATTATATTATATCTAGTGTACTTGTTCAGGAATGATAAGACTTTAAAATCATTTATTTCATTTATCAATAGTCTTATAATTTGGATAAGGAAGTAATATTTTGGGCAAAGGTAGTTTAAGTATAGAAATTAAATGAAAAATATGATAATACTATTCTTTTTCGTAATATATACAATAAAGAAAATATATGCTTGGTATTTGAATTCCTAAATGATACCTAAATTAATCAAAATTTCAACTTCTTCTTCCACCTCAAATCCATGAATGAGATACATCTTCTTTATCAGTTATTTATAACAATACTGGTTAGCTATTAGGCCCAAATGATAAAGATAATGGGTTCTATTTATTGTGTGTGTGAGATCCAATCATACTCATTCAATATTTTGGCCATCATCAATTTCATACAAATCTGATAAAGAACCCTTCTTCTGGAAGCCTCGTTTATCTCTCTTGATATAGTGCTATAATGCCTTCAAGAGTTTGGGTCTCATTATAAAACATTCATGTATCCAACGACCAATGTAAACCCTTCTGAGGTAGGAGGCATATATTTACTTCTCCAATGATTATCATTAAACACATTTCATCAAATATGGAATATGGATTATATAAAAAAATGTTTCAGGGATGGTTTTATTTTATTATAAATTTATCATGTTAATTTATTGAATATAGATCAGACTATTTTGGGTTTTATTCCTCTACTAAATATCTTGTAATGATAAATCAATACTCATCAATTTAAATTGACGAGATCACCCATAATTACAAGAAAATTTAAAATGATTATGGATGAAGTGAATTCCATAATTTTAGCAGATACAGAAGAACCAGAATATCCCAAAGAAGTAGCATTTCTCAATGATATGAAATACTGGGAGTTATCTATGAATGAAGATATAACATCATTGTAGTTAAAAAAAACATGGTAAATTACTAAACATATATATGTTTAAATATCCCAAGATAAAAAATGGGTTTATTATTTCAAATAAGAAGTTGATGCAATGAAAAGTTACAATGAAAAAAATGTAGTGAAATCTTATCAATTGAATGAAGGAGTTAATTTCTCAAAAATGATATCACTAGTAATTAAACATTCTAACTTCTATACAGTACTAAATATGGTGGCATCAAAAGTCCTTTATCTGGGGTATTTGGATTTAAATATGGGTATTCTTCATGGTAATACAAAGGTCTAAATTTACCTAAATCATACGGTAGGCACTATTGAAGATGTGAAATGAAATTTTGTATATAAAAAATAAAATATTTTGTTTACAAAAGAAATTAACATGATAGTGGAATCTGAAATTCAATGGATTTTTTTGAGGGTATGGTTTTATAAGGAACAATTGATATCATTATTTTTTTATAAGTAATGGTAATGTGATATATTTATCATATTTCCTATATTATTTGATGAAATATTGATACTTGGACCAAATAATATAGTGATTCTGAAATTTAAAAAACAAATTTTCTTGAATTTTTGTGATAAAATGTCTTAGTAAATACAAAAAAATATTGGGTATGGGGATTGATAGGGATGTGAAATCTAGAATATTGAAAAAAAATTGAAAGAGTGTATAAAAAACTATCAAAATATTTAGGATGATTGGATAAAAGAAAGTCAGGAAAACTATTTCTAGAAACATTAAATTATAGACATCATAAAAACCTGAAATTAATTATGATCATTGGTACATGGAAAATGTGTCACATTCTCTGTTTTTTCAATATTAAATGTGCACTATTATTCATACTTAGAAAGATGTTGATTTGGTAGTCACTGTTGTAATTTGATTTATGTCAAACCTATGTAAATTAAATTATGAATTGACTGAGTGGATCCTTAAATATTTTAAAGGAATTGTAGATAAATCACCATGATTTGAAATGGATGATCTCTTATAAGGATTTTTGTACTTATAATTTTTTAGAGGTATATATTTAATGAAACTTACATATATTTTTATTTTAAATTTTGTAGGAATAGATTCTAGTTCATCATCAATGTTACAAAGTATTTTCACTCTATGTTCAAGAGAATCATAGTATAAAACTGGAAAAAAAATTAGGAAGGAAATTATTCGGTTGAAGTATTTGTTAATAGAGCATAGAATGATTCAGGAAGGATAAATTATTTTTTGACAACATCTAAAGTGTAATCCACATAGAAAAAATAATTATTATATGCCCAATAAAGGAATTTATCCTAATGTATCATTTATTAAAAAAAAATTGGATAGAGAGCTAAAGCTAAAAAAGATAAAGCGCATAATGATTCCAATAGATATATTCACTAAGTTGATAGTTCAAAAAATAATAAGGAGTCATCATGCGTCACTGTAACTTGGGTGAATTTAAAAAAATGATAAAAAAGATGTTGAGAGCTAAATTGTTGTGAGTTTTTGATTTTCCAAGGGAAAAACTTCAAGTGGGAGGTTATTAGAAGATGAATTCTATTTTAGTTCACGGTATATTCATACATTGGAATTATAATTTTTAAAATTTCATAAATCAAATTATGGGTTAAAAATGAGGTATAGAATGTAGTAAAAGTACTTCTATAATGGTAGTAGGTCTATCATCAGTTCACATCTACCTTACATTCTAATAAAAGAACTGAATCATTAGATTTTCCCCAAGACTGGAGGGTCATCAATTTAGTAGCTAATTTAAATTAGTTAGGCCACATTTACATTGATTTTAGGGGATCATGTTTAACAATTTTAGTAGGAAATTCTTAGTTTTTATGAAAGTTAAGGATTTAGTGAAAAGTGTGATTTTTAGATTCAATTATAGAATGAATAGATACAGTAATTACTAGTACTTATTAATTTATAAATATTTTAATTTCGTATTTTTCCAGTAGAATTATAAATTGATATAACAGAATTTATATGAGTCTTTTTTCATGTGATTAGGGAATAAATTATGTCGTATGTAGGTTTTTAAGTATACCAACTTCTATTACACTTCATCAAAGGTAGCTTTTGGAGTATTGGATTTTCGATTGTACGCTTGGGTGTAAGATTTTAATAGAACAACATGAAGAGTTATAGTGGTTTTAATGTAACTATAAATGATCAGAATATCATGGGTTTTATAATAGTAAATCATATCTTTCTTGAATTTGTACACACCAATCCATCAATGTAATGGTAAAATATCCCCAAAAAGATGATATGGGGCTACAGAAAAAAGTATCGGGTACATTTTCAATGATGAACTTATAAGGGTTTGAACCTAGATATGTGGGCTATCAAAACTAGAAATATAGTGGGAAATTTTTTTACAGTTCACATAAAGTATTCTTCTTAATTCATATATGTAACTCACAAATGTATAAAGATATAAATAAAAACTTCTCATAGAAAAACATAAAGAGGTAAATCAAAAAGTACATATATCGATGCTTGGTTTGTAAAAAAGATAATGATTAATAATAGAAGTAAATTAGGATGATGTTACCATTACCCATACCAGTTTTTTAATTGGAAGAAATCCACATGGATTTCTTCATTGGACTCCCTAAGACAGCCTAATTCTGTAATGTAATTTGGTTTGTAGTTTAATTCCTTATAAATTTAGTTTATTTTTTAACCATCAAAAAAATTCTTACTCGAACAACACACGATGAAATAAATAAATAAAGGGGTAAGGCTACATTGATTACCACACGTTATTTTATCTGATTGATGTTGGAGGTTTACCCCACTTTTATGAATAAGTCTTCAAAAATAATTAGAAATAAAAATGAGTTTCAAAATTGATTATAACCCTCAGATAAATGGTTAGTGGTAAATTACCATTCAAACTATAGAGGATTTGATAATATCTTATTCAATGGATTTACCGTGATGTTCTGGTCAACACATCACCATGGTAGATTTCTCATATAACAATAGTTTCCATTCTAGTATTCAAATGAAACCATACAAGGATTTTTATAGGAATTAGTATAGGACTCCAACATTCCAGGATGAAGTTAAAGAGAGGAAGTTGATATTACCTAATCTTCACCATGAAATGATAAAGACTGTTCAAAACATTTTGAGACATATAAAGGTAGTAAAAAGTCAATAGAAAAACAATGTTGATAACCATATAAGATATTTGGATTTTTGATGTTGGTGATAAAGTATTCTATTAGTTATCACCTTGGAATTGGGTTATGAGATTTGGGAATATATCGCTAGATGTAGTGGTCCATTCAAAATTTGTGGTCATGGTGGGGTAAAAAATTATTTCTTATCACTCCCTCCATATACCTACAAAGTATATGATGTGATTAATGTATCACTTTTGAGGAAGTATATACCATACCCTCCACATGTACTAAACTCCAAATCATTTAGTTGGAACATGATCTCTTATATGAGGAATAACCTATTGAGTTTATTGAGTGATGAGAAAGGGTTCTTTAGAACATGAACATCCATATAGTCAATTTTATAAAATATAATAAAAAAAATTAGGAACCTACATGGGAACTTGAGGATTTAATAAGTAAAAAGTACCCTCACCTATTTTCATCTAAGTAATAGATTTTTTAGAAATAAATTTTTTTAAGGAGGTTATTATTTAATATCCCATGATTTAATTATATATGTACCCATAAATACATATTTTTATGAATATATTACTTCATAATCAACACAAAACTAAAACAAAACCATGATATTTTAATAAAAAATAATTATGAAAAATAAATGTTATAATATTACCTTTGAATTAGTAGGTATGAATTTTTTTAACCACAATTCAAAATCAATGTAGACAGAAAAAGTAATGGCATAAAGAAATAAAATCCATCCATATGAGGTTATTTTTTTATGATTTTAAAATAGGTGTAATCACTTGGGGTTTCCCCAGATCGATCCTAAGAAGGGCTTCCACAAGTTTGTCTTCAGAAAACTGATCTCCGAGAGGAGATTAACATTGTGGAAATCAGTACTAGATCTATGCGAGCTGTGTAACACCCCAAGCTTCCACGGTATGTTTCCCTTTTAAGAATACAATAGCTTGTGTTGTACGCAACTTCGATTTCAAACACACCACAACAAATCAAACTAGCCATTATGAATAGTAATATAGACTTTTTAAAAATATATAAATTTTATTGTTAAAAACGGACATCATTTTTGGATTCAGAATATCAAAATTATCTTAGGGTAAATTTTTGTTATTTTTCTGAAAACATTCAATTTTTTGATTAATAGTGAAAAAACATTGCGTTATTCGTTAAAAAAGGCTTTTTATTTAAATAATAATTTATTTTCATTTATTTTATTTTATGTAAAAATAGATATATAATACCTATATATGTTCAACATAATTCATTGGAGTCATTTTATAATAAGTTTAGATATATAAAATTTTATCAAACTTTTTACCGTCTTTGACCCACCTCCTAGGAGCATTTCTAAATTTGGATAAAACCTAATTTTACCGCTTATGTGAGTGGAATTTCAAATATCTGAGAGACACAATTTATATCAGTAAGAAAAATGTGGTTCAATAAGATGGAAATATTTTTTTGGTAAATAGTAACTTTTTACTTTTAGTTACCACGGTTAAAAGTAAATAGGGTAATTAAGGGTTAAAATGATATTATTATTATTACCCTAACACATGTACTAATTCTATTGGATAAGTGTAATTCGACCAAAAATAACCTTATGAGTAAAATATGATCCTTTAGGTCCACTTGGATTAGATTAGGACATTTATTATTATTTTATTTAAAAAACAGTTAAAAGAGTTAAATTCAACATTTAATAACTAAACCATTTTTACTATAGAGTTATACAGTATATAAATTCGATTATAAATATTAATTAGAAAGTTAAAAATATTTCCTACATAATGATATTTTATTTATAATTTTCATACATTAAATAATTTAATTTATTTATGACACAATGATGATGCAGTAATTACATTAATAATGAAATATTAAAATAATTGATATTATAAATATCCAAATAATTGTAATTTGAGACTTTTAATGAATTATAATAATTTTATAGGTTAATAAGACGTGTTATTATTAAACATATGAACTTAGTTTGATGTAATAAAGTTGTTAGGACTTTAGAAAAAATCATTTATTAAATAATTTAAAAGTGACATAATTGAGTTTTTAAAACCAATACTATATTATTGGTCAATATAATATTCCTAAAAATCTAATTTTTGGCCAAAGGGACTTAACAATATTATATATGTCATTAAGGAACCTATTTGGGTTCTCTTGGAAGTTTATAGTATGTTTATTAACCATATAATATAAAAATACAAAGAGACATGGTAAATATCAAACTATTTAACTAAGAGTTAAATCTAAAAGATAAGGTTAATATGATGACATAAACATATCATAAACCTATTGGTTGAGAGGTTTTATACCCCTCCATGCCTTATAATTTAAATATTTCATTTTGGATCCATTATATATCAAAAATTATTTTATTATAAAATAATATTTCAAGCTTTTCCTGAAGTGACTGTCACCTCTCTTATAAAAGGGCATTTCCCCTTCGCTTAATTTCAAACCTCCAAAGCCTTTTGGCTCAGACAAACCCTGCCCAAATATCCTCAAAACATATCTACCTTCATCTTATAGGCCTTACTTTTGTCATAAAGCCAACCTAATGGGCCCTTTTGATCAAATAAAAAGGAAGAACCCAAAGAAGAGGTAAATATTTCATCACCTCTTTCAACTTCTTTTCTTCTTCCACTTCCTCTTTCTTTGTTTAATCCATTCTAAAATTATAATTTCATTATATTATATATACTATGATATTATTATAAAAATTTTACAACCATATTTATTATTCTATCCATCCAATAAATTACAAAGTCACTATACGTTCGTACGTACGGATTACCGTCTCCACGTCACGGTGTAGTTTGTTATTCAAAAACATCATTATTTGGATGGGTATAATAATGAGTATAAATAATGTAAATAATAAATGTAGAATGTTAATTATTCTGTATATATGATATACCATACAATAAAATATTATTTCGCCATCAATATTATGATATTGTCGCTCGTGCGTACGTACGGATTACCGTCTCCACGACACGATGAGATTCATTTCCACGTTCACCATTCAATGATGATTATAAAAAATATATATTATTAATAAGTATGTAATATATGAAATAATAATTATAATGTAGATATATATATTTATGTACATACATATATCTTATTCACTTAGGTCCGTTCAATGTGATATGAAAATGGAAACAGCCTTTATTCCTATGTACAGCCTCCCGTCTCCATAAACGGTGTTTTCCATTTCATATATATGTATGTTATATATATTTATATTATAAATATATATGATATATAAATCATGTTTTATATTCTAGATATGAATCAAATACATCCTATCCATAACAAACATGGCTTACGTAACAAAACATATAACCCGAAACGAAGATAATACAAAAATATTATTAACAAATTTATATTAAAAGATTATATATGGTTCTTTTATAATTTAATAACAATTAGTTCACCATTATATAGGAGGTTAACCTACCCTCGACCAAGGAAAAGTACAAGGCAAGGGTTAATTTCACAATCTCTATATTATCCGAGGCTATTTTTAGATAAGTATCTACTGGGACATATTTATTATCCATGTCCATGTTTCATGAATGATTTTTTAAAGGCATTATTTTCAGGTACTTTTTACTAAGTCATAATTTTAAATGTTTTAAATATTTATTCTTCTAAATCATTCTCATTAATATCCATGTTTTCAAAAAAATTGAGGATTTATTTATATGGACATGAATTTTTTTTAAAATGTTAATTACTTTAAAAAAATTCAAAGTGGTATGGGAAACTTTGATTCAAAAGTGTCTTTAAATGTCTTCCTTTCTAAATTATGTGACTTTTAAATGTTTTCATTAAAAAGGGATATTTCTCTCCAAGATTTTTTTAAATCATTTTTATCTATTTCAACATCCTTTGATGGATTTTAAACTTGTTTGATGTTGATTTATTATGATAAAAATCTTCCATATTGTATTGGTGGTTTTGTGATAATTTTTGAATGTGGATGTGTTATTTTTAAACCATTCATGGCTTATGGATAAATTGTTGACATTTCTTATGATATTTTTAATATGAATTTTTGTGATATGTTTAAACCTTTTCATATGAGGAATTCATTATACTTAGTAAGTGACTGCTGGAGCCCGTTATAGCTCCTTGATGCATTAGTAGGTCTCATGAGACAAACTAGTGTCCTGCCATAAGGCCTTGAAAAAATCTAATTTGTATTCTTGGCACAAGTCCCTGAATATGTGGTTATGAAGCCTGGCATTATTCATTCCAACATTATGAAAATGGATATTGATAAAGCATGTGATTATTTGACTTATAGAATATCCATGTAATTATTAAATAGAATTATTTGATTTTATCTTTGACATATTATGTAGAATTTCATGTTTAAAAAGATTTTGTTTTAGTCTTACATTTCATTAATGTTTTATGCTTATTTATAAAAGTTTTCACTATATTGTTATCCTTAATGAGCATCTAAAATAACCCCTTTCTATATTTTATTTTCCCTATGATGAAAAGAATTATATTATGAATGACCTGCAGGGATAGTCTAAGTTATGTGAGTGTGGAATATAGAGACTATGTTGTTGTAGTTTTTCATTTTATAATGTAATGTAAAACTTATTAATGTATCTAGTATTTCCAAGGCTACTAAACTAATCGGTCTTTCGAGACTTGATCTTTTGTGATCATGTCAATGTTAGGTAATAATGCACCGACTCTGGGTAACTAGGGTCAGGTCATTACAAGCTAAACCACAACTCAAGAATTCCACCACTACTTATATTACCCATATATATTATGATCATATCTTAATGTTTTTTTAAGTAGTATTTGGATGATAAGAGCATCTTATAATTAATAATTTTTTTATTTTATCACATTAGGTGTACTAATAAAAAAGTAATTTTATAAATACTTTTGTTCTTCTCATTCTGAAACATTATATTAAATTTAATTTTAGTTTATTTTAAAATTTTAATTTAATAAAATGAATATTATTTTTTATTTCAACATTTCAATATAATTCTACGGTAAATATTTAGTAATTTTATGTAATGGATTATTTTTAGATGATAATTGAAAAAAAATCTTTTTACCAATATCTAAGCTTTCATAACATTATCATAATGTAAGAATGACATAAAAATTATAAAACAGTTTACTTGAAAACAAATTGTATTTAAGGAGTAAAATAATTCAGTGAAGATGTTATTTTTAATTTAAATACATAAAATTGATATTTTGGAACCTAATGTAATATTTTACCATAATAAAAAAATACTTTGTTATTTTTAGTTTAATTAATTCTTCATAAGGTATAATTTTTTTTAGTTTAAATTTAAAGCTAAATAACCCTTATTTGATTAATAATAAACAACTTAATTTCAAATGAAAACATTCATAATTTTTTTGAAAACACATTTTTATGATTAAAAATATATTTTTTAAACCTTTTTTTAATGTGATGTATATTTATTATTATAGAATTAGTTTTTATGCCTTTGAAAAATATAATTCAATAAAATTTATTTCAGATTTGTAATCTTATGGACCAAATTATGTTATATGTTCAATTTTTTAGTCATAAAAATAGTCCACTTATGTTAAAAAACATCATTAAAAAGGCTAAAAATGGAAAAAGTATTAAACCAAGGGAAAAACCAAAAATATCTTCATAAACTATATTCATATGAGTATATGAAGACTTTCTTCACCTCTTGTAACCTTTCCTTGGTTTTTAGTCAAATTTTTACCCATATTCCTTGAAATTATACTTTATTTATATATTAAATGTTGAATATTTCTGAAAACTTCATTACCTTCACATATTGAAAGAGCCTTCCACCACCCCTTCAAATCCACTAAAAAAATTTAAATCCCTCTAATTAATCTGTTTCAGTTACATTCTAAATAAAACTCATACATATTATTGATAATCCATTCTCTATAAATTTCACAAATCCTTAAATAATCAATGTGGTTTCCAATACAATAATAAATTATTCTACACAAATATTTTCGTCTCCTTAAGTATCCTTCCATTTATTCTTCATATACCTCTTCATAAATATTAATTGTCCCTATATTAAAATATTTATTAAATAATTATGATTATGAAATAATTTTATTATCATCAAATAATAGTGTATTATTATTCATTCATTCATTATAACATTATCATGTTTAGGATGGTTTTACCACCTACATGAATAGTGTTATATTCATTTCACCATAAATGATAAAAAATTATAAATATCAACAATACTATATAATAATTAACAGTTATTGATATTCCCATAATTCTATAACGATGATACTATAATAAAATTGTTACATGACCACACTTATACAATTATTTATGGTATGTTCTTTTTTGGGTTAGTTTAACTGCCTACATGAATGAGGCTTTAAATGTTTATCATGTATGGTTATTGAAAATTAATTTCATATAAGATATTATATTGATATATAAGTAATCTTTTTATTTTTTTGTAAAGTTAATATTCACATTTAAAATCAATATTAATAAAAAATAATTTTTATGATAATGGATATCAAACCAAACATGTTTTAAATTTTGTATCTATGAATCATACACAAATGTTCAATAGAATGAACCTAGAACTTCATAATTCATTATTTCATTTCTATTGAAAATACCATGAAAATTAAGTAGATGGTGAAACTATGTTATAACACCATTGAACTTGTTCAACACACTAATGTAGTTTTGGAGAAATTTATCAAACATACCCTAGTAGTCATGGAGTGAATAAAAATATATAAATGTGTAACATATAAGACTAAATTGGCCATAAAATGAAATAAATAGGAAAAAAAATATGATTCAAGTATTTAATAAACTTATTTTATGCTATTTTAATCTATTATATAATATTTTTTCAATTTATCATGATATTTTTCATTTAGTTCATCAAAATATTCCTCTTTCATAGATTTATTCCTTCCTAAAAAATACTATATTTTTTAGAACAATTAGTACCATTTTAATTACTTTTTTTCTTCCATATCCATGTTTTTCTTCCCACCATTATTATCCTTTATTAATTTGAAACCCAAATATTTTTTATCATATATTATATTTATGGTTACCTTTAATTTCTTTAAATATATTGTTTTTTATCTTTTTTTACTATGTGGTTTTCAATATTGTATTTTCAAATTAATGAATGAATTTATTCTTCATTAGTTAATTTTTATCTTCTAATCCACATTTCATGTCTTTAATTTCATTTATTTTTTAGGATTCAATCATTTTAATTCTTTTAAGTTTGAGTTTTCTAATTAGTGTCATGTTTTATTCCCCTTCAAATGGTTTTATGAAATTAAATGTAATTTTTTTTACAAGTATGTTTCAAATTCCTTAAGAAAATAATTTTCATGGTTTTACTTCAATTATCAGCTCTACCTCAAAAATATATATCTTTTAAAAATTATGTTTAATTTTCAACCTTTAAATCTACATATACACCTTTTTAAGTATTGAATTTTTGGTTAAAATTATTCTAATATTGATTTCATGTAATGTGATACCATGTAGAAATTATATAAAACTCATTTTCCTTTTCATGGGTTTTTTGATGACAAAGTGATTTATTATTTTCATGTGTCCAAAAAAAGTATGGTATTTTATTTTGTGGTGTATGAGGTACTATATCACCCTCCAATGAATTGGTGAAATTTTTTATCTCATTAGATATTTATTATGTGTGTGCACTAATGGTTTTATTCACAATTTAATGAATGTGAATGACTGGGTTTGCTCCCATTATAATGAAAGAAAAATATTGGCTTTTCCCACACCTTAATGCATGATCAAGATTGAGTTTTCTCACTAAATTTTTTTTAACTTTTATTAATATTATGCCACTTTTATACTTCATTCCAAATTCATATGTTATGTTTTCATTGTTTATATTTAATTTCACATGTTTCCAGTAAATGTTATATTTTTTATTACATAATTGTTATTTAATCTCATTCCATGACCCGTGATTTTATATCATTACATATTATTATCTCTTATGATTGCAAGGTGCTTTTATAATAATATTTCTTTTATTAATTCATTTTTTCTCACAAGTTTATAAAATAGACTATTTGGTTTCATTGATATGTTTCCCTTACTAATCATTTGAACTCACCCCGTATTTTCCTCTCAATATACAAGGTAATTATATATCGGACTATGTGTAGAAATATTTCTTAAATATAGTTTATTTTTTGAGATGTTGAAGTAAAAATTTCTTAAAATATATTGACTATATCATAACTTCAATTAAAATAAACCACTGGGATATATTATTGTGAGATTACATGTGAGGTTTATTGATTAAATTATCAAAATAATATAAGATTTATATTTACTAATCTTTCATAATATCTATGAATATCTATGGTAATTTACCATTTCCACTAAATGGGAAATTAACACTTTTCATTTTAAACAACCCTAATATATTCCAGGTGGTTTTAGTTCAATAGAATTTAATTATTTATGTGGATATAATTCTGTTAAGTTCTTTTGTTTACTTGATATTGTAAGTGATTCCAAAGTTGTGTGTGATATAAGTCTTGGTAACTAGATTCATTATCAATTTATATTACTATGTTTTTGTAATACAACACATAAATACCATTATTTAGGTGTTATATACCATCACAAACACTATATTTTTCAAAAAACTAACATATAATTAAAAATCTTAAATTACAATTATCTACATCAAAATAGGACATAAAAATAATTTTTTGGGAAATAGATGGAATATAATAATAGTTAATAAAAATAAATATCATTTCAGCTGGTAATATGAGGTGGTAGTATCCAATAGCTACTTCAGTGATCTTAGATCCATTAATATATCATAAATACACTTCATCTTGTGAAACTCTTCTAAATCTACTTAGATCATATAATTAGATAAAAATTTGATCACCACAATCTATATCTAATAATGAATTTATAGAAATATAAAGATTAAACTAAATTATAAACAGAAATAAAGCTTACTATTTTTTCTTTTTCATGGAATAGTTGTTCTCCTAGTTTCCCTTCTTATCACATTCGAAACAGACATAATCATATTTTCTTTATTTCCCCTTGATCTTCATCTTCTTAGACAGTTGTTGTGAAGATGCCTTATACTTCGTGTCATCCCTAGGTTAGTTTTCATTTTTTTTAACTATTATTCACCATAACCAAATAAAGGTTTCTCACACTTGATATCCTTATTAACATGTAAAATTATATTAAAGATATTTGGGGGAGTCTTTTTAATGTTTTTCAAGATAAAATACATAACAAATATGCAGAAGTGGTGAGGGAGTAATGAAAATTTTGGATATATGTGCAATTTTCATGTAGCATAAACCCAAGAATCACAAGTCAACCAATTACTTTAAGCATGTTGACTATATGAGAAAAATATTATACCCCCCCCCCTTTGAGTTATCTCATAATGATCACCTTGTATATGTAATAAAACATTGCTCTTGACCACTCCTAAAAAATATAATAGTGATGGGTGATAAGATTATATATAGCCTTGGTTTCATGTTACTTGTGAAGATCACTAATAATGGATGATAACATAAAATACTGGGAATCCCTCAAATAATCCTTGTTTTTTACAATGATAGAGAGATCCTTATTACTCAACTCCTTACAAAGTGGGTAAACAATTAGGGGATACTATATGTAAAGCTTTCTTTGTTAGCATAGTGAAATATGTAAGAACCTGTAACACTACAACAAGTTACTTTTGGACAAGATATTTTATTCTTATTGTATTCATCACAAGGATATTGAGGTCAATGAATTTTCATTTTTTATACTACAAAAAAATAAAACATTTAGTATTTTATTTGATTTCCAAATTTGGTGAAATGAAATATTTTTAATTTTTTTAATAAGTATCCCACTATTTTATCAACTCCCAATATCCCACGCCATTGTACTCATAATTTCATTTCTTGTCGGAATTTTATTGGATTAGACCCATATTTCTAATCCCACAACCCAACTGAGGTTCCAGTTAATAACTTGATGTTTTTTTTTGTAGGTGGTCTTGCCAACTGCAAGATTTTCTCTCCAAGATTAGTTGAGTGTACTCCCTAATCCTAAAATAATAACTTTGATTTCCTCAACACTTTCCACAAAGATACATAATTTCTAGGTAGGGATAGTTCTGTTGATTTCTACATGGTTAAGTCAACTGAATCCTCTCATAAAAACTCCTTGATAAAATTAAGTGTCCAAATAATGGATACATCAAAACTTATTATATAGATTCATCCTTAATTGATTTATTGAAGGTGTAAATGGATTAATATTTCCTTGAGGAGTTTTTTTATTATGAATAAAATTATTATTATTTTTTCACATGGCTTGCTAAATTTTTTTGGATTGTTCATGAGTGATTAACCATCTATTGATAAACATTTACAAATAATATTTTTAATATATCCCATCTGGGAACACCTATTATTTAATTTAATTATTTTTATGATCATTATAGAGAATAAATAAAATAAAATAAAAATAAATACAAAATATAGAATAAATTAGTGCCATAATCATTAGATTTATCTACTCGTATAATTATAAAGAAGAAAATAAATAATCCATTCACCCTAGGGACAAAACTTAATGAGATGGTCTTAGATCGAGTTACATCATTACACCCTTATAATATGTATTTCCTAGTTTTATTTCAATTTAGATCTATCAAGGACCGCCTCCAGTCACTTGGGACATCCATCCATACATATACTTTACTCGCAGATAAGTGAGGATAACCAATACAATGGTTAAATGGTTTATAAAAAATAATACATAAACATAGGTATTATTAAATAATAAGATAAAGGGATAAAATTTGTCCCATCATTTTAATTTAATAATAATAATATAAAAACCATGGAATAATTGAATAAAAATAAATCCGACATGTACACTATTTAGTCAAGAAATTGATCATCCACGCATTCAATGACATAACATTCAAAGAATAAAGAATACATTTCTATTATCCTTATTAATTATGATAAATTTCTCTTGTATTAATAATTAATAATCATATTAATTAATTAGTTCCTTTGTTTAATTATTAATTCAAGTTGTCATTTATATACATAAGATAAAACATCCACTGTAGTTTACTTAAAATAAATTAAAATTTTTTATTTAAAATTATTTCGGTACATAATGTTTGTTAGGTGTAAACACAGCATATACCCATTAGATCTAAAAAATTCCTTTTTTAGTCATGTAAAATTTATTCACATGACATATAGTGTACATTTTGTTCCACCTTGTCTCATGGAATATAGACACACGTGTATCCTTCCTAGTGTGTACACATAAAATTCACATAAAACATATGTGGTGTTTATATCACAACATGATGTGTAAATAAAAATATTGTGTAAAATTAATTAAGAATTTATTATTCTACAAAACCCTATCACACAACTTTTAATCTAGATACACATAGTGTTGTTTGGTTTTAATGTCACAATTAATTTATTTCCATGTAATTTATATTATGTGTATACATCCCGGCTTGATGTGTACTCCGTATGAGTGAGTATCAGTTACATGACATGTACACTAGCTACATGGTGTGTAAATCCTTCTGACCAATACCAAAATACATTTCTAGGGACACGGTATGTAATTCAAGTTTTATAATAGAGCATTAAACAACATGGTCCTATAAAAATTAAATTTAACACAACTCACTCCATGTCAACAACCTTTAAGACTCTACACAACATCAAATTAAAACACACCATGTACTTTAATCAAACATCATCTAGGAAATTCTCTAGCTAAATTTTGTATTGCTACACAAGGTTTACTTCAGCTACGTGTTTCCTAACAGTAAAAAAACATATTCCATGTGTTGTGTAATAACACACCACGTACTAGTTTCCTACATGGTGAGTCATTTTTTCATAAACCCATCATGATGTAGTGAACCTTGGTACATGGTGTGAATCATTTAGTTACACACCATGTAACCATGTATTCTAACTATAATCTTTATCACAATGTGATGAAATATCTATGAATCCTTCACCTATTCTTATCTTCATCTTAGTCATATAAAATTGAATGAAAAAATTATATCAATATATATATTATAAACTATTGTTTAAATGAAAACTAATAATATAATTATAATAATATATTAGAAAATAAAATAATTAAAATTTTGAATGTGAAATCTCAAATACAACTTATATTTTTTGAGCATAGAATAAAAACCTTTTGGGTCCACTCACAACTTAGATTTTGTTGAAATAAAAAATTATCCACAATATACATTATGAAGAATCATCATGACTAATGGATCCATCTAAGGAAATTGACATAGAATTTCAGAACTAAAGGTATTATCTTTCAGGTAAAAACAATAATTAATGTAACCAATAATATATTATCTTGTTTTTAAAGTATTTATTTTATGAATTTGTTCTTCTCATAAACCACGTATGAGGTTTTTCATCATTGCAATATGAGGATTTAAGGATAGAATCCCACTCAAGTTAATCCACACATTCTCATTTGATTTTAATGTTTTTTCCATGGAACTATAGGTTCTATCATGGTAGTACATTCAACATCTATAGATTCCTTATTTATCTACACAATCCTTCATGATTGAAGGAATTATTCTTCTTCTTTCATTCTTGAGATGAAGGGAAATGGTAGAAGAATTATCTTTATATTAAGAGAAACCCTAGAGAAGATCTTTTTCTAGAAAATTATCCATAGTGGAAATAATTATACATAGCTAATGGATTTCTAGATATTCTAGTAAATTGTATAATAGGGTATACATAGAGCTATTATTAGAGAGTTGGTGATTTCGCAATGACCATTATCAAATTACTTAATCCTCACTAAATCCCACGTATAATAACAATAATATTTTTATTTTTATTTCCATGATGTTTAAATTACACATAGATAAAATAAATATAATTTATTTAAATAAATTAACATTTATTTAAAATATATTTAATATTTAATTTCCTCCATAGAAATTTACATGGTTTACATTTCCACCTATACTTTTACCTAACCTTAAATGGTATATATTATTCAGTTCATAGATATAGAAATATAATATCCCCAATCTTGAGAATAAGTAATTATATTAATATTCAAATAACATAAAATAGTGGATAAATATAACTGATCAAAAAAATACTGATAGAATATTATTCCTTAGTACAGAGAATATAATTTATTACAAAAATTAAAATTAAATATAAATTAATTTGGATTAATGGTTTCATTATGTTTACTGCCCTTTAGGAATCTTACTCAGTGGAATAAGATAGGATTTCGTAAGGTCCCATCTTATCTTCAAGAAACAAAAAAATCTACCAATATATGAATAGGTTCATTTCATAATGATGAAAACCACATTTGAATTCTCACTGTTTAATATAAACTCACTATCTTGATATCTCAACAAGAAGGTTGCATACTCTTGTCGTTAATATATAGATTTGATTTGTATTTCTTTGGCTTCCATAAATAAACCAATCAATACACCATATCCATCTAATTTAGAAAAATAGTTTGATTTCAATCAAATAGTCATGATATTTACTTCTAAAAGGATGGACGATAATAATCATTCCCCAACTTATTCATTAATAAAAAATCATTCATGATGCACCCAATATAATTTACTTCCGACAAACATATGATATTATGATTTTGGTTAATATATCATTGTATGAGTGACTAAATATGAATTAATAATAATATTTAATTCTAAGGATCATTACACATGTCCATAGAAAAGAATATCTAATGACTTGTGAAAATTTGGATTTCAAACTATAAAGTATTTCCACAAAATCTCAGGTATTATAAATTATCATGGGTAAACTTCATGAGGTGAAGTCTCATATGCTTATGAGAACTCACAATGAAATATGCATCATATATGATCTATAATATGACATCATATGAATATGAGACTTATGTTAAAGAATATCTACATATCACTTAAATGTAATCATCATAGTTAAGAACAATAATGACCATTTCAATTCAACAAATACACTAGAAAATTTTCAAATAAATTTTAAAAATAAGAATAATCAATTTGTTATGTGGAATTTTTTTATTCATGTCTAGGAATAAATAGGTAATCAAAAGTATAAACTGGTTGGTTAAAGGACACTATCTCCAACAGCGCTTTGAGATATATTTCCCTTTTTATGATTAATGATACAGTAATTTAGGATGGTTATTTATCATGGAATATGGATTATTTTTTCCTTAAATTCCATATATATATTTGGATGTTTGTTGATATTAATTTAACTCAGTATATCTATCCTTTATTTCAATATTTTAGATTAATTATAAATTGTGTGGATACTTATATTAGGTCTCCATTTTCTTAGATATCTGCATTGGATGGTTCTGAATTGGGTTATGCTAGATGTTGATTTATGATGTCTGAGGAATTATTCTTTTGATATTGATTAATTTTTTTATGATTAGTGTTTCCTTTCCTATGATCTTTCCTGAGTTTTTATCTACCCTCCAACCTCTTAAGATTGGTGTTGAGTTTTTATCCTTTTATTGTTTCAAAATTCATAAAATAATTTCTAGGGGAATAAAGTATCATGGTGGAGATAATTGTGACACCCCTTATCAATGTTGAAAATTAAATAAATTAATTCTATTTTATTTTTTATTTTTTATTTTTTATCTTCTTTCATTTTTTTTCAGGTGTTTTTGGAAGTTTCGATAAATTAATTTATAAGACTATAGAAGGTTACACTGCAACAAAGGGTGTTCATTCAACGACCATACCTCCTTCCCTTGTTAATTTTCTATGTCAATTTATGTCATGATATAACTAAGGGAGTTACACCATGACATAACAAAAGTAGTGAGGATGCAGTTCAGGGGATTTGGGTTAGACCGTTAATGGGGAATTTTATGCCACACCACATCCTAAGAAGTCATATTTTTTAAGGAATGAATCATACTCAAGTTAAATTTTGTTAGTGGTTTCTCATGTAGGGTGCATTGAGTCGTAAAGTTGATGTCACCCGGTGATGTGACCCTGTATAGTAATCCCTCGGACATTTTTTCTCTTTGAAGGTGATATTCCATATTATGAATTTCCTTTTGCTAGTTTTTTATTTTTTTAACTTTTCTACTCCTGTTGATTTAAAATCACTATAGGGATTCTTTTTCCCCAATATCTTGTCATATAAATCATGCGGTGCTCCCAGGAGTTCTTACATTTCTTATTCTTTAATCCTAATCTCCTCAAATTTAGTTTTTTAGAAAATTGGAATTTGGATTTCCCGCTTTTATAATTTTTTTACTCTCTCTTTCCTTTCCACATATTTTTTCTTTATCTCCCAAAAAGTGATGGCCATTCTGAATGAATTTTGTGTTCGGGTTCATTATGATTTAGAGATTATGATGTCTAGGGCTTATATAAGACATCTTCCACATTATTTTTTCTTCCTTCAAAAAAGATGGATTGTTGGGAATTGTTTTAAAAGTGATGTTTCTAATGAGGGTTGTGTCCATCTGAATTATTGAAACTTTTGAAAGAATTAATGTAATTTTAAATTATATTGATAAATTTTATATGTATTTTCAAAAGTATATTTTCATGAATGAGTTTTTAAAATATGTTGTAATATATTGGCACGCCAACATTATTTTTAATGTTCCAATTGGAAATTTATAAAATGATTTTTCTTAGTGATATTTCACTATATTAGTGAACCCCATATTGTGATACCTTTTTTGTATTTTTAACTATTGGAACATGAAATGATTGTATTTATATGCTGATTTTTCAATTGCGTAGGAGTATATTTTTTGAGATGGTGTTGGATGTGAGATAGGTTTTATTATTGATTCATGTGTCAATCACTTGGATTTTTTTGCTCATATCTAATAGAGACCTATATTAGGAACCCTATATAGTTAAATTAAAGTTTTTATTAAGTGTGAACTGAGTAGAGATTATGTGTTGGCTTGGATTTTTTTTTATTTTACTGAGTGGTCTAACAAGAAAGATTTGTGACCCGATGAGACTATGGGTGATCCCAGAATTGTGAGGTTCACAGAAGTAGGCTACAGGTCAAATGAATTATATCTAGTATTATTCATGTTATAACCAATGGAATTACCCATTTTACCTAGTTCCTAATAAATATTTTTTAAGATATCTCATCTATTGTATTTCTTATATAAATTAGAACTTGATTTTGTTATACAGAATCATTTCTTATTTTTTATTTATTTTATTCTCCATTGATATCTTAGTGCATGCTTATATTTATATTTTGATTAAATTATTATTTTGGTTTAATTTCATAATTTTATACAAAATCTATTTTAAATTTTTTTTCAATGTTATAATGGTGATGTTTTTTTTAATTATATGGGGTTTTGAAATATTGTTTGGAAAATAAATAAAATAAGGGTTTATAGTTATTTTTATGAACTTTAAAAGTCATGTTTTCCTATTTGAAATCATTTTGATTGAAATTTATTATTCCATAATTTTTTATATAAAAAATGGGGTATGTTTTTTTAAAATACAAAATTAAGTGATCTCATTCTTTATATATGTGTATATAGAAAACATACTTTAAATTTTTTACATCAAACTAGAATTTTTCAGTTGTTTAATGTAATAAATCATAAAATATTTTCTAAAACTATAATAGGAATTTTTTCTCACACCCTAATTACATTGTGACGCCTATAGTTTTTATGAATCTATTCATTTCAAATAAATTAAAATTATTAAAAAACATTTTTTTAACGCAACACTGAGTTTTAAGGAACCATAAAAAACTATTATTATTATTATTTAAATAACATCATTATTACATAGTCATTAAACTTGTAGAAATGAATAGGAAGAAATTAATTTTAAATATTATTTATAGTTTTTTTATATAAAAAATATATTGATAAAAAGTACTTAATTTTTTTAAAACTCATTATATGTTTGTAAAATAATATTTCTTTAAAAAATGTTTTTTATTTCATATTATGAACAATAATTATATTAAATTTTAACACTTTCAGAAAATTAACTTTATAAAATAAAATTAATTTGCGAAATGATCATTTCAAAATTATCTTAGGGTTGATTTTTTGAATTTTTATGAAAACATTAATTTATCAATTAATAGTGAAAAAATCTAGTTTCCCATCACATTTTTGGAATTAATTTAAATATATAGAATTTTTAACTTTTATGAATGGAATTTTTAAAAACAGATTCTATATTAAGAATAAACATAGTTTCTTATTATCTAATAACTTGACCTTAATTTTTTACCATAATGAATAATTAAAGTGTTAAAAAATAATTACCTTGGATAAGATAAAAAAGGGTTTACTGGGGTTTAAACTAAAATGATGAGTGTTAAAATGACTATAACACTTCTAAAAATCCTTATTTTTGGAAATATTTCAATTTTACCCTTCCCATGTTATAATATATGGTCATTTATAATCTTTTTTCTTTAAAATTACTATATTATTTTATATTCTTTTGGGAAATTCCCAAGTATTTTCCATATGGGTTCCTTTCACCCACTTATAAATGGCCACCACCACCCTTCACTACATTAAACCTCTCAAGCCATGTATTTTTTCCAAGACATACAAAAATAAATTCATTAATTCCATCCTATTATCTTATAATCCTTATTTTTTGTTATAAATCTAACCTAGAAAACCTTTTGGTGCAAATCAAAAGAAGTTTTCCAAAGAAGAGATAATGTCCCTAACCGATCTTTTTATTTTATTTCTTACTCCACCAACATGAATTTTTATTAATACATGATTATATAATAAACTATTTATACTAAATGTAATGAGATTTTTTTATGTTAAAGGTGTGATCTACAACGATCTCCTCTTCCATTAAATGGGTTACGAAATCATTATTTGTCTTTTTGATGACCACTACTTTGTGAACTAATGTTATTCGTTTTCCATCACCACCCATCAACAATGTATATAATGATGGGTATATTATTTATATATGATATTTATTATATTATTATGCTTCTATAATCAGGGTATCTCATTTTTCTTCTTGTTATCCATTCTGTGGGAATACGAAAATGTGGTTCGTCAGTATAGAGGACTACCACCTCGCATCGCAATGTGATTCGTTCAATATTTTAATGGAATGTAAGAGGATGGTTTTTATTAAAATATATGATATATATGAAAAAAAAAATATTCTTTTATTTTAATATTTTACTTACTCTTATTTCTTTAAATCCTTCGAGAAAATGGAATCAATGTTCATCCGTAAGTATGGCCTACCATCACCATGAATGGTGTATTTTATTTTCTATCTCTATCTCTAATGGATTTATATTAAAACAAATATACTAAATATAAATTATATTTATTTAATTTTTATCCTTTAATATATGGTTTAACATAGATAATATTAATAGGGACAAAAAATAAAAAAATAAAACATACATGAAAAACAAAGCAGTTATTTCTCGAACGTGATATTAACATGGCATTGTTAATAAATATAAAATAAAATATCATTTGTAAATAACATATGGTATTATATTTATTATTATGGTTAAATAATTGATTTATAATAATATTATATTTGTTATAAATAAGGTTTTAGTGTGTGTGAAACAAGTCGAGACATAAGATTATAGATTTCTAGTCTCCCTTTTATTTCAGGGAGACGTGTTAAAATTCATTACTCCCTTATTTTTTGTCATGTATATATTACCCTTTTGACATGTTATATCATGAATATCCTTATATTAATGATACATAAAGTTTCATTTGATGTTATTCTTTATTGTGTATTACGATCCAAAATATTAATAAAGCGGTAAGGGATTTCCATCTCACTTTTTACTTCTCTTAGATACATGCTATATTTGCCACATATTTCTTTTATATGTTTTATATACTTACATTTAATTTATTTTATAATTATTATCTAGAAAATAATTTTTATTTAAATTTCTATTTTAGAATCTCTCTTTCATGGGAATTATGGTACAAAATTTACCAAATTGGTAAGGGGTTTTTGAATCAATTTTCTCTCCTTGAGACAAAAGTTATATTATACACTGAAAATAGTTTATGATGTGTATATATGGCCTATTTAAATTTTAATATCATTAATTTATATATTCTTATGATACTTTTAGTTTTATTTAATTTTATTCTTCTATGAGGCTTATGATTTAATGTCATCAAAGTTGTGAGGGTTCTATGATACAGTCTAATCATTTATTTTCTTTATTTACGTGTATACTTCTAATAATGATATATTATGATATATCTCTCATGAAATTTCAAAAAAAATATTATAATATATTTATTTCAAGAGAATACATGTTTTCCCTTCATTATTCTCTTATTATTATTCAATTTTTCAAAAGTTTGTATTTATGAAAAATCATATTTATTTATCTCTTCAGTCGAAAATGATTTTTCTTCCAAAGCAATGTTTTCTAAAAAAATAAAAATGTTTTTAAAATTCATAAAAAAAACTTATTAAATACAGTTTTACACATTTTTTAATTTTTTAAAAGTGTTTTGAAATTAATATTTACATCATTTTCTAGACAATGTCCTTTGGATTTTACTAAAAATGTCAAGGTGATCTTTATTTTAATATGTTTATAATAAAAATAATTCTCCTCCATCATGACATGAAATTGAGTTTTAATATTCATTTATAATATTCTAGATTTGTTTTAAAAGAAAATTATTTTGAAAATGTTTTATGTTTTAAAAAAATATATTGAGGAAAAAATATTTTTTTTAATAAATATTTGAATTATCTTTTCATAATAATTTTCCACATAAGATGACATATATTGATGTTACCAATTCCTTACTGGGTATATAATATAATCATACAATTATTATTCTTTCTTTGAATGGTTTAGGTTTATTACAGCATGATGTTTATAAATATGGTTCTTATTCCACATGTTATAGCATAAGGAAATTGTTATTAAACCTGCTTCTTTTCATAGATATATAATGAAATAATTAAATGATTATGAAACATTTCTGTTTTCTATATGTAATGAAATAATTACATGTTTACGAAACCCATTTCATTTTGGGTTTTATGATATGATGAATGTTTTCTGATCTTATGGCACATATATGTATGATTTTCGTTATGTGATGGGTGTGACCTATATCTCCCCCTAATGCATCGAGTAAATATTTATATCTGATTGAATAGACATAAATTCAAAGGGGGGTGAACCAAGTTTAGTATGGGACCTTTTCTGCTTTGATGTTCTTGGTAGTAAACCTTGAATACTATGATGGTTTGGATAGTAAACTCATTCCACTTTGATATCCTTGGAGTTGAGAATTAACTACTATGGAAATGGTTTTCTATGTTTCTGTGTTAAACACAAATCTATATATTATTCCAATGTTCTACTCTCATGAATCATGTTCTATCATTCCCTTATGATTCATGTCTTATTAATTACCAATATTTATTCGATGAATCAATATTATGATCATTTATATACATGGTATGGTTTTGAAATGTTATGCTCTTCTTCTCATACGCTTATGTTTATGTTATGCTTACATATCTCCCTTATTTCCCCTGGAAAATTATCTAATCTAACCCTTTATTATTTCCATTTCCCCATGTTATTATGAATTTTATTACGTATGAAATGTCTAATAAGGTTTAATATTATGAATAACATAGGGAGATAGCGTAGCTCAATTGTAGACTAGTTGTTTATGTGTCCATATTTGTAAAGTAACTATACCTTTATGATACTTGGGTTTGTACTTGTGTAATGTAATGAATATTCATCTTAAAGGATGTAATATCTATAAATGAAAATCATGGATAATTATAGTCGGTATGATAATAAATGATTAGTTAACCTTTAAAAATATAAATGGTAAAACTTTAGTGAGATCCCCATGGGATATTTCGATGGATTTCTCTACCGATATATCTAATAATAATTCTATAGATGATTCAAAATATACGAAAATGAGATGAAATTTTGGTAAATGATTTAGTAAATAATTTCCAAATAATTCCCTCCATCTTTAGATACTACATGTGTATGTGGGTATGATATAAAGGTGCCAAGGGGTAACAATTCCAAAAAGGGTGAATTCATCATGACTCAATTAAAACTTGGTGCATGAAAATTGGTAGTGTTTCACATATATTTTGACACTCATAGGATATATTCTTTTGGTATTCACAAAGAATTTATAAAACATAATGAAGGATTTAAATATATTATAACCATTACTGGATTGGTTTAAGCCTATGTTTTCATGTATTTAAAAAATGGTATCAGAATTGAGACATCCTATATGTTATTTTTCTTGATCATGTTGTTTCCCAATATGGTTATTGTTCCTCATGCTATGATTTTCTTTAGTGTAAATAGTTGGAATGAGAACCAGTCATGTAAACATAGAGTCAAATGGGTAATTAAGTGACTATGAGAAACCAAATTGGATGATGACTATGGAGATAGATTTTGTGATTATTACCTATAATCTATCATGATATTTGTTTTACAATTTGAAATTCATTGAGATTACAAAAGAGTCAAATTAGAGGAATATGAACTTTTATGAACTTTTTTGTGGTAATGAACTCATGGGAGAGAAGAGTCACCTTCCTACAAGTCAAGAATGTGGGATGAAGAACCTATAAGAATATCTCAAATGTAGGGGGAGATATAAAATGTGTGGAAAAAAGGTCATATAGTAAATAAATGTCCAATAGTTCAATTTCTTATATGTGGGGATCTTGAGAATTATCTGATTCAATACTCTAAACTAAGGTTTATTCCATAGATGAGAGATATAAATATCTCATTCAAACCAATAAAGTGAAATTATTGAATTGAGTTCATGAATTATATTTTGGAAGTATTTTAGTAATGATATTTCAGTTATAAGAATTATGAAACATCTATGGGTTGGGTTAATTTTGGAATAATATATTTCTTCATGTATGATTATCATCTGCATTATGGATACCATCATTTATTTATGAGTTTAATTTTGAACATAAGTTCAAATTAATTAAAACCCATTTTTAGTTTTTACATAATCGAATTTTATCAAAATTATGGATGTTTTAAGAGATATTGATGGTAATACAACCCTTTGGATTTTTATATATTTTTTTGAAAAATTATTTAAGGTGGAATTACTTTATACATTATGGATATATGATTAAAGGTATAGATAACATTTATGGTTTATCATATCTTTGATATTCAGGTAATTATGGATTGTTGTCATTCACCTTACAAATTCAGTACACTTAGTTCCTATCAGAGAATATTTTGCATTGAATCCTCTTACTATATCATACATCAAAGAAGTGGTCATGTTTCCTAGGGTTCCACATTCAATTTATATGATTAGGATCCTAAGTTTGCAATGATGTTTTGAAAAGTCTTTAGCAAGATCTTGATATGAAGTTGAGTTTCATAAAAAAAATCATCCTTATATAGATGTTCAATATGAGAAAACAATTCAACCCTTAGAAGATATTCTAAGACCTTGTTTTAGGGATTTCAACACTATTTTGTATCAACACCTTCCTCAAGTTGATTTTTCTATCAACAATAGCTTTCACTCAAAAATTAAGATGACTCTTTATGAAGCCTTTTATAGATATTAGTGTAGAACTCCAATGTAATATAATGATGTTTCAAAAATAAATCTTTTGGGATCTGATCTTGATGATAGAATCATAGAAAAGATATTATTCATTCAGCAACACGTAAGGAAATCACAATGTTGACAGAAATTTTATGATGATAATCATCGATGCAATCAAGAATTTGATATTGGTGAGAATTTATTTCAATGTATTTCTTTATCGAATAAATAAGGGAAAACCAAACCCTATGTATATCGGTCCCTTTTATATTCTTGATTGTATATAGACCTTAGCTTATCTCTTTCCAATTCCACCAAACATCTCATAGGTTCACGCTGTATTCCATGTATCTCTCCCTAGGATATACATACTTGATCCATCACATGTGTCATACTCAGAGGACTTATCATTAGAGAATGGTATTTATTACGAGGAATTATAAGTGGAGATTCTATATCATATAGATAAATTTCTACAAAACAAGACCATTCACCTGCTTATAGTTTTGTGGTGATGCCACCTCTTAGAAGAAGTAATGTGGGAACCTAAGTTAATGATGAGGCATATGTATCCTCATTTTTTATATTAAAGTTAATAATTTGGATGGTGAAATTAATTTTAAATGAACTATAATGTAACAAATTAAGTTTTTATGAATTTATTTTTTTCAAATAAATAAAATTTCTTTGATAACTTGTGTTATACACAAAACTGAGTTTTAATAAACTACAACAAACTATTAATATAATTATTTAAAAATGACCACTATTACCTAGTTATTAAATTTATATGAATGAATATGAACAAAAAAAATATTAAATATCAATTACAATGTTCTTATAAAAGTAAAACATATTGATAAAGAGTAAATAAATATTTGTAAAGTTTTTATATGTAAGGAAAATAAAGTTTCATAAAAAAATATTATTTATTTATTTTTTTGAACATATTTAAAATAATTTTTTTAAATATTTATAAAATTAATTTGATAACTAATTCTTTATTTTTGGGAATCAATATTTAAAAATTATCTTCAGGAGAATTTTTTGTATTTTTCTAAAATTATTACATTTTTTATGAATAGTGAAAATACTGGTTTTTATTAATAATTTGCATTTATTTTAAATAATTTGATAAATTAAAAAATATTTTCAGATTCTATTAAAAGTAAAATTAGAAAAATTATATATTTAATAATCAAATTTGTTTCATTTTATTCTTTCTCATATTTAATTTTGGTATAAAAACATTTTAAGCTTTTGAACATTTTTCTCTTCGAAAACTCGCTTTCTCTCCACGTCTGCATGTATAATTTGAAATTAAAATTTTCCACTTATGTGAATTTAATTTAAAAAAATGGATTTCATATTTTAAATAATCATAATTTGGATTATCTGATAATCTCAAACTAGTTTTTAAACATAATGAAGAATGAAAACACTAAAAATTAATCATCATGGTTAAGGTATAAATGGGTTTACCGAGGGTTAAACTAAGAAGATAAGGGTTAAAATGACTATATAAATAATAAAATTATGATTTTTTGGCAATATTTCAATATTATACTTCCTAATTTAAAATATATGGTCATTTAAAATCCTTTTTCAAGGGAATGACTTTATTTTTTTGGATTCTTTTGGGAGATTCCAAAGTTGTTTCCAAGTGGGTTCCTTTTTCCAACTTATAAATGGCCACCACCACCCTTCACTTATTCACACTGATCATTCCATTTAGTAGAGTGAATATATTTCCAAATAAATTAGTTAATACCCTACTCCCATCCTATAAGCATTATCTTGGTTATAAATCCAACTTAGGAATCCTTTTGGTGTAAACCAAAAGAAGTTTAATGAAGAAGAGGTAACATCCCTAACCGAGCATTTTATTTTATTTCTTCCTCCACATAATTAAATTAATAATAGACCATTATAATATAATAACACAATATTTAACATATAATATGATTTTTTTTATAAAGGTGATGACCTTAAACCATCTCATATTTCATTAAATGGGTTACGAAATCATCATCCTTGTGTTTGATGGACTACCGCTTTATGAATCGATGGTATTAGTTTTCCATCAACACCTATCATAGATGGACATAAGAACATATTTATTTTTTATATATTATATTTATGATATTATTATTATTTTTTAATCCCGATATCACATGTTCCTACTTACCTTCTACTCCATTGGAATAAGATTTCATCCCTCGTGTGTATGATATGGACTACCGCCTCATGAAGCGATGTGATTCATTCATGATTTTAATGGAAGGTAATAAGGATGTATTCAAGGAACATATGTGATATATATTATATAAAAAATTAATTTAAATATATTATATAGCCCTATATATTTTAATCCATCGAGAAAATTGAAATAGTGTTCATGCGTATGTACGGCATACCATCTCCATGAATGGTGTATTTTATTTTATTTCTCTAGAACATATAGATTACTCTAAAAATATATAATGTAGATATTTATATGATATTTATATCATGTTTAAAAAATTATATATTATGGTACATGATAAAATTAATATGACCCAAAAAATAAAAAATAAAAACAAACTTGAAAAAGAAAGCACTTATTTTCTGAACATGATATTAATAAGGAATTGTCTATAAACCGAAATAAAATATCATAAGTAAATCCTATATATTATGATATATAAAGATATAATTATATATAATTATGGTTCTCTAATAGATTTATAATAATTTTAAATTTATTATGCAGGATTGGTGACTATGTATGAAGGACGTCGAAACATGTGGTAAGGGATTTCTAGTCTCTTATATTTATGGGTGACATATGAAAATTCACCACTCGTTTATTTTTTGTGGTTTATATACCGACCCATTGAAATATTATATAATTATTCTACTTATTTTTTTGATATTTAATGTTTAAATTGATGTTATCCTTTATTTGGAATTACAATCTAAAAGATTACTAAAGTGGTGTGGGATTTCCATCTCATTGTTTACATCTGTAAGACACATGTGGTATTCACCAGCTATTTATTTTATATACTATATATAATGCACAAGAATTTATTTTATGATGGTTATAATAAAAATATTTTTTATATAAAAATTCATATTAACATGTATCATTCATGGGGTTAATGGTAAAATTATTACCAATGTGGTAAGGGATCTTTGTCTTAATTTTATTTCTTTGATACATATGGTGTGTAAGGACCCTGTCTTTTTTTATGTGGTGTATATACTTACCATTTGAAAATTAATTTCCTGACTTTTCTTAATCTCATGGTATTTTAAGTTTCATTATGGTTTATTTTTTCATGGGGATTATGGTTCAATTTCACCAAAATGGTAAGGGTTTTATGATACAATCCCATCATTTATCAAGATTGTTTATGTTTATATTTCTAATGATGGAATATTATGATCCACCTCTTAATAAAATTATTAATTTTCTTCACATATAGTTTTATCTTGAGAATACATTTTCTCCCTTCATTTGTATCTCATTATATACTCATGAATTTTGAAAATTTTTGAATTTTAAAACATTTTGTTTATGAAAATTTTCCTTTATTTCTCTCTTCAATCAAAAATGCTTTTTTCTTCCATGTGAATGTTCTCTAAAAATGTTTTCAAAAATGTATTTAAAATCCATAAATTGATTTATAAATAAATTTTTAACCATTTAATAATTTTTATAAAATATTTTTATATGAATCTTCATGTTATTTTTTAAAATATACATATTTGGAATATACTAAAAATGTGAAAGGAATATTTAATTAAAATTGTATGGGATGAAAAAAGTTCTACCATCATGACTAATCATTTATTTAAAAATTCATTTATAATATTACCATATTATTTTCCAAAAAAATATATTGAAAATGTTTTTGGTTTTAAAAAGTGTTTTTCCAAGCATAAATTATATTTTCCTCAAGAAATGTTTTAAATTATTATTTTAAAGTTTCCATTATAAGTTTTCATATTTATTTTCAAGGAAAAGTATTTTCATAATAATTTATGGATTTTATGCTTTGAAATTAATTTTTTTTAAAAAAATTACTTTCCTTAATAAATTTTCGAATTGTCTTTTCAAAATAATTTTTCATCCAATATAACATTGGTTGATGTTACCTATGCCTTACTGTGGATATGATTTAAGCATAAAATTATTATTCATTCTCTAAATAGACTAATTTTATGATCTTAGGAACTTTATTAAATGAATTTCTCTTCAATTAGTTATACCATAAGTAAATGCTCATGAAGCTAGCTTCTTTTCACAGGCTATACTATGATGAAATGATGAAATGAATATGAAACATCTTTTTTTCCATAATCTATAATAAGAATAATTGTTTATGAAAAAAAATTAATTTCATAGTTTATGATATGATGAATTTTCAAGATATTGTGGAACACATACATATATATGTTTTTCATTATATGATGGGTAGGACTTATATCTCTCTCCTATGATTTTTTTAAAGATTTAAATATAAGGAGATAAATTAGACTGGAACAAGGAGTGAACCTAGTTTAGTAAGGTCATTATTCTATTATGATTGTCTTGGGAGTAAACCTTGACTACTAAGATGTTTTGGGTAGTGAACTCATTCCACTATGATAGCATTGGTATTGATCCTTGACTAATATGGAAATGATTTTCTATTCTTATGTGTATGCCAGAAATCTATGTCTTATGTAAATGTAATTATCTCATGTATTATGTTATTTTATTCCCTTATAATTCATGTCATATAAATTTTCAGTCATTATTACATGACTCAAGATTATAGCCTTCGATATGAAAGGTATGGTTTTCATATGATATGCCCAAGTTCTTACACCCTTATCCTCATGTTATACTTACATGTCTCATTTTTTACCCTTATTGAGCATCTGAGATCACCCTTTCTTGTGTTTCCCTTCCCAAGGTTATTAAGAATTTTATTATATATTATGATATGATGTAGCTCACATGAGGTGCAGTTGTTTATCTGTCTAAGTTTCCAAAGGAATTCTACCTTTATGATCCATGGGCATGTGTTTGTGTAATTTAATGAATATTCATCTAGAATGTTGTAATATCTTTGTATGAAAAGAATGATTATCTATATACACACAAGTGTGTGTGTGTGTGTAGATATTAGGTTTTCTCTCATATTCCATTCTTTGGATCACATTTCTTTGATGTCTATTTTAGTTCATGTTGGATGTTTTGGGAAGTGGTGGTGACTATGGTTCATTGGAGGTGTAGTGATATCTTTTCATGATTTTGTTTTATTCTGAAAATTTTGGGTATCATTCAATTTAACCTATTATATTATTATTTTTATCTATTTATATTTTATTTTTTGGGAATATCTTCTTCCAATATATGTTTTTAAAGATACATTTGGTTATTGAAATTTTTTAACTTTTTATATGAGAATAGTCACATATTGGTTTTTTTCTGGACTCAGTATTTATTTCATCCATGCCTTTTTTTTCCCTTTTTCACCATTTAATTCTATTTTTTATGTTTTACAGGAGTTTTAGTGTAGTGATTATCCACACTAGATTTATAGTAATATTACACTACTTAGTTTCATTATGATTATATGAGAGTGAAACTATTCCCAATAATGTATTCTTGATACCCACACACTAGTTTTTATCCTATATGGACTAAAAACACCCTTCGGGCCAAGTGTTAGGCTCACCCGAGTGATGTGTTGGCTCATATAAAGTTAGTTTCTTACCAAACAAGGAATCAATAATGTGTCAAAAAGGGTTTATAAAATTATTTGAGTATATATTTTATAAGTAAAGAATTTTTTAGAGTAAGGGGAAATGGCTTGATGAGGGGTGTATTTAAAAGTAAAGGTAATGGATACATTTGAATGAAATATTGAATAATTAATTATTATGATCTCTGATTATAAATAGTGTTTATTATTGTGTATATTAACAGTGTCTAAGAAAATAATATATATAATTTAAATTTAAACACAACCAATACTTAATGGAAACATTAAAATATTTTATCAGTTTAAATAATTAAAAAATATTTTTTATTAAAATAACACACAATATAGGCATTGAAAATTGATTTCTCATATTGTATTAATTATGATATTTTTAATAAATTATTTTACTCAGTAAATAAATTTTATGCCATTTAAAATTTTAATAAATTATTAAATCATTTTTATATCATTATTTTTTAATTAAACCCCTGTATACACACAAAAAAAATATTTTTAATATTCATTAGAAATTCAAGCCATATTTTATGAATTATAATGTACTTTTTTTAATATATTTTTTAATGGTGTGAGTTGGGAAACCAATAAATATATCATATCGTTTCAAATTATAAATTCACCATTTTTATAAAAATAAAAAATAACCCTTAGATAATTTTAATGATCTAATTCCAAAAGTTAGCACCATTTTATGAGAATGGTTTTATAAATATAATTGATTTTATTAATAAATAAATATTTTTAATATAATTAAAAAAGTAGCATTTAGTGCTAAATTTTAAAAAATTACATTTTAATAAATATTTATTTTTATACTAATATATGTTAATGATTAATTCACTTGTTAATATACAATACTTATATCAATTAGTTTTACTATTGTCATGTAATATTATGTGTATTATTTGACATATGTATGTTAAACATAATGGTAAAAGTTATATTATAATGACTTTGATATTGTTCTCACCATGACTTTTCCCTTCATATGGTAATATTACCAATTGTAAATACACTTTATTCCTTGGTTATTATCATACTCTTAGTTCCTATCACATAAATATTACATTGATTATAGTTCTATTAATAAAAATAATGTCTCTTATGTTCTTGATATTCTTTGTAGAGTATAATACCTTATACATAAAAACTATGGTGCTTCTCTATATTTTTATCTATTAAATATCACTAGTTTTAATTGTCCAAGTGATTTAAATTATTTTCTTTATTATACAACTATAATGTAACAAAAGTTCATTTATTTTAATGATAAGATTAACTAAAAGAACTTTTTTCATTTGATGAAATTTGTGATGCATTATTTATTCTATTATTAAGTAATAATATACTCTAATTAATTATTTTTAATGTATATGTGTGTGTGTAATGAAATAAATTATTAAATCGGTACAAGTTTTTTATAAAACATTAAATAAATGTATATATATATAATTTAGATGTTACAGTGGAATAAGAACCAACTCAATATGAAACGAAACTAAGAAGGTTATGTTGGTTTCTTTATGAAATTAACTAGTATAAATAAGTCATGGAAACTTTTGATAAGGTTATTTTCATTGATAATGAGTAAACTTCTAATGAGGTAGTTATTCTATGTTTTAAATGTGATAAATGGCTTAGATTCATGATGGGTGAGATATAATTTATTTAAATTAACCATGTTTGTAATTTTGTTGATTTACTAGAAGGTTCTAGAACTGTTGGGTATAAATGATTTTTTATGAATAAGTATAATATAAATGGTAGAGTATCTACAATTGAGGCATGATTGGTGGGAAAATGTTTCAAAAAAAATTAATGGAATTAATTAAAAACCGTCATAATAGTTACAAATCATTAATACATTAGGATTATACTAGAAATTATATAAATCTATAATTATGACAAAAATTATATGGATTTAAAAATTGAATTATTTAATGGTAGTTTATTTTAATATTTTCAATGATTTCTATAATTGAAACGTTTTTTTGTTTCATGGAACATACATATCAAAATTGTGAGCATGGGTGGTAAAATCACACCACAAAGAAGCTTTTCATCTAGTGTAGGACACCCAAATTGATTTAAAATAATTCTTAAATCATTAAAAATAAAAATATTGATGAACCTTACATAAAAGTGATTAATTGATTTTGAGAATTTATAATAACATTTTTTAAATGGTTTTTTCTCCCATATTAATTAATTAAAATGTTGTTTAAATTCATGTAGTAATGTACATTGGATTTTTTTTCATTTAAGGAGGTGGGATGTGGTGATACAGAGATTGGGCCCATGATATGTATATTTATATATCCTTATAAATTTAATAAAATCTATGTAATTTTGGTGCTATATAATAAGACATGTTGTGAATTTTAAGGATGAGTGATAGGGACCCCTATGGTGCTTTTTAAGGTTATTCATCCATTACTAATGGTGTGGCTTTTAGGGTTATCTAGTCAGAACCATTGTTTATTATATTTTATGGTCACATAACTATGAACATTTTGAATAATTTTTAATATCTACAAAATGGATTTCAAGGTTAAAGGCACCTATATATTGTTTAATATGGGAATTACACATGATTATCCATTTCTAGTTCAATGTATGATTTAGGTGAAGTTGAGGAGTGGATTACATATATATGGTTACCCATTTTTATGTCTATATCATTTATTTCGACATGGAAGGCTAAAAAATGATTAAGATCCATCTGAACTAGTTTATAATATCCAATTTGGGGACCCAAGATTTGTAGACATGCCACCAGTGTCTCCAGATGATAGATCCTCATTATCAATAGAATAGATGTTTTAATATACTCCCAAGACACTACTAGTTTTGGGGAACAACCTGGGGGATCTCTTATAGAATTATATATTTCCATTATCAAAGAAATGAATTATCGTATGGGATATATAATTTTTTAAAATGAAACATTTATATATTTTATGATTCCAATGATTGGCCGTGTGTAATGTTAGATTTTGGAGAGGTGAAGAATATCCAATGAGGTCTTTGTCTAGATAGATTATGGTGATGATTATTTAAGGATGATTATATGAAGCATGTTTCATTCACATGGGTTCATTAAGTTATAATGAAATCCTTATATAACTTTTTTCTTTTCCATTGGTAATGATATGATGAAATAATGAACTGTTAATGAAACTGGTTTCCATTTCATGGGTTATGATATGATGATAAGGTGAAGGTTTTATGATCATGTGACACACATATGTAAGGTTTATATTATGTGATTGGTGGGCTTTGAATTATATATCTACCCAAAGAATTGAGTAAATATTGACATCACATGCAATAATAAGGACTAGAATGAGGAGTGAACCCAATTCAGAAAGGAACTCTATCCAATATGATAGTCCTTGGAGTGAATCATGAATAATGAAATGACAGAATAGGGAGTGAAACGAATCCATTTGATAGTATTGGAAGGGATCCTCGACTAATGAAATAATTTTATGTACTTATTTTTATGTCAAAAACTTATATCTTTTGCTTATGATATGTTCTCATGGCTCATTATTAATTATTTATGATTATTCATACTTATAACTTATATCTGTTATTATGAAAAATCTATATTTTATTACTCAAGATTAATGATATTTGAATGATTGGGTATGATTTTCATAATTTATTATCATGTTCTCATACCCTTATTCTTATCTTATTTTCATCTTATTCTCACTTATGATCATTGATTTAAATATTTTATGCTTAACCTTACTAAGAATATAATCTCACTCTTTCATATGTTTCCTTTCACCGAGTTATAAAGAATGTTTTTAAGTAGGGTATTTCTTGGAGGTGTATTGTGTGAAATGAAATTTTTGGGAGATATTTAAGATCATTTATGAAATAATATATCTATGTATCTAGTCTCCAAATATAATAAACCATTACATTTATTAGGCATCTCTATTTGGAATATGTTTTGAATAATTATTGAATATTTGTAAATTCTATGTATACAATTGTTGGGTCTTTATATATGATATTATATAAAGGTTTAGTTATATTTTGAGAATGGATTATGAGGAATATGGGTATAGAACATAAGACAACCAATGTTTAACTAAAAGTGATGTAGTATAAATCCCATAGGTTCATAAGAAGGTGTCATTATTTAAGACATAACAAGAATGATTTTTATAATTATATGATTGTTTAGTATGATTATTAATTCTTGATGTCCGTGCAAAAACATTTTGGTTTTTGTAAGGGAGTAAAGATAGAATTATGAAGCTGAAGTGGTGACAAACAGGATCAAATTTTTAATTATCTTATTTGATCTTGTTCATATGAATTTTATTATATCAGGGAATGTATCTAGGGATATTAATTTAGATCCAAAATGGTTATATATTGAGTAGTGGTGAAACATACTATTGGTATGATGATCACATGTTAGATATATTGTCCCTATCTGATATAAGTGTGTGGGAATGTAATTCGTATAAATCATGTGGTTCTCCACTTAGTTTAGTTTTATTTGATTTTGGGCATGGATTATCTCTCTCTATATGTATCCCATATAATTTTTTTTTGGAAGGAAAGTCATGAATGGTATTCCAAATCAACCAATAATCATCTCTACGTGTGAGGATGAATATGAACTTCCCATGTAAATTACATATATTGTATGGGTATTACTACCTATTTATGAATAATATTAATCTCAAATGGTTAGGGAGAAATTCAATATTTATTATATGCCAATTGTTTAGGTTAATTCTTTTGTTTTTCCTAAAAACCAGCATAGTTTCCCCTGAAAATTTGAAGTTGAGTTATCAATATAACTCATACATAGTAGTACACTTATTTCAAATAATCCATATAGAATGACATATATTGAGTAATATTAATTAGAGAAGTAACTCCAAGAAAATATTGACAAGGTATTCGTAATCTCTAGTACATCACTATGGGGTGTACCTATTATTTTCTATTAAGAATAAATATGGTTCAATGCATCTTTTCATTTATAATTAGGAACTTAAGAAGGAAAATATAAAGAACATATATTTTCTTCCTCATATTGATTTCTTTTTTTCTCAAGTATGTGGGGTTCAATAAATTCCCAAGATTTTCCTTCAATGTGGATATCATCAATTGAGGTTCAAGAAGAAGGATATTCCTAGGATATTCTTCTATCTTAGGTAAGTTCATTATGAATTAATTTTGATTCATTTTTAGCGTACAAGTTCCCCAACTCCCTTTGTGTATTTAATGAATTGAGTATTTAGAGATTACCTTGATCAGTTTTGGTAGTCATTATAAATGATATTAATATATATTACAATAGAAATAAAAATAATGAATATCATTTGAGGATTTTATTTAATACCATGAGGAATGATATGTTTTATGAAAAATCTATTAAAGTGTGAATATAGGGTAAATTTATTTTATTTATTGTTGATATAATATCTAGATAAGGTATACCAATGGATCCTACAAGGATATAATTTATTGATAAATAGACCAGACCAACCACATAAATGGAGATCCATAGTTTTCTTTGGTTGTATGTATATTATCAGTGCTTTGTGAGGTTTTTATAATGGATATATATTCCAGTAACCAAGTTGACACAAATGGATCTAAGTTCCTTTGGATAGATTATTGTGAGGAAAAATTCAAGGAGTTGAATGGAAGGTTTGTTAGCATACCTGTGTTTATGATAACTGTCAGTGGAGAAGGGTTTTTAATATATATTTATGCATCAAATAAAGGACTAAGATGCATGTTAATGAGCATTTACCCAAGTGGTAAAGGCTCATTTTGGGCATCCAAAAGATCCAGGATCAATTTGAGGCATGGATGAATTTCTGGGGGTACTATAGTAGTATTGTAGTAGGGAGCTATAGTAGTACTGTAGCAGCGGTGGACAGTAGCGTTGGTGACACTATTGTAGTGGAGGTACTCTAGTAGGAACTATAGCGGTGGCGGTATTGTAGCAGCTACTCTAGATACCTGGGTACTTTAAGAGTACAATTCCCTGAAGGGACCTTTGTGCCAAAAAAACAGGCTTCCATGCCCTTAGGCCTTCGGGATATGTAATGGGTCTCCCTCTAGCCAATAAAAAGAGGTATTTTATTTGTTTTAATAATAAAAAATGAGTCTTTTGACCCAACATTTATAAAAAGGGATAAAGATAAATCAACATGCATAAAGATATAGTGATAAATTATACCTTAATCTAATTGAAAATAAATGAGAAAAACTTCCATCATCATTATTTGAAGTTGGTGGTAGTATTTTTTTCATTAAAAATACGGATGAGCTTAATTGATAGGGAAAATGAGATATATATACTAATTATAAAATCTTGAAATATATATTATTATAGAAAGAGTAAAATATTCACCAAAGTATATGGTTAGAGTTGATTAAATTTTATGATTCCTAAATACACTACAACCTTGGGATGGTAATAAATATGAGATACAATCTACGTTGAAAAGAACATGCTAGATTTTCCATGATGATGATTGAATGATATATAATATTTATTTATTTATAGAATATATATCATGATATCAAAAAGAAACATGACATATCATATCATTATCAAATGAATATTCAATCATCTATCTAGGTGAGGAATAAAGAGGTGAAAATAGTGGATGTGGAACTTCAAAATAAGGTGATACATGTTCTCGAGTTTGACCATTGTTATGATGGAATGATAAGTTTCTGTAACTGACTATGTTTCCCATCATGAACAAATTTTTGAAAGAAGTTATTCGATGAATATCATAGATCATCATTTTGTATTCGTTCGAAAATTATAATGATATATGGAGACATGAAAGATTATGTAGCAACTCGGGTTTTTGGCCCTGTCCGACATTGGATTATTTGTATGAATAATTCCAGAGCTAGGCGTGAAGACGGCGTGTGATTCTGAGGCCCGGTGTGCCTAAAATTAATTTTGTAAAAATATTAAGTTTATTTTTTATACTATGCACGTGGAGGGGGTGTGTTATCTCCTCAACGGTAGCTCGGAATAGGAATCTGACGGTACCGTTGCGTCCGGAACGTGCCGTTTACCTTAGGCGAGGTGTAATCTTTGCGGGCGTGGGCCTGCGGTGGAAAGCGCCACCAGTGGTGTTTTTGTAAATAAATGGAGAAGTTAGTGTAAGAGTGTTGGCTCGAATAACTTCTGAACGGATTCTCAAATGGAAAATCTGGGTCTACCGTTGCGTTCAGAACGGTGCGTTTACCCTAGGGGTGACCTTACCTTTGTTCGCATCGGGCATCGGGCGGAGGCGAGTCGGGAGCCGGAGATAGGAGATATTTTTGTTTAAAAAAAGAAAAAAAAAGAAATATCTTTGCCATATTATCTCCCTCCTCCCTCACGCGCAGGTGGCGAAACCCCCCTCCCGACCTCCATTTCTTCGCCAGATCGAGCCAGAATCGTCCGTTTTCTGCGCCGTTCGTCAGCGGATCTAGCTTCAGGGCGTCGTCGGCGTCGATCTGCACCCGAAGCTTCGGCGCTTCACTGCGAGGTAGGCGGTTGGAGTTTTAAAATCTTGGACCCCATTTTTGTGTTGTTTTTCTTCAAGTTTTCAAAAGGGTTGTATAGTTCAGGTCCCGAGCTTTCTGAAACATGTTTCGGATCTGAATTTGGAGCACCGGGGTGCTCCCAGTGGCTCTCGGAAGTTTTCCAGCGAAAACTCGGTTTTCCGGCGATGAGGGGCGGCGGCCATGACGGAATCCGGAGGCGGCGCGGTGGCGGTGTGGCGGAATCCGGTGGCAGCGCGGTGGTTTCCGGCGAGGCAGACGGTGGTCCGGCTAGGTTTTTTCGGGGGTTCATTAACCCCCGTATCTTGCAATCCGGGAGTCGAATTTGCATGCCGTTTGAGGCGACGCGACCCTGACGACAAGGCGAACCCTCCAGTGTGGGTTTGAGGGATTAAGGGTTCGGGATCGTGGCTCGGGAGTTAGAAACGTCGTATAAAATAATATTATTTTATTATTTTACGACTTCGGACCGTTGTAACTTCTACCCGGAGCGTTCGAATGACGTGATGTAAGACCCTGATGGTACGGCGGACTTTTTGAGATGGTTTCCGGGTGTTGGGCTTAGAACAGGGTGTCGGCCCCACGAGGACGGGTTTTGGCGTTTGCGGGGAAACGCAGCTTTCCCACCAGGAGTCCAATTTTGGCGGATGAATAGTCGATCCTATGTTTTTTCAGAGAGGATCGCAATGGTGTGATCTGTCAGATATGTTTCGGGATCGAGGCGTGGGCCCCACCCTGGCTGGCTTCGGTGAATAGTGCCTTTTTCACCGAGGGTCCTTTTTGGATGAACAAGTAGTCGATTCCGCTTGTTTTTTCGAGGGGATCATCGTGGTATGATCCGCTCGATGTGTTTTAGGATCGTTGTGTGGTCCCCACACGAGCTAGCTATGATGAATAGTTCCTTTTTAACCGGTGCTCCGTTTCGGGCAAGTAAGTAGCTTATCCTTCGTGTTTTTTCGCGTAGATCGCGATAGTGGCCTTGGTTTTGGCCTTGAAGGTGCGAAGTGTGGTGTTGTAATGGGTTGCTCAGGTTAGCGATGTTTTGGACCAGCAGTGGTTGAGGGTACTCTCTTGGTTCGTTCCCACGAGGGTTCATGTGGCATCACAACCTTCGTATAGGTTTGTGATCCTCTATATGGGATGTTTAAACTATTAGAGTTGTGGCATCCCTCTAGTGGGCCTAGTGTAGAATCCTCTAGCATCTTTTCCCTAGATCGGGTTCTTGGTATCGTTGTGACCGCTTATTCACGGGCGGTGATCCCCTATCTAGCAGGTTAACCCCATAGGGTTTGTGGCATCATTAGGATTATGATCCCCTACGTGTTGATTCATGCTCAGTAGGGTTGTAGCATCGTCGGGTATATGATCCCCTACTCAGCATGATGTGTATAGTAGGGTTGCGGTATCATTAGTTATGTGATCCCCTACTCAGCGCATGGTTTCGGTAGGGTTGCGGAATCGTCGGTTCGATCCCCTACATCGCGAGTTATACCAGATAGGGTTCTAGTATCGTCGTGACCACCTTTATATGGGCGATGATCCTCTATCTGAGTGATGTGATTCTGTCGAGTGCCAGATCGGGTAGTGGTATCCCCCAATGGATCCTGGGTGTGATCCCCAATCTGTGAGAACTACGTATTCCAGATTGGGTTGTGGCATCCCCCACCGGATCCAGGGTGTGATCCCCTGTCTGTGATAACTATCTATGCCAGATCAGGTCATGGTATCCCCCAGCGGACCGTGGGATTGATCCCCTATCTGTGAGCTTGGTATACCAAAGTGGGTTCTGATATCCCCTAGAAGACCCTAGGAGCGATCCCCTATCCGAGGAGTTTGGTGGTTATGTTATTTCATTGAGGTTTCCTCAGTGATGTTATCTGACGAGCATGATCTCTTGGGTGAGCGTCTGAGAGGTTTGTGAGAAACCCGAGGGAGTGTATCTCTCGGATGAGTGTCATCTGGGATGACAGTGTTCGTGTGGTGTGCTCTCCTAATTGTGGACAGTTGTTGGTGATGAGGTTGGTACCTCTTGTAGCTTGGTGCATGAGCTGAGTATATCTGGATTGTTCAAGATGTATGTACGGGCATACACCTGAGCTGAGCTGACTAGTTGTGTTTAGCCGGGGATGGTCACAAGATGGAGTTTCTCCCTCAACTGGGTTCCCTCCGACTGGGATGAGAGGAATGTTTCCTTTCAATTGCTCCCTTTTGTTTTGGGTTTTTTGGGTGCCTACTGAGTATGTTTATACTCCCCCTTGCATGGGCTTTGCCCGCACATGTTTGTGTCTTGTGCAGACCACAGGCCTTTCGATGGAGTCCCCGGAGGACCCGGAGCAGGCGGAGCTTAGTGAGCGGGTTTGAACAAGGAGCTGATCGTCGGGTGTTTGGTAGTGTTTACCCTCCTTCTGAGTAGGTTGGACACATTGAATTTTTCTTTTTGTGGGCCCTGTTTTTCCATTTTGTACTTTTGTTGTACTCTGGTTGGGATAGATGTATGCATACATTTTATTTTCAGTTTTATATATCTCTACACTGTTGCATGGAGGTGTATGTGGGTGCGTGTGTACAGGTACCTTAGGCTACTTCCTCCCATGTGTGTGATAGCCTACTCGGTGCTAGTCCCCATCCCCTGGCCTATTGGAGGCAGGCTTGGGGAGTCGCGGCTCGAGCCCCGTTGGGTCGGGTCGTGACAGAGTGGTATCAGAGGAGGTTCCACCTTTGGGATCTCAGAGCGTAGCTGGTCTAGCTGTGAGTTTGGTTTGGGTTGCATTGCGGCAGTGTTAGGATGTTTCGAGTTTGGATTTTAGGCCAGGGACTCCAGTGTTGGTGTGGCGGCTGACATATCCATACATCAGGACTCTGATAACCAGTCTTTCAACTCGGGACATTCGTACACGAGTCGCGGGGACATAACGGTACATGCATCATATAGGACTGGGTTTTGGGTTTTCCTTGTCCTTCTTGAGTCATCTCTGTAGATATACTCTTTGACTATGGTGCGTCTTGATTGTATTTCAGTATTCCTCCATGATGACAGCCAGCGAGGGTTCCGTAATGGGATTGTGGTGACAATCCGCCCCGTGCAGAGGTTGTGGACCAGGGTGCAGGTTCTGAGGCTGGACCTCCAAGTGGTCCACCAGTTGATCCACTACCTGTCGAGCAACTGGTTGTGCCAGTAGTGCAGGACGAGGTTGCACACAGGCTGAGTGCATAGCACGAGTTCTAGAGGCAGCGACCTATGAGGTTTCAGGGTGATCCAGACCCCCAGGCAGCTGATGACTGGCTTGAGGCAGTCACCCGAGTTTTCCGCCTAGTGAGGACACCTCCTGATCAGATGGTGGTCCTAGCAGCGAGCCTTCTCCATGGTTTTGACAAGCGATGGTGGATTTTGTTGATGCAGTCCCATGATGAGGAGATGCTCACGTGGGCATAGATTGAGCGGCTCTTTATGGAAGAGTTATATCCCATGACGCTGAGGTCAGGCCAGATTCAGGAGCTTCTGCAGCTTCGACAGGAGGGCATGACTATTTTGGAGTACTCAGCGAGGTTTATAGACCTGTCGTGATACTCCCTGGATATGGTTCGAGATCTGTTCTTTAGGGATTAGACTTTCGGGAAGGGTTTACGCAGGGACATCCAAGTAGGTGTGGTTTCTTTGTGCCTACCCACCTATGCTGCAGTGCTGGAGCGAGTGTTGGTGGTGGAGAGCTTTCTGGATGAACAGATTCCCCCTGTTAGTGTTGGGCACACGAGAGATGAGACTTTGTCAGTCAGATAAGCATCTGGTAGCCGATGACAGAATCAGGGGTCTGGACGTGGCCTACGTTTCAGGAGGTGACCCCATGATGGAGGATCTGAGGCTCAGGGCTCGCAGGCCAGTTTTGGTCAGCCGCAGGAGAGGCGGTGTTATGCTTGCGACGGTCAGGGACATATTTCTTGAGATTTTCTGACTCGTCGTGCTACTGAGAGGAAGCCAGTCGATGGACCGCCTTGGCATAGGTAGTGTCTCGAGCAAGGAGGTCCGCAGGGCGGCGGATGTGGCGGCGGAGCGGGTGCAGCAGGAAGCGGTGGTAGGCGGTATCAGTTGCCACCACCTCCACCCCCAGGTTGTCAACGCCAAGCTCAGGGAGCTGGTGGCCGAGGACGAGGATAGCTGCATGCCCTGGAGGATATGGACCCAGAGGCTCCACGGATGGATAGAGGTACACCTTGTGTCTTTTTTACTTTCTGCAGTAGTTTGATAGACACTGTCTAGCAGTGCTCTTTGCTTTTTGCTGCTTGCTCGAGTTTTGTTCAGGGTGTTGGTAAGACCCTGTATGGGTGTTGTTCGGCATGCTTCGAATGCGTGAGGAAGAGATATCCTTCCCCCACTGAGACGCGTTTTTGTGATGCGATTAGAACATTGTGGGTGATTCAGTGCCACCCAAAGCGGATAGTATCGAGTTGGGGTGGATGAGTCCCTCTGACTTATGCGTTCGGGCATGGGTGTTTGTTGGTGAACTCGCTGGTGTGGGAGACCCAGTTGAGAGTCCAGTCGCTTCCCTTGAGCTTAGGGCTTTTCGGGGACAAAAATTTCTAAGGGGGGGAGGATGTAGAGTGTAACGCCCCAACCCCAGTTACCCAGAGTCGGTGCATTATTACTTAACATTGGCATGATCACAAGAAAGATCAAATCTTGAAAGACCGATTGGTTTAGTAGCCTTGGAAGCACTAGATATATTCATAAAGTTTTACATTACATCATGAAGTGAAAAACTACTACAACAACATATTGTCTCCATAATCCACACTATTATCCCCTCATAATATCCCTACAGGTCATTCATAATTTACTTCTTCACTTCCTGGGAAAAATAAAACATAGAAAAGGGGTGATCTCAAATGCCCAGTAAGGATAACAATATAGAGGAAACTTTTATAAATAAGAATAAACATTTAAGGCAATGTATAACTAAAACAAAATCCTTTTAAACTTGAACTTAAATATAGTATGGCAAAAATAAAATGAAATAATTCCATTTGCTTATTCACATGAATATTCTACTAATCGAATAATCACATGCAATATCAATAACCACTTTCATAATTATGGAATTCTTAATGCCATACTATCATAACCACATAGACAAGGCCTCGTGCCAAGATTACAAATAATATTTTGCCAAGGCCTAGTGCCAAGACACTAGTTTGTCTCATGAGACCTACCGATGCATCGAGGATCTATAGCGAGCTCCACCCGTCACTTATTAAGTCCAATGCATTCCTCATATGAATATGTTTAAACATAACATAAACATTCGTATTAAAACTAGCATACGAAATGTCAATACTTTAACCACAAACCCTGAATGGTATAAAAATAGCACATCCATAGTCAAACATAACTCATTCGATACAATATGGAATATTTTATTGTATCACATTAACCTCAATCAATAAAAATGAAGGATGTTGACGTAGATGAAAATAATCATCAAAACTATTTGAGATAAATATCCCCCTTTTTCTTGAAATCATTTAAAAGTCACACTATTTGTCAAGAAGCCATTTAAAAATAGATTTTTGAATCAAAGTGTCCCATACCACTTTGAAACTTTTTAATAGGAGTTCTAATTTCTAAACATTAATGTCCATATAAATACATCCTTAAAACCATTTTTAAAACATGGACATTAATGAGAAAGATTTATATGAATAAGTCTTTAAAACATTTAAAAATGGTATTTTAGTTAGAGATTCTAACCAAAAGAGAGACAATCGAATACAAATAATTTAGGTAATATAAACTTTGTAATATCATGAGAATAAAGGGATTCATGATATACTACGTCAAAGTACATTATATACACCACATAAAAGTGATTTTGTTTATATCAACAAAGAAGTCTCAATGGAATGTAAATTGAGATGAAATCTCTTATAAAGGCCATATCCTTAGGTTAAGGATAAATCAACGACATAATTATGTGTGAAAAATATAAATACACTAAATATGATTGGATATTCAGTGTAAAACAATCAAAGGATATTCACACATATTCTTGTAAAAATAACACCAACGAATTGGATGTTTAACTCAACAAATGGTGAGTGAGTTAAAATTACTCTTATAAAATTCATATCAATGACTTGAGAATTATCAATGGAGTGATTATGTGTATCAAAAGTATATCCACAAGTAGGTGAGTGGAAATTATGACATAATCAAATGAATAGTGATTCCACACATAATCTTGGGGTAATATAATCAATGAAATATGTGTAAAGCCAAATGAGTAGAAATTGAAATACCAAATTCCCTTATCAATTTGGTAACTTATGAAACATAAACCCATAAAAGAAGGATCATACAATGATGATGTAAATACCCATAAGTTAATGTATATTACACAGTTAATACAATCATGGGCAGTACACACACCACATGCAATAAATAAGTGGTGAACAATGGAAATCTCACGAAATTAAGAGTGAGATAAGAAACATCTTACCACGTCAATCAACTGAGTCGTATGGCCAAAAGTTAATAACAACCAAATTATTTACAGAATAACATGAATATAAAGATAATCATGATAATATATATCAAATGGCAGTACACAATACACCACTTTCAATAATTTAGTGGCGAACAATGGAAATATCACGGAATTGAAAGTGAGATAAAAAATCCCTTACTTTGTACTTTTTCCTTGGTCGACGGTAGTTTAACCTCCTGTATAATGGTTAAATAATTGTTATTGAATTATAAAAAAATCATTTACCTTAATATGATATCATATATGATCTTTTAACATTGATTTGTTAATAATATCTTAGAATTATCGTCATTTCGGGTGTTAACAGGTTCATTTTACTTTATATTCTTTGTTATGTGAGCCATATTCATTATTAATGGGATGTATATTATTCATATCCATAATTATATCAAATCCTTATATAATATTTTGAAATCATCAAATTATAATTATACTTGAATGGATGTGATGGAGAATGAATCTCATCGCGTTCGTGGAGACAGTAGTCCGTACATACGCACGAGCGACAATATCATTCTTTTGATATTAAAATAATATATAATTGGATGTTATATCATATATACAGAATCAGTATCATGTTATATTTATTATTTAAATGAGTTACACATCATTATTATACCCATCCAAATAATAATAAATTGAATAACAATTACACCACGACGTGGAGACGGTAAGCCGTACGTACGTAGGTATGGTGACATTTTATTCAATGGATGGATAGAATACTGAATATGGTTGTACCATATTTATAATAACATCACAGTATATATATGATACTGGAGTTATTGTTTTATAATGGTAATAACAAAGAAAGAATAAGTGGAAGAAGAAAGGAACTTGAAAAGGGGTGGTGAAAACATTACCTCTTCTTCGGGTTCTTCCTTTTGATTTTATCAAAAGGGATCCATAGGTTGGATTTATGATTAAACTAATGTCTCTAGGTTGTAGTGAGGGAAGTTGAGAGAGTATTTGAGCAGGGTTTGGCCGAACCAAAAGGCTTTTAAGGTGTGAATAAATGAGAAGAAGGAGTGCCCTTTTATAAGATGGGTGAGGGGCACCTTTGGAAAATCTAGAAATATTAATTTATAATAAATTCATATTCGGTTTCTAATGTCTCAAAAGTTAATTATTAAAAGGTTAAGGTGGGGATAGGTCTAAAACCATTCATCCAATATAATTTAGACAGGTTTGGGTCACTATATTAACCTTATCTTTTAGTTTTAACTCTTAGTTAATTAGTTTGACATTTACCATGTCACTTTGTATTTTTATATTATATAGCTAATAAACTTACTAGATACATCCAAGCAACCCCCAAGTGGTCCATTAATGATATACCTATCATTATATAAGTCTCTTTGCCGAACCTTAGATTTTTAGGAATTTAATATCAATTAATAATATAATATTTGTTTTAAAAACTCTTTTATGTCAATTTTGACACTATTCAATAGGTGATTTTTGTGAAACACATAACAGAATTATTACTTCGAAAAAAGTTAATTAAAACAATAATAATATGTCATATTATCCTATAAAATTAGTGTAATTCAATTAAAGTCTCAAAATATATTTATTTGGGTATTTATAAAATCAATTATTCTAATTTTTCACTATTATGGTAATTAATGCATCACCATTGTGTCATAAATAAATTAACTTATTTAATGTCTAAAAATTATAAATAAAATATCATTATATAGGAAATATTTTTATATTTCTAATGAATATTTATAGTCTAAAATTAAACATATATAACCCTATGTAACAATTGGTTTTCTAAAAGATATATGCTTCTGTAATGTTTGTATTTATTTTAACTTAATTAAAATAACGTGTCATTATCACTTGCAAGTGGATCCATGGGGTCCCAAAATCGACCCAAAGATGCCCATGGTCGACCATGTATTAACCAATAGGGTTAAGACACGTTTTAGGGTAATTTAGTATTATTATAATATTATTTTTTTAACCATTGTTTACCGGATTTACCCTTTAACCATGGTAAATAAAATATTTACCGAAGTAATAATCCAAAATGTCTAAAAATAAAATTTACCTATTTACACAATTTGAAAATCCTGATTCCAAATATGGAATCCATTTTTTTAAATTCAAAACATAGAAGTGGCAGAAATTAATTTAAAATTAATTCCTGTTGTTAAAACAAAAAGCGTGTTTTTAAGAGATAATAACTATCAAAAGATTGGCACTTGTTTATGTCTGGTTTAAATGTGAAATTATGTTCAATGACCCACATTGTATTACATGGTAAAAATATATTCTAAATATACTTTAAAACCACTCAAATTCATAATTTATCACTATTAATTATTTTGATTAAAAATGTTTTTTTTAATTAAAATTTAGTAATTTTCACTATTCATCAAAACATGAAAGTTATCCGAAAAGTACCAAAATTTCACTCTAGGCTAATTTCGATATTCTGAATCCGAAAATGAAGTCCATTTAGAGAGATAGAATTTATAAAATTTCAAAAATTATGTATTACTATTCATAACGGCTAGTTTGAGTGGTTGTGGTGTGTTAAAATCTCGAAGTTGCGTACAATGCATGCCATTGCATTATTTGAAGGGAAACGTACCGTGGAAGCTTGTGGTGTTACATTCTCCCCTCCTTCAATAAATTGCGTCCTCGCAATTTTTAAAATTGTGATTGGGAATATAATGGAAAGTCCCACATCGGAAAAAGAGTCAATAAAACTATCGCTTTAAAAGAAAGAAAGAGAGGTATAAAGGTCATCCAAGATAACCCATACTCGGATTCCATGTAGGAAAACATGGATATGGATGATAAACTAAGTGTCAAGTTATGATTGGGAGGGATAGAAATCATGATTAGGATAAAGTTAACAATAAGAAAACCACAAACTTGTGTTGGTACAAACGACCATTAGTCTCCTAGTAGGAAAGTAAACGGACAACATTTTTTTTGTTTTAAGTTACATTACATAAGGACGAGGAATTCATTTATGATATTGAATAAGAACATAAAGAGATATACTTCCTTTTTAAGTAGATTTTCATTATTTAATAACTTTTTACCAATAACTTATTTTTTTTGAACAATGAGTATTCAAGAAGACTTGGTCATAATAAAAGAGCTAGAATAAACTTCTATAGAAATACATGATCCATGTAGGATAAACTATATATTTAACTTGTCTTTAGAGATTAATCAAAACAAAAATGGTTTGTATAAGATCTGATGATCCCCCAAATGTATATTCCATTAGAGAAAAAAAATACTAATCTTAATTTCTAAAATTAAACCAACAATACCCCAAAGTTAAATAAATACCATTCAATAATAAATTTTCCTTAAAATCCTTCAATATAATCCAAACTCATATTGAAACCCAAAACTTATAAGAATATAGTCTTCCACGTTAAATTGTATCTCCAAATGACATCATCTATTCTTAAAGTCACATACTTAAAAGTAATTAACCTAATCACATATTCTTTATTATAGGTTAATCATTTCCATAAATAACCCAAATCACTATAGATCCACAATAAAAAACATAGATAAAAATCCACCATTACTCCTCTAATGACATCCCATAGTATTCTATTTTCCTTGGACATATAGTGTTCCTAACAAAGTGAACATCTTCCAAAATAACATTTATCACTTAATGACCAAATCATTTTCCTATACTAAGGGTATTCATTTGATAAGACATAAGAACCCAAATCAACATATTATTGATCAATAAAATCATTTAACTAAAAAAATAGTCACACTAACCAGGGACTTCACGTAGTCTAGTGGAAGGCGATAAATCTCAATCGCACTTTGGTTGTCGGTTCGATTCCCACAGCTTTTTCCGACGCGACGGGTTGTCACACGGTCTACATGTTGTCCTTTTTCAAAAACTTTATTTTATAATATTACCAAAATGAGATAAATTCCTCAAAATTACATAATATAACCACAAATGTTATATCATACATTGTATTTTCATCCCAAATTATAATAACTTATAATTCTCTCAAACCCCAATGATCATATGAAACCAAATGGTTATTTATACCTATATCCACAAGAGAAGATACAATTCTTCCTCAAATATCATTCTCACATGGAAAACTATGGGGTTACAAATACAAGAGAAAATTATTCCAAAGTAAACCCATCAACAAGGAGCTCTAATACTTTTTAAACATTTCTCCAACAATTTATTTCCACATAGCTTCTTCTTTGACCAAGAAAATATCCTATAGAATAGGACATTCACTCGGGTAATGTCCAGGTCCCCTACATTTACGGCAAATGACTATAAATGGACTCTTGGGACCATTTTTATCTTCTTCCATAGTACTCTTCATTTTTCTTCGGCAATTCTTCACTTTATGTCCTTTATTCCCGCACGTAAAGCATTTCATTGTCCCATTGAGACACTTTCCTGGGTGTCTCCTTTCACATTTCCTGCATGATGAAAATTGAGGGTTCTTTTCTCCATGGTCTCCATTGTTGGAGCTCTTATCATTCATCACCTTTCACTTCCTTGTTGAGTCTGGGAGTTGGTTAATATTTATGTTGTTGATCATATTTTTGGAAAACTGATTTGGCATAAAGAAGATATCTTTTACGCCTATCAACATTCCATTTTGTTGTTCATTGCCACCACCGTTCCCACCTTGTACATCATTCAAAAAGTCACTATGACTTCCTTGGAATCCAGCCATTGACTAAAACCATAAAGCATTGTGTGAGTAAAATTAGTTCTAAAATCATTTAGAGATTAACATGTCACCATATTCTCAATTTGAAACATATTAGGATTAACCAACGTCATTTACTCTCATCTTATATATATTAATTAAATCGGTTTGTAAAGAAAATGTAAATTATTCTAAGCATATCCCCCGAGAGTGTCGTAACCAAGAGTGCAGCAAGGCCCGTTGTCGTGCACTAGTTCCCATTCGAGTCTAGCTCAAAGCAGTGTTTTTGGGTTTTACCCCTAGGTACATCTGTGCCAAAGCCGCCTCTACCTGCTCATATCCAGACGGGGATGTATTGCTCGGAAAACTCACAAAATCTCTACAATACAAAAAATCTAGGAAGTTCTTCTATAATAATCCGCAAAGTTCATCTTAGGTCTACGTGCTCTAATCAGAGTTTATCTAAATCTAGCTTCCAAGGTTTGTACTAAACTTCCTCTAATACCAACTGTAACGCCCCGACCCCAGTTACCCAGAGTCGGTGCATTATTACTTAACATTGGCATGATCACAAGAAAGATCAAATCTCGAAAGACCGATTGGTTTAGTAGCCTTGGAAGCACTAGATATATTCATAAAGTTTTACATTACATCATGAAGTGAAAAACTACTACAACAACATATTGTCTCCATAATCCACACTATTATCCCCTCATAATATCCCTGCAGGTCATTCATAATTTACTTCTTCACTTCCTGGGAAAAATAAAACATAGAAAAGGGGTGAGCTCAAATGCCCAGTAAGGATAACAATATAGCGGAAACTTTTATAAATAAGAATAAACATTTAAGGCAATGTATAACTAAAACAAAAGCCTTTTAAACTTTAACTTCAACATAGTATGGAAAAAATAAAATGAAATAATTCCATTTACTTATTCACATGGATATTCTACTAATCTAATAATCACATGCAATATCAATAACCACTTTCATACTGATAGAATGCATAATGTCAGACTATCATAACCACATAGCCAAGGCCTTGTGCCAAGACTACAAATAATATTTTGTCAAGGCCTTGTGCCAAGACACTAGTTTGTCTCATGAGACCTACCGATGCCTCGAGGAGCTATAGCGGGCTCCACCCGTCACATATTAAGTCCAATGCATTCCTCATATGAACAGGTTTAAACATAACATAAACATTCGTATTAAAACTAGCATACGAAATGTCAATACTTTAACCACAAACCATGAATAGTATAAAAATAGCACATCCATAGTCAAACATAACTCATTCGATACAATATGGAAGACTGTATTGTATCACATTAACCTCAATCAAGAATAATTAAGGATGTTGACATAGATTAAAATAATCATCAAAACTATTTGAGAGAAATATCCCCCTTTTTCTTGAAATCATTTAAAAGTCACACTATTTGTCAAGAAGCCATTTAAAAATAGATTTTTGAATCAAAGTGTCCCATACCACTTTGAAACTTTTTAAAAGGAGATTTAATTTCTAATCTTTAATGTCCATATAAATAAATCCTTAAAACCATTTTTAAAACATGGACATTAATGAGAATGATTTATATGAATAAGTCTTTAAAACATTTAAAAATGGTATTTTAGTTATAGATTCTAACCAAAAGAGAGACAATTGAATAAAAATAATTGAGGAAATAAAAACATTGTAATATCATGAGAATAAAGGGATTCATGATTTACTAAGTCAAAGTACATTATATACACCACAAAAAAGTGATTTCGTGTATATCAACAAAGAAGTCTCAATGGAATGTAAATTGAGATGAAATCTCTCATAAAGGCCATATCCTTAGGTTAAGGATAAATCAACGACATAATTATGTGTGACAAATATAAATACACTAAATATGATTGGATATTCAGTGTAAAACAATCAAAGGATATTCACACATATTCTTGTAAAAACAACACCAACGAATTGGATGTTTAACTCAACAAATGGTGAATGAGTTAAAATTACTCTTATCAAATTCATATCAATGACTTGAGAATTATCAATGGAGTTATTATGTGTATAAAAAGTATATACACAATAAGGGGAGTGGAAATTATGACATAATCAAATGAATAGTGATTCCACACATACTCTTGGGGTAATATAATCAATGAAATATGCGTAAATCCAAATGAGTGGAAATTGAAATACCAAATTCCCTTATCAATTTGGTAACTTATGAAAGATACACCCATGAAAGAAGGATCATAAAATGATGATGTAAATACCCATATGTTAAAGTATATTAGACAGTTAATACAATCATGGGCAGTACACACACCACATGCAATAAATAAGTGGTGAACAATGGAAATCTCACGAAATTAAGAGTGAGATAAGAAACCTCTTACCACGTTAATCAACTGAGTCGTATGGCCAAAAGTTAATAACCACCAAATTATTTACAGAATAACATGAATATAAAGATAATCATGATAATATATATCAAATGGCAGTACACAATACACCACTTTCAATAATTTAGTGGCGAACAATGGAAATCTCACGGAATTGAATGTGAGATAAGAAAATCCCTTACTTTGTACTTTTTCCTTGGTCTACGGTAGGTTAACCTCTTGTATAATGGTGAAATAATTGTTATTTAATTATACAAGAATCATTTACTTTAATATGATATCATATATGACTTTTTAACATTGATTTGTTAATAATATCTTAGAATTATCATCATTTCGGGTGTTAACGGGTTCATTTTACTTTATATTCTTTGTTATGTGAGCCATATTCATTATTAATGGGATGTATATTATTCATATCCAGAATGATATAAAGTCCTTAGATACAATTTTTAAATCATCAAATTATAATTATACTTGAATGGATATGATGGAGAATGAATCTCATCACGTTCGTGGAGACGGTAGTCCGTACGTACGCACGAGCGACAATATCATTCTTTTGATATTAAAATAATATATAATTGGATGTTATATCATATATACAGAATAATTATTATGTTATATTTATTATTTACATGAGTTACACATCATTATTATATCCATCAAAATAATAATAAATTGAATAACAATTACACCACGACATGGAGACGGTAAGCCGTACGTACGCATGTATGGTGACATGTTATTCAATGGATGGATAGAATACTGAATATGGTTGTACCATATTTATAATAACATCACAGTATATATATGATACTGGAGTTATTATTTTATAATGGTAATAACAAAGAAAGAAGAAGTGGAAGAAGAAAGGAACTTGAAAAGAGGTGGTGAAAACATTACCTCTTCTTCGGGTTCTTCCTTTTGATTTGATCAAAAGGGATCCTTAGGTTGGCTTTAGGATCAAACTAAGGCCTATATGTTGTATTGAGGGAAGTTGAGAGAGTATTTGGGCAGGGTTTGGCCGAAAAAAAGGCTTTGAAGGTGTGAAGAAATGAGAAGGAGGAGTGCACTTTTATAAGAGGGGTGAGGGGAACCTTTGGTAAAGCTAGAAATATTAATTTATAATAAATTCATATTCGGATTCTAATGGCTCAAAAGTTGATTATTCAAATTTTAAGGTGGGGATAGGTCGAAAAAAATTCATCCAATAGAATTTAGACAGGTTTGGGTCACTATATTAACCTTTTCTTTTAGTTTTAACTCTTATTTAATTAGTTTGACATTTACCATGTCACTTTGTATTTTTATATTATATGGTTAATAAACTTACTATATAAATCCAAGAGACCCCCAAGTGGTCCATTAATGATATGCCTATCATGATTTTAGTCTTTTGGCTGAACCTTATATTTTTAGGAATTTAATATCAATTAATAATATAATATTTGGTTTAAAAACTCTTTTATGTCAATTTTGACACTATTCAATAGTTGATTTTTGTGAAACACATAACAGAATTATTACTTCGAAAAAAGTTAATTAAATCAATCCTAATATGTCATATTAACCTATAAAATTAGTGTAATTCAATAAAAGTCTCAAAATATATTTATTTGGGTATTTATAATATCAATTATTCTAATTTTTCACTATTATGGTAATTACTGCATCACCATTGTGTCATAAATAAATTAACTTATTTAATGTCTAAAAATTATAAATAAAATATCATTATGTATGAAATATTTTTATCTTTCTAAGGAATATTTATTTTCTAAAATTAAACATATATAACCCTATGTAACAATTGGTATTCTAAAAGATATATGCTTGTGTAATTTTTGTATTTATTTTAACTTAATTAAAATAATGTGTCATTATCACTTGAAAGTGGATCCATGGGGTCCCAAAATTGACCCAAAGATGCCCATGGTCGACCATTTATTAACCAATAGGGTTAAGACACGTTTTAGGGTAATTTAGTATTATTATAATATTATTTTTTAACCATTGTTTACCGGATTTACCCTTTAACCATGGTAAATAAAATATTTACCGAAATAATTATCCAAAATGTCTAAAAATAAAAGGTACCTATTTACACAATTTGAACATCCTGATTCCAAATATGGAATCAATTTTTTTAAATTAAAAACACAGAAGTGGCAGAAATTAATTTAAAATTAATTCTCGTTGTTAAAACAAAAAGCTTGTTTTTAAGAGATAATAACTATCAAAAGATTGGCACTAGTTTATGTCTGGTTTAAATGTGAAATTATGTTCAATGACCTACATTGTATTACATGGTAAAAATATATTCTAAATATACTTTAAAACCACTCAAATTCATAATTTATCGCTATTAATTATTTTGATTAAAAATGTTGTTTTTAATTAAAATTTAGTAATTTTCACTATTCATCACAATATGAAAGTTATCCGAAAAGTACCAAAATTTCACCCTAGGCTAATTTCAATATTCCGAATCCAAAAATGAAGTAAATTTTGAGATATATAATTTATAAAATTTCAAAAAGTAGGTATTACTATTCATAATGGCTAGTTTGATTGGTTGTGGTGTGTTAAAATCTCGAAGTTGCGTACAATGGACGCCATTTCATTATTCGAAGGGAAACGTACCATGGAAGCTTGGGGTGTTACATAGAGACTCAGGTTTTTGGCCCTGTCCGACTTTGGATTATTTCTATGAATAATTCTAGATCTAGGCGCGAAGACGGCGTGCGATTCCGATGCCCGGTGTGCGTGGAATTAATTATATAAAAATATTAAGTTTATTATTTATACTATGCATGTGGAGGGGGTGTGTTATCTCCTTAAAGGTATCTTAGAACAAGAATACAAGGGCACGGTTGCGTCCAGAATGTGCCGTTTACCCTAGACAAGGTGTAAACTTTGCGGGTGTGGGCCTGTAGTGGAAAGTGCCACCAATGGCGTTTTCGTAAATAAGTGGAGAAGTTAGTGTGCGAGCGTCGGCACAAATAACTTTTGAATGGAGTCTCAGATAGAAAATCTGAGTCCGCTGTTGCGTTCAGAACGGCGCGTTTACCCTAGGGGTGACCTTACCTTTGTTCGCATCGGGCATCGGGCGGAGGCGAGTCGGGAGCCGGAGATAGGAGATATTTTTGTTTAAAAAAAAGAAAAGAAATATCTCCTCCTTCAAACCTCCCTCATCCATCATGCACAGGCGGCAACACCACCCTCCCGACCTCCGTTTCTTTGCCAGATCGAGCCCAAATCGTCCATTTTCTGCGCCGTTCGTCAGCGGATCTTCCTTCAGGGCGTCGCCAGCGTCGATCTGCACCTGAAGTTTCAACGTTTCGCCGCGAGGTAGAAGGTTTATGTTTTAAAATACCGGATCCCATTTTTGTGTTGTTTTTCTTCAAGTTTTCATAAGGGTTGTATAGTTCAGGTCTCGAGCTTTCCGAAACATGTTTCGGATCTGAATTTAGAGCAATGGGGTGCTCCCAGTGGCTCCAGGATGTTTTCCGGCGAAAACCCGGTTTTCCGACAACGAGGGGTGGCAGCCATGGCGGAATCCGGCGACGGGGCGGCAGCGGCATGGCAGAATCCGGTGGCGGCGCGGTGGTTTCCGGCGAGGCAGACGGTGGTCCGGCCAGGTTTTTCTGGGGGTTCTCTAAACCCCCGTATCTTGAAATCCAGGTGTCGGATTCAGGTGTCGTTTGCGACAACACGACCCTGACGACAAGGCGAACCCTCAGGTGTGGGTTCATGGGTTTAAGGGTTCGGGACCATGGCCCAGGAGTTAGAACCGTCGTATAAAATAATATTATTTTATTATTTTACGACTTCGGACCGTTGTAACTTCTACCCGGAGCATTCTAATGACGTGTCGTAAGTGGTGTTGAGACCCTGATGGTACGGAGGACTTTTTGAAATGGTTTCCAGGAGTTGGGACTGAGAATGGGGTGCGAGCCCCAGGAGGACGGTTTTTGGTGTTTGCGGAGAAACGCAGCATTCGCACCAGGAGTCCGATTTTGGCGGATGAATAATCGATCCTGTGTGTTTTTCAGAGAGGATCGCAATGGTGCGATACATTCGATATGTTTCGGGATCGAGGCATGGGCCCCACCCGGGATGGCCTTTGGTGAATAGTGCCTTTTTCACCGAGTGTCCGTTTTGGATGAACGATTAGTCGATTCCGCTTGTTTTTCTGAGGGGATCGATGTGGTATGATCTGCTCGATGGGTTTCGGGATCATTGTATGGGCCCCACACGAGCTAGCTACGGTGAATAGTGCATTTTCACCAGTACACCATTTCGGGTAAGTAAGCAGCCTATCCTTCATTTTTTTCCGCGTAGATCATGATAGTGGCCTCGGTTTTGGCCTCGGAGGTGCGCAGTGTGGTGTTGTTGTGGGTCGCCTGGGTTAGCGATGTTTTGGACCAGCAGTGGTTGAGGGTACTCCCTTGGTTTGTTCCCACGAGGGTTCGTGTGGCATCACAACCTTCGTATAGTTTTGTGATCCTCTCGATGGGATATTTGAACTGTTAGAGTTGTGGCATCCCTCCGGTGGGCCCAGAGAGGGATCCTCTAGCATCTTTTCCCTAGATCGGGTTCTTGGTATCGCTCTGACCGCTTATTCACGGGCGTGATCCCCTATCTAGCTGGTTAACCCCGTAGGGTTTGTGGCATCATCAAGATTATGATCCCCTACATGGTGGGCCATGATCAGTAGGGTTGTGGCATCATCAGGTATATGATCCTTTACTCAGTATGAGGTGTATAGTAGGGTTGTGGTATTGTTGGTTATGTGATCCCCTACTCAGCGCGTGGTTTCGGTAGGGTTGTGGCATTGTCGGTTCGATCCCCTACACCGCGAGTTATACCAGATAGAGTTCTGGTATCGTCATGACCACCTTTATATGGGTGATGATCCTCTCTCTGAGTAATGTGCTTCTGTCGAGCGCCAGATCAGTTTATGGTATCCCTTAGTGGATCCGGGGTGTGATCCCCTATCTGTGAGGACTACGTATGCCAGATCGGGTTGTGGTATCCCCCAACGGATCCTGGGTGTGATCCACTATCTTTGATAACTATGTATGCCAGATTGGGTCGTGGTATCCCCCAGTGGACCCTGGGGGTGATCCCCTATCTGTGAGCTTCGTATACCAGAGTGGGTTCTGGTATCCCCTAGCGGACCCTAGGAGCGATCCCCTATCCGAGGAGTTTGGTGGTTATGTTGTTTCAGCGAGGTTTCCATAGTGATGTTATCTGATGAGCGTGATCTCTCGGGTGAGCGTTTGAGAGGTTTGTGAGAAACCCGATGGAGTGTATCTCTCGGATGATTGTCATCTGGGATGACAGTGTTCGTGTGGTGTGCTCTCCTAGTTGTGGACAGTTGTTGGTGATGAGGTCGATACCTCTTGTGTCTTGGTGCATGAGTTGAGTATATATGGATTGTTCAAGGTGTATGTATGGGCATACACCTGAGCTGAGCTGACTAGTTGTATTTTTCCAAGGATGGTCACGAGATGGAGTTTCTCTATCGTCTAGTTTACCTCTGGCTGGGATCAGCGGACTGTTTCCTTTCAGTTTCTCCCTTTTGTTTTGGTTTTTTGGGGTGCCTACTGAGTATTTTTATACTCATCCCTGCACGAGCTTTGCCCGCACATGTTTCTGTCTTCTGCAGACCACAGGCCTTTCGACGGAGTCCCAGGAGGACCCAAAGCAGGCGGAGCTTAGTGAGTGGGTTTGACCGAGGAGCTGATCGGTGGGTGTTTGGCAGTGTTTACCCTCCTTTTGAGTAGGTTGGACACATTGTAGTTTTCTTTTGGTGGGCCATGTTTTTTCCTTTTGTACTTTTGTTGTACTCTGGTTGGGATAGATGTATGCATGCATTTTATTTTCAGTTTTATATATCTCTGCACTGTTTCATGGAGGTGTATGTGGGTACGTGTGTACTAGGTACCTTAGGATAATGCCTCCCATGTGTGTGATAGCCTACTCGCCGCTAGTCGCCAGCCCCTGGCCTATTTGAGGCGGGCTTGGGGAGTCGCAGCTCGAGCCCTGTTGGGTCGGGTCGTGACAGATTATTTTTGGTGCGATAACATGAAAATAGATATGTTGTAGTATGTGCCTTGGTGTTTGGTATGTTATCTATTTAAGTATAATATAGACAATTATAAAGATATATTACAACCATTACCCATAAAATAATAGAAATGAGAAAACCTTACAATGTATTTTGTCATTGACTCCCAAAAACATCTAAATGGGGCAATGTTATTTGGGTTGTAGTCAATCGGATTATGAAATCAGAATATCTAATTTCAACGTTAAAAGATTTATCTCTTGATCATCTTTATAGTATATATGTTAAAGAAGTGGTAAGGTTACATGGAGTGCCACAATGTATTGTATCTGATTGGGATCTGGGGTTTACCTCAATGTTTTAAAGAAGTCTTGAACTGGATTTGGATTGATAGTTTTATTTTAGTATTTTATATAACCCATAGATATATTTATAGTATTAAAGGACCATTAAACCCATATAGGGTATTTAGAGATCCTATTCTATGAATTTCATATGTGATTGGGATAGAAACCTTCTTTTGGTAGAATTTTGTTATAGTACTAGCTTTCACTCAAGAATTTATATGGATCCCTCTATAGAAATAAGTGTAAAACCACAATATGTTGGGATTCCATTAGATAAATAAATCTCATGGTACCTAATCTACATGATGAAATGAAATAAAAATTTATATCCATTAATCAACATATTAGGGATGATTAAATTTGATAAAAAAATCTATGCTAACAATCATCGGAGATGTCTAGATTTTGATATAGGTGACAAGTTATTTCTATGAATATCTACATGTAAGAAGGTTTTTAGATTTTAAATTAATGTAAATTTTATCCCTAGATATATATACCCATTTTATATTCTTGACCGTATTGGGATGGATTCTTATTATTCTTCACTTTTTCAGAATCTCTCTTAATTTCATGATATGTTACACATGTACCTCCCATGAGAAAGTTTATAATTAATCCTCCACATGTGATAAACTCATAATCCATATGGTTTAACAATATATTTCTAATGAAGAACAACCGATAGAAATTCTAGATTAAAGAGAGAAAAAAATTGAAATAAGACCACTAACCTTGTCAAAGTTTTGTGGTGAAACCAAAAAACTAAGGAGGCTACATAAGAACCCAAATTTGTGATGAGGATTAATTATCTTCAATTATTTGTATTAGAGTTATATATTTTTTATAGTAAAGTTATTGTTAGTTGTTATATTACAAAACCAAGATATTTTAATATATATTTCTCTTTAAATAAATTTTATTTCTTGGTAGTTTACTTTACATCCATCCGTGAGTTTAAATTTTCTAAGATATACTTTTTTATTATTGTTATTTAATGTGATAGTTATCACCTAGAGGTTTTATTAGATGGAATAAATAGGACTAACTAAAATATAAAAAATATATATATTTATAAAATAAATTCATTAGTTTTTAATTGGTTAGAAATTAGAATAAAATGATTACAAGATAAAATATATGTTTTTCTAAAAAAATATTCACATAATGTTTAATTGACTTAATAAATTATTTTAATAAATATTAAATAATTATTTTAATTAAAATTACGGTTATGAAAAAAATTGAAAATTTTAACATTCATCTTGTCATCTTAACATAGAAATGAATGAATGTGAACTCTATTTTACACCTAAAATGCATTTTTTAGAAAATGACTTTGTTTCGTTTTGAGCACTTATTTTAAAATAAATTTATACCAATTATAGAATTTTAATATTGTAAAATTAATCACATATTTTTAATCATCATAATTAATATTATTTATTATGTTCAACATAATTTTTGGTCATTATGAATAGTTCTTGAGGTAAGAATTCAATATTATGGTAATGGTCAAAGATATTAATGTGGGATTAAACTAAAAATATAAGTATTAAAATTATGTAGAGGCATTTCTAGATACTATTTTATATATTTATATATATACTATATCTTATTACCATTAGAAATAGTCTAATTTTTAACAACATAACTTGAGTGCTTCATTAATATATTTTAATCTTTAGGAAAGTTAAAAGTGAGTTCTTCCCCTCCCTTATAAAAGGACACCACTTATGCTATTTTAGTCGCAATTCATAAGCCTTATATATATATGATATTGTATTTTAGTCATCCTTTATAACATACCTCCCTATCATCTATAGGTCTTTTTTTTATCAAAATACCTATTTTAAAAGGATTAAGGTTCCATCCAATAGAGGTTGTCCAAGAAGAGGTATATCTCTTAAACGAGTGTTTTTATTTTATTCATTCTTATGTGTACATCAATTATATTATAGATATGATGAGATAATAACATAATAATATCTAATATTTGAAGATGTTATTATGTATATGGAACAATATTTATTTATTTCCTTCCCCATTAAATAGGGAGCAAAAGAATCATTAGTGCGTATGTGCGAACTACCACCTTGCGGAGCAATATTGTTTTCATAACAACCCTTCATGGATAGTAATTATAGTGGATATAAGGTTTATAAATTATATTTAAATCATAATTATTCTTTTTTAGTGATAACATATAATATAACTCATTAAATTTCCTTCAAATGGGAAACAAAGAATATCATTCATCTGTACATGCGGACTACCACCTTCACGTAGTGATATAATTTATTTTCCATCACAAAATTTCAAGGATGGTTATTATAATGGATTTAATTTTTATATATGACATTTATGAAACAATTATATTTATATAATTATAATAAATCATTTAATTTCTTACCATTCTATCAGTTGTAAAATGATAATATTTCTCATGCATACATGTTGACTACCACCTCCATGAAGTTGTGTGATTCATTTTTCCTCACCACTTTATGTAAATAATTATAAAATTATATATGATGAATAAATATTATAAATATGTAATTATTAATGTTCTGGAGATGATTAAACCATAAAAATGGTGCAAGTACTTGGACTATCAAACTGAAACATGCATGAATAGCATACTAGTTTTCACAAAAATGGTCACTTTAATAAAGAAATTGTTAATAAAATGATAATTGGAAATTAAAAAGAAATGATAAAATCTAATTTTTTTATTAATATGATTCTATAATATATGTATAAAAAATTAATATTTATTATATAGGATATGTGAATATTTATGAAGAAAGGTGGGATATAAAGTAATATTTTTTTACAATCTCATTTTTGGGTGTTTTCTATGCTAAATTTCCATTGATGAAAATTATATATATATCATAATTTAATACACATGTGTGTTGCATTTACATAGTAATTCATATATTATTTATGTATTGGTGTCATTTTCCACTTTTTTTACTTAAAATTATTGAGAAAATATTTTTAATGAAAAGGTGTATTATTTCTTCTTTAGTCGATGAACTATTTTTTTAAAATCCATTCTATTAAAGTTGTTTTATTGATGTTTTACCTATAAATAAATTTTTTTAAAATGGTTATTTTTTTGACTTTTTAATTTATATAAAAAGGATTAAAAGGAATATTTTTTAAATTAATTTATTCTAAACCAGTCGGTCGTGAATTTTTATAAAATTGTGAAAAGGATATTCTATTTTAACTTATATAATATAAACTAATCTTCCCACCATCATAAAAATTATTTTCTTGAAATATTCCTTTAAAATTTCTCATTCTTATTTCCAAAGAAAATAATTTTCTCAATAATATGTGAACTTTCATTTAAAAGTTTATCAAAAAAATGATATTTTTCTAATGTTTTCAAAGAAAGGTTAGAATATTATTCTGAAGGTATTTATTATCTATATCAACAACCTTTAAGGGTTACTATGATTCAATGGGGATATAATCTTATGATACCATCCACTTTATTTCTCTAGATGGTCTATGATGATGATGATTTAAGGATGATTCTTTGAGACTCATTTCTTTACCATGACTTAATAAGGTTTTGATTAAACCCTTTCTGAAAAACATTTATTTTCTATGGGTTATTCTATGATGAATAAATGAATTGTTTATAAAACATGTTTCTTTTTCATGGGTCATATTATGTATATTTTTTGAATGTTTTATGATATTTTGGCACACATATGTTTGGTTTCCATTATGTGATGGGTGAGCCCAAATTTATATATCCCTCCAATGCATTCAGTATAGATCGATATATTATAGGATATTATGTATTGGAATTGGGAGTGAACCAACATTAGTAAGGGAATCTATCCAATAAGATAGTACTGGGAGTGAACCATTACTAGGTAAATTGTGTCATGGGTAGTGAACCCAATCTACAATGATAGAATTGTTAGTTATCTATGACTATAGAAATAATTTTCTATACTAATGTGTATACCAAAAAAATATGTCTTATAATTGTGATATGTTCTCTTGGATATGGATATATTATTAATGATTCCACACACTTATGAATAAGGTATTTCTTATGAAAAATCTTTATTACATGATTTATAATTAATTATATTTTTCCGATAGTGTGTGGTTAAAAAATTTATGGTCATTTTACAATACCATTTCTTTTATCTTATTATAAAATATGATCATTGATTGATATCTCTTATGTTTACAATTATTGATCATCTAAGCTCACACATTCTTATATTTCATTTACCTAGTTAATGAATAAATATTTTATGTAGGGTATGTATATATAGTTTACTATGTGAGAATAATGTTGTGGTAGATTTTTAATATCATTCATGAAATAATATTTTCACATATCCGGACTCCAAGTACACTAAACCATTATAGTTATTAGGAATACTTATTTGGGATATATATTTAATATTCCTCAAAAATATGTTATATATAAATATGAAATTTTTTTCTTTCTATACTTTGTGTTTAGGGGCCTTTCTCAAAAGTGGTTCTTCAGTGTAGGATAGGAAAAAGGCTTAGGCTATGTAGTGTTTTGAGAAGGTTTTGGGTGTCAAAACCATTAAATAACCCAAATACTCCTAGTTTCCATTAATTTTTATAATTTTTGGATATAAATCACATAATTTAGAGTTTTAGAAGGATTGATAACATTGGTGTATGCTCTTATGATTCTGATCATCCCATAGTTTTATATACAAGTACTTATATTTTGTATATAATAAGTTTGTTTCTTTTTTATTAGAAACAAATTCCTTGGAAGTTATCCTTGTCAATATTACCAATTATAACCTCTCAGGTACCCAAGTACAACTATTAGTGTATGTATAAATTTTCCAGGACAAATGTTAGTATTCAAGAGGGATCGTGGAAAATGTCAGTATTCAATAATATTTTTTAAAATATTATTTAGGCTTAATTAATTTTTCTTTAATAAAATTTTAGCACCAATAAATTATCCCGACAATAGGTTCCATTTGAGATAAAAAATCATATTTTTAGTAAAATATATCTCATGTGAAAACTATAAATTAAATGAGGGAATATGACCTTGTCTCGTTATGTGGGAACATACATTTTTTTACATGTTGTTGTTTAATATTCATCTTGTGTTAGTTTGTTCTCTGCTCATAATTTGTGCATTCACTTGAGATGAGATGTGTACATGATCCTCCAATATATTATTAGGGGAAACCCATGGCTATGGTTCATGATTAATTGAGATAATATTATTCATCACAATATTTTTTTCTTATTCAACATTATCATTAAATCAATTTTAATAAGTATAGATCTCATTTCTTCATTTCTGGCTCAATACACTGATGTTGGGTGTGTTTCTTACGGGGATGATGGTTTAATGCCTAGAAAAAACACCCAATAAAATAAACTCATTTTCATTAATCTAGAAAAAGTTAAACATTAAGAATTTTTATTATGATTTCTATCATTCAATATATTTTTAGGATATGATGGAAGGGGGAGTGAACCCAATTCCGTTTGGGACTTTTTCCACTACGATAGCATTGAGAGTGAACCTTGACTTAGGATATGAAAAATTAGGGAGTAAACTATGTCCATTATGTTAGACTTAACAAAGTTCTTTGAATAATTAAATGATTTTTGATACTTATGTGTATTCCAAAAAAATTTGTCTTATGATTATGATATATTCTCATGGATCATTTTCTTTAATTATTTTATAATAAATATTTAAAAAAACAAAAAAAATCATGAATCATGTTTATGATCTATTATTTTTAGCTTATGGTTTTCAAATGTTATGTTTATTTAATCATACCCTTATTCTAATGTTATGATTAAATGATAATTGATATCTCCATTGTTTACACTTACTAAAAATCTGAGATCTCCCTTTATTGTGTATCCTTTTTCCCATGATATGGAGAAAGATTTTAAGTATGATATGTATAATAATGGAGCTAGTTATGAAGAAATAAACGGTAGCTGATATAGGCCACTTATGAACAAGATTTTTAGGAATCCACATTTCTAAAGACACTAAACCTTTGTGGTTATGGCATGGATTGTAATGTTATTTTTGACTCTAAAAATTTTATTCCATTCACTTCTCCACACAATTCATGATGGTATCCTCACTTATACACCAAATATAGAGTTTGAGTAGAAATTAATCATTATGTTAGAAGAATCTTATTATATTTACATGAGAAATAATAATTCTCACACAATGGGAAATGGAGATACCTTGAAAACATTTATCAATCCAATAAAAAGGTTGTGAGAGACTTCCTATGAGAGTAGGACACATATTAGGAATGAGATGTGGGGTTGTATATATCACAACCCAAAATACCCTTGACCCAACCCAAAAACATTGTAGTCAGACTCTCTGTTTTTCATGGGGATCAATGATGGTGGTGAAGGGATGATCCTGGAGGTCCAGTACCACATCCTAGATCTAATATCAATTAGGGAAGTGGAGGTGCTTCCTCTGTGGTATGGATTCATGGATTCTCCAAGGTCGTCTTGTACGCACACATCCTACACATTCAGAAGCTCTCACATGCTCTACTTGTGTGGCCTAGAAGTATCATCCACCCAGGTTCACAACACCAACATGAATCACTTACACATTGGACCTACACGACCCATAAGACTTTTCCAACCCTGTCATACGTACCTACATCGATTACCTATGTAGGGTACTAGAATGAAAAATCTCTTTCAACCAAGGTACCATTTTTACCAATAAATAGGACCTTGGGGCTCCTCATTTAGAACAATAAAAAAACAAAAAATCCTCAGAGCTCCAATCATGAAACCCCTTCTTCCATGACATCAAAAATATTTCAATTATTTAACCAAAAAGTGACATAAAAGGGAGTTAAGGGGGTATTAGGATCAAAATATCTCCATGGTATGAAAACACAAGACAACTATGTAAGGACCACCCACCCCCTAGTTGAAAACCACTATAATTAAGTCCCCACCCCAAACATGAGACATACAAAAGATCCTTCTAGGGATACCTAATAAAAACCTTATTGCCTGGAGCACGACCTCTCCCCAAGTGTTGCTTCCCAGGTTTTCCATCACCTAAGGAATCTCTAGATCATGGAGGCATACCCCAATTTGAAGCACTTCTAGTTCCTATCAGGTCACCCTACATAAAGAAAGTTCACCGCACTAAGCCTTGACCTGTTTGAGAAACCTTCTAATCTCTCTTTCAATCCATCAATATTAGGGATCCTCTTCCATTTGATCCATCTTATAGTCGTGAAAAAATTTAATCCTCCACGAAAGCCTCCATACATTTATGGCCATGGAAAGAAACACACCAACGTATCTCCCATTTGATTATACACTCCTTAAGTCATACGTGTCTCATAATTTTCCCACCTTTTGGGTAGGGTCCTAGGGTGCATGCAGTTGTGAATCCCATTGTCCATGAGGACCCCAACCTTGTGGTAAGTGTCAGGGACCTCCCAGGATCAAATACAAGGTTTAAGACCATATCATTCCCTTATTATCTCTAAGACTAGGGACCCCTAGTTCCAGGTGGGGAGGGAGGGGATGATGATTTCTTTTTCAATTGATGGATATTAGGTCTTTATCATCCTACATTATCTCAAACCAAGTCTATTGAATCCATATTGGATTAATCCCATGGCCTTTTCTTATGGGTGTTAGCTAGGTAGGTAGTCAGATGTGACTATCCTAGTTACCAAAACAGGAGAAGATAAGCACATCAAATCCCTTTATTCTTCTTCTATCTCCCCACTCTCATCCTCTAGTTGATAAATGAGTTTATTTGGTTTTATAGATCTTCTTATTTCTCTTGTCTCTCACATTTTATCATGACTCATGGGTTATTAAAGGTTACATATGAACATGAAATCTAAACTATCAAATATTTGTCTCAGAAGAGAATCATTTTTCGAATATCCCTATGAACATCCTTGGGAGCCTCTATAGGAATGAGTCCTAAAATCCATGTATCCAACCAAAAGGGATTCCTCTTTCATTTAAACCCCAAACAAACCTCCAAATCAACATGATTCAAGACAATCCTCAAGTTCCCACTCACCAGGGTATCCTTTTAAGTGGTGTAAGCCCTGAAATCATCCCTTAATCCTCTAAAAGGGCCACATTCACTATGATACGAACATTCAGAGGGCCTCCATAGGCATGGGTCAAAAAAACAAAATATGGGATTTTATTTCTTTTTAGATGGGATATATAGGATGCATCCTTAAGGTCCACACCAAACACACCAAATTCAACCTTAATTCTCTAAGGGCCACATTCCTTATAAAATCATGTCCAACCTAGGGGCCTATATTCCTACTAGGTTAATTGGGACACCTCATCATAATTCCCACACCAAACATTTTATAGGCACATTTTTCCTAGATTTTCTTTCCCCATGATGTTAAACTATAGGTTATGGTCCTCATCACATGAAGTTAAAAGGTATGATGTGTCCCATAAAGTGCCACCCAACTATGTGGATTCTCTTTTTTTCATAAGGATATGTAAAAATCCCATCTGATGGGTCTGATCTAGAAATCAAAACAAATCATGTCTCCATTGATAATGATAAAATCCATATAACCACACTACATGGTTCAAACCTAGAATCATAATAATTAATTATAAAATGATATCTAATGTACTCATAAAAGGGTACCATTGAGGGAGAACCTCAGATAAATACATATATCTCCATTAATGAAGAACCACAGATACATACAGACGATTCTATGTTCCATGCATGGTAATAATTGATTGTTAACCCAAGGGTGACACATTTTATACCGAGGAATGAATAAAGGATTTTAAAATATGTATTAAATATCTATGTGAGTCTTTGAGTATGAAAAAATTCCTCCCAAATGTGTGTGATAAGACTGGCCTCCCATCCTGTTGACTATTGTGAGTCTCTAAGAATCATTGGAGTCATTTACCAATGACCACCTACCTTTGGAAATAACTTTCACGGAACAACTCGAATAAAAGAACTATTGGGCATTTCCATCTCTAAGAATAAAACATGTTTGAAGTCGTTCAAAAAATGGTGAACTCAGTGTGAATGATTCTGATACCATTCAAACCCCCACAATCACACCATTGAACAATACACCCATAGTTCTTTCTAATGAAAATCATGAACTTGCATTGTCTAGTACAAAATTATTATTGAGGGGGTTGGAATGGTTGAAAAATCCTTCACACAGAGTTCGCCATTTTTCAAATAGATTCTAATGGGTTTTTTCATGGAGACAGAAACACCTAATGGTTCCCTTTTTCTAGATGTTCTATGTACTTTTTTTCTAAAGTTTTGTGTTCATTGGGAATTAACTCAAATTATTCTTAGGTACTAACATTGGTTGATATGATGGGAGGTCAATATCATCACACCCTTTTTGGTAAATTATTTCCTATTCTAGGACTCTCTTAAAAATTTAAAAATAATCATGAATCCTTCATTCATTATTAAGTAAAACTTGGGTCTCCCTTGAGTTAATAAACAATTTTTATCATTCATAGAATTTAGAATAATTTTTATGTATATGTGGTTCTTTATCAATTGAGATATTTGTATGTATATGAGGTTCTCCATCAATGGTACCCTTTTTTGAGTGGGTTATAGATTCTTCTATATTTTATTACTACGATTCTAGTTTTAAACCACTCAATAGGTCACTATGGTGATTATCATCATCCATGGATATGGTATTTTTTTTCATGTCAGGATCAAACCCATAAGATATACTTACTATGTATCCTTGTGAAAGGAATCATAACCCACGTACTTCAGTTCCACATAATGGGGACACATTATACAAAGTCATGTGTTATAGTCCAAACAATGTGTTTTAACATCACCCTGCAAATATGTCTATGTGAAATGTTCAAAGACAACATTTTTTGTGGAACTTATAATGATATGACCAAAGGAATCTAGAAGAGATATGGGCTCCCAGGACAAGATATGAACCTATTTGGAATATGTCCCAAAGATAATTAGGGTTTATTTGGGGTGTTGGGGTTGGACCTCATAGAGGCTTCCTATATATCCCATCTGGATGGGAATAAAATCCCACATAATTCATCTATAAGAAACCAAACCTATAGAGTCCATATAAATGATTTCCTGAAAGTAAATATATACCTTTAAGAGGATTCAATTAGGTATTATACCGAATAGGATTTACTTTCCTTACATCATTGAAGATATGGCCCCTTTAAAACTCAAGGCATGGTTTCAGGGAAAACATCGACTGGGAGGATGCCCTACGAGTTGTTTATATGTATTTGAGGTGCCAAGACTATAGAGGCTCCTAGAGAAGGCAATAGATATATTTGTAAAAGGATTCTCTAGTGAGACATGCATCTGACCATGATGATTTCATGGTCATAGAAAACATCTAAGACCTCATCAGTCATGCATGAATGTAAAAATCAAGAATAAGTATAATATTTGGAAAAACACATAGTCTTTCTTCCATTGGAGAAAGATTTATGTGCTATGGGAGAAGAAGAAAGGGATTTAATGTGAACATCTCCACTCCCATTTTGGTAACATAGATAGTCACGTCTGACTACATACCCAGCTACATCCCATAAGAAAGGATAGGGGATTAATCGAGGATGGATTTCTTTCTCCTGGTTCTTGATAATAGAGGATGATAAGGCACTAAAAAACAAATGTAAAAGTAATGGTGATCCCCCACCTCCCTTCCTAGAACAGGAGCTCACTGGTATTAGAGATGATAGGGGAACGGTAAGGCCCTGGCCTTGGTGTCTGAGACCATGAGGTCCTTACAACTACCTCTAGGGTCGGTCTCCACGTGACTGATTGAATTCATAATTGTAATAACCCTGAGGACCCTAACTCTTGGGTAGGACAAGTGTGGGACGCCACTGACTAAAAGAAAAGATAACTGAATGGGATAATGATGCTTCACATGGGGTAGACCAGGGAGTAACTGGAAGTACTTCACATAGGGTATGAATATAGGAGATAGATATATCTTGGGGGATGGAAAACCTGGGAAAAAACACATGCATTACACCCTTATATAGGAATCAAGGGTTTCCAAAGGTGTCCATATAAGGGTCTAGTGTAGGTCTAGGATTTGGAGAGGGACCTTCATGCTTTTTCTTTTCAAGTTGGGATGCAGGGGGTTTTGCATGTATTTTTCTTGTGCTCTATAACCTGGACTGAATTTTATACCACTATCCATATTAATTCTATCTTCTATTGTATTCTAGAGGGCTACATAAATGATTTTTCTAGGCTTGGGTGAAGGGGTTGGGTGACCAGAGCTCTGGAGCTTCTTCCATTTTTTCAGTTCTCCCAAATGAGGTGCCTTTGGGTCCTATTTATAGGCTAACATAATACCATAATTGAAGGAGGTTTTTTGGGAAGTTACCCCTCATAGGTACTTGGTGTAGGTACCTCATGAAGGAGTAGAAAAAAACTTATGGGATAAAAAGTTCCAAATCACAAGTAATTGGAATAGTTTTCACAAGTGTGGGTGATTAATACTTATATTCCATACAGGAAGGGCCTATAAGAGTCTCCAGATGTGTAGGTTGTGTGCACATAGGACCACCTGGGTGAACACACTACTCTGCACAATGGAGGATGCACACTAAAACATTACCCTGGATCAGTGTTGGGTTGTCTTCCCAAACCACCAATATTGTCCCATCACTAAACCACTGACCTCCCAAAAAAATGTGGAGTCACAAAGTAAACTTACAAGGCCAGGTCAAGGAGGTTTTGGGTTGTGATGCATACAACCCCACCTCTCAATCTGAATCCATGGCATACTATCCAAGGGTGGTTCTTACCACCATGCCATTGGATTGTGAAATGTTTATAAGGAATCTTTTTTCCCCTATATGTTATAATTTATTCAACTAATGAAAATAAAATATGCTCCTTCCCGCATAATGATGCATTTCTACTCAAACTCAATATATGGTGTCTAAGAGATGATAACTACATGAATTATATAGAAAGGTTTATAGAATAAATTTTTTGGTGTCAATAGTTAAGTAACAAATATTTATCTAATAATTTTTAATATTTATTTATGAAAATTATGGGTCATTATAAAAAAACCTTACACCTATTAAATAGGGAGGTTGGGATTAGTTTTTGGGATGTATGGAATATTAAAAGAGCACCAATTTTAATGATATGTATAATGAATTCCTTGAAACAAATTCTACCTAGGGATATTATAAATGAATGAATCTATTGGAAAAAGAATTTTTAATGGAAGATCTAGACTCCATGAGGGAGGATCCCAATCTGTGAATCCATAAAAAATCATAATTGAATGAAAATTTTCTTAACAAATAATTGAAAGGAACAATCATTCATCACCAGATGGGGAGTTCAACCAAGAATAATACGGTAAATGTGTTCTCTTATTAGACCAAATTTTACTTTGGTAAGTGTGAGATATGAGGTCAGTGAATCATCCTTAAACTAGACACTTAGGTTTATCTTTCATTATTCTTAATTGTGTAGCTTAGTGAATAAATGATTCCAGTCCATGATTCACATGCATGTGAAAGGAAAAATAGCTTTTTGATGTAACCATGTTTGGTAGAAGTAAAGTTCATTTTTGTGTGGTTACAATGATAACCAAGATATATTGGTGTCTCCTATACATATACTGGGAAAATTTGTATTCTATATATCTGGACCATTTTAGTATCTATGGGGATTGGTATAGGTATATGTGAATACATATAAATTTTAACGTGTTTCTATGTTTCTTTATACAATATGAGGTTTTTTATTTCATATATCTATTATTTAGCCAATTTGGATAAAAAAATAAAGATATTATTAATATTATAGATATATATTCAGATTTTAATTTCTTCACATATGATAATTTCTTAACCATGGTGGCCATTAACATGTTCTGAGAATATCTTACCAAAATATTACATCATTTTTGAGGATCATTCAATATATATTACAAAAATGTACACTTCATAACCGTAAAGTTTTAGTGACTGTGGAGACTAAATATATAATCAACATAATTCATTAATGATTTTCAATATCTCCCAAATATTTCTACTGGAATCATAACCTTTTTAAAAATTCTTTACTTAAAAACTATCCATATTACCTAGGGAAAGAAAACATAAGAAAGGATGAGATCAGGTGCCCTGTAAGGGTAAACATGAGATATTTCAATTGATGGTCATAAATGAGTATAATATAATTTTAATTGTATGATAACATGATGGTAACTTATTAAATCGTATCCAACAATTCATAAAGCCTAAAACATGAATCATGAAATTTAGATTTTTTATAATTATATAAAAGAGTAATAAGAGTGTGGAATAATTAAAAATCAATCATGATTCATGTGATCATGTCATAAGTAAAAGACATAAGTTTTTAGAATAAAATTTTGGCATGAACATAAGCATATAAAATCATTTCCTTAATCAGGGATCACTTCTAAGACAATTATAGTTGGAAAAGTCCCATGTTAGATTTTGTTCTCTATCCCTTCCCATAAACATAGAAATAATATCTCAATGCTACTCATTATGACATTAATCAAATAGCAGGAATGGAAAAAATACGTATATACCTTATTAGGATTTATCTAACAACTCATGTACCCTCTTGATCTAGGTATAATCTTTCATTTAACATCTTCATCTAGGGACAACCTCTTATGTACCCTTAGGAATTAGAAATCCCCCCTTAGACCATTTTGAACTAATCTTATATAAAACAATATCTAATTAATTTGAGGGATATAATAGACACACCCATTACTTAATAATAAATCATACATATAAATTTCATAAGAATGTAATATCATTAATCATTCCAACATAGTTTAATTAACTCTTTATAAAAAAAGTCTTTCATGAGAAATCATTAAAACAAATTCATAATAGTACATAAAATTAAATAAATTGGATGGTATCATAAGATCATATCCCCAATAAACTATAAAAATATTTCAAGGATGTTAAAATGAAGAAAAATAATTGTATAAAAGAATTAAAGATATGCTTTGAAAACTGTAGAAAATATACATTTATTTTGGTAATATTTAAAAAATAAAAAATCCATGAAATGGTAATATGATCCTTTTTGGAAAACCCATGGAAAACTTGTGATGTAATATTGATAATGAATATTTTTCGTGATGGTTTAAGAATTAAATAAAGTAATAAACATTGAAAAAAATTCCTTTTATTGCTTTTGAAAAATATAAAAAGTGAAACATACAGAAATATATTGAAATGATTTATTTTAATTATTAGAAAATGAACTCAAATGTAATGTAAAAATGACTTTATAATCCACTTAGTATTATATATTAACTTCCATAAAACACTTATTAAGAACATTGATGTGGAATAGAAATATTCTCAGTCAAAAACAGAAAATTAGGTTGACTTTTCTTAAAAATATTTCTTCAGTATTTTGGAGTAACAAAATGGTTAAAAATGTAATAAACGCATTAGAACCTCATTAATAACCATTTGATAACAAAATAGATGTGTTTTAAGGAATAAAAATATACAATTTTCCGCAATGGAAATTGAAAAAATAAATAATCCAGATAAAAAATGTAAAACTTTTACATAAACCCTTATATCAAGGCCTCGATAAATTCATTCACAGACTAAAGTTTTTTATAATACCTTTAAAATTATTAAAAATCAATACTAAAATTATATTCATACTTATATTACAACATATAAATCCATTATTATTTTAAATTTCCCATTAATTAACAATTCATTATTAAAATTAATATTTATGTATTAACAAATCTATTTTTCCATGACTATTTCAATTAAAAGATTCTAATCATTTTAAATTGTCCAAGGTTTCATAATATATAGAATCTAAATCATTTAATAAATAAAAGTATCCTTTATTATATACACTTTTAGAAATAGTATTGTAAGGTGGTGATTAAAAATGAATTTCATTACATTATGGAGATGGTAATCTATATGAAAGTATGTGTGTTGTTTTCATTTCTCAAAGGATGAAAATAAATGAATTTAAATGATAATTTAAATTTTTATGACCATAATAATGTTATGAATATATTATATATTCATTAAATCCATCTATATAACTATACTTGAGATTTTATGATGAGAAATTAATTACATCACTCCATGAAGGTGTTAGTCCGCAAGTACGCGTGAGTGACGCTTTCATTTTCTATTATAAGGAATAGATATAGAAAATTTTTATTCCATTTACATAAAAAAATTAATAGTAAATATAAAATTCTCATTATGTTAATATTATTATGTAATATTTTTAGGAGGTTTTAGAATGATGAAACTTTAAAAAAGTTGGTAATAACATATACCTTTTCCTTGTATAATATCCTTTGAAAACACTTCAGGATTCTTGGATGGGTCTATTCAGAAGTCTGAATCCTCTTAGTCTAGTATAAAGGTTTTGTAAAGGTATTTTTCTAGATATTGGTTGATATATAGACCTCAAGTGGTGTGTAAAATTGAGAATAGGATATTTCCTTTTATAAGTGAGGGGAGTGGATACTATATAAATATTAAAAACTTTTAAATGTAATAAATTTCATTGTTAATGAAAGTAGAACAAAAAAAATAAATTAAAATCATAAAATGAATTTATTATTTTTACTTTCCTACTAATAACCATTATAAGAATATTAATTTATTTTGTAGGATATATTATATTAATATTCCATTAAAAACATTTATAAATATTTTTTAATTTAATTTATTATGATAAAATACATTATGCACATAAAATAATAGATTTTTAAAAAATGTCACTTTTTACCATAAAATGATTTTATATTAATTTATAACTAATAAAAAATAAAATTATAAATGGGAATTATTTTTTATACATTTATAAACAATAAAATTTAATGATTTTAACCCTAAAAATTAGATAAATTATCTTCTAAACAAAAATTTATATAAATAAAACAGTTTTTTAAACAAAATAATTCTATTAGACCAAAAATTATTTGAATTTTATTTCTTATCATTATTTAATTTTTTCATGGATATACTTAATTAAATTTATAAGTAATTACATCAATTTATCAATAAATTTTATGTGAATTATTTCTCAAAACTATAAAATTTTACAAAAATTTATAATTCAACAAACTAGTCCAAAACAGGTTCTCAAGAAATAATGATTTTTCCTTAAGTGAATTTGCCATGTTTACAATGTCATTTATTTTATTAATTTCATTTAAAACCTTATAATTTTTTTAATTTTATATTTTAATAAGTCATTATTCACTTATATTTATGGTTTTTTATATCTAAAGCTATCGAACACATCAAAATTTTTAAATATAATATATTCTAAAATGTTGCGGTGTATTAATTCTGGATTAATTCTATAGAGATTACAAATAGTGTTTATACAAGAAACCTTTGAGTTAGAGTGTTTTATCGATGTGGATTAACTCTAACATCATCTAAAATGATTAAATTCAATATTGGTTTTCTCACCAATTCATGTTCGGATAAATGAAGTTTCTAACACAATTTATATATATAAGGATATAGAAACATCCTATGATGACCTTCCAGTTATATTTTATGATGAATTTTAAGGAAAATGATATTAAAATTAGGATTCTCTCTAAATTTGAGTGTGTTAATTTGTAGAAAAAAAATCATATCATGTATCTCTTTTTATCCCCAAGAAATGTTAGAAAATATAGTTCCATGGGTTAGTGGTTCCTTAGATATAAATAAGTGAAAAGGACACTAGGAAGCCCCAAAAAGAAAACACCTTGATCAGGGCACAAAATCATTCGTCCCAATAGCACCCATGGTTTTCATTGTAACCATTATTTGAGTATCATATATAAAATGATATTTATGTAAGATATGTCATCCAGAGGTGATTATTTTTTGTTCTTTCTAAAGGTGATAGGTTAAGAAAGTAATTGAAGATGAAAATACTCATTACTTCAGTAAGTCTAAAAACATATCTTGTGGATGTATATTAAATTTGTTTTTGCGTGTGGTTCAAAATCCTAATAATTGTTGGGGATCTATGTTTTAATGTTTATGCTTAAAGACACATGTAATTCTCTTCTAGTAGGAGTGTTCATTTCAAAAAATTAAGAATCTAAAATCACCTGAAAATTTTAATCTTGAAAATAACCCATCCATGGTAAGTATATTTATCATAAAATTAGAAATACTGGTGAAAGAAACTAATAATTTAACTCCCACTAACATATGAGTTAAATATATATTGGACCTTGAAACTAATTAAGTGGTATAAAATAAAACAATCAATGAGAAATGGAACAATTTCATTGATTTACCCAGTATATAATGGAATATTCTTTTTAAATGATATATTTGATCATTTATATTACAGTTATCTAAATTTTATATTTACATATAGATATGAATTTATTGGTATTTTAATAGAATCCTCAAGGTATATGGTCATTGGTATACCATTTGGTAGTGTAAAAGAGTTAAGAAGTCCAATGGAGGAGGATATATCATTAAACCACAATGAAATTTTGTAAGTATAAGTGAAAACCCCATTAAATAATATTAAAATATTTATCCATACTAAATCAAAAGTATATCCTCATAACCCATATCATAAATATAAACTCAAGAAACATGATAATACATATTCACATGGGGAAACAATTTCAATCATTAAATTCAATTCTTGCATTCTTATTTGGGTATTGATGTCATGAACACTTTTGATTACAATATTTGTCTTCTCATGTAATGTTATATATGTTCCAAATATAAACAATGAAGAAGTAGTATAGTAGGTCCCACTGATTAATGAACCTTTTTTTAGTGAACTTCATCCTAGAATATAATAAAATCGTAATACATGTTTCTATGCATTTCGATAATGGGAAATTTACTGATAGAACACACTCATTCAAAAAATAAATTGGTCATAAATTTCAATTACCAACCCCAATTTTTGTATTTATACCTTGTTTTCTTAGGATTATAGTGTCTTATACACCAATTGGATTAGAATATGCGGATATTACATCCTCACCTAGTGTAACATCCTGACACCTTTTTTTGTATGATCCATGGTTTATTTTGGTTCTTCTTGTTTTTTATATTGATCTATTGATGGTCCTATTTATTCAAGGTTTTTATTATTTTTTGTCTTTTAAAGGGGTCTAGAGTTTGTTTTGATACTTATTTTAGGTTTTTGGTGGAATCTTGGGACTTTGGCATGGGAGTGGATAAGATCTTGTATCCCAAATGGCTACAAGAGCTCCACCATCTACCTAGTCAGAGCCACTAGCTGGTCAGTGGAATTTTGGTAGTAGGGATTTTCTATAGGACATCCACTCAAATTTCATTGGTACATCTAGTGGATAAGGAATCCATCCTAAAATCACCATCCTCCTGGTTAAAATTTTAGTGTCCTACGATTTCTGTATGTCTCCATTGGCTAGCTAGTGGAAGTCTGCGACAAGACGATGAAACATATATGGGAATGTAAAACTGATGTAGTGTCACAATTTTATTATTTATAATCCCCAATTTAATTAGAAACACACATCCCATAGACCTAATTTGAACCCCATGATTTTGGAGACTCTCGAAAGGTTATTTTTCTCATCTGACTTCAAATATTCATAGATCAAAGTGTTGATGAAAGCACAAAATCTATTTTGGTAAGTGTAGCCATGATTTGATTATGAATTCAATTTTCCTCATACCTCCCATTCTTAAAGAGTAGTTAGTCCTTGTGTCATAATTTTATTTAGGTTCTTATTTGGGTATTGTATTCCTATGATTCTTATAGATTATCTCTATCCTATCTTCTCCCATTAATTATAAATATCATGTTGGTGATTGTAGATGTCCTGATTTAGGTAGGTGCTTTCATAAGTTGATTCTTATTAATTTAAATTATTGTTCCTTATTCATTTTAAATAGATATATGATTGGTTACTAAAGAATGGTTTGATTATTTTTATAAATGTTTTTGAAATAGCATGTTGTATGTCATGAAATTTATTTGAAAATGGCTATTGAAATAATTTTTTTTATTTCTAGACAATCATATTATATAAAAATAAATTACGTAAAGAATTATTTTGATGGTGATTTTTTATAATATAATGCATGAAATATTTTAAGGATTTGAAATGCAATCAATTTTTTTTGAAATTCCTGAGTTTTTATGAGAACAATTTGATGTTGGTTTTTGAAATGAAAAGGCATTTTTTGAATCTTGAACATAGGGACAAAAGAAATTATTGAATAAAATTTTTTGAGATTGATTGAAATTAATGATATCTTTATGAATGATTGATTTCATTGAATCACATGATATCTTAGGAAGTTAGGTATAAGGATATGCATTATAGAAATATATTTTATCTACCTAGAAATGTATTGGTTATGAAAACACAAACTAAACTTTATGGGGGATGGAGTTCATTCACTAGGATAGATTCTTATTCTCCCAAAGCATGGCATATATTATTTTGTTAAAAAATGGTTCCATATTTCAGTAAGATTGTGTGGAATATTTTTACCTAATCTAACTAGACTTATGGATTTTAACAATGTTTCTATGGTGGAAAAAAATTATACACCCAAGTGTTTATGAATTAAGTTATTCAAATTTTTTTATAGAATATATTATTAATTTTTATTTGATGGAAAATAATTTTTACATTTTTATACATTCCATTGATATGCTTTGAAATGATTTTTTTTGAATTTTAAATATTTTTTCCATGCCATGTTTTATTTAAAATTTATCATATTTGTTTTATTTTATATAAACTTCATATGGAATTATTGGTGGTATCCAATTGGGATAATGTTCATCGCAACATACTTTTTTCATTGGGAATTTTTATAAATTATTATTCAAAGCCATAAAAAATGGAAAGTAACACTAGGAGGTGGTGGATATTCTTGATTAGAATTAAATTGGGAGTAGGATGTGATAGGTGGAGTATTGATCCACTTATTACAAGAAGATATTGGGATAATGTCTTTAATGGATTATGTGATGTCTTATGTTGACATAAAATTTTTGAGACTTATACTTGTCTACTAGTAGTACTATTCTCATGTTGAGTGTTTTAACAACCCAACACTTTATATATTAATTCCTCTTATTTCTTATTGTTGAGTTATTCTAATGAAGAAATCATTACCTATTGATGGTCTTTCATTCCCAGGTGCATGTATCTGGTCCATGGGGATCAATAATTCACTTAATTCTGTGTTAGGATTAATATTTTTTATGGTATAGTTGGTCATCTGGGTTGGATCTTGCAAAAATTGTTATCAATAGAGGTTGAGACTCTTCTTGGATTTCAGAATATAATTTGGGATGTAATTATAGATATAATATAGTATTTTGAGTCATAAGGGGCAGTTATTATAAATATTTAGGCCTTGTCTCATTTTAGCGAGCCTTAACTTACCATGGGCGGTTGAAAAAATGTGACTTTGAGAAATATTTTGATATGATTCTATACTTTACCCAAACATTGATATGATACTTGTGTTCTAAAGTTGAGTTTTCATTGATAAATTTGATGTTTTTGAATCTCCTAACTAATTTAATCTTGTTATATATTGATTTTTTGTAGTACCATGCACCTAATAATATGTTTGATCAAGATTCCGGAGAAAGATACAGTTGAACCATATTAAGGGAACCCTCTAATTGAATAAGAACTCATAGAGGTTGTAGTTTGTGTGATCCAAGATCTAGTACACAGGGATTGACCTTCCCTTTTTCATACTATATTGGTTGTACCTATGAGGTACAACATTTTAGATCATGATTAGGAGTTTATTAACCATAAAACACGTTCTTTATAGGGTAGGAATAATCCTCGAGAGATAGAGGATTGCTTGAGAAATATTAATAGACGCATTGATTTCTTGGAGATTTTAGATTTTATTATGGTGAATTGTGTCATCTTCAAGTTTGAGTGGCCTAGAAGGAGATGGTGGGATGCTCTAGTTTTGGAAAATAGGAATTATGAAATTAAGTTAAAAGACTTCAAGACTTATTTTGAAAGGAAATTATATCTAGAGTCAATGATACTTTGTAAGTCCATAGAGTTTCTCAAACTTCACTAAAGTAATAACATAGTGACTTAGTAGTTCAATCATTTTATTAAACATGATCAGTTTTGACCTAAGGTGGTGTAAAATGAGAAGATGAAGGCACAAAGTTTTAAGAACTTCTTTGATCAGATATTCAAACTCAAATATTCATGTTTAGCTTCACCTCATATTCTGATTTTATGGAAATATCACTGATGGTAGAACTTAACTTGATAGGTAAATTGGGTTTTTTTGGAGTACCTACTACACCAAGGGGTATCTTTAATAATTACTCTAATGGAAATGAATAGAAAATGGATCCTTATAGTGGGAATAGTGGTGGTGATACCTGATGGAATACTCTATCCAAATAATTTTTAGTTTCTAGTAAAGGACCACTCACCTGTTTCCCATATAGAATGGTTGGAAACACAAAGTGTGCATTTGTGGAGGTGCCAAGTATTTATATCTCATGCATTCATTTGGGAAACTTATATATGTTTTTCCAGTTTTTTATAAATCCATGAAGATTTATAGGATCATTATTAATAAGAGGATCTGTAGTATAATCAAATTCATCAAGAATAAAGGGGTTCCTACCATAGGCATCAAGAATGAAGAAACTTCACAGAGTAGATTATTCTCTAGTGGCAATTGATGTGTACCACCTGATAGTGAGGGGTACAGTATTATTACCCCATCTTTAGTTACTAATATATTTTACATGGTTGTCTCTCATTATTTCATATCAAACTGTATTGTGGACTTATTAGATGTTCCCATAGAGATCATGCCTTATGAGACATAAATTACAATGCATAATGGGATAAAGAGAGAGAAGGATCTCTAATTTCACTATTATACATTCTATTTATCTTAAATTGAGCTTTTATATGTCCTTTTGGTTCTTGATATTAATCATTTATATGTCATTATCGGTATGAACTAGTTGGTTTCTCATAAATACCGAATTGAATTTTATCTTTGGTGGGTATACTATCCCTAATTTGGAATTTCATGTTTCTCGGGGAAATAAAACCCAATGCATATTCAATCTAGACATCCTATTCCAGTGTTTGGTAGGTTTATATCATTGTATTATTTTGAGTAGGAGCAGGAGTCTTTAGGTGGTCAACTTTCCCTAGTAGTAGATGAATTTCTCAATGATTTTCATGGTACATTTTTGGTCTACCAACATTAATGGTAGTAAATATTTTTATTAACTTGGGGATAGGTACTCAACCAATATTTATTCCATCCTACCTTATAGAACCATATAAACTGAAGGATCTAAAGGATCAATTAGATTTATTTATTTCTAAAGGATTCATTCAATCTAGTGTTTCTCCTTGGTAAACTCTACTTCTTTTTTCTAAAAAAAAGAAAATGGAACTCTTCTCTTGTGTATTTATTATCAAATGATCAATAAGGTTATGGTCAAGAATAATTATATATTTTCCCATATTTAAATTTTTTTTGATCAACTAAAGGGGTGAATTGGTTCTCAAAAATTGGTCTTCAGTCTATTTATCACCAACTTAGTATTAAGGAGTCTGATATCTCAAAGGAAGATTTCATGAGCAAGTATTGGCACTATGAGTATTGTATTATGTGATTTGGTTTTAATAATTCTCCTTTAATTTTTATGGAACTAATGATTAATATTTTCCACCAATTCATTGATTCTTTCATTGTGGTATTCATGGATGATATCTTGGTTACCATAAAACTAAGGATGATTATGTACTTCATTTTTAGTTTTTCTATAAATATTTAGGAATCACTGAATTTGCACTACTATAAATTTAGCCTATACCCATTGAAGTGCCCAGATCAGTATGAATCACTGAGAGGGGGAGGGGGTGAATCAGTGATCCTTTAAAACTTTTTACTAATTGATTCTTTATCAATTAAACCTCTATGGCTGGTTAAAGCCTCGATCCACTCTTCTTGTATCTCTCATCCTTTCCTCGAATGATGCAGTAAATGTAAAGGCACTGGACACAAGGATTTACAAGGTTCGGCACCAAAGGCCTACGTCCTTTCCATGTTGGTTATACGCCCCAACATGGTTTCTTCCATTATAATCTGTTAGTATTACAATGGTCGATACAGAGTCCCACTGTATCTCTCCTGAGTCCCATAGGAGGGTCTTTATACTACGTCCCACAGTGTTACCAAAGTCCCACTGGCCTGCTCCAGAATCCCACTGAAGACTTCTTCCACCCTGAGTCTCATAGGGGGCTTCTCCTGGCTCCTCGAGTCACACGAGTAGCTCTTCTTCACTTTATGTTCTTCAAGTATCTTCAGCAGTCTGGGATAATGACTGTTGGCCTTGCTCTGTACCTATGATCACTTGAGTTGATCAGGTCTTCTCGTCTTGCTCAGGCTTTATCACCTTCTTCTCAGGATGACCTGGCTTCTCTCTTCAAGAAACTTCAACAACCTCTGATAAGGTTAGTTGGTCTTGCTCAACTACTGAAAACTCAGCCAAATAATATATTTCACTTCATCTTGGCTTCAGTCTCACTTCATCACAACTTCATGCACTGAGTGCATGGCATCTCTTCTTCCTCATGCACTGACTGCATGGCCTCTCAATATTCTTCAAGATCTTCTGGTCTTGGACAACTCAGATGCACACCACTGATTTATCTTTGTTCACGTGTGCACGTGCATGCATGCATGCATGCACTCCCCTTTTTCTCCTTGGTGTGATAAACCCACAATGGGTGTAAATACTTTTAGCACACACACCTTCTTCCTTCTTCACACTTTGTTCTTTTTGTTTACACACTCACAAATGTGTTGTTCTTTATTGTGGGTCTTGTTCTTCTTCAAAGTGTGCACATCACTTTGTACACACTAAGGTTCGGCCTCTACTCTTTGCACACACAACTTCTTCACTTTTCCACACACTTGATCTTGGCCTCCTCTCTTGTGTTTAACACCCACAACCCATTTTTTTTAGTTCATTTATGTGTAAGCCTCGGCCTTCTTGTTTTGCACATACACCACTAGGGTGTGTTCTTTCACTTCACACAAGGCACTAAGGCCTCGGGTCTTCTTCTCCACTTGGCACACACACACTGCCTTCTTCTGTTTTTGCACACACAGCCCGAACTCCTTGGGTGCAAGGAAGCCGCGCAAGTGTCAGTGGGTGCAAGGCACCTTCTCTTGTTCTTCTCCGCGCAAGGGTGCAAGTTCTACCACTGTGCAAGTCTTCAAAGAGAAACAAGACACAGGATAGCCGCGCAAGGCCTAGGGTGCAAGAGCACCACGTCGCGGGCGCGCAGGGTGTCAAGGACACCTACTGCCACTCAATCCAAGCGGCCACGCAAGCCTCGGGTGCAAGGCACCTCAATCACGGGGTGCGCAAATGCTACTTCCCCGGGTACTTCCTGCCGCGCAAGGAGTAGGCGCGCAGGGAATCCTTCTTCTTCTTTCACGCAAGTGTGCGCGAAAGGAACCTCAGCCACGCAAGTAGAATGCGCGGGGATTCTTTCTTCGCGAGGCAGAGAGCACTCACGGGACTTCGGATTTTCAACAAAGGATCAGCAAGCCAAAAACTATGCCTCGGGAGCTCCTTTTATAGGCATAGGAATGCCTTTGATCATCCGCGTGATCTTCCGAAGATTTCGGATCTTCAAGATTTTTTAAATCTCGATTTTTATCCTCTGTTCAACGTAGGCTCTTTTATCTTCAGCCTTCTCTACATGCATGCATTTTAAAATGCATGCATGGCTTCTTTTAAAACGGGTCCATGCATAGCACGAACACCACATGGCCTCGGCATCTTCGCTTGCCTTCGTCCAAACTCCGAAATCTCTCCTTTGTTGCATGCAGAGTCATTTTAATGCATGGACATGTTCGGTGTGGCCAGACGATCACGAGGGACACTTCGGTTTGATCGGAGGTGGTCGGGAACTCAAATTCTTCATTCGGGAGGCCTCTGGTTCAGCGGCGTCGCGTCGGGTGGCCTTCGGCTGAGCTCGAGGAAGGAGACGCCTCGGAGCCGTCAGATCAGGCGATCAAATAGTCTTCAACGGCCTGGATCTGAACGGGAGCGGCGCGATGAGATGTGCGGCTGAGATCTGGCGCGCGATCAATCGTGCGGCCAGGATCCGCTCTTGGAGATTTTTCCGCGTCCCACATCGAAACGGCTCCCTGTTTTTCCGCGGTTTATCACCCAGCTCCTTCCGCAACCCCTCGATTGAACTTCCAACCCTCTCGGTGTCGCCCCGCACTGAGTTCTTCTTGCGGGCGCGCTCTTGCGCCCACCCCTGCCACTCAAGCGCGCGCTATGCGCCCTCTATGCACACTGACACTCTTGGGGGGGCACGCTTCTACGCCCATGTCGCGCTCCTTCGGGTGTGCCCCAGGCACCCATGCGGTGTCTTGGGTGCGCCATCCAGCCCTGGCTTGCCCCACGGGGTTCCCCCATGGGCGTGGTGCCGTAGCGCCCATGCCTTGGGGTTTGAACCCTCAAGGTGCCTTGGATGGCCATATTTTTTGGCAAAGGCATGAATAAGGACTTTGTCAAATACAAATTTCTCCTATGAGTATAAGCCAAATGCCAAGACCATCAAGCCTTCTTCCTCACTTTGTTCATTTGATAATTCCTCTGTACTTCTTCATGCTCTTCACTTAGGATATGGAATTCTCAAGGATCACTTCATCAATCAAACTCCTGAATCATTTATAATCTTCAATGTTCTTCATTGATCTAATCAGAGATCATTTGGAACTTCTTCAATTCACATGCACTATGTGATAGTGCATGGACTTCATTAATCCACTTAATCCACTTAGAGATTGTGGATGGATCATCTTCAACTCCTCATGCATTGTCAATACAATGCATGGTCTTCTAACATTGTGGTGACATTGTATCCTCTTGATACAAGTTCTTGGAACTTAATATTAGCTCTACAATCGTCTGATTTTCATAGAGAATGTTTCAACCACAACATCCTATGTCACTTAGTGAATCTCCTAAGTGACATGCATCTTAGTACCATGGCCATTATCCTTTCCTCACCAACACCATCACATCCTTTGTCATTCTCATATTGAAACTCCTTGACATCCATCCATTCATTCCTTGACAACAACATACCTCATTGACAACAAATGCAACACAGTGCATTTCACCCATGGACCTATATCCACAGTTTTATAGGTCCATGGATATAGCCAATTTATAGCCACAGTTTAAATAAAAAACCGTGCCTAAAATTTTCCTTTCCCTTTTTCCCCCAAAATCCATCGGGCTCCTCCTTCGTTCTCCCGATCAGTGACTCCTGCCCTCGTGATTACTCCTCCCCTACGATCTCCTCCTCGTCGCGCCCTACTCCTCGCAGCGACCTCTTCCTCGCCACGCCCTCCTCCTCCCCAATGACTCCTCACCACTCCCTCCTCATCATCGTGACCCTCCTTCCCGACACATCCTCGTCGCGCCCTCCTCATCGTCGTGACCCTCCTCCTCGATGGCTACTCACCATGACCCTCCTCACTGTGACCCTCCTCCCCAATGCCTCCTCCTCGTAACCCTCCTCACCGCGACCCTCCTCCCTGATGCCTCCTCCCCGACACCTCTCTTCCAATGCCGAGGTCGACACCCCCATCACACTCCCTGCCACCTTTTCACCAGCAACCCTCAAAAACCTTCGACCCCTCTTTATCGTGACCCTCCCCTCCTCCAGCAAAGATGCTCCGAGCTGCCTCACCTCCTCTTCCATTCCTGACGGTTCTCCCCCAAAACCCTCAACACCAGAGGTAATCCCCTATATTTTTTATCCTTAATTATTCATCACATTAATCAAATTGAATGTTTCAAAGATGGGTTATGTTTGTATCAGTTTTGTTTCATTTCATAGTGTCTATGTTGAATGGTGTAATTGATTGGAAGTGGTTATGAAATTTAGAATGAGTTCAGTTACATGTGTTTTAAATTGTAATTCTATTAGGCATGGGGTTTAAAAACTAGGCATCTTTTGGTTCAAATTAAGAAAGAAAATTTTAAATTATTTCTAAAGGTGGTTTCAATTAAGTAGTGAAGGTTGAATTAATACATTCTGAAACAATATTGAATAATCCTATGATCACAAGAATTTTTTTGGATATATGTTTTGCTAGGAAATTAATAATTCAAACTCAAAAGAGTGAAAATATGCATCAAAAACTCTATTAAAACCACTCTACCAAACTATTTCAATGAGAATGCAATTAAATAGAAAGACATGAAACAATATGAGGAAGAGGTTGTAGAAAAAACATTTTAAAAATTGAAATTAATTTGATAAAATAAAATGAAATAAAGTATTATATGATGAAATATGGTAGTGACGATGTATAATATCTTTCTTTGAAGTCACTTGTATGAAAAAGTTATTATGGTTTTTCAAATACAAGGATAAATTATTGAGGGATAATCAGATCGATGTTTTAAAACATTTAAAGAATATCATAATGCATAATTGAATGGAAAAAATCATGGTATTGTAAACATTCAAGGTCCTCAAAATTGATTGAGTGGAGGTAATCATGATAACAATGAGTTTGTAGGCTTCATTTGACTTAATTTATGTGGGGGGGTGTTTTCACTTGATCAATAGGGGTCCACATTTTTTCCACATACCATTAAACTCATGGTCATATCTAGGTCACCTAAGATAATGGTACATGTGGACCATTATTATGTACTAATCAACTACCATGATTTACATGTAACGTAACAATATCCATTTCCCATACCCTTCCCTTTCATTTCCTATAGTTACTGCACATACATACTTCCATTGTCTAGCATGGAACATAGTCGTATGTCCTTCCCAAAAAGACCTATATCCATATTCCATATACACTATAGTTGTATACCAACGTGGTGAGGAATACTACCACAATATATGTTAGTTAAGGACTATATTCTTACTTATCGACATAGATGTGTTGACCATGGCTATAGAATCATGGTCATAGTGTAATTTCCCAGTAGAGAAAAATGATTGAATCCATTATGTTAGATTTAAAAAGGAAAAAACTACCCTCTAAATTCATTGTTTTTAAATTTGGATATAATATATGTGGTGTTTCGTTTACTAATTACTGATGTTGCATTAGTTATATTAGTTATGCATTATATTGAAATAATACTTCATTTTGTTTTAGAATCTTTATTTGTATCTTTTCATATTCTTGGTTAGTATAATTCCTTATTTTCCCTTTTTTAAAGTATTCTCTTGGAGGGATTATAAAACTAACCCCTCTAACCCATTCATTACACACTGGAAAATCCAAAACTAGCATAAGTAGTTTTTGTTCATCTCTATTTGATGATTCATATTGTGGAATGAAATGTATTAATTTCTGTTTGATTATCTATTTTTTCAATTCCAACCATTACCCATCCATGGCATATGAAAGAGGTCCAATTAGACTGCGTGCGTTTTATACCGTATTCCTTTTGTATATGTGTTCAAATCCATTTTCATTGTTTACTTATGCTCCATTTTCCAGTCTTGCCGACTTGAAATCACAATTATAGAAACATGATTTACATAATCTTATCTTGACTATTATGTGTTTCAATTCAGTTTCATTACATTGAACCAGTTATTGGTGCCTATGCGAATTATATATCTTCCCAATTACGTGGGAAGACAATGTATATGTGTTTTAACTATATATATGTTTTAACTGTTACTGACTTAAAACTCCATTTAATCTCTTGAGAAGGTTAGCAAGGCCTATAGTGGAAAATTTATGGATCTCTATGCCTTTGCGACCCCATATAGTGTAACATGGGATTCCTATTTCCCAAGTCAGGTGTATACTCACGAGTTTGATTGGGAAAAAAGAGAAGATCTTGAATATTTGGGTTTTCATTTTATTTGTTTTTTAAATACTTCAATCTTCTGATTTTTTAGAAGTCTATTTCTTAACATGGGTGCTGCATATGAACCGATGATATATTTTCTCCCATTTTTCTGCTATTTTTTCATATTAAAGTCCTTCATCTTGATTGAAGAACTCTTCCCTTCATTCACATTCAAATTTTTTGGGGTTAGAAATCATTATTTTTGAAGGTGGGACATGAGGATTATTTCCCATACAAGGGATGCTAATGGCCCTTTCTATATTTAGCTTTTGAGAATCCAAATTAGAAATTGAATCTATCTTTCTAATTATTTTCTATTTGTTGGGATGTTTTTTGGTTTTGATCAATGTCGTTTGTGATATTGCATTTTCACTGTGCATCTATTTGTCCCTTTTAATTTATTTTCTTTCCTTTAGTTGTTTTAGTATTTAATAACATTTCTTTTCTATTTTCTGGGTAGGAAACAAAAAGGACAGCACTCCACCCACCTCTTAAAGATCGAATCATATTGTTGTTGGAAGCATAACCAAATATCCAGGTTTGTGTTTCTAAATTGTTTTCAATGTTTTTGATATTTTTGACCTTCCTCATTAAAGTGTATGAGCAACATTTCCCCTTTAATGTGTTGATTTCTCTAAAAGACATTTAATGTGCAGGGGGGTTGTTGTCCAGCAGGGGGGCTACTATCCAACAGTGGGGGAGGGGGGGCTTCTGTCCAGGGGACTCCCAAAAATATTTTATCGCAATAGATGGTCCAAATTAAATGTTCCACCTCAGAATCCATAAGTCACTAATCCCATTATATTCCCTAAATCATTCACTATGCCACACACCTCAAATAAAACCCATATCTAATCGATGCCCAAATGCCAATGCACTAAAAAAATTCATGCATCCATTAATACCAATAATAAATCCTTGTTCTATTCACCATGTGTGTATATATATATATCATGAATATGATCCAATTCAAACCAACTAACCAGGACCTGGTTAGTTTGATAATAATTCATGTTTACTATGTTCACCAACAATATACATGCATATAAAAATGGCCACGCCAAAATAAAACAAAACTAGGCCATGTACATGGAATACAAGCTGCTGCAAATGAAAAACTAAAGGTAAGATTACTTCAAATGTCACTAGCCATGATTAATGTTATATGATGATGTTAATTTAAATTTTCAGATGGTTGATATGTATGCTTCAGAAGCAATGACACAATATGAAGAACAAAGGAGAACTGCGCCTGAGTTGCATGATCAGTTTGCGAATGCTGACCTTCGAATTTCTGTAGGAGAGAAGCTGAGAAAAAAGCTGCACAATACCATTTTGGTAGGACTCTCATATCATATTTTTATTTTTGGTTTGATGGTTTTTCATTCTTGGTTACTGCAAGAATTGAAGGGGAACATATGTGTATTCTGCAGAGTGCGACCATTATTAGCTGATGATTGTGATGGAATGGAAATGCTTGTTGTTTCATATCCTACAGCCACAGAAGCTGTTGACCAGAGCCTTGATTTGCAGCACAATGGTAATTATTATATATTTTTTTTACCTTATATTATGTTTCTACATTTTAAACAGTTAACCTGTAGCTATTTTCAAAAATCATCTAGTGTGATGTTTGGGCATTAAACAGCATCAGAATCAATGCATGATATCTTTATATTTCATTCATCTAGTTTCTGTTTTGTTTTTTATGTTACATTTTTGCATAATATATTGAACATACATACCCAGTAAACAATTATTTGAGACTAGGAAACAAAGGATATCACATAAACTACTAGCCACTAACCCTGCAACTGGTTCCCACTGTCTCTACCGCGTCCCCCATGTGCGAATAAATCTTAGCTATCATCTCCTCATATTGCTCCTAACCTGACCTCAGATCCCCAGGTTTACCCCAGTCCCTAGATAGTTGTAGTATGACAAGGATTCATGTATAATCTGTTTAGATGACTAATCTGGACACATGCTTGGAACTCCATTAGTGTCTGGTCACACTACATATGCACATGCCCTAACTACCCACATCAGAAGAACACCATCCAAGACCCAGTCCTCAGTGGTATTCCTATATGTATTTAAATAACAGCGTAATTATGTGTTATACTTGCAGGTAATTACTGAATTCTGCATATGGGATGGGGGTGTAGTGGGTAGAGGGTGTGTGCAGTGTGTTGGGGGGGAAGTGCAGTGGGCAGGGGGGTGTGCTGTGGGCAGGGGGTGTGCAGTGGGCTAGGGGGAAGTGCAGTGGGCAGGAAGGAAGTGTAGGAGGATAGACGTTTCAGAACATCATACTGAATATAGAAATCATTGAAAAAGGTTTGATTATCCTCTCTTTCTTTTTTTTACTTTGAATGGTATTAATTGTTGTCAATATTTATCCTGACTTGCAGCAATCAAAGTGGGTTACCACAAGAGCATTAAGTTTCTATAGCAAAATGAAATAAACTAGAGATATAATTATTCACAAGAAATTGGTATGTTATTTTTTAACTTTTATTTTATTTTCTTTATCGCATTGGCCACTTAGGTTTTTACTGATTTCTACAGATGGAGGGTAGTTATATTCTGCGAAGGGAGCCAGAAGGGAACTGAAGGCGGCTACGCGGTTTTCTTTTCAGGGGAGGGAGATCGGGGTTGTGGAGAGATTAATTTGTGTGTTTCATTTTTTTCTTTATACTATATTTGGCATTGATACTTTTACCAATTCATTCTAGGTTTTAAATATTGTTAATAAACTAGGACACTTTGAATAAACCCAAATCTCATGTCCTAAACAAAACCATGGATATTTTTTGGTTATGATCCAATATCATTATAAATTTCCCCTATTATGAAATCAGTCTGGATTGATTCATGTTCTCATAGGATTGATTCATTTTCTTATGGTCATATTCTTTTCATTCTAAATTAATTTGATTATGAGGGTGTATTTTTTAGCATCTATAAATTATACACCATGTACTTTTCCTTAATTAACATAATATAAACCCCACTCATATTACATGATTTGAGTTAAAGATGAAGGTGTATTACACACAATGAATAAGAAACCATTGGGATATCCATGTTTTACCTTACTAATCATACACACAGGGTCGAATACCCTTTAAAAACATTTCTTAATCTATTGATGTGGTTTTGAAAACCACCCACTAAGATTGGGTTATAAATATAATCTATAGTTTTAGAATAGGTTCCGCAGGGGGCTATTCGGTGGCTCTCGCAGGGCTATCTGGTGGCTCTAGCAGGGTTGTCTGTGGTTCTGTGCAGGTAGTTTTTTTTATCTCCCATGAATCTTGTTCATCTAAATTTGAATCTTCACAGATCAGTTAGATGTTCATGCCCTCTATTTTTGAATCTTCATAGATCAGGTATATGTTCATGCCCACTGGGGTTATGTCTGGTGGCTCTCGCAGGGCTGCCCGGTGGCTCTTGCAGGGCTGTTGGGCTGTCCGGGGGTGCACGGGGGGCTGTTCGGGGTGCACGAGGGGCTGACCAGGGGTGAACAGGGGGGTTGTCCGGGGGGCACGGGGGGCTGTTCGGGGGGGCACGAGGGCCTGTCCGGTTTCTGTGCAGGGGGGAACGTGGGCTACATGGGGTCTGTTCGGGGGTGCACGTGGGGGTTGTTCGGGGGTGCACGAGGGGTTGTCCGGGGGTGCACGAGGGGCTATATGGGGGTGAACGGGGGGCTGTCCGGGGGCACGAGGGGGCTGTCAGGGGGTTGTCCGGGGGTGCACGGGGGGGGGGGGGGGGGGGGCGCTGTCTGGGGGTGCAGGTTGGGTGTCCAAACTCATTCATTTATCAAACTATTAATAATTCTATTATTATCTGAGAACTCTAGGACTTTATTCTAAAATACCACAACCAAGATTCTCTTATTTTTCATAGATTCATACTAAATTCGGAAGTTAGAGTTGGGGGCAGGGGGTAGGGGGAAGGGGGTAGGGGGTAGGGGGTAGGGGGTAGGGGTAGGGGGCAGGGGGAAGGTCTGCAGGGCAGGGGGCAGGTCTGCAGGGCAGGGGGTAGGGGGCAAGGTGTGGGTGGAGGGGGGTAGGGGGAAGGGGGCAGGGTGGAGGGGGGAAGGGGGCAGGGGGGAGGGTGGAGGGGGGAGGTCTACAGGGCAAGGGGGAGGGGGCAGGGTGGTAGCATGAGATTTCTCTTCAATATCATCCCAGGAACTCTTCACTTGCAACTTGTTAGGAGAAACAGAAATACAAGAATCTCTATAATGGGGGGATGATCCAAGAACAGGATAATAAAAGCCTCTAGCAATCAAACACATATAAGATGTCTTTTGAGCAATAATTGACCTATCGTTAGCAGGAACTTGATCCTCTAGGTCTAAAATAGGGACATGCCCTAAATTTTCAACTGCTTGATGTTGAGCCTGAACCTCAATTGTTTATTTGGTCCCACATTTTTAGTGTATAACTTAAATCCACTTCTACCAATACACACGCATAATGACCTAAAATTACATTTTTAGTGGAATAGTTCATCCTGATTGGAATGAAAATCACAAATGCGATATCATATAAGATTTCCTAGTGCCATAGTACCCAATTAAGTCTATGAATCTTAAACTAGATATGTGCACAAGTTTCTTGTCATTAGAACTAAATTGTAGCTTCCAGTCATAAACCTGCAAGGTACCGGGCCTTAGGTTAAGTGATCCAATTCTCCAAGATCATCCTTTTAGATCTATTGAGGGAAACTGAAATTTGAAAATTCCTCGATCAAATGATACACATTTACCTTCTTCTTCTACGTCTTTTTTCCTGGGGTTCGACATGCATCAATTTTGAAATCACTTCTTTACTCCTTCCTTGGCTGGAAGATGCTGCCTCACGGATTTCTCTGGACTGGGCCAACATGTCGCGGTCACGTCGCGGTCACGCTGCGGTCACACCGCGGTCACACCACGGCCACGCCGCGGTCACGCCGCGGTCACGTCGCGGTCACGCCGCGGTCACGCCGCGGTCACGCCGCTGTCACGCCGCTGTCACGCCGCTGTCACGCTGCGGTCATGCCGCAGTCACGCCGTGATTTCGCCCTGCTCTAGGAAGACAGCCTACGGCAGTTCACAGTGATAGTATTCCATGATTCTTGTGATCAATGTGGAGTGGAAAGAGAAACCCGATCAATTAGTGTATAACTTAAATCCACTTCTACCAATACACATGCATAATGACCAAAAATTACATTTTTAGTGGAATAGTTCATCCTGATTGGAATGAAAATCATGAATGCGATATCATATAATATTTCCTAGTGCCACAGTACCCAATTAAGTCTATGAATATTAAACTAGATCTATGAACAAGTTTCTTTAAAGTCATTAGAACTAAATTTTAGCTTCCAGTCATAAACCTGCAAGGTACCAGGCCTTAGGTTGAGCGATCCAATGCTCTAGTATCTTCCTTTCAAATCTGTTGAGGCAAACTGAAATTCGAAAAATCCTCGATCAAATAATACACATTTACCTTCTTCTTCTATGTCGTTTTTCCTGGGGTTCGACATGCATCAATTTTGAAATCACTTCTTACTCCTTCCCTGGCCGGAAGATGCTTCCATACGGATGTCGCTGGACCGGGGAAACATGTCGCGGTCACGCTGCGGTCACGTCGCGGTCATGTCGCGGTCACAATGCGGTCACGCTGCGGTAACGCTGCAGCCACGCCGCGGTCACACTGTGGTCACGTAGCGGTCACGCCGCGGTCACACCGTGATTTGGCCCTACTCCAGGACGACACCCTGCGGCAGTTCGCAGTAATAGTATTTCATGAGTCTTGTGGATCAATTTTGAGACTCACTAATCACAATTTCTGCCGGTGGGGTGAATACCAGAATGTTTCCCCACCTCCTCTTGATCCCTTCGCTCCTAGCCGAAAGATGCTACCACACAAATGTCACCGGACCGGGCCAACACGCTGCAGTCAAGCTTGATCACACCGCGGTCACGCCGCGGTCACGTTGCGGTCACACCGCAGTCACGCCATGGTCCTTCTGTGATTTGGCCCTGTTCCATCCCCCTTCCACCTGAATTCGTGCCCACACTAGCCCCCAGCCACCTGCAATCCAGCCCGCACCAGCCACCACACCAGCCACCACCACCCCAGCCTCCTACAAAACACTCAGGCCAGCCCTCTACCACCTGAAAAACAGCCCCAACCACCAGTTCCAGCCCTCTGCCACCTGCAAAATAGCCCCACCTATAATAATTTTGCTAATGATTTTCGAAAAGGTATTTCGAATAGTAATAGGTCTGAAATCCTTTACATCCACAACATTTTCCTTCTTTGGGATCAGGCAAATAAAATTGGAGTTGATTCCATAGGGCATTGAGGTATGGTTAAAGAACTCCCTTATAGCGTTAAGGAGCTCATCCCGAACTATGTCCCAATAGAAAATAAAGAATTAATTTGTGAACCCATCAGGACCAGCCACACTCTCAAGATTTAGAGAAAAAAGGGCACTCTTAACCTCTTTTTAAGCATGTACATTCGTGAAAGATCTATCTAATTTGGAAGAGACCACTCTATTGTACTATTTTCTTCCCATTCTTTTATTCTCCTCCAATAATCAATCAAGGGTCATTAATATTAGTTCTTATGTAAGAAAGGTCATTCCAAATAGTTCTCCTTTCTTGGTATCTATTTTTTGCATAGACAAAAGAGTAGAAGAGGTGTATGCCATCAGTATTAAAATTGCAAGTAAAGATTTGATCAGAGACATTAAAGGTGTTAACATTTTGTAAGAGTGAAAAAAAATCCATAGACATTCAGAATTGTAGGTATTTGAGATTGTGCCAGTAAAGATATAATTGTGTTGACACAAGTGAGAGTATTTAGGAGAATAAGCAATTTTTGGTTCAGCAGTAGAAAATAACATGGGATGGTGAGTGTTAACAATTCTTTTTAGAACATTGAACGTGTTAGAGTTGGAAATACCCTGAATCGGTTCTTCCCAATTCTTCCCCACCAACTGAAGATATTCTAAAAAGAGTGACAAAAATTTCGTGAACGTGAAGTTTTCTTGCGAGGCCTCTCTCCTGCTCAGAGTGTGGAAAAGTGGAGAGTGATTGGAGATGCTTCAAGTCAAGTGATCCACCATTGTATTTGAGAACATAGAAATATCTTGTACATTGGAAATACAATGTTCGAGCCTACTTTGAAAATATTTACCACCCCTTCTGTTGTTACACCATGTGTAAGGGTCACCTGAGTATCCCAAATCAATTCACCCTTTACCAGAAAAAAAACTGCATAAAGGACCCCCTAGCCATACTTGGGAATTCAATTCTCCCTTTATTCTACTCAGGATCCATTATTATATTGAAATCACCTAACAACACCCAAGGCTAATCCCCTGGGTCTAACTCATTCAGTTCTCTCCATAACACCTCCCTTCTCAGGGAATCACAACTGCCATAAATAAATTACACAAGTATAGTGTCCCCTCTACATGGAACTCTCATTGTTATATGTTGGCCCCCTTCTTAGAGTAACTCAACCATAGCATCCCAATGCCAGAATATCCAGATGAACTTGTTAACTGGGTCAGCATGCATAGATACATGCAACTTTACCCTGCGGTAAACCCATTAATTTTAGCAGAATTTTTCTTGTGCTCAAGAATCATAAAAACCTTGATCTTTTTCTTCTTCACAGATGAGGCTATGAAGTCGATTTTCATGCTTTCCCCAACACCTCGGGAGTTCCAAACGAATATAGGAATCATGGAAACAAAACTTGCCCAGTTTTGGCCTCAGGAAACACGGTCCCTATCACGATGGAGGTAGAACACTCCCTAACCTTCCTCTTTCTCAGGGCCGACCTCGTACACACACATGAGCCAGTATCTGATTGTACAGAAGGAGAATAAGGAAGACTCGATGCATTATTTAGAGATTTCACACTCACCACCAGTAGGGGCGACAAAGCCATTATATCAGGCACTGTAGAATACTGATCACTCGATAAATTTGATTCAACATAAGGTACCCTACTACTCAACATGTCATGCGCTAGAGGAGGCCAATCACTAGGGGAAACTGAGTTCTCTATACGATGGAAATCTTCCTGGAATCTGCTGAAAGAACCATAGAAAGGGTGCTGACCTCCAGAACTGTATCCACCTTGGGAAACTTCTCATCATGATAGCAAGAAGCAAGCACTCCTAGAAAGACCTGAATACCAGAATCCAACATAAGCTGAGGAACCTTCAGGAAAAAATCCACAAGGCACCTGTTAATAGAAACTGGGAGGGGAGGTAAGCCCTTGGAGAAGAAACCAAGGGATCTGTCCAGGGTCTGGGGGGTGTCTAGGTTCTGGGGGGTGTCTGGGGTCTGGGGGGTCTGTCTTGGGGGGTCTGTTCAGGGTCTATCTAGGGGGTTTGTCCAGGGGGTCTGGGGGTGTCTAGGTTTGGGGGGGCAGGATTGGCGGAGGGGAACTAGCAGGGGGAGGGGGGAAACTATCAGGGGGAGGGTACTGGTAGGGGAGGGGGTAATGGGAAAGGTGGTGCAAGGGGTGGGGTGTCCAGGTTTTGGGGGGTGGGGTGTCCAGGTTCTGGGGGGGGGTCTGTCCAGGGGGTCTGGGGGGTGTCCAAGTTTTTTTTGGGGGGGGGGGAGGACTGGCAGGGGGAGGGGCAACTAGAAGGGGGAGGGGGAATTATCAGGGTGGAGGGGGGTAACTGGCAAGGGATGCAAGGGGTGGGGTGTCCAGGTTCTGGGTCCAGGGGGATCTGTCCAGGGTCTGGGGGTGTCCAGGTTTGGGGGGGGGGGGGTTCAGGGTCTATCCAAGAGGGTGGGAGGGGGGGTCTGTCTAGGGGTCTGGGGGGTGTCCAGGATCTGGGGGGTTTCAGGGTATGTCCAAGAGGATGGGGGAGAATGTCCAGGGGAGTGGAGGTCTGGGCTATCCAGGGGGATCTGTCCGGGGGGTGTCTAGGGTGTGTCTGGGGGGTGTCCAGGGTATTTCTGGGGGGTGTCCAGGGTTTGTCTGGGGGGTGTCCAGAGTAGTGATAACTCCAACACCTATAACCATGGAAAACATTGGTTTTCGCTCTTCATTCCAAACATTATATTGTCTCATTTCATCTTTAAGACGGTTGTTGGATATAACTGCAATATCCTTATCTCCCTCCATAATAGCATTATCTGGAACATGTAGGAGCTCCTTCCGGAGCAGTGATTCTTGAACCTTTATGTCATTTCATCCACAAACATCCCGTGTAAAACCATACAGTTTCTGCATAGATAGCCCATCTGTAATAGCATCCCAACTATAGCCTTTATTCACCATTCCAAAAACCAAGTGATGCTCATCCATAGTCTATTTGGCCCACCTAAGAAAACCTTCCAGTACTCTTACAGGATTCTGATGTGTTACTACTTTGAAAAACTCCAACATATGTACAACTTGGGTTGTCCATGTAGGGGGGCTTAGCAGGGGCAGGGGGACTAGTAGGGGCAGGGGGACTGGCAGGGGTGGCAGGGGGACTAGTAGGGGGTAGGGGGACTAGCAGGGGACTAGTAGGGGGCCTAGCAGGGTGCAGGGGGGACTGGTAGGGGGACTAGTAGGGGAAGGGGGACTGGAAGGGGCAGGGGGGACTGGCAGGGGGTGGCAGGCGGCTGGGGGGCTGGAAGGGGGTAGGGGGACTGGCAGGGGGTGGAAGGGGGGAATAGTAGGGGGCAGGGGGGACTAGCAGGGGGACTATCAGGGGGGACTAGTAGGGGTGGGGGACTGGCAGGGGGGACTAGAAGGGGGTAGGGGGACTAGCAGGGGCAGGGGGGACTGGTAGGGGGTGGCAGGGGGTAGGGGGGCTGGCAGGGGGTAGGGGGGATTGACAGGGGCTTGACAGGGGGGACTAGCAGGGGCAGGGGGGGACTAGTAGGGGGTGGGGGAATGGTAGGGGTGGCATGGGAGGGGGCAGGGGGGACTGGCAGGGGGACTAGCAGGGGGCAGGGGGACTTGCAGAGGGTAGGGGGGACTCGCAGGGGGACTCGTAGGGGGCAGGTGGGGACTAGTAGGCCTGCAGGCCTGCTGTGTTTTTTTATTGAACTTTGAACTATAGCCACAGTTTCTAACCATGACTATAAGGATTGTTTGTGGTTTACCTTCTGCCACGGTTTTAAACCGTTTCTATAGCAGTTGGCCTATAGCCATGCCAATACCATACACTGTTCATTGAACCGTTGATATAACCTATAGCCATTATTTTTGGGCTTATAGCCATGGTTTGAAATCGTGGCTATAGCCTAAATTTTGAGTAGTGTTATGCCAAGTTTTCAAAGTCGAAATTCTAGATTTGGGAGGTGAATTTATTGAGGCATGTGGTCTCAGAACAAGGAATCCCAGTTGATCCTGAAAATGTGAAGGATTTGATTTCATGGGATAAATGACATAATGTATTTAATATTTAGAGCTTCTTGGGAACAAGTTAAAATTATTATCATCATCAATTATTTACTTAAAAATTAATCAAGATTCAAAGTGTACATCGAGAGAGGGTGGCCAAGGGAAGCCAGAAGTAATGGAGACCGAGGGAATCCCATCTAATAAGGTTAACCCCCTCGGTATCCAAATGGTTAATGTTATACAAATAGGATGCACCCGTACCATGTACTACAAGCTTCGCCATATGATCAGCCACCTTGTTTCCCTCGTGGAGTGTGTGACTCAATCTAATGATGTTATAGAGGAGAGCGTGACTCTTCCTAATGGGATACATGATTGAACAGGGAACATGGTTGGTGCCTAGAAGAGCCTTGAAAAGAATCTAAGAGTCAGTTTCTACTTCCACAAAATCAATGTTGCCTTGATTGGAGAGAGTAAGGCCTGACATAAAGGCAAGGACCACCGCTTGCAGGGATGAGCCATTTCCAATGTACACTGAGAATTTCAACAAGAAGGTGCCGCTAGAGTCAAGGATCATCCCACCTCCACACATAACACCTGCAATACAAGATCAGTTGGTATTTAGTTTTAGTCCTAAGCAAGATGGTTTCCATCTGATCCATTTGTCGTGGGTAATAGGGGAGAAGTATTTACCTGGGTCACCATTTGCAAGAGTTGGAGGGAGGGATCATCCTACCAATTATCGATACACATGGTCAGATTGAGCAACAGACTTCGAGTACGAGCAATAATGGCTCTCCTAGTAGACACAGTTCCCTTGAACCTCACTCTGTTTTGTGCCTTCCAGAGACTCCAAAAGAATTCATTTAAAATTTTAGCTTTTTCAAGACGTTCAACCCCTGTATTTCTAAAGCCACTAAACCAATTCTTGAAGAAGGGGAAATCCAAAAGAGGTTTCACCTGGATAGCAGTAAGACCACCAAATTTGATCCATAACTCTTGATCCCATTCGCCCTCGAAGAAGAGGTGATCACTACATGCGTCTTTATGCATAGAACAACACTATTACGGGAGGCCAGGGAGATTCCAAAATTCTGAATGTTTTCTTCTATGGAAACTGCACCATCCTGAAGCCTCCAGGTGAGGACGTTCAGATTTATTGGAATACTCTTGGTTTACAGGGTTCCATTCCATTGGTCATCGTGCAGGTGAGGATCCAAGATATGGCGACAGTCCCTAGAAGAAAAGGTGCTTGGGGCTAAGGGGTAAAAACACACCTATCACATTTCTAATTAGTGGTGATAAGATGAAAGGAGTCTTTCTGTTCCTTTATGATAACAACATTGATGAAGGTCGAAAACCTACTAACCTCGACATATGTGATGTTATAGGCTGGGCACCCCAAAAATCTGAGTATAAATCCTACCTAGTTGTCATTCCATAATGACACTTTTCACTCCCCAATAACCCACTGAACATGAAATTGTATAGCAGTGAATAGGGGGAGAAGTATGGCTATAAAGGGAGACATGTGGCCCTTAACCATCAGCGAGTCGTCCATCAAAGTGCTGCCCAAAATATTTTCCCATAGGGTCTGATGCTCAAGAACTTATGAGGTTATTTTAGAATGCATGTAAAGAAGAGTATCAGCAATACTATGTATGTGGATCCCGCCTTCTATAATGGGACTTTCTATGTTCCCCAAGGAGACCCATGAACGTTTTCCCTCATCTCAGGCATCCCAAATGAAGTGGGTGAGGATATTTTCAATCTTAGAGATCACCCCCTTTCTGACATTCACACAAGAGAGCACGTGGACAGGTGTGGCCAAAAGAACACTATTCACTGAAGTGATCCAGCCCCCAAACGAAAGTTACATGTTTTTAAAATTGAGGACTCTATCATTGATTTAGATAAAAATATGATTGAATTCCTAAATTCAATGATTTTCTAAAGAAAGAGGATCTCCCAAATAATTAATAGGTAGGCTACCACTTTGTATGTCAAGAAGGTGACAAATCTGGAAAGCCCGGTTGGGGGCGCAAATGCTTGATATGAATTTGCTACTTTTACTCTTGTAAATGACTTGCCCACCCTAATAACAATATTCCTCCAAAACCTTTATGTGGCCATAGATGGATTGCTTAGCAGCATTTAAGAATATAAGGGTGTCATCAACGAACATGAGATGGGAGATGTAGGGGACATTCAATTTTTTTCTAAAAGGGAGAATCATGCCGATGTCCATACATTGATGAAGGAGGCGACTAATGATCTCTTTGGATAGGAGAAAAAGGATCAGGAATATGGGGTCATCCTATCTTAAACCCTAATCATCTTTGTAGACACCATGATATTTTCCCATAAAGTGAATATCCATCCAAGACAAACTGAAGCAACAAAAAAACAGATTAGATAACCCTGGGAGAAACCCATACCTAAGAGTACCTTGTTGATGAGGCCCCATTAAATGTAGTCACAAGTCTTATTCATTTCTAGTTTAACTACCAGATTTGAGCCATGAGATTTAGTGTTGATTTCATGGATCATTTCTTGTGGCAGGGTGATCGCACCCTAAATTGACTGGCCCTTCACAAACCTATGATGCATCATGAAAATCCATCGTGGAAGAAACTCCACAAGTCTAGAATTGAGGATTCCTGAAATTAATTTTTAGGAGAAATTTCACATGATGACTGGGCGATAGTGCAAGATGGAAGAGGGGTTATTAACTTTAGGAATAAGAACCAACATCATGGCACAAGAAACTCTTGGAAGGTTGTTGCCCTGAAAACAGTCCTGAATGGCCTCAATAACGTCATGTTTGACCACTTCACATGCATCTTTGTAAAAAGTGCCTAGGAAGGCCTCCGAGCCTAGGAAACTATTGGCTTTAAGGTGCAAAACAGATTTGTGTATTTTATATTCCTCCAAGATAGCTTTTATAAGTTCATTTTCCTGACCAGTAACTTGGTTGGCAATGGCATCCATAAAGACTGCCTCCCCACCCAGGTAACCATCAAGAAAATGAGGGTTTGGGCCAACCAACATATCCTTGAAGTAATAATAGGCAAGGAAGACCACTTCATCTCTATCATTCGAGAAAGACCCATCCTCCAATTGAATGTTGGGTTGGACCATGCATTTACTTTCTTTGATGCACACATGAAAGAATGTGGTATTTTTGTCAGCTTTATCAATCCTCCTAATCATCGATCTCTCCCTCACTGTGCACTCCTATCGAAGAATCATATAGAAAGAACATTCCTTTTTCTGTGAAATCTCTTCAAAAAACCTCTCATACCAATTGAATTCAATACTATCCTCCAACTGATCAATATCTTGTCATAAAATTTCTATCATCCTATCACTCGGGGGAAAGGCTTTCACCCAGTCCTGAAGCTTGATTTTGATCCTTCTAAGCTTGTTATGGAGAGAGATCCATGTCCTAAACTGGGTGGGTGCATTCCACATTTTGTTAACAAATTCATAAAATCCAGGGAGTTTCACCAATGTTGACAGTATCAGAAAGAGTCAGGAGTTGACTATCTCAAGGAAAGAGTTATTAGAAGCGAGGAATGGTTAGAGACACCACGTTTCATGTGCCTCACCTCAATACTATAAAGGATGCGATGTCCTACATGTTTCCAATTCAAAGGTCAAGGTTAATTCAATAATGACAAGATCCATGTTGATTATTGTACCATGTAAACCAGGCTCTAGTGAAGCAAAGATCCATGAGACCATCGGTTGCCATGAAATGAGAAAATGCCAAACTCGCATTTCTAGGGAACATGCCCCTTCCCTGCTTTTCTTCAACTGCTTCAATCACGTTGAAATCCCCTCCAATAAACTAAGGGAAATTTTTAGGGTCGAACAAGGATAATTCATGCCATAAGATCTCTCACTGCTTGTTGTCACAGCTCCTGTAGACAAAGGTAGCGATGAAGGTTCCTTTATCATGACAGATCATGGTGGTAATATATTGGTCGCCCGATTGAATGAGGTCCACCGAAATTCTACAATTCCACAAGATCCATATGTTCTTATTGAAAGGTTATTAATGCATGTACTTATGAATCATTAGCCTTTAGGAGAACTCAGAAATTCGGGAAGCATTTTTCTTATGTTCAAGAATAGCAATGAGACTAACCTTTTTCTTACGAGCTTTTGAGGTGAGGAAGTCCAAATTCATTTGTGCTCCGAGGCCATGAGAATTCCAAATAATGAAAGGAATCATTGAATTGAGTAAGTATCAGAATTGTCCCTGGGATCCTTGTCAACGGTGATCAAAAGGGAGAGGTCTCCTTCAATTTACAAGATTGATCTCTCATGCATTTACCTGCACTGATGGGAGAATGCTGAGGAGAGGAAAAGTCAACCTTCAAAGGATAGCGAGACCTCGAGTTCTTGCCACAAGATGAAGATACGGTAGGAGGATTAAGATAGGCATCCTTGAGGGAGGGAGGCTTGGGAATAGGGGAAGACAGAAGTGAGGTATATGGTTTCGGTAAATGGGGAGAGCTAGTGGAAACGGGGGGAGGCATAGGAGGGTAGGAGGCCTCAGGAGCTAGAAAAAATAACAAAAGGGGCTTGGGGACTAGAAATGGGGGAAACAGAGGAGAAGAGAGAAAAGGAGGATGCCTGATGGGGAAGAAAAAGGATGGTAGGGAGCCAGCCATGAGGGGATTCTAGAGCTTTAGAAAGAGAGGGGATAAGGGAGAAACATGGGTGTCAGACCAGGAAACAAGGAGGGGGACTAAAGCACTCTCTTGGCTCACAAAGCCAGGAGAAGGAGACCCCAAGGACACTAATGGGGGGGCAGGGGCCTCTGAGGTTGAGTCCACCATATAACCTATGGGAAAAGACTTGATTACTGAAGTAGGATGGGGCACTTACAACTAGCCACATGCTGGAACATCATGAGGGGGATGATGTCGTCCACCTTGAAAACGTTTCCTATAAACCTGATAGGAGTGGACCTGAATAAAATATGAAGAGCATTACACCGGATACACCAGATAGAGGATGGGTTGTGACCATGAAAAGAATTCCTTGACTTTAAGGGAGATATGATATGGAGGAGGGCACAATATGTTCATTTCCACAAAGATATATTCTATAGAGGTATCTGAATAGCTCTAGGTCTGGTCATCCAAACATAAGAAACCCCCCCCCCCCCAAAGAATCATTGATGACCTTGAGGAAACCAACATTTTGAAAGGAAGTAAAATTCCTCGAAGATGCACCCAAACCATATCCAATGAACTTTCCTTCCCCTTGTGAACATCCAGCGATAAGTGAAAAAAGATTGAAATTCCACTTTCCAAGAGATCTGGGATCCCTACACCAAGCTTGGACAAAATCATTCTCGGATCTAAAGATAAAACAGAAGGAATTTTGATGGAACACTGAGATCTTTGCTGAAGAGAGAAGACCGCATGATCCAACAAAATGTTGGAATACAGATAATAGAGGCTTCCCACTAGCAAAACACGCCACCAATGTCCATTTCTGGCATGCTTAAACTTCTGCAAAGGCCATCGCCCGATTCTCAATCGAGAGATGCAGACCATCTTTGAAAACACCGAAGGGGGAGGGGATAGCGTTAGAAATAAGGGATGGGATGGGCCTATAAATGGAGAATAGAGGGCATCTTTGAAGGTGGTACCACGACTGGGAGCCCCATGGGATGATCCAAGATCAAAGACCACCAGAAGAGGTGACACCGACACATCGCATCTAGAAGTGGGAGGAACAGACGACAGAATTTGAAAAGGGGGGGGCACATGAGGCGTGTTCTCCATAAGGTATTTTGATGTTCCTTTGAAATTATTATTGGATTTGAAATTGAATTCTTCTTTAGATGAGTAGAAGTTTCAATTTAATTGATATCTTTTGTTGATACTTTCAGTGGTTGGGTGAGGATATGTGGTCTTTTGGGATGAATTAGGTTCGGGTTTTAGAAGTTTTCATATGTAGGGAAATCTCATGGTGGTTTATGGTTCTTTTTGTCTTTTCCCCTAGGAGTAGAACTATACCACATAGGATCTTGAACTCAAAGGTATGATTCATAAACTAAATAGTTGGCATAATTAACTTTTTTCAAAAAGGTTTACGGTTTAATCTGATCCAAAATCTTGAGTTATATCTTCTCACAAAAAGATTTTAATCCTTAATAGAGGAAATGTGTGGAGTACATAAAATCTTTTGAATTTGAAATTTCTTATCTCCCTAGAAAGGGTAATGTTTTTTTTTTGATTCTTTGACTAGAAAAAAACCATCCCTATCCATGAAATAATCATTAGAAGAGTGGAATATATTGGATCGATTTGATTTCATGGCTTTGGGAGTTAGGGAGGATCATTATAAAGTTGTTTTCTAAAGTGTTCTACTGATTACATATATTATTTTTATTATCCTCAAAAAGAATAACCTTAATGATGGGTTATGATGCATTAGTGATTATTTATATCATGGGGAAACCATTGGTTAATTGTCTCTATCTTTACAGGGTATCATATTCTTCATACTCCATTATGTCAATCAGTTGCCTTTGATAAAGGCTAATTTGGGGGATTTTCATATTTCCCAATGTGTGGTTCACCTTGAAATGATGAAGAAATTTTAAGATATAAGTTATTTATTCTGTTAACCATGTATAAAATTCTAAATCATTGACTCTATTTCTCATTATTATATCCAAAAATAGATCAAGGTCAAGCACCAGAAGCCTTCAGTTTTGATTTATCCCCTTTTGGTGAAAACATGGATGGGGGGAGAGATATATATATATATTTACTTTAGGATCCCATATAATATTTGGAGAAAGAACATGATTTCGGTGTTGATATACTAGTTGACCAAATTGGATCTCTATATTCTCATTCAAGATACCACGAGAGTTGATGATTTTTAGAAAATCCATATGTGTAAAATATTTTTTTAGATATAATTTCCTTATTCCATTGTTTTTTATAGTAATCCTTGATTCACTTATCAATTTTTTCAAAACCTATAATTTTTTATTAGATCATAGAAAAGTTGGCACTTAGTTATGTTAGTCTGTTTGAGGTTGTTGAGTGATTCGAGATGGTGGTGTATCATTTTACTTTATCACCTCTAATGACATCAATCCATGATTTGTTTCCCTTGACTCAACTTAATAAGTATATTTCATACCCATAACATTTTATTGGTTGGGAGGACCTTAATGTGGAACCTAATATAACTGTGAATGAGAAAAAAGTTTGAATAATTGATTCTTAGATGAAAGTTCTCTGTGGGAAGACCATACTGATGGTTGAAGTGATATAGAAGCACGGTTTCAATTCTCAAGAGAATTTTGAACCTGATGTTGTACCTCTCGTATCCCCTCGTGGTTTAATTTTCATGATCACAATCACTTTCATGTTTATCTAACATTGTTTGAAGTGTTTTTGATTGAAAGGCACAAGGTTGCCAAGAAGTTGGCCCAAGAATGGACATCAAATGGACTGAAATTCAGTCCACCGGCCAACCGGTGTGATAGCACCGGCCAGCCGGTGGAACTGGCAGAGGGATTGCCCACTGCCAGGTTCCACCGGTCGACCGGTGGCTCTGTCACCGGTCGACCTGTGGCACCCAGCCCAAATAGTGTTTGCTACTGCCAAGGCACCGGCCAGCCGGTGGCTCCTCCACCGGTCGACCGGTAGAGCCTGGACCAAAGGCCTCCTCCACTGCCAAGGCACCGGCCAGCCGGTGGAGCTGTACCGGCCAGCCGGTAGCCCAGTCAAACTAGCCGTTGGCTTTGACCAGTCAACCCTCTTTTGGGCTCCAACGGCTCCGAAGCCTTTTCCAACGGCTCCAAAGCCCTCCAACGGATACTTGAAGGTTCCTAGCCTATAAATAAAGGCCTAGGAAGCCCCGGAACATCACCCAAGCCACCGGACACATTGTTGATCATTTGGCGTACCTCCGGCGGACTTCCTCAAGGGAACCCAACGTGCTCCAATCCAATTCCACATCCAAGAGCACCTCCAAAGAAGCTTGGAAGCGGCCTTCAACATCTCCATCCAATCAAAGGCGCCCAAGGCTTCTCAAAATACGGTTTTTATTGTATATTTATTTTGAGCTTTAAATTTGGGTTTGTGCCTACAAACCCCAACCCTTTTCTCATCCCTCTTTCTTTGGGTTCTCACACCACCACTAAGGTGTGAAGAGGTTTCTTCAAGCCTTACCTTGTAAAAGGCTTGAGTTGTCGGTGAGCTAGCCTTCACCCGTTAAAAAGGCTAGTGGGTTCTTGCTAAACCATCAAAAGCAAGTGGGTTCTTGCTTAACCACCAAAAGCAAGCTGTAATAGGTTCTAGTGCTACCTCAAAGCCTAGTGGGTTTCTTGCTAAAACCATTGAAAAGCAAGCGGTAGGAATCTCTCAACGGTTGAGTTGGGAGCGGAGACGTAGGCCGGGTTTTTGGCCGAACTCGGTTATCAATTTGCGTGTCTTGCCTCATTATTTCCGCTGCATTTATACTTTGATTTTTAAATTGTTAATCAATTTTTTAAAAGGAAATTCACCCCCCTCTTGCCATCTTTTCCTCGTTTGTTCCGACCCAACATTTGGTATCAGAGGGGTAATTTGAGTAATACCTTAAAAGGTTTCAAATTCAAAGATCCATTAAGATGGCATCAACCTCTTTCGCCCCCGAGGGCCTCTCATTGGGTCGGGCTCCATTTTTTGATGGGACCGACTATAATTATTGGAAAACCCGCATGACCACTTTTTTGAGAAGTATAGGATATCCCATTTACAAAATAGTCATGCAAGGTTACACTTTGTCTACCCCCGACGAATCCAAATGGACCCAAGCCGACATTAGAAATTTTGAGCTTGATGGCAAAGCCATGAATGCTCTTCATTGCGGCCTTGACCGAAACGAGTTCAATCGAGTTTCCACATGCACCTCCGCACATGAAATCTGGAAACTTTTGGAGGTTACCCATGAGGGGACCAACAAAGTAAAGGATACTCGATTGGACATGTACCGTCAGGATTTTGAGTCTTTTTCAATGCACCCAAATGAATCAATTTCTGAAATGTTTACACGATTTACTGACGTGTGCAATGGGAGAAAGTCCCTTGGTGATGATGTTTCAGCTGAAGCAATGGTCAAGAAGATCCTATGGGTCCTTCCGAGCTCATGGGCACCAAAGGTGACGGCGATCCAAGAAGCTAAGGACGTCAAAAATATGCCGGTAGAGGAGCTCATCGGATCTCTCATGACTTATGAGATCACGATGAGGAGGCAAGCTCAAAAGGAGGGCACACCAATCAAGACACCAAAAAACATTTCCCTCAAGGTACAAAAGGAAGTAAGCTCCTCCTCATCTTCTTCCTCATCTCCTTCCTCATCTTCCTCATCATCAAGCGGCGACTCGGAAATGGAGAATCTCGCCCGCCAAATGCACAAATTCATGAAGAAGCATAAGAAGAAGAAATCCCGCAAGCACCGAAAGCAAGAACCCACCGAAAAATCCGAGCCCAAGGTAAAATGCTACGGGTGCGGCCAAAAAGGGCATTACAAGCCCGATTGCCCACTCAACAAAAAACGGGCCACGCCAAAGGAAAAAGGAAAGAAAAAGGTCCTCAAGGCGACATGGAGTGACACCTCCTCATCATCCTCCTCCTCCTCCTCCTCGAGCGACCAAGGTACAAAATGCCTAATGGCATTCCATGAGGTAACATCTTCCGACTCCTCCTCTTGTTATTCAAATTCCAATTCTTTAAATCATTTATCTTATGAAGAACTCTCTCATGCTAGAGACCAACTAGAAAAAGGTCTTCATGCTTTATCGTCAAAATTTGTTGCTTTGAAAAAGTCTTTCAAAAAACTTTCCTCCGAAAAAGACCAACTTCTCAAAGAGAAGGAGGAACTCACCCTTAAAATCCAAAATTTTCCAAATGTTGATTCCATGGAATCAACCATCAATGACCTAAGGGAGACCCTAGCCAAGTTCACCCAAGGTGAACAAAATCTGTCCAAACTCTTAGGTTCTCAACGAATATCTAGAACCACCAATGGACTTGGCTATACCAACCAAGCTTCCTCCTCCCATGCACCCACTGTTTTTGTAAGGGGGAGCTCTAGTTATAAATTTTGTAATTATTGTAAAAAACCCGGGCACCTCATTTATGAATGTAATTGTAAAAACGCCCGGTATGGTCAACCCAAAAGTATTTTCTTTTCGGACGAATTTTATAGGAGATGACCCGCTATGAGACAAGTATGGATTGAAAAATCCCTTCTTGCGAGTCTCTCCGGGCCAAAAATTGTTTCCTCTCCCCGGTGATTTATTGTTTTTATTTAGGGGGAGTTAGGTTTGTTTAAGAATTTTTGTTTTATTCAAACTTTCAATTTCAACTTTTGGTTTCAAATTTCAAATTTTCAATTGGTTTTTGATTCAAAACTTTCAATTCAAACTGTTATTCAATTTTTGTTTCAAATCTTTCAATTTCCAAAATTTCAATTGATTTTCAAATCCCATCCCTTGTTTTTCAAAATTTCCCTCAATCAAGTTTTATGCCCCATTCTATTTTGATAATCACAAAGGGGGAGAAATTCCTTGATTGATTGGGGGAGAGTCTTCTCTATCATGCTTTGATTTATTTTCAAATTATCCTTTAAGAATGTCTTTAATTTCAGTATTTTACTTTGATTGTTTCTGTGATTGTGATCATCAAAATAGGGGGAGATTGTTGTACCTCTCGTATCCCCTCGTGGTTTAATTTTCATGATCACAATCACTTTCATGTTTATCTAACATTGTTTGAAGTGTTTTTGATTGAAAGGCACAAGGTTGCCAAGAAGTTGGCCCAAGAATGGACATCAAATAGACTGAAATTCAGTCCACCGGCCAACCGGTGTGATAGCACCGGCCAGCCGGTGGAACTGGCAGAGGGATTGCCCACTGCCAGGTTCCACCGGTCGACCGGTGGCTCTGTCACCGGTCGACCTGTGGCACCCATCCCAAATAGTGTTTGCTACTGTCTTGCCACCGGCCAGCCGGTGGCTCCTCACCGGTCGACCGGTAGAGCCTGGACCAAATCTCCTCTTCTCTGCCAAGGCACCGGCCAGCCGGTGGCTCCTCCACCGGTCGACCGGTAGAGCCTGGACCAAAGGCCACCTCCACTGGCAAGGCACCGGCCAGCCGGTGGAGCTGTACCGGCCAGCCGGTAGCCCAGTCAAACTAGCCGTTGGCTTTGACCAGTCAACCCTCTTTTGGGCTCCAACGGCTCCGAAGCCTTTTCCAACGGCTCCAAAGCCCTCCAACGGATACTTGAAGGTTCCTAGCCTATAAATAAAGGCCTAGGAAGCCCCGGAACGTCACCCAAGCCACCGGACACATTGTTGATCATTTGGCGTACCTCCGGCGGACTTCCTCAAGGGAACCCAACGTGCTCCAATCCAATTCCACATCCAAGAGCACCTCCAAAGAAGCTTGGAAGCGGCCTTCAACATCTCCATCCAATCAAAGGCGCCCAAGGCTTCTCAAAATACGGTTTTTATTGTATATTTATTTTGAGCTTTAAATTTGGGTTTGTGCCTACAAACCCCAACCCTTTTCTCATCCCTCTTTCTTTGGGTTCTCACACCACCACTAAGGTGTGAAGAGGTTTCTTCAAGCCTTACCTTGTAAAAGGCTTGAGTTGTCGGTGAGCTAGCCTTCACCCGTTAAAAAGGCTAGTGGGTTCTTGCTAAACCATCAAAAGCAAGTGGGTTCTTGCTTAACCACCAAAAGCAAGCTGTAATAGGTTCTAGTGCTACCTCAAAGCCTAGTGGGTTTCTTGCTAAAACCATTGAAAAGCAAGCGGTAGGAATCTCTCAACGGTTGAGTTGGGAGCGGAGACGTAGGCCGGGTTTTTGGCCAAACTCCGTTATCAATTTGCGTGTCTTGCCTCTTTATTTCCGCTGCATTTATACTTTGATTTTTAAATTGTTAATCAATTTTTTAAAAGGAAATTCACCCCCCTCTTGCCATCTTTTCCTCGTTTGTTCCGACCCAACACCTGATACATTGATCAGAGTTTATTTTCATAATATATTTATAGTCCATCCTTCTTAATATTTTTTTTGGGGAAGAGGTAGTCATGGTGGGGGGAATTGTAACATCATGACGCCTTCTTTTATTTATGATATTTTGTTTATTTTTTCACTTCCCATTTCATGTAAATATCATGTTGTTTCTATTTATTCTTGGTTTTTTAATCTTCATTTTTCTTTTTTAGTGGTCAAGATTTTTTTTATTATTGTTTGAGGTGATGGGTGGTTCCCCAGAATATCTGCATGAGCGGGAAAGATCCAATAGCTTGAATGGAAACATGAGTTCCACTGCCTATCTAGTGAGAGCCACTAGCTAGGTAGTGGAATGCTGGAAATAGGTAGTTTCTATAGGAAATCCAATTCCTAAATGGTGGAATCCTAGTATCTAGATAATGGTTCGGTTAGTGGTGCATCCATTCTTTCTGGAACTGCCAGCCAGCTAGTTGAACATCTGATGGCTTGGGTTTTTTACTAGGCACCACCATCTAGTCGATGGAAGCCAAAATCTAACCAATAACATTAATATAGGTGATTAAACCTAGTGTAGTGTCATAATTTTATTCATCTTCATCTCTATTATAATTCTAAAAACACCTACCTCAAACCTAATTCGAACCCCACAATGTTCTAGACTCTAGAGGTTATTTTGACCCTTTCTACCTCGAATCATCATAAATAAAAGTTTTTATTGAATAATTTGATCTCCTTCAGTATGTGTATCCATGATTTTATTTTGAATTCTACTTTACTTATCTATTTCCTTCCTTGAGAGAAGATGATCCTTGTTTCCTTTTTCTATTTGGGTTTTTATTTGGGAATTATTTTTCAAGGACTCTTCTTGATTCATTATATCCCATCTTCTCCACTAAATTGTGGATCTCATGTTGGTGATTGTCGATATCAAGATTGATGTTGGTGATTTAAAAAATAAATTCTTATCAAATTAAATAATAGTTCATTTTTTACTTGAAATGTATTTCTAATAGATTTCCCAAATATGATTTGGTCATGCTGATAAAAAAATTGATATGGAATGGTGTGAATGATAAAATTTCTCTAAAAATGGATTTTGAAATGAAGTGTTGATTCCAGGAAAATGATGATATATTAAAAAAAATTATTTGAAGGATGATTTTGACTATTATTTTTACAAATATATCACATGAAATGTATTATGAATTTGAAACAAAATAAATTATTTTGAAAGGTATGAGTTTTGATGAAAAACATTTTATTTTGTTTTTTGAAATGAAATGGAATGTTAAAAACATTTACCTAGGGCTCATTGAAATGATTGATTGAAATACTTTGAGATTGATTGAAATGAATGATAGCCCCATTTATGATTTATTTATTTAAATCACATGAGTGATATGGTAGTTAAGCAGAAGGATATGAATTCTAGGCATGTATTCTCTTTAAATAGAAATGGATTTATGATGAAAACATCATATGAAATTAATAAGGGATGGGGTCATTATTTTGGGATGGATGCTTATTCCCCTTATGATTGGGATTAAGGAATCAATTCACACTAGGAGGTGAATTTCATCAATATTTATTATAACCTTATGACCTTATTTTACTAACCTCGTGGTTTATAAACATGGTTCTTTGATTGAAAATGATTTATACAGGTCAGTTTTTATGAAACGAGTTATTCAATAATTTTTTTATATAAATTTGTATTCATGTGTATTTTATAGAAATAATTTTGTACAAGTTTTATAATTTCCAATGATATGATTTAAAAATCATTAATTTTTTAACTATTAAACGTTTATGATGCCATGTTTTTTTTTTGAAATTGTTAATATTTCATTAATTTGATATTGAATACTTATTTATTTCTTGGTGGGATCTTACTAGGACAATATATCCCACACCCAACATTTCCCTTTGATAATTTTTAGACATTCTTAGGTCTGTTTTAGGAAAAGGGAAAATGAAACAATGAGGTTTTGGATACTGTTAATTAGTGAAACGTTGGGAGTTGGTGGTGACTACTGGAGTATGCGTTCCACTTATCACAAGGAGATGTTTTCATGGTTTTATGTGATGGTTTATGTGATGTATTGGGTTTATATTCCATTTTTTGGAACTTTTACTTGTCTACTTGTGTTACTTTTACATTGATGATTATTTTGGTGTTTTGAATTCCTGTGTATTACTTCCTATGTTTTTTTCTTGTTGAGTTGTTTTTATATAAAAATCATTCCATCCTGATTATTTTTTATGCCTAGGAACTACTTGTAGGCCCTTTAGGATCAGGAAAACCCTTCAAGACATGTCAAGATTAATTCAGGTACCTGTATAGCAGGTTATCCTGTTAGGTTTTTTATACCTATTGGTATTGTGGGGAAATCATTAACTAAAAATGAAATTTAAATAACCCATGTTTATCCTTTAATTATTAATGATTATATCCTAGTAACTGATGATGATACACTGATTATTGAGAAAGTGGATTCAACATATGAAGAAGAATCATAATATGAACATGCATGATATCCTAATTAAACGAAAGAGGCTCTCAAAACCCATAGGGGATCTACAACTACAGTGTAAAGGATAACCATAGGATTTATTTACAGAAATTATACTAATTATGGAGATAATCTTCAGGATATTTTGTTATAATAATTGATGATTTGTTATGAGGATTCTAAATAATTTTCTATGATAGGCCCTAAATAACTTGTGAACCATGCATAGATGGATCAAGTGCTAAATGAAATCATAGAGATAGTCATTTAATAATTCATAATTTCTATTGTAGTGTTTTTTTATATTAAAGATGACTTAGATGAATGTAAGAAACCAATATCAATTATTTTTCCATTGGTCCTTTGTAATTCATGATGACTTGAATTTTGAGCTTATTTATCTCTTTTTATATAATGTATTCATTGGAAGACACTTGAATGGGATGATAAAAACCATAAACCACTACATACTGATTTATCTATCAGTCATGAGGTACTATAATGAGTTAACCTTCTAGGATCTCAAAAGATGATTCCCTAGGCTCAAAGAAGGGCTCAACTAAGAAATATATTTCGATCACACTAAATAAAAAATCAATAATAGAAGAAGAATATTTCTCTATTATATCAAATGATAGAACTACACCAGTGAGAGAAGAAATTATCATTACATTTACTAATCAAACAACAATATCTCAAGAATTTAGTGTCTCGGTGGGTGTAGGTAAACATAGATATTGTTCTTGATTAACCTTTATAATCTTATATATATTTTTTCATTTGATTTCAATTATAGTGGTCTCATTATTGGTGGTAGAATGAAAATATGATGAAGTTTCCATTATAGTGCCTCAATTTTCTTATGGCCTAGAAAATAGAATAGCCCAATAATTAATGAATTCAAAGGTTACTTAGTTCTTTTATCTCAAAGAAATTGTTTTATTGAGTATCTCTCAGTCTATGAGGAGAATTTTGTTTCAAATCTTGAGGCTATTTCACTCAAATGAAATATGAGTCCGAGAGTATGGAGAGTTGTTTTTAGGAAAATTTATGATACTCCAATGAATAATTTGATCCATATATAATAAAATCTATAACATATGTTCATTACTCAAGAATAAATAGGATTTTTCTGCCATTAAATCCATGATGGTAAGAAAAAAAATCTATGACTTGGAGTATGCATGGATATTATAACTAAACCTCTTTAGAGATTAATCTTAAACATTCTTTATAGTGCTCTGTGTCATTGATATATAAGTATGATGTCACCAATTTATAATTATACTATAATAAAAACATTTACTTAATAAATGAATGAACTTAAGAAAAATCATTTTTTAAAATTTAAATATGATTCAAGAAAATAAAATGAAGCATAAAAAGTTTCTTGAGGAAGAAAAAATGGTAAGAAATGATTTTTTTTCTTATTAAGAGTAGTTTTTCTATAAATAGGAGGAAGAAACTACGGATATGGATAAAAATTTACAATATATTAAGGAATCTAAAAAAGTACAAGTCTACCTTTAGGAATCAATTGAGTATGATTTGTAAGAATGATTAGGTTAATTGTATCCTTACACTATTTTTATACATCATGGGAAAAATCTGAACTATGTATACTCATCAATATTTTGAATAATGACAGGAAATATTTATTATTATAAGGGAAATTTTTATTTAATTATGATAATGTAAACTATTTACACTTAAATACGAACTCTTAGAAAATTTATAATGTGTAAAAATAAATATAATTAAGATATAATTTTATATTCTATATATTTTAATGTGTATTTTTAATCTAATTTTCAATATAAAACTTGTATTTTTAATTTTAGAGGGGTTGGTGGGGGCTGATAGGTTCATTTGAGGGAAATAAACTGTATGTTCTGGGTGCAGTGGAACCACCAGATGGGGCATGAAAACCATTAATTTTATTTCATGATAAATGATTAATCCAAGATTTACAGGATGATAAATGTTGTGATAAATGTAATTTAATTAAATAATATAAAAAATGGATAAATTTCAGAACTAAAGTGTCGGATCCTCATATATTATTTATAATTAATTTAATCAAATTAAAGAATTTCCATGTGATAAATTCTTCCTTTGTTGATGGATTTGAAAACTTCTCTACATTGTAACATTTTTATGTTGTATTAATCAATAATAGATTCCCTCCATTGATGATCTACCCATGTTCCATGAGCAATTGAACGTCCTTGTAGGAATATTCAGGCACTATCATGAAAGATCTTAACACTTACATCATTCACCTTTGATCACCCAGAGAACTGCTTGAAGGAAGGTTTTTCTTTGATCTCTCTATAATTGAGGGTGGTGTAGGATGAGGATCACTATATATTCTTTAGAGATTTCTTAGAGAGGGATATCTCTAGGGTATTAAGGGTGTTGTCTACAGATCTTGTTGTGTAGAACACAAAATGAATTTGATCTCTAAAAAAATAATATAATTTTGTTTATATGCAAGTAGGGTTATAAAATAATAATTTCACATGAACCCTTATTATTTATATAATATTTTTGGAATACCATGTCTATAATAAATATATTATTATTTTTATTTATTAACTTGGTCTAAACTCGTGAATTAAATTAAATATTATTTAATCAAATAATATTCAATATATATTATTTCTCACCATACCATTAAACTCAGTTCATCATTCCTCAAAAATATGTATCGCTCCATTAATAATGAAGAAATATTTAATAAATAAATATCACTACATTATTCATCAGTCAATAAATAAATATTATATTCACTAAAGAGAAAATAAATATTTATTAACTATTTTACTCACATAATATTCCCATGAATAATTCAGGATAAAGTATATGATATTAATAAAATATGAATAATTATTAAACCCCATGTGGGAATAATATTTTTTCAACTTTTTAAATAATAAATAATAATTTATTACTTAACTGATATTTTAGATAAACTTAATGTGTGACCCTTAAGACCTCTTTCTCAATGACTTTAGGAAATGGAACCAAAAGTCCAAGGTTCGAATCTAGAAACATGCCAAGGAACCCAAAGATAAATAAGTTAATGTTGAAATGGAATAATATATCATATGGAAACTTACTATGTAATATAATCCTTTCATCATGACTTCTCTGATAAAGAAGCTTGCATGATGGTGTCGTCAACCTATGTGTTGAATGCCTCTTTCATTGACTTCCTGAAAATCGAACTAGCCTATATAACACCATGTCCATGGATTTATTTAGGCTATATCATTTCCAAAAAAAGGAAAAATATATCACCTTATATTAAATAACATATGGTGATAATACTTTCTCACATTATTCATTAATGAATTATTACATGTGAAGCACCCAGCAAATCTTGCCTTGCCAGGAGTATATGTCATCATGGTTTTCATTAATACATCAAATTACACAACATATAACACACATTTATAATACTATTAGATTATAAGGATCAATAAAAATGTTTATAGATAGGAACATACAATAACACATATAAATTTGGATTTCCTATAGTTGGGTCTCATTCTCATAATTTCCTACAAATGGAAATTACCAATAGAGTACACCATGATAAGGTTCTATAAAATCCAATAATTCTCCACCCCTGATATCCTATATAATTTTTGTCTCTAAAATGATTTTACTTGACTATATTACATATATTTTAAGAATACTATCATGGAACTTCTAATTTCTCATCATTGTAGGGAACTATAGGGACCATTCAGTGTGACGACTACTCTTAGAACATCATAACATACTATGTTTCATAGAATAAAAATTATGATATGACAAGAAGTTTATTAATATTAAAAATAATTAATATAGGTAGATTGGTATGTGGGTGGTGAATATTGAGTCTGACTCTAAGGTGATGGTTAGGGTGATTCAGGTGCTCCTGCCTCTTCCATGGGCTCTAATATATCTTATTCATCGTTGCATTGTGGAGACTAATCAGGGACTACTTGTTAGGAACATATAGAGGGAGGAAAACTTTTCGGTGGATGCCCTTTCTTATTTTAGGTATAATGGAGGAAGATCTGGTTGTTTATGATAGCCTGGTTTCTCTCCCTATTTAGGCCAAGGCTATTATTCTTAGAGATTATTAGGGTATCCATTATTTCCTTCCACCTTTAAGACTCCCTTTATACCTCAGATTCTTCTTTTAATAAATATATCAATTTTAGAATAGACACCCATTTTATTTTATTGATATAGGCCTTTAGTAAAGGGGTCCACCGTGTTTTCTTATGCAGGTACTCTAATTACTCTAACTTCACCCCTCTAAGAAAAATCAGTCAATATGTGATACTTCCAAAGTACATGCTTTGTCCATTGGTGTACCTTGTATCTTTTTGAAATAGAATGTTCTATAGTATTATCTTAATACAATGCGATAGGGTCTTTACTTCTAGATATGAAATAAAAATTTTGTAAAACATTTTGTATCAAAATGGATTCCTTGGATACATCATAAGCCTCTATATACTATGACCCTACTGTAGAAATAGTGAAAACTATATTCTTTTAACTCTTACGGATCACACCTCCTATGTAGAGAATGAAAACATATCCAGAATATGACTTCAAATAATTCTTATCTATTTGAAAATTAGAATCATTATAACCCCTAGTGGCTAAATTCTCATCTCCTCCATACACTAAGAATATTTTCTTTATTCTTATTAGATATCTAAGGATAGACTTAACAGAATCCCAATGTTATTCTCATGGATCATCATGATATATTCCTATCATCCTCAATGAATGGAAATCATCAAGTATAATACATGACATGGAATACATGAATGATCCTATCGTTAAATCTTATGGGATCTTACTCATTCTATCTTTATCCTATTGTTCCTGATGAGATATTTTCTTAGAAATATGTATACCTTAGGGAATTAGAACCAATCCCCTCTTGGATTATTTCATTCTAAATATCATTTGTATCTAGTAAATATATGTACTTTGACTTAGTCAAATAATCCTCTTAGATCTATCATGAATGATCTTGATCCCTAGAATACAAGATTCATCGCCAAATTCCATCATGATGAAACACTTATTTAACTAGTCCTTAATAGATAGTAATCCCAGTATGTTATCTCTAACAAGTGAAATTTCATAAAAAATAATATTAGGATAATGAACAAACTCACACTAAACATCCTATAAACACATGGATCACATTTGTTCTTAATGTAACCAAAATGTTGTATAGATTCATCGAATAAAATATTCCATGACCAGGATACATTCTTCAATCCATAAATGGATATTTGAAACATAAAAATCATTTTATCATCACATGGAGTCACAAACCCTTTTTGTTCTGTCTTATAAACATCTTTCTAAATTGTTTCATTAAAGAAAGTAGTTTGTTCAATAGTTTACCAAATTTCAAATTCATGGTAGTCTATTATATGAAGTAGAATTATAATAGATTAAAACATAAAATTGGTGAAAAGGTTTCATCATAGTCAATTATATGAGATTATTTAATCCCTTTATCCACTAGCCTTACTTTAGTGGTATTTAATTTACCTTCCATGTATATTTTTCTCTTCAATGCCCATTTTCACCCTATGGAATTTACATCAACTGAAACATTGACCAAAACCCAAACTTGGTTTTGATACATTGAATCAATTTCAGAATTCATGGATTATTTACATCTTAAAGCTTTTAATATTTCTACTATCTCATTTTATGGGATAGGTTCATTATTTTCAACTAATTATGAGTCACCATCTTTTGTGACTATAAAAACATCTCTATCTAGTTCCATTACCTCTCTGGTTCTTCTATACTTTACTTGTACATCATTAAATACTTCTTCCATGGGGTCTTGGGGAATATTTTACAATACTAACTCATTTTTGTCTTCAGTATGAACTTTATCCAAGTCAATATTTCTCCTATTATACTTTTTGTGGATGTTCTCCCTCTCAAGAAAGATGGATTGTCTAGAGAAAGTCACTTTATTGTATGAGGGTTTGTATAGGTTGTATCATTTTTTCCTTAGGATTCCCTATAAAGATACACTTTTTGCACAAGGTTTCTAGTTTATTTATTATTAATTCCTTAAAAAATTCCTCAAAACACAAAACATGTGTATGAAATAAATTGGGTTCCTTTATAACTCCTAACACAATGGGAATTCTGTTTTCTAATTTAGTTGGTACTTGATTTAATGTATTTGATGTAGTTTTTAATTCATATCCCTAAAAGTATAATAGAAGATGTTCAGGAATCAACATCAACCTTACCATGCCTAATAAGGTATGGTTCCTCCTTTCACTAAGAACATTACACTATAGTGTGTAAGGTGAAGTGTGTTGAGAAAAAATCCTAAACTACCACAAAAATTTAATGAAATCTAGGTTAATATATTCATCACCAACATCAGAACCAAGATTCATTATCTTCTTTCCATGTTGATTCTCTACTTAATTATTCATTTTTTTTAATTTCTCAAAGGAATCAGACATATACCTTAGTAAGTAGACATATCCAAATCTACTCAAGTCATTAGTAAAAGTTATGTTATAAGAATAACCAGCTCCGAATTCTACTATAAATTGTCACCACACATTAGTGTGTTCCAATCCTAAAATATCTTGGGCCCTTTAACCCTGTCCACAGAATGGTGGTTTCATTATTTTCCCTTATAAGAAATCATGCCATCTTTCAAGTTGTTTTAGCTCAAAGGAGTCTAAATATCCATCTTAACATATATTTTTCAAACGCTTCTCATTTACATGACCAATATGGTGATTCCATAGCCGGGTGTTATTGGATTCATGTGAACATGATTTTTTATGTATTTAAAACATTTGGATTTCATAAATTAATACATAAAACAGTTATTTAAATGTTCTATACAATAATATATGTTGTCTTTATAAAAAAATTGTTATTTACAAACCTCAAAATAAAACCATCTATATCTAGGTATGATATATAAATTATGTTCTTGGTAACAGATGGTATATAATAAAATTAATATATTAAAACTAGTATTATTATTATTGGTAATGAAAGGTGGTAGTCACTAGTGGATATAATAGCCATCCCTGTGCCATTGGAAACTCGTAAATCCACTTATCCTCTAGAAATCATTCAGAATAAACTTGGATCATTCTTTTGGAAACATATGTGAGCACCACAAGCTGTATCTAATACTCAATGTGTAAATATTAAAATATTACAATTGATAATGAATGCACCTTTATATTACCCATTTTTATGGGTATAGTTTCTATTCTAGTGACCTTTCTTTCCCCATGAAAAAAACACTACCCCCTTTTCCTTTCCCAACTACTAGATATTCCTCTTATTAGCAAAATAGTCCTCTGGGGATTTATACTTTTTAAGATTCTTGGGTACATTTTCCTTTTTCACCATTTTCTTATTCACCATAAGTACTATGGTTTTGTTACACCCCAAGTCCCTATACACCTAAATAATTATAGTAATAAGTTATAAAAGACTATAGTCATTATTTATCATATTATAATTAACAATAAAACTGGAGAAGGACTTGGGTAATGAGAAAAGTATGAGATCTATGTGCAACTCATATGGGAATTTAATCCCTGGGATGTCTAAGAATTTAATATAGCCAATAATCTTAACTACTTGAGTCTATATGGTTCTTACTCGCCAAGATTACTTGTAAATAGATCACTAGAGATCTCATATCTTTCTTATGTCTCCTTATCTTGATAGAGATCTTGAAGGTGAAACATGCTATCAACATTCATGTATTCATGTTTCTTCATAAGCTCATTGGTCATGGATGATATCATGAATCGATGAATATATATAGAATTTTTCAAATGTTTCTCTTAGAGAGACAACTCTTCCTCACTGTACTCATTACCAGGAGCATCGGGAATAGGTTCTTCTAGCACATACAACTTCCTTTCATGGAATATAATAACGTGTATGTACCTTTTCCATTCATGGGAATTTTTTACATTAAGAAGGTTATCCTTCTCAAGTGTGGATCATAGTGATATGTTTGAATTCATTTTTATTGTTTTTTCTGACAAATAAGATGTGTACAGTTTTAGTACATTATCTAATAATTTTTAGAAAAATAAATAAATATTATATTTTTTAATCTCCCACTATTTTATCAAAACCCAATATCCCTTACCATTTGCTTCATAAAATTCTTTTTCTTGGACAATCTAGTGTAAATGAAACATATTCCTCTTCTCATCACCCTACCATTTTCCATTCAACCAATTTTGAATGGTTTTAGGTAAGAATTGCAAATTTTAACTACATTAATTCATAGTTCCTTGATCTATTGAGTAGACTTCCCAATCATTAAATCCTTAAATTTAATTTTCCTCAACCCTTTCTCTTTGTTACACCAATTCCTACATTGGTAGTCAACTCTTTATGTTAAAAAAATTAAGTAAACATCAAGTAAAAATTCCTTTATAATTGAAATTATCCCAACTTCGGTTGGTCTAGCACTTTAAACTGTGGTTTGATTTTAACTGAAGTATTGGAAGGATTTACTGACATAATATATATAATTGAGTGATTTTATATTTTTGCCATAAATTTCAAATTATTATCTTTATTACATGATTTTTAATATTAATTTGATTAATATAAGTGACTAGAATTGTCTTAAAAAATATTTACACATAAGTAAGTCTAGTTTAGTTCTATAAAAATGCTTATTAATTCATTAATTCATTTGATAATTAAAAAAATAAATAATGAAATATCCATGAAACTTGGGAGAAAAAAAATAAATTGGTATGATCAGGATGTTTTTATAGTGTTCAGTTTTTCTAGTAGATAATAAAGTAACATCGACCTCACAGAAAACCATGATCCATTTATGGTTCGAGTTGAATATTTCCACCTATCCCCTTTTGTATCTATCTTGGATTGATTTTTCCTCAGATCCAAAATTAACCCACCCCTAATATCTTGGGAGATCCATATATTAAATATGATTTTACTCACACACAGCTTTGGCAACCAAAGTTTTGGTTAAGGGATTTACATAAAAGAAACCATGATCATGTAAAGCCTTACACAATGACAAGAGAGATAAAACATAATCCAATAATTTAATTTAATAAAAAAATTAAATAAAACAAGTCACATATAAAGTTCTGTTCTAGGCTTATGATCATCCACATGTATACAACTAATTACACATTTAATAAAACTATCATTCAATTTTAATCATTCTTATTTAAGACAAATCGTGCTCAAATAAATTAATTTTCATTTTAATTAATAATTTTTGTTATCTTAATTCTCATCTAAATTTCCTTGAAATTCTAATCCATCATAATTTTAAACAAATTAAATAAATTTATTTAAAATTCTCGGTGTACAAAATCTACCTCAAAGAAAAATAGTGAATATATATTCGAACTACCAAATGTGTATTATACTTATACATTATTTTCTCTTGTCACATGTGGTATATATGACTTATCATGTAATTTCACAAAATTTACTATCAACTTAATGAACACATAGAAAAATTGGTATTTATGTAGTGTTATATGCTTCAATATGTGTAAAGTAATAACTAGAATATGTCATACATGATATCTTGATATGAGAATTATATAAAATTTAATACGAAATTTATATATATATATATATATATATATATATAACTCGTTACATGACATGTTCCATCAACTTAATTACCACATGGAACACATATAGATAACTTTTTCATGGCATAATAAGTTTATTTTAAATACTGTGTGATTTGATAAATGTACACATTATGTACATTAAAGTTACACATTGTGTATTATTCTTTCCATCTATCAGCAGAACAAACCTTATGATTCAATGTGTAACCATTCCATAGAAAATATTGGAGTACATGGTGTGTACATGGGATACATGTCATGTAGCCTCTGATTTACATGGTCACCAGTTATGTAGGTATGGTAAGATGATACATGGACCGTCTATGACTAAGAGACTATACAACATGTATGGAAGTTGAATGACATGTATTATGGATTACAATGTTCCAGGATGTCCCAGTCAACACTCTGGGTATAATTAGATTCAATATGTGTAATAAATTCACCCACATTGATTTATTTCCAAATTAATTATTAATATATTAAACACTAGTACATTAAATGTACATTTTTGTTATAGGACATGTACTCTTATGTTATCTGGTCAGACTCCTTGGGCCATCCTGTTGATATCATTTAATTTATTTTGTTTTTAAAATTGAAGGATTTGAATATATTTTTGAGAAATGTAGAGGAATAAAGTAGATCTTCCAATCCAAATTAAATAATGATTAAAATGTAATTTAAAAATAATGAAAAATATGTAAATTAATCAATGGTATTTAAATAATTACAAATAATCGTGAAACCCCTCTGATGCCACTTATATGTTCTTTGAGTAGTGGAAGCGTCAGATGGTGCATGATCAACATTAATTTTTTCATGATCGATTATTAGTGTGAGATTTATATGATGATAAACACCATGATAAATGGAATTGAATAAAATAATATTTATAAGGGATAAATTCTAGAACCAAAACACATAATTGTAAAATATTATTTATAATTAATTTATGTAATTAAATAATTACCTTGTGATAAATTTTTTCTTTGTTGATGGATCTGACAACGTATCTACATCATACCACCAATGCATTGTAAGAATCAAGAATATATTCCCTCTAGTGGTGGTACAAATGTGTTCTATGAACCCTCACATGTCACTATAGGAATCTTAAAGTGCATGCACAAAAGTTCCTAATGCTTTTATTTTTCACCTATGATCACCCTAAAAACTACTTGAAGAAAGGGTTCTCTTTGATCTTTCTAGACTTGACAGTGGTTTTGGAAGAGGATTCGACTCTATTATGGGAGCATTCTTGGGGAGGGAGCTATATAGGGCTTTCAGAGGATTCTCTCTAGATATCATTGTGCACAACAAAAAATGAATTGGATCTCTAAAAAAATAATATAACTGGGTTAACATATCCCAGGGGTTAGAAAATAAAAACTGCACATACGCACTTATTATTTTTGTAATCTCTACAGAACCAAATGTCTATAATAATAATATTGTTATTATTATTTCTTGACATGTGATAAACTCATGAATTAAATTAAATATTATTTATTCAAATAATATTCAATATATATTATTTCTCACTGGACTATTAAACTCGATCCTCTGTTCCTATATAATTTTTATGGGTCCTTGAATAATAAAAATTTATTTAAAAAATAAATTTCACTAAATTATTATCCAATAAATATTATATTCACTAAATAACACATAAATATTTATTAAATATTCTTCTCACATAATGTTCTACTGAATAACTTGTGACAGAATATATGCGATCAATACACATGAATAATAATAAAACCACATATGGGAACAACATTTATTCAACTTGTTAAATAATAAAAAAGAATATGTTATTTAAATAATATTCTAGATACACTTAGTGTGTGACCCTATAGGCCTATTTCTATGTGGCATCACACAAAAAATCCTAAATTCCAAGGTTAGCATATAAAAACATGACATTGAACAAATATTGAAATAATTTAATGCTTCAATGACATAATACCTCATATGCTAACTTACTATGTTATATAATTATTTTATCTTGATATATATAATTAATAAGGTTTCATGTTGGTGTCATCAACATATGTGATCGATGCCTATTTCGTTGAATTTTTGGAAATAAAACATACCTTCAGAACAATGTGCTCATGGATTTATTTAGGTTATACATTTACATCAAAGGAAATGAGATATCAACTTTCATTAATGAATAGAATGGGAAACCCTTTTCCTATATTATTCAATAATGAAATATTACTCATGAAACCCCTAATGTATCATACCATTCCACGAGAAAATGTCATCATATTTTTCATCAATAGATAAAATTCCATAACATATAATATACATTAATACCAATATTAATGTGTATAGATAAATACACACATACACAAATAGAAACACCCAATTACACATAGAAATGTGTATTTCCTACTGGAGGTTCTCATTCCCATAATTTATTACATTGAAAATTACTAAGGGAGTACACCATGAGAAGGTGCCTCAAAGTCCTATGAGTCTCCACCCTTTAAATCATATTTCATTTTTTCCATCAAATGATTTCATCCGGCTATAGAACATATATTTTATGTATACTATCATAAAACTTCTGGGTGCTCATTATAGCGGGAAACTGATATGACCTTTCAGTACAACATCTACTCTTAAGACACTATCACATACTATGTTATACATAAAAACAATCTTGATGTTATAAAAAATTAGTAATATTCTATAAAATGGATACTATTTATCATAGAGTAAACTTAAGTTGTTTCTATGTCACCAAATCTAACACAAAACAAGCGTTAGGATATTAATGTTTTTAAAAGATTCCATTATGTAATTGGTTTCTTAGTACCTGGTACCCGGTGGGCCAAGATGAGGGGGAAGATGCACAAGGTGGTCCATCAGGTGGTCGATGACCCTAGAGTGGGTAACATGTGGGGTACTATGAACCCAATAGATCTAAACTAGAATCCTAGTAGGCTCTGTCTTGTTTTATATTAATCTTAATTAATTAAATTTAGTTATTATATATATTTAAAAATATAGGAGCCTCCCTTTCATTTATATTTAGTAGTTTCTTGGCTCCCCCACTTTCCCTTCTCTCCATTTCCATTTACAATCATCCAATCCACCTCAATTGGGGTTTAATATTCATGTTATTCATAGCAAGGGGTTACCTTTGGTAAGGATACACTTTCTCTTCCCATTATTAATTTTTTTTCATAGTATATCCTTCTTTCATTTTTTGCACCTAATTTCTAATATTGTGATATATTTCTCAATTTAAATATTTTGACACTAAGTAAATGGCGTTTTTTAGTGAGAAGGTTGCTTCTAGTTCTACATAGGTGGCACCTCACTTTCACACTATTTTTTAGATTTCAAACATGAATTATATGAAAAACAAGAAGCACATATGGTGTGTATAGGACTTGAAATATTTTTTTAATTTACTTATTAAACTCTATTAGTAGGTTGGTTAGTGGTCTTGCTTGATCTATATAATGTTATTATAGTTTCCCAAGACTTAGAACATAAAATTTCATACTATAGAATAGTGATATGTGACCCATTATTGGAATCTGTGATTATTTTGTGACTTTAGGAGCCTCATTTGTTGTCCAAGGACATTCCTTATTTGGTAATAATATTATAATTTGATCATATTATGAAAAATGACCTTGGTTTAAGATTTTTAATGGAATGGTGGAATTAGAGAATAACCCATTATGTGTTAAGTGATTAAAAATTCCATGTGAATGCTTATAAGTAATAAAATTCTTACTATAATGGTTTCATTGTGGTATATCATCTACTATGGGTGTTTTGATGGTATTTCAATCAACTTGTGAGTTGTATTAGTGGTATATCATTAACCCAATATGAACTTTAGATCCATTATTTACTATTAAATTAATGTAATTGTGCTTCTATATCCATCCAGAGCTGATTAATAGGGTTGTATCATCATACATTGGTATAGTAGTGGTATATTATTTTTTGGTAGAATGCTAGTGGTCCATTATCCTACTGCTAGAGCTATTATGGTGGTATATCATCCACCCAAGGATGGATACCAATGGTGAACCATCAACTGGGTGAGTTGTCTTATTGTTGTATAATTTATTTGGAGACCATTTCTAGTGGTATATCATCCACATAATGTTGATGATACCTCATTCACCAAGAGATTAATAATTCAACATTTATATATAGTGGTGATAGATCATTCACCTGGTTGATATATGATGGTGATTAATTTTTCTTGTTTATTATTATTCAATGATTAGAATATAACTCATCCTCAAGGTGTTCTTAGACCATGGGTATATCCTCCAATTCCAATGTAGGAAAATGAAATCATTGTCATAGGTGGTATTGATTTTGAGAATTCCACTATGTTTCATGATTTAAATTTAATTATTTATTTCTTATTTAGTATTCTATATTGAATATACAGACGTACTTATAGGACTATCTTAGGACACCATTGGTTGTGGCATACTGAGTTATACTCACACCCTTATTGTGTGCTCTGGTAACCGAGTATACATTACATTCCCTAATCCAAGTAATGTAAAGGGACCAAAAGCTATAGATTGTTGAGTATATGGATATTGATTATATTTTATATATTATACTGGGCCAAGACTCAAGACTAGTATTATGGATACATCTATATTTTTTAAATTTTTGACCCTATTATTTATGATCTTCCCTTAAGAGTTATTTTTTATTATTGTATTCTACGTAAGACATGTATAGTGGATTATTTTATCACAACATGTTATTGATATTTTCATTTAGCTGGAATTTAGTTGTGATGTCTATCTTATGCTTTAATTATGTTATGGTGACTATTACTTGATATTACATCCACTTGAAGTGCCCTTGGAATTGTTGGAGAAGTTGACTTTATTGTAAACCATTTATGAGCTAATTATTGAGAACATTGAAAATTATTTTTAAAGTTTCTGAAAATTTCTTGAAGTGTTATTGGGTGATTCTAAGTTATTTTAGTAAAGTTTAAAATTTCTGAGTTATAAGTCTCAAATCATAAGTATTTGGTAATAGTATACCTTCATGGATATCATAAAACTTCATTATATGACTTTGTGTGACAAGGCTTCTGAGGGTAAGTCATTTCCCACTATGTATAATTTTTTATTAATTGAGAATAAGGATTTTATGTTATAAGGGTAATCCTTTGAATCACTAACCATAAGATTTTGAAGTTCATAGAAAATGCTTTTGATGCTCAGCATAGGCATTTGAGAATAAAGTATAACAGAAAATATGATAAATCATTACTTTTGACAAGGATGAAAAGTTTTTCTATAATATTCATTCTAAAGATTTTGAGAATTGAATAAGATTATTCTCACAAAATTTTCAACAATTTTCAATATTATGGTGAGATCAAAATGCACTATGATCTAAGAAGAGATTGGTCACTCTAAAGAGTATGGTGTAGTTACTGTGAGCTATTTTATTAATTTAATTTAAATTCCTATGTATGGATAACTATATATCTCTTATATAAAGGTATATTCAAAATCATGATGTCTATTTCAATTAATGTTTAATCTTAATGGTGATCCAGAGCTATGTCATAGTGAGTCCATGATTCCACCACTCATGTAAGCATAGCACGGAATATTTTCAATATATGTAAGTGTCATTCGAAGAAATTTATATGTAATATATAGTCTGTTTAAGTGACATGACCGACTTAGATGAATTTTGAAGTTACTCCATGCCATATAAATAGAGACCACATAATAAAAAAATGAAACAGGAAATGGTTTAAGGTTATGTCACAGTGGAAACAGTGGTAAGTCTTCATAGCATGTTCAAGAACCCAAAATTTATCGTTGAAGAATAAAACCCATTTTTTGGTTACTACATCATAGTAAGGGATTCTTCAGAAAACATAATTAAATATGGTAAATGTTTATTCATTCCCCTTTATATGCAATATAGTGGTGTTTTATAATTCATAGATATGTGTTTTGAAGGAATTAAATCCTTTTAATCAGAAGAGATCATTAAGATAAAATACATCCAATACCATTTTAGAAAATAAGATTGAGTATTTAGGTGATTTAAATAATGATATATTCTATGTTTAAATGAGATTAAGAACCAAAAATTTAAGATAATTCTTGGTCATAATGCCATGATATAAGGATTTTAATTATGTTGAGAAATATAGGAATATTATACATATGGTTTTTGATTAGTCTTTATAGATATATGGAAAGTTTTGAAGTATAAGAACTTTTTAGAGAAATTTAATACACTAAAACATATTAAATAGTCTATATATTTTGAAAATATTGAAATAATATATATTGGTTACTAAATATTTATGGCCTTGTTTCTTAAAAAGAATAAGATATTCACATACATGTATTATCTAAAGAATGAGTCTTTTTTAAATAAAAGTGCAAGGAATATTGATCTAATATTGTTTTGATATTATCTATTTCTTAGTAGAAGACTTTCTTCAAGATTATCCATCCTTTTTTGCCAATGCATCCAGTGAAAAATTGAATATCTTACTCAAATATAAAATCAAAGAAGAAATTTGGATCTACTATTGGTTCTAGTATTAATAATTCCATACAAATTGTAGTGGGATCTGTATAATACCTACCAACAATGAAAAGTGGATAAAACTTGATCAGAAATAGTGTTATAATATAAAGCATTTGTAATCAATAAAAAATAATAATGATAATAAAATATAAGGCTTAACCAAAGGTAGATCTTAAAAAGGATTAGGCTTTCACATTGGGGATGAACCTTGCAAGAAACTTGTACATGATTATTCGATTTTTTAATTGTGTATACAAGTGAGAAAGTGACTCAATAGAGTGAATCAAGATAATAACCTATCACATGGGTTAAACTATTTACAGGTATTTTTTTAAAAAAACATCCACCAATGATTCACGCCCCCCCCCCAATTATAATCTTATTTGTCCTGGGATCTTCAAGTTGTATCAAAGAAAACTTGGTCCCCATAATATTCTTCTCAAAAAAATATTTAACTGAGAATTTTAATTCTATGAATAGATGAGGTGTTCCCTTCTTCTATGGAAATAATTTTCATTAGGGGAAAAATAAAATACTAAGATGTCTATCATCATAAGGATTTGAAGTGATGATGTAACTATGGTCTATCCTCTAGTTTCCAGATGTTGTGATATAAATTTTTTAAATAATGGGGATGTTGAGATATATGTAAAATCCTGAAATGGTATATTATCATCAATGTTTGAAAAATTATACCAAAATGTGATACATCATATGACAAAAAAGGGAAATGTGGGACAAACTGAAGAACACGTTTGAAGAAAACATAGATATCAAAGTAGAAGAATTTAAAATCTAGAGGGGAAACATATATTATATAATAATGGGTAAAGATGGTAATTTTGATGATTATTTCACAAGTATAAATGAGATATATTGTCATATCAAAGGATTTGCTGATAATCTATATGATTCAATTGCAGTTACAAATTTAATTAGGAATATTACAAAATATTTTTGACATAAATATATCATTTTTGGAAGAAATTCAAGATGTATCTTTTGATAAGATACACGATACTCTCATGAATTACAAGATGATAAAATAACAAGTTTTTAAGGAAAAAGAAAAAAAATTAATGGATTTCAATTTTTTAACTAGGCTGATGACTATGGAGGAAGAATGGATTCTGTCCCCAAGTGATTTAGATAGATATTATGAGAGCAATGAAAATCAATGAAAAATCATCGATCTCGTATCAAAGAAACTAATAAAGGTTTAAAGATAAATATAAATGAAAAAATTTACCAAAATATTTTAGATGTGGAGGAATTGGATATTTTAATATAGGTTATCCTAAGAAAAAAAGAAATATATGGAGTCATATAATTAATAACATTTAAAAAATAGAAAATGGAACTCAAATGGAAAATTCAACAAAAATGAATTAGGATAATTGATGAAAGAAAAAAAGAAAACATTTTGATGAAAAAATGAAAAGCATGCTGAGTAAAGATAAAGAATAAAACTCTTCCTTAACCTATGAATTTGAGGAAGATTATTCTATAAAAGACACTATAATTATGGTATATTTTGAAATCAAATAATTCACCTCCAATAGTGGAGAATAAGTAGAAAAATCATATATGATTCACATTTTGATGAAAAAAGATAAATTATTCCCTGAATGTAATATTGTAGTAAACAAGGAAGTTAAAATATTCAATAAGGAAGTTGGTAGGATCAAGAATTATGAAGGAGAGTTTCAAATTAAGATGAATGAGTATATTGAGGAGATAAAACTTATTAAAGTTAATTTTATTTAGAAATATATATTTTTAAAGGATCGGAGAAGAAGAAGGATGCCCAAGAAGTAAAACATAATTATGTTGAATAAAGGTTTATTAAATATGAAAATACCATTGGAAAATGAATTTTTACATTGAGAATTATATTGAATATGGGTTTGAGTCGTCAAAAAATATTGTGTTCTACATTAGATCAGGTAAATTCCAAACCTATTAAATTTGATATTTTTACATTTTTATAGTCTAACTTTATAGGTTCTATAAGATATTCTGGGTAAACCTAGGTTAAGAGAAACCATTATAGGGATTATACTATAATTAAGGAGGATGATATTGATTTTATGAAGTAATTCTATTCAAAACCAATTCAAAATTCATCGTATTTTATACTAAAATAATATGTAGATTTTCCAAGATAAACTCATTAGTTTTATAGAAAATATTACTTCAATGGTTTTTGATTTTGTGGTAGATCCTATGATCATAAATCCTATGTTTTTTTTATAAAAAAAAATTCTCTCCATTTGAGTAAAATAAGGATATATTTTAGGAGGATCTACTCTAAAAGTAGGAAAAATAAATCTTTTATGGAGAAATCAGAATATGGAATACCAACGGGTGAATCTATTCAAAGAATATATGAGTACATTGATGAAATATATGTAAGCTGTGACAAAAAAGGTCACTACGTATAAGAGTATATGACTACTCTTTAAGGGAAAAAATGGATTCCAATAGTAAATAAGTAATAAAAAAGTAAGATAGAAAAATATTTTACTATTGAGATATTTGTAAAGAATAGTAAGAGGACTGGGCCTTGGATCCTAGATAGTGTTCAATCATAACAAATGAAAGTAGATACCAAAATGTATAAATTCTTAAAAAAAACATTATGGTGGTGAAATAAATTTTATAAAAAAAAGTTCACTAAAATACAAGGGAGTTGATTCAATTGAGATTGAACCTAACAAACTAAATTCACAAGAGGTTTTATTTTTTATGGGCTCAAGATAAACCTATTAGGTATGAGTTAATTATTAGATGAGGGTAATGAGGTGATATTAATTAAGAAAAATTGTATAATTATAATATTTTTAGATGGGATAATTATCATAATAGGAGAAAGTATTAGTGTAAATTTTTATTAAATTAGAGATCCCATAATTTACTACTATATCATATCAAGGGAATAAAATTCTATTTATTCCAAAAGACTTGGCCATATTCGTCAAAATATGAGTAAAATTTATAAATAAAATGTTGTGGCATATTTTTCTAAGCTGATTCAAAATATAAATAAATTCTTTACAACAAGTCAAAATTGAAAAATAGTTATAGACAGATATGAAAGTGTTGAGAAACAATCAATAAGACCTTTGGAATTAGTTCACTAAAATTTTTGTGAACCTGTGAGACATAAATATAAAAAATGTGACATTAACTTTATTAAATTCTATAAATATGAAAATGGTATTATTTATGAATATTAATTCATAGCCAATGGATATGTACTATATTTAGGGAACGAATGTTTAAAGATAACAGTACATTCAAATCAAGATGATGAGAATTGATAATGGGAAGGAGTACACTAGATGATCATTTAATCCTCAACTAGGTGAGTTTTAGATTAAACATTAATATGAAACCCCTTACAAACTCCAATATAATTGGGTTTCAGATAAAATGAATACAACTATTATAGATATGGAACTACTATGATTGCTATGTTTATGTGGTCAAAAAACATTTAGAGAGAATTTGTGTGAACAATTATGCTCATTCATAATCAATTATTTCTATGAAAAAACTAAAATCAAACCTCATATGAAATATGGAATAACAAGAATCAAATAGTGAGTTACTTTAGAGTCTTGGGAATCCCTTTCATCATAAAATTGAAAGACTCAAGTCTAATAAAATTTAATGAGTGATTTGAGGAAGGTATCATTCTTTGCTACCTATCTAATATGAAATCTTACAGATGATAGAAAAAAAAATCAAAAGAAGGATGATTGTTATTAATTAAATATTATTGAAAATAAACACATGAAAAGTGTTCTAGATGTATCAGGTCTTGAATAAAGTGTAGGATTCAACAGGAATATTTATGGAGAAAAGAGTGTAAAATATATTGATAGTAAACCAAGATTAGCATATAATGTATCAGATCAAACCATTTATAAGGAAAAGGATAATATAGATAAAATTATAAGTTATATATTCTAAATAAACATGGGTTGATATAGAATACCATTATAGAATACTCTTCACCGATTCTTTTTTAAAAGGTCAGGGCCAAAGCCTCATTTTATTATTAAAGCAAAGCAAAGAACTCTTTTAATTAGGTTGAGGGATACCCATTAAATATCCCCAAGTCCTAGTAGGCATGTATCCCATTACATGGCCTATAGGCCTGAATTTTTAGCCCAAGGCCCATTCTGTGAATAGTACTTCTATAGTACCTTCCTACTATAGTACCTGCACCCTACCCGCCACTACTACAGTACCCGCACAATATCATTAAGAGTAACTTGGTTTTTAGATTCAAGATAAATAATCAAGGAATATTTTTTAAGAACAAGTAAAACCTTTTATAAAAGGGATACTCTCAATTAGATGGAGATTATTTTGAATAAACCATTATATTGGTTTCAAAGTTGGAAGAAATTAGGATATTCCTTATTGTGGAAACATAAAGGCATTATATATTTTTTTTCAAATGGTTATTAAATCTGTGTTCTTAAATGGTGATATTGAATAAGAGGTTTATATTAATTATTCTAATGTTTTTGTTCTTGATAATGATGAGGAAAAAGTGTGAAAATTGAAGAAGAATCTATATGGATTAAAACCGGCTCCAAGGTATTGGTATTGAAGGATGAAAAATTGTATAAAGGAGTTAAAATTCATTAAATAAAAAGTGTCAAAACCCCATATATCAAAGAAATTAATATAGGTACACTCTTTTTTGTTTTATATCATGATTATATGATTTTTCTAGTTGACCATGAGAAATAATTTCAAGAGTATGACAATAATATGATATGAAAATTGGACTTGTATATTCTTGTTGAGCTAAGATATTTCTTTGGATTACATTTCACAGGGAAGGAAGATTTTATTTTCATATCCTAAGTAAAGTATTCTAGAGATTTGTTGAAGAATTTTGAAATGGTCTATTCAAAGACAATGTTTAGACCCATTCAAGTGAGGTTTAAATTTTCTAAATATGATAATGGTAAGATTGTAAATTATATAGAATTCAGGAGACTATTCGGAAGCATGGTTTATCTCATATATTATATACTATATATTATATATGATGTCATACTTTGTATAAGATATCAACGTGAACCAAAGGAGTCAAATCTTATAGCTACTAAAAGGTTACTTATATATCTTTAGAGTAACAAGAATTTATGACTATTTTATAAAAGTTAAAAAAGTTTAAATCTATCTATTTTTATAGATTCATAATTAATTGGAAATTATGATTATTAAATATCCCCTTAATATATAATTTATTTTAGTATATAGTTGTAAGAGTTGAAAATAAAAAAACTTGAACTCATTCACAATGAGTACTACAGAGGTTGAATATTTTTATGAAATAAGTTATTATACTCAAATTGTTAAAATTAATGATAAATTATAATATTTTAGAGTGAAAGGTTAGAACCCTCTCATAATTTAATGTGACAATTAAAGTGTTATAGATCATTCAAAAAATCTTGTACAACACTCAATTCCAAGCATATTGATGTCATATTTCACTTTATCAAGGAGAATGTGGGAATTAGATAAATAAAGTTATGATTTATTATAAACTAAATTAATAAGTATATATCTTCTCCTTGGTATCCCTAGTCACAAATTTGAGACCGTGAGGCTGAAATTGGTGTTCAGTAAATCCCAAAAAATTAAGAAGAATTAGGAGAAACCCCCCACTAAGACTTGAATTATGCTATCAAAGAAAGAGAAGTAAGTATACAAATATTTTCTTAGAATCTATTTCTTCACATTTTTATCCATTCCATTTAGTGGTTTTGTTTTTACAAATAGTGGTGTTTTATTGTTATAGTTGATTACCCTCATTAAGAAGAATAATCTTATCACTTGGTCGAGATTTTAATTTTTACTGAGAGACAGAATTATATTAAAAATCAAAATATAACCTATTGTGTGGTGAAAATATGTTTTTTTGGAATATTATATAATTTGGAATTTCTTTAATGATATTTTATATTTTAATATGGTTTTAGGAAATATTTTCTGGGTTTGAAAACAAATCAAATGGGGGAGATTGAAGTTCCCTTATAATTATTAGATAATTTTTCTTTGATGTCAACTCTATATGACTTAGTTGTTTATATATTTTACAAGTGTTTGGAAGTGTTTAGAAGTGACCATAATTGTTTTTTTCTGATTCTAAGTCATTTTGATAAGTATTGAAATTCTTGAGATGGAACTTAAAAAATGGAAAAGTCCCTGATCAAAAGACTTCAATGATCTTATGATAGTATAGGTTTTATATAACTTAATTTTATGAATCTATGTTATAATATTTATAATAATAAGTATTTATTTTAAAGATTAACTCTTTTATGGGTTGAGTACAATATTTTGAAGCATTTAGAAAAAGACTTTGAAGCACTGAGTAGAAACCTTTGAAGTGCCAACTGTATAACTTTTGAAGCTCAATATAAGGCTTTAAGAATCATACATAAAGGTAAAAATAAGAAATAAAGAATAGGGAAATGGTAATGAATATTTTTTCCATAATATTTATTATAAATAATATAATAATTGAGTGAAATTATTCTAATTCAATTTTATTCATCATATCAACATCATAGTGAGATCGAAATCCATTATGATCCAAGCTGAGAATTCCTATAACAGAGAGTAAGTCATGGTTACTATGAGGAGTTTTTCAAATTTAATAGAAATACCTATGTATAGGTAAAATTATGTGTATTGAATAAAGTGTATTAAAAATAAAAAAGTTTATTTAAATGTAATAATAATCTTAAATTAGTCTAGATATATGTAAAGGTGAGTCCAATCCTCCTCCACTCACATAAGCATAACACCAAATATTTGTATATTATGTTAGGGTTATTTGATGTTTTGTATGTGTAATTTGTAGTCTTTATGAGTTTCATTCCATATTTAAGTTAATTTTAATGTTTTTACACATCATAAAAATATAGACCAAGCTGCAAGAATTTGTAAAATGTGTTTTAAAAGTATTAAATCCGTGAAATTAATAGAGGTCATGTATATTGGAATATAAAAAAACTATGTGAGTAAATAATATCAAGTCCTAAAAAGATATTAATGACTATAAATTATAAGTTTAAATGAGATTCAAGGCTATAGACTAGGGAGAATTTGATCTATCAAAACTGAAAAAGAAATAGTTAAATTATAAGGAGAAACTAGGGAACATTATTCACATAGTTTGTGAATATTTATTTTATAAAAATAAGAAGTGTTTAAGTATGAGAAGTTTTTAAAGGAGGATCATATACTATTTCACCTAAAATTAGTTATATCTTTTGAAGAGGGTGAGGTAGGTTATTCTTATTATTATTGATTTGTTTACGTTATACTGAGAAATTATATGATCAGCCCAAGAATTCATGCTCTCATTCATGAGATGACTATTTTAAATAAAAGTGTTAGGAATATCGATCTCAAATTATTTCACTATTATCTATATGGAAATCAAAGTACTTATTGAATAAGATCCATTATTTGGTACTGAATCATCTTGTAAAAAACTAACTATATGAATCAAACACAAGATAAAAGAATAAATTTTGTTCTACTAGTGGTTCATGTCTAAATAACACCAAGAATATTATAGTGGGAAGTGGATGATACCATCCCACTAATAAAAGTAGCTAAAACATGCTTGAACCTTGTGTCTCGATTGTAGACATTGGTAATCACTAAAAAATTATAGTGAAAACAAAATCAATGGGACAATCAAAGGTTGATCATAAAAAAAATAAGTCTCTCACCTCAAGGATGAAAATTGTTAAAAAGTTCTTATGTACTGCCTCTATTTATTATTTGTTCATACAAGTGAAGAATTTTATAGTGAATCCTGACATCAACTAGACATAGGTGTTAAAATATTTAAGAATAATTTTCAAAAATACTGGTACCACTAATTCACACTCTCTTAGTGGTATCCAATTTGACATGGGCTCTTTACGACTATGTTTTAATGGTAATATATACCTGGGTGTATTTTCTCCCAACCCATTTTATTTCAACACTTTCCACTAGTGAATACCCTTCGAAATATTGTGAGGCATGAATAGGTTATATGGAACCTATTTCAGTCATAATAGAGGTGGAAAAAACTGGGGAAGTTTCAAAGTTTTATCACATCACACACTCAAAATAAAATTTTTATTCATTTTCAAGAAAACCCACTTTGAGGGAAATTGGATAACTATAGTGACCCTATGTTTTCTTACACAATTGTTACATCATTTTGAAGTGAAAAAAAATAAAAAATAATTACAGAATCAGGATCCAAGATTTTATTGGATTGTATAAATTTAGACAAAACATAAAATTTACATAATAAAACATAAAAATTATTTAATTCCTTCTTCTCTAGATTCTATGTTTCCTAGGTGTACTTCTTAGTGTAAGTAGTCACCTGAGGATATACATCAAATAAAGGGGTGAGCTAAAATCCCAGAAAGAGTATAGATAAGAACATGAATCAATATAATTTGGGTGTTCAAAATCAACATCATCATCATATAATAATGATATCATCATCATAATCATGAGAATAATCATTAGATAAAGTCATGGAATATGAAAATTTAAAAAACTGAAACATCATGTCCTAGTGGTCAATACTACACATAGTTGTGAACAAAGATAGAATAATGTTCATGCATAATATATGTGGATCATCATAACATAATCATTGTGATCAAATCTAGAATCACGTTCATGAATCTTTCACATTATCTCATGAGACAAATTACTTTAGCCAATTTATTATAGTGCTATATAATTTTGGGTGCACTCATCACATCATTAAATTTATATGATAATGAATGCTACAAAGAAAATTTGTCAATATTTAACATACAAAAACCAATAGAAAGGAAATGGGTTTCATGAGAATTTAATAAATAATAAATTCATGAATAAAATTAGGGGCTCTAAAAATAAAAATGGAATAATATGCTTGGTATAAGAATCATCATTCTTGAGTGAAGAAGAAACAATCTCAAGACAAGTAAAAGATTTTTTTTTATAAAGAAGAGTTATTTTATAAAAATAATTTCATTTATCAAAAAATCATATTGTAAAAATATATTTAAAATAAATAAAGGGTAATAACAAAGAAAATATATTTTAGGAATATAATATGAACATCCACACCTAAATTTGGAACGATATAGGAATAACCCAAAGAAGTGAAATTAGGATTGGGATTACCCATACCTAAAGTCTTAATTCCTTCTTCAGATTAATATCCTAGATAATAAAATTATATTAATTAATTAATAAATATATAAACACTTTTACATGTATTTTATTCATTATAATTTTATAAAGTTTGTTTGTGTTCATTTTGATGAGTTGTAAATTTCAATTTCCTCGTTCTGAGAGTGTTCGTTTTCATGGTTTACAAGATCAATTCACTTGTATACATGCATGAAAGATCATGTAAAATTGGGATAACTATATAGAATTTAAATTATAAGTTAATAGTCAAATCCCAAATTTTTAATAGGTCTTTTATGTAATTTTTTCCAAATATGATAATGATTCATTAGGTAAAATATTAATGATAATCATTTGGATTAATTTTGAAGGGTTTTGATCACAATGAGATAGTTTTGTTTTATTAGTTAATATTATATATATAAGTTAGTTATGGAACATAAAAAAGTTTATAACTCAAATTTTTAAATTTTTATCAACCATTATAATTGTGACGCCCCGAAAATCTAATGTAACAACCTTCTATTTGATAGCATGTATGACATGTGACACCAAGCATGTAAGGTAGTATAATATACAAGTACTTTATAATATATTACAATATAAAATAGATTATATATATTTAAATTCAGGAAACATTGATTTATCATGTGTTATATGTGAGAGCGACCATCCTTGATGGCTTGTGTTCCACACAACACTGAGTTCTATCAAACAATAATATATTATTAAATTATAATGCGATATAAACTGACTGTTAAATTAATAGATATGAATAGTAATAACTAACATATAAAAGTTATGGTTTATAAAAATATATAATGAATTAAATATTTATAATTTAATTATAAATTAATATAATAAGCAACTGAATATAAAGTGAATGTTTTTTAGAAACTATTATAATGCTTAAAAAGTTGTTTTACACTACTAGATTAAATTAATTACAATTATTGAATGATATTAATGTAATATATATACTATATATTCAATAAAATATTTTTTATATTCATCCATTAGGTTTGATAAACATAAGATAATAATAAACTCAATTTTATATATAAAAACCTATATTTTTATAAATGCGATTTTACAACCTTTTAATGGAGAACCCGTATTAAATATGACTTTTGAAAAATTATTTGATTTAATAGGTAAAAATAAACATCATATTTGAAATAAAAAAATAATAATAATATTAGGTTTAATTGTTTATATTTGTATAAAACATTTCATTTTTAATGAATAGTTAAAATACAGAATTTTAGTTCAAAACTACTTTTTCATCTAATTAATTTATAAGGATAAATAAAATTTCTAATTGGTTTTAAAGTTTAATTAGATAATTTTTTTATTAATTAATACAATTTTTTTCATTTCAATCAATATCACTTTGAAATTTATTATTAAATCAAAGAAAACTTTCAGACATTTTAAATTTAAAAACATGCATTGTTGTCCCGCCTGCAGGATTAAATTGAATTCAATTTCTGCCACATCAATGATTGGAATTTGAAAAAATGTATTCCATATTTTGAGTCATAATAATTTATTATGTATAATAAGCCTAAATTTTTTTAATTCAAAAATGGTTAGTGGAAGTGATTAAAATTAATTACAACGATTAAGGTTAAATTAAGATTATTAAAGGACAAAACCTTAACCTTATGGCCCAAAACAACCTATAAACTAGTCAAAGACCTATTTTCTGGACATATTTATTCCATATACTCTATTAGATAAAAATTTGACCATTATGGGATCCACTTTCAACAAGAAAAACGATCATAGAATTCCTTTGTGAAAATATAACAAAAGTGTCACTCCTCCTCCACTATAAAAAGCCTCCTCTCCTCTAAGTTCCTCACGCCTATCAAGTCACTTTGTATCAACCATGATCTGACCAAATAGATCCTAAAAATACCTCACATTATCCTATAATCCTTTCCTTTTAAATTAAGTAATCCAAGGAATACTTTTGGTATAAACCCAAAGTAGTTACCTAATTAAGAGGTAACATATTTCCTTATGCTTTTTAGTTTTGTTTCCATTATCCAATCCCTAAACCCACTTTATTCCATTCCTATATAACAAAACTAGTATTATAAATATAATAGGATGTTTTATGCTAATATTGATACCTACACTTACACACACATCTACCTAATGGGTAGTGAACATACTATATCATTGTACGACAAACTATTGCCTCCTGAAACAATGATTGTTCATTTTTCCTTCACCACCTATCAGGGTATAAATTATGATAGAAACTATATATATATATATATATGTGTGTGTGTGTGTGTGTGTGTGTGTGTTATATATGATATTTATTATGTATTTAATCTTATGTAATTATTTTAAAATACATATCTTTATGCATTCCATTTTTATAAACTAGAACATCATTTGTGTAAGTGTGGACTACCACCACTTTAGAGCAATATGATTCGTTCACACTATACATGGAACATATAAAGGATGGTTTTAATTAAAAATATGAAATATTCATAGAATCCATATGATATTTAGGACATAATTACCTTCATAGAAATATAATATGTTAATATAATTTTCATTATTAATTTTTCACACACACTTAAAAAGTGATAATGTCATTTGTGGATGTGTGGACTACTACCTCCTCAACATAAGTATATTATTAAATAATATAAGTATATATTATTAAATAATATGGTATTTATGATATAATTATAATTCTTTAAATGTGTTATTCTACTTACCTTATTTCTCTAACCATCATTGAAAAATGATAACATTACTCTGGTGTACGTACTACCTACCGTCTCTATGATTGTAATGTTGATTAATTTTTCATAAAAATATATAATTATTGGTTTCAGAAGTATAATTGAAGAATATATACAATAATTATGCCATTATTATTATTCTTTAGATGTTATATAATGACCCCTTTGACCACAGTTGACCTACAAAAGTTGTTATTGACATATGAACTAAATTTGGTCAAAACACCTAACGTAAATTTAATTTTTTAAGTATTTGTATACAACATGGTAATAAGTGAAATAAATGTAATAATAATAATGAAAAATGTTCTCAAAAAATTATATAATTAACATAATTTTATTATACATGAATTTAAAGGATGTTCACTTGAAAGGAAACATAAGGTAAGGGACTTCATCTCAATTTACATTTTATTAAGACATATTGGTTGTTATGGACCTTGTTTATTTTACATGGGGTATAAAATACCATTTTTAGGTTATATCATGAATCTTTATAATATAATTATATTATCACATTCATTTAATTTTATTCCTTCATGATACTTATGATTTAAAATGTTTCAAATTTATATGGGACACTTTGGAATTTTTAAAAATTATTTTCCTTAAAAATAGTACTAATAATATTTCAATGGTATTTCAATTTGAGTAAATTAAATGACCATAGTACAACAAATCCTCTTATTATCCTCTTCTTATTAATGACCATTTTCATTTATTTTTTAACATTTTTCCATTCCTTTGTACTCAAAATATTTTTAAAATGTTTTTAAGAACACCCGACTCCATTTCTCTCATTTGTTGCAGAACAGGTTTTATTCTAAAAACTATTTTTTATTAAATTTTTTTCAAAAAAAAATTAATTTTTTTTTGAAAATATATATTTATCCTTTTTCTCTTTTACCAATGTTTTTAAATGAATATTCTTGTCTCTTTCTGATTTAGGTATTTTTCTAACCCTTTTTACATTGCAAAAATAATGTTTCTTTTTACCTTGTACGATATGTATAGATTTATCTGTAATTATTTCTCTAAAGATTCCCTTGCAAGTTTAAATGGTTTTTTTGAACAATTTTGTTAAATGTTTTTTATAAATGAAATTATATTCAAATGCTTTTTCAAAAAAAAGGTTATTCTCCTCAAGAATATTTTGGAAGTTTTCTTTTATTTCATCAATGACAAGAACCCTATAATTTTTCTCCACAAAGGATATTTTTTGTCGATATCATCCTTATCCTTCCTTTGTATGGTTTTGATTGAATCATCCAAGGATAGTTTTTATATTCACTTCCTTGATCCCTTTTAGTCCCCTTGAAATATTTGATTTCCTAGGATCATTTGACATTGAATTTCTTCTAAGTATCTATATCATTTTTCTTGGATATAATCATTGCCTAAACCATATATTGTTTCTCATATGGTGTTACATTGAAAGTTATTTCATTATTTTGGGAAAAGTTTATAAATATTTATCTACTATTTCATACATATATTTGATAAGGCACATTGTTGAATTGATTATTCGATATATGAGGAATGCTTTGGACAGGTATGACACATATGAGGCCAAATTATAGATATCCCCTTGATTCATCTATAGTCTCATGGGATGAGTTAGTTAGATAGCTACTTTAGTTGGGATTTTACCTGATAGCTAAACTGTCTAGTAAAAGGTATTGACAGTACCGGTTGTATGTACCTTAGAAACATGTCATCCAATAATTAGGAATATTCCTCATTTAGTTTCAGTTATTATTCATCCATGATATTTTGTGTTGAAATATATATGGATATATTTCACTTTCAGTTGTTTAGATGGCATGTTTTTCAGTTTCTTACCTTGCCATATTTATTTTTCCTTATCTAGTTATTTGAATGGAATGTGTTTCCAGTTATTACCTTTTCATATTGTTTACTCACTTCTATTTGGTTTATTGATTACATGGAAAGTGTGTTCTATATCTATATTTCCATATTTACCATTCTCATTGATTCTTTATTTCTTCCACAATATGTTTTCCTTACAGTTCATTTGAGCTCACCCTTATTATGTTTATTTCCCCAGTAATCCAAGAATAATACAATGAAAGATATTCATAGATTTACTAAATGGATTAGAGTTATCCTTGATGTTATTTATTTAAAAAGAAGAAAAAATTATGTTGAAATTAGTGTTTTATTTTTTAATAAAAGACTTGTATATGTATCTTGTTTACCAAGAATACCAAACTATCAGTCCTTTGAGATTTGATTCCTTCTAATCATAAGAACGTAATTGATAGCAGATAGTGTATCTAGGATATCTGGGGTTAGGTCACCATAGTTGGTATCAAAGTAAGTTTAGTAGTGGCCACGGGGACTTGATTTTGGAACAAATAATTTATAGAACATAACCCTAAGGTAGAAATTAAGGATAAGTATAGAATAACATCCCAAAATTTTGTTAGGCTAAATATTGTGTGAGTCTTCCTAGAAGTACATATTTGTCTGATACAATAAGTATGAGTTTTTCTAGCCTTAATGTACCTAGGAGTAATAACTACAACAAGGTGTTATGATCCTGACTTGGGGTAACCTGGTACATGACAACGGTACTTAATACGCACCTGGTCTAACACTCTTGGGGGATTCATTTAGGATAATCCATGTTTTCTTTAAAAAATAATTAGAAGAATTTGAATAGATAATGACACTGAATAATTAATGATACACCTAAGGTGTTTTATATTGAAAATTAGGATCCATGATGTTTAAATCCTAGGGATGATGTTATGGATAAAAATTAGGCCAAACAAGGACCTATGTAACAATAAAATGGATGAAGTATTTATGAATTGAGGTTGCATTGAAACCCATAGTTAAAAAGATATTCTGTGATTAACTTAATATCAAGGATGTCCATCATATTTATTTATGAAATTATGTTAATATGGTTTTAAAAAAGGACCACTTGTAAGCTAGGTGACAACCAATCAAATCTGCAAAGGTCATGGGTCTTTAACTCATTACTGAATGATGATAAGGGTTCCACACAAACCACTGACCTACGAAGTTTCTTGATTAATTTTTCATTTTTTTAGTTAAACTTTTTGATGAATAATGGTTAATCATGAACCAGTAAAGTCAATTTTTGGGATTAGAGAGTAATTTTTTAACCATATTGGTTTTGGAATATAGTTAAAGACAAATAGTTAGACATTTCACTCTTTTATAGGCCTTATGATCCTTTAAAACTTTCTTTTAGTGGATCAGGTGTAAAAAAATTCAGTATTGGTAATTAATTTTTGGCAGTAGAATAATGAATTATAATTTTATCGAAGCAAAACCAAAATTTAGGATTTTTCATATGAAATTTAATTAGATCAAGTAAGAATATTTCTTACATTATTAAGTAGTACAATAATTACCCAACATTAGGAAAATGACATATAAATAAAATGTTGTCCTAATACTGTAATTTATGTTGAACCGATGGTCTTCTAAATCATAAAATATTAATGTATTTAAGGCCCTTAAATTTTTATTGATCATTCAATTGTTTTTGATTGATGAACTCATTCACTCCCAAAATAGATTTATGCTTTTCATATAAGTATGTATCGCTAATTTAAACATATCTTCTACTACTTAGAGACCTATTTACTTGGTAGTCCATGTAAACTTCGTACTTTCCATTATCTCTTTTATATAGGATGAAAAATGAACCCTTCTCAAGATGTGTTATTTCAAAACTAGGAAGTATCAAAAAATATATCACCATGATCATGTTTACATTTTCATCACACAATTTAAATAATGTGTGGAGAATTTGATGCCCCAAAAATCTATAGTAAGAACCTTGTATTCGATAGTGTGAATGACACATGAAACCAAGCGTGTAAGGTAATATAATACCCAGGTACATTATAATATATTTACTTTTTAAAATAGATTCTATATATTGTAATTCATGCCACATCGATTTATTGTATGTTACACACAAGAGTGACCTTCGTCAATGGCTTATGTTTCACGCAAGACCGAGTTTTATCGAACAATAATATATTACCAAAATAGAATGAGATATAAACTAACCATTGAATAAGTAGTTATGAATAGTAATAACTAACTTTTGAAAATTATGTCTTATAAAAATATATAATGATTTAATTTATAAAAAATTATTTAGAAATGAATATAAGAAGTAATTGAATATAAAGTGAATATTTTTATACAAAACCTTTTTATGCTAAAAAAAGTTATTTTATGAAAATAGATAAAATTAATTAAAATCAGTGAGTTATATTAATGTAATAAACATATTATATATTCAATGAAATATTTTTGACATTCATACATTATGTTTGATAGGCATAAGATAATAACAAGCTAAATTTGAGATATCCCAACTGAAGTTCCACCTTTGATAAATACTTGGCACCAAGGACTTGATCAAACAAGTCATATATTCATGGAAGGGGATACCTGTTCTTTATCATGATTTTTTTGATCTTATGATAATCAATACATATGTGCATTTATCCATCCTTATTTTTTATGAAGAGGACCAGTTCATCCCACAATGAAGCACTTGGGTATATAAAACCCTTATCTAGATTCTCTGGTAATTGATTATTCCATTCTTCCAACTCAATGTATTCCATTATATAAGGTGTATTTCATATAGGAATAGATCTATAAATAATTCCAATTTATAACTCAACCTATCAATCTGGATTAATACTATGCAATTCTTTGGGGAAAACATCAGTGTATTACCTCGTAATTTGCATGTCTTTGATCATGATTCTCTCCTTTGTCTCAATCATTTGACCCAGACATGATTGCAGATAAGGAAATAATATCCACACTTAAGTTGATGGATCTGAAGAAGATTCAACATCCTCTGTACACCAATATAGAATTGGATGATGTTTCAGGATGTGGAGAGCGACCTCCCTTTCCCAATAGTTGATTTTGTCTTTATATAAATATATCCAATCCATGACCAAAATAGATTCAAACTCCACCGAATGAAGTAAGAACATATTTTCTGGGTGGTTAATGCCAAAAACATTAACTAGAGAGGATTTATATACTTTGGATTCAATAATTCTCCCATGTATTGTTCTCAAAGATTACTCAACCTCCATATTTTGAGGTGGTGTTTAAATATAACTAATAAAATTGTAATATATGAAAGAATGTGTAGAAACCAAATCAAATAGTATGTTCACTATTCTTTAATGAATAACCACAATACCTATCACCAAATCATTATTAAGATCAACCTTAGTTGTAGTGATGGATTAATCATTCCTTTGCTTCTTTGTCTTTGGTGTCTAATGAATTTGATTACCCCCCAAGGACTTGGGGTTTTGTGCATTTGATTACATAATTACCATTCTCCCTATAGTCAAAGCATTGAACTATGGGTGGTTATCTCCATTCCTCCACCACATTTTCCTTCTTCCTTATATTTATTCAACATTCATGTGCTTGGTAGCCTTATATTCCACACTTATATCATTTCCATATCCCATTGAGGCAATTCCCAGAATTCTTCTTACAACATTTTTGACATGTGGGTGGTTGAGTTTTCTTTCCACCATTCTCATTAGATCCTCCATCATGAAAATTAATCTTTCATTTCTTATCACTATAGCCAAGGGACCATTCTATGAAATCCACCTCCACTTTTAAGGGACATCAAATAACATCTTTATAACTCCAAAAGCCTCTAAATTCTGAAGACATTCAAAGGACTGGTTTAAAACCACTAAATAATCTATAAATTTTTCTATCATTATTGATAACAAAGCCCAAATCATACCTTTCAAGCCTTGTGAAATTGTATTTATAGTCCATGATATATTTACCTTCCATTTACTTTAGCTCTATTAATTATCTTTACGTCTTGGTATAAAGATTTCTATGTAAATACTTATTAATAAATAATATCTTAAAGTATTCCCACTTTATCTCTTTAATTTTTTCCTTCATATTTGTGTTTTTAATCAACTCCCACCATTGGTCACCCTCTCTATCTAGATGATAAATGGCCAGAGTCACATTCTTGTCTAACAATAGTGAATTATGGTAATGATACTATCTATTGATTTGACCCACTATTATATGACTAATGGATCGGAAGATCCACTAAATTTTGGTGTTCATTACCGCATAAAAGACTAGATAACCAGCTGATCCCTCTTGGGTGAAGGATTATGTTCCACATTATTCAGGTTATTGTTCATATCTAGAGACAGTTGGGTAAGCATGGCGATGAAATTTTGAACTCCACCTCCCAAAAAATTGGGGATGTTGTTTGAAAAATTGCAACATTATCCCTCGCATGGGTAATTGGTCGGGTTTCTCCTGATTCCCAACATTTTCTAAAATAGAAAATAATAGAACCAAACATAATTCAAAAGGTCATGAATAAATAATTTATTATTTTTGTATAATTAAGTATAAAGTTATATCTTTTTGGGATACCTATGATTAGAATTTTTCTAAAACAAAGCTACTTGGATGCTTTCTTATACTTAGTCTCATACAAATGGTTTTCACTAAGGTTTTTAATATTAATTCTCAAACTAATTAAGTTTTGCACTGATACCAACTATAGCAACCCTTATTTTTCTTACATTACTATTACATCATTTTAAATATAAACAACATAATAGTGTTACAAATCCAGGATCCCAAGGTTTAGTATCTTGGGATAATTAATATTGTACATAACATTACATAAAAAAAACATAAACACTTAATTAATTTATTATTCTCTAGCTTCTTATTATCCCTCATATTCTCCTTAGTACAAGTATTCACTTGAGGATGTACATCAAAATGGGGTGATCTAAAATCTTAGTAAGAGGATGAATAAGAGATAGAAAACATGGTTTGTCATAATCATCATCATCATAATATAAGAAAAGGATAATAACTATAATTATGGGAGGAAATATTAAATAAAGTAATGGATTGTGGCAATGCATAAAAATGAAACACCATGTCTTAGGGGTCAAATATAACACATAGTTGTGAACAGTTTTGGCATCATGTTCACGCATATTTCATATTACCTCATGAGATTCATCAAATTTACCAATGTATTGTATCTATATATAATTTTGAGCACACCCATCACATCATAACAATTATTTGTTCTATATAATTCTAGGTGAACCCCTCATATCATAACATTTTCATTATCATGTATACCACATAGAATGTATGTCAGTATTATATATAAAATAACCCATAGAAAGGAATGGGTTTCCTTTCATAAAACATACATTATTCCACTTTTTAGCTACTAGTATAAAAATGGGATAATATGATTGGTATTAATCCTGATTGAAGAAGAAACAATCTCATAAGAAGTAAAAGATGTGTTTTTGAAGAAGAGTTATTTTGGAGAAATCATTGAACTCGTTATAAAACCAGATTGGAAACATTTATATCCCAAAAAAGTAAATTGAAGTAAAAAATAAATGGTATTTATATAAAAATAAAGGACCATAAAAATTGAAAATTGGTGAAATATATGAAACCCAAAGGAAGAGAGATGGATTTGAGAATTCCCCTTACCATATATTTGAATGATTTCTTCACTTTAATATCCTAGATAATCAAATTAAATTAATTAATTTACAAATCTAGAACCTTTTATACATTAATTTTATTAATTATAGATTTATTATGTTCATTTATGGGATTCTTATGAGTTGTAGAGTTTAATTTTATCATTCAAGAGTGTTCATTTTCTTGGTTTTCATGATCGGTTCACTTGTATATAAGTTTGAAAATTAATTTACAACTAAAATAATTCTCTAGAATTGAAGTTATAGGTTATTAATGATCATCCATAATTTTAAATGGGTGTATATATATATATATAATTTTTTATATGGTATGAGGATGAATCATTAGATAAGATATTGGTGATAATCATTTGCATTATTGTGGAGGTTTTTTGTTGCAATGAACTCATTTTGTTTTATTAATTAGTATTATTTAAATATGTTACATAATGAATATAATAAGGGTTATAAAATGAACATTAAAATCGGTTTTAACCATTAAAGATTATTCATGTCTAGTCTTAACGGCGGAATTGAAATCATTTCGTCCTTGAAGCTGATAAATCAACACTTCATGGATGATGCTTTCATTTAAAAATAAAAGGGAGAGGAGAAGGGGTTTGATGATGGATTATTTCATTAGCATAATAAAATTATAGAATATTTTAAGGTACTGAATTTATCATTCCATTTCAATGTGGGTGGGGAGGATATGATTAAAAAAGAAAAGAACTTGAAAAGAATTTAAAAGAAAAGAAAGGGGATTTTACCTCTTGAATCTATCTCCTTGAGAACCTCATTGAGGAAAAGGGATTGGTATTTTCATAAGCCAAAGATATCAATGAAATGTGGGAGGAACTTGATAATAGTATTGGGAAGAATTTCTAAAATTTTCAAAGCTTTTAAGGTGTGAGGAGAAGAGGTGTTGAGGGGTGGTATTTATAGGGTCGGAGAGGGGTGTTTTCTCATTATTGTATTCCTTAGGTTATTATTTTTGTCTTAGTAATGTGAATATTTTTAGAATTATTACTAAATATATTAAAATAATTAATGGTAGTTCGAGGTTATGGTTATTACAATAGTGATGACTCAAATAATAGTGTATTTAACTTATAATGTATATATACCAAAAATTAGCGTATTTTACTATTCACCAAAAATTCAAGTGTTTTAGAAAAATACCAAAATTTATATCTAACCATTTTTTATGTGTATAATTAAAAAATGAACTCCATTTTATGAAAAAAAAAATCTAAGTGCGAGAAATTTAATTTTTAATCAAAAATCATCATTTTCTCAAAAAAAATACATATTTTAAAATTATAACTTATTTTATAACACATTGAAAAATTAGAGAAATTATAAAAAAATTAACATATAATCATAGGACAAAAAAATATTAATCTATTAATCTATTTTATGAAAATAAATTTTCTTTTAAATTTTTATATTAATTATAAAATTATAAATAAACATTTATTTCTATTGAAATACCAACACTTAATTAATAAATTTTAAAATATTTATTTACTTATATAATGATATAATTATATCATATTTTCATTTATGAGATACCAAAATTTTATTTTCACTTTTATAGATGATGTTACTATTCTATTAGATGAATTTCTATTCTAAAGGTCAAGTTACTGTTTTATTGGGATAGGTTCCTTACCTTCTATAAATACCTCTTTTTCATTCATCATGTGTTTATAAAGTTTTTATTTTGCTCTCAAAGTGATTTTATGTGGTTTATACTATCTGACATAGTTATAGGAAGAGAATTTATTTTGATATAATTTTGGGTCATTACAAAATCCAACATATAAACTCACGATTATAACATATAGTGATATGGTCAAATTGATGCCCATTTTATATAATAAATTAAAGTATATTTTTAGTAATTATCTTCATTCCTAGTTATAATTTAATAAATTAATATCATTAGTCTCCCATTATTTTATAAAATCCAAAAAATCCTTCATGTTGGAATCATAATATCCTATATCTCATATATTCAAGTGTGAGGGACATATATTTACCTTAAATTAATCTTTATGGGGGTTTGATCAAATTATTCAATGGTATTTAGGAAGTATTTATGTTCCAACTTCATTAAATCATATCTCCTTGATATGTTGAGTGGACTCCCCAATCCTAAAATCCTACAGTCAGAAATCCTCATCACTTTCCCCCAAGTTACATAAAGTCTTGTTAAGGAAATCAATCCTTAATTATAACTAGGAAAAATCGATCCAACACTTTTATTAGAACTTCTTGATAATTTAAAAAATTATAACATGGTTTGCAGATGTACTTTGAGCTATGGTTTCATTTTATCTCAAGTGATTGAAGGGGTTTTCTAATTTAATATTTAAATTTTAGGATTTTTTTTAACTTATGCATAAATATAGGAATGGAAATTGGCTGTCACAACCTGACCCTAACCTGGGCTCGAGCCGTAACTATCCCAAGTCAGCCTCCCTGGGACAGGGATAAAGAAAACCACTAAAAGGAATATCCTAAATGAGAGGCCTTTTCCTAATGTACATGTACACACACCTGACCATATCAATGCAGAAGTGCAAAAGAACAATAAAAACATCCAACAGCTAAAAAGTAAACCAAGCATACAAAACCTCTAGGGATTACAATAGTATGATAATAAAAACTGAAAAGTAAAGCAGAAAAATACATGACAAACAAAAAAAATGTCCCAACAGAAAAAAAACAGGAAAGTAAGCTTCTAAGAGAGCCTAGCTTCTAATCTCCAAGCTATAACCATCGTAAGTGGTATACAGCCCCCAATATCCCTAAGCTCCTCCGAATTCACCATAAACCTATTTATCCTCTACATAAGACTCAACATGTATGGGAATGGCCCATAAAGGGGTGAGTATATACATACCTAGTAGGATTCCCTAAAAGCTAAAAGGGTGTAGAGTAAGTGAAAAAATTAAAAAGTAAAAACTATAGATAGTAAATAGGATGCAGCTCAACCCAATAAAGTGAAAGAGAAACCTCATCCAAGCACTACGGGATCAACGTGGTGTGTAGATGAACTACACATCGAGTCTTTTCCACCCATAGTAGAAGAGTAACCTCATCCAACCTTGAGAAGGTAAAAATAGAAATCACGTGGAATACTGACATCTCTTCACATCCCATTTTAGGAGAGTAACCAATTCCAATGATATGGATATATATATATAATTTGAAAAATAAACCAAAATGGGAGAGTAACGGGATCTCCATCTTATAGCTAGGACCAGGAAAAGAGTCTCCAATAGTTCCATATGTCTATCAATGATGTACAGTATATCACGCATATGCACAGAATTAACTGTGTGAAAGAACGTGCCTCTTCACTATGTCGCACAGTCGAGGGGGCCCAAATAACAACTAGAGGACTCATGCCTTAGTGCATCTGGGGGGTTTCTCATCTATAAGTACCTATAGAGGAACCATACCCTATCCGATATGGTGTTACACTCTAGCATCATGATGACCCATTCCCTATCTGATAGGGGGTTCCACTCAGTATATAGAGGACCTATATCCCAGTCTGTTAGGGGGGTTCCACTCTGGTCATTGAGCACTTGTGCCCAATATGATAGGGGGTTACACTTAGTAGATAGAGGACATGTTCCCTGGTCATTCAGGAGGGTTCCACTTTGGTCATAAAGGACCCATTACCTATCCTATATGGGGGTTCTACTCAGTAGATAGAGGATTCACACCCAAGATTATGGGGGGGTTCCACTCAATATGTCAAGGACCTACGCCCTGGTGTGACATGGGGTTCCAATACTAAGTCTTGAGGACCCTGTCCCTATCCAATATGGGTCCACTTAGTAGATAGAGGACCTATTCCCAAACAGATTGGGGGTTTAACTCTATAGGAACCCTCTCATGATCCTTCTTGATCACCACCATCATCGAGCATCACCTAAATAAGAATCACTCCCAAAACATCTCTCATCATATACAAAAAATCACATCCAATTAGGGATACATGGTGTGTAGGGGGGTCTAAAAGAAGTGTCCATGCCACTCTGGGTACCTTCTATATTCTTGGTTGTGTCCCTGTATCCATCATATTTTTGTTTACTCGACACATGGAGTGTATAAGATCATGTAAGTTTACTCCAATACACAATGTACCTCTAATCGTACCTTCCTGCAAGAGGTCCTTCCTGTGTGCTCCTCCACGTGGCTCATCCACCTGGGGAAGTGGTACATGTCTTGTAGGAGATATACCTATCAGTCCATCATTATAAATCCCAAAAACCCTATCCATCGTAGTATAGGGACTGACACGCCATGTGTTCGTCAAGCTACATGGCTTGTAGTTAGTATTTTTATAGAAAATCATATCTTCTCTTTGCATGCCAGATTTGGTCTTTTGCCTTTTATTTCAGCCTTTTCTTTCCCCAAAAATTATGGATCTAGTCTTTATAGGTTTTTTTGGTCATCCGATGGCCAAAAATCAACATCCATCTACCACGGTGGTTCGTCTCTCATCTTGTGCATGTCTATCATCTGTCATTCTTGATTTGGACTTCAAATCATCAAATTGATCATCTAAACCCTACAATTCCTCAATCTAAATCATGTATTTGGTGTTCTTATTGTCATATGTGATTCTTCCATGAATCTGAGGGGTCTAATTGGGCACAGTACTGCCTAGAAATATCGAACTAGGACCGTAGGGTGAAATTAGTGAAGAACATGAAGAAATAATGGAGAACTGCACTAGAATAAGGGTTTTATTGAACATTTCCAAGTTTTCATGTCTCAAGAACAATAATGAGGATAATAAGGGGTAAGAAAAGTGAACAAATAATTAAATTATAGTACATGGGTGCATTAAAATATCAATAATTGTCACAAATCATAAATGGGATGATCCTGATCAATCAATATAATAAAAAATGACGTAGTATATAGTTTGATGTGTCCTGCCTGGATATTAGATCATTATTCTCCAAAAAACCCACTCACCAAAAAATGGAATAATTCATTTCATGTTTTCCACTCTAATCTTCTTCAATACATAGATTCATCATCAATAGATGTCAATTATCAAATAAAAGGTGAGGAACAAGAAGCTCTTAATGGTAATAGGGTTATGAGGCTAACCCTAGGCCAATATCCATAGTGGTATTTTTATAGGAGTCCTATTATGTTAATTAAATTAAATTAATTTAATCAATTTAATTAATTAACCAACTAAATTTACCTCCAATGGGTGAGATATCTGAACACCCCCACAATGACCTATTTTATGTCGTGCCTAGGGTAAATAACATTTTTCAGAGTCAAAAGTGGTATCAGGTTTTTGATATGATCTTTGGTTTAATATTTATCCAATTTTCTTTAATAAATTATGTATGCATAATTTAAAATATATTTATTATTATTATAAAATTAATTCTAAGCACACCAGGGATCGAAATCGCATGTCATCTTAGTTTCTGGCTCCAAAAATATATGTAAAAATGTTTTAAAGCCTTACAATGAAATAACTAGGTCTCTAAATAATTCTATCTTTTCATGTTTTTCAATGCCAAAAATAAAAACTAAATAAACAACTTGGGATATTGAGCTCACATCTGGATCTCCCACTCCCAAGAGCTCTCATACTGGTTCTTGTTATTCCACAACACATGAATGAAGGGGATGGTCTATCCACACAACGTCCCATAATTTTCATCCTCAATCTCCACTGGTAGATCCCCAAAGTGGGATCCATCCTTCATTTTCATCTCACCCCATTTGATGACATACATATGGTCATGAACATACCTCCTCAGCTATGACACATGGAAGACGTCATACACCAGCTCTAGCGGTGGGTGTAGGGTGAGGTGGTAGGCAACCTCACCAACCCTATTCACAATATAGAATATCTTGATAAACCTTAGGTATAAATAGTATACCTATTCAACCCTCCACAATATTCATTGTGTGGAGACTCTTAGGAAAACAAGGTCTCCCTGGTAGAACTCAAAATCCCTACGATGGTTATCTGTGTATGATTTATGTCTTATCTGAGCTATCCTCATCCACTCATGGATGAAATGGACCTTATCTATCGACACATGCACTAACTATATACCCACAAGAGACAAATTGGAGATCTCTTTCTAACACAAGGGTTACTTTTAGGGTCTCATGTACAAGGAATCAAAAGGTTCCATACTAATTTTAGAATGAAGTATATTTTTATATGAAAACTCTACAAAGGGAAAGTGATCCTACCAGCTAAATAATAAGTCTAGCATGTAATCCATCAACATATCCTCCAATTCCTGGATAATGCACTCAGTTTACCCATCCTTCCGGGGTTGAAAGTCTCCAATCATCCTCATCTAGGTCCTAAATTATTCCTACATGCCTCTCCACAACCATAACACAAACCAGGTTTCACAATCAAATATAATAATCAAGGGAACCCCATGGAGGTGAAAAATATCTCATATGTACAACTGCCCCAAAACCTCCACTGAACACTACTTCCATATAGTAAGGAATTGTTTCAATTTCATGAGTTAGTCAACTATCATGGACCTGGTGTCATAGAACTTCACTGTCTTCAGAATCTCTATCACAAATTCCATGTGTATTTCATTATAATTTCACTGAGGGGTCTTGAGGGTTTGTAACATACCTACTAAATCCTTGTTCTCAGCCTTCACCTACTGATAGGTGCGGCTCCATGAGAAAAAATTGGCAACACTCTGTCTCATGTAATACCACCAAAACTACCACTGATGGTCTCTATATATGTTACCCATTCCAGGATTTATAGCTAGCGGAGATGTGTGTAACTCTCGTATCACCTCCTCCAGCATTGTGATTGGGATCGCCATCCATCCTTGGAAAACAATTATGTGATTTACTCTTTAATAATATCCTTATTGTACATACCTTGTAGGTATATGGTCACATAAGACCTCAAATGTGATGTCTCCCAACTGGGACTCTCTCACACGCTTTGGAAATTGAGCAGTAAACACCATCAATTGAAGAAAATTTATACCCACCTTCTTCACAAGCTCGGCCACAAGGAATCCAAATACTCAGAAGCCTCTTGTACCAAGGGATCATAGGACTTTCTACTAAGTGAATCTACTACTATGTTTACCTTCTTGGAATACATACTATATCGAAGTCATATTCCTTTAGTAACTCCAACCAGTGTCACTCTATCAGTTTCAAGTCTCTCTATGTGAAGACATACCTAAGAATCTGATGGTCTGAGAAAACCATGAATATCTCTCCTAGAATATAGTGCATCCACATCCTCAGGGTGAAGGCTACCAATGTCATCTCTTAGTCATGAGTCACATAGTTTGGCTCTTGGGATCTAAACTATCTAGACCCATATTCGATAATTTTATGTTGATTCATCAACATGCAGTCGATCCCATATCATGAGCCATCACAATACACTATGCTCTCCATGCCCTCGGATAGTCTAAATAAAGGATCACTTTTCAGCCTCATCGTAAACTCCTCGAATGACCTCTAGTACTATTTACTCCATGTAAAAGGCCTCCCTTTCTATATCATGGAAGTTGGATGGGTTTCAATCCTGGAAAAGTATTCCACAAACCTCTTATAATACCCCTCCAAAGTATGAAATATATGCACCTTTAACATGCTCTTAGGTGGATCCCAAGAAAGCACTATATTAATCTCCATTGGTTCTATTTATAAAACATGCTAAAAAATTCCTTTCCCCAAGAAGTGAACCAGATGTATCCTGAACTAGAACATTGAGAGATTACTCTAATTTATGTGCTCTCAAAGAAAATATAAGACTATCCTCAAGTGCTCTGCATGATCCACCTCTAACACAAAATATATGAGTATTCCTTCAATGATGAAAACCACAAACTATTCCATGTACAGTAGGAAAACCTGATTCATCAAAGACATAAACACATCGGGAGAATTATTTACACCAAAGGGAATCACTAGGAATTCATAGTGTTTATAGAGACATCAGAATGACAACTTCAGAATATCAGTCTCATGAACTCTCAATTAGTGTTAGTTAAACTAGAGAACAATATTCAAGAACCATATTGTGCCATGTAACTAGTCAAAGAGGTCATCAATTCTTAGTAAGGGGTACTTTTCCTTAATCATGTCATGGTTCAAGTGAGGATAATCCTTTAAAATATGGAAACGTACATCTTCTATTTTCACAAACAAGACAGGAGCTACCCAGGGGGACACAATGGGCCTGATGAAACCCTTTTCTTGAGGGTTCTCTAAATAAAACAGTAGCTCCTAGTTCTCAGTAGGGGACATCTAGTATACCGTAGAAGATATAAAAATTATCTCAAGATACAATTCAATAAAAAAATCCATATCCTACCTTGGAGGTAGTCCCAAAACGTCCTTGGGGAAGACATCCATAAAATCCTCCACAAATGAAAGAATATATATGCATGAAGGGCCTGATTCACCAAGGGATATACTTATTAACTAATGGGTGATGGTTTGCAGCCTCCTACTTGTAGAACCCAATCTTCCCACCATGAGATTTCTCTCGCCCCTAAAGCTAAATCACATCCATTGGTACGAATGCATCTGAATCATTTGCAGTGATATCCAATATAGGCTCGGACCATGGAGAACCAATACATACCCAAGATTTCATCAGAGGGTTCCATTGTGATAACCAAAAGGTCCCATGTGAACCTATCTCCACTAAGTGATAGGTCACATTTCCAGAAAATAAAATATTCAAAAGAATAATTCCTTGTAGAAATATCAAGATAAAGCTGCTAGGGAAGCGCCTCAACTGAGAGCTCCAGCTCTTATACCAATATTATATAAATGAAGTAATGACTGGGACATGTGTCTAATAATCCAAAATAAAGATTAGAAAATACAAATATCATACCTTTGTTCATCTCTTTCACTGTAAGGTTATAAGCCTCCAAAGACTATTGTTGTCAGTGACCCTAGATTTGAGTTCCTTGATCCTAACATGGGCCACATAGAGGTGGTGGAGAAAGGGTATCATAGTTTTACCCACCCTCCATAGATCCTCCTTCTCCTATTCCATATTCACCTCCCTAGGGGCCTCGCTACCCTATACTGGGAGATCCATGCTCATGTCGCTATCGCTTATTTAGTGGTCTTTCAGCTACCTATTTGTCATCCTCAGCATGTCTGTTCATTAATTCACGTGCCATGTGACCTCTCCCATCATAATAGTAGCATCTCCACTCTCTGGGATACAATGTTCCTCTGTGCTTCCCCTAACCACTTGTCTAATCTTGATCATGAGTAAGTCTACTTTGACGAGATATTATCGGTTGACACTTGCTAACTACTGCAGACAACCCGGCCCTATAACATCCTTGTCCATCTCCAATTTTCTAGCTTCTATAGGATAGGAATCTCTGTGTCACCGATTCTAGCTCCAACAACCTGACATAGGTGGGGATGAAAAAGGCCACCATGCTGGCACATAACTCTTTGAGGAGCCCCCACTCAATCTTTTGTGTTTAGAAGAAGCTTCCCAGGATCATGTTGACGGAGTAATGGTTAAGTTCTATAAACATCACTGTATAATCATCCACTTTCATCCTTCCCTATTGTACCTGAAGAAACTCCTATATCCAAACTGACCACAATTAGGAGAGGTAGTACTTCACATAGAAAAACTAATGGAAGTATGTCCATGAGAGTGTCCACATATCATGCATCTGAGTAATAAGACTCTACCAGTGCCCAGATGCTCCGTTTAAAAGGATAGATTCCAACACAACCACCCAATCAATTAGTGTTTGGATAATTCTGAAAATATGGACCATCGACTCAATCCAATCCTCTACTGCCTATGGATCTGGCTCACTGCAAAACCTCAGTAACCTCTAGCATTAGAACTCACGGAGTGCGCTAAGTCTATACATATATTTACCCTACTCTACTAGGATGGTCAGATACTCAATGTTTTTCAATGATACTACCTTACCAACTAGTAGAATAAGTTCACAGGATGGACCCTAAACTGAGGCCTCATCTCTTATATAATTTTCATCACAATCTAGAACTGGTATCCATGCCAACTATCATCACGAAGGTATCCCGCAACTTTTTCCAAGATGTAGCATGGTCATATGAGCATATATATATATATATATATATATATAATGGTTATTTGACTCAAGAAGTATATTTAAAGACTCAATCCTATCTGATTCTTGCACCATTCATCCCATCAATTAATGTCTTAGTATGCCAAGTCAATAAGAATGTAGTCCAGGTTCTAGTGAATGGATGGGTTAACAACTCATACCATCATTGGGTTAGCTTTCTTAAGAGATTCACTCAAGAAACTTTGACATTATTTCCTAAAATACCAACCAAATATGTGTCATGGGGCTACTCCAAACATCATCTCAAGGAATTAATTCTTCGGCTACCAATATTTCATGACATGACCCTAACCAGGGCTCGAGCTGTAACTACCCTAGGACCACCTCCATAGGCTAGAGGGTGGAGATAAGTGTTGAAAGTAATATCCTAAATGGGAAGCCTTTTTCCTAATGTACCTAGATTCAAAAACCTAACCATCTCAATACAGAAGTTTTGAGGAATAATAAAAAAAAGTTGTAATAGATAGAAATTAAACAAAACATGAAAAACCTATATGTTTTATAAGAGTAAAATAATTAAAATAGAAAATTAAAGGGGAAAAATACATGCCCAGCCAAAAATATGTCCCAACCAGAAAAAACTGAAAAGTAAACTACTGGGTGTTCTAATATCATGATCTCCATGCTACAACCATCATTCACGGTCCACAACACCCATTATCCCTAAGCTCTTATAAATTCACTGCATACATGTACATCATCTTCATAAGACACAAAACATGGGGGAAAATACAGTAGAGAGGTGAGTATATACGTATATAGTAGGATTTCCCAAAACCTAAAATGGAGAGTAGTACGAGACATAATAGGAAAGGAAAGACTGTAGATTGTAAATACAATTCATACCAACCAAATAAAGAGAATGGATAACTTATAACAAGAACATGGCGCTCAAAATGTTTTATATATGAACTATAAGTTGAGTTTTTTCATACATAGTAGGAGAGTAACCTCATCCAGTCATGAGAAGCTAAAAATGGAAATCATGTGGCATATCACACATGTCTTTGCAACTCATGGAAAGAGAGTAACCAAACACAATGGTATGGATATGTATATATATATATATATATATATATGATCAAAAAATAATCCCAAATGAGAGAGTAAGAGTATCTCCATATTATAGCCTAGCCTATGAAAAGAGTCACCAACAGTTCCAGAAGTACATCAATGATGCCTAGCATCTCATGTACCTACCCAAAAGTGATTGTGTGAAGGACCATGACTTTCCACTATGTCACACATTCAAGGGGGTAGAAATTCCAAGTATATGAAACACGCCATATTGCATTTGGGTGGTTCCACTCTATAAGTATCTGTAGAGGAACAACACCATCTTCAATAGGGGTTTCCACTTGAGTGTCATGAGGACCCACACCCTATCTTATAGGGGGTTCCACTCGATAAATAGAGCACCAAAACTTGTTTCATCCGGGGGTTTACTCTTGTCATAGAGGACCAAATTCATATCCAATAGGGGGTTCCACTTTGTAGATAGAGGAACCATGCCCTGGTCTATAAGGGGGTCCACTATGGTGTGTGGTCCCACTCCATCACCTGAATATGACCCTAGAGATACATAGATCACCAACCATGTAGGGATACACAGTGTGTAGGGGATATTCAGGATGTGCCCATGCCACTTAGTGTCCCACCCGTGTGCTTGGCCATGTTTGTATATCCATCTTGTGTTTGTGTACTTAGTACATGGAATCTACCAGGCCGTGTCTGTGTACTCAAGTAAATGGCATGAGTCTGGCCATGTCTTCCCACATGAGGTATTACTTGTTTGCTTCCTCACACAGCTCGTTAACCTAAGGATGCAGTACAAGGCGTGTGGGAGGGCTACACACCCTTCCATCCTTTTAAATTCATAAAAACCTAGTTATCGCATCATAGGGACCAACACACCATGTGTTCTTTGAACTATATTTTCTATAGTTGTAATTTTTTTAGAAACTCATATTTTCTCTCCCCATTCTATATCTAGTCTTCCACCTTCAATTTTAACCATTTATTTGATTGAAAATTATGAATCCAGTTACTATTGGTCTTTTATGGCCATTTGGTGACCAGAAATCAACATCCATCGACCATGGTGGTTTGTCACTGAACGCACACACCTTCTTCATCCACCATCCTTGATTCAAACTTTGAATCATCAAATCAATCACATTTAATTCCTCCATATCCATCACTTATTTGGGTTTCCTATTGTCATACATGATTATATACTTAATTTGGGTGTCTGATCAGGCTTTGTACCGCCTGACAATGTCGAACTATGGTCACGGTGTCCAGTAGGTGAAAAACATGAAGCTATAAGGGAGAAAGTAATAAGAACAAGGGTTTTGTCAATAATTTCCAAAATTTCTTTTCCAGTGATTAATAAATAGGATAATTCATGGTGAGAAAATAGAATAAACAATTAAATTCAAGTACATGGGAACATGGAAGCCTCAACAATTGGTGCAGATCATAGAAGGGATGATCATGCTCAACCAATTTAATCAAAAAGTGTGAAATCCATAGTATGAATATTCATACAATGATATTGGATTTTTTCCCCATCAAATAACACACTCACTGATAAATGGATGAATCCGTTGCATTTTTTTGATCTCTGGTCTGCTCTGATCTTGAAATCCATCATCATTAGATTTTGATTTACCAATGGAAGGAGAGGAAGAAAACGCTCTTAATGGTCCCAAGGTTACGAGGATAGATTAGGGAAAACCTCCATAGACGTATTCTAATATGATTATAATTAGGTTAAATAAACTAAATTGATTTAATTAATTAACCAACTGAATGCACCTCCAACAAGTGAGATATCCAAGCAACCGAAACTTAACCATTTTAGGTCGTTCCTATGGTAAAAAATGTGTTCCACACTCAACCATGTTATTAGACTTATGATTTTAGATTATTTTAAATATTAATCTTATTTTTATAAACAAAATGTTTGCACATAATATAAAATATATTCAATATTTTTATATAATTAATTTTGGGAACACCGAGCCTCAGAATCTCATTTCATCTCAGTGTTAGGCTCTAAAAATATCTTTATAAATATTTCAAAGTCTTGCAATGAAAAAACTGGGTCTCTATATGGACACCCATTAACTGGGTACCCAACACTATTATAACAAATCAAATAGGGTTAGTGTACTATTAAAATTGTTATTTATTGGATTAGGGCACCATGTTGAAAGCCTAATTATTAAATAACTAATCTTCAGGTACCATAAACCAAAACTTAATTATTAAAATTACTAATAATTAATCAATAATAAATTTTTAAATGAAGTTAGTATTATAAAAAAGATTAATTATTTCGAGTTCAGTTTATATTATATTTATAATTAAATTTTAAATATGATTATTTTGACTATATGTTATTAAATAAAGTTTAATTTAAAAATATATTTCCTTAATTTTTTGATATTTTTAATCTAGATTTATAAAAAAACTTAAATATTTGATTTTTTTTATTAAGTGATTAAAAGGTTTTGGGTTGTTAAATTGGTAGTTAATATTATAATATTGTAGGCCTAGGGGATTGAATTTAAAAAATAAATTGTTTAGGGTTAGAGTTAGGATTTGGTAAAAAGAAGTAGGTTTGGTTTTGGGTACCCCAAATTCCATAGGTATCCAACCTGTTGTTATCCCTAAATAAATATTTTTTTTATTCTTCACACACTTTTTAATATTATGTTGATTTTATATAATTAATTAATTATTTCCAATAAAATAATTTATGTTTAAAGATTTTATTTTATTTTATCATTAGAATTCTATTTAATTTATTTAATTTATATCATCATGTTAAAAAATCCGTGTCATGACCCCCTCCCTTTAGTGGTACCCCTCATAGGCCTTCAGTAAATGTATGTAGATAATAACAGTCAAATCCCTCCTCTAATAGGCCATTGGTACGTAACTAACACTATGGGAATATAATCCACACAAGTTATAGGCATTTACCTCACATATAGTTTAAGGAATATGAGATAAGATGAGAAAACACCAACCAACACCATGCATAAATAAAGAATAAATCCCAATATATAATATAATGTCATATAAAACCTAAAAAAATATATTGTACCAAAATAATCTTAGACAGTGACCTCATATAGAAAAAACCCTTTAAAAACTCCTCTAATCTATAATATTTGTCCAAATATCCAACAAGATCTTATAAGCCTAAAAATAGATTATATATTTGTAGGGTGAGTATAACATGTATACTTAGTAGGATACTCCCTAAAACTTCTCATGAAAAATGTGAATGAATCATACAACATCCAAATGAATAAAAAAATACAACAAAACCATCACTTAATTAGGTAATATATATTTCCAACCTCACCATGCCTCACTCACAAACTAATGAATATAAGTAAATCATTATATATTAAAAACACATATATATATATATATATAATAAAGGTTCCCTAATTCCACAAACCTAGTAGTTTGTTGATCTCACGCCCCAACGACTGACATCCTTTGCACATCCCATAAGTTTTCATATGACTTATGCATACATATCATAGACATTTTATATTCTATGCATCCTCGCACAAACATATCATCATCATCTCATCTATAACCAAGTGTGTTTTTGGAAGCCACTACAGCCTATATAAATTCATTATACCTTAATCCAGCACGACCATTGCTTGAAAACCAATGGGAAGTCATATCAACCATGATCGTATACAAGTATGTTTCATATCTCAATCAATTTCAACCTACACATTAATATATATTAAAATAGAGATCCATCACAACCTGAGTAGAAACACACCCTATACTATAAGACATTATATTTTGGGATATGCCTATACATAAACTACAACCAAAGGGAGAATGGTGGAGAGGGAGAAGTTAGCAATCTATTCCCTCTTTATCTTGTATATTGAGAAAAACACTACCAAATAAATTTGGGTCACTTTCCCTACCAACTCTGGGGTAAAGCATATGAAATTTGAAAATATAGTAATATATTGAACATAACCTCACTAAGGGAAATTATATATCTTTATACTCATATAGAGTTATTTTTATACAAGACACACATCTACCACTGTTTATGTAAAGATCTCAAACATGCACAAAATCATTAAAAACAATATTAATTAATTTATTAGCCTTTAATTAATATTACTCTTTATTAATTTATAAAAATAAAACTTTAATCTTATAATCCATGTGCCTTTAAAACCATAATTCATTTCTTACTCTCATGTATTCCATCATCATCTTTAAATACCATGAACCATCTTAATACTTTTAATAAATTTCACTAATCAACTCATAATTATCTGGGTTCTCTAGGGTGCATCCTAATCCAGCATAACGAAGATGAAATTATCATGAATAGATTCAAATTTCATCAAGTATCTTGGAACTATAAAAAATAATATCCATTTGTATTTATATATAAAAGAATTAAGCAAGAACATATTGATGAGAAATTATAGCTCTTAACTCATCCTAACCGACTTAATGTCATCCTTGATACCATTTTATATAATATCATCAAACCTACCATTACCATAATTATCATAACCATATCCTATAATATCCCTATATAATATTATCAAAACACACCCAACTATATCTATTTTGAAATAAATCACATCTAGGCTCTAATTTCTGATAGCATTCATACTAGTAAAAAAAATTAATCTCAACCTGGAACACTCATGGGGAAAAAGGTCATAGAACCAAGGCCTAAAATCCTTTCACAATAAGAATAGTCTCACTCATCCCCAAAATAATTATCTTTAGAAAACAACAATTTTAATTCCTTTCTTAATTTAACTTGTATATAATGCATAGTTTTTTAGAAATAAGAAACATATAAACAATATACTAAAAATTATTTGAATCAATATAAATATTCCTTTAGAATTACTTCCATATTTCATCCAAATCAAGGAATAAAAGTCAACAATTTACATGCTTGTTCTTTTAATCATATCATTATAATCTTCAATTTATGTAGGTTAAAAAAATTCATGTGAATTACCTATGTTAAAAATAGAAAAAATCATAACAACTATATACCACACTATCTAGCTAAACAAAAGGCAACATCCAAAGAATGATTCACATGAGATCACAACAAACCAATTCCAATTTATTCTCTATATGGTTATTATCTTCTATTAAGTGAATTCCATGGTTACCCAATAAGGTAAAGCATGACATGTCCACATTTTCACATAAATAAAAGGAGAAGTATTGGATCCCCTACCATGATTAGAATTTAAACATTCTATGAAGAAAAACCAATGATCATGGTCAAATACTAATGAAGGAAAACTCATCAAAACAAGTCTATAGAAATCCATAATTAAGGATTTCTTGATTTAAAACCCTAATCCTTCCAAGAAAACTTATGTAAATAAGGAAATTTAGGGGAATGAAAAAGAGAGGACAAGAGAGAGTAACCTGACTCGTGATACTATAGTCTTGATGAACCAATGGTTTTAACCCTCAAGGGTGATCTTGGAGAGTTGTTAGGGATAATTAATTGACTAGGGTTTGAGATAATATAAGAAAAACTAAATCAAGAAGAACTCATGCCTTTATTTATAGAGGAGGATTTAATAGCCTCTACCATGGCATAGTGACTCCCACTATGATCATGGTGCATCTGATCAAAGGGAAATATTGATTCTTAATAATTGGAAATGTTGTATCTCCCTAATTATTTCACTTTCTAAAAACCATCTTTAAATAATTTTACCACCACCACACTCTAGGAAACGTCATGGTTGAATTTTCTTATTCATTTTGACATACCATGTTTAAGACTATGATATAGAGATACCCCCCCCCCACACACACACACACATTTTTCCCCAATACCTCACTACACTCAACTCTACCCCATCCCATACCACACTCATCCTTACCTAGTGTAGGGTTACATCCCTCTCCATTTTCTCCTTCCTTGACTTCACCGAGAACCTCACATGCCACCATGCCTTTCCATATTTCATGGTAGTCTCTATAAGTCATGTTTTACATAGGTGAACACTCTATGTAAAATGCGCTTTGGAATAGACACCATGTCCATCTTTCTCATCATGGTGTACCCAAAATCATGCCACAAACTCCAAAACACTCATCTCCCACATTGTCGAGCCAAACAACCAACACTATGCATACAACTCCCAATGATCAATAAAATGGATAGCACCACACCAATTAATATTGTTTGGTGGCCTTAAAGAGTTTTAGAACATATCTATGGCATCCCAAAACACCACTATAATTATTCTTGGAACCTCCAAACCCTAGGAAAACAAAAATGGGGGGTTTAGAAAATTGACCTCTTACAACAAATTCCTTTCAAACAACTATTGTCTTTAAAAATTTAAAACCAACCCAAGAATAAATAAAAGTGGTTTGAACAACCACCCCATGAGATTCCTCTCAAGGATCTCACTAGAATAGAACAAAACCAACTCCCCAAAAGGGAAGGCCATATAAACGTGCAACATCAGTAACTATAACATAAAACAAGAAAAGTACGTAACCAAGATTAAGAAAAGAAACAAAACAATTAATCTTTAATTTATTAATCCCTCTGCATGTGATATCATCAATGAAATTTTTTCACCAGAAGACATGAACTAAAGCAACAACACACCCATGTAACACCTTCTCCTGATGGTCCTGAATCTTAATAGGAAATTCCAAGAAGGTAGCATCGTCTTCAAAATCCAGATCACCCCAATCAATGATATATAAATCATCATGAATGTATCATAGAATCTATGACATAAGAAATACATCATGAATCTGGCTCATCTATGAAAGAAGTTTTAAGTGGTACACCACAACTCTAACACACACCAACACCATCAAATGTATAAAAGATCATGTTGAATGTATACTCTCATGACTGAACCTTAATTATCCCGAGTGAGGAGACACATTCAAGAAAATATAATCTACAACATAAAACTCTATATTCCTCAACATATGGTTAGAATATGACTTTTGATGATCCTACAACACCTTTATTTTCTAGAAAATCATAGATACCTTCTCTTTCTTCATTTGTACCAATTTTAGACTAAGATCAGATAACTATTTGACCTTGGTTCATCACAATGATGATTATAAGGTTTTTCCATATAGTTTTTTGAATAGATCTATACTAATAGTGGTGTAATAATTATTTTTGTAAGAAATTTCCACCAATGGTAGGTGGTTCACCCACAAACCTCTAAAATTTAAGACACATACACACAATGATTTCTCTAAAGTCTGGATAGTTTACTCTATCTGATCATACTTATGTAGATTAGAAGTAGTGATAATGAATAAATAATATCCAAAATCCTTGTAGATACCTATACACATCTTATAGGTAAAATAGACACCACAATCAAAGATGATTATCATTAGAACCCCATAAATCCTCTCTGCCTCCTTCAGAAACTACTTCAATAGACCTCATTTTATCTTGACTCTATAATCACTAGTAAGTGAGATGACTTTATCATGTAGTACATTATCACCCATATAGAATCATAAATTCTTTGGTAACTAGTAAATCTATTGAATAATTCCATCGAGTTTTCCTCCCACTTTCACTATGGAACATCAAGTAGCCAAAGAAAACCACCTAGAACATGGTTAATATACTTCACTCTCTTGAAAACCAAATAGTGATATATAAACTTAGCAATTGATCTCTTCATATCAGAACACTAATGGTGTCCCCCCAAATCACCATACATCTTCCACAATCAAGGACATACAGTGAATTGAGAACTGTGTAACTCAAGGAGAACTACATCAATAATCTCAAAAGTAATGAAAACCCTTCCATAAAACAATACTCGATGATGCTCATCCTCATACTATACCATATGATAATGACTATAAAAACTCAATCAACCCAAACATCAGCCTTAGAATACCCAAACTAAAAATTCTAAACATGACTACGCCTCCATCTAATAAAGACAATATCTACCATCAACTACCCCCATATCAAGGTGAATTACTACCAACTCTTCTATCTATTTCCCTGAATATCAACACTAATGAAAAGTACCACCATGTGACATCCTTCTCATAGAATTAGACACAATATTATATTTATATAGTGTATAAAATACCTCAAAATTAAATCCCTATAAGGGTTCCATCCACCAACATTTTTATAAATTCAAGTCACACTAAGAGAAGACATACTTCAATCTCTTATGATCTATGAAAACCGCATGATTATCTCTAATGGGGTAATATCACAAAAAAGTTAAATAAAATACAACTTTAAAAATCTCAAGATCATGGGTATAATTCTAACATTCCTATGGGAATAACTTTTGAAACTGATAAGAGATAACTTCCATCTTCTACATCAATGTGAAACACAATCCAAGATGTGAAGCACCATAATAAACCTCAAACATAGTGCCCTCCTCTAGTTGCTAAATAACTAGAGTGATAACCATATTCTTATTCAAATAATTGAAAGTATCCTTATACTGTTTAGTCCACACTAACTCTCAATACATTCTAATTAATCCTATTATTGGAGTCTCAATATAAAATAATTTAGGAAAGAACCTCATGTTGTAACTAGAAAGACTAAGGAAACTCTATAAATCTATAACACTCATGGGGGTCATAAGAAAAATTACCTCAGTTATCAAATGATCTAAAAATAATCCATGAAGAGACATTATTTCTCTCAAGAAACAATCCCCTCTTTCCTACAATTCACACATAGATAGAATCATGAATAAATGATAGCAATAAAGAACTCCCAAAATAGCTCGTAGATTATCTTTCTTCTCCTCCTCTAACATAGAGAATACAAGGATGTCATCAATAAATATAACTATGAAATAATGCCAAAACACATGGAACACCACAATCATCAATCCCATGATCATGTCTAGATCATTTTTCACATTGAACAACATCACAAAGAATGCATAATTTTCGTAACAAAAATAGAGAGTAGTTTTGAAATATCCTTATCCTTCACCCGTGTCTAGGGATATCCTTATTGTATGTTCATCAACAAGAACCAACTAGTTCCCTTCATACGATCAAATAGATCATCAATCTATGGTACAAGGTAGTATTTATTCACCATCACTTGATTCAAATGATGATTATTGATTCACATATGTAGACCACTATATGACTTGTTCACAAATAGAATGGGTTCTCCCTACAACATAATACCAGTCCAAAAAAATCCTCTCTACAGAGGGCCATAAATCTGAATATGAATCCCCCATAGCTTAGAAGATTCCATCCTATATAGATACATCAATATAATATAATCAACTGGTTTTATCTCCATCCAAAACTAGATCTATTTGAAGGGTATCATCACAACCACTTCTAGATAAACATCAGGGTACTTTATTACTACCCTAGGAAACACCACCTATTGATCCTACATAGAATTAGGAATTAGACCAACCATCAAAGTAGATAGATACTCAACATGTCATTGACCCATTTGAGGGTGTCACTCCCAAAAAAACACATCCTAATCTTTATCAACATCATAGAATATAGGATGCAATTGAATAAATATATAATATTATACATTGAATATTGCTAATACATATTGAGGATGATGCCTTATATTGTATATATAAATATATAAAGTCTATTTAAGTGTAGTTTTATCCCAACACTGACTCACAATCTCTGCATACATAAAATAATGTAGTTCAACTTACAACTGGCATAGTCAACACAAAGGGAATTAGAATTATCTCCACCTTAAATCCCAAAGAATATACTAGAGTGAGATAAAAATAGAAGAGAATAGATCCATAATAAAACAAGTAAAAACTCCAAGTAAAAAATATGATTATAATACCACACACAACATCTATATCACCTGACGTTGGCATATTTAGGGAAGGAATCTATCCATGAACTGCAACACAGCCTGTTTGAACTTGATGGATACCAACCACGTTATTTTTAACCACTTGATTTCCTTGAAAATAGTAGAATAATGGGACTATCTAATGGTCTCATAATTCTATATCTGTTGATCATAAATTGGTTTAACAAACTATTATTGCCTCATAGGGTAATGCTACAACAGCTAAACCTAAAATGGACACTGGTTTCACAATGACTACTAATAAAGGTTGTAAAATCTAAATTCCTATGGTCATGACCTCTAAATGTATAAAAAATCATGATCTCCTCATTACTGGGGATCCGGGAACAACTTACTCCAGTGAAATGGGTTCAATAAGACTAAAATCTTCTCCATACTGATAGAAGCCTTTTCTGACCTAGAAACTGAGAACTCCCAATCCTAGATCATCTCCATAAAGAAACTTGAAGAGTCCCCTCCCATGATAATCTCGTCTTAACCAAAATTATCACAATGAACTCTGCCTTTTATAGTATCTTAAGATATTAATTTAACATAAATTATATGTCATGATGCTTGATATATAGATGTAAATCCTCTTCAAAATGTATTTATATATCCTCCTCGTTCAACAAAATGTTTGATACCTAGAATAGGTGGTTCTTATATTGAATATTATACTTCCACATAATTAAAATTTCCTGATGATCGGTAATAATCATCTTCCAATAGGCCTCCATCATGGTCAGAGAAAGAATATCATTTTGAAACTGATCTAGGAACTTCTCCAAATAAAATATTACTCTACATGGTCCATGTGGAAAAAATCCACCATTTTTTATCAAACCTATGCAGTATCATCACAGCTAATAGAACCCAGTTCTCCTTCAGAGCATGAAACAAACTTAAGGCGATCTTCACCGCCTCCATCTGAGACTCTATCTCCAAATCCAAAATAGATCCCTCATACTTCTATAGACCCTTACACTGAAACTCTTAGAGTTTCATCTTCAAAAAAAATTTCATTCTGAACCTATAGTATATAGTGATATGCTGGAACATCTTGCTAAATGTATTCGGTAAGAAACGGATGGGGGAATTAACTTGGAGGCATATCTATAAAATAAAAAAAATAAAGACTCATATATATGGATTATAAAACATTTCAGGATAATTTATTTATTTATTTTAACTTAATTTCCAACTTACCACCCAATTTAAACATAGGCATAGATAATCATGATACAAGATAGTTACCTTGGTCAGTACCCCACAAGTATCATCACATTTCTTTTCATATTTAGTAAACATTAATGTCCTTTCATAAAATTATAGGGGGTCCTAAAAACCTATTTACTTGCTAGTATAACTTGTTTACATCATGTGTTAAGTTCAACTGAAATCATTTCACTACCAACCCAAACATCCTCACAAGTACCTAAATCCAAATTTCATCTTATCTCTCATCCATCAATTTTGATACAACTTTTAATGGCATACTTCTTCCAAAGGTACCCCTTCTGGGATGGAAAAGGAGGGAGAGATATAATTATAGCCAAATATCACCTTCAATGGGCCAAGGATTGCTGACTAGCATTGAGGGTATATAATCCACACAAATGGTAGGAATTTTCCTTTGTATAATTTCAGGAATAAGAAATTGGATGTGAAACAAAAAATTAAAACCAATAATAAATAAATAATCATTACCGATATATAATTTAATATCATATAAAACTAAAAAAACTAAAAGTGCCAAAATAATCCTACATAGTAACCTCATACACTAGTAACACCTTAACAACACCTATGATCTAGTAATGTCTATCCTAATCCTCGAATAAATTCTATGGACCTGGAAATAGTTTATATATACATAGTGTGTGTGTAAAATGTATACGTCATAGGATAAACCCTAAAACATATCATGAAAAAAATAGAATCATAATAATTCCCATTGAATAAACAAATACAACTATCTCTCTACATAATTTAGTAATATATATTCCCAACTTCGTTGTGTCTCACTCACTAAGTGTAATACCCTAACCCTATTTACCCAGAGTCGGTGCATTATTTTAATACATCGGCATAATTACAAGGAATCATGTCCCGATGGACCGATCAGTTTAGTAGTCTTGGAAAATAGATTACATATATGAACGTTAAATTACAATTTCAAAAAAAACACAAAAAAATCCTTTGAGAACACCATTATTACCCTAGATTAACCCTTCATATCAATCATAATACACTTCTTCGCATCCTGAGAAAAATAAAACATAGGAAAGGGGTGAGATCAGATGCTCAGTAAGGATAACAATATAGCAGAAACTATCATAAATAAGCATAAACATTTAAGGCAATGTATAAAACTAAAACAAAAGCCTTTTATACTTAAACTTTATCATAATATGGAAAAGATAAATCAAATAATTCCATTTATTTAGTCAAATGTATATTTTACTAGTTGAATAATCACAAGTAATATCAAGAGAAAATTTTATAATGATGGAATCCATAATGTTGGACATTATAACCACATAGTCAGGGCCTCATGCCAAGACTACAAATAATATTTTGTCAAGGCCTCATGCCAAGAATATAACTAATATTTTGTTAAGGCCTTGTTCCAAGATACTAATTTCTCTCATTAGACCTACCGATGCATCGAGGAGATATAGTGGGATCCACCTATCAATTAGAAAGTACAATGCATTCCTCATATGAAAATGTTGAAACATAACATAAACATTTGTATTAAAACTAGCATATGAAATGTCAATAATTTAACTATAAACCAAGAATGGTATAAAAATATAACATACATAGCAAAAAATATCATAACTCGTTCAATACAATATGGAAGATTGTATTATAATAAATCAACCTTAATCCAGAATAATATCCATTATAGGATGTTGACATAGTTGAAAATGATCATTAAAACTCTTTGAGATAAATATCTATTTTTATGAAATCATTTAAAAGTAACACATTTAAAAAGGAAGTAATTTATAATAGATTTTTGAATCAAAGTGTCCCATATCACCTTGAAACTTTTGAAATGAATTAACATTTTAAAATAATCATGTCCATATAAATAAATCCTTAAAATCATTTTTAAAACATGGACATTAATTAAAAAGATTTAGAAAAATAAATCATTAAAACATTTAAAATGTGGATCTTGATAAATATTAATTTCTAAAAAACCTTAAAATACTTATATTGAAAATAGTTTTATGGAACATCGACATGGATGTTAAAAATTTCCCAGTAAATACTTACACATAAACAATCTCAGATAATATTGTGATTAAGGAATTAACCCCTACCTTGTACTTTCATTTAGTATAGGGTACATTTAACCACCTTTATAATGACCATAGTATGTTATTAAATTAAACCATAACCATATTAATATTCATGATATCATATATTATTAAATTATTACTTTATACTACCCATTTAATAATAATTTCCATGTTAAAGTATTATTTCAGGTAATAATCGCTTTATTAATCGTGTGTGTTTTAGCTTGTTATCCTTGATTGTATCAATTAGATCATGATTTACATATTTCCATAATATAAAACATGATTTATGTGTCATATATATTCAGAATATAAATATGTATAATATATAGATATATGAATGGAAACACCATTCATGGAGACGGTAGTCCTGACATATGCATGAATGTTGTTTCCATTTTCTTATCATATAGTATTGAAGTAAGTAAACAAAATATATTTATCTAAATAAATATATATTATTCCAGTAGAGATATTATTTTATATACCTTATAATAAATCAATGTATTTATTTTTATAAAAATTCTTGAAGGGTGGTCGTTGAAGATAAATCTCATCGCGTTGTGGAGAGGGTAAGTCGTACGTACACACAAGTGATAATATCATTATATTAATGGTGAAATGGTGTTTAATTGGATGGTATATTACATATAAATAATCTTTACCATGTTATATTCACTTTTTAAATTAATTATACTCATTATTATACCATCCAAATAATGTCGTGTTGAATAACAAACTACACCACTACGTGGAGACGGTAACCCGTGCGTACGCACGTATGGTGACTTTTTCATTCATAGGATGTATAGAATAATGAATATGGTTATACCATAATTATAATAACATAACAGTATGTATAGGGTACTGGATTTATTATTTTTGTATGTAAAAAACAATGAAAGAGAAAGTGGAATAAGAAAAGAACCTTGAAAGAGGTGATGAAATAATTACCTCTTCTTTAGGTGTTTCCTTTTAGTTTGAAAAAAAGTGCTCCTTAGGTTGGATTTATGATCAAAGTAATTCCTCTAGGTTGAACTGAGGATAGTTGGGAGAATATTGGAGTAGGTTGTTTCTGATCCAAATGGATTTGGAGGTGTGAAATTAAGAGAAGGGGAAGTACCCTTTTATAAGAGAGATGAGGGTCACTTTAGGAAAATCTTGAAATATTATTTTATTATAAAATAATTTTTGATTTATAATGCCTCCAAAAAGATTTATTTCGATGGTAAGGTGGGTTTGGGTAGAAATACTCTCAACGAATAGGTTTTAGACAAGTTTAGGTCACCATATTAACCTTATCGTTTAGTTTTAACTCTTAGTTAAATACTTTAACTTCTACCATGTCTTCTTGTAATATTATAATAAATGGTTAATAAACATACTATTAAAAGCCTAGAGAACCCCAAGTGGTTCATTATTGAAATATATAACTTTATTTAGGTACTTTGGCCATAACATATATTTTTAGTAATATTATATCATTTAATAATATTTTATTTGTTTTAAAAAATCATTTATGTCAATTTCGACACTATTTTATATTTAGTTTTTATGAAAGTCAAAAAAGTTATATTACTTCGAAAAAAAATTAACATGTCATATTCACCTATAAAATTCGTGGATGGAATCAAAACTATCAAATTATATTTATTTTAATATTTATAATTTCATTTATTTGATTCTTTCATTAATAAGGAAGATACTACATCATTATTGTGTCATAAATAAATATATTTATTTTATGTATAAAAAATATAAATAAAATATAATGATGTAGAAAATATTTTTAGATTTAAAATTAATATTTATAGTCTAAGAGATCAATTATATTACCCCATATAAAAATTGTTTTACTCAAAGATACATGCTTATGTTATTTTTGTCTTTACTTTAAATTAACTAATATAAAATGTCATTATCACTCACAAGGGGCTACATGGGGTCCCCAAATCGACCCAAGGATTCCCATTGTTGGAAATGTATCATCCAATAGGGTTTGGACACATGTTAGGATAATTTAATATTATTATAATATTATTTTCTTACCCTTATTTACCGTATTTACCCTTTAACCATGGTAAATAAAATATTTACTGAAGTAACTATTCATAACGTCTAAAAATAAAAATTACCTATTTAAAAAATTTGGACCTCCTGATTAAAAATATGTTATCCATTTTTCCAAATACAAAACACATAATTTGAGAAAATTAATTTAAAATTAATTCCCATTTTTAAAACCAAAAAGCAGGTTTTTAAGAAAAAAAACTATCAAAAGATTGACATGTGTTTATATACAATTTAAATGTGAAATTACAAAAATCGAACTAAATTATGTTAAATGATAAAAATATAAGATAATTATACTTTCAAACCACTCAAATATATAATTTATCACTATAAATTATTCCAATTAAAAAAGTTATTTATAAATAAAATTTAGTTTTTTTCACTATTCATCAAAATATGGAAGTTATCAAAAAAGTACCAAAACATTTTCCAAAATAAAATTTTATTTCCCTCCTATAAATAATAATTTAATTTAATTAAATTTAATATATAAAATTTTCAAATATTTGATTTAAAAAGGATTCTTTATTAAAAGATGGAAAAATTAATTTTTGAAAAAAAAAATTCTTCTTTTATCTGAAAAATTGAATTTTTCCATATATTATGTCAACGAAACACAAAATATGAATGTTAAAATTATATGGGATATATATATAATTTAAAATGTGGTTATTACTATTCATAACTTCTTTTTAAATGGCTAGTATGATAGGTTGTGGTGCACTTGAACTCGGGTTTCATACATTGAATGCCATTGTATTATTCAATGAGAAAAGTATCGTAGAAGATTGGAGTGTTACATTCTTCTATCCTTAAATAAATTGTGTCCTCATAATTTGAAATTATTCCTTGAAAATAAAATTTTGAAAAAATAGAAAATACCTTTTTGGAAACCCACATCAGAAATAAGGTTAATAAAATAAATCTTAATAAGAGCAAAAAGGAAATAAAAAAGTCACCACTAAATTAAGATTTAAAATAGGAGAATATTGGTGGATATTATAATTATAGGAAAAACTCAAATATTTATAGGGGTGATTGAGGTCATCAATCACAAATAAGTGAATGGAAAATTGAGGGCATCAAATCCATAAATCTATGATAATTTAAAATATCATCAGTTCAAAAAAACACAAGGTATTAGGATAACACATTTTTGGTTTCAATATCCTTTCACTAATGTTTAAGAATTAATTTATTCACAGAATAAGAAAAAAATAATATTTGATAATTATAGTTACATCCTTTACCTAATTTCTACCCCAAACTCGTCTTTCACACCAAAACATAATAGAACTCAAAAATATTCTATTTATCCAAATCTTATAGGGTTAAAAATATAAACATATACCATTTAAATGAATAAAACTATTTTTTAATTATAAGGGACTTCCTGTAGGATATTGTTAGGTGATAAATCCCTTTCACACTTTGGTTGTGGGTTTGATTCCTGCAGCTTTGTCCGACGTGATGGGTTATCGCCTGACCTGCACGTTGTCCTTTTTCTAAAACTATAGTATTATAATATTCCAAAAATAATCTTAAGAAATGTTTTAACCTTAAACAATACCATCCAAAGTTCCACTTAATCCATTCCAACCATTATAGTTATCTAAAATACCTTTGTCTGAACTCTCTCTAAAATCTCTCTAAATTCAAAAATCAATAGTAACATCAAATTCCTCAAACAATGTAAAGATTCTATTTTTATCACATACTGAAAATATGTTTACCTTAATCTTATTAAACCTTAATGAAAACAAAAAAAAGTACTATAGTACAATCCTTATATATATCACATTCCTCTTATAACCAGAATATGATTCTTGAAACCAAAAACACAAATACATTAATTATTCCACCTTAACTGTAGTAATAGTATAGGCTTGGCCTTGCTCCCTTGGCCTTTTCTAAGGTAAGTTTCCTTGGATCTTAGTAAATTCACTTGAATAATCCCCATTTCTCTACAATTGTATCATTCAACATTGACATCCACTTTCTTTCCCTTGCAACCACGAGCCTTGTGACCTTTTTCTCCGCATTTGTAACAAACTCTCATTCCTTTTAGGAAAGTATCGGGGTGTTTCTTACCACAATTATCACATGAGGGAAAATCCTTCTTTCAATTTTTTCCTTTATCTATATCTTTCTCTACTTTTCTCTTCTTCTCTTGATTTGATTTAATTTCATAAGACTAAGAGAATTCATTTTTTGTCTTGATATCACATGAGATTATATCTTCATATGATGAGAAGGATTGTGATAATAATGCTCGATAGAGAAATGGTTTTAACCCATCAAATTATCGATCAATATTGCTTCTTAGGTTACGTATATAATCTTTATAATGCCTTGATAACCTTGTAAAGTTATCCTCATACTTTGTGACATACTCATCCTCCTCTTGCCTCAGACTCAGAAATTGTCTTTTCATACCCACTTGATGGTCACAAGGGATGTATTTTTCTAATAAAAGACCTGTAAACTCACTAAATTCTATATCTGTTACTTCTTAATCCTCCTTTGTGTTTTAAATTTATGAAAACCATTGATCTATATCTCACGTGAGGTGATAAACTTCCATGACAACTTTTTCCCTTTTGCTACAACCCAAAGCATGAAATTTTTTCTCTAAGGAAATTATCTATTGCTCGACTAAAAATGGATTTGTAATCCCATTGAATGTTGGTGGTTCTTTACTCATGAAAAAGGCTAACATTGATCCTCCACATTATGGATCAGGGTGCTCCATAAGGGTAAGGCTATTATTCATAACCTAAGTGAGTTGTCCCTGTATGGTTATAATCTGATCTACACCAGTTTCATCACTAGCTCCACTATAATTATTCTAAGTATTATGGAAATCCCTAAATGGATTATGTGAGTTGATACGGTTTCCATTCCTTCTACTAGGCACCATTTCTAAATAATTTCATACAATAGATTAGTTTATGAATCGCAATACATAATTCCAAACTAGTAAAATACCTAACATAAATTGAATAGTTCATGCATATAATCCATAATCATAAAAAAAGTTTTCTTTGAGGTATTATTTACTCAGAAATCCTTCATAATGGTTTGTTAATAAAATGTGAAATATCCTAAGCATATCCCCCGAGAGTGTCATAACCAAGAGTGCAGTAAGGCCCATTGTTGTGTACCAGGATACCCCTGGTCAATCTAGAAACTCCTTGTCGAAGTTTTCAGTCCAAGGTACATCTGTGCCAGAGCCGCCTCTACCTGCTCATATCTAGACAGGGATGTATTTCTTATAAACCCCACATAATATTTACATTAAAAAAAATTTTGGATGTTCTTCTATACTAATCTCAAAGTATATCTTAGGGTAGTGTTTTCTAATCAGAGTTTTTCTAAATCTAGCTTCCAAAGTTTGTATTAAACTTCCTCTGATACCAACTGTAATTCCCCGACCACAGTTACCCAGATTCGTTGCATTATTTTAATAAATTTTCATGATTACAAGAAATAAAGTTCTGAAGGACCGATCAATTTTGTAGTCTTGGAAAATAGATTACATATATGAATGTTACATTGAAATTTCCAAATTAAAACACAATAAAAAATCCTTTGAGAATTCCATTATTCCCCTAGCATAACCATATATATCAATCATAATACACTTATTTTCATCTGGGGATAAATAAAACATAAGAAAGGGGTGAGCTCAGATGCTTAGTAAGGATAACAATATAGCGGAAACTATCATAAATAAGCATAGACATATAAGGCAATATATAAGGCTAAAATACAATAATTTTAAACTTAAAATACAATATAACATGGAAAATATAAATCAAATAATGTCATTTATTTATTCACATGGATATTCTACTAGTCTAATAATCACATGTAATGTCAATAGCTAATTTGATAATGATGGAATGCATAATGTAAGACATCATAACCACATAGTCAAGGCCTCATGCCAATACTACAAATAATATTTTGTCAAGACCTTATGCCAAAAAACTAATTTGTCTCATGAGACCACCGATTCATGGAGGAGCTATAGTGGGCTCCACCTGTCACTTACAAAGTCCAATTCATTCCTCATATGAAAATGTTGAAACATTACATAAAAATTCGTATTAAAACTAGCTTATGAAATGTAAATACTTTAACCATAAACCATGAATGTTATAAAAAAAGCACATCCACAGTAAAACATATCATAACTCATTAAATACAATATAGAATATTTTGTTATAATAAATCACCCTTAATCAAGAATAATATCCAGTAAAGGATGTTGACATAGTTGAAAATGATCAGTAAAACTCTTTGAGACAAATATCCTTTTTTGTGAAATCCTTTAAAAGTAAAACATTTATAAAGGAATTAATTTAAAAGATATTTTTGAATCAAATTGTACCATACCACTTTGAAACTTTTGAAAGGAATTAACATTTTGAAACAATCATGTCCATATAAATAAATCCTTAAAATCATTTTTAAAACATGTACATTAGGTAAAAATATTTAGAAACATAAATCATTAAAACATTTAAAATTATTATATTCATAAATATTCCCTTTAAAAAAAACATAAAATATTCATTTTGAAAATATTTTTATGAAACATAGACATGGATGATAAAAATTTCCTAGTAAATACTTACACATAAACAATCTTGGATAATAACGAGATTGAGGAATTAACCCTTACATTGTACTTTCCTTTAGTCGAGGGTACGTTTAACCTCTTGTATAATGACCATAGCATGTTATTAAATTACACAATAACCAAATTAATATTCATGATATCATATATCATTAATTTATTACTTTATACTTCCCATTTAATTATAATTTCCATGTTAGAGTAACATTTTGGGTAATAATTGTTTTCTTTATTGTACGTGTTTTAGCTTGTTATCCTTGATCATATCACTTAGATCATGATTTAAATACTTCCATAATATAAAACATGATTTATATATCATATATATTCAAAATATAAATATTTATAATATATAGATATATGAAATGGAAACACCGTTCATGGTGACGGCAGTCCGTACGTACGCAAGAACATTGTTTCCATTTTCTTATCGTATATTATGGGATTAAGTAAACAACATATATTTATCTATATAAATATATATTTTTATAGTAGAGATATTATTTCATATACCTTATAATTAGTAAATGTATTTATTTTTATAAAAAATCTCGATGGGTGATCGTTGAAAATGAATCTTAGTGCGTCGTGGACACGGTAAGTCGTACGTACACACGAGCGATAATATCATTCTATTGATGGTGAAATGGTGTTTAATTGGATGGTATATTACATATAAATAATAATTATCATGTTATATTCACTATTTAAATTAATTATACTCATTATTATCCCCATCCAAATAATGTAATGTTGAATAACAAACTACACCACGACGTGGAGACGGTAATCAATAAATACGTACGTATGGTGACTTTGTTATTCTTGTGATGGATAGAATAATGAATATGGTTTAACCAGATTAATGATAACATAAATGTATTTATAGTGTACTAGAGTTATTATTTTGGTATGGAAACCACAAAGAAAGAGGAAGTAGAAGAAGAAAATAACCTTGAAAGAGGTGGTGAAATAATTACCTCTTCTTCGGGTTTTTCCTTTTTATTTGAACAAAATGGCCCCTTAGGTTGTCTTTATGATAAAATTAAGGCCTCTAGGATTAATTTAGAATATTTAGGAGAATATCTGAGCAGGTTTTTTCTGAGGCAAATATATTTTGAGGTGTTAAATTAAGAGAATGGGAATTACCCTTTTATAAGAGAGGTGAGGGTCACTTTTAGAAAATATTGAAAAATTATTTTATTATAAAATCATTTTCGGTTTCTAATGGATCCAAAAATATTTATTTCTAGGATAAGGTGGGTTTGGGTAGAAATAATCTCAACCAATATGATTTTGAAAACTTTAGGTTACCATATTAACCTTATATTTTAGTTTTAACTCTTAGTTAAATAGTTTAACTTTTACCATGTCTTCTTGTATTATTATAATAAATGAATAATAAAATTACAATAAAAAGAAAATATAACCCCGAGTGGTTCATTATTAACATATATAACCTTATATGGGACCTTTTTATGGACCTTATATTTTTATGAATATTTTATCATTTAATAATATAGTATTTCTTTTAAAAAATCATTTATGTCAATTTTGACACTATTAAGTATTTCATTTTTGTGAAAGTCAAAAAATATTGATTACATCGAAAAAAATACATTAAATCAACCCTAACATGTCATATTCACCTAAAAAATTCTTTTATGTCATCCAAAAGTTCAAATTATATTTATTTTAATATTTATAATATCATTTATTTTATTCTTTCATTAATAAGAAAAATATTGCATCATTATTGTGTGATAAATAAATATATTTATTTTATGTCTAAAAATTATAAATAAAATATAATGATGTAAGAAATATTATTATATTTCATATTAATATTTATAGTCTAAGAGACCAATTATATAACCCCATATAAAAATTGTTTTACTAAAAGATACATGCTTATGTTATTTTTGTCTTTACATTAAATTAATTAATATAAAATGTCATTATCACTCCCAAGTGTCTCCATGGGGTCACAAAATCGACCCAAGGATACCCATGGTCGGACATGTATCATCCAATAGGGTTATGACACATGTTAGGGTAATTTAATAATATTATATTATTATTTTACCCTTATTTACCAAATTTACCCTTTAACCATAGTAAATAAAATATTTACTGAAGTAAATATTCATAATGTCTAAAAATAAAACATACATATTTTAAAATTTTGGACCTACTTATTCCAAATATGGAACCCATTTTTCCAAATTTAAAACACATAAGTTTCAGAAATTAATTTAAAATTAATTCTCGTTGTTAAAGGAAAAAAACGGGCTTTTAAGAAGTAAAAACTATCAAAAGATTGACATGTGTTTTTGTAAAATTTAAATGTGAAATTAAATTCAATGACCTAAATTATATTAATTGATAAAAATATAACCTAATCATACTTTTAAATCACTCAAATGTATAATTTAACTCTATAAATTATTTTTATTAAAAAAGTTGTTTTTAATTAACATTTAGAGTTTTTCACTATTCATCAAAATATAAAATTTTTCAAAAAAGTACCAAAAATTTATCCAAACTAAATTTTTATGTCTAGATTCTAAAAAATAATTTAATTTCATCAAATTGAATACATAAAAGTGTCAAATATTGGATTTAAAAAGGGTTTGTTATTAAAAGGTGGGAAACTGCATTTTTTAAAAAAAATACTTAGTTTATCGGAAAAATATAATTTTTTCCGTATATTATGTCTAAGAAAAACAAAATATGAGTGTTAAAATTATATGGGATATATATAAAATTCAAAATGTGGTTATTAATATTCGTAAATGCTTTCTAAATGGTTAGTTTTATAGGTCGTGGTTCTCTTGAACTCGGTGTTACGTACATCGCACGCTATTGTATTATTCAAAGAGAAATGTATCATGGAAGCTTGGGGTGTTACAATAGGTAACCCATAGAAGTAAATAATTATATATTAAAAAACATATATAAATTAAGGTACCCTAATTCCAATACCCTATTGGTTGGTCACTCCAACACAACAACGGATCATTTTCTATGCTCATCCCTTCCATAAGTTATCATAAAACTTGTGTATATGTATCATTGCCATCCTATATACTCTATAGCCTGACACAAACTTATCATCATCATATCACCCATAAAAAAGTGTATGTCTAGAAGCCACCACATCCCATATAAATTAATTATACCTTAATCCATCATATCTCAACTATGAACACCTGTGGGAATCTATAGTCACCAAGAAAAGATATAAGTATGTATTATACCTCAAGAGTTATCTTCTAAATATAAATGTATAAGAAATATGAGATCCATAATTACTTGTGTAGGAATGCACCATATATCACAATCCATTTTATCCCTTTATATAGTTACACATAAACTAAAATATAAGGGAGGGAGGGGTAGGGAGAAGTCATCTATCCATTTTCATGGAATATTGAATGTTGAGGAAAACACCCTTAAAACATTTAGGTTTAATTTTTCCTACTATATTGGGTGGTGAAGCATATGAAATAAAAAAATACAATAATATATCACACACAACCACACTAAGGGAAACTACATAACCTTTGAATCATATGAAACTATCATCGCACAAGATACCAAAATACCACTTCTAAGGTCTGGATATCAAACATGCACACAAGAATCAAAAAGAATATTATTTAATTCATCATCATTTAATTAACATTAATCCTTATTAATTTCTAATATTTAAACTTTATTTTTCTATACAAATTGAATCTGACACCATAATTCTTTACTTATTCTCATGTATGTTACCATCATCTATAAACACCAAGAACAATCCTCATTATTTTAAATAATTTAATTTATAAATTCATAATTATATGGGCAGTCTAGGACTCATCCTGAGCCACTATAACAAATATGCACTTGTTCCGTATAAAGTCAAATTGCATCAAGTAGTCAAGAACCATAAAAAAATATTTTTCTAATCATCTATTTAAAATAATCAATAAAGAGCATATTGATAAGAAATCCTAGCTATTAACTCATCCTCACTACCCCTAATGTCATCCTCAGCACCATTTCATATAATATAATCAAACTCTTTATCATTTGAATCACCCCCAAAAAACCCTTATCATTCTCATACATTTCTCTCTAAAATATCTAAACCATATCAAGTTATCAATAAATCACACTCAAACACTAATTTCATATATCATACATACCAATAGCATAAATTATTTTCAACATGGAACACTCATGAAAAAACAAGGACTATAAAACCAAGGCATAAAATCTTTTCACAAAAATAATGGGATCTCTCATCCCTAAAAATTATCTTTAGTAAGAAACAAATTTAATTTTTATCCTGAATTAAATAGTTTATTATACACAAGTTTTCATCAAAAAGAAACTTATAAAAAATCAAATAAATAGTATCTTTAAATAAACATAAATATTCCATTATCATTTTATGAATATTTCATCAAAATAAAGGAATAACAATAATAAATTTACATAACACTTATTTTAATCATATCATTATAAATATAGATTTACAACTTTTAATAAATTTTAAGTGAATTGACCAAATTAAAAATAAAAATAACCATAAAAACTAGATAGAACACTATCTAGAAAAAAAAAGAGGCAAAATATTTAAGAATAAATCACATTAGATCATAAAAACCCAATTATAAATTTTTATTGTTCTATTTATTATCTTATTTTAGTTAAATTACACCTTTTCTCAATAATCAAAAGCAAGATATGTCTGCACTTTCACATATATCAATAGAGAATTAATAGATTCCCTGCCTAAATTAGAAGTTCTATGTTCTATGTGAAAGAATTAATGATCAAGGATCAACTTATAACAAATTAAAACTGACTTGAACCTAACCATGGTAATCTACCATAAAATCTTTCTCAATATTATGCATTAAATAAAGAAATCCTTTTAAAATGAACTTCTTAAAAGATTAAGAATAGGGAGAATGAGGAGGATAGGACAAGAGATGATAACTTGACTTGTGAGAAATTGATCTATAAAAATCAAAGGTTTATACCCTCAAGGATGTGTTTGGAGAGTACTGAGAGGTCAAGGATTCAACTAGTGTTTGATAGAAGAGAAACAAAATTGAACCAATAAGAAGCTAGCCCTATATTTATAGATGAATTTTGAATAAACTATACCATGGAATAGTGACTCCCACTATGGTTGTGGTACATAAGATAAAAGGGATATTTGTGTTACAACCAAAGCTTCCATGGTATGTTTCCTTTGAATAATGCAATAGCTTGCATTGTACTCAACTTCGAGATTCTAACACACTGCGACCAATCAAAGTAGCAATTATGAATAGTAATACCCACTTTTTAAAATTTTATAAAAGAACTTCATTTTTGGGTTTAAAATAATTGAAATTATCCTCAGGTGAAATTTTGAGTGGTTATAAATTATATTTAGAATATATTTTTACCATTTAATATAATTTGGGTCATTGGATGTGATTTCACAATTAAACCAGGCACAAACAAGTGTCAATCTTTTGATAGTTATTATCTCTTAAAAACACGCTTTTTGTTTTAATAATAGGAATTAATTTTAAATTAATTTCTATCACTTCTGAGTTTTGAATTTGGAAAAATGGATTCCATATTTGGAATCAAGATGTCCAAGTTCTGTAAATAGGTAACTTTTATTTTTATACATTTTGAATAATTACTTTGGTAAATATTTTATTTAATGTGGTTAAAGGGTAAATCTGGTAAATAAGGGTAAAAATTAATATTATAATAATAATAAATTACCCTAAAACATGTCCTAACCTTATTGGTTGATAAATTTCTTACCATGGTCATCTTTGTGTCGATTTTGGGACCCCATAAGAGCCACTTGTAGGTGATAAGGACACTTTATATTAATTAAGTTAAAGTAAATACAAAAATGACATAACCATATATCTTTTAGAAAAACAAATTTTACATAGGGTTATATATGTTATATTTTAGACTATAAATATAAATTAGAAATATAAAAATATTTCCTGCATAATGGTATTTTATTTATAATTTATAGACATTTAATAATTTTATTTATTTATGACACAATAATGATGCAGTATTTTCTATATTAATGAAAGAATCAAATAATTGGTATTATAAAAGTTAAAATAAATATAATTTGAAAATTTTGATGTCATCCACGAATTTTATTGGTTAATATTATATGTTATTATTTCTTAAATTAATTTTATTTGAATTAATAATGTTTTTAATACTTTAACAAAAATCAATTATTGAATATTGTCAAAATTGACATAAATGAGTTTTTAAAACAAATGTTATATTATTAATTGATATTATATTCATAAAAAAATAAGGTTTGTCCAAAGGACTTATATCATGATATATGTATCATTAATGGACCACTTGGGTGTCTCTCGGATGTATATAGTAAGTTTATTATCTATATAATATAAAAATAAAATGTGACATGGTAAATGTCAAACAAATTAACTAAGAGTTAAAACTAAAAGATAAGGTTAATATAGTGACCCAAACCTGTCTAAAATCTATTGGTTGAAATTATTTAGACCCATAACTACCATATACTTTGAATAATCCACTTTTTAGCCATTAGAAACCGAATATTAATTTATTATAAAATAATACTTTAAGTTTTTCCTAAAGAGTCCCTAATCCCCCTTATAATGGGACACCACTTCTAACTAATTATCCACAGCTTCAAATCCTTTTGGTTCGGCCCAAACCTGACAAAATATTCTCTCAACTTCCCTCAATTTGACCTAGAGACCTTATTTTGATCATAAATCCATCCTAGGGATCCCTTTTGATTAAATCAAAATGAAGAACCCAAAGAAGAGATAATGTTTTCACCACCCTCTTTCAAATTCCTTTCTTCTTCATCTTGTTCTTTATTTTTTATTTACATTCTAAAATAATAACTCCAGTATATTCTATATACTGTGATGTTATTAAAAATATGGTACAACCATATTCAGTATTCTATACATCCTTTGAATGACATGTCACCATACGTGCGTACGTACGGCTTACCGTCTCTACGCTGTGGTGCAATTGTTATTCAAAACATTATTATTTGGATGGGTATGATAATGATGTGTAATTGATATAAATAATTAATATAACATGATAATGATTCTTTATATATGATATACCATTCAATTATATATTATTTTAATATCAAAATAATGATATTGTTCATCGTGCGTACGTACGGACTACCGTCTCCACGAACGCGATGAGATTCATTCCCCATCGTATCCATGCAAGTCTAATTCTCATTTGATGATTAAAAATAACATTTAAGGACTTGATATTATTTTTTATATGAATAAGATACAACCTATCCATAACAAACACGACTTATATAACAAAACATATAAAATAAAACGAGAAAGTTAACACCCGAAACGAAGATAATACAAAGATATTATTAATAAAGCAATGCTAAAAGATAATATTGTTGTACATCTCGAACCTCTCGTTGTTTGATTTTCATGATCACAATCACTTTCATTTTTATCTAACATTGTGTTTTAAGTGTTTGTGTTGATAGGCATTTGATTGCCAAGAAGTTGACCAAGGAAGAGGCAGAAATGGACTGAAATTCAGTCCACCGGCCGACCGGTGGCTTCACCACCGGCCAGCCGGTGGCACCCAGACTCAAGGGGTAGCTACTGCCTCCCCACCGGTCGACCGGTGGCTCTGCCACCGGTCGACCTGTGGCACCCAGCTCAAATAGTGTTTGCTACTGTCTTGCCACCGGCCAGCCGGTGGCTCTGCACCGGTCGACCGGTGGAGCCTGGACCAAGACTCTTCTTCTCATCCAAGGCACCGGCCAACCGGTGGGACTGTACCGGCCAGCCGGTAGCCCAGTCAAACTAGCCGTTGGGGTTGACCAGTCAACATTCTTTTGGCCTCCAACGGCTCCAAAGCCTTCTCCAACGGCTCCGAAGCCTCCCCAAAGGATCCTAGCCTATAAATAAAGGCTGAGGAAGCCCCGGACTCTAACCGGAACACTTGCAAAGCCACTATACTCATTTTCCATCAATTGGCCAACCTCCGGTGGACTTCCTCAAAGGAACCTCAAGTGCTCCAACAACTTCCACATCCAAGGAGCACCTCAAGAAGCTTGGGAGAAGCACGCTACATCAACTCCATCATACTTTGGCGCCCAAGTCTTCCTCAAATACGGGTTTTTCTTGTTTTATATTTTGTGAGCTTTAAATTTGGGTTTGTGTCTACAAACCCCAAACTTTTTTCTCATCTCCCTTTCTTTGGGTTCTCACACCACCACTAAGGTGTGAAGAGGTTTCTTCAAGCCTTTCCTTTTAAAAGGCTTGTGTTTTCGGTGAGCTAGCCTTCACCCGTTAAAAAGGCTAGTGGGTTATTGCTTAACCATTAAAAGCATTGGGTTCTTGCTTAACCAATAAAAGCAAGCTGTAATAGGTCCTAGTGCTACCTCAAAGCCTAGTGGGTTTCTTGCTACAACCATTGAAAAGCAAGCGGTAGAATCTCTCAACGGTTGAGTTGGGAGCGGAGACGTAGGCCGGGTTTTGGCCGAACTCCGTTATCAATTTCGTGTGTCTTGCCTTCTTTATTTCCGCTGCACTTTACTTTGATTTTTAATTTGTTAATCAATTTTTTAAAAGGCAATTCATTCCCTCCTTGGGGTGTTCTTCCGACCCAACAATTGGTATCAAAGGGACCTTTGAGTAATTCCTTAACCCGGTTTCAAAGTTAAGATCTTTTTTTGATGGCATCTACCTCTTTCGCCCCCGAAGGCTACTCTTTGGGTCGGGCTCCATTTTTTGATGGGACCGACTATAATTATTGGAAAACCCGCATGACCACCTTTTTGAGAAGTATTGGATATCCCATTTTTAAAATAGTCATGCAAGGTTACACTCTCTCTTCCCCCGACGAATCCAAATGGACCCCCGCCGATATTAAAAATTTTGAGCTTGATGGCAAAGCCATGAATGCTCTTCATTGCGGGTTAGATAGAAATGAGTTCAATCGAGTTTCCACATGCACCTCCGCACATGAAATCTGGAAACTTTTGGAGGTTACCCATGAGGGGACCAACAAAGTAAAAGACACTCGATTGGACATGTACCGTCAGGATTTTGAATCTTTTTCTATGCACCCTAATGAATCAATTTCTGAAATGTTTACTAGATTTACTGACGTGTGCAATGGGAGAAAGTCCCTTGGTGATGATGTTTCAGCTGAAACTATGGTGAAGAAGATCCTATGGATCCTACCAAGCAAATGGGCACCGAAGGTCACAGCGATCCAAGAAGCAAAGGACGTCAAAAATATGCCGGTAGAGGAGCTCATCGGATCCCTTATGACGTACGAGATCACGATGAGGAGGCAAGAACAAAAGGAGGGCACCCCTATCAAAACTCCAAAGAACATCGCCCTCAAGGTTCAAAAAGAAGTAAGCTCCTCCTCATCCTCATCTTCCTCATCTACTTCATCTTCAAGCGGAGACTCGGAAATGGAGAATCTCGCCCGCCAAATGCAAAAATTCATGAAGAAGCACAAGAAGAAGAAATCTCGCAAGGCGCGAAAGCAAGAACCCACCGCAAGATCGGAGCCCAAGGTAAAATGCTACGGGTGCGGCGAAAAGGGCCATTACAAGCCCGATTGCCCACTCAACAAGAAGCGGGCCACGCCAAAGGAAAAAGGAAAGAAGAAGGTCCTCAAGGCCACATGGAGTGACACCTCCTCTTCATCATCCTCCTCCTCTTCCTCGAGCGACAACGGTAACAAATGCCTAATGGCATTTCATGAGGTAACATCTTCCGACTCATCCTCCTCTTGTTCTTCAAATTCAAACTCTTTCAATCATATGTCTTATGAGGATCTCCAATATGCAAGAGATCAATTGGAAAATGGTTTTCATACTTTATCGTCAAAATTCGTTGCTTTGAAAAAGTCTTTCAAAAAACTTTCCTCCGAAAAAGACCAACTTCTCAAAGAGAAGGAGGAACTCACCCTTAAAATCCAAAATTTTCCAAATGTTGATTCCATGGAATCAACCATCAAAGACCTTAGAGAGACCCTAGCCAAGTTCACCCAAGGGGAACAAAACTTGAACAATATACTTGGTTCCCAAAGGGTTTCTAGAACCACCAATGGACTTGGCTACACCAACCGAGCCTCCTCCTCCCATGCTCAAACTGTTTTTGTAAGGGGGAGCTCCGATTATAAATTTTGTAACTATTGTAAAAAACCCGGGCATCTCATTTATGAATGTAATTGTAAAAACGCCCGGTACGGTCAACCCAAATCTTTTTACTTTTCGGACGAATTTTATAGGAGAAGACCCGCTATGAGACAAGTGTGGATTGAAAAATCCCTTTTGGCGAGTCTCTCCGGGCCTAAAATCACCTCTTTTCAAAATACCTCTCCCTGGTGATTTATTGTTTTTATTTAGGGGGAGTTAGGTTCTTTTAAGCCTTTTTGTGAATTAAAAATTTTTCATTCAAAATTCTCATTTCAAATTTTTTATTCAAAACTTTCTATTCAATTTTCTATTCAAACTTTCAATTTCAACAATTTGTATCATTTTCAATTGATTTAAAATCTCGTTTATTCATCGTTTCCCTCAATCAAGTTTTATGCCCCACTCTATTTTGATAATCACAAAGGGGGAGAATTTCTTGATTGATTGGGGGAGAAACTTTTTTGATCATGCTTTGCTTTACATTTCATTTTATTTAAGCATTCCTTTCAATTCATGTTTTTACTTTAATTGTTTAAGTGATTGTGATCATCAAAATAGGGGGAGATTGTTGTACATCTCGAACCTCTCGTTGTTTGATTTTCATGATCACAATCACTTTCATTTTTATCTAACATTGTGTTTTAAGTGTTTGTGTTGATAGGCATTTGATTGCCAAGAAGTTGACCAAGGAAGAGGCAGAAATGGACTGAAATTCAGTCCACCGGCCGACCGGTGGCTTCACCACCGGCCAGCCGGTGGCACCCAGACTCAAGGGGTAGCTACTGCCTCCCCACCGGTCGACCGGTGGCTCTGCCACCGGTCGACCTGTGGCACCCAGCTCAAATAGTGTTTGCTACTGTCTTGCCACCGGCCAGCCGGTGGCTCTGCACCGGTCGACCGGTGGAGCCTGGACCAAGACTCTTCTTCTCATCCAAGGCACCGGCCAACCGGTGGGACTGTATCGGCCAGCCGGTAGCCCAGTCAAACTAGCCGTTGGGGTTGACCAGTCAACATTCTTTTGGCCTCCAACGGCTCCAAAGCCTTCTCCAACGGCTCCGAAGCCTCCCCAAAGGATCCTAGCCTATAAATAAAGGCTGAGGAAGCCCCGGACTCTAACCGGAACACTTGCAAAGCCACTATACTCATTTTCCATCAATTGGCCAACCTCCGGTGGACTTCCTCAAAGGAACCTCAAGTGCTCCAACAACTTCCACATCCAAGGAGCACCTCAAGAAGCTTGGGAGAAGCACGCTACATCAACTCCATCATACTTTGGCGCCCAAGTCTTCCTCAAATACGGGTTTTTCTTGTTTTATATTTTGTGAGCTTTAAATTTGGGTTTGTGTCTACAAACCCCAAACTTTTTTCTCATCTCCCTTTCTTTGGGTTCTCACACCACCACTAAGGTGTGAAGAGGTTTCTTCAAGCCTTTCCTTTTAAAAGGCTTGTGTTTTCGGTGAGCTAGCCTTCACCCGTTAAAAAGGCTAGTGGGTTATTGCTTAACCATTAAAAGCATTGGGTTCTTGCTTAACCAATAAAAGCAAGCTGTAATAGGTCCTAGTGCTACCTCAAAGCCTAGTGGGTTTCTTGCTACAACCATTGAAAAGCAAGCGGTAGAATCTCTCAACGGTTGAGTTGGGAGCGGAGACGTAGGCCGGGTTTTGGCCGAACTCCGTTATCAATTTCGTGTGTCTTGCCTTCTTTATTTCCGCTGCACTTTACTTTGATTTTTAATTTGTTAATCAATTTTTTAAAAGGCAATTCATTCCCTCCTTGGGGTGTTCTTCCGACCCAACAAATATATGATATCATATTAATGTATATGATTCTTCAATAATTTAATAATTATTATTTAACCATTATACAGGAGGTTAATTGGCCCTCAACCAAGTAAAAGTACAAGTTAAGGGTTTATTTCACAATCTCTTCATTATCCGACATTGTTTATACGTAATTATATACTAGGACCTCTTTATCATCCACATCCATGTTTCTTAAAAATGTATTTCAAAACATTTTTACTATTTTACAGAATATGGGTTAAAGTCATTTATACCCTAGTTTGACTTTTTATAAGATGTTTATAAATGAATATTTCTGTCGTTTTCCAAACAGGGTCCTTTTTAAACTTTTCGACAAAATTAAGGTAAGAATGTATTTTTTTAACTTATACGGCTGGTGTGTCTATTTTCTACCGTTATAAACTCGCCAAAGATTCCCTTAAAATCTTATAAGGATATTTTAAAATTAAATGTTTTATTTTATAATTATGATACTTTTAAATGATTTCAAAAAAAGATACATTTCTCTCAAATAGTTTTGATTTCATCTATGTCAATATCCTTTGATGGATTTTAAGCTTATTTGAAGTTGATTTATTATGATACAAAACTTCCATATATTTTTGAAGGTTTTGTGATATGTTTGATTGTGGATGTGTTATTGTTATACCATTCATGGTGCATGGAGAAAGTATTGTCATCTCGTATTCTAGTTTTAATACGAATGTTTATGTTGTGTTTAAACCTATTCATATGAGGAATGCATTGGACTTAATAAGTGATGGGTGGAGCCTGTTATAGATCCTCGATGCATAGGTAGGTCTCATGAGACAAACTAGTTTCTTGGAATGAGGCCTTGAAAAAATCATATTTGTAGTCTTGGCACGAGGCCTTGGCTACATGATTATGATAGTCTGGCATTATGCATTCCATCATTATGAAAGTGGTTATTGATATTGTATGTGATTATTCGATTAGTAGAATATCTATATGAATAATTAAATGGATTTATTTCATTTTATTTCTTCCATATTATGTAGAAGTTCAAGTATAAAAGTATTTTGTTTTAGTTATACATTGCCTTAAAAGTTTATGCTTATTTATGAAAGTTTCCGCTTTATTGTTATCCTTACTGGGCATCTGAGCTCACCCCTTTCTATGTCTTATTTTTTCCAGGATGTAAAAAAGTATTTTATGAATGACCTACAGGGATAGTATGAGGGTATATGAGTGTGGTCTATGGAGACTATTTTGTTGTAGTTTTCATTTTATGATATAATGTAAACTTTATGAATGTATCTAGTGATTCCAAGGATACTAAACTAATCGGTCTTTCGAGACTTGGACTTTTGTGATCATGCCAATGTTATGTAATAATGCACCAACTCTGGGTAATTTGGGTCGGGGTGTTATAGTTGGTATCATAGGAAGTTTAGTACAATCCTTGGAAGCTAGATTTAGATAAACTTTGATTAGAGCACATAGACCTAAGATGGACTTTGAGGGTTAGTATAGAAGAACTTCCTAGAATTTTGGTATTGTAAAGATTTTGTGAGTTTTCTGAGCAATACATCCATGTCTGGATACAACCAGGTAGAGGTGGCTCTAGAACATATGTACCTATGGGTAAAACTTAAAAACACCGCTTTGATCTAGACTCGAATGGGAACTGGTGCACAACAACGGGCTTTGCTGCACTCTTGGTTACGAGACTCCCGGGGAATATGCTTAGGATAATTCTCATTTTCTTTAAAAATCATTATGAAGGGTTTATGAGTATATAAATCCTCAAATGAAATATTTTTTATGATTATGAATTATATAAATAAATAGTTCAATATGTGTTAAGTGTTTTACAAGTATGGAATTATGTATTTTGATTCATAAAATGATCTAGTTTATGCCATTATTTAGAAACGGTGCCTAGTGGAAGGAATGGAAACCGTATCAATGCACACACTCCATTTAGGGATTTCCCTCCTACTCAAGATAATTATAGTGGAGCTGGTGATGCAACTGGTATTGATCATCTAATCACCATACTGGGATAATTCACTCAGGTTATGAGTAATAACCTTACCCATATGGAGCACCCTGATCCACAGTGTGGAGGATCAATGTTATATATCTTCAAGAGGCAAAAACCACTAATATTCAATGGAAGTAAAAATCCCTTAGTAGCTGAGAAATGGATAAATTCCTTAGAGAAAATATTCCATGCCTTGGGGAGTAGTGAAAGGGAAAAAGTTATCATGGCAGTTTACTGCCTCACTAGAGATGCTGATAAATGGTGGTCATTGATTAAAAACATGAAGAAAGATGATGAAGTATCAAATATGGAATGGAGGGAGTTCTAGGATATTTTCTTAGTAAAATACTTTCCTCGTGACCATCGAGCAGATATGGAAAGGCAATTTCTGAGTCTGAGGCAAAAGGAGGATGAGAATGTCACAATGTATGAGGCTAACTTTACAAGGTTAGCGAGGTATACTGCAGATTATATACGTAACCCAAGAGGTAATATTGATCGTTTATTGATGGGTTAAAACCATTTATCCATCTAGGATTTGTCTCACAAACCTTCTCATTGTACAGAGATATTATCTCATGTGCTATCAAGATGGAAAAAGAATTCTCTAAGTCTTATGACTTTAAAGTAAAGAAAGAGAAGAAGAGATCTTCTGATCAATCTGGAAATTGAAATAAGGGGAATAAGGGAAATGTTCAATATCCATCCTGTAGTAAATGTGGGAAGAAACACCCTGGTACTTTCTTGAAGGGAATGGGAGTCTGTTACAAGTGTGGTGAAAAGGCCATCAAGATCATGAATGCAAGGGAAAGAGAGTTGATGTCAATGTGGAATGCTATAATTGTTGAGAAATGGGGCATTATGCAAATAAATGTCCTAAGCGTCAGGAGAACTTACCTCAGAAAAGGTCAAGGGATCATGGCCAAGCTTATGCTATCACTGCTGTTGTGATTGAAGCTCCGAAAGATGTGGTGGAAGGTAATTTAATGGTTTCCTCAAGTTTAGAAAATACTTTATTTGATTCTGGATCATCGCATTGTTTCATATCTTCCCAGTTTTCTAAGAAAATTATATATTTCCAATTTGATTTAACGAGGTATTTGTCAGTTAAAACTCCTAAGAAGAGTATCATTGCTACAAAGTTCTGTGGATCCGTTCCCATTAGGGCATATGAATGTTCTTTATCTGCTGATCTCATCATTATACCCATGACTGAATTTCATATAATCCTCGGTATGGATTGGCTTTCGGACCATGACACGAAAATTTATTGTAAGAAGAAGGAGGTTATGATTTTTGATGACGATGATAAAGAACACCTTATCTTTAGAGCAGGATCGTCACCACCTTATTCTTATCTAGATCCACCCCTAGTTGCTCAACTAAATTCAATTATCGGGGAGGAAGAGAATGAAATGAATGTGGGTAAGGAAAATAATTTTCAAATTGAGGATGTAACTATTGTGAAAAAATATGTAGATGTGTTTTTGAAATATTTACCTGGACATCCTCCAGAATGAGAAGTTGGGTTTTGCATTGATTTAATTCCTGGATCAAAGCCTATATCGAAGACCCCTTATAGAATGGCCACTGTGGAATTAGTTGAACTAAAGAAACAACTAGAGGAATTGAGTAATAAGGGATTTATTCTCCCTAGTGTTTCTCCATGGGGATCCACTATCCTTTTTGTTAAGAAGAAAGATGGATCTATGAGGTTATGTATAGACTATAGGGAAATTAATGCTATAACAATAAAGAACAAGTATCCCCTACATCGTATTGATGATTTATTTGACCAAATGCATGGAGATCAATACTTTTCAAAGATTAACCTTCGATCTGGATACCATCAGTTGTGTGTAAAGAAGGAAGACATTCTGAAGACAGTATTTCGAACCAGGTATGGGCATTATGAGTTTATAGTGATTCCTTTTGGACTGACTAATGCACCCTCTGTATTCATGGATCTAATGAACAGAGTTTTCAAGGAATATCTTGATGATTTTGTGGTGGTATTTATTGATGATATCTTAGTATACTCCAAAATCTACGTAGATCAGGAAAATCACTAGCGCATTATCTTGAAGACTCTGAGAAGACATGAATTATATGGGAAGTTTAGCAAGTGTGAATTCTGGTTTCAAGAGATTTCTTTTCTTGGACACATTATCTCTAAGGATGGGATCTCTATTGATCCTTCTAAGACAAGAGCAATCCAAGAATGGTCAGCATCAACGAGTATAACTGAGGTAGGCAGTTTTATTGGTTTTGCAGGTTATTATCTACATTTCGTCCAGAATTTTGCACGGCTGGCTAACCCATTAACAAAGCTCACACGTAAAGGGGTTAAATTTGTTTGGACAAAAGAGTGTGAAGAATGTTCTGAAGAACTGAAGAGAATATTATTTAATTATACTATTTTGACTCTACCATCGGGAAATGAAGGGTTCGTTATTTATAGTGATGCATCAAAGAAAGGAATTGGTTGTTTCATTATGCAGAATGAGAGAGTTATTGCCTATACATCACAATAGCTGAAAATTCATGAGCAAAACTATCCTACTCATGATCTTGAGTTATCAGTTTTAATCTTTGATTTGAAGATATGGAGACATTATCTCTATGGTGAAAAATGTGAAATTTATACAGATCACAAGAGATTGAAGTATATTTTCTCATAGAAAGAACTCAATATGAGGCAAAGGAGATGGATTGAACTACTCAAGGATTATGATTTCATGATACACTACCACCCAAGGAAGTCAAATAAGGTGGTAGATGCTTTGAGTAGAAAGGGTCATGGAGTTTTGAACATGATGAGAATTGAAAGGGATCCTATTTTCATGGATCTAGTGAAGATGGATATGGGAATTACCATGGAAGGTGAAACGTCGATACTTTTTCAAATGGTTGCCAAACCATCTTTACTAGAAAGGATAAATAGTTCTCAGACCGATGATGAAGAGTTTAAAAATAGGATTAAAGCTGTGAATTATGGTAGATTGAGTGACTTTGTGTATGAATATGGAATTTTGAAATTTGGGAAGAGACTTTGTGTTCCCAATATACCTGATCTAAAAATGGAATTGTTGGACGATACTCATAGTTCCAATTTCTCTATACACCCTGGGAGAACCAAAATGTATAGAGATTTGAAAGAAAATTTTTTGTGGGAAAACATGAAGAGGGAGATTGCTGATTTTATACCAAGATGTATGGTTTTTCAACAAGTGAAAGCTGGAAGGCAACAGCCTGGTGGATTATTGCAACCTATTCCCATAACTGAGTGGAAATGGGATAATATCACGATGGACATTGTCATTGGACTACTAAAGAATCATAGAAAGAACGATGCAATATGGGTCATTGTTGATCATCTTACCAAGTCAGCACATTTTCTTGCTATAAGAGAAGATCTACCACTTGAACGTCTAGAAAGACTATACATTAATGAAGTAGCGAGCCTTTATGGAGTAACCCTATCGATTGTTTCTGATCATGTTCCCCATTTTACTTCAAGATTCTAGAAGTGTCTTCAGAAGGCCTTTGATACTGAACTTCATTTGAGCACTTCCTACCACCCTCAAACATATGGACAATTAGAACGGACTATTAAAACCTTAGAAGACATGTTGAGATCATGCTCACATGACTTTCAGGGTATGTGGGATCAATATTTACCTATGGTAGAATTTTCCTACAACAATTGCTTCCATTCAAGTTTTTAGATGGCGCCATATGAAGCGTTATATGGAAAGAGATGTCACACACCAACCTGTTGGGATGATGTTGGGGAAAGAAAACTTGTAGGCCCAGAACTGGTGGAGGAAATGATGGAAATGATAAAGGTAATCCAAAACCACATCAAAGCAGCTCAAAGTAGGCAGAAGAGCTATGCTGACAACCGAAGGAAGGATTTGGAATTTCAGGTAGGAGATCATGTTTTCTTGAAGGTATCTCAATGGACGGGAGTTATATGTTTTAGTAAGAAAGTTAAATTGAGTCCCATGTACATCGGACCATTCAAAATTCTAAAACGAATTGGGGTTGTAGCTTACCGCTTGGCAATGCTGCCAAATCTCTCCAAAGTTCACGATGTGTTCCACGTATCGTTGTTGAGGAAATACATGCCTGACCCAACACATGTACTCACCTATGAATAATTAGAACTGGAACCCAATATGTCTTATTGCGAATATCCCGTCAGGATTCCTGATACGAGAGAACAGGTACTGAGAGACCGAATGACTTGTCTGGTAAAAGTTTTATAGAGAAACCATAAGATGGAAGAGGTAACGTGGGAACCCGAGGAACTTATGATGAAGAACCACCCGAGTCTTTTCATGTGGTAGTATTCTAGAAATTTCGAGGATGAAATTATTTGAAGGAGGGTAGAATATAACACCCCAAGCTTCCATAGTACGTTTCCTTTGAATAATGCAATAGCTTGCATAGTATGCAACTTCGAGATTCTAACACACCGCGACCAATCAAAGTAGCAGTTATGAATAGTAATACCCATTTTTGAAATTTTATAAATGGACTTCATTTTTGGATTCAGAATAATCAAAATTATCCTAGTGTGAAATTTTTGTACTTTTCGGATAACTTTTATATTTTAATGAAGAGTGAAACTTACTAAATTTTAATTAAAAGCAACTTTTTAAATCAAAATAATTAATAGTGATAAATTATGAATTTGAATGGTTTTAAAGTATATTTAGAATATATTTTTACCATTTAATACAATTTTGGTCATTGGAAGTGATTTTACAATTAAACCGGGCATAAACAAGTGTCAATATTTTGATAGTTATTATCTCTTAAAAACACGCTTTTTGTTTTAACAACGGGAATTAATTATAAATTAATTTCTGCCACTTCTGTGTTTTGAATTTGGAAAAATGGATTCCATATTTGGAATAAGGATTTCCAAATTGTGTAAATAGGTAACTTTTATTTTTATACATTTTGAATAATTACATCGGTAAATATTTTATTTACCATGGTTAAAGGGAAATCCGGTAAATAAGGGTAAAAAAATGATATTATAATAAAAATAAATTAACTTAAACATGTTCTAACCTTATTTTTTGATACATTTCTCACCATGGGCATATTTGGTTCGATTTTGGGACCCCATAGAATCCACTTGTAGGTGATAAAGACACTCTATATTAATTAAGTTAAAGTAAATACAAAAATGGAATAAGCATATATCTTTTTTGAAAAACAAATTTTACATAGGGTTATATATGTTATATTTTCAACAATAAATATTCATTAGAAAGATAAAAATATTTCCTACATAATGGTATTTTATTTATAATTTTTAGACATTTAATAAATAAATTCAGTTATGACACAATAATGATGCAGTATTTTCCATATTAATGAAAGAATCAAATAATTGGTATTATAAAAGTTAAAATAAATATAATTTTAAAGTTTTGATGCCATCCAAGATTTTTTTGGTTAATATTACATTTTATGATTGATTAAATGAATTTTATTCTAATTAATAAAGTTTTTAATACTTTAACAAAAATCAATTATTGAATAGTTTCAAAATTGACATAAATGAGTTTTTTAAAAAAATGTTATATTATTAATTGGTATTCTATTCCTAAAAATCTAAGGTTCTGCCAAAGGACTTATATCATTATATTTGTGTCATTATTGGACCACTTGTGGGTCTCTTGGATGTATATAGTAATTTTATTAACTATATAATATAAAAATACAAAGTGACATGGTAAATGTCAAGCAAATTTACTAAGAGTTAAAACTAAAAGATAAGGTTTATATAGTGACCAAAACCAGTCTAAAATCTATTGGTTTAAAGGATTTAGACCCATACCCACCTTATAAATTGAATAATCCACTTTGGAGCCATTAAAAACCGAATATGAATTTATTATAAAATAATACTTTAAGTTTTTTCTAAAGAGCCCCTCCTCCCCCTTGTAAAAGCATACCACTTCTACCCATTTCTTCACACCATCAAAGCCTTTTGGTTCGGCCAACCTCTACCCAAGTATTCTCTAAAATTCCCTAATTCCTACCTAGAGGCCTTATTTTGATCAAAAATCCATCCTAAGGAGCCCTTTTGATCAAATCAAAAGGAAGAACCCGAAGAAGAGGTAATGTTTTCACCACCCTCTTTCAAGTTCCTTTCTTATTTAACTTCTTCTTTCTTTGTTATTTTCATTCTAAAAAAATAACTCCAGTATCTTCTATATACTTTTACGTTATTATAAATATGGTACAACCATATTCAGTATTATATCCATCCTTTGAATGACATTTCACCATATGTGCGTACGTACGGCTTACCGTCTCCACGTCGTGGTGTAATTATTATTCAAAAAATTATTATTTGGATGGGTATGATAATGATGTGTAATTGATGTAAATAATAAATATAACAATATAATGATTCTTTATATATTATATATCATCCAATTATATATTATTTTAATATCAAAAGAATGATATTGTCGCATGTGCGTACGTACGGACTACCGTCTCCACAAACGCGATAAGATTCATTCCTCATCGTATCCAAGCAAGTATAATTCTCATTTGATGATTAAAAATAATGTTTAAGGACTTAATATCATTATGTATATGAATAAGATACAACCTTTCCATAAAAAACACGATTTATGTAACAAAACATATAAAAGAAAATGAGTAATTTAACACACGAAATGACGATAATACAAAGATATTATTAACAGAACAATGTTAAAAGATCATATATGATATCATATTAATGTATATGATTATTTAATAATTTAATAAAAATTATTTCACCATTATACAGGAGGTTAATCTACCCTCAACCAAGGAAATGTACAAGGTAAGGGTTTATTTCACAATCTCTTCATTTTTCGAGGTTGTTTATACGTAATTATCTACTGAGACCTCTTTATCATCCACATCCAAGTTTCTTAAAAATGCATTTCAAAACATTCTTACTATTTTACATAATATGGGTTAAATTCATTTATACCCTAGTATGAATTTTTATAAGATGTTTATAAAGGAATCTTTCTTTCATTTTCCAAACAAGGTCCTTTTCACCTTTTCGACAAAATTAAGGTAAGAATGTCTTTTTTTAACTTAGATGGATGGTGCGGCTATTTTCTACCATTATAAACTCGTCGAAGATTCCCTTACAAGATTATAAGGATATTTTCAGAGTAAATGTTTTATTTTATAATTATTATACTTTTAAATGATTTCAAAAAAAGATATATTTCTCTCAAATAGTTTTGATTTCATCTATGTAAACATCCTTTGATGGATTTTAATCTTATTTGAAGTTCTTTTGTTATGATACAAAACTTCCATATAGTATTGAAGGTTTTGTGATATTTTTGACTGTGGATGTGTTATTTTTATACCATTCATGGTTTATGGAGAATTTATTGACATTTCATATGTTAGTTTTAATACTAATGTTTATGTTATGTTTAAATCTATTCATATGTGGAATGCATTGGACTTAATAAGTGACGGGTGGAGCCCGCTATAGCTCCTTGATGCATCGGTAGTTCTCATGAGACAAACTAGTGTCTTGGAACAAGGCCTTGAAAAAATCTTATTTTTAGTCTTGGCACGAGGCCTTGGCTACGTGGTTATGATAGTCTGGAATTATAAATTCCATCATTATGAAAGTGGTTATTGACATTGCATGTGATTATTCAATTAGTAGAATATCCATGTGAATATGTAAATGGAATTATTTCATTTTATTTATTCCATATTATTCTGAAGTTCAAGTTTCAAAGGCTTTTGTTTTAGTTTTACATTGCCTTAAATGTTTATGGTTATTTATGAAAGTTTCCTCTATATTGTTATCTTTACTGGGCATCTGAGCTCACCCCTTTCTATGTCTTATTTTTTCCAGGATGTGAAGAAGTATTTTATGAATGACCTGCAGGGATAGTATAAGGGGATATGAGTGTGGACTATGGAGACTATTTTGTTGTAGTTTTCATTTTATGATGTAATGTAAACTTTATGAATGTATCTAGTGATTACAAGGCTACTAAACTAATCGGTCTTTCGAGACTTGATCTTTTGTGATCATGCTAATGTTATTTAATAATGCACTAACTCTGGGTAATTCGGGTCGGGGCGTTACAATTTGTGTTATTAAGAATTTGAAACACCATAAATCCATAATTATCAAATGTTTTAAAAACTTCATTTAATTCCTTTAACCACCACCTTGACCTGGGCTATGACATGGTGGAATTTCCCTAACAGATTCGATCTCTCATGCTGAAGAACATGACATAGAGACACCCCACGCCACTTTTTGTTTTACTCATCTCCTTTCTTCACTCAAATCTACCACATCACATGCCACACTCATCTTTCCATTGATTATGGTGAGGTCCCTATCCATTTTTACCTTCCTTGACTTCACTAAAACCTCACATACCACCATCAGCAGCCCTACAGTGTGATATTCTTCAAACTAACCATTTTACATAGGTGAATAGACCACATGAAACACCCTCTAAAATGTTCACCATAGACATTTCACTCAACGTGGTGCACCCAACACCATGCCAGTAACTCCAAAAATTCCCATCCTCTATATCGACTGGACAACATATCTTACCTCATGCTCATAGATCCCAACAAGCCTCAAAATGGCTAACACCATGCCCACTACAATGACTTGCTGATCCTCAGGATGGAAAATATTTTCTTATATCCTCCAATAACACATTTAGACTTCATATTGGAACCTAAAATCCCTATGAAACCCCAAATTGAGGTGTTGAGAAAACTAATCCCTTACAATCCAAATAAACCACATATGACATAAATACATAAATAACCATTCATTGATAAATTTAAATAAATATGTGATATTATCATGATATTTTATCTACTGGTCGGTATATTGAGAGGAAAAAAACCAACCTTTACCGTAGGATAAATAACTCTTAAGTTCATCCTTGGCTTGAGTTGTATAATTTATCCATTATTTTGTGTATCTCCTTATATGGATTCACCTTAGCTCAAGTCATGAACTATCTCCTCCTACCAGGATGTCTATATTTTACAAAATTATAGTCACTCAAAGGTGAGGGGTACCAAGGGTTTAAAGACACATTCAATAAACATTATAAATGAAATATTATACATAATAAATCTTAGAGGGGTGATTCACAAATAGTCATATTTAATTTAATAATAAATTATCACATAAAACCACACAATAAATAATTAAGTTAATTAATTAAATCCAATACATACATAGGTTATTCAAACTCATGATTGATCATAACATGATACAACTAAACATTTAGAATTAATATAATTAATTTTAATTCATTATAATTAATTTAAATTTATTTTAATTAATAAATTAATCAACTAATTTATTGATTAATTATATATAGTAATGTTCTCTTCAAATAGTCTTTAATATATAATTAGATTCACATTTTATATTATTTCAAATAAATTTAATTTTTAATTTTAAAATAAGAAATTACACAACTTATACTCTGGAGATAACACAACATGAACCTTCGGCATTATATTAAATCCATTTTTAGAATTTAATACACACACAACATATATTGTCACTCAACATGTCATCTGACTCATGCTATGTGTAGTTATTATACTTTATTACACAACATGTTTGAAAACATGGATTGTTACGATATACACAACATGTAATTTTGTGGGTGAATCATAATAGGTAGTGTGGCATGTATGACCAGACAACATGCCATAAATTTATGAAGTGTGTACTTATAGAAATGAATGTAAAGTACATGGAATATAAAATAACCAATAAATGTTGTACACAATTTACATAGTATTAATTATTAAGAATGTAAACACACATTACACCTCAAAAAACAATTAGTGTGTACCTAGTACTACCACACAGCCTATACAACCATCAAAACACCGTGCAGTTTGTGTCTTTCTTAAATTATCCAACATTTTGAACCACACAACACACTTAAAAACATAGTGTGTAGATTTAATGGGTTTTTATATGCTACATGATGTTTATAACCGTATATAAATCATATAATCCATGTTTGGGTGTGTCTCCCAACTGGAAGTCATACCTGACATATAATAACACTACATAGTTGACCACATGGCTTTCCATGATTTACACTAGGTCAAAAATGTGTGGGGTTACACAACACGTACACAATATAAACATTGTGTAATCCCAACCAAATTATGTTCCACGAAGGAAATAAATATTTTTTGTGTAATTAAATTGCGTACCAAAACACACGATGAGCCAAGATTTCTATGGCCCACTCTATAATTGGTTGATCATGGGTACACGATGTGTAATTATCATTAAACATCTTGTATCTATAAAATTCATCTTGGGTCAATAGAACCTTTGGATGGGATCTTTTAGAATTATTCATGTGTTTCTAACCTGTCACTAGGCATAAAAACATGGATAAACATGTTATCTTGGTTATTGGATTAAGAATGAAATTCTAGAAGTGAAAGACTCAAAAAAATACATGGAAATTGATCAAATAAATTATAAATAATGATAAATTATAAAGTGAGAACTTTGATACAACTTTAAGGTTCTAGGGCACAGTGGAAAGAGTGGTAGGGTTCCCAATTTTTATTTTTTTATTATTTCCAATGGATAAATTCAAATAAATTCACAAATACAACTTAAAATTTACCGAAAGAGGAACTTTCACATTTAATTTATAATTAATTTAAAACAAAAATTACCTCAAAGTGGGAATTACTTTTAATCAGTTTCCATTATCACTCTTGTCATGTTGTTTTTTTACTGGAGAATCCAAGTGGGGACTCCTCTAGTTATACAAACAAGAGATCTATGAATCTAAAAACTGTTTTTGGTATTATATGTGTTAGCATGAAGGAAACTAGAGCTTCACATCATTCATCATTGATCCAAATAAAGAGTTATCTTATTCTCTCTATGTTCTTGAGAATTATGGTTGGAGGTTTTCTTTATAGGGCTTTAGATAATTCTTGGGAGTTTTCTTTTTTGTACACAAAAACTATCTCTATATTAAAAAAACTATATAATTTTAAATTTATAAATAGGTTTAATCATCGATAATTATGTAATGGCCTTTTATCAAATATTTATTCTAATTAATTCTCTATATTTAATAATAATAATATTATTATTATTATTATATTCTTTGAAATGTGCTTATTTAAATATCATCTTTTAAATAGATTAATTAATATATATTTAAATTATATTTAATAAAATATATCACTTTCATTAGGTCATTAACATGCCCCATCAATCATTTATAGAATATGCTGGACCTTTGAATAATAGAATATTTAATAAAAAAAATATTATATATTAAATAAATAAATAAATATTATATTCCCTAAAATCCCAAATAAATATTAATTTTAATATTCATGTAACTAAATAAATATTTTTATTAATCTATCCACTAATATGGTGAATAAATAAATATTTACTTATTTAGTTGTGATTAATAAATAAGAAATAAAATTCAACTTGCGTACTCAAAACTCAAATATCTCATGATTTAATTTATTTGAACAATAATACTTGAATTATTATTATTTCACTGGTCAATAATAATATTTATTATTAATATTAAATCCAATATAATTTAATGATATTTTGGATACATAGAATTTTTCAGCCTCTAGGACACTTTCTCAATGGCATTAGTAAAACTAGCCTAAACTCCAAGATTATCATCTTTCAACATGTCACGCCACCCATATATAAAGAAGTTAATGTTGCAATAATAACAATCTTTCTGTGAATACTACTATGTAATATAATCATTATTTCTACAATATCTCATCAAATAGGATGCATACTTATGTCCTCAATTTATATTCTTTATTTATCATTCTATGAATTCATGAAAAAATCTCTTTGATGAACAACCATGATCAGAGATTTAATCAAACAATTTAATTTCAATTAAATGTTTATAGAAATATTATTTCATTAACCTGAATGGGAAAAATATTCTATTGACACTTTTAATCCATATCCAATCACTTAGGATGCACATAACACATGTTGCCTCATTATAAGCATATATAATCACATTTTTCATCCATACATCAAAGTACCACTAATAGAATTTAGAGCTATAGCTATGGATCTATACCCATAGACAATAGGAAATGTGGCTATATCACGTTTACAGCCACGGAAATTTCGTTGTTCGTGGCAATTAACCCACCCCCACTCCCCAATTTACTGTAACCCTCTCGCGCCCCTCCTCCTAACGCCCCTCCTCCTTACGACTCTTCTCCCTGAAGTTCCACGATCCTCCTCCTCCGACGGGCCACCCAACCTCCCCATGATCTTCCACCTCTGGAATGGCCACTCAACTTTTCCATTGTCGCTACTCTGACATGGACTCCCCACCTCCTCTGACGACTTTCCTCCGATGTGGAAACCCCACTTCACCGTGATTCTTCTTCTCAGACGCTGCCCTGACACGGCTTCGACGTTTCCCTGACCAGCTCAGGTGTGGCCACTTCACCTCTCAGGATCCTCCATCCATGCGGCCACCCCCGATTCTTCTCCTCCGATGCAGCGGCCCCACCTTCCCAATTTCTCATTCGAACCAAGTCCTACCTTGGAATCCTTCTCTTGTGATTTATCAATGACCCCACTCTGGGGACCCTAGTGAAATCCACCCTTCTTAAATTTCTCATTTGAAATCGCTTCCTAATGCACTCCTTACCTCGCCAGGTATTTTCTGATTTTCGGCTTCAACGTGGTATTTAGGTCTCATTTTTTCCCTTCTCTAGATCGGTGGTTCAATTTATTCTAATCTTTGGTTTCATAGAACTAACATCCAAGAGGAATGGTCATCTTTTTTATTAGGCATGTGATTCTAGTTTAGTTGTGAAGTGGCTTCCAGAGCTGTGAGATGGGTTTCAACTGGGTGGTACGGGAGCGTACACCTATTGACTTTTACATAAGTTGAGTAAGCACAAACAATTATTGTATGGAAGTTGTGTATTTTTTAATCAGTGTTATATGATATAGGGTAGAGTATCGATGGAAATTTTAGTGAGATTCTCATATGTGAGGTATCCCAAAGCTTCAAATGAAATGGAGGATGTTCCCTATGAAAAAGGGCTCTCTGTAAATATATTGGATATGGTTATACGGGATCTTGGTTAAGGAAAAGTGTTTCCTAGGGTGATTTTATAATGGCTTGGGAGAAGTGGTATATATATTTAGATTTGGATCTTCGAGGTGTTTCTTGAGGAGCAATTTTTTAAGTAAATACTTGTGGTGGTGAGTGCACCAATGGATGGTGTGGTAGGTGATAATCGTTTTTTCTAGAAAACTCATCACATGCCAAGAAAGGAATTATCATGCACCAAGAATGGGAATTGAGTAGCTTTTTGGTTATCTCTTAGGAATGCAGGGGTTTTGGATGAATCCAGTCATCATGTTTGGGGATAGATAGGATGTGGGTTGTGGTGCTTGGATTTTGATCAAGTGATGTTGTGACATGGGTTATCCTATAGTGGAGAGAGTGACATCAGTCATGGGAAATATAAACCCATGAGGGTAGAGTCCTGGTTTTGGGAGACTAATAGGTAGGTATTTTAAATGGAAATTAGGCTCCAATAACCCAATGAGTACCTAAATTGAGTTAGTTTTTCTTAGACATCAGAGTCTGAACATGGGCATTTGGGTTGAGTGGAAATAGTAAAGATCCAAGGTTTCTTTATATTTGAAAATTAATTGGTTCTTATGGAAATTATGACATGGGATTGATCGACTAAGGACCCAAATGAGGGAATTGCATCAGTTTTCAGACTTGGGGTGGTTTTGATGATCCAAATGTGTTAAATCATGGTTATGTCAAAGCTATAAATAGGGCTTGATGGTAGTCTAGTTGGTGGAGGCCCAGACCTAAGAATATCACCATGTTTCAAGAGTTTAATTCATTAGTCTATAATGGTGAACATGATGTGCCTCCTGAAATAGGGGGATTGGGAATTCAATGTTTTGAAAATGTGGTGATGTTTGGAGTATATGCATCATCATCAGGATCAGGATGGATTGTGGTGAACCAATATGATTGGGTTAGGAAATGTCAGTGCTTTCAATAGAGTACAATGATAGGTTTATATGGTTGAAAAATTTAACCTTATATTCACACCATGATTTGGAATGAATATCAAAGTTCCAAGTTATAATAATGGAATTTAATTCACTTATTATTTAGTTAAGAAGTATCTAGAGAAGTATGATAATGCTCAACAAGCTACTGTAATGTAGACTCCCTAATAGAATGGGGTGGTTGAGAGGTAAAGTAGAACCGTCAATAATATAACACAAACAATGGTGATCTCTAGTGGTATTATAAGGTATAAAAAAAGTTTCCTTCTGAACTAAGGTATAAAAGGAAACCAACATTGAAGTATTTATGAGTCTTTGGTAGTAAGTTCTATATTCTTAACATGGAAGGGAATCAAGAAAAGTATAGAAATAACACGATGAAGTTATATTTAATATATATTCCTTAAGAATCAAGGTTTATAGATTTTTTAATAGGATTATCATTAAAATTTTGGAAATAAAATATGTAATAATGGATAGGAAAAAAAAAATGAATCTATAATAGGAGCATTGAAGATAATGTAAAGAAAAGTGAATCTTTACAAGAGCCTAGAGAGTCTCTTAGGGGTAGCGAAGACTCCATTATATAATTTTTTGATGAATATGAGAAAGAAAAAGACATAAAGATTCCAATTAAACCTAAAAGATTTATGAGAACTGTGCATATTGATGAAGAGAACATTTTGGGAGACAAATATGTTGTAGTATAAACTAGGAAGATGTATAGAATTAAAATAAATTTCATCTTATATTTATTTGAGTAAAAAAAGATTTGATTAAGCATCCAATGATTAAAATTGGATTAAAGATATGTCTGAAGAGTGAAATTAGATAGAAAATAAAGACACATAGAAATTTTTTCCACAAACAATAGATGAAAATATCATATTCCCGAAACAAGTATTCAAAAATATGCTTAATTAAAATAGAGAAGTTTTAAAATTCGTAGTCAGAATTTTGTGAAAGGGATATTCATTGATTGGTAGGGTGGTTGTAGATAAAATATTTTCAGAAATTGATTGTATTGAGGTTATCAAATTGTTTCTTACCATAGTTATATAGAGAATATCAAGGTATATCTAATGTATATAATAAAAAGTATTCTTTTCTCATTGGATTTTTTAAGGAAGTTTAAATTGGTAAACTATGTGGATTTCAAATAAATGATGATGATAATAAATTGTGCATTTTTAAGAATGATTTTTGTGGCTTAAAAAAAGTACATGTATCTTAGAACTCAAGGCTTGAAAATGTTAAATTTGTTTGAGGTTTATGATAGTAGTTGACTATAATCTCTATATTAATAGGAATTTTTTAAGGGAAAAAGGCCTCTTTATTTAAATTATAATGAAAAAGAAGAAAGTTCCGAGGAAATAAAAGAACACAACACTTAAAAAGACATAAACCCATTTTAGAATGGGTATTAATACTATGAAAAGGAAGTCTTACACCCCTATCATGGGAGTTCTGACCTCTCCTCCCGGTCCTGGCTTGTATCCATGGACCTTCACCATCAGCATCATCAAGGTGATCCCCAGCCGCATCAGTCTTTATGGTTTCATCTTTATTCACTCTGTCACTTTTATTCCCATCATCATCACTTCTAAGCGAGGAAAGGATTTCAAAAGTGTTATGAGTACCAACATTTCTGTTTTTCTGGGTCCTCGATGCTTGAGGCGGGGCGCTGCTTATAAGAGAGGTAGAAACCTTTGATCTCAACAGTTTAGCATTCTTCATAGGTGTATGTGCCTCTCTTTCTGGAGGAGGCATTGTAGTTGACTACATCACATTGTGTGTTTGTACAATTTTCTTGGAAACACCCAAAATAGATATGGGGTCCGGAAGGGAACCCTTTTTTAGAGAAGAATTTTCCTCCTATCAAGCAGAAGTTAACCCTTTTATCATATCAGAATCAGGCTGGATTCTCAGCTTCAGATTCTTTCCATCTGAGATGGATGACATTTGGTGGGAATCACCCCTTCCATTATGTTGGGTATCTTAAACTTCTCTAGAAACTGCTCATCGATGGGAAACTTAGATTCCACACAAGTGGATTGAACATCCATGCCATGAACTCCTATGGAAGTTCCAGCAAGAGTACTATCATGGTGAGCGCTGGGCACCAGTTTGGGGCCAAATTCAGTAGTAGAGTGATTAACTTCACTCCCCACCATAGAAGGGTTAATGCTCAAACTCGAAACTTGAAGATTTATAGGAACATACAGTGCCTTATCAGTTGTAGGAAATTTTTTAACTCTACTTCCCACTATAGGAGTAGGTTTCGGGAGACATGATTTTTTTGAAGTTGCACCTTGTGTTTGCTGTAAGTCCATTGAAGGGCTAGCAAGATCATCCTTTTTCATAGATTCCTTGGACTTGGCAGGGCAGGGGAACTTTGCATTTCCATTGTCATTAGTCACTTCCTTGGATTCCTTGTTTGTGTTTTTATTCTTAATCTTACTTGAGGTCGTTGTCTCTAACATGTGCTTCAATTTTCTACATTTTGAAGAAAAAACTGTTTGTTCATGCCTAATTATTTCATCATCCTCAGTTTGTGCTAGAAGCTCTATCTCTATTTGATGGTCCAAAGATTCTGTCTCATTTTGATCTTGGTTCATGTCTTTAATCAACACATCTTTCAAAGACAGCCCCATTTCAGGTGAGTCGGTTTCTTCTACTAAATCAGCCCATGTGACATTGGGTCTATCAATCAAATAAAAAGCAGGAGGCTCTGCATCTTTCAGGATGACATATGTGGAGTCCAAATTAGGGTTTTTACTATGATCCCTGATTATATGTTTAGTCTGAGACATTTTCTAAACATTTTCAGAGATTAGGAGTGTGTTGGCAGAGCTGTGAGAAATCTCATTTGTAGCTTGTTCCGAAGATTGGACATCAGTCCCTTGGGGAAATTTATTACATTCTATTCTTCTGCAATGAGCCTCATTATGACCCTTAAACATGAATCTAGTATAAAAAATATTGGAACTACATTTGAACCTTGAGTGTCCAATCATACAGCAGACTTCACAATACAAAGGTGACTTTTCATACACAATAGGAAGATTAATTTCATCCTATGGTGTGGATAGAACTACCTTATCAACCATGGCAGAACTTAAATCTATCTCAACTAAAATTCTGGAGAAATGTCCATAGATAACATTTTCAGTAGCCAAATCCATCCAGATTGGAATGCCTATCGCAGAGGCGATGTCATAAGGAATTTCAAAATACTACAAAACCCAATTTAAACCACAAATCTTTATCAAATTTATGGAACCAAATCTCCATGATTTACCCTTAAATTCAGCAGAGGGAAAGAAGAAGTGAAAAAAACCTCTTCCTAACGAAATGCATTTGAAGTCGTGAAATCCCCAAATAGTAGCAAGACGAGCAACTAAATTAGAAATTTTCGAAGGTTGTGTACCTTTATGTAAATAGATCTAGGAAATAAAGGAGTTCTTACAAAGATCAAAGTGTTCTGAAACTATATTAATAGGAATTGTTATAGCCAAATGACGATGTAGGTTTATACATTTTAAACTATCTGAAATTTTTTTGTTGGATGAGATGATAGGGCTGTGAACTTCATACTCATTAGATGTCTCTCATTTTTAGGAATTCCAATAGACAATTCATTGCCTTTGAGTTCAATAAACTAAGTTTGGGGGAGTGATCGAATTATAAATTTCATAAATTTTATATATAATTCATTGTTTTATTCCCTCAAATTCCATTAAAATCCTTGGAATTGCTATATTTTTACATTTTGTTTGATTTTCAATGAGTAAAATAAATCTGTATTGATTTGTTGATTTTAGTGATAACCTTTTTATGTTTTCATTAATTAAATGTATTCTCATTTATTTGTGTTCAGTTTATGAGGATTCTCCTACTCTTTCCATTGATTTAGGTGCATATCCTAATGCGGATTTTGATGATGGTGGTGGTATAAGAGGAGGAGATAATGATGTTGGTGTTTCTAAAGGAGATTATGAGGGTCGTGATGGTTTTGATGATACTGATATTGAGGTACATTTTAGATGTAAATTTTATTCTTGGTTTATACATTGAATTCTACCATATAATGATGTTAGTGTTTTGTATATGTTGTGGTGTATACTATTTTAGGGTGCAAGGGGTGTGCAGATGTTGTGAAAGGGGTGTAGGGGTAGGGGGAACAGGGGCAGAGGGGATGTGCAGGGGGTAGGGGCAGGGGGCAGGGGTTGTGGGCAGGGGGCAGGGAGAGTGGGTGTGCTTGGGGCTGGGGTGTGCTGGGGGCAGGGGTGGGGTGCAGGGGGTGGGGGTGTAGGTGTGCAGGGGGCAGGTGGTAGGGGGAGGGGTGTGTGCAGGGGGTAGGGGGAGGGGGTGTAGGGGAGGGGGCAGGGGGAGGGCAGGGGGCTGTGTGGGGGTGTATAGGGGTAGGGGGTAGGGTGGAGGGGGATACACCAATCCAAAATTAGCTTTAAGATTTTGAGATTTGGGGTTTAACCTCTAGCCTTATTGATTTTTAGATTCTATGATTTATATTCTAGTATTTTTAGTTTTAGATGTTACGGTTTCGAGTTTAGGGTTTTATGTTTAAGAATTTTAGGGTTTGGGGTTTTAAGATTTTTAGTTTTAGGGTTTATATGAATTTTGAATCCATGAAATTCATTTCTATCAAAATAGGTTGAGCTCACTTGCATCCTATGAAATAGGTTCAGGAGTGACATTAAATGACCAAACAACGTTTTTCGTTATCATACCCACCTGCCTTTTTTTTAATTTTTGGGTTATTTTTTTTGTTTCCAATCTTATTTTTTTATATACCCAAATCATTTTTTAAACCTCACTTATTTTCCATTTTGTTTTTCACTTTTCCAGGCCACAACTCTTTCCCTTCTTTTGAAAGGACTTACAATGTTATGAATGAGGCATTAGTTTTGATATCTTAATATCTAATGTTCTGAAAAATTTTACAGCATGTTTTTAGTATTTTACTGATCGAACACCTAGATCAACTCTTGACCCTTAGGAAACCTAATTTGTTTGGAACTTCATGTACACAGGTACAGCTCAAAATGGTTTTAGATGCTTATTTAAACATGCAACTTGACTCATCACACCCCCCCCCCCATATTTTGCTTCTGTTTTTTCATTTTTCAAAGAAGATTATGAATTTGGAAGGATTCAAGCAAGGGATGTTTTGCAACATCTCTGGACAGGCCCAATCTCGAATGCATCAATTGACGTTGTCCAGGGAAATCGGTGAATTGAGGTGTGTCCATTGTGTGTTACGATGGTAATTAGACTTAATCAAACATGTTATTTAGTGGTTTAATGGATTATTTTAACTTCCTGCATTAGTGAGCCACCACTTAAAATCATAATCTTTCACTTAATGTGAGACTCAATCTCTCTCTCAACGCACTTCAAGTTAAACCTATAAATATTTTATTTAATTATGCTAAATTGAAATAAAAAACACTGTTATTTTTCATGACTAAATGGGCCTTATAATTTCACTTTGAAATATTCATTGTTTTTTCTTTTGAATGTATGTTAAGTAGGGTGCAGCGATTGATCGCATATTGGGAGAAATAGTTCACAACAACTCAATGAACTCACTGATTCACTACGTCTTGTGCATTGGTAATTTCCTTGAGAAGGTATAACATTCCCTTTATAACAACTATAATTAGTTATGAACCTGAAAATAAAGTCAGCTATAATTTTTCATGGAATTGATTATGCATGTATGGGGCTATGTGTGCCCATGTATATATATATAAATGCATACACGGGTGAGTGGATATTGGTATATTCATATAAGAATATGTTCAAGGATCCTCGTGCACATGCTCATGGCCATACAGGTGTGTGCATAGGGTCTAGGTTTCCTTTCATGTGTGTGAATGTGTGTATTCCCAGTGGGGGAGCAGCAAATTTTATTTAGAATGCTCCAAGAGCCGAAGTGGACGGTTTGGTTCCACCTTGAGGTAGGATCCCTCTTCTAGCCCCTTTAATTCAAGAATGCTTTAAATTGAATTTAGCTTCTTTCTTAATTCTAATTAATTATATTGAATTTCATATCTTGAATAAGTGTTCTTTAATATAATTGTTTCAATTGATAAATAAAGACATGTTTTTAAAATAAAACCCCTCCAACGGAGGTGCGCTGTCTGCGAAAACTCACAGTGATAGCTATGTTGATCTAGTTGCTTAAATTATTGCATTTGATTTGTGCTGAATGAGTTTCAGAATAAATGTTAAATATAATTAAATGAATTGTGTGATAAATAAATGTCGTGATTTTATAATAAAACCCCTCCAACGGAGGTGCACTGTCTTTTAAACCAAAGAGTAGTTGTAGTTATTTGTATCCTGTTTAGATTTGGTTTGAGTCTTTCATATGACTCTTGTTGGTATTTATTTTGTGGCTAGTTAGTTTTTGTTTTCTTTGAATAATATAAATTGTCTTATCATACTCATTTAACTCAAATGACATTTCCTGAGTAGGCATATGTCTTGACCATGACACTTTCCTTTTCACGCTTTGAATATTAAAAATAAAATTTCCATGTTTAGGAAAAGTGAATGAATTTGTAAATGGTTTGTGTAGGGTGTATGATTATTTTCTGTCATTTTTTTTCCCTTTAGATGTTGCATCATTGTGACACTCGCTACAACCTTCTCTGGTTATCCCTTGTTATATCATATTAAATAGTTGATCTGTTCTATCATTTGTCAGTGGGGCGACGGTCGGAATGTAGCCCCGCCTCCTCCTGCTCCCTTCGCTCCTGGCCGAAAGATGTTTCCCCGTGGATGTCGTTGGACCTGGACAACATGCCACGTTCACGCCGCGGTCACGCCACAGTCATGCCGTGGTAATGCTGTGATTTGGCCCTGCTCCAAGATGACACCCCGCGGAGGTTCGTAGTGATAGTATTCCATGAGTCTTGTGATCAATTTTGAGACTGACTAATCACAATTTATGCCGGTGTGGCGATGACCAGAATGTTTCCCCGCCTCCTCCCACTCCCTTCTCTCATGGATGGAAGATGTTGCCCCGCAGATGTCGATGGACTGGGCCAACACACCGCGGTCATGTCGTGGTCATGTCGTGGTTTGGCCCTACTCCAGGATGACACACTGTGGTAGTTTGCAGTGATAGTATTCCATGAGTCTTGTGATCAATGTTGAGACTGACTAATCACAATTTCTGCCAGCAGAGCGATGACCGAAATGGTGCCCCACCTCCTCCCGCTCCCTTCTCTCTTGGATGGAAGATGTTTCCCAACATATGTCACTATAATGGGCCAACAGGCCGCGGTCACGCCGCGGTCATGCCATGGTCACGTTGCGGTCACGCCGCGGTCACACTGCGGTCATGTCGCGATCACGTCGTGGTTTGGCCTGCTCCAAGATAAAACTCTACGGCATTTCACAGTGATAGTATTCCATGAGTCTTGTGATCAATGTTGAGACCGACTAATCACAATTTCTGTCGGCGGGGCGATGGTTGGAATGTTTCCCCGCCTCCTCCCACTCCCTTCGCTCCTGGTTGGAAGATGATTCCCCGCAGATTTCGCTGGACTGGGCCAACACGTCGTGGTCACGCCGCGGTCACACCGCGGTCACGCCACGGTCACGCCACAGTTTGGCCCTGCTCCAGGAATATGAAGAATACATTCTAATCATGGGTAAATTTTTTGATAAACATGGCATATCATTCATGTTAGGACCTTCATCCACCATTAAATACACCATTCCAAAGGAATTGTTAGAATATTTCATGGATGAAATCTCCATCAATATGAAGAAAAGTATTCTTCATTTGAATTAAAATTTATTACCCTTTGATTATTATCATATTCAAGTCAAGGTAATAAAGTGGTTGCAAAGAAAAATTGACATGACATCTCTCATGGATTCAAAACATCAAATGATTGAAAATAGTAAGGATTCCTTTAATATGCATGATTTTACACATTAATGTGTTCGGGACACCTTATCAATAATTCCCTATTTAGTGTTCACATTAGATTATTGGATTCACATGGACCACTACATTTCACAATACTCACTAACTAGAAAATGTTTCCAAATTTTGTAGCATGAAATATCATAGCCTCACATTTTCTAGAGCAAACTGAATCTATCCATGACCAATGATTTTGTAAAGAAAAACTGGCCCCAACCTACTATCACTGACATCGTCCCATTATAGGGTTAACTGATAGGAGAAATTTTCATTATACAGACGATAATATTGAGAAATCCTCTATCTTATAGTATTATATCCATCAAAATGTAAAAATTTCCGAAATAGTGAAATGTTCTTCATAAATGGTTGATCCAAGGGAATATCAAATGAGAAACCCATCCTATGTCTAGAAAGAAATTGATAAAATCAAAAGGGTAGTTGTGGAATTATCATCCACCATAGATCAGAAGAAACCCCAATTCATACCATCACTTGATCTGGTATCCTCATTATGGATGTGAAAAACAGAATTTTCTGGAGATTCCATTTGGATTACTATCCACCGAATAGCTCCCAATGAGTCAGAAAAGGAGAAGAAAAGGCCAAATATAGGGTGTAGAATAATAAATTCACATAATGAAACTGATATAATTCCTACAACTCATTTCATCTAAGTGAATGTCATAAAATCTACCCTCAAATATTCTCTAGAACTAGAGACCAATTAAAAGGATTCATAATATGATATTTTATTTCACAATGTGCTCTACACTAAAAAAAATTAAAGAGGATTTCTTACCTAGAACCAAAGGCTTTCCATGAATTTGTGAACTCCCTTAAACAATCAGTCATTACCTCCTTTAATTGAACCCAAAATTATTAAATGTAATGGTCAAATTATAACTCACCTTCATTCTAGATTGTTTAATCCCCTTTATCTGAAATAATAATATATATAGTGATAAAGAGAGATTAGTGAGTTGAGAAGACTAAATGAAGAACTATACTAAGAAAACCTTCCTATTAAATAAGTTATATATGAAGATCATTAAATCACACTTTCATCATGCACACCTCAACCAAGAGGGTTTTTTAGAAACTGAAGAAGATATAGCATATTAACTCAATATGATATACCAACCACCAATATATTTGGAACCCACAATAGATGATCAGGAATTCCCTCCATTGAGATCATAAAAAAATAGGGTCTGACACATCCTTATAGGCCTTCATGTATTGGTTACCCATGATCAAGACCAGCATTTCCATCACTGATGGCCCTATAAGTTGTCATAACTTTTATTGGTCTTTTAACCACACCTCGTTAGGTACCTAGTTAGCTACACATTCATGAAATTATTATAAACACAATATAGTTTCTAAAGGATCAATTACACGCTATTGAAGAATGAATTGTTCCTATACAGCATGAAAATATTCATTATCCTGAATTGATAGATCTAACTCTCCCCCCATGAAATACTGGGAATCTTATATTTCCAATGATAAATGGATCAATATACTAGAGAATAAGAAGCTTAATTTGGTCTTTATTTATAATTCCCATGAAGGGGACCACTAAAAAAAGAGTTAGAAAAACATAGATGTTTCATATAATCACTACAGAGGTTGGTCTTTGTGTGGTATATGAGTTTTCATTCTCATTTAATCATTGTATGGGAAGACCTGTTTCATTAGTTCTCTTCTAGTTTACCTCAATGTGGTATAATACTGCAGTCTTAAATATCAAAAACTACAATTAATGGGAGATTGAAAAGGGTGTCATATTTCATTGCTTGGTAGACATTATTGACATACTCAATGAATCTACCACTCCCTCAAGAAGAGTTGTTTCTAATATATATAGTGAATACTCGCACTAATATTCACATGTAACATTTCTAAGAAAAAAAGGAGGGTTTTGGGACCTTCATAGAATTTTTTCAAAGGGAGAAGCCTCTATCATAGAGAACAAATTCAGGGCAGGAGGAATTCCATCAACTCATGGAATGATAGTTGGGAGAGAAGATTCCACTACATTTATGATTAAATACGACCATGTACCTTCTCCTGCTTCAAATACATTACCATATCAAGTAGTTCCACCTCTTATGATCCAAAAAACATCAACCTCATCAGGATGATGTGGTGGAGAAAATAAATATGTAGTTTTAGGTGATGAAAACATTTCATTATTTTTGAAATGTCCATGTCCCAGGATAATTCATCTCATCTTTTGAAAACTACTTATACATGTTTACCAAGCCTAAGAATCCCATAAAATAAGGTGATGAAGATATCCCGAACTATTTCATCTTCAATCAAGTATTGTGCAAACAATGGATCGTCTTCTCCATTTTATAGCCCATTTTCGGGCTAAGGTTACTACTGAAAAAACTCTGTAATTTTGTGCTCCCGAAATAGTGAAGTTATGCCTCTCCATGGGCATAGGGATTATTCACAAACCACGTAAATTGTTGTGTTCTTGTTTCTTTCCTTTTTTCTTCATTCTATTTCTTTTATCATTTCTGTCATTGTAACTCCCGAAGATTATGCAACAGATAATTCTGACTTCATGTTTTTCAAAGATATTATCCAATATTTTTCCATGCCTTCCACACAAAGTTACGCAAGTGGCACCTTTAGTTCCTCCAAAACACTTTAAATCGAAAAATAAATTTCATCTCTCATGATCCTAGACACTAGATCTTCTCCAAAAAAATTGGCATCTCTAAAGGTTTGGTCCGCTCACGGCCAAAATGCTCACAGAGCACTTCCTTAACAGTTCTGTGTGCGCCACTGGCATCTACCACCACTTTCTATTTTGAACTCTTTTTTTCCTCCTCTGTTCATAAAATACTTACACTTTCCTCTGCAATAATAGACTTTCTTCATTCTTCTCCTCATTCTATACGATCCTTCTGACTTGCTACTAGGAGAGACACATTTAATGCCAAGTCCTGCATTTGAATCTCCAATCGCCGAAGCGCTTACTCATGTTGTAGTTGAGCTTCGTCCTGGCGAAATTTCCATGCCTCCTGTCTTCTATTGTCGTTATGCAGTTCGGTGATTGCTGATTCCAGTCCTGACACTCGTCCTTCCATTCGTGTGGGAATACAGCAATCCGCAGTTCCCTTTCCTATCTCTTGGCAGCAAATGCTCTCAATGAAAACACCAAAATTGATATGAAACTTTGGTATTTCAATAGGATTTCGGTCAATACAAGAAGTTTCACTAAGGGAGTATCTCCCTCCTAGAGCCTCTCTCTCTAATAACCACAACTTCCGAAAAATATAGATATCCCCTCAGGACAGCCCCCACGCCTCCCATATAATCCCTTCATCTAACTGACTAACTAACTAAGAAAATTACAAGTTTTCCCCCACCAAAGATGTTAAAACAAATAATAGGCAGTTACATCAGCCGGAGGTAATTACACTAGCTGGACATCCTCTATAGCAGTAGCCTGATTCCCCTTACATTGGTAAGTATGGACTACAAGTGGCCTAACTCCCCTATCATTCTTTGTGTGTTTAAAACTAGCTACCCTTGAATTTCAACATCACATATTTGAAAATTATTCAATTTGAAACACCACTTGTTGGGAATAATTCTTCCTTTTCCAGCAGCTTTTAGTATCCTGTAATTACAAAAAAACTGATTCCACTTGTTACCTTATACATAAGTAAGCATGAGATTCAACCATGTTGTTGTTACAACCTCTCAATTTTTCTTCTTCTACTTAGTTGATTGATTCCACTAGTCACAAGGCTTGATATCACTAATGGTTCACCAGATTCAACATAAGACCACTGGTTGTTCCAAGAAAGGATTTGGCACCTCATTTCTTACTCGAAATCAGGCTTGATATGTTTGGACTTCATTATTCAAGCATGTGTGAGAAAATACGGATTTTATTTTTCAAGGTTACTGGGTGATCAATCTTTGACTTTCCACCACTTGAATACCTCCATCAGAGCATGAATTTTAAGATTAATCAAGATTCTCATCCAGGTTCATACATATGTGCATTTCTGGAACAATCAAACCATGCATCCATATCTTTAGAATGCATACAACTCATGGATTTTATCTCCCCCTTATGCTTGTATCACTTCCAATAGAAATTAGTAACATTTAAGTTCATGGAGAGAGAGGGTACCTCCATCATCCTTGACTTGAGGATTGTGGTTGGTCTTGGTGGACCAACCATTTGTTCCTAGTTTTCTTCCAAGACTTGGTAGTGGTGTGATTTTGCATGACACCACTTGTACATACCTACTTTTGAATGTTTTCTTTAGATTTCATCCCCACCGTTGGCCCAGGATTCTCTTCTAGAGTGAGACTCATCCCACTAGTGGAAGCTCCTTCCATTGGAGAACCATTATTGAATCTTCCTTTGGCATACTTCTTCCTCCATTCAAGGGTTACTCCATCATTTTTCTGTTCCTTCTTTGTTGTGTTATGAATGAACCCACCCAAGAAATATTTTTGTTTTTCTTCCATGATTACTATGAGATCAATCTATTCCTCCTCTTTTTCTCTCTATACCAGTTTCATCTCTTTCCAGGTAGGTTGTTGAGTGTACACTCTCTTTGGTTCTTGAAACAATACTCATTGTCTTTCTTCAGTACTATTTTTCAAAACTGAAATCATGTTCTTCTCTAGAACAGATTGCCTCAAATTTTATTCTCCCTTAGTCACAATAGCCTTCCTTCCTTCCATGATGGATTCTATGACCAGGCCATTAGAGATACCTATGGAACCTCCATTTTCTTTTTTCCATCACCATTATTCAGTATACTGAATCTGGTTTTGAGTGAACTAAATTTTCTATACTTCTATTCATGTCTCCTTCTGGTTATTAGAGTGAATGCTCTCCTTGTCACGCCCCGACCCCAGAAGCCCTGGAGCCAGTGTACAGGGGAGGGGGGTGTCTGTCTGGGGGGGTCTATTCAGGGGAGGGGGTGTCTAGGGTTGTCTGTCTAGGGGGGGTGTCTGTCCAGGGTGGGGGTGTCTGTCCAGGGTGGGGGTGTCTGTCTGGGGTGGGGGGGTGTCTATCCGGGGGGGTCTATCCATGGGAGGGGGTGTGTCCCGGGTTGTCTGTCCAGGGGGTTGTCTGTCTAGGGGGGTCTGTCAGGGGGGTTTCTGTCTAGGGTGGGTGTCTGTCCAGGGTGGGGGGGTGTTTGTCCAGGGTGGGGGGGTGTCTGTTCAGGGTGGGGGTGTTTTTCCGGGGGGGGGGGGGGGGGGGGTCCAGGGGTGTCTATCCGGGGGGTGGTCTATCTAGGGGAGGGGGTGTCCAGGGTTGTCTATCTAGGGGGTGTCTGTCTAGGGTGGGGGGTGTCTGTCTGGGGAGGTCTGTCCAGGAGAGGGGGTGTCCAGGGGTGTCTGTCCAGGGTTGTCTATCTAGGGGGGTGTCTGTCCGGGGGGGGTCTGTCCAGGGGAGGGGTGTCCAGGGTTGTATGTCCAGGGGTCAGGGTGTCCAGGGTTGTCTGTCTGTCTAGGGGGGTGTCTGTTTTGGGTGGGGGTGTGTGCAGTGGGGTCACAGACAGGGGGGACTAGAAGGGGGTGGGGAACTAGGGGAAAACAGGTAGGGGGACTGGCAGGGGCAGATCTAGATGTATAATTGGGGGGATACATGTAGGGTAGGGATGGCAAGGGGACTAGTAGGTGGGTGGATGGTAGGTGGACTAGCAGGGGTGGAAGGTCGGCCTGCAGGCCTGCTATGTTTTTTTATTGAACTTTAATCTATAGCCACAGTTTCTAACCGTGGCTATAAAACTTGTTTGTGTTTTACCTTCTGTCACAGTTTCAAACCATGGCTAAAAGGCTTTATCCACGGTTTTAAACCGTGGATATAGGGCTTTAGCCATGGTTTGAACCGTGGCTATACGGCGTTAGCCACGGTTTTAAAACGTGGCTATGGGACATGGCCTATAGCCACACCAATACCAGCCATGATTCATTGAACCATGGCTATAACCTATAGCCACTGTTTTTAGGCTTATAGCCACGGTTTCAAACCGTGGATATAACCTAAATTTCCATTAGTGTACATGATTTGTGATATAATTCAATAATAATTTATAATCTAAGGACCAATACACATGTTCACAAATAAGAGTTTCCAATGATATATAAAACATATAGAATTCATATAGGAGGATCATTCCCCACTGATAGGTTTCATAGAATAGATTAAATATTAATCAAAGCAGTTGAAGTTATTAAGAAAACTTAAAACAAAGGACACCATGCATTTGAAAAATAAATATAAATAACTAAAATGAATATTGTGTGCCTTTATTCATGGAATTATACAAGTTGTCCCTTTTTCTGTATTTTATGATGATCACAAATGAATAACCAAATTGTTCTTCCCTCAAAGGTTTATCTATTGGTAGCACTTAATCACCCAAACTATTCATGGAAGAACCTGTCTACCCTTAATGACATACCAGTATATCATAGTCAAATAAATAGAAAATAGGATACCTTTTTTAGGGAGAGTAAATAAGAGATAGGATTCTTGAGGAGATCATGTACCCAATACCCATGGTTGAGACTACATTATCTAGTTTATTGGTATCTTCCCTGTGACATGAATCTATACTATGAAATTACTCATATGTTTCATAAATATATGACTAATACATTTTATTATACCTTATGTAACCAACAACCATTAAACCATCCCCATATTTTAATGATAACTGAGGTGTAATAGACTTTTATCATTGACACCTTAATATTTGGATAACTTAATGTGTCATTGAAGTGTTGACAGTATCAAACAAATAATAATTAGAGAGGTTTATAGTGTATATTTCTATTGTGTTGTATTTTTTTATCGATACATAAATTCAATTCAAACATGAATAATATAAAGTGAAATGCGTGAAGTTAAGGCTATTGGGGTGTTTTAAGATGTTTTATATTGATATAGAGAGTTTTGAACCAGGTATAGATGTGTTTTTAATGTAATTTTAAGTTTGTTAAGATTGGATAAAAGTTTAAAGATAAATGAAAATGGGAATAATGTCATATGTTTCATGGAAATATAACTTCATAAAGATCATAAAAATATAATTTCTTAATTTTTTAGTTCATTAAGTTGTTTTTTTAGAAGTTTTCATGGTTCATTTCTCAATATTTGTAAGGTTTTCTTGAGGTTTAGAAATTTGTGAAAATAAAATTCAAAGGGTTTTATATAAACAATATAAAGTTCATTAATTTTTTAAAATTAGTGTTCAAAAGTTTTTTTCTTAAATCATAATGAACTTCATAGGGTTTATATAAATAATTTCATATAGTTCACTAATTTCAAAAGTTATATTGTATAACTCTATAAATTTATATGATTTAATAAGGTTAAAAAAGTTTTAAAATGAACTTCATAAGATTCCTAATAAGATTCATAAGGTTTAATCAAAGACTTCATAAGGTTCCTGGTCAATGTGTTAAGCTTGTTATCTTCATAAATTTCAACACTCTATGAGATTTTGTGAATAATGGAAAGATAAAAGAATATTATAATAAATTATTAATATAAATATAAATTTGGAGATGTTATATGAAATGATATTAATAAAAAATCATCACAATAAGAGGTTTTGATTCAAGCTGGTGTTTGAGAGTTCCACACCAAAAATAATAAATCCACATCATGAGTACTACATGCTAACATGCACACATGGAGTCGTAATTAAAAGAAATTAGTGATTAAAGACTTCATGTAGTTTTTAAAGAGAAGAATATGATGAAATTTTTGAAATATATTTGAAGAGAATAAGATGTAGATATTTTTGGGATAATTAAGATGATAAGATAATGGATAAATTATGGGGAGAATTTCAAATTAATTATCTAAAATTCAACATTTCTAGAAAGTTGGAGAAGAACATGGTAATAGTTAACATGAATTATGAAAAAGGAAAAAGTTCATGGGAGTTTTAATAAATCAGTTATGGAAATAATATTCATGAAATATTGTAACGCCCCGACCCTAGTTACCCAGAGTCGGTGCATTATTACATAACATTGGCATGATCACAAGAAATATCAAATCTCGAAAGACCGATTGGTTTAGTAGCCTTGGAAACACTAGATATATTCATAAGTTTTAAATTACATCATTAAACGAAAAACTACTACAACAACATATTGTCTCCATAATCCACACTCATATCCCCACATAATATCCCTGCAGGTCATTCATAACTTACTTCTTCACTTCCTGGGAAAAATAAAACATATAAAAGGGGTGAGCTCAAATGCCCAGTAAGGATAACAATATATCGGAAACTTTCATAAATAAGAATAAACATTTAAGGCAATGTATAACTAAAACAAAAGCCTTTTAAACATGAACATTTAACATAGTATGGCATAAATAAAATGAAATAATGCCATTTACTTATTCACATGGTTATTCTACTAATCGAATAATCACATGAAAAATAAATAACCACTTTCATAATGATGGAATGCATAATGCCAGACTATCATAACCACATAGCCAAGGCCTCGTGCCAAGACTACAAATAAGATTTTGTCAAGGCCTTGTGCCAAGACACTAGTTTGTCTCATGAGACCTACCGATGCATCGAGGAGCTATAGCGGGCTCCACCCGTCACATATTAAGTCCAATGCATTCCCATATGAAAAGGTTTAAACATAACATAAACATTCGTATTAAAACTAGCATACGAAATGTCAATAATTTCACTATAAACTATGAATGGTATAAAAATAGCACATCCACAGTCAAACATATCAGAAAACCTTCAATACAATATATAAGTTTTGTATCATAATAAATCAACTTCAAATAAGCGTAAAATCCGTCGAAGGATGTTGACATAGATGAAATCAAAACACTTTTTAGAGAAATATCTCTTTCAATTTTTGAAATCATTTAAGAGTCATATAAAATAAAACATTTTCTTGAAAATATTCTTATAAGCTTGTAAGGGAAGCTTTGACGATTTTATAACGGTGGAAAATAACCGCACCCGCCGTATAAGTTAAAAAAACATTCTTATCTTAATTCTGTCGAAAAGGTTAAAAAGCACCTTGTTTGGAAAACGACGGAAAGATTCCCTTATAAACCTCTTATAAAAAGTCAAACAAGGGTATAAATGACTTTAACCCATATTCTTTTAAATATTAAAAATGTTTTGAAATACATTTTGAAGAAACATGGATGTGGATGATAACGAGATCCCAGTAGATTATTACGTATAAACAACCTCGGATAATGAAGAGATTGTGAAATAACCCTTACCTTGTACTTTTCCTTTGTTGGGGTCGATTAACCTCCTGTATAATGGTGAAATAATTGTTATTAAATTATACAAGAATCATATACATTAATATGATATCATATATGATCTTTTAACATTGCTTTATTAATAATATCTTAGTATTATCGTCGTTTCGGGTGATAATCGATTCGTTCTTCTTAAATGTTTGGTTACGTAAGACATGTTTGTAATGGATAGATTATATCTTATTCATAATCAGAATGATATTAACATTATTTTTAACCCTAAAATGAGAATAATACTTGAATGGATACGATGGAGGATGGATCTCACCGCGTTCGTGGAGACGGTAGTCCGTACATACGCACGAGCGACAATATCATTCCTTTGATATTAAAATAATATAGAAATGGATGGTATATCATATATACAGAATCATTAACATGTTATATTTATTATTTACATGAGTTACACATCATTATTATACCCATCCAAATAATAATATATTGAATAACAATTACACCACGACGTGGAGACGGTAAGCCGTACGTACGCACGTATGGTGACATGTTATTCAAAGGGTGGATAGAATACTGAATATGGTTGTACCATATTTATAATAACATCACAGTATATGTGAGATACTGGAGTTATTATTTTAGAATGGTAAGAACAAAGGAAGAAGAAGTGGAAGAAGAAATGAACTTGGAGAAGGGTGGTGAAATCATTACCTCTTCTTCGGGTTCTTCCTTTTGATTTGATCAAAAGGGCTCCATAGGTTGGCTTTCTGATCAAACTAAGGCCTCTAGGTTGTATTGAGGGATGTTGGGAGAGTATTTGTGCAGATTTTGGCCGAACCAAAAGGCTTTGAAGGTGTGAAGAAATGAGAAGGAGGAGTGCCCTTTTATAAGAGGGGTGAGGGGCACCTTTGGAAAAGCTAGAAATATTAATTTATAATAAGTTCATATTCGGTTTCTAATAACTCCAAAGTTGATTATTAAAAGGTTAAGGTGGGGATAGGTCGAAAACCACTCAACCAATAGAATTTAGAAAGGTTTGGGTACTTATATTAACCTTATCTTTAAGTATTAACTCTAAGTTAATTAGTTTCACTTTTACAATGTCTCTTTGTATTTTTATATAATATGGTTAATAAACTTACTATATACATCCAAGCGACCCCCAAGTGGTCCATTAATGATGAACCTATCATGATATAAGTCTCTTGGCCGAACCGTAGATTTTTAGGAATTTAATATCAATTAATAATATAATATTTGTTTTAAGAACTCTTTTATATCAATTTTGACACTATTCAATAGTTGATTTTTGTGAAACTCATAACAGTTTTATTACTTCGAAAAAAGTCAATTAAATAAATCCTAATATTTCATATTATCCTAGAAAATTAGTTTAATTCATTAAAAGATTCATATTATATTTATTTGGGTATTTATAATATCAATTATTTTAATTTTTCACTATTATAGTAATTACTGCATCATCATTGTGTCACAAATAAAATAAATTATTTAATGTCTAAAAATTATAAATAAAATATCATTATGTAGGAAATCTATTTATCTTTCTAATGAATATTTATAATCTAAAATCAAACATATATAACCCTATGTAAAAATTGTTCTTCTAGAAGATGTAAGCTTATGCCATTTTTATTTTTATTTTAACTTTATTAATATAAAGTGTCCCTACCACATACAAGTGGCTCCAAGGGGTCCCCAAATTGACCCAAGGATGCTCATGGTCGGTTATGTGTCCACCAATAAGGTTAGGACACGTTTTAGGGTAATTTTTTATTATTATAATATTATTTTTTAACCCTTATTTACCGGATTTACCCTTAACCATGGTAAATAAAATATTTACCACAGTAATTATTCAAAATGTCTAAAAATAAAAGTTACCTATTTACACAATTTGGACATCCTGATTCCAAATATGGAATCCATTTTTCTAAATTCAAAACACAGAAGTGGCAGAAATTAATTTAAAATTAATTCCCGCTGTCAAAACAAAAAGCGTGTTTTTAAGAGATAATAACTATCAAAAGATTGACACTTGTTTATGTTTGGTTTAATTGTAAAATTATGTCCAATGACCAACATTATATTAAATGGTAAAAATATATTCTAAATATACTTTAAAATTACTAAATCTCATAATTTATCACTATTAATTATTTTGATTAAAAAAGTTGTTTTTAATTAAAATTTAGTAATTTTCACTATTCATCAAGATATGAAAGTTATCCGAAAAGTACCAAAATTTCACCTTAGTCTAAATTTGATAATCCGAATCCAAAAATGAAGTCCATTTTGAAATATATATATAATTTCAAAAAGTAGGTATTACTATTCATAACGACTAGTTTGATTGGTTGTGGTGTGTGTTATAACTCGAAGTTGCGTACAACACACGCTACTGTATTATTCAAAGGAAAGCGTACCATGGAAGCTTGGGATGTTCTATTTTAAATTTTTTTGATGTCCCCATTTAGTCAAAAAGTTTAAAATATTTTATTTAAAAAGGGTTCACTATTACAAGTTGGTAAAAGTGCAATACTGAAAATGAATTTGTTCTTACATTATGTCTAAGAAACTCATAATAAGATTATATAAAGTTTAAAATTTAGTTAATACTATTTATAACCTCTTTTGAACGGCTTGTTTGGTAAGTCATGGTGCGCTTGAACTCGGTGTTGCGTGTAGTGCAAGTTATTGAATTATTTTGAAGAAATAACACACTATGAAATCTTGGGGTGTTACATTATCCCCTCCTTCAATAAATTGCGTCCTCGCAATTTGAAATTGTTCTTCGAAAATAAAAGGTTGAAAATAAAAAAATAAATTTGTGGGAAAAACCACATCGGAAATTGGGTTACTAAAATTTAGCCTTAAAATGAGGAAAAGAGAAATGAAAGGGTCACCACCAAATTGTGATCTCGATTAGGAGAACATTGGTGGCAATTAGAAACATATAATCGGAGGAAAAACGTAAATATTTATAGGTAGTGATTGAGGTCATCATTCACAAACAAGTGTATAATTGAGGTCCTTAAATTCATCAATCTATGATGATTTGAAATACCATCGGTTCAACAAAACATAGGGTATTAGGATAACACATTTTTGACGTTTCAAAATATCTTAGTTGAAATCCCACATCGAAAAATGAATTAATGAGGCCTCTATTTAAAATAAAGAGTGGAAAGTATGAATATTACCAATAATAACACATACTAGGGTTCCATGTAGGAAAATATGGATATGGAGGAGAAATCTAACCATCAATTATCTGATGGAGAGTGGTAGAGAACATGGCTATGAAAAGGCCAAAAATCCCAAATCCATAAATTAGTGATGATTTAAGGTACCATCTAGGACAACATTTTTGTTCTAAGTTCCTTTTATTAATGTTGAGGAATTTATTTATGAGATTGGCTAAGATCATAAGGAGATATACTTACTTTATAATTAGAGTTTTATCCATTAATAAATTCCTACAACAAACTCATCTTTCACTCTAAAAGATAATAGAATGTAATTTTTTTTTTCTATTTATACTATTCGTAGAGGGTTCCAAAATAAATGAATTTATAATTCATCTACCAGATCTTTTAAAAAAAACTACATTATTTAATCCAGTACATCTCGTGGGCCAGTGGTAGGTGTTACACCCTCGTCTCCCTTCGGTTGCAGGTTCAAGTCTCGCAGCCCTGCCGGACGCGACGGGTTGTCACCCGACCTCCAGGTTGTCCTTTTATGGCAATCCAAAATAATCCAAACTAGAACTATCCAAAATACTTCTGTCCAAACTCACAGTCCAACATTTATAAGGAAGGTAAACATAATGTAGATCCTTTTTACCCTGTAATAGCATGTGAATACCTTCATCATGTATTCTTTTAATACACTGAAACATCCTGAATTACCATATTCCTTATTGATTACATTCATTCTCCCTTATTCCATATAGAATGCTGGATATACTTCATCAATCCAAAAATGTTTTAAACCCCAACAATGATGGAATATACAAATCATTAATCAGTTCCAAGGTAGTCAAGAATATCCAATATAATTTTTCCAAAATAATCATGTATTATTCGAAAATCACTACCTCGGTATCAGAACTATATTATGGTTTATCATTCTCTCAACCATATATTTTCCAAAAATTTATCCTGCTATTGAGTCACTTTTCTTTGTTCCACACAATCTCAAGTCCTTAATGAAATAGTACTGCAGTAAAATCCTTACATACTCCATAATTATTATAACAAGTACATTGTTGATACAACACTCAATTGACATAATCAACATAAGAACTCTAATCATTCCTCTTCATCTGTGGTAGTATCATAACTTGATTATTATCCAATAACATCATTTGCGACATAGTCTGATGACTGGGACATAGGTTCGCGTAGTGTCCAAACTCCTTGCAAATGAAGCATTGTACATTTGAAACCATTTTCTTACCCTTGCAGTCACGTACTTTGTGCCCTTTTCCTCCACACTTATAACAAACTCCCATTCCTTTCAGGCAAGTTCCAGGGTGTTTCTTTCCACAGTTACCACATATGGGAAAATTCTTCTTTTCCCTCTTCCCTTTATCCATCTTTCTCTCTTTCATCCTTTTCTTCTCTTGCTTCCCTTCAAATCCATAGGACTCAGTAAAATCTTTACTTATCTTATCAACACATGATATTATTTCTTCATATGATGATAATACATGGGAGACTATTTCTCTTATAAATTCTGGCTTAATACCATGAAAGATATGATCCTTCTTTCTCTTTGGATCATGTGCATTACTGGAGTTCTCATTCCTTCTACTGGGCGCCATTTCTAAACAATGGCATAAACTAGATCAGTTTAGGAATAAAAATACATAATCCCATACATATAAAACACTTAACATAAATTGAACCATTTATGGATATAATCCATAATCATAAAAATGTCTCATTTGTGGATGTATATACTCATAAACCCTTCATAATGGTTTGTAAAGAAAATGAGAATTATCCTAAGCATATCCCCCGGGAGTGTCGTAACCAAGAGTGCAGCAAGGCCCATTTTCGTGCACCAGTTCCCGTTCGAGTCTAGCTCAAAGCGGTGTTTTCGGGTTTTACCCCTAGGAACATCTGTGCCAGAGTCGGCTCTACCTGCTCGTATCCAGACAGGGATGTATTGCTCGGAAAACTCACAAAATCTCTACAATACGAAAATTCTAGGAAGTTCTTCTATACTAATCCTCAAAGTTCATCTTAGGTCTACGTGCTCTAATCAGAGTTTATCTAAATCTAGTTTCCAAAGTTTGTACTAAACTTCCTCTGATACCAACTGTAACACCCCGACCCCAACTACCCAAAGTCAGTGCATTACTTCGTAACATTGGCATGATCACAAGAAAGATCAAATCTCGAAAGACCGATCGGTTTAGTAGCCTTGGAAACACTAGATATATTCATAAGTTTTACATTACATCATTAAACGAAAAACTACTACAACAACATATTGTCTCCATAATCCACACTCATATCCCCACATAATATCCCTGCAGTTCATTCATAACTTACTTCTTCACTTCCTGGGAAAAATAAAACATAGAAAAGGGGTGAGCTCAAATGCCCAGTAAGGATAACAATATATCGGAAACTTTCATAAATAAGAATTAACATTTAAGGCAATGTATAACTAAAACAAAAGCCTTTTAAACATGAACATTTAACATAGTATGGCATAAATAAAATGAAATAATGCCATTTACTTATTCACATGGTTATTCTACTAATCGAATAATCACATGAAAAATAAATAACCACTTTCATAATGATGGAATGCATAATGCCAGACTATCATAACCACATAGCCAAGGCCTCGTGCCAAGACTACAAATAAGATTTTGTCAAGGCCTTGTGCCAAGACACTAGTTTGTCTCATGAGACCTACCGATGCATCGAGGAGCTATAGCGGGCTCCACCCGTCACATATTAAGTCCAATTCATTCCCATATGAAAAGGTTTAAACATAACATAAACATTCGTATTAAAACTAGCATACGAAATGTCAATAATTTCACCATAAACTATGAATGGTATAAAAATAGCATATCCACAGTCAAACATATCACAAAACCTTCAATACAATATAGAAGTTTTGTATCATAATAAATCAACTTCAAATAAGCGTAAAATCCGTCGAAGGATGTTGACATAGATGAAATCAAAACACTTTTTAGAGAAATATCTCTTTCTATTTTTGAAATCATTTAAGAGTCATATAAAATAAAACATTTTCTTGAAAATATTCTTATAAGCTTGTAAGGGAAGATTTGACGATTTTATAACGGTGGAAAATAACCGCACCCGCCGTATAAGTTAAAAAAAACATTCTTATCTTAATTCTGTCGAAAAGGTTAAAAAGCACCTTGTTTGGAAAACGATGGAAAGATTCCCTTATAAACCTCTTATAAAAAGTCAAACAAGGGTATAAATGACTTTAACCCATATTCTTTTAAATATTAAAAATGTTTTGAAATACATTTTGAAGAAACATAGATGTGGATGATAACGAGATCCCAGTAGATTATTACGTATAAACAACCTCGGATAATGAAGAGATTGTGAAATAACCCTTACCTTGTACTTTTCCTTTGTTGGGGTCGGTTAACCTCCTGTATAATGGTGAAATAATTGTTATTAAATTATACAAGAATCATATACATTAATATGATATCATATATGATCTTTTAACATTGCTTTATTAATAATATCTTAGTATTATCGTCGTTTCGGGTGATAATCGATTCGTTCTTCTTAAATGTTTGGTTACGTAAGACATGTTTGTAATGGATAGATTATATATTATTCATAATCAGAATGATATTAACATTATTTTTAACCGTAAAATGAGAATAATACTTGAATGGATACGATGGAGGATGGATCGCACCGCGTTCGTGGAGACGGTAGTCCGTACGTACGCACGAGCGACAATATCATTCCTTTGATATTAAAATAATATATAAATGGATGGTATATCATATATACAGAATCATTAACATGTTATATTTATTATTTACATGAGTTACACATCATTATTATACCCATACAAATAATAATATATTGAATAACAATTACACCACGACGTGGAGACGGTAAGCCGTGCGTACGCACGTATGGTGACATGTTATTCAAAGGGTGGATAGAATACTGAATATGGTTGTACCATATTTATAATAACATCACAGTATATGTGAGATACTGGAGTTATTATTTTAGAATGGTAAGAACAAAGGAAGAAGAAGTGGAAGAAGAAATGAACTTGGAGAAGGGTGGTGAAATCATTACCTCTTCTTCGGGTTCTTCCTTTTGATTTGATCAAAAGGGCTCCATAGGTTGGCTTTCTGATCAAACTAAGGCCTCTAGGTTGTAGTGAGGGATGTTGGGAGAGTATTGGTGCAGAGTTTGGCCGAACCAAAAGGCTTTGATGGTGTGAAGAAATGAGAAGGAGGAGTGCCCTTTTATAAGAGGGGTGAGGGGCACCTTTGGAAAAGCTAGAAATATTAATTTATAATAAATTCATATTCGGTTTCTAATGGCTCCAAAGTTGATTATTAAAATTTTAAGGTGGGGATAGGTCGAAAACCACTCAACCAATAGAATTTAGACAGGTTTGGGTACTTATATTAACCTTATCTTTAAGTAATAACTCTAAGTTAATTAGTTTCACTTTTACAATGTCTCTTTGTATTTTTATATAATATGGTTAATAAACTTACTATATACATCCAAGAGACCCCCAAGTGGTCCATTAATGATGAACCTATCATGATATAAGTCTCTTGGCCGAACCTTAGATTTTTAGGAATTTAATATCAATTAATAATATAATATTTGTTTTAAGAACTCTTTTATGTCAATTTTGACACTATTCAATAGTTGATTTTTGTGAAACTCATAACAGATTGATTACTTCGAACAAAGTCAATTAAATAAATCCTAATATTTCATATTATCCTAGAAAATTAGTTTAATTCATTAAAATATTCTTATTATTTTTATTTGGGTATTTATAATATCAATTATTTTAATTTTTCACTATTATAGTAATTACTGCATCATCATTGTGTCATAAATAAAATAAATTATTTAATGTATAAAAATTATAAATAAAATATCATTATGTAGGAAATCTTTTTATCTTTCTAATGAATATTTATAATCTAAAATAAAACATATATAACCCTATGTAAAAATTGTTCTTCTAAAAGATGTAAGCTTATGCCATTTTTATTTTTATTTTAACTTTATTAATATAAAGTGTCCCTACCACATACAAGTGGCTCCAAGGGGTCCCCAAATTGACCCAAGGATGCTCATGGTCGTGTATGTGTCCACCAATAAGGTTAGGACACGTTTTAGGGTAATTTTGTATTATTATAATATTATTTTTTAACCCTTATTTACCGGATTTACCCTTAACCATGGTAAATAAAATATTTACCACAGTAATTATTCAAAATGTCTAAAAATAAAAGTTACCTATTTACACAATTTGGAAATCCTGATTCCAAATATGGAATCCATTTTTCTAAATTCAAAACATATAAGTGGCAGAAATTAATTTAAAATTAATTCCCGCTGTCAAAACAAAAAGCGTGTTTTTAAGAGATAATAACTATCAAAAGATTGACACTTGTTTATGTTTGGTTTAATTGTAAAATTATGTCCAATGACCAACATTATATTAAATGGTAAAAATATATTCTAAATATACTTTAAAATTACTAAAACTCATAATTTATCACTATTAATTATTTTGATTAAAAAAGTTGTTTTTAATTAAAATTTAGTAATTTTCACTATTCATCAAAATATGAAAGTTATCCGAAAAGTACCAAAATTTTACCTTAGGCTAAATTTGATACTCCGAATCCGAAAATGAATTCCATTTTGAAATAAATATATAATTTCAAAAAGTAGGTATTATTATTCATAACGACTAGTTTGATTGGTTGTGGTGTGTGTTAGAACTCGAAGTTGCGTACAACACACGCTACTGTATTATTCAAAGGAAAGCGTACCGTGGAAGCTTGGGATGTTCTATTTTAAATTTTTTTGATGTCCACATTTAGTCAAAAAGTTTAAAATATTTTATTTAAAAAGGGTTCACTATTACAAGTTGGTAAAAGTGCAATACTGAAAATGAATTTGTTCTTACATTATGTCTAAGAAACTCATAATAAGATTATATAAAGTTTAAAATTTATTTAATACTATTTATAACCTCTTTTGAACGGCTTGTTTGGTAAGTCATGGTGCGCTTGAACTCGGTGTTGCGTGTAGTGCAAGTTATTGAATTATTTTGAAGAAATAACACACTATGAAATCTTGGGGTGTTACAAATATAGTGAATATAAATGCTAAAAAAGATGAAGTTATTGAGTGAGTCGATAATTGGAATGAGTATATAGAAGGAAAGAATATTTTATGATATTTTAATCCATTAAATAACATATGTATCAAATTGAAAAGAAGAAAAGAGGAAGAATGAGGAGATACTTTATTACTCTTGTGTATATAGAAGAATATGAGTAATAAGAATAAGAAGAGTAAAAGGAAGTACAGTGAATATTTGATTGATGTCTTAAAGTGGTGAATGAATCTCATAATATTGAAAAACATTATTATATAATTTGTAACTATGAGGGATATATATTGACAATCAGTATAATTGTAATGTGATTACTTGGATAAAACCTTCTCATGGTAATCCATTGGTTGATACAAGGGAATAATATGATATCGGGTGATTATGAATTGTAGCATCCCAACCCAAGATCCACAAAAATGCTTCCCTAAGTAAGTCAGTCACATGGCCTCAAGCATCCCACCTAGCATGCCAGAGGCTTCCAACTAGTAGTGAGGGTCTAATGATGGTATGATAAGGAGACTATAATCTCATGATCATAGTATCATAGTGGTATAATAATAAATATATTAATCAATGGAGAAATAAATACAAATAAAATATAAGGCTATAAAGGAAAATAATAACTAATAAAATATAAAACACTTAATATACAATTATGCATGACTGTATGGATGAGGATACATAAGCTAAAGAATCAATCATATAGTATGGATATAATAAATCGTAGTACATGAATAAATAAAATGAAAAAATTCTCCAAGGGAAGACTCCCTAATTATTCTGATCTCTAGTTAGTAATGTGCTCCTAAGCTCCTAGGTACAAGTATAACACCACATGTATACTCAAGGGAACCTAGTCTTGCAACCACAACGTCTATTCAGGTGGAAACCCAAAAATGGAGTGATATATACTCACTAGGACAAAACCAACGGTGTCTAAATCATAATCCAATCCATGAATACAAACTTTAGCAATTTGTAGATAGGATAGGTAAAGTAATAAATAAATAAAAGTAAACAAGTCAGCTCAGGTTCCTAAGAGACACCTGGCTGACCATACCAACTTCAGCCTAATCTATAATATATTGAACCATGGTTAACCTATATTGATATAATGTATTTATATATAATTACTCATCGTATCTACAAGGTAACATAGTTTGGAATATAATAAGGTCTCAAAACAAACATTAATAGTACCCAAGCATGTACTTTGGCTTTGCGGATGAATCCTTAAATCTAATAAACTAAAATTCATTGTATCATTAAACAAGAGGCATTAAGGTTCTTAGTTAAAAGGCATCATGGGACTATCCAAGGATATCCTTAAATAGGAATCCCAATTATTTCACTATGAGTACTATAATAACCAATTTCCATAAAAGTCTCTCAAAGGAAATATGTAAAGAGGAATCACATTTCTCACTCTTAATATTGTATAAAATCATAACCCACTGGGTCCATCCCTAGTACACCACATAAGAGATTAGTATCACTCATGGAATGGTTTAGAAACATTTCCACAAAGACTATCTAAGGTAAACCACTAGGGGACTAGGTATCACTCATGGTTAGAATAATTTCAATCATCCTATGAGCCCATCTAAGGAATTCCTTCATGGGAATCCACGTATTTCTCAAGGTGTAATAAGTGTATCCCACTAGTCCCATCCTGTAAATACTATATAGGGGACCATGTATTACTCTTGTTTTAGTTAATTCATCCACCTGGTGAGCCAATCCAAAGTATTCTATAAAATAAACCAAGTATCACTTCTACTGTAATATAAATCAGGTAACCTATGAGCCCGTCCTTAGCATTCCATGAAAAGGAAACCCATGTATCTCAAATTGTACATAATTTCATTTAATCAAATATATTAAAGTAACAAACATTTCCATGTTTACAATCATTCCACATCATAATACAAGTATACTAAAAGATTCCCATGCCCATTTATCATTCCAAATATAAAAGTTATGTCCATGTACTTTAGCATGACATTCATCACAATTTAATTAATAAATAATAAGTAAGGGATAAAGGATTATTCATTACATTTATAATTTAATTATAAATAAATATAATTCCATGGGGAAGACCATTCCAATACCCTCCCACTTACAAAAATGGTCCAAGTACATCTAAAAGTATTCAGACCAGGTGGACTGTTTATAAACAGCAAACAACATACATGAAAAGGGAATAATATGGGTCATGCTAACATACATGCCACAACAATCCATCAGGTTATTTCAATAAGAAAGTAGGACATAACCACTTAGTGTATTGTTCATTCACTAGGAAGTATATTATAGTGGAGTGTCAAATCCTTTTGTGTCCCAATAAATCAACCCATTTACATTTTATAAGGCATACCACCTCAAACAGTGGTTTTATTAGAAAATAATTTATTAATTAAAGGAATTCAAGGAAAAAAACCTTAAGGGTTGATTTAAAATTGAGTTCCATGACCTTTGAGAATTCCATTTTAATATAAAAGTGTTACTGGAATTAGGGATTTAGGTTTGAAATATTTAATTTGGTGTTTAAGAGTCATTACATGGAAATTTTGGCACATGGCCCAACGGTGTAATTCATAAATATAATAAAGTCCGGGGAAATATATATATACCACCTAACTCATGTTTTGGAAGGTCTAATCATCCAATAAAGAGCATTTATTTGAATTGGGTTGAGAGAAATTAAATAAATGGACCAATGCCCTGAAAATAGGGACAATTTTCTTGCATGAAGATAGTGCCAATGATGGTAAGATAAATGAAGAAAATAAGAAATATGAGTTTTAGACTCACTGATATACTTTCCATGTGAATAAATGCACTCAAAACAGAGAATGGATGGAGGATATCTCTTAATACCTAGATGAGGAGTGAAGGATCTCCATGGGAGTGTTGTTTTCGATGAGTAAGAAGATAAGAAAAGGGAGGAGAAGAATTAAAATGGATAGGGGGAAAGGGTAAATTCTCCCCCTTTTAATTAGGAATATAGTTTGGTTGCATGGTTGAACAAACCATTTTCCAATTGTGCATGGTCCACTGCCTACGAAGGGGGTCGGCATGGTTCATGTGCATGGTTTGAGAAATTGTGAACAAAACATGTATATATTCTCTATTAAAAACACTATAACAATCCAATGGCTATGTGGCTTGGTGATCATGGTTAAAAGAAAATGTGAAACGTCTTCAGCCTCACTGGACCATGCTATATAGTTTCCTATAGGGGCTACATGGTTTTAGTATATCATTCCCCTTTATAAATTTTTTTTGAATGGTTTCTCTTTGAGGGCCGCACGGTTTTAGGAAAAATGTGTGCCTCTTCTAGCTTCTCCCAAAACTAAGTTTTCAGGGGCCAATACTCCCAAAACTAAATGAAAACTCAAGGAATTTATTAGGCCTTTAACCAAGTTTAGAAAAAAATGTTTTCAAAATATTATATTTACATTATGAAGATTGGTTTAAAGAAAATCACATTCACTAAATGGTAAAATTAAAATTCTCCTAGAAATTTGACTTGGTCTAAAACATGATATGTTATAACCTATACATCTTATAACTTCTCATCCCTAAGAAGCCTTGATGAAATAAAGAAAATAACACCCAACCTACTCGTGTCCTAAAATTTTAAACAAATGGATACATTTTGTTTCCAAATGACCAAATCACATTCAATCATCACTTAAGTGTATGGTACATAATCTATTAAATCTCATGCCAATGCTAGTATTTTGAATTGAAACATTGATATTGTTCTTATTTGATCCCTTTAAACCAGAGATATGATCATGGAATCATCTACTTCATTAACTAATCAAGTTCCCACCATAGGTTCTATCATTTAACCGGAAATTCTGATCCACAGTACATCCACCATTGGAATTTTCTACTTCAACATTCCCTTATCACTCTAATGAATCTCTAGAATGTTTATTAACATGATTATATGGGTGATTCCCAAATTCGGAACATTTATCCCGATCGCACCAATTTTTCTCTAAAAGTCTTAGCAATCCCTTACACTGAACTCCTCTCATCTTGAATATGTTCCTAATGTGGTTCCTCACTGCCCGCATGCAACAATATATATATATATATATCAATTCAAACTATCCCTATTCAACAACCCTAAAAAACACATGTCTTAGATATCCAATGAATTTAAAAAGATAAACCCGATACCTTTAAATGAAGGAACATCAATATTGTGTTTTGAGCATGATCATTGAATCCTATAGCCATCTTCTGGTGAAATCTCTATCCAAAACATTCATTATGTTTTCATGTCGTAGCATGAATGTAGATGTAGATCCAATTTAGCACACTTGGATCGTTACCCTTAAAACACCCCATGTGAGCCTGACTGGAGTATGAAGTATCCTCAGAATTATAAACTAGATCCCTAGAAGATCATAAAAGGTTTTCCATACCCAGATTTTATTGGTGAGATACTAATAAATAGATGAAACATTCATGCATCAAAATGATGACTAAATCCAATGGAAGTAATGTCAAAGAACTGGATGGTGTCCATGAGTCTGTCCAAGGAATTCCAACACAAGAATATGGGTATCACTCAAGACAACCACACTTCTTAACATACCACATTGCAAAATTTTAACTCCCAGGGACCTTATTTATCAAATAGAATGGATGTTAAACTCTTATATCGACATATTACGAATTCTCCCTTAGAGTATCCTGGACGATGTCAATATATGGGACATGATCATCACTAATAAAATATTACACCAAGATGAGATCAATAATTATCAAGAATCCCCAAGAAACTCCAATTATATCCCACAAAAATTCATGGTACAGTTTTGGAACAACCATGAACATCCAGTAATAGATAAGAAGAGTGGTCAAACCACCATTGGCCAACTTTTTCATAGGAGTTCAGCTGCATTAACTGACGCATCAACATTAACAGATCACAATTCCCTTACCACCCAAAGAATCTTATACTCACTCAATCAAGACCACCAAATTCTAACCCTAACTAATGGTGTTTTTAAAGGTTTGGTAAACAAACCACCGTATCATCTTTGTTCTACCTCGCAAGCACTGACATATTTCGAAACTCACCTACCCCATGGGAATTCTAAAGAAAATATAAACATTTCCAAATGATATTTTCAATTTTATGATCCCTCAATTTAGAGGACATTATATAACACATTTGAATAGAAGGTCCCCACCTTTGGAGTTTTATAATCATAGTTTACGGATAAAGGGAAATCATCCCCTGGGACATGCTCTATTGACCACTGACCACGAGTCCTGTATGTGGAAAACATGATATTACCAAGCACCCACTTAAAAAGAGAATGAAACTAGCCACTTAAAATTTTACTAGATAAATTTAATTTATATTCACATGTGACACTCCTTAGTTATGTCCACATGAGTCATAAAATCATGTATTAAATCCAAAATCAACAGACCATCATGTCAAATCACCTGATCCTTTTATAACATATTCCCATGCATTGAGACAAGTCTGATCTCCTCTAGATACCAAGTTAATCTACCTTAGATATGACCTATTATCAAATTATAATATCTTAAGTCCTTAATGATTACCATTGAACTCATACAGTTCACTGAACCATTTATAAACTCGACAGATACTGTGTGTATCAACACATACTATCCCAACATTTAATCAACATAATGGAACATCATTAACATAAACAATAGTATTATTGGTACTATGAATTGTATTATCCTATGGTTTATAAAAAATATTTTCCAAGAGTTTCATTATACCATATGACTATTAATCTGGCTGATGACGTACCAAGTCACCCATCACTAAAGATGAAGAAGAAGAGGATGTGTCACATAACCTACTAAGAGACCGACCATTCCCTAGGCATGTATAATCTTATGAAACTAATCATTACATGATGGTCACACCTATAACGAGGGTCAAAACATGGCATGACCATAGGTGTTGTTTTAGAAACTAAGAGTCCTACTAAGAACCAATGGCACCTGAATGGAACATCACATATGAAATGGTTCACAAGCATCCAGAATTGTTTTAAAGTTATGATGGCATTGACTAACTTTGGATAACCCTATAAAAAAGTAAAAAAAAATTGACCCAATATCTATGTCATGATAAAGACATCTCTAGAATCTACCACCTATCATTTAGTTTTAACACGCCCTAATACAAGTTAATTGGGATCAATATGAAATTTCCATGTTCCCGTCCCAAACATTCAGTAAGGAAAGGGTATGTTTAACCCTCACACGGGGGGTTCAAGCTAAAAACACCACGTTAAGGTTTAATTTAATCCTATTTTATTTATTCACATTTTATCTTTAAACATTTTGAAGGATAAATTTAAAAATACAGTACCAGTGATAAAGAAACATATTGGAACTCTATTTAATCAACACCACTAGGAACACGGGAAATTTTAATCACACTTTCCTTAAAAACATTATTTATTTAACTGAAATAATTTTATATTTAGGAAGATTGTAATATAAATTAATTTTTAAATATCATTTATTTATTCATAAGATTTCACAACTATCTTAGTTAAAGAAAATTTCAATTCCAAACTATGGAGGAAAACACCCTTTAGGTTGTAATTGGCATTTTAATTGACTAATGCCTCATATAAGTACAGTGAAAAAATAGATAAAATGTTATGTCCACTAGGCTAAATACCTTGAGAGGGGGGTGAATCAAGGTATGACAGATTAAAACAACTTCCCCTTTTGATCTTGTTTTGCTGTTAGACAAAACTCTCTTCTCTCTCCTTCACAATGAAGAGTATGAATAAAACTCAAAGCATGCACAGGACACAGTGATTTTTACATGGTTCACCCTCACTGGGCTACATCCAAGGAGCGTACACCGACAGTGGTCTGATGTACCAATTCCACTATAAGCGCACTGATGTTTACAAGTTCGAAGTGGACTCACTGTCCCTCCTGGTTTACAACCACTCACAAGTTTATAACTCGCTGCCCTATCAACTAAAGTAAGATCACTGCTTCTTCATAAGATCCACTCACAGTTTATAGACCTGTTGGTCTCTTCATTTTCATGAATGCACGTATCCTTAACTATTAATAGATGCTCTGTTGAAGTCCAAAATTCATCCACTGATGAATACCCCTTTGCCCCGGAACACTGAGCATTTATTTTATAAATACCTTCGCAAAGCACCTTACTTCGCGAGGCTCCCAATTCCGTGAAGCTCAAACAAGCCTTCGTAAATCTCCTGCCTTTTCACAAAGCACTATCACGAAGCACTATCGTGAAGCCCAATCCTTTGCAATGCTTAGGCTGTCGTGGAGCTCCTGCCTCTTCGGGAAGAACACTACTTAGAGAGCAGGGCCTCACGAAGGGCACTTCCTTTCACGGAGCTATATTAGCCGCCACGAAGCACCTATCTTTTTTAAAGAACACTACCTTCACGAACTACCTTCGTGAACTGAGAGTGAAATATTTTCTTCTAAAACTCTCTTCTTCTCCTGAGGGGGTCAACCTCTATTTATAGGCGATTACACTGACCCTCGATCCTTCCACGCGAAGTCAACGCCACGTCATCACAAATCACAAAGCTCCAAAGTTTCTGCCGAAATTATCTCAAAATCGCGAAGCACCATGGTAATTTTCTGATCGCGGAGCTTGACATAATCGTGGAGAATCACCGTCAATCCCTTCACGCCTTCTCCATGAAGCTCCCTCGCAAATCCCTTCACCACTGCAATGTGATTCAACCTCTTCCATTTGAGAAGCTTGACGTAATCGCGAAGAACACCTTCAACATTCTTCTTATCTTTGTGAAATTCAATAAATGAAGACTATATTTGCGAAACTCATTCCTTCGCCATTTTTTTATGATATCTTCAAGGATATCCACTTTCCACGATGCTCACCAACCTTTAAATTTTGGACCCCAAAAATTTGGCAAACACTGGAAAACAGCACCACCTTGTACTACTCTTTTTGTACCGCCTCCAGATCGTCCATTCCTTTTTCATAATTCTTTGTCAACGTGGATTGACAAAAACTTCTCTGGAACTCAAAAATTCACCATGGAAACCTTATTTGTCTACAAACACAATCAACCCAAAAATACTACAATGTTACCTTGAGGGATTTTTTCCCAACATAAAACATAATTTATTAATTAAGGAGGGGACTGGTCAAGTAATATTCCACCATAAATCTATATGTGAACCCATATAACTGGTTGGATACACTTTAAATGAACATACCTATAGAGTATAAACAAACCCTCATGTGGTAAAATACTAAGGCATATCAAAAGAAAGGATACCTATAAGTGTCTCAATCATACCTGAATAAAGGATACCTACAAGGGACCCATCAATTAATTTTGGGTTCATCAAAATGCAACCTAAAACATGTTAAAAAATTATATTTAAAACAACTTTAGTGGGTTCTATTACATAAACATTACAAGATAAGGTTGGCCTACTTGGCTCAAGCTAAGGATAAGATGCATAAAAATCCTTTTAATGTATATTTAAGTTTTAATGGATTTTACATTTATAAAATGGTTTCTAGGTATATCAAGATCATAAAATATGGTTCGATTATAAGGGTCTCCATTTTATATTTTATAAATCTCTCGTACACCGTATAAATTTCAAATTGGCTCCCATTTAATCGCAACTAATATGTTTCATCCCATGAAACCAATTTATATGGTTCAAACAATATAGGATTGGTTATTTAAGGTGTCACCATCAATCTATGTTGGAAAAAAACCATTTATGTTATTGTTGTTACTTTAATAACCAATTTTATAATTAAATTTATAACTATGTATACTATCACATGCGGTAAATATCTAAAACCACCAAAAATGATTACCTAACCATGATAAGTAGATAAAAATGACATATAATCATGTATCATGGAAGAATAATCACATAAACAAGCTATAAAGAAAATGATGATAATAAACTACTCTTCATGGTATAAAAACAAGCATGATAAATAATCACACTAGGTGCTTCTAACAATGAAACTATATGGCATGGAATATGCATGGCATGTGAATTCCTATGTTCCTAGAATGATGCATGTAATGATACTAACTTTACATACTGATCCAAGAGTAAATATTATAAACTCAAAAATTAATAAGTTGAAAAACACACCAATCACTCAACTTGAAACCATATTCAACCATAAAAATGAATATCATAAACAATAATCCTATATCTAGTCACTTGGCTTTTTCCCTATGTGTGGGGTGATCACTCCAAAACATAGTTATTTACCAAGTTCTGAAACATTCCTATTCTCCTATCTACCAGCCCAAAATAGTAAGAAAAAAGGAAAAAACACCTCATATTCCAATATGTAATGTCCCAACCCAGGAGCCACTGAAAAGGTGCCCTGATCCATTCATTCACATGGCCTCCAGCGTGACTCCCCATACACCATAGGATTATAAACAGAAAAAAGGGTCTAATGATTGTATAGTGTGGAGACTATAACCTCATGATCATAGTATCATAGTGGTATGATAATAAATAAATCATTCAATAGAGTAAGTGGTACAAATAAAAGACAGATAAGTAGAGGAAGATAATAACTGATAAAACAGCCAACACTAAATATACAACTATGCATGATTTCTTGGATGAGGCTACAAAAACTAAAGTAGAAATAATATAGTGTAGATACAATATAACATATAAAAGACATAAACAAAATGAACAAAATTCCCCAAGGTCTAACTCTATGAAAATCCTAAGCTCTGACTCGGTCATGTGCTCCTAAGATCCCATATACAAGCATAACAGCACAAGTATACTTGAAGGAACTTGTTCCTATAATTACAAGGTCTTTTCAGGTACCCCAGTGTAATAATGGACCAAAGAGGTTGTGATATATACTCATTAGGGAAAAAAATAATGGTTTCTAAAGCATAATCTAGTCTATGAATATAAACTACTGTAGTTTTCAGGTTGGAATGGTAATGAAATAAATAAATAAAAGTAAACAATCCGACCAAGTTCTTAACGAACACCTGGCCAACCATAATTTCTTCATACTAAGAAGGAATATCTCAAAACATGGTCAACCTGTATTAATATAATGTATATATTTATAATCAATGGGTGTATCCATAAGAGAACATATTTGGGCCAATCCTAAGGGATCAAAACAAACATTGACTGAACCCAAGCATATTCTTTGTCTTGGTAGATGAATCCTTAAATATGATAAACTATCATTCCTTAGATCATTAAACAAGAGGAATTATGGTTCTTAGTTAAAATGAATATTGTACCCATCCAAGGAAATTTTTAAAGAGGAATCCCAAATATCACACTTGGAGCACTATAATTACCCACCACCATAAGAGTCCATACAAGGTGATCTGTAAAGAGGAATCACAAGTATCACTCTTGGTATGGTATAAAATCATAAGCCACTATGATTTTCCCTAGTACACCACATAAGGGATCGAGTATTTCTTTTGGAATGGTATAGATACATTTCCATTGATCCCGTATAAGGTAAACAACTAGGGGACCTGGTATCACTCATGGGTAGAATAATATCAATCATCCTCATCGAAGGAATTCCTACATGAGAATTTGTGTATCGTTCAAGGTGAAATAAGTGTATCCCATTGATCTCATACCTATCATAATAGATAGGGGACCAAGTATTTCTCATGGTTAAGGTAATACATCGACTTAGTGTGCTCATATGAGGTATTCTACAAAAGAAAACAATTATTTCACCTGGTGTAATATAAATCTAGTAACCTATGATCTAGTCCTTTGTGTCTTGTGAAAATAAAACCCAAGTATCACTCATGGTACATAATTTCATTTATACAATTACATAAAAGATATAAATATGGCCACGTCCATGATAATTCTACATCTTAATACAAGAATACTAAAAGAGGCTCATGTCCATTTATCATTCCAAGTATAAAAGTTAAGTTTATATACTTAATCATTCCATTCATCACAATTCGATTAATAAATAACAACATAAGGGCTTGAAGATAATCCATATCATTTATAATTTAATTATAAATAAAGATAAGGCCATGGGGAAGTCCTTTTCAATACCATCCCACTTATAAAAAGGGGACAAGTACATCAAAAAGTATTAGGTCCAGGTGAACTATTCATAAATAGTAATCATTATTCATGCAATGGGTATAAGAAGGGATATGCTAACATGCATGACACAATAATCCACCAGGTTATTTCAATAATAAATTAGGACATAACCACTTAGGATATGTTTTAGTCACTAGGGAGTATAATATAGTAGAGTTTCATACCCTTCTACAAACTAATTAATCAACCCATTTAAATTTTATAAGACATCGCACCTCAACAAGTGGTTTTATTAGATAATAATTGATTAATTAAAGGAATTTAAGGAACTAAACATTAAGGGGTGGATTAAAATTGAGTTAAAAAACCTTAAATTATGCCAATTTAATATAAAATGGATACTATAATTAGGGAGTTAGGTTCTACATACGCAATTTCTTATTTAAGAGGCATCACATAGAAAATCCAATACGTGGCACAACTGTGTAATTTATAAATAAATGAAACTCAAGTGGAAAGTTATAAACCACCTATGACATTCTTAGAATGGTGTACTCATCCAATTTTGATCTTTTATTTAATCAAGATTGAGATAAATTGAAGAAATATAACAATTCATAGAAAATAGGGACAATTATCTCACATGAATATATAACCCACAATGGTGAGATAAACGAATAAAAGAGGAATGTGGAGTCTTAGAATCATGGATATGATTCCAATGTGATGAATGGAACAAAAAATAGAGTCTTTATAGAGGATATTTATCCATACCAATAAGATGATAGGAGGAGCTCCACGGGAGGGGTGTAGCATGAAGGTGAGAGGAGAAGAAAAGGGATGATAAGAATTAAAGGTAAACATGTGAAAAGGGTAAATTAAACCCTTTAAAAGAGTAACATGGTTTGGCTCCATGATTCCCAAAACCATGTGCCAACCATGCAAGGGATAATTTCTATCAAGGGGACTCACACAGTTCATGTGTATAGTTTTTGAAACCATTTGTAAAACATACATTTCTCCTCTATTAAAAATTATAAAACAAGAGAATGGCCATACGGCCTAGTGTGAATGATTAAACTGAACTATTAAATGCCCTCATTCACACTAGACTAAGACACATGGTTTTAGAAAACTATTCCTCTTTATAAAAATTATCTACATGGCTCTTTCTGGAGGGTTGTATGATTTGAGACAAACTGTGTACCTCTACTAGCTTCTCTAGAAAATGAGTTTTCAAGGCTTAATGCTCATGAAACTTGAAGAAACACCCTATAAATCTCTTGGTGACTTAACCAAGCCTAAAAACAACACATTTAAGTGTTACAAATATCATATTTACATTCTAAATCTTGGTTTATAGAACATCTCTTTCACCAAAGGGTAAAATTCAAATTCCCTTGTAAATTTTACATGGTCCAAAACATGGGATGCTACATGAATCATACCAAGGATTACCTTCTAATTTTGATATTTTATGTCATGACATGTCCCCTCAGGTCCATGATGTGACTACCCTAAGCCTACCTTCCATTGGCTAGGAACTAGAGACTAGCACTGAAAAGGAGTATCCCTAAAATGGAAAGGCATTGCCTTTTAACCTGTACCGAAACAGAGTCTGGGAACACAACAAGAAGCAACCACGAAGTAAAATATTGTTGTAAAAGTGTGATAAAGTAAAAGGGGTCAGAATACAAGCCCAACAAAAGAGTACAAATACAATTGAAAATTGAAAAATAGCTCCAGGATCATCCACCAGGTATCCTACCTGAAGGGTTGGTACAGCTCATGATCAGCAGTCGCTTCCTCACGTCGTGCCAAATGGTCCACCTCCGAGCATCATCCAGTTCTGAGTCCCTCAGCCTTAATCAATGTTGTCTGTCATTTGAACAAGACACAACAAGGTCCGGGTATTGCCTGTGCAGGGGTGAGTATAACGATACTCAGTAGGGACACAGAGACCCTCGTAGCTCTCCTAGAGTTCCACAAAGGAAATACCACAAAGCAAGACCTCAAACTCAAAGAACGAAACAATTGATATCAACTCTGCTTAGTTATATGCCCATACATATTCCCAAGATATAAATACATACTCATATCATACATGATGGAAGAATACCACAAGGGTAACACGATGAAGGTAGAAGTACCACACAGGTAACACCATGAAGATAGAAGTACCACACAAGTAACCCCATGAAGATAGAAGTATCACACAGATAACATCACAAAGATAAAACCACAAAGGTGAAAATACTCAACTCACAATCAGGTATAACTTAATTATATAAATAGCACTAATTATTCATAGTCTAGATCATCTTATACTATTAAAAGGCTTTGCTGCTGACCCACATAGGATCGATAGGTACTAAACCCCACTGACCCACACAGGATCTGACCCACACAGGATTGGTATGCACTAACCCACAAAGGATCGCAGAGCACAATCCCACAAAGGATTTGATAGAATCTGACCAACATAGGATCGATGGATGCTAACTCACACAGTACCGATGTTCATTCTTCACGTTACAGCCTGCCACAGGATTCCTTGCACCCTATGTGCTCGAGTTCCATAGAATCTTCCCCTCTAGATATAGTTCATACCTCAACCGCCACTAATCTCCACAAAAAATTAACGCAAAGGACCTCCATTTCATAAGGGTTCCAACGCAATAGACGGTGCGTCATTCAGATGTCTGGTCTGTGAGTTATAAGCGTTTTAGTTTCGAGGGCCCAGTTGGATTCAGGTTCAATCCAACCCAACCATACTCCAACTATCTCCAAAACTCAAGTGGAGTATACCAAAAGGACAGTCTCGATCCAAGGATCCCAACGTCGTCGACAGTTTGTTAAAATAATGTCCAGTTCTCAAGATATGGCCCTTTAAGTGTTTCTGGGCCCGAGTCCGGTCTGAACCGATCGGACCGACCCGGCCCAATCCAAGTCTTCCCGGTTGGAATGGGCCATGGAAGGCTCAGCCTGTTGGGCCATGGTCCGGCCCAGCCTGCCGGTCCGGCACGTAGGGTGGGCGCTGCCCGGCTGGTGCGCGACCCGCAAGGGGGCGCGCCTGGCCCAACCAGCCAGCCCAACCTGTGGTGGAGCACGGTCCGCATGTGGCAGGGCCTGGTGGGGTCCTCCCTATCTGGCATGGGGGGTGAGTCCCCTGGTCTCTCGAACAGCCTAGAGTTCATTAGTCTTGTGAAATGGCGGTGCCACATGTGCATCGCACGGTCACCGCAGAACCCGTGTGGCGGGTTCCTCCTCCACCAAAGCTTCGACCATGGCCTCTTACCCACTGACGGCATGCTGGTCACACCTCCCTCATCTTTCTCGGTCGACTGATGCATCGGTCGCCTCCTCTGATCGATGCAACTGACGAGTCGTGGCCCCTTGCTTACCGGTGGCGTGCGACGATGCACCGCACCTCCTCTATGGTCGGTCGCTCTGTTAACCTCTGCAGAATAGTGTTGTGACCTTCTCTTGTGGCATGAGATGGCACTCCACCTCCATCTTAGCCATTTTGTGTCACCATGTTCATGGTATTCCATGGATGTGTAAGTATAGAAAGATAGTGGAGCGTCCAGGCCTGGTTCGTTAGGCCTGCACCCTCCGTGTTAGCTTGTAATCGTGAGGGCAGATTAAAGTGTTCAAGAAATACACTTGAATTAAACAAACATCAATCCCATACCTCATTAACAATGGATAACACCTGTGATTAAGGAAGTGGGTCGGTGTTCGTTGTCCCCGCAACTAGCCTCCAATGTCGTCGCTCGATCGTCGATCTTCGGTTCGGGGTTTTAGTGTCACTCATCACCGCTCACCAGAACCAGCTCTGTTCTCCAAGGGTTTGGAATCTTGGCACTTTACCATCACTTCGTTGCTTGGAAAAATATTTCTGACACCTCTCCCCAAACTCCATATAAATAGTAGAGAGGTCGGGTAAGTAACGACGTTGGGAATTAATGGGGGCTCATTAATTAGGAACCTTCCTAATTCCCAAATGGTATCGTTACATTGGATTTAATGGTCAAGACATTTGTTGGCTCGTCACGTCTCTGGTCCCACATTGTCATTTGTCTGTTGGAGGAAAAGATAAAAGAGAAAATAAAAATTAACTAATTTATTTTTATTATTCTTTTAAAAGTCCCAAAACTTATCTTTTTCTCCAGACCTACTACGGTCAAAGTGAAGTCTCCCTTAATTGAATCCCAGCATTTAGGATTCAAAGATGCCCTCGGATTTTTAATCTTAGCACCGGTTCAAAATTTAGAAAACACCACTCGCGTGTTTACTGAACGTACCTAAAAAAGGTTCAGAAGTTCATTTCGGGCACAACGGGCCTCAGAATCATGCGCCGTTAATTTTCGCAGACTTGTAATAATTTCATATAATTAAAAAAAGTACATAGAAAATCTGGGTCTTTATATTCTCCACACCTTAGGGAATTTCATCCTCAAAGGCCATAATATAGAATAAGAAAACAAATGGGGGTACTGATTACAGATCTGAGCCTCCCACTCCCAAGTGCTCTCCTGGAGGTTCTCGTGCTGCCAAAGAATGCGCACTAAAGGTATCGACCATCTACAAAGGACTCTCTCCTATCTATCCTCAATCCCTACTAGAACCTTCATAAACATCACCCCATCATCAAAGTATACCTCTCCATGGTTGATGATGTGAGATCTGTCATGCACATATCTTCTCATCTGAGATATGTGGAAGGCATTGTGCACCCTCTCCAACTATAGTGCAAGTGCCAAGCAGTATGCCACCTTGCCTATCCTTTTAAGTATCATAAATGCTCTGATAAACCTTGGTTATAACATGCTTCCTCGACCAAATCTATATAAACCTCATTGAGGGGAGAGTTACAAGAATACGTGGTCCCCCTCCTGGAACTCCAAAGGTATCCACCTTCTATCAGTATAAGACTTTTGTCTGCTCTGTGCAGTCTTCATCTGCTCCTGGATGATCTACACCTTCTCATTGGTAGCCTGTACCAACTCTAGACCCATAAGTGCTAACTCACCTGGGTCTGTCCCTCGTAGATGGGATTTGTAAGGTCGACCGTATAAGGACTCAAATAGTTACATACCTATGGTAGAGTGATAACTATTGTTTTATGAAAACTCCACCAAGGCCAAGTGATCCTCCCAACTATGGCTAAAATCTAGGATTTTTGCACGAAGCCTGTCCTCTAGTGTATGTATGGTCTGCTCTGTCAGACCATCCGTCTGAGGGTGAAAGGAAGTGATCAAATGTAGCTGAGTCTTGAACACCTCCTTTAATTCCTTCCACAACCGATATATGAAACGTGCATCACGTTCTGAGATGATCTTTGATGGAACCCCATGAAGTCGTACAATCTTTTTTACGTAGAGGCATCCTAATCCCTCTACTGATCCCTTCTCTCAGATATGTAGGAAGTGGGACGACGTGGTGAGTCGGTCAATGATCACCCAGATGGAATCATGTCCCCTGGATGTATGTGGAATCCCTATCACAAATTCCATGGAGATACCATCCCACTTCCACTCTGTAACCTCTAGTGGTTCTGTTAAGCCTGGTGAAACCTGATACTCGGCCTTCCCTTGTTGACAAGTGAGGCATTGGGAAACAAACTATTCCACTTATTTCTTCATCCATGGCCACCAGTGCTAATGTCGGAGGTCCTGATACATCTTTTCCATACCAGGATGTACAGTGAGAGGGGACATATGGAACTCCCTCGACACCTCCTCCCATAGAACCACATGTACCATTGTACGTCCTTTAAAGAGGATTACGTGCTACCCACCTTCATAAAATCTATCAGGTGCTTGTCCCGAAGATATCTGAGCATGTCGAGCCTCAAAATAAATTTCCCCAAGTAGTGTCTACCTAACTCGCTTAAGGAGTGGGGGAGTGACTATCATAGACTAGAGGTAAGCTGCTCCATCTCTATCCATGCAGGGCATCTGTAACACGGCTAGCTGCTCTATCGCCTCACTCAGCAATTACAGACCAGACCTCATGCTGAGTGAATCTTCTACCACGTTCCCCTTCCCAGGAGTATAGACTATATCTAAGTCATAGTCCTAGAGGAACTCTATCCATCACCATTGTCTCATGTTCAGGTCATTCTAAGAGAATATATACCGAAGACTCTTTGATTAGAGTAGACTGTAAAATGTTCACCCATTAAGTAATGTCGCCACATCTTTAGGGAGAAGACCACTATTTCTAACTCTAGGTCATGGGTATCATAGTTCTTCTCATGTTTCCTCAGCTGTCGTGAGTTATAGACGATCATTGCTCACTCCTGCATTAGGACACATCTGAGTCTGGTCCTTGATACGTTGCAGTAGACTACATACCCAACGCCCTCTTTTGGTAACCTCAAGATGGGGGAAATTGTTATTCTCTACCTCAGCTCATGAAAAATCGGTTGGAATCTCTCCATCCACATGAAGGGATGTCCCTTCTTTTTCAATTCTGACAAGGGTGTTGCAACTCTCGAAAAGTTAGGCACAAATCTCCAGTACTATCCAGCCAACCCTAGGAAACTTCACACCTCATCCACCCTCATGGGTGGCTCCCAAGAAAGAACAACCTCTATCATTGTCGGATCCACTCCAACTCTAGCCTCCAAGATAAAATTTCCCAAAAAGTGGACCTATCGAATCTAGAACTGGAACTTTAAGAGATTACCATTAATCTGGTGCTCTCAGAGTGTATCCAAAACTATCTTTAGATGATAGGCATGCTCCTCCTCTAACACTGAGTATATCAAGATTTCATTGATGAAGAACACCATAAAGAGATCATGGTATGGCTGGAAGATCTTGTTCATGAGTGCCATGAACACTGCAGGGAAGTTGGTCATGCCGAAAGGCATAACCAAGAACTCATAGTGGCCATACCAACATCTAAAGTCTATCTTCTTCACATCTTCATCTCATACCCTGAGCTGATGATAGCCTAATCTAAGGTTTATCTTCGAAAACCAACGAGCTCCCTTCAGTTGATCGAAAAGATCATCAATCCTCAGAAGTGGATACTTTTTCTTCAAGGTCACTTGGTTTAGGCACTGATAGTCTACACAAAATCTCAAACTCCTATCTTCCTTCTTGGAGAACAAAATTAGGGTTTCTCATGAAGAAACACTAGGCCTTATGAACCCCATTCTCTACAAGTCCTCCAACTATACCCATAACTCACGAAGCTCCACGGGAGCCATACGATATGCTGGTGTAGATATCGGTGTCGTCCCAAGGTACAGGTCGATGTAAAAGTCTATCTCTCTGTGTGGAGGTAGTCCCGAAACATCACCAGGAAAGACATCGGCATACTGGTCCACCACTACAGGACAGCTCGGACTCTCAACATCAACTTCCCAAAGGGTAAGGCTAGAAAACTGGTGTGTGATCGGTTGCACCCTCCTCTAGGTAAGCCCATCCTATGCTGCTAAGGTTCCCTTCTCGTTGGGGAAGGAAAACCCGGTCCCATCCTCACAGAGACACCTCACTTTACGCCTAATACAATCAATCTGAGCATGGACTATGGATAACCAGTCCAAACCCAAGATGACGTCATAAGTCCTCGACGCCGCTACTAGAAGATCTCAACTAAATATCTCACCTCCTAGAGTAAGATCACACTGTCGGCACCAGTGTTTAATTGTCGAATCTTCTCCCGTAGAAGTCTCTAACCACAAGGATCGATCCAACGACTCCACCGGAATCTCCGAGCTACGAATGAGGTAAGTGGCAATAAAAGAGTGATTGGCACAAGTGTCTATAAGTATTGTATCTAAGGTAGTGTAGACATAGATCATACCTCTAATAATCTCTAGAGTGTCGTGGTCATAGGACTCAGCTATCTAGAGCTGAGCTCATCCCTGTCCACCATCTCACTGTGGTCGGGGTGGGCCATCTGGAGGTGGTGGTGGTAGAACCACAAATCGCAGCCCACCGCTTGTTGCACAACCATATCCTCTGCCACATACTCCTAATGCCTATGGACCCCCTGATCAAATCACTCCCTCTTCCTCAGTAGTCCCTCTACCATCTACCGGTCATCTGTATAGTAGTTCAGGCAGTCATGTGTCATGTGACCTTGCCCGCCCCATGAGTACCACTACTTGCTCGTCAGCTACCCTCCTCTATCCTGTGAGCCCTGCCCCATAGACCCTGTATCCTGGGGTCGTCCACCAGAGATTTTGGCCTTATTGGGACCCTACGTTATCCGTCTACTGTCTACTGTAGATAACTCTTCTACCTGACATCTGGTGGTAGCTTTCGTTGTCAGTTCCTACTCAACTAGGAATCTCACCACCAAAAGGTATCGCTCTAACACCCCAGCCTTCATCGGAATGCTGAGCGACATCATCGATGCTATGATCTCTTGTCGTAGACCCTGCTCAAAGGTCAGGACCCTGAATAAATGGTCTCATACCATGTTGGTGGTGTAGCAGGAGAGATTATTGAACCTCATCAAGTACTGGGACACAGTCATGCTTCCCTTCTATAAGTGCAGCAGATCCTATATATGTATAGATCGTAGAGTCTTTAGGATGAACTATGCCCTGAAAATGCTCTTGAAGTCCACCCAGATGAGGGTCACCTCATCATCTATCTGGAGCATCAATCTCCACCCTCTCACAACTAATCCCTAGAGGAGATTGGCTATTAGAATCACCATAAGGTCAGTTGGTGTCCCATCTAAATGATAAACTCTGGCCACAGCCTCCAGCCAATCCTCAGTCGCCTACGAGTCCATCTCGCCTCGGAACCTCGGAGGCCTCTTCACCTGGAACTTGTGCAACGCGCTCAATTGGTGTGCACCCTCTGTGGGTGGGGCTGCTGGAAACGGCTTTCCAATGGGTAGGGGTACTTCCAGTACACCACCCGAAGGTGCTAACGTCGTAAGAGGGCCCCTCATTGAGGCCTCATCACTTGATGGGTTGTCATCACGTACTCTCTTGGGAATCCTAGATAGATGTCTTCATGGAGGCTCCCTGAAATAATACAGGTGTGTCACAGTCAATAAGTTATACATGGTGAGCTGAATCAAAGAGATCACAAGAAAAACATTTCAAAAAGACATGCAATTGGTGTTTCCATGCACTGAGTCAGAAATCAGAATGCAGGGTCCTAGTGTATAGATACGTCAATCGCCGCACCAAAATTGGATTACTTAAACTGAAAACCACACTCATAACACTTAACACTATTGCCACATAGAAATATTAGAGTCCTAGTTCTTTGGTAGAACCTACTCCTTTGATACCAATTTGTCATGACTCGTCTCCCCGGGCACATGTCGTGACTACACCGAGCACGCTTTCTATAGGCCAGGGGCTGGTGACTAGCACCGGAAAGGTGTATCCCTAAAACGGGAAGGCATTGCCTTTTAACCTATACAGACACACAGTCCGAGAACACAACAATATGACACCACAATGTAAATTATTGTAGTAAAAGTGTGTTAATGTAAAAGGGGCTGGAATACAATCCCAACTGTAAAGTACAATACAATTAAAAAGTAAAAATACAACTAAAATTTTCAAAACAACTCTTGGATCATCCACTGAGGATCCTACCTGAAGGGTAGGTACAGTTTATGATCAGTTGTCTCTGGGTCATGTCACGCAAAATGTTCTACCTCTGTGCACCGTCCAGTTCTGACTCCCTCAGCCTCGATCAATGATGTTTGTTGTCTGCACAAGACACAACAAGGTGCGGGCATAGCCCGTGCAGGGGTGAGTGTAATGATACTCAGTAGGGACCCAGAGACCCCAGTAGTTCTCCCATAGTTCCACAATGAAAATACCAAAAATCAAGACCTCTAACCCAAATCATGAAGAAATAGACATCAAATATATTTAGGTATATTCATATACATATACCTAAGTTATCAAGACATACTCATCTCATACATGAGGGAATAATACCACAAAGGTAACACCATGATGGTAGAAGTACCACACATGTAACACCATGAAGACAAAACCATGAAGGTAGAAGTACAACATAGGTAACACCACGAAGTTAGAAGTACCACACAGGTAACACCATGAAGATAGAAGTACCCCACAAGTAACACCACGAATATAGAAGTACCACACAGGTAACACCATAAAGATAGAAGTACCACATAGATAACATCACGAAGATAGCACCACTAAGGTGAAAAGACTCAGCTCACAATCATGTGTAACTTAAGTACAGAAATACAGATGATTAGTCATAAGCTAAATCATCTTATTATATTAAAAGGCACTACTGTTGACCCACACAGGATCGATATGTACTAACCCCCACTGACCCACACATGATTGGTATGCACTGACCCACACAGGATTTCTGAGTGCTGACCCACACAGGTTCTGATAGAAGCTGACCCACACAGAATCGATGGATTCTACTGACCCACATAGGACCGATGTTCTTTCTTCACGTTATAGCTTGACACAAGATTCCTTGCACCATATGCGCTTGAGTTCCTTAGAATCTTCCCCTCAAGATATCGGTCATACTTTGACCACAAAAAATCTCCACAAAGGAGTAACCCAAAGGACTACCATGTCTTAAGGGTTCCAACATGACTGATGGTGTGTTATTCGGACGCCCGGTCTGTGAGTTATAAGCATTTTAGTTCTGAGGGCCTGGTTGGATTCGGCTTCGATCCAACCTGGTCATACTCCAAAAATCCCCAAAACTCAATTGGAGTATACAAAAAAGTCCATATCGATCCAAGTATCCCAACGTCAGAGACGGATCATCAAACAAATGTCTGGTTCTCAAGATATGGATCTTTAAGTGTTTTTGGGCCTGATTGGGCCCGGGTCTGGTCTGACTCGATGGGACCGACCCGACCTAGTCTAGGTCCGACCTGGCTCGACTGGGCTGCAACGAGCTCAGCCCATTAGGCTGCGGTCCAGCCTAACCCACAAGGGGGTGACCCGCAAAGGGTGGTTGGCCCGCAAGGGGGCGGCCCGACCCCCTGGTTCAGCCGGCAAGGGGGGATCAGCCTGCTAAGAGCAGGGCCCGCTAGACAGGCAGCCTGAACCATGATAGAGCGTAGCCCGTGGCATAACGCGGTCCACAGGTGGTGCGGCTTGGTGGGGTCCTCCCTATCCGGCGTGGGGGGGGACGAGTCCCCCAGTCTCTCGAATGGCATGGAGGTCATTTGGTTTGTGAAAAGGTGGTGCCACGTTGAAGCTTCCTGGTCACCATAGAACCCGCGTGGTGGGTTTCTACTCTACCGCGACTTCAGCCGCAGCCTCTTGCCCACCGGAAGCATGCTGGTCAGTCCCCCCTCTTCTTCCGTGGTCGGCCACTTTGTCGGACGCCTCCTCCGACCACTACAGCTGACAAACCCTGGCCCCTTGCTCACCGGTGGTGCGTTACGGCGTGTTGCACCTCTTCTGCAGTTGGACAGTGTTGGCCTCTCTGCTGATCACCGCAGCATAGTTCATAGCCTCCTCTTGCGGTGCGTGATGGCCTTCCACCTCCATCTTAGCTGGATGGTTCTGTCGTACTAACGTTCTTCCATAGAGGCGCAAGGATAGCAAGATAGCAAAGGGTCCAAGCCCAGTTCATTAGTCCTGCACCCTCCGCTTTAACTTTTAATCATGAGGGTAAATTAAAAGGTTCAAGAAAAACACTTAAATTAAATAAAAATGAAATCCCTACCTCAAGAACGATGGAAACTCCCACGATTGAGGAAGTGGGTTGGTGTTCTCCATCCCCCGCAACTAGACTCTAACGTCGTCACTCAATCGTCGATATTTAGTTCGGGGTTTCGATGTTTCTCATCACCACTCGCTGAAACCACCTCTGTTATCCAAGGGTTTGGTGTCCTGGTACTTTACCAATACATCATTTCTTGTTGAAGCAGTGTTGACACCTCTCCCCAAGCTCTATATAAATAGGAGAGAGGGAGGGTAAGTAACGACGTTGGGAATTAATGGGGGCTCATTAATTAGGAACCATTCTAATTCCCCAATAGCATCGTTATATATGATTGAAAGGTCAATCCATTTATTGGCTTGACATGTCACTGGTCTGACATTGTTGTTTGTCCGTTGGAGGAAAATATAAAAGAGAAAAAAAATTAACTATGTTATTTTTATTATTCTTTTAAAAGTCCCTAAACATAACTTTTTTTTCATACCTTCTACAGTCAAAGTGAAGTCTCCCTTAAGAGAATCCCAGTGCTACAGATTCAACGGTTCCCTCAGATTTTTTATCTGAGCATTGGTTCGAAATTTAGAAAATGTCTCTTGCGTGTTTACTGAAAGTACCTAAAAAAGTTCATAAATTCATTCCGAGAACACCGGGCCACGGAATCATGCACTGTCAATTTTTGCAGACTCATAATAATTCCATATAATTAAAAAATACATAGAAAATCTAGGTCTTTACATTTTATCCTTATAAATATGTTGTTCCATTCAAGTTTGTTCATGTGTGTTTTTTAATATTTAATTTAATCACTCTAACAAATAGGGATGTTTTTCTAAAATGGAAGACATAAAATAATTATTAATCACTAATTTACCCCCCCTAGTGATTTCATTTATCTTGTGAGTGGATTTATAAGTGGTATATGAGCCCAATCCCCTTCATTGACTCTGTTTTTTTTTAGGTTTAATAAAATTTGTTACTCCCAGGTTGAAGATTAATCCACTAGATTATTTATTTTGAATTATAGTTATTCAAAATTTAGTTATAAGTAAGTGGATTCCCTTTTTCAGTGGAAAAAAAATTACTATATTTTAAGGATAGTATGTTTCCTTGTATTTCATTAATCATCTTGGATTTTTTGGAGGTTGAAACTCAAAGATTTAATCCATGTGATGAAGGTGATTCCATGATAGGAAATGATATAAGGAATATTGAGAATAATGGTCATGATTGTAATGTTATAAAATCTTTATTATCAAATAAAGGGTCTATGAAAGTTAAAGGGACTAATATAGGTATATATATTTGAGATAAAGCAGAAAATATCTATGAAGGTAATGAAAAACTTAAGAGTAAAACTACATATTTGAAGATTTAAATATGAACATTTGAAGATTAAGGATGATAAATATGTATATGAATTCTTCATAAGGTTTAATTAAATAATTACAACAGTTAGAAGTTTTAGTGAAAAACTAAATTATTCAACTACAATCGAGAAGATACTATGCGAATTGCCTGATAATTCTGATGCTAAATTCATGGATCTTGAATATAAGGATTTAGATACACTTTCTAAAGTTGATCTGCATATTATTATCATATCTTATGAGATTATTAAGGGAAATGTTACCATAGAAAATGACATTGGAAAAATTATATGAGGGTCCCTTTAACTTCAGGTGTTGGTGTTTACCCTTGGGCTAAGCCATTTTGAAAATGTTATTGTGGTGAAGCTTAATAAAAATGTATCAAGCATAAAAAAAATATTTTTATCCCAAGCATTAATAACTGTTATTAATTGATTATATCTCCTCAACTAGGTAATGAATAGGAAAATTGATATCATATTTGGGTTTGGAATTATAGGTTTACCCCATGAGCACTATAATTTTAATATGTATCAGGGTTTCTAGGTATGATTTTTCATGGGTAAAATAAAGTCATAATTAAATTAATTTAATCTAATTTAGTTTAATTACTATTAATTCTTGTTCCCCTTGTCTCCTTAATTTTATAATGGAGATAAGTATACCTCTACATTTTTTATCATTATAAGAACCTATAGGATGTGGTGCTTCATCTCGGAAGCTCAAGAAAGGTTGTATTGGGACACCATAGTGATGGATCATGGAACCAAAATCAAAGCATTAGTGTTTCACAATAAGGCATGACTAGATATTTATTTTCACCTTGTTCTTTATATTGAAATCACCATAGTATAAAATTTGGGTAGAATGTTATTCCCCCGTATTCCCATTTGATTTTTCCATGGTGATTTTGGATTATGATCTATCCTTGGGGAAATTTCAACATCACGCATGGATGGCGGTGTGATGGTGGTCATGGGAGGTCATAGTGTTTTTGATGTGGGATTCCATGAAAAGGGATACTTGGGAGTTTTAATGACTATAGAGTAGTGTTCAAGAAAGAGAATCAGGTCGCATGGTTGGTTAGCGGTCTAGTAGTGGCCAGCCATAGTGATGGTAAATTGTGACACGGTAGGGATCATACATGGTGTAGTAGGTTGAGGAATGGGGGGACATTGCCCAGGTAAAGTAGGTGAGAGGATAAAGGAAGCCTACTAGGATTTCCCATGTATATTTTATCACTTTTGGAATGTATGGACTCTCATCTACCACATGGAAGGATAAAGAGGCATTAGGCTTGACCATTAGTAGGTCAGCCAGTGTGAGTCAGGCAACCGAGCTAGGTAAGCATGCACTAGTATGAGTCCACCCAACCTAAGCTGGGAGGGGTGCACATGAGGATTTTGGAGTGCCATGTGTTGCACCCAAAGGGTCACCACATGTCCACCCATCTCCCTCTCGCGGTTTTTTTTGAACCCCCCCCCCCCCCCCCCGCCAACCCCCACCCCCAGTATTTTTTTAAACAAAAAAATAGTCTCTCGTAAGAATTTTTTTATATAGATCATGATAGTAGATGTCGTTCATCCATAAAAGTCCATTTATATACCAAAATACTCCTTTTTTTAATTAATATCATATTACCAATGTTGGAGTTCAAGTTACTCTCTAGTGGTTCCCATATACAGTTGGGTAGACTTAGGAGTATTATGGGAAAAATTGAAACTTGAAGAGTTAACCTTCTTCTCACGCATCCCAATGAAAGAGTGGGTGTGTATGGTTTTTGATAAGAGGATAATGAGTTGTTTATTTACTTTAGTTTTTCTAGGACCATAGGGGCTAGTTTATATGGTGTGAGATAGCTATTTTCTCTCTCATAAAGTGTGACATTAAAATGATGGATAGTGGTGGTTGTATAACTTTCTTGATGCATCCTCTCATTAGGACCTAGATCCTTATAGCTATGAAATGAGAATAGTATGGAAGAAGGTTTTTTATTCCAAAAAATAATTTATATGCACAAGCATGGTTTAAAATCCCTAATTTGATTTTGATTTGTATCATGATGATGATGATGATCAATTCATATAAACTTATTGTATGTTTGAGGTTGGTAAACCCCCCTCAGTGAGCTAACATCCCTCTATGAGGTAAGGGACCCCCTATCATGGTATTTGGATCATTGATATGATGGTGATGGTGTTCAAAAGTCATATATTAGGATCAAGTTCTTGGTGAGGTTGGTGCATGGGTTCTTCAAATTCCATTTCAGTATATTGCTTATATGGAGCTAGGTGGAGTAAATAAAGAATCACCAAGTAGTTTCTTGATCACTTCCCCTTGAGTTCTCTTGGGTTTCAAGACTTCTTTAGTTAATATCACGATAGAGGAAGGGTGATTTTTTTCTTTTATGAGGTAATGTGGTGAGGGTCACCCATTTTCAAAGTCAGTATCCCCACGTATCATTATCAAGGGTGTGGTTTCCCCACTCTGACCTGTATTAGTTCTAGACTTAAAACATTAAGTGTTTAAATGGTACTTGTGGAATATGGCATTCTAGAAACCACATTTTTTTCTATGAGTTTGTTTTTATGCCTTTAATAATAGGTTACTAGTGATTAAAGTGTAAGAGGAGTGTCTAGTGCATGATGTACCCCTTCATATGGGATTTATTGACTACATTCCCAAGATTTGATGTGTGATTTCAATTATGGTCCCCTTATCTGGACTGATGTGGTTTTATATTCAACATCATGGTTGAGTAGCAAAACATTTACCCTAGAGACACATGATTTATCTATTTTGGATGGTAAAAGAGATGTTTACTGCTGACAAACATGATGTATCTAATGTGGATGAGTAGTAAAGTATTTTCCCCTAGGTCATTGGATTTTTTTGTGAACTCATCATTCCTTAGGATGAATAAATGTTTAGTTTCATCCTCTACTTTATTCTTGTGTGATCATAGTTAGATCATACTTGTAAGTGAAGTTTAATCTTCTTCTCAGGATGATGTTTTCCATATTGGTTTAGTAGATAAATTGTACAGTTCAACCTTTTGTTGGATGTTAACCAGCATCCATATCACCCTTTTTGTTCTTAGGGAATCCTACCGGGATTTTTTATACTAACCCTAAAACGAGGCTATTCCTGCACTTTTTGTGTCTATGTAGATGGATCACATGACATTGTTAGTATTTTTGGGCATGGATTGAGTGGTTCTGGTAGAGATAAATCCATGTAAAGCTTGTGGAATTAATGTATCAAGTGATCCTGATGGAGCTATTGCAATGTGGTGATTCCCTTCTTCTCATTCATTCGATTAAGGTTATTTTGAGAGTATTAATCCTTTTCTATTTTCCTCATTTTTTAATGGAATTTATATGGTACACCCATAATATTTTTATCAGCTGTATGCATGTATGTTTTATTTTTCAGTTAGATATATTATGCTACATGGTTCTAGATATCGGTTATCCTTCACCATGGTTGGAACTCCCTCATCTAAGATGTATTATAATGAGGTGTTGGTCCCATATATAAAATTCTATAGTATATTACTCCATCATGGATATAGGAATGTCAAATTCCATATTTGAGGCATAGTTCCTCAATTTGGTAATAGGGTTTAGTACTCACTCGATCCTAATGAGGTGCAGGCCCCCATACTATAGTGGGGTCAGTTTTAATATCGTGGATCTTCATAGATTTGATTATCATCTTAAAGTGTTTTAAAACACATTTATTTTAATTTTTTTGGATTTATGGGGGTCAATAGTGACCTGGGGTTGGATTTGGGTGAAACAGAGCAGCCGAAGTGAAAAAAGGTCACAGCCTGCATCCTTTCACACTGTGAACTTATAGTTCACAACATTAACTTTTGTGGTAGGGTAAAATTACCAATTTTTGTATATTTCAAGGAATAAAATAAAATTTAAACCATGAAAGTTTTTTTATATACCAAAAAAAGAAAAAAAAATAGGGAGAATTGGAGGAGTCCATTTCAGTGAGGGAGCAGTGCACATCCCTTCTCCTCTCTACTTAGGGTTCCAAGAGTGGAACTCCCTAGATTCTTATCATTTTTCAGCATACTTTGTCACAAGAGGTGGATTGGGGTAATTATAATAATTCATATTCCATATTCTTTTATTTATCTTTCTATAATTAGGGTATTTCTTCATTTATGTAATTACACCCTATTTTGAGGGTTTTTATTTGGTTTTCCAACTTCAGCCATTTGAAGCTGAATCATAGGTTGCTCTTCGGTGAGCAGGCATCTATGAGTATATGGTAGTTGGTTCCTATATTCCTCTTAATTTATACAAGTTTTTATGTGACATGTGACAAAAACTTTATTTTGGGTTGGTCTAGGTTTGGCCTGTTTTATGCAATTTTATTTCTATATTATCCATGGGTGGTTTCAAAGGGTACCTACATGTTTGACAGAGGGTGTTCAATCCTAGTATGGTGTGGTAGATATGAAATAAGGTTCCACTATTGGTTTTTCATGTTGTTTCTAGTTATGTATTTTTTATTATGTAATTTATGGTTATGTTAGTTCAGTGGGAACACATTGGGAGTGTCCTATGAGACCTTGGATGATGTCAATCACCGAAATTGGTGGTGAAGTACATTAAACAGAGTTTTGGATTAGAGTTTTTGGTGATTTAATTTCATCGTGTTTTGATGGGTGTCATTGATGTCATGTATGCACATTATATGGTCCTAATGAGGTGGTTTTGACCATTAATTGTGGGTGGAGGCCTTTATAGATCTGCAACATAGAGGATGGTGATGAAAATCAGTTTAGAGGGTTGGTGCTCACTATAGAAATCCACAGTTGATGGTGTGTGTTACCACTGGATGGGGGTGAGGCTCGCCATTATGTTGGGGTCAATGGGATGGTACTATTGAAGGATGGTTGTCATCATAGCTTAGGATATTAGGCTGCCAAGCAGGAAATGATTTAATAAATGGAATTCCAATGTACTTTGGATTTACTCAACATTTTTCATATTTGGTAATTGTTAGAATGTGATTTTGTTTGAAATATAAATGTTTTGGATACTAAGGGTTCTCCAGTACGATAGAAAATGGATGAATCTATCCATTCTATCAATGGACGAAGTAATTAAAGAATCTCTTGTGGTTGGTGAGCACAAGTGAAGTTGGTTATATGATGTGTTATTTTTTCCATTTATTGATGTTTTTCATACACTATTATATGTATAGATATATGTTTGGTACACATTGGTGGTGGAAAACTGAGTTCAAACTCACACCCAGCATGTGCCCCTTGGGACACATGGAGACTTTCTGGATTTGAAAGTAGGAAAGGGATTAGGATTGTGGTCTAGACCTTAGTGAGATAGAATGTGCTGAGGGAACATAAGTTGTATGGCATAGTTTTTGGCAGACTATCTTGGTTGTTTTTCCTTTCCAAGATTGAGTTCTTTTTTGGGTTTTTATTAAAAACTTATATGATCATCCTACTAGTGATCTTGCATTATTATACATCACTATGTGGAAATGTGGTTATTATCCTGTGTGTATCATAGGAGAACTTTTGTCTTATTACTGTGATTATTCTATATTTATTCGATTGAGTTTTTTTATTACTTCCAAGTTGCAGATTTATTATTACTATTATTATTACCATCACCATAGGTTATAGTCTCTCCACTATCACCCAATAGACCCTGGCTTCCAATCGATAATATTTGGAATACGGGGAGCTGCACCTAAAGCCATGTGGTGCATCATCCCAAAGCATTGGTTCAATGGATATTGGGTTGGTATTTCACAAAGTGGTATTATAGGAATGATGGTTATAAATTGGTAACAACATTTAGATGGTTTCTAATATATATTAAAGGTGGGTTTTGAAAATAGTATGTTTTTTTGGATATGGTATACTAGGGCCAAGGAAAGTGGAAGAACTTGGGATGGATGTTTTCTTATGTGTCTAGATAGCGCTTTCATGAATTGAAGCCCAAATTACTAGGGAAAAGGGATTTTTTTTAGGGTTTTTATGTTTATCTATTTGGTTTTGATTATGTTGTATTTTATATTACTGATTTTTGTTGGACTCTTGTACTGAAAGGTAAGAGGTGTGAATTCATGCATCATAATATAAACTTAGGCTCACATGAAAAATCTATGTGCTTAAGGTTGTTACTGGTAACTTGGAATAAAGGAAAGTGGTTTGGTGGCTTAAATTTTCAATAATAGGCTAAACATAATTTTCCTATACAACCTCATGGTGTCATTATACTCAACTATCCCAAGTATATGTTTCCTGATGACTAGTATGTGATATTATATATATAAAATGTATATAATACCTACCTTTGATATGGGTAAGAAGGGGGCCATGAGGCGGGATGATATGTGATATGGGTGTGGAAGGGAATTGTAAGGGTGGTGAGATGAGCTACATGTTATAGCTTTACCTATTTTCTACATTTGGACTATTATTACTGGTGTTGATCATGGTATTTGGTTCTCACTTTGATTCCACCTAGACAAGATCTGTTGGATAGTTAGGGAGATAGGGATATGGTTTCACCATGTAATGCATAGGTTGAGGCCCCTAAGGGTAGGGATGAGCATGATCCATAGGTGTAGGCTCTAAGACAGGCAGGACAGAGGTGGTGGGAAGAAAAGATGGGTCCATAGATGGATGAGTATCTCAATTTGATCTTGGTGTAGGTCATTCAGAGTATTGATTGGGTATCACAAGGAGTTGATCCATCAATGGAATATATGGAGTGGTAGTTTTAGTCACATCACACGACATTGTTTTAGGGTGATGGTGGACCATAGAAAAAAGAGCTATAGGTAGAGTCAATATAGAATATTTTTTATCGGAATAAGACACCCTCGGGGTAAAGGGTAAATTTGGACAACTATATTATCATGGGACCAGTGAAGTTCTAGTGGTATGTATAGGTACATGGAGGTAGGCATGTGGGGATAACATGGAAGGACTTTTAGACTATGTTCTTTCAGAAATTCTTCCATGATACTTCGATAGAAGATCGATCTCATGAGTGATTTCACTTGTGCTATAGAGATATATCAGTCATGGAGTATGATAGGAGGTTCACAGGCCTATCTTGGTTCTCTCCCTCTCTAAAAAGAGATTAAATCTCTATAGTGATATGTTATGATGATGGTTTGTGGCATTGCATTAGGGTATAGGTGAACATTTTCAGACTAAAATTGTTCTTGAAGACATTGAACAAGGAATTGATAACTGAGTGTAACTTGATGTATAGGATCTTACTGAGTTTGATGTTGGTGTCAAATGAGCTAGGCAGTAGTACTCAGGGTAGCTGAGATTGAGGTCATGAGGACACTCAACAGTGTAGTCAGGTTATAGACTCAAGGAGGCCATGAAGGAGTGGATGATCCTTGGTCTTATTTTAGTGTGGACAACTAGGACACATTCAAACACAGATTGAGTGACCTCCAAATGAGTTTTGGGTGTGTTCCCACATGAGGAATCTGGAGAGGTTTTCCCAAAAGACATCTCAGATAGATTTGAGTCAGGGGCTGGGTTATACTCATGCATTTAAAGTAGGATTGAGGGAAGTATCAAAATTAGGTAGCTGGGAGACAACTACATGTGCAGGTCATAGTAGGGATAGATATACCCAGTAGTGGGTTTAGTGGCTAGTAACTGGTATAGATCCATACGAATTACATACATCAAGAAATCTAGCTTCAATAAATCTAAATGTAGATGAGATTATAGGATCATAGTAGGTTGTGGATCTGATGATGGTTAGACAGTTGTGTTCTTTTTTTTCTTATGAAGGATATTAGTGAAAAAAGTAAACATATAGTAGGGGAATTAACTATGTGCTAGTTAATAAGTGAGCAAATATAATGTTACATGTCTAGTAGGAGATAAATTGGAAACATAGAACTTTAGTGGGAATTATATGTGATGTGGTATTTTTTAGGAATCAGGTGTGATGTGGGAACTTCACACTTTAGCTATGATATAGGACATGATGGGCTTCATATGTGATGTGGATTAAAAAATGAGAATCCAAAGAGAATTATTACTGATGTTATGTGGTTTTCAGACATGTGTATCTTAAGTATGGTTTGTGTGGAAGCATTGGGATGTTTGAAAATGGGTCGGGAAGTGATCGATTTGGTAATTCCTAAGGTGGGGAGAGCCATAGGAGGAATTAACCTATTGATGGAGTAACCAGTGTAGTCTATGATGGAGTAAATGAGATAAATATGTTTGGTATCATCTCATTGTATGGGAAAGTGGAGAGAAGGATGCAATGTTTGAGTGAGATCTTAGGTCAAGGTGTGGCTAAATAGCTCGAGGATGAGATATTGCAAGGTGGGGAGGTTGTAAGATCTCAAATATTTCTGGATGTGAGGATCAAACTAATTTGGGATAAAACCCACATATATTAATGATTTTTAGGTGCTATTGGAGTTCTGAGTGACATATGGTGGGTTTCGGGTGAAACAGAGTAGATGGAGCATGAAAAGGTTGTAGCATACAACTTTTTACACCGAAAACTTTTAGTTCACAGTATGAACATTCAAGGTTGGGGAAATTTCTTCATGCCTAAGGATTTCATAGAATGAACTAAAATTTCCCTTGAAAAAAATATATAGGAAAAAAATTAAAAAAATGAGATACAAGTAGGGGGAGTCCATTTCTACCAGGAATCAGTGCATGTCCCTTATCCTCTCTACTTAGGGTTCCAAGAGTCGAACTCCCTAGATTCTTGTTAGTTTTCAGAATCATTCATCATAGGAGTTAGAGTGGGGTAAATATAACTCTCTTTCTTCCTTCTTATTTTAATTATTTTTCATCCCTTGTGGTATTTCATCATTAATTCTATTACACCCAATTTTATGGTTTTTATTTGGTTTTCCACTTTCTATCATATGAAGCTGAATCAAAGGTCGACTTTTGATGAGAAGAAATGTATGACTATAAGTTAGGTGGTTCCTATATGTATCCTAATTTATACATGTGTTTAAGTTATTCATGATAAATAGAAGTGAGTGGGTTGGTCTGGTCAGGACATTTTTTAAGCTATTTTATTTTTGAATTATCTTTGGGAGGTGTCTAAGGGTAGATACATGTGTGAAAGAGGACGTTAGAGACCGGTATGGCTTGGTAGGTATGAAATGGGGTTCCATGGTTGGTTCAATAGGTTGTTTTAGGTTAAGTATTTTATATTAATGTAAGGGTATAGCAATGTTGGTTCCATGGGAACACGTTGGTCATAGCCCATGAGACATTGTGTGATGTCAATCATTGGAATTGGTGGTGATAGAGGTTTGTCGAAGTTGTTTCTTAGATTTTTTGGTGATTTATGCTCACCTTGGTGGGAATATAGCATATTTGGAGTCATTTGAACATATTATATAGTACCAGTGATGTGATTTTGACTAGACATTGTGGGTGGAGGACTCTACAGATCTACGATATAGGGGTGTGGTGATGACCATCAGTTCAGAAGGGGTGCTCATCATATAAAGACATATTTTATAGTGTGTATTACCATTGGATTAGGGATTATGTTCATTTTTATGTTGGGGATTATAGGATAAAATTATTTAATGATAGGTATCCCTATACGTTAGGTCATCCCGCTAACAAGTGTGTGGTGATTTAATAAATGAAATTCCAATGGACTTGTGATATATTAATGGTCATACATAAGGGATTCCAGATTTAATCAACATGTTTTATATGTGGTAATGGTTGGCATGTGTTGTTGCATGAAATTTAAATGGTTGGAAGGGTGTGGGTTCTCTATAATGGTGGAAATTGGATGTATCATTCTACTCTAGTGATAGTTAAAGTAGGTAATGGATCCCTTATGTTTGGTGAGCAGAAGTGAAGTGGGTTATGTGATGTGTGATTTGTTTCCATTTATTGATGTTTTCTTTCATAGGTATATGCATAGATGTAAGTTAGGCACATGTTTGTGGGGCCTATCGAGTTCAAACTCACACCCTACATGGTCCCCTTAGAACACGTGCGAACTTTATAGATTTGAGTGCAATAAAGGGATTAGGAATGTGGTATGGACTTTAGTGAGTTCGGATGTGTCGAGTGAACACGAGTTGGATGGTGTAGTTTTTAGCAGATAGAACGGGCGGTTCTTCCTTTCCAGGATGGATTTTATTTTTTTTATTAAAAAATTATATGATCATCCCATGGGCATTCTTTCATGAAAATACATTATTTTTTGGGCATGTAGTTATTATATGGTGTGTATCACAGGAGAACTTTTATATTTTTACTATCATTGTTTTATATTTATTCCATTGATTTTTTTATTCCTTCTGTAGTGGTATTTTATTATTATTATTATTATTATTATTATAATATGTATATGGTTTAGTCTCCCCAATATCACACAATAGACCCTCACTTCTAATTATAACCCTTTGGAATATGGGAAGGTACATCTATGTCCATGCGATGCACTAGCCTGGAGCAACGATTTAGTGGATCTCAGGATGGTACATTACATTGGTAATATTATATTGGAAAATTAAAGCTCCTACATATACAATTATTATGTTTTATATGATATGGGATTTGGTTTCACTACCCATGTGAGTCAGTACTCCACATGGTTATGGGAATGCATATTCACATAGATTCTTCCCTCAAAAATGGGGTCGATACTCCCTCAGTCTTGATGAGGCATAGATACTCCATAATAAAAAGGATTCGGTATCACCCTAAGATAGATCTTTGGACATACTTTAAAATATATTTATGTGGTATGAATTCCTTGTCAGTGAGTTCAGTTAAACCCCCCACCCACACACACGCACACACCTCAGACTGGTTCCTAGACACATGGAGACAGCGGGACCCTCACTATAGTTCATATATTGTTTTTAAATGATGTATGATGTATTATTATTATCTTCTAATTGAAATTGAATCTATAGGATGATCCATTGATTGGGATTGGTGTAGCCCAGGATAATTTTTTGTGTAGCCTATCGAGCTCTTTCATGTAAAGAATATTAAGCATGATGAGCCAGATGTTAGTTTTGGGATCCTTGAATGGATGGTATATTCCTCCTTATGCATGTGAGGATTCCTTTATGTGGAGATATTTTCTCACACGCAGTATTTAGATGATGTATAATGATCTCCATGACGATTTTATGTAGGTGTGAGTTATGAATAGCTTTGATTAGAAAGTGCATGTTGTGGATGAGATATGATTTGCATCCTTATGCTTTCATGCTCAATATTTTTAACACTAGATGTATTATTATCTCAATATTATGTTGTTTTCTAGGATGTTAGATATCCTAGAAGAGCCTTTATATCATTTCCATTTGAATGGAGAATTAATGGAGGTGAAAATATTCCAACATTCTATCAATAGTGTGAGATAGTTTTGACAAATATATTTTTACTGAGATTCCACTATAGAGGAATAAAAATTCGTGGTGATATCATTGGTCTAATATTATCACCCATAGACTATATTTATGGGGGTGGATATCATTGTGTAGTGTTTTAGGTTTCACCAGGGAGGTCACAATCCACTTTTGTAGGAGGTGGGACTCAGGTGATGAACAAAGCTAACCTTGAGTAAGTTTCATTCAGTTCGCTCACTAGTTTGTTATTGTAGTTTCATATGTTGTTGTTATTTTGGAGGAAAATTAATATATATATATATAGTATATGTATGGTTATTATTCTTAATAGATGTTCCAAATTAGCTTAGGAGCTATTTTGGGATTTTGGAAATGACCTTCTTCGAGCATTTCTGGTGAGTGGAAGCAAAACATTGATCTATGATATCTTTTTGAAATTTCTAGATAAAATATCCACATACATAATTCTCTATGATTTTTTTGGTGTTTTTATAAGTTATGTGATAATGTAGATATGGGACAGACAACACGATTTCATCTTTTGTGCGTATTTTATTGATTGGTGGTTAGTCATCAGGGATATTTATCCACCTTGGTGACACATGAGAGTTTGTGTGAGAGACTCCTTTTGGTATCTCATGATGTGATATAAATTGTAATGTTCTACCAGATGATGGTTGTGAATGTTTGAGTTTTGGGTAGATTTAAACTCAAAGTCACGGATGGATAGACTGAATCGTCTATGGTGGATGAGAACCTAATAGAGGTCTATGGTTCAAGCATGTGGTCCTTTTTGTTTTGCAATATAAAAGGACAAAAGGATTGATATTAACATTATGAATTGATCTATAAAATGTTAATGTGCATGATTTTTAGTTAGGGATTCATATTGGGGACAAGGTAGGCTCCTTTGATATGGTATAGCTCTCTTGTAGTGGTGTCTAGTGGAGAATTCTTGTGTGATAATATTTTTCCATAAATTAGTCTTTGGGGTTCCCTTTTTAAAGGTGGGAACTTGATATTCACATGGGAAATACCTAGGTAGATAGACCATATTTGGGTGATACCAATGGTTTGTGGAAATGCTTCATGTTGGAATGTATGGGAATCCAACTGTTGCAGGTAAGTCTTTGGGTGGAAATTCTTGTTAATATTTTCATAGGTGGGTCACAAAAGTTTCATAAGCTTCCCCTTATAGTGGTTGATCATGTTTGGAATTTAGGGAGGAATGAGTGTCTCAAGTGTGATATCCCCTATATATATGATGAAAAGGGTATTTTTTTGGATATTGTTATATTTTACGTCCTTATGGATATATATACATTTATAATCTTTAGGATCTCATGTGAGGTTATGTAATCTTCTAATATGAGAATATTTGTGGGCTTCTTAGAGATCCATTTGGGTTGTTTTTCTTTTTGGGGATGAAATGTCTTCAACATGGTATGGAAATAGAAACCTCGGTTTTATCATATAGAAGAGTTGGATCATTTTATATTATTGAATCCATATGCCATTAAAAAAATATAAAATGATAAATTTACCCTAGAAAATTTTAAATAGCCCAAACCTAGTGGCCCAGAGTTGATGTTCACTTTATTACATTGGAACTAGATATAAGAAATTGCATCCCAATGGACCAAATAGTTTATTAGTCTTGGAAAACTAGATACCTTCATTAATCGCACATTTCAATTGAAAAAAATAAATATGACATAGTAATTTTTTCATAACACTATTATTCCCTTAAGAATATCTCTACATGTCAATCAAAAATCACTTCTTGTCATCCTGGGGAAAGGAAACATAAGAAAGGATTGAGGTAAAATGTTCAATAATGGTATAGATAAAATATAATATATTATGAATACATAAGGCATAATCAATATATTAAGGAAAATAACTAAGAAAAACATGTCCTTTAATCAATAACTTGAGAACAAAGAATAATATGGCGTGACTAAATGCTGACCAAATAATTTCATATAACTAATCACATAATCCAAAAATGTATCCATAGATATTAAAACTAATCAAATAATCACATGGATATCAATAAATAAAATCATCATGAGGTAATTCATAATGATAAACCTCATAACCATACTTTCAAGAAATTTTTCTAAGACATCTTACATAAATGGGTAAGGTATCATCCAAACACCCAAGATAGTTTGTCTCATGAGACTAATTGATGCACCAAGGGTCTATAGTAGGCCCCTCCCTTCACTTACTAATTCAAATTCATTCCATATATGAAAGGGGTGAAACATAATCAACATAAACATTTATATTGAAAAAATGTCATAAGAAATGTTAATAATTACCTCAGTCAATAAACATAATAATAAATCATTCAGAGTCATATGGAGAATGGTATCAAAATAGTACATCCATAGTAAAACTAATAATAAACCATTTAGAGAAATAATAAGGATGATATCATTATATTATATCCTTGTTATAATATTCTATAAAGGATGTTGACATATGTGGAAAAACTTTAAAATGGTCATTGGAAAATATCGTGAGGAAAATACCCTTTTCCTTAGAAATCCATAATTTAAACTCCAAAATATTTCCCAAATTTCAAAGAAAACATTTTATTTGAAAATAACATTTTACACTTATAAAGTAATCATGAAAACATTGAGTGGTTATAATATAGAGTAATTTCATAAATTCTATATAAGTTAAAAACATTCCATTTTTGTTGTAAAAAGTTTAAAAATTACCTTGTTTGGAAAATGATAAGAATATTCCTTTAAAAATGTTTTGTAAGAATTAAAACATGGGGAAAATTTTAATTAATAAATAAATTTTATAATTTAAGAAACATTTTTAAAAATATTTTTAAAAAATATGTATTTTGAGTAAAAATGATTTTCAACCAAAGAGAGAAATAATGTTTTTTCTTAAAAATATTTTTTCAGTCATTTTGAGTTCCAAGGAGAGGAAAATGTTACTATTACTAGAAAAAATCATCAATTAACATAGGATAAGAAAATATATATTTTCTAATATATAAATATCAAATAATTCCCCCAAGGGAGACTTAAACATAAACAATCTCAAATAATTATGGGATTGTTAAATAAACTCTTGCCACCTTGGTAACTTTTTAATCGTAATTCTCGTAAAAAAATAACTTAAAATGAAACTTCAAATACATTAAATATAAATATATTCCTGATATAACATATCAAATGGGTATAAAATACACCGCATAAAATAAATAAGTGGTGAATTTGGCATGTGTCTCATGAAAGTAAAATTGATATGAGAAACCCTTACCTCAGGTGTGGTTTCCTTCATACATATTTGAACTTCATGGATAAAAATATAAACTTATTATAGGTAAATAAATGAAATTTAATCATATATATCAGAAAAAATATGATTTACTTATAATATTTATCACCTGTTTATTAACAATTCTTTATTAAAATTATTATTTCTGATGATAATTGTTTTGTTTTTTATGTTTTTTTTTGTTTGATAGTTTTGATCCTTATACTTTGATCATATTTAAATAATCTACATAATGTTAAACTTATATAAATACAATATATATTCATTATATAAATATTTATTGTATTTCAAAAAAATTATAGGTAGAAAAATGAGTTACACTGTTCATGGAGATGGTACGTCACACATACGCATGAACATTGTTTTCATTTTTTTTAAAATAGAATTAAAGAGTTGTAAATAATAATTAACTTTTATATAATAATTAATATATCATATAAATAATATATTCCCATAAAATTAATCCTTATTACTATCCATGTCAAAATAAAACAAAAAATGAATCACATCGCTTTGTGGAGATGGTAGCCCACATGTATGTAGGAGCGACGTTATCGTTTACCAACTGATTGGAAAGTAATAAGGTAGATGTAATATTGTAATTACATGATTATAATTATGTAATAAATATCATATATATATATATATAATAAATCCATATTTACATCCAACTATTATATGTAGTGAAGGAAAATGCATTATATCGGTTCGTGAGGTGGTAGTTTTCCATACAAACGATTGATGGCATTATTTCCCATTGATGGAAGTGAATATGGATATAGGTTTCTAAATAAAAATTATAAATCTCATTATATTATATATAATTATCTTATTATATCATCATATTGAATAATATTTTAATGATTTGGAATAAAAAAATAGAAATGCTCGATTAAGAACGATACTTCCTTTTTGGATAACCTCTTTAGGTTTGCACCAAAATCATTCCTAGAATAATTTTATGGTCAAACCAGGGACCATAGTTCCTGGGGAGGAATTTTATAAAGGTTTTTCTATAGTTATTTCCCTAAAAATGTATTTTTTAAGTCTGAAGTATAGAGGATATGGTGTTCCCTTTTATAAGTGGGGAGAAGGACACACTTGGAATTTTAAAAAAGAATAAAATATACCCATGTTTTTTCAAATACCAAATAGACCAAAAATGGATAATTAAAAAAACATAGATTCTATTAGGTCTAAATATGTTCATAAAATGGTAATTGGAAGAGTTTTTAGGTCATTTTAATCCTTATCATCTCAGTTTAACCCTAGATAAACTCATTTTAACCATAACTGTGGGAGTTGATTTTTACTATTTTTACTATTCATTTTGAAAAAAAAAATTGGTTGAAATTAATATATAATATTAATTATACTAATTAGAAATATTTAATCCATTTTACCAAATTCAATTCACATAATCGATATAATTTAATTTAAAATTAAACCCGTTGATGCGATGAAAAAATGGTTTTCCAAAGGGAATGTTTCCAAAGTATTAAAAGATTTTATATTAAATTTTAACATATAGTTGATTATAATTACCTAAATTAGAATAATTAAAATATATTTTAACTAATTTCTCTTTTCTAAAAAAATAAAAACAATGTGAAACTTGTAAATTTTTAAATGAAAAACAATTTTTTATAAAAATAAGTATTTTTCACTATTTATCAAAAATTTAAACATTTCATAAAATTGTCAAAAAATAAATCTAATATAATTTTAAAATTGTGATTTGAAAAATTAGTTTCATTTTTTCTCATACATTTTATAAAAATTTTAAAATATATTTTTAAAATAACTGCGCAAAACATAATGAAACCGCTTTTTAGAAAAAATATAGTTTTTAAGCATAAAAATTAATTTATTCTTATCAAAATCATTGAAAAAATATTAATTTAATGATATAAAATTTGATTTAATATATATTATATAAATTTCATTAAAACACTTCAATAATAGTGACTAATTTTATTTCTTATGATAAAAACACATTGTACGCATAAAAATAGTTTTTCAAAAAAAATCTCTTACTTTCAAATGATTTTTATTTTTATTTATAATCAATTGATAATTGATGACTTCATTTTATAAGTGTGTAAACCATATAATTTTCGTAATTTTGTTATTCATATTAATACCATCTAATTTAATATCTAAGTTATAACGGTCATAATATATTTTGTGTTTCATTTAAGCTTACTGTTGTTTGTCGTATACACTATAGAACATTATGTAATTATTTTAAAATATAAAGGTGTTATATTATAACCACATTCTATAAATCGAATACTCACAATTTTAAATTGATATTGGTAATCAAATGTTCATAATTTTAAAACACCTTTCCTGAAATCACAAATCATAAAAATGGTTAATAAAAAATCCTCTTGAAAAGTGGGAAAGGGAATACAAATCTCATATCTAATAACACATAACTAGGTTTCCAAGTAAGTGAACATTGGTGATAAGTGAAAATATGGACATGGATGAGAAAACTAATTCATAAGGACCAGTATATAGTGATATAAAACATTGTTAGGAGAAATTTAATGACCATAAATCCATAAACTTTTGATGGATGAAAAGATCATCGGTTCATCAGAACAAATGGTAACATGAAAAAAAAATCAAGATGGGTCGAGGAATTACTTTACCATATAGAGTAAAAAAATAAATATACATAATTTACAATTACTATTTAATCCTTTTTATCAATTTTCACCACAATCTAATCCTTGTCTCCAAAATATGAGTATTCAAGATGAATTTTCCAAGCTTGAAGCACTAAAAATAACTTTTAACAAATCTTAAGATCCACAAAATAAATAAGAGGCATTCCTCCTATTTATAGATATTTTCCAAAACCAAAATGGTTATCACAAGTTATACAATAATATATTAATTTCTAAAACCTCAATAATAATACCAAAGCTTAACTTAATTCATTTTATAAATAGTTGACCATAAGACTCTTCCAAAATATGTTTGTCTAAATTCAAAATAAAAAAATAGAAGGAAGGTCACTAAATTTCAAGAACCAGCGTTTTATTAGATTTCCCAATCAATATAATGTATCTATTAATGTAACATTACAAATATGTTAATACCTTTATCACCATAAAACCTCAATTAAAACCTATATGCTTCCAAAAAAAATCTCAAATTATCGAATATATTCCATAAATCCAATAATGTAGAAATTTTCAATAAGGATAACACAAACCATAAAATCACTAAAAAATTTCAAGTTCATCAATATTATCCCATTAATATCTCATTATTGTCTCACAATTAGTCATAAATTAAATTTTATCTTCCCTCAATCATTTTTTTTTTCAAAAAATATCAACTTTTTACTGAATCACTTTTCATGGTCATCAATATCATTCAACATATAATTTAAAATACTTAAATAAAAATACTAAAGTAAAATCCTTATATGATTAATGATTCTTATAAAAATAATATAATTTATAAAATAATTTTAAAACATAATTATTTAATCCAAATACATAAGGGCTTTAATCATTCCACTTTGAATGTAGTAATAGAATAATCTTAACCTTGATCCATTATCTTATTTTGAGGTATACTCCCTTGACACTTGGGGCATTAATTTTCATATTACCTCATCTTCTTATAGTTGAAATATTGAACATAATAGTTTTCTTTATTACCCTTTCATTAAAATTCCTGATTTCACTTCTCTCCACTTGAAGAAAACTCTCATTCCATTCAATAAAATACTAGGTAGTTTCTTTATACTGTTTTTACTTGTGGGAAAATCCTTCATTCCCTTATTCCCCTTATCCATTTTTCACTTTAATCCTATTATTCTCTTATTTTCTTTCGAATCCATATTACATTTAGAATTATATCTCTATCTCAATATCACATAATATTATGTCATCATATGATGAAAAGGTTTTTTATACTAGTGGTATTTGAAGTATTTTATTAATCTCATCAAAGAAATAGTCAATCTTGCTTTTTGGATTTCCTGTGCAGTCTATAAGATAACTTACTAACCCTATAAAATATTCTTAATACTTAGAAACAATTTTATCTTCCTTTTTTTCTTATTCTTAGGAATTTTCTCTCTATATCCGCTCATTTCTCGCAGGGAAAATATTTTTCCAAGAAGAGAACCTTAAAGTAATTACACTATATATTTGTTATTTATTATTCATCCTTAGTGTTTTGAATAAATGACCATCATTAATCACACATCCCCAGATTGATAATAAATTTCCATGGTAGCCTTCTCTATTTCATTATATCCCAAAGTGAGAAATATCTTCTCTAAAGAACATATTCATCACTCAGCTATAAATATATTTGTACTCCCCTTAAATGATGGAGGTTTATGATGCATGAAGTGATCTAACATTATTACACCAAATTTTGGATAATAATTTTTCTCCATATGTTAAATTTTATTGGTCATAACCTGAGTTAGTTTCCCTAATATGGTTACAATTTATTCAACTCTAAATACAGCTCTAGCACTAGATTCGTTATCTTTTCTAGGAGAGAAATACTTGCATAGATTACATGAATTGATATGGATTTCATTACTTCTTCTATAAGGAATTTATAAATAATATAATATACTTGAGTAGATCATAATGTAATGAAACATAATATATAATTCCAATAATAGGGAAAAAATTCACAAAAATTGAAAATTTTATGCATAGCTAATCTCATAATAAAAAACATGGTTTATGTGGGAAAGTTAATTATAAAAATATTTTAAAATAATTTATAATGGTTTGTAAATAAAATGTAAATTAGGCTAAGAATATACCATGGGAGTGTCAAAACAGTGTGAATCAAGGACCATTATCATGCACCAAGTGATGATCGAGTCAAATTACAATGTACCCTTTTCAGAGTTATTACACCTAGGTACAAATATGTGAGAGCCACATAGAATTATAGTAACAAAATGGGGATGTATGTAACGACCTAAATCTGGAGCCCCTCAACTAGTTCCCCATGCTCGATTCACCACATGACCTCAAGCGCATTTCCCCAAATGCCAGAGGCTTCCGACTAGCAACGAGCACCTTGGTAAGTTATTGGGGAAGCTATGCCCTCATTTGGTAAGGTATACAAGGTACAGGAAACAAAAGTCAATAGAAAAAGTAGTAAACAGCATACAAAAACTGAAACTAAATCATAGAAGAAATGTATAATATAATAATGATGCAGCATGGTAAATGTATCTAAGGAAAGTAGAAAACACATCAACGTGCTGAAATACAACTGAGAACAAAGAACTAAAAGTAAACAACAACTTCAGCAGCATCGTAAGCCTGAGCTCGGTCCTATGCTCTCAAGCTCCAACCAGCAATCATGTACCTGAAGTAGAAGGGGCATAATCCCTATCCACACCTGCAACCATATAACCTGTTTGGGCCAAAAAGTCGGGCCCAAACAGGGTGTGAGACTAATCCCAATAGGCAATCACCACAAGATCTGTGCCCTACTGTCAGTGAGCAATATAGCAAAAGTAAAGAAAATAAATTCAGTAGAGAAATAGGAGTACTCTAAAGTAAACAATCCTACAAATAACCATTCACACTTATTTATTAATTTAATACAATCATTTAATTATCAACCAAGGAATCTAGAAAATAGCTCTATATTTCTAAGGAAAGCAAGTAACACAACAGGTATCTCAGCAAACTACCTAAACAGCAAGCAGTACAAAACCCAGGCTTGTTCTTTGGCTTGGTGGACTCATCACAACCAACCAAAACATTTACACTGACTCTATGGGTGGCTAAAACTAGTAGACCCCTATAGTCAAGTAAACATACAAAGGCACAACCACTCTAGGAAGCTCTCACCGTCAATTCCCCTGTGGTCTTGCAATGATAGCTATAGACTCTCTGAGGAAGAACTTACAACTAATTCCCCCTATAGTCTCGATACATAACTAAGGACACTCTATGGAAGCACAAAGTCCCATTCCCATAGGTCCTGTGAATGATACTAATTTATAACAGAATCTCTAGGAACACCCTTAATTGTCAATTCCCTCTTCAGTCTACCACACCAGGTTCCCACAGCCCTGAGTAGTGTATTCATGTGTAATCGACTATTAGCAGCCCAAAGTAAGCTCAATAAACTACTTGGATAATAGCTACAATGCATCAAAATCATATAAACAATAGGAAATACATTCAATCAACTATATCAAGGCAAGCAAGCAATGCAACAAGGTATGCCTCACAGGCAACCGAAGCCAAACGGCGGTAAATAGCCAAAAAAGTGGGAAACACCAATGGGGTTATCCTCAAACATTCTAACAAGAAATTATCCATCATCTAATTACCTCAAGAATACATTCAATCTAAGGCAGATAACAATACAGGATCAAAACCCTAACCTGAGATACCTGATACATGGATATCCGACACTTTTGCACTAAAAACTCAAAGACATTCAATGTATGGAAACAAACCACCTACCTCAATCCTAGGAGATAGATATACTTGAACCTCATCCTGTGAATCATCCTATAATGTAGAAGATCTACAAAAACGCCTAAAACGTTCAATCTTAGATAAATCTCACAAGAAAAGGAATTACGAAAAGTGGCTAAAGAGGAACCAAGAACTCGCCACTATGATTCTATTGCAACTGACGGCATTCGATTCGAACAGCAGGTGACAGATCAATGGCTCAGAGAGGATTCGGCCTCCTCAGACGCTCTGGATGTAATTTGGCAGAGAAGAAGATGAAAATCAGTTTAAGACGCAATCCCGGTCCGATTAATGAAATAAAAAGAAAAGTACATTGCGTGTACATCATGAGTACACGGTGTGTACTCTCCCTTTCCATACACCGCATTAAGCGGCCTCCAAATCACTACTACACAGCGTGTGTGTGGCTCAGACACAACCAACACATGGCCTCGTGTGGGAGAAAATTACATGGCATGTACTCAAAAATTACATGGCGTGTACTTAGAAAATTTCCAGATTTTCTTATTTTTCTAAAAAATGACCAAAAATGGAAAAACATACCTGAAACAAAGATCCAGGTTCTTACAAACTTTCCCCCTTAAATAAATTCATCCCCGAATTTCCCTAACTTGGTGGTAAAGAAGAAACCTCGAACAACTATGGCCACTGTGATCTCATATCGGCCTCCCTCTCCCAAGTCACGTCATATACACAGTCATGCTGCCATAGCACCCGTACCAAAGGAACAGACCGGCCACGGAGTATCTTTGCACTACGATCAACAATCCTAGTAGGATGCTCCTCGAATGATGAATCCTTCTCCAGCTCAACCTCCTCAGGTTGAAAAACATGATACGGGTCTGAGAAATAACGGTGAAGATGAGAAACATGGAAGACATCGTGCATAGCCTAATACCTCTGAGGCAACTGCAACCTATAAGCAACCAGCCCGACTCTCTCCAGAACCTCAAATGTCCTGACGTATCTCGGTGAAAGCTTACCCTGTCTTCTGATCCTCTTGTGTCCCAACCTCAGGGTAACACGTTGGAAAATCTGATCTCCGACCATGAACTCAAAAGGTCGTCTCCGCTGAGCAGCATACGATTTCTACTGAGACTGTGTAGTAGACATCCTCTTCCGAATCAACTCCACCTGTTCTGTGGTCTCCTAAACAATACGAGGTCCCATCATAGAGGCATCTCATGCCTCCAGCCAACACAAGGGTGATCGGCACGACCTACCATACAAAGCCTCATAATGTTCCATCTGAATAGTTTCTTGAAAACTATTATTATAGGAAAACTCCACTATAGGTATATGTCTCTCCCAAGAACCTCCAAAATCAAGGACACATGCTTGTAGCATGTCCTCTAGGACCTGAATCGTGCGCTCTAATTGGCCATCCGTCTGGGGATGGTAAGTTGTACTCAGAAGTACATGTGTACCCAAATCCCTCAAAAGACCTTGCCAGAAATGGGACGTAAATCGGGCTTCCCTATCTGAAATGATAGTAATTGGAACTCCATGCAAGTGTACAATTTCACAGATGTACAACTGTCCAAGCTCATCAACATCGATGGTCTCCTTAATTGGAAAGAAGTGAGAAACCTTCGTGAGCCTGTCAATGACAACCCATACCACGTCATTTCCTTGAGGTGATCTCGGTAACCCTGTCACAAAGTCCATTGTGACATCATTCCACTTCCACTCAGGAATGGGTAGCTGTTGTAAGAGCCATGTTGGTCGCTGGTGCTCTGCCTTCACCTGCTGACAGGTGGACTATCCCATGAAAAAACCAGCAACATCTCTCTTCATACCTGGCCACCAATAATGGCGGTGTAGATCATGATACATCTTGGTGACGCCAGGATGAACTGCCCAAACTAGTGAATGAAATTCTCGCATCAACTCCTCACGTATATCTTATGGAACCCATACGCATCCCTAGAAACGCAAGATCTCACCCTCACCTATGGTCCATCCAGGAAGAGGGTTCTCTCCTGACACGCTTTCCCATAGGACTAGGTCTTCATAATCTGATAACTGCCTCATCCGAACTTGGTCAAGAAGTGTAGAGGTAACAACTACATAAGATAGAAAAGTCTGCCCCTGTCTGTCATGCACCTCCAAATGCATCTCAGAGAATAGAGTCATAAGCTGCCACTCACTACTGGCCTCCTGAATTGCCTGTATATGAGTCCTCATGCTCAGTGCATCATCCACTGCATTTCCTTTCCCATGCATATAGGCAAGCTCGAAATTGAAAGACTGCAGGTACTCAACCCACCTCTACTGTCTCAGATTCAAGTCATGCTACGTGAAGATGTACTTGAGGATCTTGTGGTCAGTATACACCACAAAATTCTCTCCAAGAAGATAATGTCTCCAAAAACAAAAAGCATAAACAACTATAGCCAACTCCAGGTCATGCGTAAGATAGTTCCTCTCATGTGGCCTCAAATGTCGAGATCTGTACGCAACAACACGATCCTCCTACATAAGTACTGCTCCAATCCCAATGCCAGATGCATCACAGAAAACTGTATAACTCTTTCCCGACTCTTGAAAAACTATAATCGGTGCTAAAGTCAATCTCCCTTTCATCTGCTGGAAGGTTGAATCACAGGATTATAATAAAAATACCTCACCCCTTTCTTAGTCAAGCTCATTAACGGTGCTGATAGGCATGAGAAGTCTTGTATAAACCGCCTGTAGTAACCATCCATCACTAAGAAACTTCGTACCTCGAAGATGTTCTTCTGCTGCTCCTAGGTGACTACGATTCTCACCTTCTCTGGGTCTTCTAATACTCATGTCTCTAAGATGACATGACCCAGGAAATGAACCTCATCTATCCAAAAGTGTAACTTTGAGAGCTTAGCATATAACTGATACTCCCTTAGTGTACTCAAAACGATCTCAAGATTGGTAGCATGGTCGTGTCGAGTGTGAGAGTACACCAAGATGTCATCCACAAAAACCACCACGAAGGAATCCAAGTAAGGATGGAAAACTCTATTCATCAGTGCCATGAAAACTTTTGGTGCATTCATGAGACCTAACGGCATAACCAAATACTCATACAGACCATACCTTCTCCAGAAGGCTATAAAAGGTATATCAGATGGTCTGACACACAACTGATGGTAGTTGGATCTCAAGTTGATCTTCGAGAATATTCTGGATCCTCGAGTATGATTAAAGAGATAATCTATCCATGTAAATGGATATCGGTTCTTGACCATCAACAGGTTCAGCTTCTATTAATCCACACAAATCCTAAGGGTGTCGTCTACCTTCTTCGCAAACAGGACAGGCGAACCCCAAGGAGAAGTACTGGGTTGAATGAAACCCCTTGTCTGCAACTCCTCCAACTGCTTATTGAGCTCCTTAAACTCAATTGTAGGGATCCTATAAGGATGAATAGACACATGTGTCACTCCTGGCACAATATCAATAGAGAATTATACCTCTTTCTCTAGAGGAAAACCTGAAAAGTCTTCTAGAAAGACATCTGGAAAGTGATCAACCACTGGAGGAAAATTTACCTGAGAAGTCTCGTGGTCATCCAGATATAAGCTAGCAATCTAGACCATAACACCATCCAACCCATGATGATCTGGTCCAACTCTACTTGCCTAGACATCCCATTCGTCCTTGTGAAGAAAAGATCTGCCTTCTGGTTATGTGAAACTCACCATGCGGTGATAGTAATCGACAAAGGCCTGGAAGGGTACTAACCAGTCCATCTCGAGAATGACCTCAGAGCCTGCCATCTCCAAAACATAGAGACTCCATGAAAAATGACACCCACCAACCTCGAGGGGGCAGTCTAAGAACTGATGCACGCTAGCAGTTCTAATTCCCAAGGGAGTGTCTAGCATCATCATATCCTTAGAAGTATAAACAGTAATTCTAAGGATTTCCACTGTATGCATAGAAATAAAGCTATGAGAAGCTCCTGTATTGAAAAGTGATTAGGATAAAACTGAGGCTACTAAAATCGTACCTCGAACTGTAGAAGGTCCAGTATCCTGCTCCAGATGAATCTGCTCTACAGAAAAAGTCTGGCCTGTACCGCGGCCCTGCGTAGTAGCCTGAGATCCTTGTACTACTCCTCCATGAGCCTGACCACTACATCCACGGCCTCTACCCTGGCCTAAATAACATGAATAACTCTATCCCTCAGTCTGTTGCGGAACTAGTAATCCTGCTCCTATATGTGGAGTCGAAACTGATCCTCCTTCACTAGCCGATGGAAGAAGAACCTTGCAGAAGCATTGCAGATGACCCATCTTGCTGCATGATCGGCACTCCACTGGGTCCCTCGGGCACTGGGGATTCTTATGACCACTTCTTTCACACTGATAGAACACCACCTAGTTTCCATAAGGAAGATCTCATCTACCAGAAGGAATACCTTGCTTCCTCGAGTCACCTCGTGTAGACTCTCGGTGGCGCTTCCTACTGTCTATCTGGAGGGAATCAGCCCTGGATGCTGAACCGCCCTTGTCCACAGCTCCATCCTCCCTCAGGTTTCTCTCTATAATAAGTGCCTGGTTGACTATCAGAGTGATATAAGTAAACTAAAAGACGTTCACCTATGACCTGATATCCAGTTTGAGGCCTTCCTCAAACTTCCTTGCCAAAAATAGCTTGGAATTCCCCAGAATGGGAGTGAAATGTTGTAACTCTGTAAAGCGGGAGAAATACTCTATGACTGTGAGAGTACCCTGCTGCAGGTTCATGAACTCTCTAGCTCTGTTATCCCTCAGCATCGCCGGGTAGAAGTAGTCATAGAACGTATGCTGAAACTCATACCAATGCATAGCATGTTGGCGCCCTATCTGCGAAACCACATCCCACCATCGCTTGGTGGAATCTCGTAGAAAATAAGTCATGAGCTTCACTCTCCTCTCAGGAGGTGTCTCCAGATGCTCAAAGATGGATGGCATGGCTTCTAGCCATGACTCCACAGCCTGTGGTCTTCCATCCCATGCAAACGTGGGAGGGTGCTGCTGCTGAAAAACCCGCATCAGCTCTGCTATAGATGGGACAAGATGCTAAGCTCCCTGGAAGGTCTGCATGAATCTTATGAAACCCACTCTGAACTGAGCATTGGAACCAATTTCTGGAATCACAGTATGTGCCATGTCCGGAATGATAGGCGGAACTACTGGTAGTCCCTGATCTGTCATATCAGGTGTACGGTCACTGCCTGGTTCCTGAAGTGAAACGAGAGGATGTATTGGTTCCATAGCTCTAAAAGGTCAAAATCACACCTTCATTGACGATGAACACATATGAAACTTAAGAGAGAAAAATCCAACAGGAGAGAAAAACTCTAAAAATTTAGTAAAACATGACTACACGGCTTGTAGTACTACTAGACGGCGTGTTTATTATAAGTTTACCTTGGGTGTATTCCTTGGCCATACATGGCTGTGTAAACCACCCGGATAAACAGCATGTTATTAAACTACACGGCATGTACTAAACCATTTCCTCCCTACCCGTTCACTCTTACGCAGCTGGGAACACAGACTATCCCAGTAGGAAACTACACGGTGTGCTTTTCCACTACACGGTGTTTCCTTAATATCTCTCCCCTGTTCGTGTTGTTAGTCACATGGACTGGTACACAGACCACTACTACACGGTGTGTCAAAGGAGACATGACGTTTACTTGACATGCCTTACCTGGCCCGTGTGGTTAATGACACAGCCTGACACGTGGTTGACACTACACGGCGTGTTCCATATGGACATGGTGTGTACGCGGAAGGAAAACACCAACCTGTGTTGTTGGCTATATGGTCGGCTACATGGTCAACTATACACGGTGTGTTCCCAGGGGACACAGCGTGAACTTGAAGGAAAACCTCGGCCCGTGTTGCTCGTGACACGGCCAGATACCTATTCCAGACTACACGGCGTGCTAAGCTGGTACACGGAGTGTTCCTACAGGAAACCTTACAACCTCGTGTATCTTCCCAACACAGTTAGGGACACGGCTAAAAACTACATGTCCTGTATGCATAAAGTACACGCCATGTATTCTGGGTTTTTCTGGATAGTAGCCTGAGAACTGCACCAGAGCCTAGAAAACAAGTGTTAAAGGTTCCAAATTCCGATCTATGGGGGCCCATACTCCCCGTGAATCAAATCTTGGAATCATAACAATGGATATAACCAGTAAAAAGTATAATAACTCACGATCCACCAAATTTCTATCCTCGGGGCCCCATAACACTTCTAAGACCAAAGTTTGGCATCCATGATAAAGAATCTCTAAAAAACGATACCCTATCAACATAGTAGATATTCTATCACAGCATCTATCACAACTACATGCATCTTCTTTCACAAATTCTATTACAACAGCATGTAAATTCTAATGCATTCTATATGGCATGGAAAAATGAATGACATGTGATTTTATAACAAGTGCCTATATGATGCATGAGATTGCATACCCTCATCTCATTGGGTTGCAACAAAATAGAACCACAATCATAGAAATAGTAATAGCACAAAATAATGCACCACCCAACAGTGAAATCAATTAAACTGTAACATTTGCAAAAACTCAAAAATTGCAATATTCAAGGTAATTTGACTTTTTCCCTATACATGGGTTCTAGAACGTCCAGGCACAACTATTTACCATTAACCTATTCCATCCTATCCATGACTAATGTCGCTAAATTATAATTCAATAGAAAAGGAAATAAACTCCTCTGATGCCACTTTGTAACGACCCGAATCAAGATCCCCTAAACTTGTGCCCCATGCCCATTTGTCACATGACTTCAAGAGTATTTCCCCAAATTACAGAGGCTTCCGAATAGCAGCGAGGGCCTTGGTAAGTTATTGGGGAAACTATGCCCTCATTTGGTAAGGTATACAAGGTACAGGAAACAACAGTCAATAGCGGAAGCAGTAAATAGCATACAACAACTAAAACTAAACAGCAGAAGAAATGTATAATATAATAATGATGCAGCATGGTACATCTATCTAAGGAAAGAAAAAAACACATCAATGTGCTGAAATACAACTGAGAACAACGCACTAAAAGTAAACAGAAACTCCAGCAGCATCACAAGCCTGAGCTCGGTCCTATGCTCTCCAGCTCCAACCAGCAATCATGTAGCTGAAGTAGAAGGGCCACAATCCCTATCCACACCTGCAACCATATAATATGCTTGGGATGAAAAGCAGGACCCAAATAGGGTGTGAGACTAATCCCAGTAGGCAATCACCACAAGATCAGTGCCCTACTATCAGTGAGCAATATAGCAAAAGTAAAGGAAATAAATGTAGCAGAGAAACATGAGTACTCTAAAGTAAAAAATTCTACAAATAACTATTCACACTTATTTATTAATTTAATAAAATCATTTAATTATCAACCAAGGAATCTAGAAAACAGCTCTATATTTCCAAGGTATGCAAGTAACACAACAGGTATCTCAGCAGACTACCTAAACAGTAAGCAGTACAAAACCCAAGCTTGTTCTATGGCTTGGTGGACTTTTGACAACCAACAAAACAATTCACACTGACTCTCTGGGTGGCTCAAACTACCAGACCCCTATAGTCAAGTAAACATACAAAGGCACAGTCACTCTGGGAAGATCTCACCGTCAATTCCCCTATGGTCTTGCGATGATATCTATAGACTCTCTGAGGAAGCACTTATGTCTAATTCCCCCTATAGTCATGATACGTAACTAAGGAAACTTTAAGGAAGCACAAAGTCTCATTCCTATAGGTCCTGTGAATGATACTAATTTATAACAGACTCTCTTGGAAAGCCCTTAATCGTTAATTCCCTCTTTACTCCACCACACCTGGTTCCCACAGCCCTAAGTAGTGTATTCATGCGTAATCGACTGTTAGCAACCCAAAGTAAGCTCAAAAAACTAGTTTCCTAATAGATACAATGCATCAAAAGCATATAAACAGTAGGCAATACATGAAATCAACTATATCAAGGCAAGAAAGCAATGCAACAAGGTATGCCTCACAGGCAACCAAAGCCAAACAGCGGTAAACAGCCAAAACAGGGGGAAACACCCATGGGGTGATCCTAAAACATGCTAACAAGAAATTATCAATCATCTAATAACCTCAAGAATACATCAAATCTAAGGAAAATAACAATACAGGATCAAAACCCTAACCTGAGATACCCGATACATGGGTATCTGGAACTTTTTCACCAAAAACTCAAAGACATTCAACGTAGGGCAACAAACCACCTACCTCGATCCTAGGAGATCGATATAATTGAAACTCGGCCTGTGAATCAGCCTGGAATGGAGAAGATCTAGAAAAAAGACTAAAACATTCAACCTCAGATAACTCTCACAAGAGGAGGAATCAGGAAAAGTGGCTAAAGAGGAACCACGAACTAGCCACTGCGATTCTATTGCAACCGACGGCGTTCGATTCGGACAGTAGGTGACAGATCGGTGGCTTAGAGAAGATTCGGCCTCCTCGGACGCTCTAGAAGTAATTAGGTGCAGAAGAAGATGAAAACTGGTTTAAGACGCGACCCTGGTCTGATTAATGAAATAAAAAGAAAAGTGCACGGCGTGTACTTCATGAGTACACGGAGTGTACTCGCCGTTTCCGTAAACCACATTAAGCGGCCTCCACATCACCGCTAAACACCGTGTGTGTGGGCCGGACATGGCCAGCACACGGCCTCGTGCACGAGAAAAGTACACGGCATGTAATCATAAAGTACACAGCGTGTACTTAGAAAATTTCCAAATTTTATTCTTTTTCTCAAAAACGACCATAAACGGAAAAACATACCTAAAACAAATATCTGGGTTCTTATAATGTATTTCATGGAAATCCAAATAATCACTGCCTTACCAAAAAATTAGGATATTATCCTATTATTAGATTTATCCTAAAAGGAAAACAAAGGTTTATGATTTTTAATCAATATTTTCTTAAATATTATTCCTAAATTTTCTACTAAACTTCCTCTAATTCCAACTGTAAAGACCCCAACCCTAGTGTCCCAAATTCAATGGTTACTTTATTACATTAGCAATAAATACAAGGAATCACATCCAAAATAACCAAATAGTTTATTATTCTTATAAAACTAGATATATACTTGAATATCACATTGAAATTGAAAACATAAAATACAACATAGTAATTACTTTAAGAACGCCATTATTCCCATTAGAATATCCCTTCATATCAATCATAAAACACTTCTTTGCATCCTGGAGAAATGAAACATAAAACAGTGGTGAGATAAAATTCTCATTAAGGGTATGCATATAATGGAACCTATCATGAATAAATTTGTAATAATAAATATGGAAAAGTAAATAACTAAAAACACATGTCATTTAATCAATAACATGATCATGAATAATAATATTAAAGGAATAAATGTTGATCAAATAATTTCGTATAACTAATCACATAAGATTGAAAAAAATAAATGGATATAATAAAAAATAGAATAATCACATGAACATCATTAACAAATATCATCATGAAGAAATTCATGTTTTTTGATAGCATAACCATACTGTCAAAGCCTCATACCAAGACATCTTACATAAATAGGTAAGGCCTTTGCCAAATACAAAAGCTAGTTTGTCTCATGAGACCTACCCATGAATCGAGGGACTATATCAGGCCCTTCCCATCACTTAGTAAGTCCAATTCATTACTCATATTAAAGGGGGTAAAAAATAATCAACATAAACATTCATATTGAAAAACTATTGTATGAAATGTTAATAATTACCCCAGTCAATAAATATAATAATAAACCATTCAGAGTAATATGGAGAATGGTATCAAAATAGTACATCTCCAGTCAAAATTATCATAAACCATCTAGATAAACAATAAGGATGGTATCACTATAATATATCCTCAACATAATAATTAACAAATAATATTGATATAAATGAAAATACATTAAGAAGATCACAGGAAATTTCTTGAGGTAAATTCACCATCACTTTGAAATCACTAATTTAAAGTATAAAATATTTCTAAAATTCGAAGGAAAACAATTTATTAGAAAATAAAATTGTAAAATTTTAAATTAAGATTCAAATAAATTATTTTTAAAGATATTGGGTATTTTATTACATGTTTTATAAGTTAAAAAACATTCCTTTCATATTGATTTAAAAGGTTAAAAAGTGCCTAGTTTCTAAAATGACAATAAGATTCCTTTAAAACCATTGTATAAAAATTAAAAATGGTTAAAAATAAATTTAATAAATCATTTTTATAATGTTAAATATCTTTAGAAAACAAGGATATTAAAGAAAAATAATTTTTGACTGAGGAGATAAATAAAGTAAATTTTTATTAAAAACATTTCTCAATAATTTTGACTACCAAGAAGAAACAATTGGTAAAATTACTAGAAAATTTCAAGAATAAAATGATGATAAAAAAATATATTGTGTTTAAGATATAAATTTTAAATAATTTATTAAAGGTATACTTAAACATAAACAATCCTGAATAATAATGAGATTGGTAAATAAAACATTATCACTTTGGTAACTTTTAAATCATAAGCTGAATGAAATAAATTGCTTCAAATGACACTCCAAATACAAAAAAATATAAATATATTCATGATATAACATATCAAATAGGTCTAATATATTCCACATAATAGAAATAAGTTCTTAATATGTTATATGTCTCACGAAAGAAAAAGTGAGATAAGAAACCCTTACCTCAGGTTTGATTTCCAACGTGCATGTTCAAACCTCTTGTGTAATAAATATAGAATTATTATAAATCTATTAAAGAAACAAAATAATATATATAATACCATATATTATTTACTTAAAATCATTTATCACCTTTTTATGAAAAATTATTTATTATTATTACAATTCTGAGTGAAAACTGTTTCATTTTTCATATATGTTTTGGTTTGGTATTTCATTTCATACACTATGATCATGGTTCCATAATCTCCATAATTTTAATCTTGATATAAATATATTATACAATAATTATATATTTATTTATAATATTCCATAAAATTTAGAGACAGAAAAATGAATTACACCATTCATAGAGATGGTAGGTCATACGTACGTATTAACAATTTTTCATTTTTTGATGGATGGAAAAAAAGAAAGTTAAATAATAAGTAAACATTAAATAATAGTTTTATATAATATAAATAATATATTTTCATAAAATAAATCCTTATTACAATCCATGTCAAAATAAATTAAAAAACCAATCACATCACTTCGTGTAGGCGGTAGTCCACACGTACGCACGAGCGACATTATCATTTTCCAACAGGTTTGAAAGTAATAAGGTTTATGTAATATTGTAATTATATAAGTATAATTATTAAAAAAAATTATATATATATATATTAAATACATCATTATATCTAGTTGTGAGAGGTGATGATGGAAAATGAATTACAGCGGTTCGCGAGGTAGTGGTCCGTTATACATATGATTGACAGTTTCGTTTCACATTTTATGGAAGAGGATATGGATATAGGTTGTGAAATAAACATAATAAAATAAAATTATATTTTATATATTGTATATTTTATATCATAAGAAATTAATAATATTTTAAGGAGGTTGAAGAATAAATAAAACAAAAATGCTCGTTTAAGAATGATACCTCTTCTTTGGAAAACTATTTAGGTTTGCACCAAAAGCCTAACTAGAATGGTTTTACAATATGAAAAATGACTCCAGTTATTGGTTAGAGAATAATGGAAGGTATTTTTTTGGTATTTTTCAAGCCAAAGTGATTTGGAAGTGTGAAGATGAGAGGACATGGGGTACACTATGATAAGTGGTGAGAAATACACACTTGGAATTTTTTAGAATAATAAATCATACCCATGATTTTCATAAGAAAAAATTATAAAATTGGTTAATTATAACTTTATATGATATAATATCTAAATATTTCAATAAAATAGTAGTTTTATATGTTTTTTGGTCATTTTAACACTTGTCTTCATGGTTTAACCCCATGATAAACTCATTTCAACCATAACCGTGGTGATTTATTTTTAGTGTTTTTACTATTAATTATGACAAAAAATTAAGTTTACATTATTATATATTATTAATTATTATGATTAAAAACATGTAATCCATTTTTCCAAATTTAATTCATAGGACTAGTATAATTTAATTTAAAATTAAACCCACATATGTGATGAAAAAAAGGTTTTTCAATGGAAATGTTTTCAAAGGCATAAAACGTTTTTATATAAAAATTGAAAATATAATTGATTAAAATTACCTAAATTGGATTAATTAAAATATATTTGAAATAATTTTAATTTAAAAAAAATTGAAAAAATGCAACTTTTAAATTATTTAAATGGAAAGATAGTTTTTAATAAAAACAGAATTTTTCACTATTTATCTAAAAATTAATCATTTTTATAAAATTATTAAAATATCACTCTATGATAATTGTTATTTAAAGATTTAAAAAAATAAGTTCATTTTTTATAATATATTTTCTAAAATAGTTAAAAATTAGTTTCAAAATAACTGCACAAAACATGATGAAACCATTTTCTAGAAAAATATAGTTTAAAAGCATAAAACAGGATTTATTCTTATTTAATACCAATATAAAATATTATTTGAATGATTTAAAATTTTATTGAATATATAATATATAAATTTTATTAAAATCACTCACTAAAAATGGAAATTTAAATTTATTAAGATAAAACTACTCTACACACATAAAACCCTTATTTATTAAAATATTAATCTTACTTTAAAATGATTTTTCTTTTAACTTATAATATATTTATAAGTAATGGATTTATTTAATACATTTTTAAACCATATACTATTTGAAATTTATTTATTTTTATTCACACCCTTCAATTTAATGGCTATGTTATAATGGTCATAATATATTTTATGGGTCGTTTAAGCTTAGTGTTGTGTGTCGAATATTCTATCGAAAATAATGTTATTATTTTAAAATATTGTGGTGATACAAAAATGACCTATAAAAAGATATCTGAAGGTACCTTTGACTATGTTTTGTGGGTTTTACCCCAAGTTTATTCTATGCAAAAAGACGGTCATGGCGGAACCTCGATAAAAATATATCAAGTATAATATATATATATATATATATATACCTCAAATGTGGATAATTATGGTTAAGTAGTTATATATACCTAACCAATTCTATAATATGTAAACTGATATTGTAGTTGGATTTGGAAAGTCATTTTTACCCTAGGAGCGTTATAATTTGAATATGCATAAAGATTTTCATATATGAGATATCACTGGTGGAGTAAATCTAGGATTAAATTAACTAAATTTAATTTTTATTCATCATTAATTCCCATTATCTCCTAATTTTCATAAAGGGGAGTAAGTTACATCCCCATTTTCATTCGTTATCAAAATTGAGTGGAGGAGGATCTTTTTTCAAGAAGCTCTAATGGAGGTGGATTGGGATACCGATGTGATGGATCATGGAACTGAAACTAAAGATTCATCATTTCTCTATGAGGTAGGGATTAGTTTTTATTTATTCCTGATTCTTGAGATGTTGATCATTATAGTATAAAATTATGATAGAATTTTATTCTACTTAATTACCATTTCATTTTCCTATAGTGATTTTTATCACAGTTCGTCCTTGGGGATATTTTCAACACTATGTGTAGATGGTGATGTGATGGGGGTTGTAGTAGGTCGAAGTGGAGAGAGTAAAGGTAGGTCATGTGTAGGGATTTTGGGGAGTACTAGAAAATTTTTGGTTGTTTTTTATCAAGATAAGTTGGTTGCATGACTAGTTGGTGGGGAAACAACGACCAACTGCAGCAGCGGTGGATGGTAACATGGATGGTTAGGGAACTGGGGGGAAACATCATGTGATGTGGGTGAGAGGAGTGGTGAAACCTATGGAGTTTTCCCCAATGGTATCATCTCTTTTATATCTCACAGCTTCCCTCCCACCATGTGGTAGGTGGGGGAAGCATCGACCCCAACCGTCAACGGACCGGCTTATTGTAAGGTGGGTAGGGAAAGCACGCTTCAGGTCAGGTTTTCCCAACACAACTTGTGTGGTAAACATCACACATGTTTCCCCACATTACCACACACTAGGGTACATGATCAGGGCATGTAGTTTTCCAAGAGGACTTCCACATGGCCATTTATCACCCACTCAAGGTGTTTTTTTGTGTAACTTTTCCCCTCATTATTTGTTTTTTGAAAAATAAATAGGTTATCCAAATTATTTTTTCACGTAAATCATCATAGTGTGGGATATTCATACATTAGAGACTATTTATATATCAATATAATAATATTTATAAATTAACTCTATATGACAGATGTTCTAGTTTGGTTTATTCTCCAGTGGTGCCCCCAATACAACTATGTAACGACCCAGGATTTTATAAAAGGAATTTCGCTTCAAAATTAAAGTGTGTGATATATATTAGAATATTGCATAAAAATCAATTTATTATACATATAATAAATTTATATCAAAATTTCATTAAATTAAAGTTTTAAATTGATAAAATAATTTTATAACATAATTAAAGTAGAATTATATTATTGGAAAAATATAAGTACGTTATTCATGTTAAAATATATTTTGGTTATAATTTTAGAAATATAAATAAAATTTGATTTCAAAAAAATTTACTAGAAAATATATATTTTCATGATAATGATAATTTAACTTTATGAAGCTATAATTAATTTTTCGAAGGGTTGTAAAATTGATTGTGTCATAAAAATTAGTATTTTTCAATAAATAATAACTTTATTTAAAAATTAAATTTCTCATATTTAGAAAATTATTTCAATAAAATGGATTTTATTTTGGGAATCCTAACATTGAAATTATCTTAGGTTTAATTTTTGTTATTTTTTTAAAAAATTTGAATTGTTAGTGAATAGTGAAATACGACAAAATACAGTATTTTATATTATAAGATAAATACACGATTAATTTAAAATGGGATAACGTAAGAAACCATTAACTCAGACTCAAATGCACAAATTATTATTTATAGTTACAAGAATCAAAACTATTGGTAGTATTTATCAAAAATAATAAACTAATGAATATAATATTCAATAACACCCCTCCCCACCCCTTATAAATACCCCAATTCACCACCCCATTTTTCAACACATTCTAAGACCCATTAGATCACCAAAAATCTACCAAAATCTCTTCACAACCATATTTCCAATATCTTGTATGTTTTTTCTCATTAAAATACCATTCTAAAGATCCTTAAGGTGTAGTCTAAGAGAGAAAATCCAAAGGAGAAGGTAACATTCTTAACCAATCCCTTTTAATACTTTTTTCTTCTACCTCATCAAAAATCATTCCATATAACTTGAAATAATTCCATAAGTATCATAAATTCATTAAAATTTTAATATTTTAATGTTATAAAAATTATATAACCTCCTTTTATTTTATTCTAAAATGAAAACATTATCCATTTTATGGTCGGTTCACCGCCTCCATGAACAACACATTTGATTTTTCATTATCACCTTTATGGTTGGATATAATATAAATATAATATTTAAATATGATAATAAAAAGTATATTTTATTATTTTTAACATTTTTAAATGGTCAAATAAACATTAGGATTAAATGAAAAAAAATCACCATGGACAGAAAAATAGCTTAAATTAACTAACCATTAAACTATAACATTTACATTCAATGAATTATACCTACAATAAAGAAATTATGGATATTTTGAATAATTTAAACTCTTGTAATGACATTAACATTATTTTATAACACTTATGGAGTTATGGAACCATTTTATAAGAACTTCCATAATTATCTAAAAATTGATGTGATCTTTTAACCATGAAATGAAGTACCTTGTGATTGTGAATCTAGAAATTATATTTCAATAAAATAATATAAAAGAATACTAATACATAAAATATTAATGAAAATGTTCTGAATAAATTATTTAATAACCTTAATTTATTTATTCGGAAATTTATATAAACAATCCAAACAAATCAGGACCTAAGGTAAGGGATCTCTCGAAGTCACCCTCTCTAATTGGGTTAAGATTTCTCACTCTAACTCTCTTTATCCCGTAATGAATCTAATTAAATTATATATATTTTATATATATTTACCTTTCATATATACCTATATTTTTTTCCCTTTATTTTCTAGGGTTATACATTCCCTTCTCAATCTTCTCTCTAAAGAAAACTCGATTAATGGGAACTTTCTTATTAATTTTTCCTTTTCATGTTTCAATCATTGTAGGTTTTTTATTTCATGATTTTTAAAAATGATAAAAAAAAATGGGACACCATTTGTTATATATGGTTTTAATTAAAACACTTTTTACTCACATTCTTTAAAGGTTCTTTAACCATTTCTTAAAGCAATGCTTAAGCGGTTCATTTCTATACGTACTTCTCTACTCGTTTCTTATTAATTTTTTTCAATTAAACCCCTTAATTAGGAAATACTATTATTTAATCAATTACTAACTTAAAAAACTATTTAATCCCTTATCTTATTTTGAATAATTAAAATATTAATTTTTGATATGTTTTGTGATAAGATTGTGTAACCCGTTTCTTTCCCATGGGTTGTATCATTCTTAAGATTTATGTATAGTTCCTTTTTTACTTATATGGAATAAATATTAATTTATATATTATGATGTAATTTTTAAGATCAAAATTATATATCCCCCTAATTAATTGAGTAATTATTGCATCTCATGAAATGTCAAGTATGGTTCACAGGAAATTAGCATAGAATATTTTATTATGTTGTCTTGGTAGTAAGCTTTAACTTATGCTTATGATGCCATGTTTTATAATATTTCCACATATTTATGATTACATGATATTATGATATTATTTCTATTATTCTATGATCCCATGCTTAGTAATATTCTTCTTACAATAACATAATATGTTTTATGACTTATATGTTTTACATTACTATCATTATTTACTCTGATTATTCCCTTATTGGGGTTTGTAGCTCACCCTTTTCCTTTACGTATTTCCCATGGGTACCCTATATTTTAATAGATTATCAATGGGGCTTATAGTCATACTATTAATATCAAAATAATAATTATGTAACTTATGTTTGAGTTCATGTACAATTTTTCTAATATACCAAATACACTAAACATCTACATTTTTTGGTTGTGTATTATAAAATTTCATGTTTAAAATCATGTAATAAAATGTTTATGAGACTTGGGTACCTATATTTTGTATCATAGTAAGGTATAGTTATTTTTTGGGATTAGGATGAGAAGAAATTAGTGAAAATCCATGGGATAATTTTAAGTATAGAAAATATCATACAATATTGGTAAAGTATAGAGCATCTGGTTTCTGAGCAATGACATCAATGTCTATGTAAAAACAAGTGGATATAGCCACTAGTTCTGATTCACCTAAGGGTAATAACCCAAAAAAATATTGGGAATTAACTCAATATTAACTTAGTTGACAACAAATGGTCATACCTACACACTTGGTTTGACACTCCCAGGGGATATGTTTGGATAATTCAATGCACTTTGTGAACCATTCTAAAAGATTTAATATATTGTTTTAGAATTTTATAATGTAATATATGACTAGTTATGTTAGATAACCTAATAGAAAAAATACTATGGATAACCAAGATTGAAACTATAAATTCACAAGTTAGGGTGTACAATCCATTTATGAGTTATTCCTTCAAAATTCATAGTTTTTCTTTTTATATACTTATTAATTTAATTATTCTCATTATTAACACTCCTTTATTTTATTTAATGGTTAGGAATATAATTAATCATACCAAAAACCAACGTCATGGGAAATATGATGATTTCGTAAACAAAATTACTTAAATCATGTGTAATGTCCTCCATCTCATAAAAATGAACAATTTGAGTTCAAGTCCTTTATATAAAAAAGTAAAACTACTTTTAGTGGATGTTTTAATCCTATAATCATGTAACAATGTATTAATTACATTTAGAAGATATCATCAATCCTTCAATGCTCTGATCAAGATAAAGTCATACTGGTCATTTATCACTTAAATGGAGAAGTCTATCAGTGATGACCACTGATTAAGAATATAAAGCTTAAGTAAGAAATTGAATCAATAGAGTGGAAAGTATTCAAAAAAATATTTTCAATAAATATATTTCTCATAATTTCTATATTAATATGTAGTGTGAGTTCCTAGGACAAAAGAAAAGGGAGGAAAAATCAATTGATTCTTATGAGGAAAAATTCACAATGCTTTCACAGTATGCCTTCAACTTTGACATAAACCCTGAAAGATAGGTTATGCACTTATTTAGTGGGATAGATCAAAGTATTAGAAAGTGTTTATTGATTCAAAACATTTATATTTATAAGGAAATGGTATGATATTCACTTAAATTCATGGTGGAGGTTAAAGATTCTTAATTTTCTTGAGTGGTTAGAGATAAAAAAAGGATAATGGAGTTTAATTATACAATATAAATGGATAAATATCATTAAGGGGAGAAAATAAAACATCACACATATCATAAGTGTTGGAGGAAGTATCATAGAAAATACCTCAAGGGAACAAGGATATGTTTCAAGTGTGGAAAGAAGGGGAACTAGCCTAATGGATGGTAAATCGAGATAAAGATTCCCTCTAATATTATTGAAGAAAATAAGTATTTTTCAATCCTTAACCTTTGTCCCAATGTTTTAACTATAGGGAGCATAGACATTATACAATTAAAATATCTAAGACAAAGTTTTTCTAAGATAACCAATGATTACAACCTCTAAGGCCAAGAGAGAAAGTGAAATATTATGTTATCCCCACTACTGAGGTGGATTATGATAATGAAGTAGTGATAGGTATATTCATTCATTCAAGAATAGTGAATGTATAATTTGATACTAGTTCATGAATTATTTAATATCATGAAATCATAGTATAACTATTCAAACACCACCTCAAGACATGCTTGTTGAATTATCATGGATAACACTATGTGGTTCAACCATTGCATCTCAAATATATAACTACCACCTAGGAAATATTTGTGTGGTGAATATTCTAAAAACCCTTGTCATACTCCCTTTAGTGGAATTTGAAGTTATAATGGGAATGTATTGTATGTCTTTATATAGAGAAATCATCAATTTTCAGTAGAAGGAAATCACAATCCATATCCAAAATCCTCCTTTGATTATATAAAAGTGTAAATAGAAGGATGAATCTTATTTTGAAACTTATTCTAAATCATGGATATTGTTTCTTTATTAGGAAGTATATCTCAATCAAATGGTTGATTAAAAAGATAGGATCATCCTTATTTACATTCCCATTATGATGGAATATGTTGTTTTATTCCCATGAATATTTTCCTAGTTTTCCTCATGATTGAGAGGTTAAGTTATCAATTTAACTTATACCTAGAGCATTTTTGATATCTAAGACTCAATATAGAATGACCCCCACTGAATTGGAAGAACTAAAGAATCTACTATAAGAAAATTTGAACAAAATTTTCATACTCCCAAGTGTTTCACCATGGGTTGTGTTAGTCCTCTTTGTCAAGAATAAGGTTGATACAATGCACGTCTATATTTATTATCCGGAATGAAAAAAAACATGATATAGAATAAGTATCTTTTTTCATGTATTAATGAATCATTCGATCAATAATGAGGGGCCCATTACTTATCTAAATTGAAAATTTTATTGGTCAAATGACCCTTAAGATTGGTAAAGACACCTAAATGTGGGGTGAATTAGATTTTGGGTACTTTTTATCAATTAACAAATCTTCTTAGACTATCTAACTCCCTTTGGTTATGAAATTATATTTCTAGTTAATTCGATCGGATATATTTTAAGATTAACCTGGTAATCATACCACATGTAATGAAAGTAATGAAAATAATGAGAGAATATTATATATATAATGTTCAACCATAAAGAGATATTCCTTTCCTTGATTGGTTATTCTCTCCAAATAAATGTTTATAAACTATAATCAAATTCAAACTATAATGGTTTGGTGCTTTCCATGCCTACATAGAGTCCCACTATCTATACACTTGACTTATTCTCACAAGAATTCCATAAACAGCTTCCCACCATAGTCGCAAAGTTTCACTGTGATCTCTATGTATAACCTAAGTCCTATAGATTCTATGGATACACACCATATATATGAAATTTTTCTATTCTCATCCTTCTTGGAAGTTGATCACCAGGTCTATATAGGATTCTTCTGTATCAACAAGAAGGATCTCCTTCTTATCAACCTAAGGAATTTTAATGATAATAATTCTTTTATATAAATTTATGAAACTTAGTCCATGTTTTATCTTAACTATTTTATATATTCATATAAACTATACACCTAGATTTATCACTCATTCGAGCTTATATGATCTTCTCAATTCTAATATCTCTCTAACTATGAAAGGTTTGAAACCAATAATGAAACCCTGCATAGCATGCTATCCTTTTCCTAATTATTATATTCTTATCATAGCTTCAGCACACAAATCTATTCTCAAAATAATGGTAGGATCCTATTTCACAACTTTGATACTAAAATTCTATATCAAAACTCAGGTTGGCTTCCTCATCTCTTTATTCTTATCTTTTTATTATTTTTCAAAACATGGAAGGTAGTGTATGTTCATTAGAGACATAGAATTTCCTTTTTCACTTCTTCCTCATTATTTCAATAGTTCATTCCTCTTCACATTCTGTTCTTTGGAATCTATCCATTTCTTCTTTCTAGATCATGATATCGGCACTCACACATTCTATTCTTATAGTAGTGGATCCTTTTTTCTTCTTCTCTTTCACCTTTATTTTCTCACTTTATTATCTGCATGAATTGATTAATTAAATGTATTTTTAATTTTCAATATCCAAAAATGGAATACTAAGATTAATTTCTTACTTAAATCAAAAAATTCTATTATAAAACAATTATTTCAAGTTTACATGATATTTCATCCACCCTTTTTTAAACTCAATTTATATTCCAAGAATATACTTATAAAAAGAATCTAACTTGGTCAAATATTCTTTTTTATTATTATATATCGTTAGTTTCATATTCCTCAAAAAATATCTATAAATTATGCACTTAAATCTCCCCAGCTATATAAAAATTATACATCAAAACATCTTTCAGTGTGGGCTCCCTCTCTAAGAGCAGAAGAGTTTCCCCTGAATAAATTTTAAATTTCAGTTTGGGTTTTACACACCAGTCTCATCTCATTATTTCCTTCTTCTTCTCATGCATGGATAAAAATTTATTTTATTATAATTAAACACGAAAAGCATAAAACATAAATCATTAGATTTTCCTTCCATCGGAATTAGAATAATTATGGAATCTATATTTTTTAATTGATCCTCATATCCAAGCTTGAAGATCAATATCTCATAACTTTTGTTCTTGGATCACAAAATTATTTGAGTGATTATGATGTTTAAAATTCTGATCAAATATCTATTTCATTATCCCAAGTTAATTTCATTCTTTAGAAAATTAAATCTGAAAACATGATTTTTATTCTATAGAGATCTCAAAAATTTGCAAGGGAAAATATATAATAGATTGAAAATATCTTATGAATTCTAGAAAAATTATGAGGTTTAAAATATCATATGGGTTTCACAAAGTCATATGGTCTTAGTCTTTGTAGAAATATAGCAAACTCAAATATAATACGGGTGCCTCAAATTTTTTATATGTGGCTCAATCTTCTTACATGGCTCAAAACTACTATGCACGACTCCAAAATTTCATATGTGGAAAACTTCATATGTTTATAAAAATTCTATTATGTTTAGTATAATTATCTTTCATATAGGATAATTATATTACATCCATAAAAATATCTTATTTCATTCTCAAATGACAAAAGGCTTGTTGAAATGTCATATATCGTATGATTTTACCTTTGTCAAATTTTAGCACACTCAAATTCATACAGGCTTAAAGAAATCTTATATATAGCTCAATTAACTTGTATGTAGATCAATTTACTTCCACATAGATGAAATATCTTGTATATAGGTAAAACTTTATTGATATTTTTCAAAACTCCATCTCCAAAGTGGTAATTAAATAAATTTATTCAAATGAAGTATAAGCTTCTTCAAATAATCTCTAGACAATCTCAAACAACTCAAATCACTTCATAACAACTCAAGATAATTCTAAGAGTTATTAAAATATTTCCAAACACAACATAGGTTTTTTTAAAGGTATTTCAGCATATAAAACACTCTAGATAGAGAATATCCATAAATTACTCTCCCATATCAATTTCATATCTACTTCAAACTTCATAAAAATCACCCAACAGATGTTTGTTACTACTTTAAAGACACTTCATGATCAGTAATCCATGGTTTTATTCTCCAAACTTCAGCTATATTTCCACAGTAAATAATAGATCTTCATTCTTTCCACTAGATAGATTCTACTAAATATCTTTCTATATTTGAACTATTATAGAAAACACTTCTCAAACTTTAGTTAATTTCTTCAACTTAAAGAATAAGTCAGCAATCATCTAATTTGGAATTACCTTTGAAGATATCAATCCAAGTTCTTCAATGGAAAATACTCTTCCCGCAATCCCCTTTACTTATGTATGAATGGGAGGCCTTCTTAATTAATTTTCCAATATGAGAAAAATATCTTTTTCATGGTTCATGATATCCAACACCTTTATTCGTTAGCACACATTGATTAATTCACATTGATAACAAATAAAATTCAATATTTATATATCCAAATTCACTTCAATCAACCGCTTAGGATTTTTTGTCAATTCTAATTTTTCATCCAAATTCATTAAACCTTTTCTCCCCCTAATTGAAAAGAAATTAAAAGGAGGGTAAAATTTTCTCCACCTTATTGAAATTGTAGGGAAGGTTCTTCTCACACCCTTTTTTAAAAAATATATCCTCTCCCCATTAGTACATCCACTTTCCAAATTCTTTATTAATCCCCTGAGAGAAGGGTGGTACCTTATTTTTGTCTTATAAAAGTTTCATTAACCAGCTAACACTAAGTCTAATTTGGTTATCCTAATGTTAGAAACAATAATGGTAAATTTTGGAAACAAATTTTTCATTTATTAAATCCTATGTAGAACCAACACAACATTTCACTACTTAGGTGTTACATCCCGACCAGAGTGCCACATGATGGTGCCCCGAGATGGTCGGTTACATGACCTCAAAGACATCTCCTCGTATGACATAGGCTTTAGAAAAGCAGTGCGGGTCAATATAAATCATTGGAAAACTATACCCTCTTGATCAAACTAGCACAGTAGTAGAAATAAAAAAGAATAACCAAAGATATAACCAATAAACAACTAAACCAGAATCAAATGGTGACCAAAACAAGAAATACAATATCCAAAACTAAATAGTAGATATATCATTCCAATATGTTTCAAGTGTCAATATGTAAAACCCAAAATAAATAAACACACTAACAACTCCCAAGTAGGTCCCGAATCTAAGTGTGGTTTCGTTATCCATACTCCATCCTAACTCGGTCATCCAATACATGGCATTTTCCCTTAACCTATCCTATAACCATGAAATCAATTTAGTTACTAATCAGGCAGCCCAAGTAGGGTGTGAGTACAACTCAATAGGCCACCATCACCATCATCTAAAATAATATCCATTAAAAATAGTGTATGAAGTTGTATAAAGAATAAATACCAGTAATAAAATAAATATATTACATTTATTTAATTACTCTTTATTTTACCACATAAACCCCTGGGTTCTCAAGGACACCTAGACTCTCAATACCTACTTTAGCCTATATCTAAGTCTAAACTATCCCCAAGGGAAATCATATATATAAATGCCACGGTTACCATTCATCAACTCAATTCACATATGAATGTCATTATTACCATTCATTAACTCAATTCACATATGAATGCCATTGTTACCATTCACTAACTCAATTTACATATGAATTCCATTATTACCATTCATCATCTCAATTCACATATGAATTTCATTGTTTCCATTCATTCTCTTGACTCACATATGAATGTATTTATTACCATTCATCATCTCAATTCACATATGAATGCCATTTTTACCATTCATCGTCAGAATTCACATATGAATGACATTGTTACCATTCATTATCTCAATTCACATATATCACAGTATTACAATATCACATATATCACAATAGAACAAAAACCCATTAATTAATTAATCAATTAATTAATCAAATTTAATAATTGCATATTCAAATCATTCTATCAATTAATTCAACAATTAATTATTCATCGCATTTCAATTAATTAATTTAAAAAATAATTAATCACATCAATTTCATTAATTAATTAAACAATTAATGAATCACATATATTTAATTAATTAAAAAATTAATTAATCACTTTAATTCCATTAATTAATTAAATAATTAATTAATCACATCAATACCATTAATTAAATAAACAATTAATTAATCACATAAATTTCATTAATTAATTCAACAATTAATTAATCCAATTAAATAAATTTTATAAATATAACATTATATGTAAAAAAATTGGTTACAACCGCAAAAGCAGCACACACGCAAGGAAGAAAATTACATGTAAATCGCAAGTCTGAGAACATGACCCCGCGACCGGCCCCCCACCCGCCCAAGCCCTTACCACCCCACCACCAACGGTGGGGCACATAACATTATATGTTAATTAAATCAATAATAAATTAATCTAATTCCAAAATCACAATATCCTCATAATTAATTCAACAACTAATTATTCTAATTCAATCAATTTAATATCCCCATTTCACGTTCACTTAATTAATTGATTTACCAAATTAATTTCTTCAATGTAAGAATCTCAATTTCTAAACATCCAATAGAAATTATACAATTACATACACGTAATTTAAATCAATACTTTTAGAATTTAATAATAGACCACCTACATCAAGATTAATGATGAATGCCTGCCAACAGATATCCCCAATTCAAGCAGAATAGCCCCAGTCATGACAAAGAATAAGATATTGATTCAATTCATAGAAACAAGATCAATCAGATCAAGATATAACTAACATAGATCTAGATATATAACAAACATAAGATAAATATACCAGTTTTATCTAAGAATATGAGTGGGAGATAGGGAGATAGAGATCAATTGGGAAGAAACCACATACCCAGAGAAGTGCAGATCTTCAATATTCCCTTTGATTCGCCATGAATGGAGGTTGGGAGGGCTTAGAGTTCATTTGAAGCTTCCAAAAATGAGAGAGAGTATTTAGGGTTGAAGTAGGTCCAATTGGGGGTTAAACTAGGGGTTTGGGATATTTTAATTCTATTTTTTGGGTAATTTAAAACCCATGCACTACTTAAGTAGAGGAATGTGGTTTTCCAAACTATGTGCCTTAACCATCTGCCTCTTCTAGGGGTACATGGTTTCTCCTAAAATGTCACACGATTTGAAAACCCATACACCATCTATGAAATATCCCTCTATCTGGGGTTGTACGGTTTGAATGTCTAGGGTACATGGTTTAGAAAAATCATGTTCCAACTAATAACTTTCCCTATTCCTTCCAATTTCTAAATTTTCATCAAAACATACCCCAAGGTAAAACCAAAACAAAAATTAATCAAAAAAGGAAAAATGAGTTCCTGAAAACAAACCGAGGATATATCCATAAATTATTGGGATCTTACAATTTTCCCACCTTATAACAGCTCTTCCTCAAGTTTTAATTTAAATAATCTCTATGATTTTGTGTTAAAAAGATCAGACCATTGATCCCAAATATCCATTTATCTCTCCCATGTTTCCTCTTGCACACACCCATGTAACCACATTGCATAAACTAACGATGCAGTCATTCCTCATAACACCTTCTCACTATGATCCAACACACATATCAGATTCTCCTCAATGGAAACATCTATCTCAATCTCAACATCATCCATATTTATCACATGAGAAGGTTCAGGGTGATATATTTGAAGATATAACACCTGAAAGACATCATGAAAAATAGTGTACCTATGTGGAAGATCCAATCAGCTCAATTCTCTCTATAACCTCAAACGGTCTAACAAACCTAGTCACCAACTTTTCTTACCTCTATATCCTGTGGTGAACCAATCTAGGTGACACCCAAAGGAATGAACAATCACCCTATGTAAATTCTATGAGTTATAGACGTCTATAAATATACAACTTCTATCTACTCTAATCCATATCCATATGCTTTCAAATCAATGGAACATGCTCTGACATCTCCTACATGAGACTCAATCCCAACAACTCTGAATCACCTGCCTACATCCAGAATAGATTTGATCTTCATGGCCTATCATAAAGAACCTCATATGGTACCATCTTTATTCCTGATATCGGTTGTTATAAGATAACTCCACCAAAGATTGGTGTTTCTCCTAAGACCCATCGAAATCTAGGACACACACTCGAATCATATCCTCAAGCACCTATATCATATGCTCTGACTTCCCATCTATCTATGGGTGAAAATACATACTTAGTAAAACTCGTGAACTAAGATCCTCCTATAATCCCTTACAGAACCATGAAGTAAAACACAAGTCATGGTCTAAAATGATTCTCTATAACACCCCGTGAAGAGGGACTATCTCCCAAATGTACAAGTCTCCCAACTTCCCTACTGAGAAAGTATACCGTATAGGTAAGAAATGTGCTAAATTCATCAAATGATCCACAATTACCCAAATATATTCATTATTATAAGGTGTACTTTAGATACATAGCATATATTGTATAGTCACATTATCCCACTCCCATTTCGGAATGGGAAACGGTTGTAGTAAACCCTTGTCCTGACCCGTCCCCTGGGACCTGTGTCGTGACTACCCAAAGCCCGCCTTTCATAGGCCAGGGGTTGGAGACTGGCATCGAAAGGCATATTTCATAGAACTGGGAAAGAATTTCCTTTATAACCTATAAACTCACGTAACCAAGAACACAGAAAGATACAAACACAAGCAAACTATATAGCCAAAATAGTGCTGAAAGTAAAAGGGGTCGAAATAAAAGCACAACAGTAAAGGTACAAGTACAACTGAAATACAATAAAACTGAAGAAAGAGAAATACAGCTACAGGATCATCCTCCAAGGTTCCTACCTGAAGGGTAGGTATAGTTCACCTCCTCAGCACTCCACATCCACCTGTCTCCTCTACGAACAGACACGTCATATAGTCCACCTCTAAGAACTGTCCAGTCCTAGTACCCTTGTCCTCAATTAGCATTGTCTATCGCCTGCATCCAACAGAACAAGTTCCGGGCATAGCCCGTGCAGGGGTGAGTATAACGATACTCAGTAGGGAGCCCGAGACCCTCAAGGACTCACAAAATCCACCAAGGATAAACCACAAAGTATGAAATCAACAGATAACCCTATTTAGGTGTATGCCCTTACATATATCTAAGTTATCAAGTAATCCATATCAATCATGAGGAAACACAGAGGTACTAACTTAGATCAGACTAGGTATATCTTTAGGTACAGTATTAGAGGTGATTAGATGTAACTACTAAATCATCTTACTCTATTAAGAGGCTCTGTTACTAACCTGCACAGAATTGCAAGGACCTGACCCACACAGGATCACTAGAGTTGACCCACACAGGATCGCTAGGAGCTAACCCGCATAGGATCACTGGAGATGACCTGCACAGGATCACTAAAAGCTAACCCGCACAGGATAGCTGGAGCTAACCCCCACAGGATCGCTAGGAGATGACCCACACAGGATCTCTAGGAGCTGACCCACACAAGATCACTGGAGCTGACCCACACAGGATCTCTAAGAGCTCACCCACACAGGATTGCTCGAGCTGACCCACACAGGATCACTAGTAGCTGGCCCACACAGGGTCGCTAGGAGCTGACCCACACAGGTTTGGTGGAGCTGACCCACATAGGATCGCTAGGAGCCGACCCACACAGGATCACTGGAGCTGACCCACACAAGATCCCTAGGAGCTGACCCGTATAGGTTCGCTAGGAGTTGACCCGCATAGGTTCTCTAGGAGCTGACCCACATAGGATATCTACGAGCACTCTTCTAACCACAGCTTTCTATTGGGTTTCCGCACTAGTCTTTCTCGTCTCTGGGAGAGTCCGCTCCCCAAGACACTTTTTGATTCTCCAACTGCCACAATGTCACATGAAGAAGTATCTCAAAGGACCACCACATCATAGGGGTCTCAACGCAATAGATGACATGTCATTCGCATGCCTGGTCTGTGAGTTATTAGCCTTTAAGTCTCGAGGGCCTGGTTTTATTCATGCTCGATTTCACCCCGTCGTTCCCCAACATTATCCAAAACTCTAGTAGGTTATACCAAAGGAATTGTCTCGCTCCAAGATTTCCAGCGCCACAGACCATTCATCAAACGTACATCTAGTGCCAACGTTATGGCCAAAATAATGTAAATGGGTCATAGTGGGCCCAAGTCCGGTCTGACCCAGTCGGACTGACCTGGCCCGACCCTGCCTGGGCCAACCTAGTTCGGGTCAACTCGGCCAGACTCGCTGGGTCTGGCTTGGCCTGCTGGGCGGCTTGGCCTATTGGGTTCGGCATGGCCAGTTGGGCGGCCCGGCAGGCCGCGAGGGGCCACAGGTGGCTTCTAGGCCACGGAGGGTCACAGGGGGTACTACGAGGGAACGAGGCCGTAGAGCGGCTCGGCTGGGGTGGTTTGGCCGGAAGGGTGGTAGCAGTTCAGGTGGTGGCTCGTCCAGGACGGTGGCGGCGGCTCAGAAGGCACTGGTGGCACGGGCGGCGGCTCTGCCTGAACAGAGGCGGCAGCTCAACCCGGACAACGGCAGCAGCTCGGATGGCGGCAGTGGCTCAGACAGCGGTGGTGGCTCAGGCGGCGGCTCGGGCAGAATGGCGGTGGTTTCACGGGGGGGTGCGGTGGACCGCAGGCGATGCAGCGAGGCCACGTGGTGGTTTATTGGGGTAGTGGGCGGCGTGGTGGGGCCTCGGAGGCGGTGCAGTGGGGTCGCAGGTGGCGCGGTGGGGCTACGGCGGCGGTGCGGTGAGTCCTCTGTGGTAGTAATGCGTGGCGGCGTGGCGGGTCATGGGGAGTCTCGACCCGGGTGGTGCAGCAAGGTCGTGGGCGGCAGAGCGTCGCGGGGTGTAGAGGCGGCGGGCAGCGGTGTCGTTGCCTTTGTTGGCTTTTTTGCCTTCGTCCATTGCGAAGAACACACCAAAGAAGCAGAACAGCAGAGGGGTCGGGCCATGTTTGTTTGGCCCACACCCTCTGCGTTAGAGCGGTAGAAAGCGGCTCAGCAGAAAAAAAGAGTCTCAAACGACAAACTCTACAATTTAATATGAATCGTGGATCAAATCATTTTGGTTGATCCACGTTCTCCAAGCTTTCCAAGAATGAGGAAATTAATCGAGAGAATTCAAGAACTCAATAATAACCCCTACCTTGGATTGTTCATTAACATTGGAGTGAGAATAAGTTGAAGTTGTCGACATCCGTCTTTTCTTCCACACACCTCCAATCCCAGGCTCATGCGTCAGTTCGTCGTAGTCGAAGACGTTCCTCGTTGGAGGGTTTTTTGAGGAATAAGTCTAAGTCAGTGTTCTTCATTGGGGGAGCGTTCTTCGTGGAAGAAGTGTAATCCTCCAAGGTTTCTCCTCTCACAATTCCACCCAAAAAAGGAAAGAGGTTCCAATATAATTAACTTAAGAAGAAATTATGTTGGAACACTCACACAAGTTGGAAAAATTAATGTGTTGTGTTGGCATAATTAATTTGGAGAAAGATTAAGATGTCCTCTACATTAAAGAGAGAGTTGAAAGGTTTCTCCTCCATTAAGAGGGGAGTTTAAGAGGTTTAAGCCTTGGGTGGTCCCCACCACTATAACCTCTCATGGGAGGTTTGGTTTGAGTGGTCCCCACCACCATAACTTCTCAAGGGAGGTTAATTCAGGTTGTCCCCACCTATGAAACTTCCACATGGGAGTTTCAAAACAAAATAAAATAAAATGTTACACACTTTATTTTATTTTATTCTTTTCACGAAAAACCCAAAAATTAACTTTCACCCTCTACCAACTGTCATCGAGGTGAAAGTCTTATTAAGAGAATATCAGTGCTGTGAGTTCAACACTGCCCTCAGATTTCAATTCCAAGCACCAATTAAAAATTTAGAAGAAACCTGCTTGCACATTTACTGAACGTACCCAAAAAAAAGTTCAGAAATTCATTCCAGGCACTCCGCGCCTCGGAATCACGTGCCGTCAATTTTCATAGACTCATAAAATTCTTATTTATTTAAAAAAAAATTACATGGAAATTCCGTGTCTTTACAACCCCCAAATCATTAATACTCAGTCTTAACCTATTGATAGGTTTAGCCTATGAAAATGGTTAAACTAGTCCTATGAATTTCTTGTGATAATTTCAATGGGGGTTTTTTATGAATTATTCAAGTTGTGTAAAATGAAAATGAAAATGGTTTTTTGTGTGTAAAATGGACGGTGTGTTGGTTTATGGAAAATGGTGATTTCCCCATATATTAATAATTTCTAGAATTTGTATGTGAAAGTGGTGGTAGGGGGTATGGGTTGTCCAAGGAGGGGTGTGGGATGTCCAAGGACGGGTGTGGGCTATCCAAGGGGTCGGGTGGGTTGTCCAGGTGGGGGAGGGTGTGTGGGCTATCCAGGGGGTGGGGTGGGATGTCCAGGTGGGGGAGGGGTGTGGGATATCCAAGGAGGGGGGTGGGTTGTCCAGGTGGGGGTGGGGGGGCTTTCTAGGTGGGGTGGGGAGGGTTGTCCAGGGGCTAAAGGGGGGGTAGGGGTGTGGGGGAGGGGTGTGGGCTGTCCAGGTAGGGGTGGGCTATCTAGGGGGTGTGGGGTGGGTTGTCCAGATGGGTGAGGGGATGTGGGTTGTCTAAGGTGGAGTGGGGTCGTCTGTCCAGGTGGGGTGGGGTGGGATATTCAGATGGGGTGGGCGCTATCCAGGTTGGGGGTGTGGGTTGTCTAGGGGGCTGCAGGGGGGTAGGGGTTGTTTGGGTCTGTGTGGGGGGTGTAGGCTATAGAGGGAGGGGGTGGGCTATCCACGTTGATACTCTACAAAAAAATAGGAATCACATATAACCTATGTATAGTTGCTTTCACACGTTAAGACTTTTCTTGAAGTTCCATACCAACACTCACTCTTACCCTTCCAAGAAGAAGTGATCTCTGCAAATAAATGTCACTTAGGTTCTTATGCACTATCCATATTGATCTCATAAAAATTTAACATTCGTACAACTCCATATAATCTAATGATATAACTAGGCTCATAATCCCATGAGTAGTGTCCCATGGAAACTTGGCTCATATGCCTAAAAACATACATAGGATCATATTTGACACACACACAAAATTTTTTAAACATAGTAAATACTATATTTACACCTTGTATCAAAACCTAGAATTATCTCTCAGCTTACCTCTCAAGGAATCAATAAGCCACATACCTGGATCATAATCAGGATCTAGTTACTACTAACCTAGCCTCGTATCTCAAATTAATTCTCATCACTCTCATAAAATCTTTGGCCAATACCCCAAGTCATACTCAAACATGAAAACATTAAATTTTGAACCCATTAAAATCATCAGCATTCCCTTAAGGTAATCTATGAGGTTCTTCAGACCAAACTCAATTACTACTCTTCAATACCAACCCACCCCACAATGATCCCATGGTTTTTAGTTCCTATCTGATCCTAGACTCAATACGATGGGTCTCATTGTCATTTTAATACCCCCATCATAATCTAGTTCGACTAACCAAGGAACATCCTAATATATATCTCACCATGCCCCCTGGATACCCCATGCTAGTCCATCAAGGAAACCCAATAACACCCTCCTTGGTCCCATAACACATTTCCCATATGAGAGCTGTTATGTTTTTACATAAAAAGAGAACACCCACCTGGACCCCCCCCCCCCACCTAGACAGCCCACCCCCTCCTTAAACAGATCACACCACCTCCCTCACACCACTATACCCCCCCCCCCCACCCCACCCCACATGGGCACCCTCCCCCCCCCCCCCAGACAACCCATCCTCATCCTTAGACAGCTCACACCCCCCCTCTCTCACACCCCTGCAGCCCCCCAACCCCTCATGCAGCACCCCCACCCCCCTGACAACCCAAATTTTCCTATGGGATTCTCTATATTGGTGCAACCCTTATAAATCATTAAATGGTAACTAATTTTTATATTTTTCCTCCATTTATTTTGGTTTTTTCATTCTGTTTTGTTGCAATCTTGATTCTAGTCTCTCATTTGGGTTCTCATCTTTAAATGTGAAATGTTTTGAAAGGTTTTAAGTCAATTTACACCTCTTTAAGGTGTGTGTTTCAATTAAATTATTTCATTTTGAATTAAATGTATATTATTTCATTGTAAAATGATTTTTATTGAATGTATGGATATATGTAATGGTTTGAAAGAATATAAATTTTTCTATTTTTAATTTCATGTTTGAAACTGAATATTTTTGTTTTTAAGAATTTATTAAATACCATTGAGACCTTTTTAAATGTATTTAATGGTGTGTGATATATTTTTATCATATTTTATTATTCATGGAGTGAAAACAATGTTTTAAAGAGAAAATTGATTATGTGAGGTGTTGAACTTGAAATGTTTTTAAAAAATCTAATGAATTTGAAACATTTGATTGAAATGAGTGTGTGGTTTTCCCCTTGAGATAATTAATGAATTGAAATTTGAAAATTGGTTTGATGGAAAATGAATTCATTGGGAAAGGTTAATGATTTGAAAGATGATGATTCATGTTTTTTGTGGTGGATTTGAAATGTTTTAAATTTTATGTGAGATTTATATTAGTTTGTAAATAATATTTTAAGTCATATTTTATGAAAAGTAAAATCACTTGGGATTCGAAACCACATTTTAGCATTAAATACCTATTTGGAACATTGTTTTTAAATGGATGGTTGTGAAATAACATGTTAATTGTTCCATTGGGTTTTTTAACCATTGTGTGGGTTTTTTGGGACTACATGATGCTTGTTTCTCATGTGTGGTTGGGTATGTTTCATTATTAGTGGCACTAGGTGTGTCGTTAAAAACTTGAAAATGGATTTTGGTAAGAAATTTTGTAGGTGGGAAGCACTATGTATAAAATTTGGATTTCATGAGTTTAGTATTATGGGGGGGAGTGTCTTAGACCAGGTTATTTACTAAACATTGACAAGATATTTTCTCAAGATGGGAGAGAATTAGTAAGTACCATTTCATCATCTCGGTGATGGTTATGATCTTTGAATTAGGATCAGGTGGCATTGCGTCTTTTGTTGGGTGCATGATTTAAAAGTATGTTGGGAGTTCAAGAATATAATGCATTTTTTGACTCCAAATAGATAACCTATAGTGGTGATTCATTAGTATTACCACTAGGAAATATAGAGTATGATAAGCACAGTTTTCGAGAGTTTGTAATGCCTCATCGATATTGGCATTTTAATTTTAAAAGGAGATGGAATTTTTTCAATTAGTGGATAAACCATTTTTAAAAATGAGGGTTGGATATAAACCTGGAAGTTGGGATATCTTAAAGGATTTTTTTATATAGTTTGAGGATCGAGATGTGTCTTAGGTTCTTAAATAAGTCACAGAAATTTTAGGAGTTAAAATTATGGTTTTTGTCAAATATTTTACCCTTAAATTAGAGTAAATTAAAAATGATCTTTCTCTCGAAAACCATACATGTCCCATTCAAAAGTAGAACATCTAGGAAAATATTATATATGTAAAAAATAAACAAACAGGAAGCAGAAATCATAGATGAAAAATAAAATCCCAATATTGACCAATAAAACTATTCAACAAGACATGTCCCATTCCTAAATCTTATTGGAACTATTTTGGATAGGTATAACATATGAGTTCTCATTTTATGTTTTCCTTTTAGTTGTAAATATCCTCTGTCGTGCACCTCTCCTCTTCTATGAATGCACCTCTATCACGTGTTGAACGAAACCTTCGCGATGAGTTTTCTCTTCTTACTCATTGGTTTCCTCTTTTTTGCAAGTTATTACTATTTGATATTGATGGTTATGTTGTGAAATGTAGGGGCTAACTGCCCTGCTGAAAATCATGGACACTGGTGGTCCTTGTTTGCGCACTAAATGAATTGCATGTTGGTTGGTTCCTATGGAAAATTTGAATATAAAAATTAGTAATTTATGTATACTTGACTAATTAATAAATTCCCCAGGAAGACAAAACTTATGTGATGAACCCTAAATTAATAAACAGAATTGAATAAGGGATTCTTTGTAAAATCAGAAATTGTGTTTTTTTTTGTTTGTATGGTGTTGCAATTGTGAACACAATTGTGTTTTTGTATGATTTTGATACTCTTAGCATGATTGGTATGCAATTTGTTTTCCATGTTGTAGTTCCTCCATCATTGAATATCAATCCTAACCATACCCATTTCAATGGCAGCACCACTTTGTTACTAGTGAAATTCCACTGAATCATAGAAAACCACATCACTATAGGACACTATGAGACACTTTATGGACACCCTAGTCAAATAACCATAACAACAAATGTAATGAATCCTTCCACCTGCAATCACTCTATTGAAAATCATACCATCTATTATTTTAGTACCATAGTTCTTGACTTGAGACATTATGTTTCTAGATAAACACTAAAAAACCAGTTTACAACAATTCATATAGATCACATGTGGGATACTAAAATATTCTAGTACAAGGGATTCTCATAGCTATTTCCATTGATCAGGTGGTTGGGAAGATGGGTGTGATCTACTTTGGTCCTGAGTAATGCATGGAGAGGTAAGGGTATTTTTTACCATAGCTAGTTCCATTGATTATATTTGGATGATGACCCTAGTTGAAACATATTTTGTGTAATTATTTTGTTAAATATTAATATTACTATATCAAATAGGATTAATATGAATAAAGAATGTATTAATTTCAATCGGTCGACAAAGGATTATGAACATGGTGTGAAAGAGTTTATCAAGTTTGCAAAATATCATGCATATGACCCTTCTCAAATCCATTGTTTTTGTTTACCCTATTGTTATTCAAGAAAAATTATTCCAGAGGAATTAGAAGAACACCTGATCTGTCACGAAATAGATTAGAGTTATACATGTTGGAATAAACATGGAGAAAAATGAATGTAGGTAGTGGCTGGGATAGCACTGTGTTTTATGGATCATCGGATATGATTACAAGCGTGAACAATGAAGATGATCGTACAGAGGATGTGATTACGGATGTGAAAGATGATGAAGATCATATTGAGGAAATGATAAGGATAGTTGAAGATGAACTTCATGATTTCCCAAAATTGTTTGAGAAGTAAAAGAGTTGTGAAAAGACGTCATTGTATGCTAGTTGCACTAAATATACAGTATTGTAAGTCATACTAAAGTTGTATAATTTGAAAGTAGACAACTGGTGGAGTGATGCCAGTTTTAAGGAACTACTTACTCTCATAAATGACATTCTCCCATAATATAATGAACTCTCGAGATGAACATACAATTCCAAATTAATTCTACTCTTGATGGGTATTATTTCTGAAAGAAGAAACGCCTACCCAAATGATTGTATATTGTTTCGCAAGGACCAAAAATCACTTAAATAATGCCCAAAGTGTGGTGATTCTCAATACAAGAAAGATTAATCTATTCCTATGAAAGTTTTATGGTACTTTCCAATCATTTCAATGTTTAGGAACCTATATGGAAGTGAGGAGAATGTAGGACAATTAAAATGGTATGCAGATACAATAATTAAAGATGGGAAACTACGCCACCTGGTAGACTCTCCTCAGTGGAAGAGAATTGATCATGAGTATCCTGAATTTAGAAATGAGCCGAGAAACCTTCATCTTATGTTATCTATAGATGAAGTGAATCCTTTTGGTTTTCAAAGTAGCAGTCAAAGTTCTTGGTCGGTTATGTTGGTAAATTATAACTTACCACTGTGGTTATACATAAAATGAAAATACATCATGTTATCTATGCTTATATCATGACCAAATCAACCAGTTAATGATATTGATATTTATTTGGCTATGTTGATTGAGGATTTGAAATTATTGTGTGATTTAGGTGTTACATTGTATAATGCTTACAAAAATGAATATTTCACATTGAGTTTCATGTTGTACAAGATGATAAATGACTTTCCTTATTATAGAAATTTTTCAGGATATAGCATTAAAGGAACTCAAGGGTGTCATATTTGTGAACAAGGTACACAGTAAATAAGGTTGAAACATTCATCGTAAACTGTGTTTCTAGGACATCACAAATTTCTACCCCAACAGCATAAGTACCGATCTTGGACGACATCATTCGATGGAAGTTTAGAAGAACGTACAACACCATCTCCAGTAATAGAAGATCAATTGTTTGAGAAAGTAAAATATGTGGACACTAATTTTGGTAAACTATTTTAGAAAAACCTTAAGAAAACCGGTTGGAAAAAGAGATCAAGTTTATTTGAATTACCATACTAGAATTGTCTGTATTTCATACATTTTCTTGATGTTATGCATGTTGAAAAAAAATGTTTGTGATAGTGTCATCAAAACGTTGCTAAATTCACCTGGCAAAACAAAGGATAGAATTAAGGATAGGTTGGACATGGTTGAGATGGTAATATGAGAAGATTCGGCACGAGTGAAGGGTGAAAAAAACATTTCTTCCTCCTACTGCTTACACCCTTTCCAGGTATGAGAGATATCAGTTTTTCAACTTCTTGAATGACGTAAAGGTTCTAGATGGGTATTCATCAAATATCGAGAACATCATGTCAATGAGATATTTAAGGTTAAAGGGTCTTAAATCATGTGACTTCCATGTTTTTATGTAATATCTAATTAATATATATTTACCTTGCATTTTACCCAAGAATTTCCACCATATATTAATGAAGATAGGTTTCTTCTTCAAAGCTATATGCAACAAAGTTATAGACCCAGTGAAATTACCAACTATGGAAAGGGAAATTATCATCATATTATGTGAATTGGAAATGTTCTTCCAACTGAAATTCTTTGATATGATGGTTCATTTGATGGTTAATTTGGTGATAGAGATTCAACTTTATGGTCCTATACATTATATATGGATGCACCCTATTGAATGGTCTATAAAGATTTTGAAAGGGTATGTCAAAAATCGAAGTCGGCCAGAGGGTTGTATTGCGGAGTGATATATTGTTGAATAAGCCATTGAATTCTATACCGAATACCTTTTTCGTATGGAAAATATTGGCCTACTGAAATAACGTCACCTTGGGCAGATTGAGAGTGAAGGAATTCCTAGAATAGAGGTTGTCACAATCAATATTACATATCAGGAGTAGGCCCACCTTTTTGTTTTCCAAAACAGTTTCGACGTTGACCCATATGTTAAAACTCAAATAGAAATTCCTAGGAATTTGAATCCATCTAGGGTAGAAAATGGATATCAAATACACATAATCAATAGTTTATAGGATGGTTTCAGGACCATATTTTTAAGAAGTTATATGAAAATATGGACTCAATTTCCGAAAGACTTCGATGGATAGCTAGAGGACCAATTGTGTATGTATTATCTTAAAATGATTATGTAGTTAATGGTTATAAATTCTATACCAATGAACATGATGAAGAAAGAACCATGCAGAATAGTGGGTTTACACTTGTGGTTGAAGCGATGAACGATTTCAGTGCTAAGTATTGAAATCCAATTTATGTGAATATGTCATACTTTGGCATCATCAAAAAAATATGAGAGTTGGATTATAATAAATACAAGTTCCGATTTTTCAATGCATGTGGCTTAATAATAAGAGTATTGTTAAAATAGGTGAATTGGTATTCGTGAAAGTTTATTTCAATAAGGAAGGGGAGAAATATGAACTATTAATAATGGAATCATAGGCAGTACAAGTACATTATGTTCTAGATCTTGAAAACCTAAACTGGCAATTATTCTGTTAGCAATTAAAACAACTGAAGGGCTAGTTGAAAGTTCAACAAGGGATGAACCTTTCATTTGGACTTCACAATAATTTTGCAGTGGTCCCAATGTAGATGGTATTTTCTATTTCAGAGGATACCACAATGAAGGGATTTACATAGTTGATAGAGGGGTCAAATCTCTTCATCATTTAAAATAGATATTTCAACAATTAGGTTATTTTTTATTGTAATATACATTGTGATATGTTATGTTATTATATGTTCATTTTTACTTTTATGTAATCTAAATTAAATGTTAAACCACTTCTGTAGATAATGACTTATGCACCTGCTGATGCACCTAATCCGGAGGCATAATAGGTCTCTCAACCTGCTATTGTAGGTCCTAGTGTAGAGCAACAATAGGATTCTCAACCTGTTGATGTTGTTCCAAGTGCTGACATACAACAGGTTTCTCAACCTATTGCTTTTGGTCCCAGTGCCAATGTTAGATCTCTTGAGGAATCTAATGATGATTATTCTAAGTAAATCGAAGGAAATGAAAGCCTCATGGCACAAAAAAACAAGAGCACTGTATTTTGGTAGTGTTAGCTAAAATCCTTAAGAAAAGGCATCAAATTTGATGTTGTATGGAATAAGTGAAGCCAACATGTTAACCCCAACAAAGCCATATTTAGTTGCTACATTGTAATCATCACTCAGAAATGTGTGTCGATTGATGTACAGCCATGGAACCATGTTGTCATCAGGCTTAAGATGATAATGTGGGAAGAGATTATAGTAACATTATAATATCATTTCTTTAAATTATTAAAATAATATAAAATACTAAAACATTGACTTACTCTTCATCATCCATTACAGAGTGCATTTATAGTAGATGCCTCACACAAGGAATATGTATTAGGAGTTGAAGGAAGGATTCATAGAAGATTCCACACAATTTTAATAAAATATCATATTAAATATGTTGGAGGGAAAATCAATCCACAACCACCTCCTCTTTATGCACACTTGATATCTCAAGGAGAGTGGGATGCGTTTAGCAGTCATCATGTGGAGCATACTTTTTAGGTACATTGTGTCTAGTAATATGTTGTTTGACATTTTTTGTATTCATCACTTTTATTGATAGTTTTTTATTTATGAAATAGAAACTAAGTGCTGAAAATAAAGAACGGGCAGACAAACCAGCATACCCCTAATGTAAATCAATTATGGGGTACGCTTCACTTAAGAAAAAATTGGTACATATTTTAAATCTACTATAATACATTTATGTGAGATAAAAAACACAATAACCATGTTTCTCTGTTTATATGAATATTGATGAATCAAAATCAAAATCCACTTACATCCCACTCCATGTGTTATGGAAGGAGGATTGTGTAAATAAAGAGGGTACATTGATAGATGAAACACACACAAAAAGTGTGGGAAACATGTGTAAGTATGACATAATATAAATTTTATTTTCTTTAAATCACTATTACATAACAATGACTACTTATTTTCCTATATTTTCGATCTAAAATAGTCATAGGAATCAACAACACCTGCACCAAATGAAAATATACTTTCAGAAGCCTTAAAGTAGCCAGAAAAGTATGGCCGCATCAGAGGTGCGGGTTTTAGGGTGATACCCTGAACATATTTTCAGAAAGAAAAACAAGCAGAGGATCAAACTGAGGAAATGAAAAATATGAGAGAAACAATAGCTATGTTTCAAGAAGAATTACAATATGAGAGAGAGATGAAAACAAGTTTAATGGGGGAGGAAAATAGACTAAACAACTCAACAAAAACTCGTGCATGAAGATCTCGCCCCACCCCCCACCAGCTTTGCGGTGAGCCATTCCCCTTAAAAACCTGACTTAGCTAAGGTAATAAATGTTCTAATAATTGTTTCTGTGAAATTTGAATCACATAGACACTGATACATTTCTTATACTAGTATTATGATGTGTGAAAATGATTGTGATTTTTATATATCAACTCCCACCTATCGCATTTTAGTGAGGGCTACGGTGTTCAATATGCATAATGACATGCTACACAACAGAGCACTTTCAACAGATCATGTCAGAGTGTTGATTAATATAGCTGATGATTTGAATGCTGAGATACATATTCCAAATGATGATGATGACATACATACAGTTGAACAAGTTTCTAAAACATTCATTTCATGGTCTTCAATTATTGTAAAAAAACATGTCGACAAGGAGGTATTCATTTCCAAATTATTTTTCAAGCTAAACCTTTAATATTTAATGAAAAAAAGTTTGAACCAATGAATGTTATTACAAAATGACAAAGATAAGGGGGTAAAATGAAATATCTGCTCAAAACTATCTCAAGAATCAACCAACCGATTGAAATGATCTACTAAGATCACCTTCACCCCACCCATTCTATATCCACATTTAATATCATTGTAGGATTATGTCGATAAAAATTTGATAGATGGAAAAAATCACATAGTTGATTTTGAAAAAAATATGTATGGAGAGAAAAAAATCAGATTTTATTAGTGCTAAAAAATGTAAATTAAATCCTCAAGAATGAATGGCTAGGTGCCTCAGTTGTAAATCTATACATGAGGTATTTTTTCATGATTTGATTTTACAAAAACTGATATACTATGATAATTATGACTAAATACATTTCATATTTTGTGCAGGTGTATATATGAAAAACAATTGAAGGGATTTCCCCATGAACAAAAATTTGGACTCATTAATCCTCCTCGTCACTTCTTCAAAAGAAGAAATAAATTCTGATAAAGAGGATGAAATAACGTTTTCCCTACTCAAATCATTTGAAAACAAAATTATGGATAACAGAGTCTTTTTAATACAAATGATGTAGAGGTAAAACTCTATAATTTAATCATATCAACTATATTTTTATTTATTTCTTTAATTATTAATTTTTGTGTTTTTAGGCAGCATTGGATGCTGATTTCGATCAATTTGGATACTTCAAAGATTTATTTTCTGGATTCAATGCACGGATATGCAACAAACCGACCACGCATGATGGCGTTTATCAATTTTTAAGACACTATATCCAACATTTTATAACTAAACATCTAGTTATATAATTTATATTATCATTTAATGGGGATTATGTTAAGATAGGGCAGTGTATCAATATCGTCTACTTGATGGAATGAATCAAGGGCCTAAGGAAAAGAACACCCACGAGATCTAAAACTAGACAAGTATCCAGGTATATATAATAATATTGCACTATCCAAACACATATCAACAAAAATTACTTATTTTTATCGATATTTCTGCAGTTTCTCAAACAAACAAACGGAAAGAACTGTGGTTATTATGTTTGTAAATTTATGAAAGAGATTGTATTTCATCAAAAAACTAGCATCCCTGAAGAGGTATTTCTGAAAATAATTACTAGTTCATTTAAAATATTTATTAACCCTTTGTGTATTTATATTTTTTCAGTACTACCATAACAGTTTCAAAAAATCATATTCACAAGATGATATAGATGTGTTTAGAAATTAATGGGCATCATACCTAATGTAAGATTCTACACAAATAGGATGAAGGTGAATTCCTACTAATTATGTTATCCTTATATAATCATCGATACCTCCATTTTTACACATATTGAGCATATATGATCACCCTTTATTAGATTTTATATCCTTAGGTTATGAAGAATGGTTTTAGAAATGATTTTTCTTTATATTAAAGATAACTTAATGGGAGACTCTTATGATCTAGTTCTTTATGTTTCCATGTTTCCAAAATCACTAGACCTAAACTATTATGGAATGAATAATTTATATTCTATATTTTGGTCATTTATGCAGTTGTTTCTAATAATGTAGTGTGTTAGAAGAATACTGGTTGTGCAGCACTCACAAATTTAATAACAAAACTAAGGATTCTTCGCTACTGTTGGTTAACTACCGATTAACATACCATCTAATCTGAACTTCTGATCCGGCGTCCCCATGATTCTCTCATCCGACACCATATTTAGGATATAATCATTCAGCCTTCACTTTTCCTTCTCTTCTTTCACCCATTTACCTATTTAATAGGTTCATTAAGAGAAGGAAAATTGAACCCTGAATGATGATATCATAGAGATGGTGTCAGATGAGATCATCCTAGGGATGTCGGATCAGAAGTTCAGATCAGATTCTATGCTAAGTGGAAGTTAACCAATAGTATTAAAGTGTACAAATAAGCATTAGTTTTGTTATTAGCTTATATCTGGACCAAAGAAACCCTTTATAAAGATGTAAAGGTAATGTTACGATATAATATGTCTATTTTAACAAAAAATTATATAATGAAATGTTGATTTGATTTTCATGATTCCTTGCAGGGTTCATTTATTTTAGAAGATTTCTATCCATGTGACATGCCTTTACAGGAAGAGAAATAATGATGTATCTGCTCAATCAAAGAGGTAATCTTGATGTTTTCACAGTAAAATCATTGTCCGTAGAATTAATACATTGTTTCATATTTATGTTTAACTTATTTATTTTATATAAGGAATATTAATCTACTCATATTTGATATCAATGTATGAAATGTTTAGGTAATTATAGTTAGTATCAGAGTAACTGACCCTATGACCGTGTCCCTGAAATCATGATGGTCAACACCATCTCAAGTATTGAGATCCATGACCTTGTCCTGATAACTTCATCACCTCAAATACTAATAACCAAGTAGCCTCAACCTGGTGATCATCGTCACTCCAAGTATCTGAGCTAATCCCCACCTGATGAACCACATCGCCTCAATCTAGAAAATCATCACCCACCTCAATCCTAATGCCAACCCCATTACATTCCCATGGAATCAAGTGTCCAATATAACAATTCGATTTAATTCAAATTTACACTCGGCCTAAACTTTCCAAGTTAGTCCAAACCTCTTACCCAGCTTAACCAATCGTAGTGGAGAAATATCATGACCATATGCATCTCATATAGTCCTTAGAAAAATTTAATAAGAATGTATTTAATTAATTAGGTTCTCGCTTGAACAACCCACACAGTGTATATGAACGCACCCCCAAAACACTCACAAAATCATGGAGAAAGCTAGAAACTGCCTAAATTTTACTAGTATACACTCACTCATTTGATATCATCCTCAAAATCGATCTCAATCGAAATAAAATGGCATTTTAGATGAATTCCCGGAAAATAGGAAAAAATGGCTCACATGGATTTACCGCTCCATATAGAGAGATAAATAGAAAAGAGAAGCTAGAATAAATCTGGATCATAAAATACCGCATCTCATAAGATGCCCATATATACTTCTTCTATACACAACACTCATAAAATCTCACATCTCATCAGATTCCCATATATACTTTTTCCATACACAATACTCATAAAATTATGCATCTAAACAGATGCATATACATACTTGTTCCATACACAACACTCATAAAATCTTGCATCTCATCAGATGCCCAAATATCTTGCATCTCTAAAATTGCTCAAATAAACCTGCATCATATATACATATGCATTTCCATCAAAATCAGGATTCCTAAGCACCTCATATAGAACCCACATTACATCCATTCCCAGATTCATACACACCTCACATACAAACCTGCATCTCTTCGATTCCCACATAAATCTCGATTCCAACCCACCTCATATATATATAAACATATCACATCATAATTAATGGAAACCTAGTAATCAATGCCTGGTTAGTCCAAAAACAATACTCGTGCACCTCATGCACCAAAACTGGCCAAATACAAAATGAAAGAAAAGTGTGGTTACACCTATGATATACCACTAACTATCATTAGATCATCATCCTACTCTGACCCTAACATCTTGATAGTGTTCTTCTAGCCTGATGCTTGGCTACTTGAGTTCTAGACTCCCTACGAAGCTCCACCAGCCACTAGCCACTGATCCCACTGTTGGGTCCTGTTATCTTTTACAAGACCTCCACGTGTAGTTAAATCCCAACTACCCACTCCTGGTACTGCTCTCAGTCCAACATCAGATCCCTAAGTCTGCCCTATTCCATGGCTCCCACTTGTCTGATAAGGCTTCCTACAGAACCTCTCTAAATGGCTCATCTGGTCGCATGCATGACACTCCTTCAAAACCCTATCACATTGGGTCTGAACATTCCATGGATTCCTGTACTAAAAAAACAGAACTGGAAACCCACTCCTCAAAAGTCAGCCTGAGTCTCTGGCCTGACTGCCTTGTAGAAACACCTCACAACCTCTCCTTGTGCTGCCTGTAGCATCATTTCTCAACTCACCTAACACTTTCACTCAACTCAAATAACACCAGTCTATCAAGTTTCTCTTAGCTATCGGTGGCTAATTGATTGCCTCTGAGAAGGATGTTGGTCTGAAGCTATTGACCTTCACCTTGACTGTGGGTCACAATCCATCCTCAAAACGCAGAAGCCTAGTGATGTTATATCCCACCATATCAAATGAAAATCATGAAAGGATAGTGAAATTTGGTTCATAGTCCATGACAGAAGTATCCCCCTGCTAGAAGTTCATGAACTCCCAAGATATTTCTACCCTCAGTGTCTCTCGATGAAGTGCTCAAAGAATCTTGCCTCAAAATCCTTCTGAGACGGTCCTTCTGAGACAGTCCCTTGTGTCTTCCCACCAATACCTATACATCCCACAAGATTTATGTCTTTCGTCTTATGTAACACCCCAAGCTACCACGATACATTTCCCTTTGAATAATATGGTAGCTTGCGTTGTATGCAACTTGGAGTTTTAACACACCACAACCAATCAAAGTAGCAGTTATGAATAGTAATACCCACTTTTTGAAATTTTATAAATTTTATTTTTCAAAATGGACTTTATTTTTTGATTCAGAATATCAAAATTATCTTAGGGTGAATTTTTTATATTTTTCTGAAAACTTTCAATTTTTGATGAATAGTGACAAACATTGCGTTATTGTTTAAAACCGACTTTTTATTTCAATAATTAGTTATTTTATTTTAATTTAATTTTGGTCAAAATAGATAAATAATACCTATATATGTTAAATTTAATTCATTGGAGTCATTTTATAATAAGTTTAGATATATAAAATTTTATTGAACTTTTTACTCTCTTTTACCCACCTTCTAGGAGCATTAGAAAATTTCCATAAAACTTAATTTTACCACTTCTATAAGTTGAATTTTAAAAATACGAGAGATATGGTTGACATCAGTAAGTAAAATTTGGTTCAATAAGATGAAAATATTTTTTGGTGAATAGTCACTTTTGACTTATTGACAATGGTTAAAAGTAAATAGGGTAATTAAGGGTAAAAATGATATTATAGTTACCATAACTCATATCCTAATTCTATTGTATAAGTGTAATTCGACCAAAAAGAACCTTAGGAATAAAATATGATCCCTTTGATCCACTTGGATTAGATTTGGACATTTATTATTATTTTATTTAAAGAATAGTTAGAAGTGTTAAATTAAAAGTTTAATAACTAAACTATTTTTAATATAGGGTTATACATAAGATAAATTAGACTATAAATATTCATTATAAACCTAAAAATATTTCCTACTTAATGGTATTTTATTTATAATTTTTAGACATTAAATAATTAAATTTATTTATGACACAATGATGATGTAGTAATTACCTTATTAATGAAAGATTAAAATAATTGATATTATATGTATCCAAATAAATGTAGTTTGAGACTTTTGATTAATTAAACTAATTTTATAAGTTAATATGACATGTTAGGGTTTATTAAATATTTTTTTTCGAATTAATCATGCTATTATGATTTTCAAAAAAACCAAATACTAAATAGTATCAAAATTGATATAATTGAGTTTTTAAAACAAATACTATATTATTAATTGAAATAATATTCCTCAAAATATAAGGTTCGGCCAAAGTACTATATAAGGTTATATATATTAATAATTAACCACTTGGTGTTCTCTTGGCTTGTTATAGTAAGTTTATTAACCATATAATATAAAAATACAAAGAGACATGGTAAATGTCAAACTATTTAACTAAGAGTTAAATCTGAAAGATAAGATTAATATGGTAACCTAAACCTATCTAAAACCTATTGGTTTAGAGTTTTTAGATCCATACCCACCTTAGACTCTAAATAAATCATTTTGGAGCCATTAGAAACCAAAAATGATTTTATTATAAAATAATATTTCAAGTTTTTTCTAAAGTGACTCTCACCTCTCTTATAAAAGGGTACTACCCCTTCTCTTACTTTCACACCTCCAAATCCATTCGGCTCAGGCAAACCCTACCCAAATATCCTCCCAACTTTCCTCCATTAATCATAGAGGCCTTCCTTTGGACATAAAGACAACCTAAGGATCCCTTTTGATCAAATCAAAAGGAAGAACCCAAAGAAGTTGTAAATATTTCATCACCTCTTTTAAGTTATTTTCTTCTTCCACTTCGTCTTTCTTTATTGTTTCCATTCTAAAATAATAAATACAGTATCTTCTATATACGGTGATGTTTTAATAAAAATGTTACAACCACATTCATTATTCTATCCATCATATGAATGACAAAGTCACCATACGTGTGTACGTACGACTTACTGTCTCCATGTCGTGGTGTAGTTTGTTATTCAGATAATTCATTATTTTAATGGGTATAATAATGAGTATAACTGATGTAAATAATAAATATAACATGTAAATTATTATTTATATATGATATACAATTAAATTACATACAATTTCACCATCAATATAATGATATTGTCGCTCGTTCGTACGTACGGATTACTGTCTCCATGAACGCGATGAGATTCATTCCCCATCGTAATCATTCAAGAATAATTTTTATTTTATGATTAAAAATAATGGTTTTGAACATAATATAATTCTTTATATGAATCAAATACATCCTATCCATAACAAACATGGATTACGTAACCAGGCATATAAAGTAAATCGAATCAGTTAACACCCGAAATGATTATACTACTGAAATATTATTAACAAAGCAATATTAGAGGGTTATATATGATCTAATATTTATGTATATAGTTATTCTATAATTTAATAACAATAATTTAACTATTATAAAGGATGTTAACATATCTTAGACCAAGTAAAAGTACAAGGTAAGGGTTAATTCCACAATCTCTTCATTACCTGAGGTTGTTTATACATGAATATCTACTGGGACATCTTCCCCTTTGAAGCTTCCCTTAAAAAATTATAAGAATATTTTAAAAAAAAATTTATTTTATAATTACATTATTTATAAATGATTTAAAAATATAAAGATATATTTCTCACAAAATTTTTTGATTTCATTTATGTCAATATCCTTTGATGGATTTTAAACTTGTTTGAAGTTGATTTAATTTGATACAAATATTTCATATTGTATTGAAGCTTTTTTGATATGTTTTATTGTGGATATGTTATTTTTACACAATTCATGGTTTATGGATAATGTATTTACATTTCGTATGCTATTTTTAATACGAACGTTTATATTATGTTTTAATTATTTTCATATGAGGAATACATTGGACTTAGTAAGTGACAGGTGGAGCCCGCTATAGTTCCTCGATGCATAGGTAGGTCTCATGAGACAAACTAGTGTCTTGGCACAAGGTCTTGAAAAAATATTATTTTTATTCTTGGCACAAAACCATAACTATGTGGTTCTGAAGTCTGGCATTATGCATTCCATCATTATGAAAGTGGCTATTGATATTTCATGTGATTATTCAACTAGTAGAATATCCATGTGAATAAGTAAATGGAATTATTTGATTTTATCTTTTATATATTATGATTAAGTTTAAGTTTAAAATTCTTTTGTTTTAGTCTTATAAATTGCCTTAATTGTTTATCATTATTTATGAAAGTTTCCACTATATTGTCATCCTTATTGAGAATCTGATCTCACCCCTTTCTATGTTTTATTTTTTCCAGGATGTGAAGAAATATTTTATGGTTGACCTAAAGGGATAGTCTAAGGATATAAGTGTGGTCAATGGTGACAAAATTTTGTTGATGTTTTTATTTCATGATGTAATGTAAAACTTATTATGTATCCTGTACTTCCAAGGATACTAAATTGATCGGTCTTTCAGGACATGATTCCTTGTATCATACCAATGTTATGTAATAATTCACCAACTCTGGGTAACTAGGGTTAGAGTATTTCAATTGTTATCAGTGGAAATTTAGTACAAACCGTGAAAACTAGATTTAGAAAAACTCTGATTAGAGAACACTACCCTAAGATAGACTTTGATAATTAGTATAGAATAACTCCCTAGAATTTTGGTACTGTAGATATATTGTGAGTTTTATAAGTAATACATCCCTGTCTGGATATGAGTAGGTAGAGGCGAATCTAGCACATATGTACCTAGGGGTAAAATCCAAAAACACCACTTTGAACTAGACTTGAACGAGAACTAGTGCATGACAATGGGCCTTGCTACACTCTTGGTTACGACACTCCTAGGGGATATTCTTAGGATAATTCTCATTTTCTTTACAAACCATTATGAAGGGTTTATGAGTATGTAATTACTCAAAGAAAACATTTTTATGATTATGGATTATATCCATAAGCTATTCAATTTATGTTAAGTGTTTTAAAAGTTTGGAATTATGTATTGTGATTCATAAACTAATATAGTGTATGCCATTTTTTAGAAATAGTGCCTAGTGGAAGGAATTGAAACCGTATCAACGTACGCAATCCCTGTATGGATTTCCCTCCTATTCAAGATAATTATAGTGGAGCTGGTGATGCAACTGGTGTTGATCAGCTTATCACCATACTGGGGAAACTCACTCAGGTTATGAATAATAACCTTACCCGTATGGAGCACCCCGATCCACAATGTAGAGGATCAATGTTAGACCGCTTCATGAGGAAACAACCTCCAACATTCAATGGGAGTAAAAATCCATTAGTAGCTGAGCAATAGATAAGTTCCTTAGAGAAAATATTTCAAGATTTGGGGAGTAGCGAAAGGGAAAAATTTTTCATGGCATTTTATCGCCCCACGGGAGATGCAGATCAATGGTGGTCATTAATCCAAAACAAAAATGAAGATGAATAAGTATCAAACATGGAATGGAGGGAGTTTAAATATATTTTCTTAGAAAAATACATTCCTCCTAATCATTGAGCGGATATGGAAATACAATTTCTGAGTCTGAGGCAATATAATGATGAGAATGTCACAAAGTATGAGGATAACATTACAATGTTAGCAAGGAATGCAGCAGATTATATACGTAACCCAAAGAGTAATATTGATCTAATCTTTGATGGGTTAAAACCATTTCTCTGTCGAGCATTAGTCTCACAATCTTCCCCATCATATGAAGATATTTTCTTATGTGTTATCAAGACAGAAAAGGAATTATCTAAGTCTTATTACTTTAAAGTAAAGCAAGAGAAAAAGAGATCTGATGAACACTCTAGAAATGGAAATAAGGGGAAGAAGAGAAAATTTTAATATCCATTCTATGGTAAATGTGGGAAGAAACACCCTGGTACTTTCCTAAAGGGAATGAGAGTTTTTTACAAGTGTGGTGAAAAAGGACACCAAGCTCGTGATTGCAAGGGGAAGAAAGAGGATTTCAATGTTGAATGCTACAATTGTAGAGAAAAGGGGCATTATTCAAATGGATTTTCTAAGCGTTAAGGGTGATTACCTCAGAAAAGTACAAGGGAGAAAGGCCAAGCCTATGAGATCACTACTGCTGAGGTTGAAGCTCCGAAATACATGGTGGTAGGTAATTTAATGGTTTCCTCAAGTTTATAAAATGCTTTATTTGATTCTGGATTGTCTCATTATTTCATATATTCCCAATTTGCTAATAAAAATAGATATTTTCAATTTGAATTAATAAGGGAGTTGTCAGTCAAAACACCAAAGGGAAGTATCATCGCTGCAAAGTTTTGTGAATCAGTTCCCATTAGGGCATATAAATGTTTTTATCTTTTGATCTCATCATCATACCAGTGATTTAATTTGATATAATCCTTAAAATGTATTGGATTTTGGACCATTATGTGAAAATTTATTATAAGAAGAAGGATGTTACAATTTTCGATGATTCTAAGGAGTACCTTACCTTTAGAGCAGAAACGTCACCACATGATTCTTATCTAGATCCACCCCCAGTAGCTCTACTAAATTAAATTATTGGGGAGGAAAAGAATGAAATAACTATTGGTGAGTAAAATAATGTTCGAATATAGGATGTACCTATTGTACAATAATATGTTGATGTGTTTCTAGAGGATTTACATGGACATACTCCAAAAAGATAAATTGAGTTTTCCATTGATTTAATTCATGGTTCAAGGCCCATATCGAAGACCCTTTATAGAATGTCCACTGTGGAATTAGTGGAACTAAAGAAACAACTAGAGGAATTGATTAATAAGGGATTTATTCACCCTAGTGTTTCTCCAAGGGGATCCACTGTTCTTTTTGTTAAGAAGAAAGATGGATCTATGAGGTTGTGAAAAGACTACAGAGAGATCAATGTTATAACAATAAAGAACAGGTATCCCCTACTTCACATTGATTATTTACTCGACCAACTTCATGGAGCTCAATATTTATCAAAGATTGACCTTCGATCTGGATATCATCAGTTGTGTGTAAAGAAGGAAGACATTCCAAAAACAGAATTTTGAACCAGGTACGGTCATTATGAGTTTACAGTAATGCCTTTACGATTGACTAATTCACCCTCTATCTTCAGGGATCTTTTCAATAGATTTTTCAAGGAATATCTTGATGACTTTGAGGTGGTATTTATTAATGATATCTTGGTATACTCAAAAAGCTACAAAGATCGTGAAAATCACTTGCGCACTATTCTAAAAACCCCCAGAAGAAATAAATTATATGGAAACTTTAGAAAGTGTTAATTATAGCTTCAAGAGATATCTTTTCATGACCATATTGTCTCGAAGGATGGAATCTCTCTTGATCCTTCAAAGACCAAGGCAATCCAAGAATGGCCAACAATGATGAGTACAACAGAGGAATGTATTTTTATTGGTTTAGCGGGTTATTATCGACATTTCGTCCAGAATTTTTCCCCTTTGGCTAACCCATTAACCAAGCTCAGACGTAAAGGGGTTAAATTTTTTTGGACAAAAGAGTGTGAAGAATGTTTTGAAGAAATGAAGAGAAGATTAGTTAATGCTTCTATCTTGACTCTACCATCAGGTAAGGATGGGTTTTTTATTTACAATGATGCTTCAAAGAAAGGACTTGGTTGTGTTCTTATGCAGAATGATAGAGTTATTGCCTATGCCTTATGGAAGCTAAAAATTCATGAACAAAACTATCTCACTCATGATCTTGAGTTAGCAGCTATAATCTTTGCTCTAAAAATATAGATCCACTATCTCTATGGTGAAAAATGTTAGATTTATACTGATCACAAGAGTTTGAAGTATATTTTATCACAAAATGAACTAAACATGAGGAAAAAGAGATGGCTTGAACTACTCATGGAATATGATGGAACTATACACTACCACCCGAGGAAGGAAAATAAGGTGGCAGATGCTCTGAGCAGAAAGGATCATGGATTTTCGAACAAGATGAGAGTTGAAAAGGATCCTATATACATGGATCTAGTAAAGTTGGATATGAGAATAACCATGGAAGTTGAAACATCATTGTTTTTTAAAATGGTTACCAAACCATATATACTAGAAAGGATAAAAAGTTCTCAGACTGATGATGAGGAATTTCAAAAGAAAATTAAAGCTATTAACGATGGGAGATTGATCGACTTCGTATATGAAGATGGAATTTTAAAATTTGGGAAGAGGCTTTGTGTTCCCGTTATACCTGATCTAAAAAATTAATTTTTGGATGATGCTCATAGCTCAAATTTTTCTATACTCCCTGGTATCACTAAGATGTATAGATATTTGAAAGAACATTTTTGGTGGGCCAACATGAAGAGAGAGATTGTTGATTTTGTGTCGAGATGTATGGTGTGCCAACAAGTGAAAGTTGGAAGACAAAATCCTAGAGGAGTCAAGCAACCTATTCCCATACCTAAGTAGAAATGGGATGATATTATGATAAACTTTGTCATGGGACTACCAAATATTCCTAGAAGAAATGATGTAATATGTTTCATTGTTGATCGCCTTACCAAGTCAGCACATTTTCTTGCTATAAGAGAAGATTTACCACTTGAATGTTTAGAAAGTCTATATATTAATGAAGTTTTAAGACTTCATGGAGTATCCCTATCAATTATTTCTAATTGTGATCCCCATTTTACATCAAGATTCTGAAAAAGTCTTCAAAAAGTCTTAGATACTGAACTTTGTTTGGGCACTGCCTACCACCCTCAAATTGATGGATAATCAGAATGGACTATTCAAACCTTAGAATACATGTTGAGATCTTGATCACTTGACTTTCAAGCTATGTGGGATCAATGTTTACCTATGGTATAATTTTCTTATAACAATAGCTTCCATTCAAGTATTTAGATGTCACCATATGAATAATTATACGGAAAGAGATGTTGCATACCGACTTGTTGGGATGATGTTGCTGAAAGAAAACTCATAGGAATAGAACTTGTTGAGAAAACAATGGAAAAGTTGAAGATTATCCAAAACCACATCAAATCATCCCAAAGTAGGAAAAAGATCTGTGTAGATAACCGAAATAAGGATTTGTAATTTCAAGTAGAAGACCATTTTTGTATGATGGTATCTCCATGGAAGGGTGTTATGTGTTTTGATAAGAAGGGTAAATTGAGTCCCAGGAACATTGGACCTTTCAAAATTCTAGAATGAATTGGAGTTGTAGCTTATCGTTTGGCAATGCCTCCAAGTCTCTCCAAAGTTCATGATGTGTTACATGTATCACTGTTGAGGAAATACATGCTTGACCAAATGCATGTACCCACTTATGAGGAAATTGAACTGAAACCTAATTTGTCTTATTGTGAAGAACCTGTCAAAATTCTTGATACAAGAGAACAGGTGTTGTGAAACCGGACGACTTGTTTGGTAAAATTTCTATGGAGAAACCATAAGATGGAAGAGGCAATGTGGGAACCCAAGAAACTTATGATGAAGGACCACCCGAATCTTTTTATGCAATAATATTCTAGAAATTTAAAGGATGAGATTATTTTAAGTAGGGGAGAATGTAACACCCCAAACTTCCACGGTATGTTTCCCTTTGAATAATGCAGTAGCTTGCGTTGTACGCAACTTGGAGTTTTAACACGCCCCGACAAATCAAAGTAGCCATTATGAATAGTAATACCCAATTTTTTGAAATTTTAAAAACTTTATTTTTCAAAATGGACTTCATTTTTGAATTCGTAATATCAAAATTATCTTAGGGTGAATTTTTGGTATTTTTCTGAAAACTTTCAATTTTTGATGAATAGTGAAAAATATTGTATTATTGTTTAAAACTGACTTTTTATTTAAATAATTAGTTATTTTATTTTAACTTATCTTAGGTCAAAATAGATACATAATACCTATATATGTTCAATGTAATTCATTGGAGTCATTTTATTATAAGTTTATATATGTAAAATTTTGTTGAACTTTTTACTCTCTTTTAACCACCTTCTAGGAGCTTTTGAATATTCGCATAAAACATAATTTTACCACTTCTGTGAGTTGAATTTCAAAAATCTGAGAAACATGGTTGAAATTAGTAAGTAAATTTTGGTTCAATAAGATGAAAATAATTTTTGGTGAATAGTAACTTTTGACTTTAATTTACCATGGTTAAAAGTAAATAGGGTAATTAAGGGTAAAAATAGTATTATAATTACCCTAAAACATGTCCTAATTCTATTGGATAAGTGTAATTCGACCACAAACAACATTATGAATAAAATATGATCCCTTTTATCCACTTGGACTAGATTATGACATTTATTGTTATTTTATTTAAAGAAGATTTAAAAGTGTTAAATTCAAAGTTTAATAACTAAACCATTTTTAATATAAGGTTATACATAAGATAAATTCGACTATAAATATTAATTAGAAATATAAAAATATTTCCAACATAATGGTATTTTATTTATAATTTTTAGAAATTAAATAATTAAATATATTTATTACACAATGATGATGCAGTAATTACCATATTAATGAAAGATTAAAATAATTGATATTATAAATATCCAAATAAATGTAATTTTATACTTTCGACAAATTCCACTAATTTTATAGGTAAATATGATATGTTAGGGTTGATTAAATAACTTTTTTCGAAGTAATCATGCTGTTATGATTTTTACAAAAACCAAATACTAAATAGTGTCAAAATTAACATAATTGAGTTTTTAAAACAAATACTATATTATTAATTGATATAATATTCATAAAAATATATGGTTTGGCAAAAGAACTTATATAAGGTTATATATATTAATAATTAACCACTAGGGGTTCTCTTGGATTTTTATAGTAAGTTTATTAACTATATAATATAAAAATACAAAGGGACATGGTAAATGTCAAACTATTTAACTAAGAGTTAAATCTAAAAGATAAGGTTAATGTGGTGACCTAAACCTATCTAAAATCTATTTTTTGAGAGATTTTTGACCCATACCCACCTTATCCTTTAAATAAATCATTTTTGAGCCATTATAAACCGAAAATTATTTTATTATAAAATAATATTTCAAGCTCTTTATAAAGTGACCCTCACCTCTCTTATGAAAGGGTACTTCCCCTTCTCTTAATTTAACACCTCCAAAGCCATTTGTATCAGCCAAACTCTGCCCAAATATCCTCATAACGTTTCTACCTTCATCCTAGAGGCCTTCCCTTGGTCTAAAAGCCAACCTAAGGAGCCCTTTTGATCAAATCAAAAGGAATTACCCGAAGAAGTGGTAAATATTTCATCACCTCTTTTAAGTTATTTTCTTCTTCCATTTCCTCTTTCTTTTTTGTTTCCATTATAAAATAATAACTCCAGTATATTTTATATATTTTGATGTTATTATAAAAATGGTACAACCATATTCATTATTCTATCCATCATATGAATGACAAAGTCACCATATGTGCGTACGTACGGATTACCGTCTCCACGTCGTGGTGTAGTTTGTTATTCATACACTTCATTAATTTAATGGGTATAATAATGAGTATTACTGATTTAAATAATAAATATAACATGTTAATTATTCCATTATATATGATATACCATCCAATTACATATGATTTCACCATCAATATAATGATATTGTCGCTCGTGCGTACGTACAGATTACCATCGCCATGAATGCGATGAGATTCATTCCCCATTATAATCATTCAAGAATAATTTTCATTTTATGATTAAAAATAATTTTTATGAACATAATATCATTAAGTATATGAATAAAATACATTTTATCCATAATAAAAATGGCTTACATAACGAAGAATATAAAGGAAAACGAATCAGTTAACTCCCGAAACAATGATACTACTGAAATATTATTAACAAAGCAATATTAGAGGGTCATATATGATATCATATTTATTTATATAGTTCTTTTATAATTTAATAACAAGTATTTAACTATTATATAAAAGTTTAACATACCCTCAACCAAGGAAAAGTACAAGGTAATGGTTAATTCCATAATCTCTTCATTATTTGAGGTTTTTTATATGTGAGTATCTATTGGGACCTCTTTATCATCCACATCCATGTTTCTTAAAAATATATATTAAAACGCATTTACTATTTCTTATAATATAGGTTAAAGTCATTTAAACCCTTGTTTTACTTCTTATAAAATGTTTATTAAGTAATCTTTCAGTCATTTTCCAAACAAGGTCCTTTACAACCTTTTCGACAAAATTAAGGAAAGAATGTTTTCTTAACTTATACGGCGGGTGCGACTATTTTCTTCCATTATAAAACCATTGAAGATTACCTTAAAAGATTATAAGAATATTTTCCAAATAAATGTTTTATTTTATAATTACATGACTTCTAAATTATTTCAAAATAGAAAGATATTTTTCTCTCAAAAAGTTTTGATTTCATCTATGTCAACATCCATTCATGTTTAAACTTGTTTGAAGTTGATTTATTATGATACAAATCTTTCATATTGTATTGAAGGTTTTGTGATATTTTTGACTATGGATGTGTTATTTTTACACCATTCATGGTTTATGGATAACTTATTGACATTTCTTAAGCTAGTTTTAATACAAATGTTTATGTTATGTTTAAACATTTTCGTATGAGGAATGCATTGGACTTAGTAAGTAATGGGTAGAGCCCGCTATAGCTCTTCAATGCATCGGTATGTCTCATGAGACAAACTAGTGTCTTGGCACAAGGACTTGACAATATCTTATTTGTATTCTTGGCACAAGGCCTTGACTCTGTGGTTATGAAGTCTGGCATTATATATTCCATCATTATGAAAGTGGCTATTGATATTGCATGTGATTATCTAACTAGTAAAATATCTATGTGAATAAGTAAATGGAATTATTTGATTTTATCTTTTCCATATTATGCTGAAGTTTAAGTTTAAAAGGATTTGGTTTTAGTCTTTTACATTGCCTTAATTGTTTATGCTTATTTATGAAAGTTTCCTCTATATTGTTATCCTCACTGGGAATCTGAACTCACCGATTTTAATGTTTTATTTTTCCCAGGATGTGAAGAAATATTATATGGTTGACCTATAGATATAGGCTAAGGATATAAGTTTGGTCAATGGGGAAAAAATGTTGTCGATGTTTTTATTTCATGATGTAATGTAAAACTTATAAATGTATCTAGTACTTATAAGGCTACTAAAATGATTAGTATTTTGGGATATGATTCCCTGTATCATGCCAATGTTATGTAATAATGCACCAACTATGGGTAACTGTGGTCGGGGCATTACATCTGAGCATGTATGTCACCAGCCTCACCCTTCCACCTGGGGTGTCTCAATCTATTCAAAGATAATTTTTACCAACTCTATCAAGTTCTCTATTATTTGTGGTACACCACCACTCCAAAATAGTTATGTGTGCTGAGATTGGAACTCTCGAGTCAAATATGCCATAGATGTATCATCTCCCTGGGATCCCCTATCGATTCCCTATTTGAAACAAACTAGTCGCATGCTAAGTTTATCATCAATACATGGCCCAATGTTTTCCATCTGTATCTTTGTCGCCTGTACCGAATCTTGTACCTAGAGATCATGATTATCTCGACCCTTCGAGGCCTCATCCCAACTCTTAGGGGGATCATCCTATGAACACTGAAGTAGCACCGTATCTCCACCCTCCTAACACTCCACTAAAACCCGTCTAGTTGGAATCCCATTGAATACCAATCATAATGGTCAAACAGGCATATCATTGTATATATGAAAATATCGCCAATAAAAAAGGTTATAATAGGTAACACATCTCACCAACCTTACACTCAATTACCACACCATGTCACACAACATCTGGTCTCAAGGCCATTTACCTACCCATATTAATGTCAGGTATCAAGTATCATATAATCTTATGGCCCCCTACCTACCCACATTAGATTCAGGAATCACATATAATTCGGCCTTAGGGACCCTTGCCTACCCATGATAAGGCCAGACATCAAATCTCATGTATCAATTTAGGATAGCTGCGTATAATTCTACTAAAGAGGGTATATAGAAAAAACACTATTTAGATTCTTTGTTGACACTTTAAACAACTCACCCCTAATCATCATCTATATCTACCCTTATCAGGGTCAGAACTATATATCAAATGCATAAAAAGTAACATACATATCTCATTGGAACCACATGTTTTGGTTGGGTGAGTAGAATGACACCAAAAGAGTCTATATAAGAAAATACTATTTAGGTTCTTTACTAACACTTTAAATAGTCCAACCCCTCTTAGATCAATCCAGGTTCCCAATGAAAATCATAATAAATCATACATCATATGAACCTAAGTGCCTATCATCATGCGCAATCCAACCTCCCTTTCTATACCGGTCCAAGAGTCAAAATCCACATAATAGATAAATATCACACCCAAGTGTGCCACCTGAGTTGTAAATCAAATCAACTATTAAAGAGAAAAGTAAAACATCAATTTTATTCTATTGTAAACTTAGTCTATCCCCTATGCATGGGGATAAAAGCACCCCAACATAAGATCTATACCCAGTCCAGACATAATCAAAAGAACAAGGGACATACTAAAAACTGAGAAAACCCATTTAGATTGTTTTAATATTTTAGAACAAGGATATATGAATCATTTATGACATGTAGGAATCAACCCCACCTTAATACGATGCACAGTGTAACTTGTATAACTCCAAATGTGTCTTTTTTATTAAAAATTGACATTTTATTAATGTATTATTTCATTTTAATGTTTAATTTATTTCATTATTGTATTACTAACATAATATTAATTTTCTTTTATAGGTGGAATTTTTTTCTTGAGTTTGGATGCTTTTTCGGCAACTAATATAATGGACAAAAAAATTTGAGAGGGGATCACAGATGCAAAAAGGATGAAAAATTAATGATTTTAACTGTTTTTTGGATAATTGTAATTGTAACCATATAAAACATTGTTTGAAATGTATATAGCAGTGTGATGTTTTGTATTCATGATTTCAAGTAAATGTATATATCATTGTTTGTGAAACTCTTGTTTGTGATGTTTTTTTCTTCTATGCTTTGTTTGTGTGTAGGTGTTTTTTTGTGTAGCTGTTTTGTGTGCAGGTGTTGTTTTGTGTAGGTGATATTTGTGTGCAGGTGTGTAGGTGTGTAGGAGTGTAGGTGTTGTGTAGGTTCTGGGTGTGCTGTTAAAAAATTAGCCCATCACAGGCAACTTTTCCATTATCAGTGCTATTTTTGGTGTTGATAAAGGCCCATTTTATCAGTGCTAATTAAACGCTGATAAATTGGGCCTTTATCAGTGATCAAAATATCACTGATAAAGGTGGTCCTTTATCTACTCTCAAAATAGTTCTAGTAAAGGTGTCTATTTATCAGTGCTCAAAATAGTGCTAATAAAGGTGTCCCTTTATCCGTGCTAAAAAAGTACTGATAAAGGTCCACCTTTATCAATACTTTTTTTAGTGCCGATAAAGGGTTACCTTTATGAGTTCTTTCTTAGCACTGTTAAAAAGGACCCCCCCTATCTTCACCATGATTAACATCGCTTTTCTAGCACTATTAAAAGAGGTTTCTAGCGCTTTTAAAATACCTATTTGTAGTAGTGTATATAGTAAAATTTTCTCACAATAGATAATGCTGGCAACACTTAAAAGCATAAACCATTATAGCTAACTAGAGGTCATACATAGATTTGTTCCATTCATACGTCCACAACTTCTGAGACATATATGCCAAAACTTGATCTCTTTTCATCAACACTGCTCCATATAAAATCCCAAATGCATCAAAAAACATTGTATACTCCTCACCTGGCTCAGTTAGGATCAATATTGGTGATGATGTTAAGTGATTCTTTAAATCCTGGAAATAATTGTCGCATGCTTCTAACATCCTAGAATTATCCCCTTTTTCAATCCCAGAAGTGGTGCTTCCAATTGGGAAAATTTCTAGATAAACCTCCCATAATATCCATATAAACCCAAAAATATAGGGATATTAAAAAGTTTCTTGGTATTCTCCCAAGATACAATTACCTGCACCTTCTTTGGTTCCACTGACACACCTTCCTCTAAAATTACATGACCTAAGAAGTGTACCTGGTCAATCCAAAAATAACACTTAGATTGCTTGCCATATAATCAATGCTCTCTCGGTGTACTCAAGATGATTTCAAGATGTTTGTAATGATCATCATGAGTCTTGAAATATAGCCAGATTTCATCCAAAAACGCTACTACAAACTGATCTAGGTACAGATGGAAGATTCTTTTCATCAATTCCAAAAAACACTACTGGAGCATTTGTCAACACAAAGGGAATTATGAAAAACACATATAGACCATACTTAAATTTGCAAGAAATCCTCAGTATATCAAAAAGTCAAAATCTTAACGGGTGTTACCCTGATATAAAATTAATATTTGAGAAAATACAATCTCTCCTCAACTGGTCAAATAGATCCTCGATATAAGAAATAAGTTACCAGTTCCTTACAGTCATCTGGTTTAACTTATGATAATCAACACACAAGTTCAAGGTTTTGTCTTGCTTCTTTTTAGACAAGATAGGAGAACCCCAAGGTGGTGTACTTAGATAGATAACCCCCTTATACATCAACTCTTCCATTCTCCATGAGTTGATCAATTGCATGGCCTCAAGTGCACCTCCCTATACTACAGAGGCCGCCGACTAGAATAAAGGGCCAATATCGATCATGGGGAGACTATACCCTCTTTATCAAAGTAGCACAACATCAAAAATTATTAATAATAACCAATGATATAACTAATAACCAAACAAATAATAATCACATGATGACTAAAATAGGGAATACAATATGCAAAACTAAACAATGGATATGTCATGCCAATACGTGTCAAGTGTCAATATGAAAAACCCAAAATAAATAAAGACACTAACAACTCCCAAGTTAGTCCAGAATCCAAGTCCAGTTCCCTTATCCAAACTCCATCCCGACTCATCCATTCAATACAGGGTCTTTTACCTTAACCTATCCTGCAACCATGAAATATATTTGGGTACCGATCAGGCAACCCGAGTAGGGTGTGAGTATAGCTCATTAGGCTACCATTAGGGGTGACTAAAACAGTATCCAATCAAAATAGTGTATGCAGTTTTATTAAGAATAAATACTATAAATAAAGTAAATATTTTACATTTATTCAATTACACTTTATTTAACCTTATAAACCCTCAGGTTCCTGAGGACACCTAGACTCCCAATACCAGCTTCAACCCATTCCAGAGTCTGAACTATCCCCAAGGGATATCATATATCTAAATTCCACTATTACCATTCCCTATCTCAATTCACATCTGAATTCCATTTTTACATTCGTTAACTCAACACACATATTAATTTCATTATTACCATTCATTGTCTCAATTCACATATGAATTCCATTTTTACCATTTATCATCTCAATTCACATATGAATTCCATTATTACCATTCATTTTTTTCAATTCACATATGAATTCCACTGTTAACATTCATTATCTCAATTCACATATGAATTCCATTATTATCATTCATCATATCAATTCACATATAAATTCCATTGTTACCTTTCATTGTCTCAATTCACATATATCACAATATTAGAATATCACATATATCACAATAGCACAACAACCCATTAATCAATTCACAAATTAATTAATCAAATGTAACAATTGCATATTCACATTATTCCATTAATTAATTCAACAATTAATTAATCACCTAATTTTTATTAATTAATTCAAAAATTAATTAATCACATTAATTCCATTAATAAATTTAACAATTAATTAATTCCATTAATTCCATTAATTAATTCAACAATTAATTAATCACTTAAATTATATTAATTAATTCAACGATTCATTAATCATATGAATTCCATTAATTAATTAAATAATTAATTAATCCAATTAAATCAATTTCATAAACAAAAAATTATCCATTAATTAACACAATAATTAATTAATCTAATTCCCAATATCCCAGTATCCTAATAATTAATTCAATAATTAATTACCACAATTCAATCAATTCAATATCCAAAATTTCATGATCCCATAATTAATTAATTTACCAAATTAGTTAATTCAATGTAAGAATCTCAATTGATAAAAATCTAAAATAAATTCAACAATTACATGCATGTAATTGAAATCAAAGATTTGGTATTTGAATAATAGACCACCTACCTCGAGATTGATGATGAAATCTCTCTAACAAATATCCCCAATTTGAGCAGAATAACACTAATCATGATGATGAATTAGATCTTGATTCAATTATTAGAAAAAAAATAAAATAGATCAAGATCTGAAAAACCTAGATCTAGATCTAGAACCAATAATGGATAAATATCACAATTTTATTCTGGAAGAGGAGTGGGAGAGAGTGAGATTAATCGGGAAGAAACCATATACCCATAGAGGTTCATATCTCCAATGTACCCTTAGATTTACCGAGAATGAAGGATGAGAGGGATTGGAATCCATCCAAAATCCTCAAAAAATGATAGATAATGTTTATGGATGAACTAGAGCCTAATTGGGGTTAAAATGCATGGTTTTGGGAATTTTAATTCTCATTTTTAGGGTAATAAAAAACCCATGCATGGTTTCCTTGGCAGGGGTGAAAAGTTTTCCAAACTGTTCACCTTAACCATGCACCACTTCTAGGGGGTGCATAGTTTCCCCTAAAAGGGTGTAAGGATTGATATTATATGTGCTTGTTTTGTAATCCCCCTTTGTCTGAGGTTGCATTGTTTTCTGAACTCGGGTGCTAGGTTTGGGAAAACTGTGCACCAACAATGCACTTGCCCTGTTTATTCCAAATTTCTAAGTTTTTATCCAAATTCACCACAAGGTACAACCGAAAAAATGTAATAAAACAAGAAAAAAAATAGTACCTAAAAATAATCATGGTACATCCCCATAAAAGGTTGATATCTTACATTAGGTACTGCTCACAGAGATTTACAAGAGTTTTCAATAATAAACACTCACTCGAATAAACACATAAAAAATATTCAACCACAAGGTATTTCTTCCGCCATTTAGTTATATAACCAATACCACTTGATAAAACAAATTAAATGAGTTATAAAAGTGTTGGGAGAATCAAAATAAAACCTATTCCTTCAATATTTAAAGGGATGGTCCAAAATTCTAGATTTAATAGTATCCAATAAACCTCTAGAATCCTTGATATTATTTTGTAGCTCCCCCTCAATGGTTTGTCTTTATACATCTTCACCATGGAAATATTCTTCCAAATACATTATTAAATAATTTAATACCGTATTATGTATGATAAAATCTAAAACCAAATACTGGTTGAAATTTTAGTTCACCATGATGGGTGAATTTCTTCCAGCTTAACCTTTAATTCCCTTTTCAAATAAAAATATCTAAAATGTGGGAATAAGGAGAGTCTTCCACTGGTCCAAATTTTTATCACTGCGGATAATAATTATTTCTCAACCCAATATATTTTTTATATGTAGCTCAAAAAAATTTACTCTTATTTATTTTTTTATTCTCTTTGACTTTCCAGATTTTAACATCTTTTAGATAGTATAAAAATTATTTTCCTATTAAAATTTATTTTTAGATGGAATAGGATTCTTAACTTTAAAAAAATATATATTTTTATTTATTTTCATCTTTCTCTAATTTTTAGCCTCTTAAAACTATTCAAACTTTATGATTAACAAGTCTTTAGGCTCATACTCATCCTTCTTCAAGTGTGGAGACTCCTTTATAGTAGCTTTCTTGATAATAGGATACATTGGTTCTTTTCCCATTTTCTTCAATTGATTCTTTTAACCTTAAAAAATAAACATTAATCTTTTATCATTGTGTACAGGAACTTTTCACCTTCCAAATAAAAAATTATTATCTTTTAAGATACCAATTTTAGGCAAGCTTTAAACATATTTATAGGGAATGTCAACCACCAAGCCAATCCCACTATCTCTCTCTTGGATTGAATCTTTCATTTATGATTCCAGATTTCTCCTTTAAATTTTTAAATTCATGTACATATTTAAATAGACCATTATGTGTCCTTTTTTATGAAAATAAAATCACTTATTCCATATGGATTCAATATCCTATTTGTCTCTATTTATTGACTTCTTCAAAGGCTTTTATTCACCAACATTCTTCACTAATTTTTATCCCAAGGTTAACATAATTTTGTCACATGGTTTCTTTTATGTTGAGGCTTTATCTTCACATCAACATAAGTATTTTATTGAGTTGGTTCATACCAAAACTAATCATAGTGGTGACAAATTTCTTTCAAAAGTCATAGAAGTTCTCTAAATATTTAAATATGTTCTTTATGGACATATTATTAATTTTTTATACAATTTATTATCTTATCGAAAAGTATATTCCTTGTCTTAGACTTGTTCCCCCTTTACTTAGGTCTTATTCTATTTTCACATACTGAAATATTACACCAATATTCAATATCCTTATGTCCAAACCCCCAATAACACCAACATCTAACAATTAATCTTGTTCTCTTTCTAGTTCATGAAATCTGTATAGATTTTCATGATTGCTTCCTTTGGACTATTTCAGATCTTTTTGGGGATCTATTTGGGAGGAAATATTTCTAGTAAATAATCACCTCTACCCTTGACTTATTAGTGGATTTATCATCATTTTTATACTTCCACATTTTTATAAAATTTAACCATTATATTTCACTTCCATATAAAATATATTTAGTGTTAACTAAATGAATTAGGTCACGGGATACCTTTTTCAATGTGCCTGGGGTGAAGGCTTATCCAATTGATATCTATCTCTATTTACCAAAATTATGAGTCCCTTTTGAGGGAAAAAAATCTCATAAACATGTGTGGAAATAATTTTTTTCTCCAATGTTTGGAAGAATAGGATATTGTATAATCCATATTTCTCACATTTACTTCCAAATCCAAACACTTAAAATGTAAATATTCATATTCCTCTATAACTAAGTCTAGTATTTCTTCTCAATCCTCCTTAAACTGGTGATTTTTTTCCTCATGCATTTTTCTTGTCAAGGGTATAGAATTATCTAGCTCTTTCGTACTTTTTTACTTTAGCTTTAAGTTGGGAATATTTGACATCCATAGAGACTCTATGAAACTTATCCAGTGCATGGAAAAAAATTTAAAACCTTTTTAAACACTTATTTCACATAAAAGTCTATATTAAACTATTTATAAACCCTATCCAATATTTTATTGAAAACTATCATAGTTTCTTGTTGGGATTTCACTAGTTTTTTAAGAATGTTGTAACAATTCATCTTCTTTACCAATACATATTCCATGGAATCAAATTATTCCTTCATCTATGACTTCTAATATTTTATCCTTTTTGTATATGAAAATATATAAGACACAAATTCAGTGGGAATATTTTTCAAGTAGTTCTTAACTTTAGAAAAGAAATTTTTTAATGATTAGTCAAAGTTATCCTCATTATAGTTTATGCTTGTCTCGCTAGAGGAATAATATTTAATGAATTTATCACAATATTTATGAGTCTGAATAACCATATATAGTTGTTATTACTCTTCCTTTATTGAATTTTTTATAAAATTATTTTTTTATTTCTTATTCCTATTTTTCAAAGTTTGAACTAACATTTACAATTAAATTTTAATAGGGATAGAATCTGAATTTTATATCAAAGACTGCTTTAAAAAACTCAAATATTCACTTTATACAACTCTAATAAAAATACTAGGGAAAGTATACATAGATCCAACCTGAGGAAACCTTTCTTTGATACCACTTAAAATTCCCCCTTAGGGTCATTGAAAATTCCTTGGAGGGATAAATCGGGTGTTGAATAATTTTTATTAGCTAACATTAATCTTTGAATCTTTACCCCTTTATTTATGAACCATTTTTTTGTAATATAGTTGTGTCTATTTTATGGTTAACCAATAAATCATAGAACATACAATACAAGTATAGAAAATAAAGATATTACGTGGTATTTATAAGGTTCAATCTTAAAGATCCATTCCCTTATTTGAATAGTTATTCTCACCAATAATGGTTTCTCCACTAAAATAAAATGCTGACAACAATGGTTAAGTGCTTCTTACACTTATATAGAGTCCCACTGTATATACACTTTATTTCTTCTTATGGGACTTCCACAAACAACTTCTCATTGCAGTGATAGATCCACATTATGATCTATATACCCTGAGACCCATGAGTTGTATGGATTAGCACCATATATATGAAAAAAGTTCATTTCAACTATTTATTGGTATTCATTTGTTGGGTCTGTATAGGATGCTTCTTCATCAAGAAGACTAATATCCTTATTATAAACACAAGGTATTTAAATGCTAAAAAGTATTTAACAATATTTTATGAAACTCAATCCATGTGCTATCTCAAATTTACATATTATTACAAGAAATAAACACATGGATTTATTAATCATTCAAACTCCTATAATCTTCTTAAATCTAGCACCTTCTCAAATCTGAAAAGCTCAACAGTAAGAATAAAACCATGTACAACATATCAGTATTTTATAAATTCTTCTTTCTTCTTATCCCAATTTTGGAAAACTGGTCGAATCTCAAAATAATTAATGAATCCTATTTCACTTATTTGACACTAAAAACCACACAAAAAACTCAGTCTATCTTCCTCATATATTTCCTATTCTATTTTTATTTTTTCTTCAAAACACGACAGGCATTGTATATCCATTACAATATCATTAGTTCTTCTTTCAATTCTTCCTCATTATTCAAGTATAATATTATTCTTCAATATCACTTCTTTGAGAGTCTTATGGTTATTCTTGTCATCTCATGCTCTTAAAACTCGCCCATTTTCATATTACAATGGTTTATCCTTCTTTTTATTCTTCTCCTGCATTTCAATTTTCTCACTTTATCATATGAGTTTACAGGTGCATTAGAGGTATTATTTCATTTTAAATATCCATACATGGAATATAAAGTGGATTTTCTTGTTATTTTCCAAAATGTTCTATTATTTTTGGGATTTAAATGATTCTAATGATGATTATTAAATCATGAAGAAGTGTATTAAACTTTATATTGAGGATCTCCATGAAAAATATATGAAAACTTTATATATAAACATAAATGAATAGAATCGTAAAACCACATATTTCTCAGCACATAAGATATTAAAATGTGATGATCTAATTCTTGTGATTTTGATGAAGATCGCAAAGTAGAAAATGTAAGATTCCAAAATCTATAGGTATCTAAAAACCGACCAAATCACTTGATATTTGACCAAGAAAGAACATACACTAACATAACCATTGCATGGATGTGTCTTTATATTACTTATTTGGATTCTACTTAGATGTTATCACATTAACTCATATGTTGCAACGCATGAGTTAATTCATTTCTAGTTTATTAAATGTATACATGAATTCAATATCCTCTTATAGTTTAATATTATGAAATAGATTCTTAAATGACATTTTAAGTGCATGGAAAACCTAATGATAACGGTTAATCATTTTTACTATAATTGCAAGTTTCATGGAACAAAATACCCAATATGCATGCAAATCATAATTTTCATGAAAAATAAAATATCTTATATATATCATATATATACGACTATTTAGGAAATATATACTTCAATATCTCACTTGCACTAAATCCCAAAATACTTTATTCCATTTCACCTTATATTATATCACATATAATAACTTTAGAAACCATATCTAAAACTCCCTTTGAATATTTTCTGAAACAAGTTTGGAAGGATATAATTTATTTCACCATGTATCACATCATAAGTGATAACTTTTAAATATCCATCTAAAACACTTTTTAATTAACTCAAAAGAAATATTAAGGGTAGCTCTCTGAGTAAAACTCAATCCCTATTCAGACAACCACAAAGTATAACCCCATGGGCCTCTATACCAGTAACAAAAAAAAAAGAATCTTCAGGTTCATATATGCAAGAAAAGAGTGACTTCTAGTAAATCATAAATGGTACTCAAAGTATAAATAGATATGTCATGATATCCATCAAAGACATGTATCACAATATTTGTGTCCCCCAGTCTACATCATATGAAAATGTGAATTCTTATATTTCCCTTTTTCTAATACATAAATTGATCATGGTACAGAGAGTTTGTCAATCTCATATAGACAAATAATATGTTTTTAATTCTAAGAGTGTATACTAATCTATTAGGTAAATTCCTCATATGTCATTCACCCTTATGGATAAACTCAACACATTTCCTTTATCTAGATAGATGTATATAATATAAAGGCATGTCCGCACACTCCATAGTTTATCTCGATCATGGGACTAGACATAATACTCATCATACAGAAGGAAAATTTTTCTATATAGTTGAGATCCAACTGATTACACGATTAGCAACATACCCAACCATCCCCATTTTTGCTAAGTCAACATGTAGACTTCCATACATAGGCTAACCAAGTATGAATTTTATAATTCTAGGTATCTCATTAAACTTTGTCATTGGGGACTCAAATATTATCCATGCACACCTAATATACTGAATACATTAGTATAACACTCCATGTGGTATACTTAGTGGTTCATCCAATGCACACAAATAATATTATTCTTCATTTTGTGCCTCATGAGCATATTCTATATCTTTATGAAAGAATCCTACTCACACTAACCTTAATATTTCATCATAACTTAGAATACTCCATAATGGACATCGATTATAGATAACTCAAAATCTTACTTTGAGAGGTCAATTACCATTACACTTCACGAAATGTATATCTATATATATATATATATATATATATAAAACTAATGTGAAAGAATGATAAAGTGAATATTTATTCAAATATGGTAAATTTTAATATTCTTAAACTACTTTAATAGTACCTAAAAAACCCAAAATAATAATAATCTATCTATAATATCATATATGATAAACTACCATATTAGACTTATGTATACTGTACTTTTAAGGGTTTGGTAACTCGTTACACCATATGTAATTCTTATTACATCTCTATGTGAACATTTGGTAAAAATATCTCTCTAAATATTTAGTTAGAAATATATATTAAGTAATAAAATTTTAATAATGGTGAGATTTAGGAATCATATTCCAAACTACTCAACTCTGTGAAAATATTCAAACTTCTTAACTTCATTACATCAAATGTTATAATGTCAACTTTTTTATCTACTTGGAACTCTTTCTAAGTGAATCATCATAATCATGGGAACTATTTATATCAAAAAAATTCCTTATAATATTTTTATATAATATAAATTTTAATATTTTCACTTTACAATCATATCATAAAACTTTTAGGATAAATACATATTTACTCTTGTTATAGTAACTAATTTAACTCTAAGATTCCTCATACTATCATACCATAAACTCTTTTGGGATATCAAGAGTAATTTTCTTTATAATTTGATTGGTATAATCCGATAAGAAATATTTATGTTCACTTATTCACAATAACTAAATGTAACTCATTACATTTTTATTTATCATCATATATCCTTAACTATTTAACATATTAAGTGAAAATCGCTTTATTGTTAGACTGGTGTAATAATTAATTTATTAATTTTGAACTTCTCTAAGTTGAACAACACTCCCACTAGCTTCTTATAAACTATATAACTTTTAGAATATCAAACTAAGGGACAAAAAAATTATTGTATAAGAAATAACACTTATTTCCTCCTATTATGAATTTTTAACAAATAAACTATTATTTTAATATCATATATTGTATTATATGTGGCCCCCAGGGTACAGATTTGTTGGTAGTTGCTCCTGTGCGTCTCGGAGAGGTCTCGAGTTCAAGTCTCGCTGAGTTAATCCCTATACTACTTGTTGCATGATTTTCTTTATACTGTAGCCCCTTCCCCGAATAAACTGAGGCATCAGCATCAACTATTTTATATTGTATTCTATGTGTTTTAAGTATTTTTTGGAAAAGAAGAATATTCTTTAAAATAAACCACTAATGGGTAGGCATAATATTCTATAATATTTTAACAAAAATTTATATAAACATTTTATCCTTGATAAAATATTTTAATCCTTATCTTTTTTTTAAAATATGTTATAGAACCTAATAAATTATAAGCCTTGTGTATGCAATCAATCATCTTGGTTTGTTCATAATAAATATTTTACCAAACCACCTATCTTATCATAAAAGATAAAATATAAAGATACACATCTTTTACTTAGATTTGTCTAAGATTTACACATTCCTTTATATTCAAACTTTTTACATAGAAACTCTTTGATTAATGAATGTAAAATATTAGTTCAATAAATTCTTCATTTTATTATGAACTCTAGTATATTTAAAAGACTTATAAAATATGAATTTTATATCATATATGTGAGGACCCGATCCCAGAAGCCCCGAGTCGGTTCCTAAAACATGGTGTGTAATTTTTTTATAAAGATATGCTGATAAAATTACACATCACGTTCCATCATAGAGAATCTTTCTAGTCTAGGTTCGGGAAAACTAGATACAGATGATTCTTTTCTTCAAAACTGAATGATATAAGCTTTATAAATCAGACACCACTCAATCTGAAAAATCTACTAATCCTGTAAAAATAAATTGAAAGCTTAGGGTGATCATTTAAAATGATCAGTAAGGGGTTTTAAAGAAAATTAATGAAATTCCTTTTCAAAACATCCTTTTAAATAATTACAAAAAAAATTCTTAAACGGAAAAAAAAAAATTAAAGCATGTCATCAACAATTTTCAAAGGTTGCTTGAAAAAAAAATCAGGAAAATATCTTACATAATAATTAATATATTTATTTTAAAGCTACAGATAAAACACATATCTTGTACGCATACTTGTACAAAAATGCATGGAATGCTACATATAAGTAAGAAATTGATCAAACTAAATTTAGGGTGACATGCAAGGGTACATATAAAAAATTATCACATACAATAATACTTTCATAGAATTGAATAAGTGAAAATATAATGATTCACATAACACTTAAAATGAAACTCATGAAATTATAGAGGTAATATTAATTTCTATAGCAAAGTTCTGAAAATAGATGTTACACTTTATTTATAAATGACTTGCCAAGTACATACTTCATTATTCCATGTGCATTTATTACTATTAACTTAAGAAAAATATTCTTAACCAAGGATATTCTACTAGTATAAAAATCACTTGGTTTAAATATTAATCACATATTTCAAAAATGCATAATATCGAAAAATCGTAACATTCTGTCGAGGCCTCGTACTAAGACCATACATAATCATTCTATCAAGGCCTCGTTCCATGACTTGGTTTGTCTCATGAGACCTGCCAATGAATCCAGAGGCTATAGTGGGCCTCACCCATCACATAATAAGTCCAATCAATTCATCATATGTATAAATGTCTTAAATCAAAGTGTCCCATACCACTTTGATTTATTAAATTATTTATTTTATTCAAAGTGTCCATACCACTTCGAATAATTAATTTATGTCTTTTTCTCGAAGTGTCTCATACCACTTCGAATAATTAATTCATGTATTTTATTCAAAGTATCCCATACCACTTCAAATAATTAATTTATGTCTTTTATTCAAAGTGTCACATACCACTTTGAATAATTAAATTTTTAATCCATAAAATATTATAAGAGATAAATTCTATCTTTCAATTATGACCATATTCATAAATGAAACATTCATTAGCTGTAAACAATAATCTAAGGATCGCATGGGAATATAGACATAAATTTTTACAAAAGATGATACTGGTGCACATAAAATAATAGTTTGTCTGGGTTTGTCACATTAAATAATAACACTTAAATTCAAAACCCCTATTTCATGAAATTAACATTTATATAAAAATTAAATGTTTTTTAATTTAAGATATATATCATTCATATTTTCCATACACTGATAAATAGTGGTGTTAAACATATTAAATCATACCCTTCAATATCCAATAGCATTAATTGTGGAAGATTCATCATGAATTGAAATATAATAAGTAAAAAATGTAAAAAAATTAATTCATGTGAGGTAAAATAATTAAACACATATCACTAAATGTGTTTATGTATGTATATATAATCATGTGTATTTAAAAAAAGATTATTCCAACCTTCTATCCTGATATTTAAAAATTGGAAATGCATGCATGTAATATCAATTTGATGACTTCTTACAACTTTTGGGCACACAATAACAAAACAAGGTTTCTTTATTGTTTTCCAATATAAAATTTTATCATGTGTATTATATAAAAAATTCTGAACAAATAAAAATATAATTTAAAAACCTAAAATCATCACCAGGTTAATACCATCAAAACCTCTTAAAATAAATCAAGACATGCATCTGTGTAATTTTGATTCATATAAGTATATACATGTGGGATTGAAAATTGTATAAAACTATATATACACAAAGTGTATACATTTAATTTGTATAATAAAAACAAGGTATGAAAAATAAGTTTCATACACTTCAAAAACATTATTAAATCACTAAAACCAATTTTATGAAAGATTAATTTATTTTAGAATTAAAAACCATATATATATATATACATACATATAACTGTACACACACACACACACACACACATATATATATATATAAGGGTTAATAAAACACCAAACTAAATAAAAAACCCTTACATGATTTATATGAAATAAGAACACATTTTAAAAAAATCCAACATTCAAAGATCTTAAAAACAGAATAGGTTTGTTTTATAAATAAACATATATACATGTATAAATATATATGTATATATATGGTTTAATAAATCAAAAAACAAAATAATCCCTTACCTGGTTTACAAATGAGATCAAGTTGAGCAGAGGTTGGTGAAAAGTTGAAAGGAGAAAAAACCCATAGGGTTATGGTGAAAATGAAGGTTTAATTAATTGGTTCATATAAACTTTATATATATTTTATATATACTACGGTTCATTAAAAAAATAAACAAAGAGACCTAAATCAATTCAAATCCAGTTATTTAGACAAAACAAAAACCATAATTAACCCAAATCTTAAAGGGTTCAATTGTTGATAATATATATATATATATATATTGTGGAAAAACTTAAATGGAAATATTTTGGGTCAGTATTAAAATAACCCACCCCTAAAGACTTGTGGAAAAAGAAAATGTGGACAACTGGGCATAGAGAGTGATATAATGACTCACGGGAGGAGGAAGACACAGTGGTGAGAGAGACAACTACTAGTGCGGTCATGTGGAAGAATAAGAAGGAAAGAGAGAAGTGTGGAAAAAGAATGGATGGACATGCTCAACCAAAGCTGATCGAATAGCTAAAAAGAGTTATCCAAGTTTAAAAAAGAGATAGATGGTCAAGATCAACCATTGATTGATTGGACGGTCATGGAAAACCATGGGTTTTAAAAAAAATGAACAGATGAGATCAGTCGCGTCCCGATCGTACGGCTGAAGAAAAACGTGAAGAAAAGAAGTGGTCTGTGGAGTTTGAAGGCCAGACCAGAATAGACGGTCAAGATATCACACAGTGAGATTGAACGGCCCAAATTAGATCCCCATAAAAAATTGTGTCCCATATCAAAATGGGAAGATATTTGGGACTTCCTTATATACCTCGACACCACAGTGACATGGCAATAAACTCCATCCTCCCTCCCTGGTACCTCCCTATAACAGTTCTCTTACGAGTACGCTCTGCGTCCACCCTATGTAGTCGTGCCTCCTAGTACAGTGGCACTTCCTTGGTTCCTTCTTGTGCCCCCCATGGGCGTACACTAGTGCCCACATGTCCAACCTATGCTGGTTAGCTTGGGATTCAAGGTTCGATCCCCCACTCTTAAGTGGTGCGTACTGCCTCCCCCGGCTGGCTTGGCTTGGCCATCTAAGGGCAATTTTTGTAGAAACCCACAACACATATTTTAAAAAAAATAAAATTTCATATTAATAGATATGTATATATATATATATATTCTTTTCCCAAATTCCATTATTTTAATATGTTTTTATTCATTTTTAGTTTCAAAACATTAAATTTTAAAATCTAACCTCAACTTAAAACGAATTCACTAATTTCATAAGTTTATGTTTATTTTTAAAAGAAACCTAATGGTTTTAAAATTAAAAATATATCATTATTTACACAACAATATAACATTAAAATATTTAAATAATTTTAAAACATTTGAAACATATATATTTCTTAATAAAATAATTGATTACCATTCATTTCTATTAAAATCTAAATAAGTATACACTTTTAATATATAGAGAGGTATTCTTTCAAAACATTACATTTACTTAAAAACAAAAATTTATTAACTAAAATCTTACTTTCAAACATTCAAACCCCTTAATTCTCTTAAGGTACTTAAAATAATTAAGATACATTAAATACTTGGAATATTTAAAATACTTATATACTTATAATACTTTAAATAATCAAAATACTTAAAATACCTAATGGTTATAATATTTTATGACCATTTCAAAAACCAACGGTCATCTAAAGACTTCAACGGCCAACAATGGTCATATTTAACTTCAAGGCCTTATAAATACTTGTTCAAGGTCTTCCAAACTTTAAAAACCAATTCGATGAAGATGGTGCTCTACATCCCCTTGATGCTTAGTACGGTTTCCATTGTTCTTTTCATAATGTTTTTTATTGTGACAGACCCGAAGGACTTTCACTATTGTCTTCGTCTATTTGTTGTGTTTGGTGGTCTCCTGGTGATTCTGATAGGTCTCCTAGTAGGTATTCTAGGTTAGTGACGGTCTTATGTTCTTATGGAAATTTAAGGTTTCAGTATTTCAATTGAATAAAACATTTATTTATTTTTATTCTGTAAGTATTTTATTTTAGATGGAACCATTATTAAACAAAACAAAATAATACTAATTCTAATAATTATAAAAATATTATTATTAAAAATTAAATATGTTTAGGTCATCACAATATACCTTTCAAAATTAAATAATTAAATTTTATAGAATTCATACATGACATGGACATTCCACGGTGTTTCCAAAACCCCTTTAGGTGTTTTGAATAATCCATCATATAGAGTTATTATTCATTCTTCCAGAAAACCCTGGATTTCAGTGACCTTGATTGGATTCTTGAATAAATATTATTTAACTTTTCACCTAACTTTTATTATTCTTGTTTGAAATTTTACTCTTTGCCACTATTTATAAGGACCCAGTTATAAACATTACATAATCATGAGTTTTATGACAAGAATTCATTATCCAACATTTGAGGATATTCTGAGGTTTATAGTTTTAGATAATTAGGCCATTACCCATACATATCATGACTATATAATACAAAGTGTGTAATTCAGATCAATATCCATTTTTTTACAAAATGAAAATTTTAAGATAAAATGTGATTTATTTTCATGAAAATTATTCAAAACTTTTAACTTGAATTCTTCCTTTCCCTTAACAATCCTTAAACATTATGAAAAAAATTTAAAAACATGGTATGAGAATAAAAATATCAATAAGGGATATAAAAAAATGAAAACCATTAGTTCAATAAAAACATAAAAACCCATGAGATGTTTAATTTTATATGAATATTCTCTGATATAAATAAATAGATCATTTTCACATGAAAAACATACACACTTTTTCTCAAATAAAATCATTAAATACCATAGAAATAATAGATAAATCATATAGGTATCATGCGACATAATTATCCATATCACTCTAAAAAATAGAATAACTATATGGTTGACTTTCATACCCAATGCATTGGAGGGATATCGTAGACCCCATCCATTCTTGGTTTATAACATAACCACCCATCCTTAGTTTATAATGTAACCACCCATACTTAGGTTATAATATAACCACCCATACATGTTTTATAATGTAACCACTCATCAATATAAATAATTTCCAAGAACCATAACATAATTATATCACATAAAATATTGAAATTTTTAACATCACATTGATAAAATATTCTCTTTACCCAAAAAAACATTTAAAAAAAATTCAATACCAAAATACCCAAAGAAAAGGAAATATAGATTTTCATTGAAGAAAAAATTAAATATTTAAAAGTAATCCAAAAATAAAATAATTTTCATAGTGGTGGAAAAAAGTCATTTCCACATTATACGTAAATAATGGAATATTCCTTTTTTTCATTTGTTAATACATTACATATAAAACACATAAAAATATTCCTATTGAAATACTTTGAAATATGGTAAAAAGAGACATAATATATAATTTATAAATATTTTATTTCCATATAAAAACATTCAAAAAATAATTTTAAAAATGTGGATATGGAAAACAAAGAGTGTAATGAAAAATACAAAAGATGCTTTTAAAAAATCCTTTATCACTTGGGAAACACTTGAATCATAAGCCCTATGAAATAATAATAGTAAAAAACATTAAATATCATGGTAATATATAAATTCATGATATAAAAAGTAAAATGGGTTTTATATACACCTTATTAAATAATATAGGTACATAACATCAAAATATGCCCCAACAAAAGGAAATTGAGATGAAGTCCCTTACCTTGAGTTTGACTCATCACGTACATTATTTATATTCCTAAATAATAAAATTATATTTATTATTTACTTGATGAAGAAAATATTTTTAGTTTATTATTTATTTTATTTCACTTACTACCATATTATATATGATTAATTAATCAATTAATTTTATGTCGGATGTTTCGAAGATTTTTGGGTTGTGTGTCAAAAAATGAATTTGATAGGTTGACTATGGTCAAATAGGTTATAACTTAAACATATATAGAATAATAATAATGAAATAATTATCATATTTATACATAAATTATACTTTTAATAGCAATTAAGAAATATTTTCTTGAGAAATTAAGTATGTTACAATCTTGAAGAAGGTAGATCATACGTACGCATGAGAAATATTTCTATTTTTAAATGATCATTATGGAAAGTAGTTAATAAATGTTTTATATTTACATAATGATAATAATATATTATATACCATATTATTTCTTTAAAAATACTTATATATGTCATCCATGTATTTTAGTATGAAAAGAGAGTCACATCGCTTCATAAAGGCGGTAGTCCACACGTACCTGAATGATGTTATCATTTTTCAATGAGTGAAAAGGTAAGAAATAAATTGATATTTTATTTTTTATGAATAATAAATATGTAATTAATGTAATAATTATTTCATTTATATCACATATATTCATTAAATTTATACTTATTACCTTCCATGTAAAGATTTAGTGAAAACTAATCACATCGTTTCGCGAGGCAGTAGTCTATCGTACACACGAGTGACGTTATCATAGCCCCTATATAATGGAAAGTAAAAAATTATATATTATATAATTAATAATAATGTAAAATTATTTTATTAATATAATATATTTATTTTATATCTTTCATTATACCCAAACTTGAGAGTTGTTGATGGAAAACGTGTCACATCGGTTCACGAGGAGGTAGTCCACCATACACACAAGCAATGTTATCGTTTCCCATATGATAGAAGAGAAAATGGATATAATTCATGACCTTAACATAATAATATCCCAATATATAGGATATAATTTTGTTATTATATAATCATAAATGAATAATATTTTAAGGTGGTGGAAGATGAAATAAAACAAAAATGTATAGTTAGGAATTTTACCTCTTCTCAAACCACCTCTATAGGATTATACCTAAAATATTACTAGAACGAATTAAGGAAAAAATGACACTGGCATGAGGGTAAAGAATTTGGAAATTTATTTCGTTAGTTATTTAGTGAAAAAAAAGGTTTTTATGGTGTGAATAAGAGATGGGAGGGATGGCCTTTTATAAGTTAATTGAGTAGCGCACACGCAATTTTTTAAAATAAAAATGTGTATCCACATTTTCCACATGACACAGGGGTATAAATAGATTATTATAAATAATTATACATTATAATATTAAAATAAATCCATAAAATATATTTTAGAGAAGTTTACGACATTTTAATCCTTATCTTTTTATTTCAACCCCAGGGTAAACTCATTTTTACATTGACCATAGTAATTAAATTTTACTGTTTTCACTATTCTTTATGAAAAAAAATTAAGTTGAATATATTAGAAAATAAAAATTATTATTATTAAAAATATTTAACACATTTTAACATATTAAATTCATATGAGTGTAAAAATAAAATTTAAAACAAAACACACAGACATGATAAAAATACAGGTTTTCAAGAAGTGTATTTTTTAAGAAAAAGATGATTTTATATTAACTCAATGATAAATAATAATAATGTTATGAATATATATTAATATTTATTGTTATAATATGTAAATTTCATTTAAAACATTCCCCTCTATTTATTATTTTAATTAATTAATATGGACAAACATTATGGATTTTAAAACAATTTTTAGAAAAATCATGTTTTTAAACCCAAAAAAAACTTTTACTAAAATCCAATATAAAGTTGATTTAAAATTAATTAAGTGGATTAAATATACCTAAATTATACTTATGTTACTTTAAATCATATTCAAAAAATATTTTTACTTTTAAATTACATAATTTATTAAAAGGAAAAAACTTTTTTACAAAATTCGGTATTTTTCACTATTCATTGAAAAATCAATATCTTTAGAAAAATATAAAAATTTAACCCAAATTAATTTTTTATATGATTATTTAAAATATTCAATTATTTTTTATAGTTCAAATTATAAATTTTAAAAAATAAACTTTTAAATAAAACCTTATAATAAAAGAGATTAGTTAAAATTATTTCCTTTTTGATTTAAAATTTACTTAATATTATTATGATGAATAAAATTATTAAAGTTATTTATTTTATCATTACCCATGTTGTTACATTATTTCCCAATTTTCTAAATTTAATACTAAAAATTCTATTCAATTATTAAACAAGTGGGGATGTCTTTCCCACATAACATTTTCAGATTTTGGTGTTGCCTCTTCATCCATATGGTTTTTTCATAAAATATTGACATGGTGAATCACATTATTATAAAACACTTAATATATAAATTCAAGAATATAAAATGGATATTCTTCATAATAAAGATATTATTCTAACTGAACTACTTTAGGGCGTATAACATGAGATTAATTCGACACATATTTCCTTAACATTGAAACATGAAATAAACTGTGTACCTGGGATAAAATCAGAGGTAAATACACTTAGAAGAAAATTGATCAAATTTTATCTAGGATTTCATACATTCCAATGAACTGTGGAATTATATTTCCTTTTTTACCAAAACACATAACACTTTTCCATAGATATTCTTTAATGAAAACATGGTCACCTACCTCGAAAGAATGATATTTCATCAGGTTGTCCACATAAATTGTGTTCTTTCATTGATCCATCCTCATATATTTATAAATCAACTACACCATCTCATAAATTTTCTCTATAATTTTTGGTCCCATTAACTATATTTCTCTAACATCATCCCAAAAATCATTTGTTCGACACCACTTTCCAAATAATTCTTCTAATGGTGACATTTGTATACTATAATGAAAAATGTTATTATAAGAAAACTCACCAAAAGAAATATATTTATCTTAACTTCCATAGTAATAAATTTAATAAGAATGAATCATATATTTTAAGGTCTAAATCATCTTCTCATACTGGCCATCTTTTTAGGATGAAATGTTGTATTGAAAATTAATTCAGCACCTAATGACTTTTTAATTACTTTCCAAAAAAATTGATATGAACCTGGGATCATGGTCTGATACAATAGAGAGAGGAAATCTATGTAACTTTACTATATCCTATATATAAAGTCAAGAAAGATGATCCAGATACATTTTATCTTTAAAGTTAAGAAAATGTGTAGATTTAGTTAATTGATCGACAACAACCCAAATCGCATTGTTACATCATGGATTATTTGGTAATCCCACCACAAAATCCATGGATATATTTTCACATTTCCACAATAGAACAATAAAATGTTGAAGCATTAACTTCGGTAATTTTCATTCTACTTTAACCTACTGAATATTCAAACCCTTCTTGGTTAAGTCAGTAATATCTATTTTCATATCATCTCACTAGTAATACCCTCGAAGGTCTCTATATATCTCAGTTCTACATGGATGAATGGAAAACAGAGAACTATGAGCTTCACTCAATAGCTCACTATTCAATTGGGAATTTTAAGGCACACATAATACTTTTCTAAATCATAAAACACCTTCTTCATCAGTATTAAAATCTGTAAATTTACCCTTTCATAATATATTCTACCTTTCCCTTCAAATATTGATTCTTCTTTTGAGTTTTCTTAATTCTTTATAAAAAAAATTAAACTACACTAAAACCTGAATAAAAACATATGATGTCCCTGCATCCACAAATTCTAGTTCAAAATTCATCAAAGTAATAACCAAAGTATTATGTTCCAAACATAACATTTTTAGTGTTTCGTTATTTTTCAAACTCAAATCATCGGCCACTTTGTTTTATTTTCAATAATAGTAATGAATCATGTAATCATAATACTTCATTAGTTATAGCTATATTCTCTCTTTTATGTTCAAATATTTCTGAGTGAATATATACTTCAAAATTTTGTGATTAGTATATAATTAACACTTTATAAAAATTATGCCTCTAAATTTTTAAATCAAAAAACATAGTAGCTAATTCCAGATCATTTATAGGATAATTTGAGTCAAGAGGTTTCAATAAATGTGAAGCATAAGCAATTACCTAATCATTCTATATTAGGAAATAACCAATTCCTTTCAAAGAAGAAACATTGTAGATGAAAATTCTTTATTTCTATAAGGGAGGTCCAAAATTGGAGCATTCACCAATCTTTTCTTTAGTTCCTAAAAAAGTATCATCACATTATTTTTTTCAGAAGAATGTAACTCCCTTTTGAGTTAACTCAATCTATAGGTTATACAACCAAGGAAAGTTTTCAACAAACTATAGGAAATAACCGACTAATCCAATAAAAATATGAGTCTCTATGATATTTTTTTGTCTTGGACAATATTTAACAAATTTTGTTTTTGTAAGGTCAATTGTTATTCCATATTTATAAATAATGTGTCCATAAAAAAATTATTGTAACCAAAATTCACACTTGCTAAATTTCACATATAGTTTCTTTTATTTTTATGGTTTTCAAAATAATCCTTAGGTGTCCTTAATTTTCCTCTTGATTTTTAGAATATAGAAATATTTCATCAACAAATATAACCACAAAATTTTCCAAGAACTCGTGAAAACTATATTCATAAGGTCCATAAATACATAGGTTCATTAGAAAACCTAAACAGAATTAATACAAACTCATAGTACCCATATATTGTCAAAAATGTAGTCTTTATAATTACATCATCCTTCACCTTCAGCTAATGGTACCCCGGCCTTAGATCAATCGTTGAAAAATTATGATCTCTCTAGATCTGATCATTCAAATCATGGATATGAGGCAAATGATACTTGTTATTAATAGTGATGTTATTCAAGGATCTATAATCATTTAAAAGTCTTATAGAACCATCTTTCTTTTTAACAAACAAAATAGGATCACCCTATGGTGAAGTTCTAGGGATAGTGAAATGTTTATCTAATAACTCCTGAAATTTCTTTTTCAATTCTAAAAATTCCAATTGAGTCAATAAATAAGGGGGTTTAGAAATAGACTTAGCATCAGGCACTAAATCAATAGTAAACTCAACATCCTGATCAAGAATAATACCATTAAAATAATCAATAAATACATGCATGTATTCATTTACTATAATCACATCACTAATTTGAACAATTTATTAATTTTTAATAGTACGAGCAAAGTAACATTAACTCCCACCTCTAATTAAATGGTTAAATTCAAGGTAAGCTATCAAAAGCATGGAATCATTGAAGATAACTTGCTTAGCTATACAATCTATCTTTTCATAATAAACTGAAATCCAATCCATACCAAGAATGATATAAAACTCTATTATGTCCAATTCAACAAGATTTTCAGGAAATACCATCCCACTAATGATAATATGAAGATATTATAAATCTGGGTTGCTTTAATATTTCCAATTAGAGTTTTTACGAAAAGTTCTATCTTAAATTCATGAGGAGATATTCCCAATTTAATTGAAAATTTCTTAGAAATGAAAGAATGTGAAGATCAAGAGTCCAACAGGGTATTGGAATAATTCGATTAAACTAGTTACATACCTATAACCACTTCATTTGAGAGCCTAACATTAACTATAGTAGTGGAAAAATATTTTTCCAAACCCCTTTTCATTCGATATTACTAATTTCCACCCTGAGTAACCAAATTTAGACACACTTTAACATAATACCCCAACTCATTCTAATTAAAACATCTTACTATCAAGTTTCATTTATTTTATGATCATTTTCCGTATAGTCATGAACTATATAACCAAAATTAACACATCATAATCGCTTCCCATACTTTATAATAAATTCTTTAGGATTATCTTTACCACACTTCTAACAAGACGGGAACTTGGTTTTCTTAACTCCAGACTTCATTGATGAATACTTCCCCATTTCCTATCAAATAGACCTCTTATTTTTCATGTTGTCATGGAATACATATACCAAGTTAGAAGGTCTTAAAATTTTTATTTATTTTCCACCTTTTAACTAGTATGAGGGGAAACATTAAATGGATCATAATCCCATAAGACCTTAGGCCTCATACATGAACCATAAGTCCCAAAAGAATAAACACCAGAACAACAGATCCTTCCAAACCTATTTTATAATTAACCTAACTTACAACCTTACAAAACTATATAGTCATCATTTACCTGTGACACAAAATATATTTTCAATGGCATTAATCCATTCTTTATCTATCATAGGTTCAGGTGATCCAATGAATTATGGGCGATGTTGTCTCATAAAATGGTCCACTATTGACATGTCCCTTCAACATAAATCAATTTCTTCTCTAGTATGGATACTATTACCACTAATAGATTGTTTCGAGTGTTCCATCACTATAACAATTTCATTGTTACAATTCCAATGATCTTGGGATGCTAATTTGAAAGGATATTTTTCTATTTGTGCCTTCCCACTACAGCTTCCCTATTTCCTCTATAGAAACCCATTCTGAATAGAAAAAGTTTAGATTAATCAACATGGTAATATTTAAATTCTATATCATTTAAACTTAAACACAAAGTAAAATATTTCAAGGGTCTGTTATTATCATTATCCTAAACTCTAAATTTATCTAAACCGTCCTCTAATACCAACTATAAGGACTCAACCTTAAACATTATATAATCTTTAGTTTAAGGAAAGAATTAATTCTCTTACATTTTAGGATATTTTTTGGTTTATGGTTTTGGAAAATTATTCCATAACTCAAACATAAAATGACCATATAATACAAAGTGGATACTTTTGATCAATATCCTTTTTCACAAAATGAAACTTTTAAGATAAAATGTGGTTTCTTTTCATGATAAATCTTTACAAATTTCAACTTGGCTTCTTCCTTTCCCTTAACCATCATTAAAACATGTAAAAACATTTTAAAAATGTTAGATGATCACAAAAATATCAGTATGTTTTATAAAAATAAGTAAATTCATTATTCTAGTGAAAAAATTAAAACCCGTGAAATTTTACCTTTATATCAATGTTCTTTGAGAAAAATAAATAAAAAAATTTCACATGAAAAACACACACACTTTTTTTTCAAATAAAATAATTAAATCAAATAGAACGTATAGATAAAACATATAGGTATCTTGGGACATCATTATTTATAGTACCCATCCAAATGGAATAATTATATGGTCAACTTCCATACCCAATGCATTGGAGGTCTATCACAGACCCACCCATAATTGGTTTATAACATAACCACCTATCCTTAGTTTATAACATAAACAACCCTCATTGGTTTATAATGTAACCACATGTACTTAGTTTATAATACAACTACCTATAAATATAAATAATTTCCAAGAACCATAACATAATCACAACACAAAAAATCTTTCAATTTTAAACATCACACTCAAAAAATATATTCTTCACCCATAATAAAACATTTTTAGATATTAAAATATTAATCCCTTTTAAAAACACATTTTTAAATTCCAAAATACCCAAAAATGGGGAACATGGTTTTTCATTGAAGAAAATATAAAATATTACACAGTAATACAAAAATCAAAAAATAGTCACAATAGTGGAAAAAGTCATTGTCACTTATATGTAAAGAATAGAACATTAATTTTATTGTTTGTCAAAACATTCCATATAGAGAATGTAAAAAATTCCTTTTCAAAACCTTTAAAATGTAGTAAAAAAAGATACATAAAATGACATTTATAAATATTTTATATTCATTTAAAGAAATCATAAAATAATTTTAAAAACATGGACATGGAAGAGAAATTGTTGGAAGGAAAACATTAAAAGAGGGTTTTTTTAAGAAAGGCCTCTTATCACTTTGGAAATAATTTAATTAAATCCCCATGAAATTAATAAGATTATAAAAACATTAAATTTAATGATAATAGAGAAATTCATGATATAACATGTCAAAGGGGTTGTATATACACATTATTAAAAAATATATGTTCATAACATAAAAATATTCCTTAATAAAATGAAATTGAGATGAAGTCCCTTACTATGAGTATGACTCATCAGGTATGTTATTTATCTTCCTGAATAATAATATTATAGTTATTATTTAATTTCTTAAAAACCTTTTTCAATTTTATTATTCCTTTTATTTCACTAATTTGGGACTTCGGGTCTTGTATTGTGGGTTTTTCGGGCCATGTGCCTTGGGCCTACGGGTTATGTATGGGTTCCCATTCAACCCTTAAAAGGGGTATTATCAATAATAAAATAAAAAAGAAGGCCTCCGGGCCATTCGGGGTAACGTCGGATGTTTCGATAATATTTGGTGTATGTGTCAAAAAAAGACATTTGTAGGTTGACAATGGTCAAAGAGGTAGTTATTTAAACATATAAATAATAATAAAGATGAAATAATTATTATATTTATACATAAATTATACTTTTAAAACCAATCTTGAAATTTTTTTGAGAAATGAAGTATTTTACAATCATAGAGACGGTAGGTCGTACGTACATATGAGTAACGTTTCCATTTTTCAATTATCATTATGGAATAGAGGAATGTAATAGTTTGTCTTTAAATACTGATAATAATATCATATATACCAAATTATTTATTTAAATATACTTATATATATCATCCATGTGTTGTGGTGAAGAAAATAGAGTCACATCGCTAAGTGAAAGTGGTAGTCCACATGTACACGAGTGACATTACCATTTTTCCATGAGTGAAAAGGTAAGAAATAAAATGATATATTACCCTTTAATAATGATGAATATTTAATTAATGTCATAATTATTTCATGAATATCACATATGTTTTTTAAATTCATCCTTATTACCTTCCATGTAAAGTGTTAGTGAAAAACAAATCACATCGCTTCGTGAGGCAGTAGTTCGTCAAACACATGAGCGACGTTATCATATCCCCTAAAAAATGGAAAGTAAAAAAATATATATATGATATGATGAATCTATATGTATAATTATGTTATAAATATCATATATATACTTTATATCAATCATAATTCCCAACCATGAGAGGTGTTTATGGAAAACGTGTCACATCGATTCGCGAGTCAGTAGTCCGTCGTACACATGAGCAACGTTATTGTTTTCCAGTTAAGGGATAGGAGATAGATATAGTTAAATCACTTAACTTAAAAAACTATAAGTATATGGGAGATATTTTTTTTATTATAAAATCATAAATTAATATTATTTGAATGATGTTGAAAAATAAATAAAATAAAAATGCATAGTTAGGAATTTTACCACTTCTCAAACCACCCCTTTAGGATTAGACCTAAAGTATTTCTAGAATGGATTTATGACCAAAAAGGGATTATATGATGAGGTTATTGAATTTATGAATGGATTTTGGAAGGTCTTGTCCAAACCAAAAGGTTTGGAATGTGTGAATAAGAGATGAGAGGGGTGACCTTTTATAAGTGATGTGAGTGGGACACATGTAATTTTTTAAATGAAAATGGTGTACCCTTGTTTTTCACATTTAAAAAAGATTAAAAATCAATTATTATGAATACTTATACACTATAAGCTCTAAATATTTACATAAAAAATATTTTAGAATTTTTTTTTGGTTTTTTACCCCTTATCTTTCTAGTTTAACCCCCCAGTAAACCTATTTTTACCTTAATAATGGTAATTAATTTTTACTATTTTCACTATTCATTATAGTTAGAAAATTAAGTTGGAAATAAAATAAATTAAAAATTATTTTTATTCCAAATAATAAAATTCTTTTTACTAAATTCAATCCATATAATAAAAAATAAATTTAAAAAAAATCCACAGATGCAATGAAAAAGTGGGTTTTCAAGAAGTGTATTTTTCAAGATAATGATGATTTTATATTAAATCTATGATTAATAATAATAATTTTATGAATATAAATTAATATTTATCAATACATAATATATATTTTTAAACATTTCCCATTATTGGTTATTTTAATTAATTAAAATGGATAAATATTATGCATTTTAAAATAGTTTTTAGAAAAATTTCTTTTTTTAACACAAAAACAAACTTATACTAATATCCAATATAAATTTGACTCAAAAGTAATTAAGATGATTAAATATAACTAAATAATAATTATATAAATTTAATTAATGTTAAAATATATTGGGACTTTTAAATTACTTAATTTATTGAAAAGAAAAAACTTTTTTAGAAAAAACGATATTTTTCACTATTCATTGAAAAATCAATATTTTCCAAAAAATAAAAAACAAATCACCCTCAGTAATTTTTGATATGATGACTTAAAAATTTGAATTAATTTTTTATAATTCAAGTTCTAAAATTTATAAATTAAACTTTTAAATAAAAACTTATAAAAAAGAGTTTAGTTAAAACTATTTCCTTTTTTATTTAAAAAATTATTTTTTTTATGATGAATAAAATCATGAAAGTTATTTATTATATCATTAACTAGGTTTTTATGGTACTAAAATATATAAATCACAGTCTTAGTTCATTTATCCTCAACACCTTTATAATGTCGGGTAATCTTTTCATGAATTCAATCATATTCTTTAAACATTTCCATAAATAAAAACATAATAAATTACTTAACTAGAATAATCCATTTATAGGATATATTAAATAATATTTTGTAATTAAAAAAATCTATAATTATGTTATCATAAATCCCATATAATTTCATTTAAAAACCATTTTTTATATTCCCAACTCTAGAGAAAATGATAAAAATATATATCTTAAAACATATTCATCTAAGATTGAAGTTTTCAAATCACCAATGAAACAAATCACTTAATCCATTACTTAGAAATAAAATTTAAGTTTGATCATTAATTTCTTTCATTTTCTCCTTATTATATTTTTATATATATTTACAACACTTTTAAAGTATACATTTGGTCTCACAGAATATTCAAAGTAGACAAATTATTTTTTTAATATTTATAACTGAAGTGGATGATCCATGTGTATTCTTATATCCTTTAAAATGATCTGAATAGATTATTCTCCAAAAACATTTAAATTTATCATTTTTTACCATCAACATGGTACTTTATACTAGACCACCCATGTCATGTTTAGCAATCCTTATCTCATCTTATTCCCTTTTATGTATGAATGATTATTGTGATTTAGTTTTGAATGATATTACCTCCACTAAAAAAATATGTTCAATTTATATTGATGTGTAACTATTTACAAAACACATAATTTTGTATTATCCACCTAAAAATAAAATTCAATTATATTCATGAATTTTCAAATTCATCATATGGATGAGTTATATGAACATTTCATGTAAAGGAAAAGAGTTATATCACTATAAAAATTAGTATTACAAGAGGGGGTAATTTTTACAATTATAGGGGTTATAACCCCCTCAAAATACATTTGTAGTGGCTATAAAAAAACTATCACATACTAAATTTGTTGATCACTCCTATTAGTGGATATTTTTCATAAGTGTTAGAAAATTGAAAAAAATTAGATTCATTTGTTTTATAGAGGGTTTTAACCCCTTTTATATTTAAAAAAACAACCACTATTAATATATGTTGTAATTGATTTAATAAGGAAAATTAATTACTTTTTGGTGGTTGTGAACCACCCCAAATTGATCATTTTTTATGAAAAAATAAATTGATCACTTTGGGATGATTGTGAACCTCCCCAAATTGTTTTTTTTTGTAAAAAAAATTAAAAGGACTCACTTTGGGGTTTTTTCAACTACCCCAAATTGTTAGTGTTTACTTTACAAAAAAAATGTATCCAATGCCTCCCATGCCCCTTCTCTATTCTCCAAGAAGGAATATAGACCTCGTCCCTACTACTGGCCCCTCTATCCCTGATCTCTCCACTGACTTCACCCCCACAAGCCTATAATACTATTCCTTCTAACTCTTATGCACACGCCAACATAGTCATGTGAAGTAATTTCACTACAAATTGGTTTGGAACACCAGCTGCAAAGAAGAAAACCAAAATGCATTTCCACCATGATATACTGAATTTATGATATACATATACATAGGTTTATATTTATATATATTAGGATGTGTATAAAAAAGATTTAATTTTATATTTAAATATATTTAAATATATAAAATTATAAAAACACATATATATACATTGATGTATTTATAGATATACTATGTATACATTTATATTATATACATTTATATTATATATTAAATACATTATATTAATGTATACACATGTAGGATTCAAACTTTTCTTGTGAGGTATGTATCCTTTAATTTTTTATTTAAACCTTTTCCTTATCTATATGGAAGTGACTAAGAGTTTAAGGAAGGTTTTGGGAGCATCCAACACTTTTTCAGAGCCCAGAGCTCTGATTTTTGGAGAAACAGCATGAGGTGCGTAGTTAGTAGTAAATGTGTGGCTTAATCGTGCAGCCCCAAAATGGAGGTGCACAGTTTGAGAAATCAAGCGAGGGAGGCCACACGGCCATGAAAACCCTACAATAAATTTCATGTGTACTGGTGTTGATAGTAATATGGCTTCTTTTATTCATATGTCAATCATGCATGGGTAGTTCCACTTAGGTAGTGAGTCCACATGGGTAGACACATGGATTTTCAAATAATGCATCCAAACCATGAACCCCTTAAAAGTTGTTGAAATTATCTTTTTCCCTTGACTTATTTTAGTTTACTTCTACATTTTTATCTACCCATTCATGCATAAAATCCTCCTCCTCCGTGAGAGATCCTCCCTTAGCATAAAGCTAGGATTTGAGCCCCCTCCCTTATGCAACATTTGTTTTTATCACCGTTTGTCATGTTCTTTAGCCACCAGTAAGTTCTTCAATCCTATTTTTTATTTTCTTAATTTATCTCACTATATAGAATTATAAATCCAGGCAAGCTAATATACCTTTTTTTTCAGGGTGTTTGTCTATTTCCTTGACTTATCCCACTCTACTTTGAATCTAATTTTGATATCGACTGAAAATTTTTCCACAAAGATAAGTTGGTTGGTATGGTAATTTTTCCAAAAATTTGAGTTTTTATATAATGAACCATCATTCCACATCCCATAAATTTTTATTTTTCCCTTAAAAATCAAGTTTCCTTATTTAAATTATTGACCTTTCTAGAGGAACTCATGTAGACCACTATTTATTATCAAAGGTTTCCCACATTGATAAGTGAAACCCACTTTAGGTTTTCTTTTTAAATTACCTTGAATTATTAAATTTTAATGTTTCCAAAACTCCTTCTTAGTGGTTTTTCTTTTACACCTAATATAAATGGACTATCATATTTAAATGGAATGTGTGTTGTATGACCATGTCACGTGACACTTATATAAATAATGGATTATACCTAGGATTTAATGGAATATTAAATGATTTTTAAACCATTCCTTATCTTATATTAATTTATTAAAGGTAATTCCTTATTATCATTACTATTATCATTGGGCCATTTATATTGATCATGATGACATGGTCAAGGAAGGTGTTTGATGTAATGATTCACACTTTCCATATGTTTGATATTGGTCATGGTGCTTCACATCATTTATTTCGACTTTGGACATGAAGCTTCAAATTACCCATTATAGGATGTTGGGAATGATGATCCACATCATATATTTGGAATGATGGACAAAATATTTAATATTCCTAGATAATTTTCAGACTAATTCCCTTATGTCAAATCTTTTGATTCTTATTATGATTCTTGGATTACGGATTTACACCTTGGTCCTGGCTAGGACTATGTATTTTCAAATATGTCCATATATGTTTTTACATATATGGAGAATATATATCCAAAACACTTATATACTTATGTATATACATATATATGGTGGCATATATTTAGTGGTATCTCGACTTAGATCAAAGCTGGTACTATCATCCTAGGGTCCTTTAGGAACCATATCTGACATGGTTATGGCTTACATTACTACTTTATATTTTTTATTCCTACACACCGCTCATTTTATATTCATTGTATAGATTATTATAGACATCGTTGGTGATAGAGTACTAAGTTTTTATCACACCCTATTCAGGCCACTGATTGGTACCCGAACAGACCTTATGGATATAGTTAGGGATTGAGGTATGTATCCAACTATAGATGCTTTATTTTCGTATACTATGGGAGTGTGGGAGAAAAGGACCAAGCTTATGCTCATTATTCTAGTGGAGATGGATTTTGGTCTTTTGATCATTTTTGTATAGCATGTTTTATATTCCTGTTACTTTGTATCCACTATATTCCCCCTTTTTGTATAGATCCATGACACATTCATAATTATGTTTATGGTTTTGTGTATTGGTTGGGATACAGTCCTACAGATTATTACCGTATAGGTTATTTACTCTTCCAATGATCTTGTTAATTATTAACTTATTTGGATGTTATTCATTTATTATACTATTATTATCTACTCTGTTCATGAGGGTATAGTCTCTAAATTGTATCACCATAGACCCTCGCTACTAGTCAACAACCTCTGTTATTTGGGGAGGTGCACTTGAGACCACGTGTCTAACTGGATTGAGGCATAGATATAGTGGCTCCCAGGTTGGGACATTATAAGTGGTATTAGATATGGGACTAGGTAGTGCCAAAATTTGGTAATGAGGCTATGACTGGGATTAGTTACCCCACATATAGGGAAAACACCAAGTTATCATGGATGGGACTTGATGTTCTAGGTTTTGAATATTACAATTATATTGATTTCATTATTGGGTGACACACATGATTTTGGAACTTATTATTACTATGAGGTTACCTTTTACCCTTGGTTGGTTTAGTAAGGAAATTTTGTCTCATGTGTCATTATAGGCACCTGACAATTCACATGTCATGCATATAACATTCTATATTTACTTTACTATGTGCATTGCCTAAATTATGTTGTAGTGACTTCATTGCTATATATGTTATCTAAATAACATTTTTATAGGATATATTGTAACAAATAATTTGTTAGTTAAAGTGTCTATATCAATCTAAATGGTGTTTTCCCATATAGATTGATGTTGAAATCATAATTAATCCAATTATTACATGTTTAATCCATGGATAATTAGTTTTATAGATTGAAATGTTAGTTTGTTCTGATTACATGTGTTTCAATTTCAATTTAAAGAGTGTGTGCCTCTGTAAATTAAGAATGGTGATTCATTTAATTGGTCCATCATTTAAGACCTTTTATATCTTAACACTATATGTAAATTTCTATTTTTAGTTACATGTAGTACCAATTTCCACATATAAGTCATATAAATTTATAACTTGGGAATGTAAACTAAATCTAACTAAACCATGATATATATATATATATATCCATACCTTGAAACTGCTACATTGAAATTCAAATATAAAATGGTTGTCATTAAAAGGAGTTTTCAATTACAACTAAAAGAGTTTTCTCCTCTATAACTTGCAATTGACACTTTGTATACTGGGACCCTATTGTAAGATATTATCCTTTGACCCAAACATGGCCTTAGTAGTGGGTAGTTGGGATTACCTATTATAGTTATTTATGATCTTATATATCACCTATACCATTATTTAGGAGCAGGCAGAGAGGTGTGGTCTCTTACATTGGAAGTCCTGTATCTATACTATTATTTTATTTGCAATATTTCTATTATAAAATCTTGTTTTGAGGTGTGTTTGGAATTGTAGAAATATTTCACCATAGAGTCCTCTTGTCATGATCCAAGAGGGTAGCATAGACCATGATTCATAGGTGGTGGGACCTAACCCACCAGTATTACCTCCAGTAATGTCACCTATGGCACCGCTATTTATTTATGATCTGGACACTAATGTATAGCTTCAAGAGGTATTATTACCACTCATACATACCATTAAATAATCCCCACGACCTACCCCTACTATGAAAAAGTTTACTAGGGAGTTTAAAAAGTAGTACCCACCAAAGTTTATAGTGAGTAGTGAAACCTGGGTTGATGAGTCATGGATGGAAGCCATGATGACTATTTCTAATCAATTCTGGATTCATCTGGAAATGAGGGTCAAACTTAATACTTACATGCTACAAGATTCTTACAAGTGTTGGTGGGATGTGATTACTCAGTATAATCATCATCAGAACATGTTTTAGTGTTACTTACATATGATCTTTAATGATTACTTATTTCTTAAAATGCTAAGGGCTAATCAAGCTAGAGAGTTCATGAGTCTGTAGTAGGGAGTTGTGTTTGTGATGGATTATTAAACTTGTTTCACTAATCTCCAAAATTTCACAATTAATCATGCTGGTGAAGATTTGAAGAAAGTGATATGGTTTGAGGATGGGCTCATATATTCCATATGTTCTCGAGTTAATGTATTTTATTTGACTATCATTTCTAAGATATTGAATCTAGACCTCATCACTAAGTAGAATTTGAGGAAATATGATGGTGTTATCTAGGTTGTTTTTGAATCTAGATAGTAGATTATTTCATCTAGTGTCCAGAAGAGATACCTTAAGACTGCTCATGATGGAATTGGTGGTCAAATAGAATGCACTAATAGTTACATGATATGCCATCAGTGTGGTAAGATGGGACACATGATACCCCAGTGCAATAGGGACCCAGTCAAGCACCGAGCTTTTCAAAGGATGGGTCACATTTGAAGTATCTATAGAAACTTTCCTTCAATGCCTAGTAAGAGGGGGTCTAAATGAACACCTCATTCCAGAGTTGGTTCAATAGCTCCATGTTAGGTGGGCAGCTGTAGTACTATTGGCTGATCAGTATGAGGAGGAGGTCGTGGTTGGGGTAGCCATACTATATATAAATATATATAACACCAATACAGAATGCCTAATCAGGGCCGTCAGGTTGCATCAAAGGGACGTAGATCAATCCAGTTTCATGCAATACATCTTATACCAGACGAGTAGAGTGTTATGCCTTCTACCATTTGAGGTACTATTCTAGTGGAAACTACTCTAGTTTCTACCCGATTTGAGATAGCACTTCACATTTTTTTAATATCTGCATCTATTATGGAAATCATGGGCCTTGATATAGGGTAATTATATGGTGTAATGCCCCTTAATACTCTTTTGGGGATCCAATATGAGAGCATATAATGTTGTAAATAATGTCCCCTTGAAATAGGTTGTTATCACTTTATATGGATTCTTTTTGTCATTAACATGAAAATATTTGATGTAATCCTTAAGATGGACTGCTTAGTCCATTAATGAGCCCATATTGATTTTTATCAATGGAGGGTGACATTCTCATCACTTGATGGTGATATATACATTCAAAAATTTGAATGGGATGTCCAGGCGATTCAAGCTAGACCGGTGCATCATGGGTTGGGTAGAGTAACAGCCCAGATTTCCAAACTTTATGAATGATTAGGGAATATGGTAAATAGTTTTCCCTCCTATTATGGATTATTTTAGGTATCTCTTCCATGAAAAGTTTACAATCTCACCACCTATGAGAGATGTGGATTTCATTATTGATCTAGTTTCAGGAGATGCATTAGTATCCATTACTCCTTATAGGATGGCACCTAGTGAGCTTCAAGAGCTTAAGAGATAGTTGTAGAACCTTCAAGATTAGGGTTTTATATGAAAAATCACTTCAATTTGGGTTTTTACCATATTTTTCACCAAGAAAGTGGATGGAACCTCTATAATTTATGTATATTAACATAAATTGAGTCATATTATGGTGAAGAACAAGTATCATTTGACTCATACAGAATACCACTTCGACCAACTCTAAGAGGTTTGGTATTCTCAAAAATTGATTTCAGTTCAAGCTATCATCAGGTGTGTGTGAATCCATTAGATATACCAGGTACAACATTCCTTGGTGGATATAGCTTTTATGAGTATTTGGTTATTTCGTTTGTTCCCACAAACATGCTAGTTGTTTTTATATATTTGGTGAATTTGGACTTCCACCCATATATGAATTCATTTGTGGTAGTTTTAACACCCAAAGGTTTTGAAAATAAATATAGTATGAAATTTTATAATTTAGCCATTAAAACACAACTTTTCCTCTTCAATGTTTTGAATTTTGAAAAATGGTCATCTAGAGTTGTGTTCAGTAAGTCATTTGGAGTCTGATAGAACAAAATTGTTTTTTTAGTAAATAGTAACATACCCATTTGAATAGTAATAAGAATAATAATATGAACCTAATGAATAGTAAATTTTATTATTTTATTTTCTTAAGGCTAGAAGATAATAACATCTTGGTTAAGTTTTCATTGAGATAAAGTAGTTATAGAATTAAAACTGTTAATTTTTGAATTAAGTATGCTTTTATTTAAAAATTAAATTAATAATATTTAAAAAATTATTTTTGAAAAATGGATTTCAATTTTTAATTCTACACGTCGAAAAATAGTAGGGGTTATTTTTTGGGATTTTTCTAAAATACATGAATTTTTCATGAATGGTAAAAATACAGTTTTTAGTTTTCGGTAGATTAATGACATCATAATGATGTAATAATTAAATAAAATTAGGGTCGAATTATGTATAGTAACTTATGACATTAGTTGTCCCAAGTGTCTTAAACCATGGGAAAATACCATGGGCAAGCCCATGGTTTGGCAAAAACCACTAATGATGTGTCCCTTTGAAATTATTAAAAAATTACCTCTCTTTTTCTACAAATACCCACTCATCCATTCGTTTTCTTTCATTCTAAATCCCTCATCCACGAATATCTGGTGGTTTTACCTCTATATGAGTCATCCCAATGTGTCCCTAATCCCCATAGGTCCCATACTTCAAGATCTAGGAGTTATTCTACAAGGTAAGGGAAATCCTTCATTCCCTTCTTTAAGTTGACACTTCTTTTATGTTATCTATTTGAAATTATTTTCTAATATGTTTGGGTTTGATTTTATTTATTCTTATTACTATCCTTTTGATTTTAATATGATGAGATACCCTTTTTTCATCATTTTATTTTATGAAATTTGTCGTTAGGCTGCCGAATTTTCATAAGGGATCTCTTAACTTTTCTTTTATTTTCAAGTTCATCTCTTTTATTTTACTCTCCTCACCTCCTATGTCAAAATGATCATGATAAATATATTATCATCTATATAATCTAATTATATCATTTTAATGGAAGAACCATCATAAATATTCTTACTCCCTCCCTTTTATTTTTTATAAATGAAATCAACGTCCAAGAGGTTCCAATTTATAGCCTTTGTGGACGACGAAGTTTCGTTCTTCAATTTATTCTTCATTACTGGTCATGAAACCATTTTCATGGTTGAAATAGACTATAATATACGTGTTATAAACTAATTAATATTCATTAACCATAATATGTACATATAATTAAGTTATATGACAAAACTAGTTCATAATTTTCCAAATAATTCCGAATAATCGAAGTGGTGGTCATCTAATGGTTCATCCTCATTCCATGTAACCAAATGATATAAATGACCATTATAAATTATGTATGTTCATTAATAATATATAATTCCAATCCTGGAGATTTATAACCATTCCACGTGAACTTCATTACATAAAAACAAGTGAACCGAATCTGAAAATAAAGGAAATGAACACTCCAGAACGATGGAATTCAATACAATAACTTGTCAATAAAGACATAAATGAACAAACAAGAATTATGGTAAACTAAATACATGTATAATAGATTCTGAAATAAGTTATTAAAAATTATAATTTCATATTCCACGAGCTTAAGTACAAGAGACGAACGTGTTTGGAGTTAAGGTAAGGGTTTTTCACCCGAACTTCCATTTTCATTCGGGTTACTTTTATTGTTTAATTTCCTAGATGAAATCCTTATATATTGTGATGTAATTTTCATAAATTCTGTGTTATTATTCTATATATGTACACCAACCATAACCCTTCCTTATTTTATGGATAGTTACATGTTTTAAAAGGAACTTTCGAAATTGTTTCCAAAATACAAGCTCGGTTTAAGGGAATTTATCAAATTCTTACTTACTTTCAAGGGCACTATATAATATATTTTTGAAAACCATTACCTTTATAAAATCAGTAATTTTATTATGAATATACTATCTTACTTCACTTATGTTTTTATAAAAATATTTTTCCAAAAGAACTCTTCTTTTCAAAATAAAAGAGTATTTATCTCCAGAATTGATTAATGATTTTATAAGAGTGTTTTCATCTAATTAAACAGTCTTGTTGATTCCATGGTATTATTGGGTTTAATCATTTATGAAGTCATATACCATATTTTATTTAATGGTTTATGACTAACTCTATTGTGTATCATCTATCCTAAAACCATTCATCATATTACTCGGAATGGTTAGTGTTTTATGTTTAATGATTGGGGAATGATAGTTACATTTCATCTGATAGTTTCAATATGAATGTATATGTTGTTTATGTTTATCCCCGCTCATATAAGGAATGAATTATACTTATTATGTGATGGGTGGGGCCCTCTATATCCCCTCGATGCATCTATAGGTTTCATGATACAAATAGACGTGGAATTGGTTGAGGCCTTTCCCAATGTGATATGGATTTTAGCTGAGGCCTTAATCACTAGATGTCTTGGCCGAGGCCATGACAAAATGATTCAGAATATCAGGCATATGAACTTCCCTCATTATGATGCTAGTATTTGAAGTTCATGTGGTTATTCAATTAGGAGAATACCCATGATTATGTTTTATTATGGCATTATTTATTCAGCTCATATTTCTGTCATAATGTGTTCAAGTTCATTATTAGAGGAATGTGTTTTCAATTATTCACTGTGTCTAATGTTTATATTATCTTCCTCTGTATTCCTTACTCTTAATAAGCATTTGAGCTAACCCCTTTCTTATGTTTCATTTTTTCAGGACATGAAGAAGTAATTTATGAATGACTTTCATGCATAAACTAGGAGACGTGATGTTTCTAGTGGAATAAAATAGTGTTTTGTTTCCCTTCATGTTGTAATGAAAAACTTATGTATGTAATTTGTTTCTAATAATACTAAATTACTCGGTCTTTCGGGATTTGTATTCCTTGTATGTATGCCAACATAATCAAATAAGGCACCGGCTCTGGGCAACTAGGGTCGGGTCCTTACAGTTGGTATTAGAGAAAGTTTAGTAGAATACTTGGAAACTAGATTTAGAAAATGTAGAATTAGGGAAGAGTCCCTAAGTTAGTCTTTGAGGATATATATACAATAACATCCTGGTATTTTGGTAAGGAATAGATTATGTGGATCTTTCATGTAATACATCTCTGTCTAGATACGATCAGGTAGAGGTGGCTCTGGCACAGATGTATCTAGGGGTAAAACCTGAAAACACCGCTTTGAGCTAAACTCAAACAGGAACTGGTGCACGACAACGAGACTTGCAGCACTCTTGGTTACGACACTCCTGGGGGATATGTTTAGGATAATTCACATTTTCATTACAAGCCTTTATGAAGGAGTTTAATGTAAATATTTCTTAAAGAAAACATTTTTGTGAATATAGGATTAGCCATGCGTAGGATCTCAATTTTTTTCTGGGTATTTTTAAGTTAATATTATACATTATGATTCATAACCTAATATAGTGTACGCCATTATCTAGATATGGCACCTAGTGGACGGAATGGAAATCGCACGAATGCACGTGTCCCCTCTATGGATTTTCCTCCAATGCAAGACAATGATGTTGGCTCTGGTGCTATGACTGGTGTTGAGCAACTCATAACAATACTAGGACAACTTACTCAGGTTATGAATAATAACCTTACCCGTATGGAGCATCCGGATACACCACGTGGAGGATCCATGCTAGATCGATTTATGTGACAACAGTCTCCATCCTTCAACGGGACTACAAACCCATTTGTAGTACAGCAGTGGATATGTTCCATTGAGAAGATATTTTTCACTTTGGGATATAATGAAAGAGAGAATGTTGTCATGGAAGTATATCATCTATTAGGAGATGCAGATCAGTGGTGGTCATTAATCCAAAACACAAAGGAGGAGTAAGAGATATAAGAGATGGAATGGAGGGATTTTAAAGAAATCTTCTTAGAAAAATAATTCCCTCGTGAGAAGCGAGCATATTTGGAGAGATAATTCTTGAATCTGAGGTAGAATGAAGATGGTAATGTTTCAAGGTACGAAGCCAACTTCACAAGATTAGCAAGACAAGTTGTAGACTATATACGAAATCCAAGGATCAAAATTGATCGATTCTTTGATGGCCTAAATCCATTCCTCCAGTAGGAACTGGTCTCCCAAATTTCTTCATCATATGAGGATATAGTTTCATGTGCCATCAAGACAGAAAAATAATTCTCTAAGTCTTATGACTTTAAGGTAAAGCAAGAAAAGAAGAGGGATGCTGAAAACCCTCGAAAAGTAAATAAGGAAATGGGGAATAAGGGAAGAGTTGAATTTCCACCATGTGACAATTGTGGAAGGAAACACCCTGGTTCATGCTTAAAAGGTAAAGAAGTATGCTAAAAATGTGGTCAGAAAGGTCATCTTTCTGGTGATTGCAAAGGGAAGAAGGAAGCCAATGATGTTAAATGCTATAGTTTTCAGAAGATGGGACACTATTCTTAGGATTTTCCAAAACGTCAAGGAAATATGCAATAGAAAAGGCCAAGGGATCAGGGACAAGCTTATGCAATCACAACTGCAGAGGTTGAAGTTCCTAATGACGTGGTGGAAGGTACTTTAATTGTTTCCTCAAGTTTAGCCAATGCTTTACTTGATTCTGGATCATCACATTGTTTCATATATTCCCAGTTTTCTAAGAAAATTAGATATTTCCAATTTTATTTAAAAAGGTATTTGTCAGTCAAAACTCCTAAGGGAAGTATCATTACTACAAAGTTCTGTCAATCAATTCCCATTAAGGCATATAAATGTTCTTTATCTGCTTATCTCATCATCATACCCATGATTGAATTTTATATAATCCTCGGTATGGATTGGCTTTCGTATCATGATGCAAAAAATTATTGTAAGAAGAAGCAGGTTACGATTTTCGATGACGATGATAAAGAACACCTTATCTTTAGAGAAGAATCGTCACCACTTGATTCTTATCTAGATCCACCCCCAGTAGCTCAACTAAATTCAATTATTGGGTAGGAAGAGAAAGAAATAACTTTGGGTGATGAAATTAATGTTCAAATAGAGTATGTACCTATTGTGAGAGAATATGTTGATGTGTTTCTAGAATATTTACCTGAACATCCTCCAGAACAAGAAGTTGAGTTTTCCATTGATTTAATTCCTAGTTCAAGGATCATATTGAAGATCCCTTATAGAATGGACATTGTGGAATTAGTGGAACTAAAGAAAAAACTAGAGGAATTGAGTAATAAGGGATTTATCTTCCCTAGTGTTTCTCCATGGGGAGCCCCTGTCCTTTTTGTTAAGAAGAAAGATAGATCTATGAGGTTATGTATCGACTACAGGGAGATAAATATTATAACAATAAATAACAAGTATCCCCTGCCTCTCATTTATGATTTATTTGACCAAATTCAGGGAGCTTAATACTTTTCAAAGATTGAACTTCGATCTGGATATCATCAGTTGAGTGTGAATAAGGAATAAATTCTGAAAACAGCATTTCGAACCAGGTACGGGCATTACAAGTTTACAGTAATGCCTTTTGGATTGACAAATGCACCCTCTGTCTTCATGGATCTAATGAACAGAGTTTTCAAGGAATATCTCTAGGATTTTGTAGTGGTATATATTGATGATATATTGGTATACTCCAAAAGCTGTGAAGATCATGAAAAATCACTTGTGCATTATCCTGAAGAATCTTAGAAGACATGAATTATATGGGAAGTTTAGAAAGTGTGAATTCTGGCATCAGGAGATTTCTTTTTTTGTACATCTTGTCTCTAAGGATGGAATCCTAGTTGATCCTGAAAAGAAAAAGGCAATCTAATATTGGCCCACGCCAACAAACATAACTAAGGTACGCAGTTTTATTGGCTTAGCAAGTTATTATCAGCGTTTCTTATAGAATTTTTCCCTACTGGATAACCCGCTAATGAAGCTCACACGTAAAGGGGTTAAATTTTTTTTGACAAAAGATTGTGAAGAATGTTTCGAAGAACGAAAGAGAAGATTAGTCAGTGCTCCTATATTAACTCTACCATCGGGGAATGACAGGTTTGTTATTTATATTGATGCTTCAAAGAAAGGACTTGGTTGTGTCCTTATGAAAAATGATATGGTTATTGCTTATGCATCACGACATCTAAAAATTCATGAGAAAAACTATCCTACTCATGATCTTGATTTAGCTGCTGTAATCTTTTCTTTGAAGATATGGAGACATTATCTCTATGGTGAAAAATGTGAGATTTATACTGATCACAAGAGTTTGAAGTATATTTTCTCATGGAGAGAACTCAACATGAGCAAAGGAGATGGCTTGAACTACTCAAGGATTATGATTGCACGATACACTACAACCCGGGGAAGGAAAATAAGGTGGCAGATGCTTTGAGCAGAAAGAATCATGGAGTTTTGAACAAGATGATAGTTGAAAGGGATCCTATTTTCATGGATCTAGTAAAGTTGGATATGGGAATAACCATGGAAGGTGAAACATCAATGCTTTTTCAAATGGTTTCCAAACCATATTTACTATAAAGGATAAAAATTTCTCCGGCTGATAATGAAGAGTTTCAAAGAAGATTAAAGCTGTGAATGATGGGAGATTGAGTGACTTCGTATATGAAGATGGAATTTTGAAATTTGGGAAGAGTCTTTGTGTTCCCGATGTACCTGATCTAAAAAGGGAATTGTTAGATGATTCTCATAGTTCCAATTTCTCTATACACCCTGGTAGAACTAATATGTATAGAGATTTGAAGGAACATTTTTGGCGGGACAACATGAATAGAGAGATTGCTGATTTTGTGTCAAGATGTATGGTTTGTCAACAAGTGAAAGCTGGAAGCCAATATCCTGGAGGAGTATTGAAACCTCTTCCCATACCTGAGTGGAAATGGGATAATATCATGATGGACTTTGTCATGGGACTACCAAAGACTCCTATAAGTAACAATTCAATATGGTTCATCGTTGATCGTCTTACCAAGTCAACACATTGTCTTGCTATAAGAGAAGATCTGCCACTTGAACATCTAGCAAGACTATATATTAATGAAGTTTTGATACTTCATGGAGTACCCCTATTGATTGTTTCTAATCGTGATCCATGTTTTACATCAAGATTCTGGAAAAGTCTTCGGAAGGCCCTAGATACTGATCTTCGTTTGAGCACTGCCTACCACCCACAAACTGATGGACAATCGGAATGGAAAATTAAAACATTGGAAGACATGTTGAGGTCTTGTTCACTTGATTTTCAAGGCATGTGGGATCAGTATTTACCTCTCGTAGAATTTTCCTATAACAATAGCTTTCATTCAAGTATACAGATGGCACCCTATGAAGCATTATATGGGTGGCGATGTCGTACACCAACTTGCAGGGATGATGTTGGTGAAAGAAATCTCATGGGCCCAGAACTTGTTGAAGAAACAATGGAAAAGGTGAAGATTATCCAAAACCATATCAAAATAGCTCAAAGTATGCAAAAGATATATGCAGATAACCGAAGGAAGGATTTGGAGTTTCAAGAAGGTGATCACATTTTCTTAATGGTATCTCCATGGAAGGGTATTATACGATTTGGTAAGAAGGGAAAGTTAAGTCCCAGGTATATCGGATGTTTTGAAATTCTGGACTGAATTGGAGCTGTAGCTTACTGTTTGGGAATTCTGTCAAGTCTCTCCAAGGTTTACAATGTGTTCCATGTGTCAATGTTAAGAAAGTACATGCCAGACCCAAAACATGTACTCACTTATGAAGAAGTGGAACTTGAGCCTGATCTATCTTACTGTGAAGAGCCTATCAAGATTCTTGATACTAGAGAACAAGTATTGAGAAATCGGACGACTCATCTGGTGAAGGTTCTATGGAGAAATCATAAGATGGAGGAAGCAACATGGGAGCCTGATGAGCTTATGTTAAAGACATACCTGAATCTTTTTAGGTAATATTCTGGGAATTTCGAGGAGGAAATTTTTGTGAGGGGAGAATGTAACACCCCAAGGTTTTCAAAATAAATATAGAATAAAATTTTATAATATATCAGTTAAAACACAACTTTGCCTCTTTTATGTTTTGAATTTCGAAAAATGGTCATCTAGAGTTGTGTTCAGTAGGTCATTTGGAGTCCGATAGAATAAACATGTTTTTTTTAGTAAATAATAATATACCCTTATGAATAGTAATATGAATAGTAATATGAACCTAATGAATAGTAAATATTATTATTTTATTTTCTTAAGGCTAGAAGATAATAACATCTTGGTTAAGTTTTCATTGAGATAAATAATTAGTTGTAGAATTAGAACTGTTAGTTTTTTAATTAAGTATGCTTTTATTAAAAAATTAAATTAATAATATTTAGAAAATTATTTTTGAAAAATGGATTTTACTTTTTAATTATACACGACAAAAAATAGTAGGGGTGAATTTTTTGGATTTTTCTAAAATACTTGAATTTTTCATGAATAGTAAAAATACAATTTTGAGTTTTTGGTAGATTAATGACATCATAATGATGTAATAATTAAATATAAAGGTATGGTCAACTTGTGTATAGTAACTTATGACATGAGTTGTCCCAAGTGGCTTAAACCATGGTAAAATACCACGGGCAAGCCCATGGTTTGGCAAAAACCACTAATGAGGTGTCCCTTTGAAATTATTAAAAAACTACCTCTCTTTTTCTATAAATACCCACTCATACATTCTTTTTCTTTAATTCCAAATCCCTCATCCTCGAGTCTCTAGTGTTTTTACCTCTCTAGGAGTCCTCCCAAGGTGTCCCTAATCCCCCTAGGTCCCATCCTTCAAGATCTAGGAGTTATTCTACAAGGAAAGGGAAATCTTTCATTCTCATCTTTAAGTCGACACTTCTTTTATGTTAGCTATTTGAAATTACTTTCTAATATATTGGGGTTTGATTTTATTTATTCTCCTTACTTTCCTTTTTATTTCAATATGATGATATACCCTTTTGTTCTCATCATTTGATTTGATGAAATTTTAAGTGACGTCGTTATGCTGCCAAATTTTCATAAGCGATCTCTTAACTTTTCTTTTATTTTCAAGTTCATCTCTTTTATTTTACTCTCCTCACCTACTCTGTCCAAATGATCATGATAAATCCAGTATCATCTATATACTGGAATTATATCATGTGAATGGAAGAACCATCATAAATATTCTTACTCCCTCCCTTTTATTTTTTATAAACGAAATCAACATCCAAGATGTTCCAATTTACAACCTTCGTGGATGACAAAGTTTTGTTCTTAAATTTCTTCTTCATTACTGGTCATGAAACCATATTCATGGTTGAACCAGACTATAATATATGTTTTATAAACTAATTAATATTCAGGAACCAGAACATGTTCATATAATTAAGTTATATGACAAAACTAGTTCATAATTTTCCAAATACTGCCGAATAATCGAAGTGGTGGTCATCTAATGGTTCATCCTCATTCCATGTAACCAAATGATAGAAATGACCATTATAAATTATTTATGTTAATTAATAATATATAATTCCAATACTGGATATTTATAACCATTCCACATGAACTTCATTACATAAAAACAAGTGAACTGAATCTTAAAATAACGGAAACGAACACTCTAGAACGACGGAATTCAATACAATAACTTGTCAATAAAGACATAAATGAACAAACAAGAATTATGGTAAACCTAATATATGTATAATAGGTTCTGAAAAAAGTTATTAACAAGTATAATTTCATATTCCAGGAGCTTAATTACAAGAGAGGAACGCGTTTGGAGTTATGGTAAGGGTTTTTCACCCGAACTTCCATTTTCATTCGAGTTACTTTTATTGTATAATTTCCTTGATAAAATCATTATGTGTTGTGATTTACTCCTCGTAAATTCTGTGTGAGTATTCTATATATGTACAACAACTAGAACCCTTCCTTATTTTATGGATAGTTACACGTTTTAAAAGGAACTTTCAAAATTGTTTCCAAAATACAAGCCCGATTCAAGGGAATTTATCAAATTCTTACCTACTTTCAAGGGAACTATATAATCTATTTTGGGAAACCATTGTCTTTATAAAATCACTCATTTTATTATGAAGATACTCTCTTACTTCACTTATGGTTTTATACAAATATTTTTCCAAAAGAACTCTTCTTTTCAAAATAAAAGAGTATTTATCTCCAGAATTGCTTAATGATTTTATAAGAGTGTTTTCATCTAATTCAACACTCTTGTTGATTCCATGGTATTATTGGGTTTAATAATTTATGAATTCATCTACCATATTTGATTTAATGGTTTATTAATAACTCTATTGTGGATGATCTATCCTAAAACCATTCACCATATTACTCAGAATGGTTAGTGTTTTATGTTTAATGATTGGGGAAAGATAGTTAAATTTCATATGATAGTTTCAATATGAATGTATATGTTGTTTATGTTTATCCTCGATTATATGTGTAATTCATTGGACTTATTATGTGATGGGTGGGTCCCTCTATAGCCCCTCGATGAATCGGTAGGTCTCATGAGACAAATAGACATGGAATTGGCCGAGGCCTTTCCCAATGGTATATGGATTTTGGTTGAGGCCTTAATCACTAGATGTCTTGGACAAGGCCATGACAAAATGATTCATAATGTCCAGAACATGCACTTTCCTCATTATTATTCTAGTACTTGAAGTTAATGTGGTTATTCGACTAGTAGAATACCCATGATTATGTTTTATTATGGCATTATTTATTCAGCTCATATTTATGCCATAATGTGTTCAAGTTCATTATTAGAGGCATGTGTTTTCAATTATTCACCATATCTAATGTTTATATTATCTTCTATTTTATTGCTTACTCTTACTGAGCATTTGATCTCACCCCTTTCTTATGTTTCATTTTCTCAGGACATGAAGAAGTAATTTATGAATGACTTGCAGGCATAATCTAAGAGACGTGATGTTTCTAGTGGAATAAAATAGTGTTTTGTTTCCCTTCATGTTGTAATGATAAACTTATGTATGTAATTTGTTTCCAATAATACTAAACTACTAGGTCTTTCGGGATTTTTATTCCTTTTATGTATGCCATCATAATCAAATAAGGCATCGGCTCTAGGCAACTAGGGTCGGGTCCTTACAGTAGTCTTCATGGAAATCATATTGATATACTCACATACTTGAAACGATTATTTTAAACATTTTGAAATCATTTTGAGTATACTGATAGAGCATAGTTTTATACTAATCTCACAAAATTCCACTTTTAGATCAATAAGGTTCACTTCTTAGGTCACATAATCTAAGAGGAAGGAGTATCTATTGGTCCAAAAAAGGTGATAGATTAAGTTTATTAGGAACATACCAAGAAAACTTTGACATATAGAGATTCTTGGGGATTGTTGGATATTATAGATATAGCACCTAGACCCATTTTCTACTCAACCGTGCTCTGGGCCAATTGGACACTGGGACTTAGGTACACCTCCTTATATGCCAAAGGATGTCTAATAGTAGCAAGGGTAAGATTATGTGATATTGAGGAGGCTATACCCACATGTGATGACGATAATAATAATAGTCCATATGTATATAACATAGCTAAAGTAGACCATAACTCAATGAAATCAATAGAATAAATCATAGTGGATGAAAAATAAACTGCAAAAATAATAAGCAATCCCAAGGGCATAAACCATTTTTAGATGATAAACAAGATATATAAGTTCATGCAGAATGGATAATCATGGCCTCATGTGCCTGACCAAATAAGTAAATATATATAAATATATATAATCAAAAAGGAAAATCCAACTTGATACAGAGGAACCACCTGGTCCACTTCTATCCATCCGATGCAAAAGTTACTACTCTGATCATTAAGGTCCAGCTCTCGAGCTTTATCCCTTACCTGATCTCAAAGATATAAAGTCTATACATGTCCTGAGGGTCCCATGTAGGGTGTGAGTATAAACTAAATAGGCCACCACCAATGTGTTCCCATCTTACATACATAATTATGTAGGTGTATATAAATATAAATAAAAATTCAATGCACAAACATTTAATAGTTTACCCTCTCCACTTGTTCTAAATAGCCACAAGTTAGCATTTACCTGCTACGACCAATACCACTAATCTCTAAATATATACCTTCGAATATATATTCCATACATATCATGTCTTCATATATATATTTGTAGTAGTGAGTACCCATGTATTAGTGCCTAGGTGTCCCCTAAAGAGTATCATAACTTGAGAACCCTTGGGCACATCCCATAAATATATCATCAACACCCCATGCCATCTGACACATTATGTGCCAACCATCAAGTGCCTGACATCCAAATGGAACACCCATCAAGTCCCTATTCCCTCATACTTATGCCTAGAAAATCACCATCAACTCATCATCTCGATGTCCTAAGGCATGGTGATGTCTTTCTTCCAATATATAATAATCATCACTGGATCTATAGCTTACATATTGAGGTTCAGTGATCTATGTCCTCCCATAATATCAGTCCATCAGCCTTAAGTATAACAGTGAGCCTCAACCCCCAATCGATGGTCTTAAAACCATCTCTCGATGGTCCATCACCATCCACGTGGATTTCTATAGTGAGCACCTCCAATATATGTAATGGTCAAGAAACAACCCCTAAGTTGCAATATCTATGGAGGCCAACATCCAAAATGAGTGGTCAACACCACCTTAACTAAGTCCTATTTGTTTTCACATGACTCTAATGGTGCATCAGCCAACAACAGTGAGTGGAAATCACCAACAATACCTAAGACACATCATTCGGAACCTTGTTACCCTTCGACAAAATCTCTAAATCATGATGGTCAAAACCATATCAAATCACACAGTCCAATCCCTCATCCTAACTACCTAATCATTTCAAAGCGATGACCATTTTCCTCAATTGGGTGATCATCAATGCCCACATGTATCTTGGGCCACACCCTTAGCTTGACGACTTTATCTCTTCATTCCAGGTGGTCAACATCACCTCAATTCTCAAGCCATGCCCATCATGTTCCCATGTAAAAAATCATATCAATATAAATAATTTAATTAATCAAAACACATGACCAACATATCCTTCCAATTTGTTCATAATCCCCTTACCCATCTTCGAAAATATGAATAAGTTATGGCATGATTAATGGCATCCCATGACATAAATTAATAATTTAAAAGACAAACAAGAATTAATTAGGGGTCTCACTCAGACTACCCACATGGGAATATATAGAATTCAACCCAGAACACCCACAAAAAGACATATAAATATAGGCACCACCTTCCTTATACTCATAAGTGATCACTCATCTAAAATTGGCCTCTAACTCAAGCTGAAACAATAAAAGTGTAGATTTTAGACAAATGTGTTGAAAATGGGGAAAAATAGCTCGCACATATTTAGATTTTTTATGGAGAGATAAACAATAGAGAATATAGAAAATTGAAGGCATTACTGATATGCTTCCAATGATACCAATAGAGCTCAGATTAGAGCTCACACAAGCAAGGATCCTGAAAACCTAATGAGGAATGAAAGTGGAGGATCCCCTATTGTGTGCGAGTGAAAGGGAGAAGAATTAGGAATTAAAAGATAAAAGGAGGGTGGGAAAGTTTGGAAATTTTACCCAAATAAATGACCTGAACAGTTTGGATGCACAGTTTGGCTAATAGCACCAACTGTGAGTTGCTCATTTTCCAAGGACCGCATTAAGCATGGTTAGGTGCACAGTTCTCAAAACCATGTGCAGAACATGTGATTCCCATATGTTAAAAATTAAAGAGGTTTCACATGGTCATGTTACCCTACTCTCAAGGTTTAACAAACCATTTATAGTGTAGAAGTGGTTTTTATGGTTTCTTCTTTCAAGTTACATGGTTCAACAAAATTATGTGTCACTATCAGTGCTTTCTCGAAACTGAGTTTACGGGGCCCGATGTGCTTGAAACTTGTCTAAAACCCAAATAAACCTATCTAGCCTTAAAACCTATCTAAAAACATGGTCTTGGGTCAACTAAACTCATAGAATTAGGTTCTTAAGATCAAGATAAGAGTTAGACCGACCCCCAAACTCAAAAATTCAAAAAGGCTGGGGAATTTTGACCCGCTCAAAAACCTAGGATGTTACATGTAATGAACTAGACTTTCAAAATGATAATTGTTTCCTGAAAATGTGTGTTATATTATATTATACATAATAAAACCATATCTTTTTAATAAATAAGTTAGTATAAAGGGAAGTGTGACCATCAATATTAAAATATTCTTTGACCATTATTCAAATATGATCATTTTTTAATATAACCATTGGAAATTGTACTATTGGTAGTAATTTTTTATAATTTTTAAGTAGAAATGATAAATAACAATTGATGTAGAAAGAAAAATTGTGGCCTCAACCAATAGATTCATGTCATATGAAGCCCATTTTTCAGAGCTTGGGAGAGAGGTAGCATCCCTATGGTTTTCTCTTGACCAAGACCAATCCAAGCTTTAATAAGTGAATCTGGAATAAAATTTCCTACGATATAAGTTCAAGTTAGTGGAAGTTACCACTCAGGCGATGTTAACCGACACTCCCCATGAATCTATCACCATCGTACACCTTACCCTTAGGTTATATTCAGGTGTCATAAGGGGTTATGTGTTGAGTCCATAGTTATTTAATGTTTATTTTAATTGTATAAATAAAATTGTTATCCCATCAATTCTATTTTACCATTATTGTTTCCAAATAAAATTGAGATGGAATTTGATAAATTGATTTTTTGGACAAAAATTGTACTTTATAAAAAAGATAAAAATATATATAATAAACTAATATATTATGAATAACACTTATTTTAATTAAATAGTACAATAAAATCAATATTATTTAAATATAAATGATAAAATAATTTATTTTTTTTCAAGTGTCAGAAATTTTACTATGAATTTTTAATCCGCTGTTATTTTTAATAAATAAGAATTTTTATATTTAAAAGATATAATTCTCATATTTAGAGAATTATTCTGATAAAATAAATATCATTTTTGAATCATCATGCCAAAATTAGGTTAGGTTTAATTTTTTAGAATTTTTTAAAATGCTTTATTTTTTCATGAATGGTAAAAACACACTTTGAGTTTTTCAGTATGTTGAATGACTTCATAATTATTTCATAATGATTTAATAATTAGATAACCACAATATAAGACTCAAAATATTTTATTTTATTAATATCAATTATTTTAATATATTTTAATCAATTTCTAAACCTATAATTTATTTTCCAAAGTCTAAAATGGAAACTTTAACATTAAAAACATTGTTTCTGTGGAAAATTTACTTTTATGTGCCAAAAGAAATAATATAAAGTTATTATTGACTCTTTTGGACTAAAATAACATAAAATATTACCTAAGGGTATAGAACCATGGTAAAATACCATGATCAATCCCATGGTTTTTCAGTTTTCACAACCTAGGTTTTTATGGCCTATATTTGGAAATTAATAAATAAATACTCCAATTTTTTTACAAATATCCACCCATTTATCCTTTTAATTTAACTCCCAATCCATCCTCAGTGAATATATGGTATTTTTACCTTTTAATGATTCCTCTCAAGGTTTCCTCTAGCCCCCAAGATCCCAACCCTGATGTTTTAGGAACAACTCTTCAAGGTAAGGAAAATATCATTCTTTTCTCTTCGTTTCAAGAACCCCTTTTTGTATATGTATAATGAATTTTAAGGTCACTCTCAATTATTTCCTTTTTATTCATTCCCTTACTTAAAAATTATGTTTTATCAATGGGATACCCTTTCCCCTCTATTTTTACACTTTTCTAAAACCATGTTTTATACCCATTATGCTTTTGATTTTAGTTCTCAAAATTTATATCTTCTCCCCAATAAATTATCTTTTATTTTCTTTTTGTGAATACCCAAACATATTTATTTCCTATTATTATTAAACAATATGTAAAAATGATTTATTTTATTTTGTTATTTATATACATAAAACCTACATTCCCTTTATGTGGGTAAAAAATGACATAATGATCATTTTTAAGCACTTTTGAAATGTCGTGATTCATATTTGAAACTCATATTATTTTATTACCCATAGGTTATTTGTGAAATGATTTACTATTTATATGTGTAACACATGATAATTAATAAATATTAATTTTGTTGCCTAATAGTGCTCCAATGCATTGGTTAAAGAATTTAATCTCTAGAGATGACATGTTTTACAATATCTTGGTGAGTAATCTTCGTAATTTTTATAACACATCGATGACAAACCATAGTGATATTCTTAATAATGTATCATTTAAATGTTGTAGACACATTTTCATTTTATGATTAATTTCATTTTTATTATGATATAACTCATGTTCCCTTTATCATTCCATAATGATATTTCTTATCTTCTTATTGATATTTCTAAAGATCACTTGTAAATTGTTTCCCTTACATTCCCTTATTAGTCATTATGCTCACCCTTTCCTTTGATGTATGTCTTTAGGTTATGAGATTCAATAAATATACATAAAATAAACCATTTAATAATCCTTTCAAGAATATTTGAATAATATTTTATGTTTTCATGAATTATGTACATTTTTTCAAGAAACTAAATTTTAAAAGATCAGTTGTTTGTACAATGTATTGAAAAGTTAAATAATAAAAAAGTGGGATTACATAGTTGGTATCAAATTAAATATTATTTATTTATGGAAAATAGGATTTGAAGTATTTATTAAGAACACTAGGGATAATTTTAAATAAATAAAAACATCTTGGTATTTTGATGAAGTATTAAGTAAGTGGTTTCCAAGAAAAAAAAACTTTGTCTAGATACGAACAAGTGGATGTGGATCTTGTATAGATGTTTCTAGAGATAAAACCTAAAAACAACACTATGAGATAAACTCAAATGGTAAATGGTGCAAGAAAATGGGACTTACATTACTCCTTGTTAGATACACCCAGGGGATATGTTTGGTTAATCTCAAGATTTTTATGAACCATTATGAAGGATTTATAGAAAATGTAATTATTTTTAAATAATAAAATATTTAAGAATAATGTTTTAAGATATAAATAAACCTTTAGAATTAAAATATTATTAAAATAAACAAATTTCTCACTAAGGTTTTCTTATTTTATAAAATGGTGGGAAATAGGAGGAACCACGTAAATGGTGAGCATAATAGACCATGCAGTGACAGCCCTCCGATGGAATCTGCAATGAGAAACTTCATGATAATTATGAATAAATTGACTTGATTTATAAGAAATAAATTGAATAAAGACGAGATACAAAATTCACCTTTTAGGGAAAAATAGTCTTTTAGTCTTTTAGACTTTTATGCATCAACAACCACCTTATTTTAGTATATCTATTAATCCATTGATTTCTGAACATTGTATAATCTCAATAGAAAATATCATTTTTGTACTTTGTTGTTTAGAACAATATAAAGTCACCCTGGTTGTGTACTTCTTAGAGGGAGAAGATGATCAATGGTGAAAGTTGATTAAAAAGATAAAACTGAGATGGGAGATTGATTCTATAGAGTGGGAAAACTTAAGGGGGGACTTTTTCAAAAAATATTCCCCTTATTCGATGCAAATTAAAATGGAAAATTAATTCCTAGAGACAAAATATAAGGAAAAAGAATCCGAAGGAAGATATGAGATAAACTTTACAAGACTTTCTCATCACACCTCAATCTTTTTTATGGAATGGAAAGGTTGATATATTCTTCGGTGGACTAAGACCCCATCTATAGAAGAATCTATCTAATCAAGACTATGATGGATATGAGGAGATGGTGTGGAGTGCTATGACGGTTGAACTCTAGTTTGGAGAGATGAATTGGTCCCATAGATCAAACAGAAATAAGAGATCAATGGATCTAAGATTAGGGAGGAACTTTGATCATGGAAGAAAATTAAATCAAGTACAACTTCCCATATGAAACAAATTTGGGAAGAATAATCCAAGGAACTACTTTCATAACAGTGGGAAATGTAACAAGTGTGGAAAACTTGGTCACTTTTCCAATCATCATCTAAATATGAAGATAATGGATGGGAATCACCATCAACCTCAATATAGGCCAAGGGAACAAGGTTGGGATTTTTCTACCGTGGCAACTGAAATATAATCTCCCAATGATGTGGCAGTAGGTACTCTCATTGTTGTCACAAATCTAGCAAGTACTTTTTTTATTAAGTCTCTGTGAGTTCCTTTATTTCCTCCAAGTTTTCAAAGAATATAGAATCAATCCCTAAACTACTAAAATTAGAGTTATCAGTCAAGACTCCTATAGGGATTATCCAGTCATCAGTAGTGTATAGAAACTCTAGTATTCACCTTGGAAAGTACAATCTCATCACAAATCTAGTAGTCATTCCAATGCTAGAATTCAACACTATACTAAGGATGGAATGTCTCTCAATTTATAATACTAAGATCAACTACAGAAGTAAGTAAATATTAATAGTCTTTAATGGACAATCTATAGTTGTTTCCAACTGAGAGATATCTCAACATGAGCTTTGTCTAGAAGCACCTACCATATCCTTCTTTATGGAAATGATTGGTGAATATGAAGAATGAAATGAAATTATAGGAAGAGAAAATGTCCCCATCATTTAAGAATACATTGATATATTCTTGAAGAGTTACATGGACCTCCCCAAGAAAGAGAGGTAGATTTCTCCATTGAACTCATGCCAAGATCCAAGATGATATCAAAGACCCCATATAGAAAGGAAATTTTGGAGCTGAAGTAATTAAAGAAACAACTCCAAGATCTTTTGGAGAAGGGGTTTATCCGACCGAGTGTGTCTCCTTGTAGAGGACCTGTTCACTTTGTGAAGAAGAAGGATAGATCAATGCATTTTTGTATTGATTATAGAGAACCTAATAAGATCACAGTGAAGAACAAGTACCCACTTCCAAGGATTGATGATTTATTTGACCAGCTTCATGGGGATCAATTCTTATTGAAGATTGATCTTTGATCTGATTATCATCAATTGGGGTTGAAGAAAGAAGATATTATAATGACCACCTTCTGATCAAGATATGGGCATTATGAGTCTATTTTTATTCCCTTCAGCTTGACGAATACTCCAGATATATTTATGGATTTGATGAATATAGCCTTTAAGGACTACCTTAATAAATTTTAGGTATTTTTTATTGATGATATTATGATATATTCCTAAAGTAATGAGGAGTATGAGGATTATATGGGGGTTATATTGAAAACTATGAGGAAGTAGATTCTATTTATAAAGTTTATTAAATGTGAATTTTGGTTACAATAATTTGCTTCCTTGGGTAACATTATATCCAATGAAAGACTCCCAGTTGATTCTTCCAAGATAAAGGTTGTGGAGGAGTAGCCTCATCCTACAATAGTAACTGATATTTGTAGTTTCCTTAGTTTATCAGGATATTATAGGAGGTTTGTGAAAAAAAATCATGACTTTATAATCCACTAACCAATTTAACTCGAAAAGGGGATACGTTCATCTTTATAACGGAGTGTGAACAATGTTTCCAAGAGTTGAAGAATAGATTGGTTACTACACCCATGTTAACTCTACCCTCTATTGGAGAAGGATTCTATATTTTTAGTGACACGTATTTTAAAGGCCTTGTGTGAGTCCTTATTCAAAATGAAAAGGTGATTAATTTTTTATCTCTACATTTAAAGACTCATGAGAATAATTATCTAATGCATGAACTAGATATAGATATGGTTATTTTTTCTATGAATATATGGTGGCACTATCTTTATAGGGATAAATGTGATATATACATAGACCACCAAATTATGAAGTATATTTTCACAAAAAAAGGAATTGAATATGAGATAGATTATGGTTGGAACTTCTTAAATACTATGATTTTTTAATTTATTATCACCCAGGTTGATCAAACAAAGTCACTGATACATTAAGTAGGAAATAACCTATTGTGATGGAAATGATGAAGATTCAAGGAGATCCTCTGATCAAAGACCTAGTAAACCTACTCAAGGTAATCTTAAGGGAAGGGAAATCATCAAACCTATCCCAAATGATTTCTCAACCATAATTACTAGAGAATACTAAGAAAGATCAAAGAGAGGATCCTTTATTACAAAAGAAGACAGAGGATGTGAAGAATGGGAAGTTTCCTGAGTATAATATTGATCAAGAAGGTGTAATGGAATTTCATACAAGATATGTGTTCCATCTATTCATGAAATAAATAAGGATATTATGGATAAATTTCATATCTATACTTTATCAATACATCCTAGAATCATGAAAATGTATAGGGACCTTATTGATCATTGTTTTTTGGGATAACATGAAAAGGGATATTGTTGACTAGACTGCAAGGTGTTTGGCATGTTAGAAAATTAAGGCAGAGTGATAACTTCCTAAAGAGGTTTTGTAACCACTGCCCATACCAAAAAGGAAGTGGGATAATATCACTATATAATTTTTCACTGGTCTCCCAATAACATCTGAAGTAAACAATGTGATATGGGTTATAGTGGATCATCTCACCAAGAATTCCTATTTCACAACTATTAGGGAAGATTTATCTCTTAAAAAACTTTCTAAGATTTACGTAAATGAAGTGGAGAAATTTCATGGGGTACCACTTTATATTGTTTTTTATCATGATCCAAGGTTCACATCACAATTCTAGAGAAGTCTTAAACATGCTCTGAATATTGAATTGAATTTCAGTATGGCCTATCACCACCAAACTGATGTCTAATCTGAATGAACTATTCAGACACTTGAGGACATGTTGAGAACATGATCAATGGAATTTAAAGGTGGATGGGATCAACACCTCCATTTAGATGAGTTCTCATATAAAAACAGTTTCCATTTAAGTATTCAAATGGCACCTTATGAAGATCTATATGGGAAGCAATGTAAAAATCCTACTTTTTGGGATGAAGTTGGTGATAGAAAGATTATTTGACCAAATCCAATGCAAGAGATGATAGAGAAGGTTCATGTTATCCAGCAAAACATTAAGGATTCTTAGAGTGGGCAGAATATCTATACTGACAATCACCAAAGGGACTTGAGGTTCGATATTGGTGACAAAATTTTCCTTCGAATATAACCATGGAATAGATTCATGCAGTTTGGGAAGAAAGGGAAACTTACCCTGTGTATATTGGCCCATATGAAATCCTTGATCGCATAGGATCAGTGGTATATTGGCTTGTAATTCCACCAAATATAGCTCTAGTTCATGATGTATTCCATGTATCTCTCTTGAGAAATTACATACCTAAACATTCACATATACTAAATCTTGAGGTGGTATAACTAGAACATGACCTCTCTTATAAGGAGAAGCCAATGGAGATCTTAGATCATAGAGACAAGGTTCTACGCAACAAGTCTACCCACCTATTCAAAGTGTTATAGAGGAACCACATATATGAACAAGCGACATGGGAACCAGAGGAGTCAATCAGAAAAAAGCACCCACAACTTTTCTCAATTGAGAAAACAAGTTAAGATTTCAAGGATGAAATTTATTAAGGTGGAAGAATGAAATGACCCATACTTTTTAAATGATAAATGTTTCCTGAAAATGTGGGTTATATACTATTATACACAACAAAACCATATCTCTTTAATAATAAAGTGAGTGTAAAAATAAATGTGACCATCGGGATTCATCCATTTTTTAACCATTGATAAAATATGACCATTGGTCAATATGAACATTGGAAACTATACTCTTGGTAATAATTTTTATCTTATAATTTGTAAGTAATAATGATAAATTATAATTAATGCAGAATGAAGAAGTGATAAACGCAACTAGTAGAGTTGGTCTCTATAAATCCCATTTGTCAGAGCTTGGGAGGGAGTTAGCATTAATGGGGTTCTCTCTTGACTAATACCAATCTGATCTTTAATAAATTAAGTTAGAACGAAATCGCCTATGGGAGAAGTTCAATTTAGTGGAAGTTACCACTCGGGCGATGTTAGCTGAGCTACCCCATGAATCTGTCACCATCACACACCTTACCCTTAGGTCATATATTGGAGTTATAAGGGGTTATGTGTTGAGTCCCCATTAACATAAAGTGTAATTCCATTGTATAAATAAAATTTTTATTCCATCATTTCCGTTTTAATAATAGTTTTTTCTTAATAAAATTGAGTTCGAATTTGATAAATTGTTTTTTCGGACAAAAATTTCACTTTCTAGAAAATATATAAATATTTATAATAAACTAATATATTATGAATAATACTTATTTTAATGAAATAGTATGATAAAAACACTCTTATTTAATTATAAATGATAATATAATTTTATTTTTGTCAAGTATTAGAAATTTTACTATGCATTTTCAATCCGCTGTTATTTTTAATAATTAAATATTTTTATATTTAAAAATTATTATTCTCATATTTAGAGAATTATTATGATAAAATAAATATTAATTTTTAAATCATCAATCCAAAATTAGTTTAGGGTTAATTCATAAGATTTTTTTAAAATATTTTTTTTCATGAATAGTAAAAATACATTTTTGGTATGTTTAATGACTTCACAATTGTTTCATAATGATGTAATAATTATATAACTAAAATACATGACTCAAAATATTTTATTTATTAATATAAATTATTTTAATGGATTTTAATTAATTTCCAAACCAATAATTTACCTTCCAAAGTCTAAAATGGAAACTTTTACATTAAAAACACCATTTTTGTGGAAACTTTACTATTCCATGCTGAAAGAAATAATATAAAATTATTATCAAATATTTTGGATTAAAATAACATAAAATATGATCCAATTGTCAAAAACCTTGGGTAAATACCATGGGCAAGCAAATGGTTTCTCATTTTCCACAACCTAGGTTTCTAAGGCTTATATTTGGAAATTAATAAACAAATCCTCCACTTTTTCTATAAATACCAACCCATTTTTCCTTTTACTTTCACTAAAAATACATCTTCCATGAAGATATGGTAGTTTTAGCTCCAAATCATCATGTTTTAGGAACAAATCTTCATGGTAAGGGAAATATCCTTATTTTCTCTTCATTTCAAGAACCTCTTTTAGTATATATCTTTTGAATATTATGGTCACTATCTATTATTTACTTTTTATTAATTACCTTAATTTCAAATTATTTTTTATCAATGGGAGACCCATTTCCTCTCTCTTTTTACCCTTTTCTAAAACCACATTTTATACCTTTTATGTTGCCAATTTTACTTCTCAAAATTTTTCTCTTCTCCCCAATAAATTCTCTTTTATTTTATTTTTGTCAATACCCAAACCTCTTTCTTTTCTAGTGGTATTAAAAAAGATTTAAAAATGATTTATTTTATTCTATTATTGACATACATAAATCTATCTTTCCCTTTATATGAGTTATAAATTACATAATGATCATTTTTAAGCACTTTTGAAACGCCATGATTTTAATATGAAACCCATTTTATTTTATTTCCCATGGGTTATTTATAAAATGATTTATTATGATCTATGTGGATCATATAAAAATTAATACATGTGAAGTTTTTTCCTTGATATTTCTCTAATTCATTGGATTAAGAATTTAATCTCTAGAGATAACATGTTTTACGATACCTTGGTGAATAACCTTGGTAATTTTTATGACACCTCGATGAAAATACTTGGTGATATGATTAAGAATGTATCATTTAAATGTTGTATCCAAATTTTCATATTATTATTAATATCCTTTTTATTATGATATTCCTCACATTTCACTTCTCATTCTATAATGATACTCCTCATGTTCATATGGATATTCCTCAAGATCACTTGTAAACTATTTCTCGTGCTTTCCCTTATTGGGGATTATGCTAACCCTTTCTTTAGATGTATGTCCTTAGGTTATGATATGCAATAAATATAATTAGGATAAACCTTTTAATAATCCTTTCAAGTGGATTAGAATAATGTTTTATGTTTTCATGTATTATGTACCTTTTTCCAAGAAACTAGTCTTTAAAAGATCTGGTATTTGTACAATGTAATGAAAAGTTATGTAATAAAGAGGACAGATTACATATTATAGTATTCTCATATTATAATATCTCATCCCTAAGATATAAATCTTTACATGTAGATGGTACAAAACAGACTCATCTCATTTACACAATCCTAGTCTACCTTGGTTATTATTCACGTTCAATTCCCCTACTGGCACTCCACATCTTAGGAATTACCTACCTGGTCACATACCAAACCAAAATTTAAATTCCAAATGGTTCCACCAACCATCCCCAGTCATAAAAGTCCTCCCATGATGTATTTTAATTCCTACACCTCATCCTTTTTTCAATTCATACCCATGTCATACATGACACCCATCAAGTCATGCATCTCAACAGATACCCATTTCATACTTGTTCCATACACAAAACTCATCAAAACCTATATCTCATCTGATTCCCAAAGTCCTACACCTCAAAAAATGATCAAAAATAAACACACATCATATATATGTGTGTGTGTGTGTGTGCATTTCTATCGTAGTCCATATTCCTGCATACCTCATAAAAAACCCACATTGCATCGATGCCCACAATAAATCGTAATGCCTATGCACCTCATATATATATTACATATCATAACATATATTGATCTACTAACCAGTGTCTGGTTAATCCATACACAATACATGTTCACCTCATTCACAATACTTTTCCATGAAAAAACAAAAGAAACTTTGGTCGTGCTCACAACAAACCCCAAACCATCATCGGCTCACCAACCTACTCTAACCTAGATAGCTCAACAACATGAAACTGACATGAAGGATGACTACACAAGGCATGGCCTCCCTATAGAGATACACTATGTACCATCCACTGAACCCACTATTGTGTCTCTCAATCTCTTTAATAACCACCACATACAGCTAAATCTCAACTACCATATCCTGGTACTGCTCCCAGTCCTACCTCAGATCCCTGAGTCTGACCTAATACATATCTCCCATTTGTCCAAGATATCTTCCTACATAACCTCTCTACATGGCCCATCTAACCACATGATCAAAATTCCTTCAGAATCAAATCGTACTGGGTCTGAACATGTCTTGTTTGTCTACACTAGAAGCAAACATCTTGTAGGATCGAAATAGTAATGTAGATGCTCAATATACAAGAGGGGGGGTGAATTGTATACTTTAAAAATTCCTTTGGAACCTTGAAAGTTAGTTAAGAATAACTATGTTTTCCTTAAGCAAAGGAAAAGGCTAAGTTTAACAAAGTTAAAATAAGCAAATTCACAACACCTCTTAACACCGAATGCAAACTAGGAAAGAGATTCCGAATGAGGGTTCCGGAAATATGGTTCCGGAAATTGAATCTTAAAAAATGATTACAATATGATATTCTACCTTAAAGCATATAGAATCTAAATGAAACAGAATACAAATAAGGAAGTATAAGAAAGTTATACTTTCCTTATAATACAAAATGCAGTGGAATAGAAACAAGTAGTAGAACTACTAGTAACAAGATATAAGTCTTTTAACCCAAAGAGAAGGGTATCCAACAACCTTGGATAAAGGTCCCTTGATTTATACTTTCAAGCAAGTCTGTCTTACCCACACTAGGGTAAGCCCTAGATACGAAGATCGGAGTCTCTGTCTTGCTATCCCCGCAAGACCTCAACTTCAAGGTAGTTGGCAACCTCTGTCTTCCTCAGCAAGGAAGCCCTTGAATTTTAAGGTAGTCGGCACCTCTGTCTTCCTATCCCTGGAAGCCCTCGAATGTAATTACCAACATTCGGAGTCGCACGAAGCTTTGAGAGTTAATAAGAGCCTCTCTCTCTAGAAATCACTTCAACATCATGTAGGCACAAAACCAAGTTATTCATCTATCATCAGTCACGAGCTCTTTCAAATGAGCTCCTATTTATAGGTAAGGTCAGTTCCTCCTCCAACGGTCATTTTTTCCTTAAAGATCAGAGGGACCTGTACACGTGTCACTTAGACAACGGTTAGTTTATAACAAAACAGATGACATCGTTTTATAACAAAACAATTGTAACAGAATGTACGACATCGTTTTAAACTCTAACATAAAAGTTCTGAATGAAAACTTCGGAGTGAAGGTTCGGAGTGTAAAGAACAATAGTAAAGAGTAGAAAAATTTTAGAAGTGTAGGCAATAAAAAAGTTCGGAGTCAAACAAAGATATTTTTCGGAGTCTGAATTGATTCAGAGTGTATAAAACAAAGATACTCAAATTCTGTTTAATAGGTGAATTCAGAATGAGAATTCAGAATAGGAATTCGTCATCAGAAATCGTAATGAGAATTCATCATCAGGATTTGTAATGATAATTTTTCATCATAATTCGTAATGAGAATTCATCATCAGAATTCGTAATGAGAATTCATCATCAGAATTCGTAATGAGAATTCATCATCAGAATTCGTAATGAGAATTCATCATCAGAATTCGTAATGAGAATTCATCATCAGAATTCGTAATGAGAATTCATCATCAGAATTCGTAATGAGAATTCATCATCAAAATTCGTAATGAGAATTCATTATCAGAATACGTAATGAGAATTCATCATCAGAATTCATAATGATAATTCGTCATTAGAATTCATAATGAGAATTCATTATCATAATTCGTAATGAGAATTCTTCATTGGAATTCGTAATGAGAATTCTTCTTCATAATTCGTATCCTGAATCTGGAATAGAACTTAGTCAGAGTTCATATCCGGAATTCGGAATGAAACTTTCTTATAGTTCTCATCCAGAATCTGAATCCTAAAACAGAATGCCTTTTATCAAAGTTTTAACAATTACGAGAAAATGAATCTGAATCTCATACTTAAGAAAAATATGGATGAAAATATGATAAGGATAATTTTTCTTATAAAAGCGATTTTCCTTAAGAAAACAATTTTTCTTATAAAAGCGATTTCCTTAAAGATAAGGTGTTTGTGATTTTAAAAACAAGAAGGAATGGAAAAGTCATAAGGAAAACCTTATTGACTCAACAATCTCCCTCTTTTTGGAAAGCACAAACATCCTTACGAAAAAAATCTAAGAAGAAAGAAACATATTACTGCTTATCTCCCTTGTTTTAAGGATATAGATGAATACGACTAACTCCCCCTTAGGCTTTGAAACTATAAGGATCGTATTCATATTTCCGGAGTTATATTTCATAAGAAGGTCTTCTTTAAGAAAAAAACTCCCCCTTAAACAAACTCTTATTAGAGTTCTTTTTCCTTGGGTATTTTTTCTTTCTCCCCCTTTGATAAACTCTTATTAGAGTTCCTCTGTTTCTTAAGGATCTTTTCCTTCTCCCCCTTTGTGATTTTCAAAATGAATTGGAGGGAAGGAAAAAAAACAAAGTACCTGAAAGATTAGTAATGACAACAATGGAAACGAGATACACAATTTTCATTAGATTTGGAATGTCAGTAACAAAAAGAATACAACAAAAAGATCGGATTTGGTTATTTCGGATCTTTCTCCTTTGACATGAGCCCCTTTAGAATAGTCTTGATCTTCTTTAGTTCTTTATGATCTTCTTCAGCTTGCTTCTCTAAGGCAACTATTCTTGCGGATTGAGCTTCAATTTTTTCTTCCTGGTCTTTCAGCTTTTCTTCCTGAGCTTTGATCCTTTCTTCAAAATCGATCCGATGATCCCTTTCAAATTTCCAGTTCTGAGAAACAGAATTCAGTTTCCCATTCAGATCTCGGACTTCTTGGATCCAGAAGTTCTTTTCTTCAGTCAGCTTTTCTTCAAAGGAGGAAGTCAGCTCATTTATCTTCGTGTCCTCGGTCTCAAAGGCATCTTTAACATTGTCTTGAAACTCATCAAGCAACCTCATCTCTTCCACAGTCTTCTTCGACCATCTTGTCATCCTTTTGCAAGATCTTTTATGAGCTTCGTAACCAACAAAGAAAGTTTTGAACTGAGCCTCAATCTCAACGCACTTATCCATAACCATAGATACGGTGTCTGTTTTCTGATTCAACGCATGTTGGAGCATCTGGAATCTTGATTCGATACTAGAGAAGGTCGGAATGGATCCTACCAACTTCTTTAAAGACTGGACAACAAAATCATGCCCCAACGAGGATGACTCCGAATCTGAAATCTTGCTTGGAGAGTTTTCTTCCTCAATAAGCTCCAACTTTCTCTTTGAAGAACTACCAGCTTCCTTTTTCTTCCTCTCTTCTGAACTCGGAGTATAAGCATGAATTTACTTCCCCTTATCTTTTTTCGGAATAGAATTCTATTCCGGAGTTTTCTTCTCACTATCAGAAACTTGAACAACAAAATCTTCCTCATCAGCAAATTCCTGAACACCATCCTCTACGTTTTTCATCTAAGAAATATCATGTAAAAGTTTTTCTTCTTCTCCATGATAGGCAACTTCTTCTTCTCCTTTCTCTTCTTCCATTGCTAGAGTAACTAGCTTCGAAGATTCAGCTTCTGAAGTCTGGAGTGATAAGTGTTCCGAAGGTGTTCCCTTGTAATCATCTACTTGTTTCAGCACATCTCCGGTTTCACCACTTCCTTCAGCACCCTCTTCTACTTGTTCCACTTGTTCAACTTGCTCTACCTCCTCAGTATTCTTAGCAACATCTTCTTCCGGAGCAACAAGATTTCTTCCTGGAGTCTCAGGTAGAGATTCCAAGGAGAAAGATCTCGGAACTGGAATAGTTGTTGAAACCATTTCATTGAATTTCAATAAAGCCTGAGCTACCTCAGCCTCAGACATCTTCTTCTTGAGCTTCTTTTGCTTTGCTTGTTTTTCAATCTCATCAGCAGTTTTCTCTTTCAAAGCCTTAGCCTCCGCAGGGTCCAATCCGAACTGCGGATCCCCTTCTTTTCTTTTTTCTTTATCTGCTCTCCACTTCATAAAAACCTCATCAGGATAGGCTTTCTTCTTCTTAGGCTTTGGAGGTGCGGAATGGACTTCCTTAGACTTAGGATTCTCTACTTGTACTTCCACTTCTTTCAGCTTTCTCTTCCTTATTAGCTTAGATGATTCTGGTTCAGCAGCTTTCGGAGCCGTTTCTTCTTGACTTGGCAAATCGAAGAACTCACCAGTTTCCTTGTTGAAAGCCACATCCATTCTCTTAAGAGTACCATCGCTGACCATCATGATCTTGCAAACTCTTGGCTTAGATTTTCAAGCCTCCTTGAAAGACTCAAGGCACCAAACAATTAACTTGGAGAGGATTGCTGGATACATAATAATCTGAGCTCTCAGATTCCCCTTCTTCAAATTTTCAATAGTAAGAAGAATATGCTTCATCAAGTTGAACTTCCTTAGATTTATCAGGAAATCTAAGATATAGATCTCACTTTTCTTCAAGCTATCTTTATCACCTTTCCTCAGTACGATAAGTCCTTGTACCCATAACTCCAGAATCCGGAAATTTGTAGATAGACTTGCAATCTTCGGAGCCTTGTCATCACCCAGTCCAAGAGTTTCTAAGGCTTTTTCCTTGTCGAAGCTACCCTTAGAGTCTGGAAACACATGTGAAATAAACTCGGCTTCTCCTTCATAAGATAGCCCTACCAAGCTTGCAGTCTTGGTGTGAGAAAGCTTGTAAGTCTTGCCATAAGACTTAAAAGAGAACTTCTCCCTGTTATCTTCCTTGAATAAAGAAACTGACTCATAAAACTCGACAAGTAAGTCTGAATATACTTCATCTTGGTTCCCGGTTTTTGACACCGCAACATCTTCCCAGCCATTCAACTTAATATTCTTTGAAATGATAGAATCATAGTTGGTGAAGAAAACCGGATGGACTAACCTTTCTCTGTAAACTAACCATTGCGAAATATGCTTAGTAGATGACATTTCTTGAGATGCTAACTCCGCAGACATTCGGATCTGAAATCCTCTAGGAAGTTCGGAATGGAGAAGACTGAAGTTCGGAACGGCCTTAAATCAGAGAGACAGAGATTCGGGACGTGAGAGATTGGAGATCGATGTGGGACAAGTATTTGGGTCCCCTTTATATAGGCAACGAGATGATGGTTTACCTTCCATAGTTGATCTAACGGTTAGAATGAGCTGAGATCAGATCTGACGGTTGAAAGATTGAATCCGATCTTTTTGAGGTTTTTATTAAAACAAAGAGTTAAGAAAACTATAATCCGAAATCATAATACAAGAAAATTCCAGCAAGTAAAATATGACTACGAAAACTTGAGTAGGGTAACCATACCTTTCGGATTGGCTTAGGAGGATTATTCGTAATGGAAGATTTCGCAAAAATTTACTATGAAAAATAAACTTAGTAAGAAAAACTTATTACGGAAAACTCAGTACGAAGAACAAACTTAAGAAGAAAAAAAACAGTATGAAGAACTTAGTACGAATAATACATTATGAAAAATACATTATGAGTAAAAAAAATCGATACAAAAACCTGGTTATGAAACTGCCAGTACATAAATTTTCATTCCGAAAATTTTCAATAAGAACACTTCCATTCCAGAAGTATTCTATACGAAAATGTCCAAACAAAAAAAAATTAGTTCCGGAAGTTCCATTCCAGAAATCTTTGTTCCGAAAAGTTTGAAAACAAAATTTGAAAAGCTTTGTTAAATAAACAATAAAATGTACTCCCCCTGTGAAAAGGAGTTTATTACTGTAAGGATATTCTTTTTTCAACAGAAATTTAATTAAGAAAGATTACCTTACGGTTATCATTCCTAACTTCTGTTTAATATATTCAAATCTATCAGAAGGCAAAGATTTTGTGAAAATATCAGCAAGTTGATCTTGCGTTCCGATAAACTGAAGAATAATATCTCCTTTGAGTGTGTGATCTCTAAGAAAGTGATGCCTAATATCTATGTGTTTTGCACGAGAGTGATGTGCAGGGTTTTTACTTAGGGAAATGGCACTTGTGTTATCACAAAAAATTTGAGTTTTAGTAAAACTCAAGCCATAGTCTGTGAGTGTGTGTTGCATCCACAACACTTGTTCACAACAACTTCCAGCTGCTACATATTCAGCTTCAGCAGTGGAAAGTGCTACAGAATGTTGCTTCTTGCAGGACCAAGACACTAGAGAATCTCCTAAGAAATGACAAGTTCCGGATGTACTCTTTCTATCCATTCTACATCCACCAAAGTCAGCATCAGAAAATATTTTTAGAACAAAATCATTTCCAGAGGTATAAAATAATCCTAGATCCATGGTTCCCTTAAGGTAGTGAAAAATTCTTTTTACTCCTTTAAGTGAGATTCCTTAGGATTGGATTGATATCTTGCACATAATCATACTGAAAACATTAAGTCTGGTCGACTAGCTGTTAAGTAAAGTAGACTTCCTATCATGCCTCTAAAATATGTTTGATCTACTGGTTTCCCAGCTTCATCAAGATCTAAAGAGTTTGAGGTACCAATGGGAGTACTTATACTCTTAGTGTTGTCATAACCATACTTTTTCAGAAGATCTTTAATATACTTATGTTGAGATATGTAGGTTCCTTCTGGTTTTTGAGAAATTTGAAAACCAAGGAAAAATGTTAACTCACCCATCATACTCATTTCAAACTCAGATTTCATTAGACTAGCAAAAGAGTCAGTCAAAGATTGCTGAGTTGAACCAAATATAATGTCATCAACATAAATTTGAACAATTAAAACATTTTTCTTATCTTTCTTTATAAAAAGGGTTTGATCTGCATTTCCCTTAACATAGTTATTTTGAAGCAAAAATCCAGTGAGTCTCTCATACCATGCTCGTGGGGCTTGTTTAAGGCCATACAAATCTTTGGTAAGTCTAAAGACATGATCAGGATGTTTTGTATCTTCAAAGCCAGGAGGTTGTTCTACAAAAACTTCCTCTTGAACATAACCATTAAGAAAATCACATTTCACATCCATTTGGAAAAGTTTGAAATTAAAGAATGCTGCAAAGGCAAGTAGAATACTGATAGATTCAAGTCTAGCTACTGGAGCATAGGTTTCTTCATAGTCTATTCCTTCTTGCTGATTATAGCCTTTAGCAACAAGTCTAGCTTTATTTCTAACAATGACTCCATTTTCATCACATTTATTTCTGAAAACCCATTTTACTCCAATAACAGAAGTTTCCTTAGGTCTTTCAACCAAGGTCCAGACTTTATTCCTTTCGAATTCATTTAGTTCATCTTGCATTGCTTTGATCCAATCATCATCACCTAAAGCTTCATCTATACTTTTAGGTTCTAATTGGGAAAGAAATGCTAGATGTTCTACTTCATTTCTTAAGGAACTTCTAGTACTTATAGGTTGTTTTACATCTCCAATGATACTATCACTGGGATGATTCTTAAGAAACACTTGATTTGGGTTTTGTAAAACCTGTTCAACAACATAGGGTAGAAAGTCTTCTGGGGTAAATGTTTCAGAAGTATCTTCTAGAACAATTTCCTTATCAGAAGGTTCTTCTATCAAAGGTTGACAATCAGTTTTTGAAAACACATCTGAAGATGTATGTTGAGATGGTTTAAAAACAAAAGGATCTGATTCATCAAATTTTACATGTACTGTTTCCTCAACAGTACAAGTATTTTTATTAAAAACTCTATAAGCCTTAGAGGTTGTGGAATATCCTAAGAAAATTCCTTTATCAGATTTTGGTGCGAATTTATGTAGGTTATCTTTAGTATTCAAAATGAATACTTTGCAACCAAAAACCTTGAAGTAGGAAAGTCTTGGTTTTCTACCATTCCATAACTCATAAGGAGTTTTATTAAGAAAAGGTCTAATCAAAACTCGATTTATAGTATAACAAGCAGTACTTACAGCTTCAGCCCAGAAATGTCTAGCAACAGAATATTCACTCAACATGGTTCTAGTTATCTCTTGAAGAATTCTATTTCTTCTTTCAACTACACCATTCTGTTGAGGAGTTCTAGGTGCTGAAAAATTGTGAGTAATACCTTTCTTACTACAAAAAGTTTCAAAATCATAATTTTTAAATTCTCCTCCATGATCACTATGAATAGTTTTCAATGGAAGGTTTTTCTCATTTTTAACTTGAGATCTAAAAATTTTGAAATAAGGAAAATCTTCAGATTTCTTTGCTATAAAATAGACCCAAGTAAATCTAGTGTAATCATCAACTAGAACAAACACATAGTATTTGCCTCCAATACTTCCAGTTTTTGTTGGACCAAAAAGATCCATGTGCACTAACTATAATGCATCAGTTGTTGAGACTTCACCGATTGACTTAAAACTAGATTTATGTTGTTTTCCATATTGACAAGGATCACAAACTTTAGAAGAATCAAATCTAAGCTCTGGTAGATCCTTGACTAGTTTCTTCTTAGAGAGTTTACATAGGTTTCTCATATTACAGTGTCCTAATCTTCTATGCCATACCCAAGAATGATCTTCCATTGCACTTAGGCAAGGTAAATCTTGGCTCCTGAGGTCTTCTAGGTTCAAAGTGTAGACATTCTCTTGCCTATTGGCTGAGAGAATAAATTATTCCTTGGAATTGTGAACTAAACACTTATCATTCCTAAAATTCACAAGGTAACCTTCATCACATAACTGACTTATGCTAATGAGGTTGTTCTTAAGACCTTTAACAAAAAGAACATTTGAAATCAAGGTTTTACCAAGAAAAACAATATTAACAATACCAACAATCTATCCCTTAGAATTGTCTCCGAAAGTTACCTTTCCTCCTTTCGTTTTGATAATCTTTTCAAAAAAAACTTTTGTTACCAGTCATGTGCCGGGAACATCCACTATCCATGTACCATGTATTGTTGCTGGTACTTTCTTTATTATCCTAAAATCAAGAAGAAAATTAGACTTTCGGAATCCAAACTTGTTTGGATCCGAGATTTCCAGACAAAAAAATTTTAGGAACCCACATTTTCTTAGAAAAGTAAGCTTTGTGAAATCCTAGAGATTGGGTTTTGTTTAAGGAACAATTCGTTGCCCAGTGACCACCACATTGGCACTTGGTACAGAATGGGGCACTTTGAGGAACAAAATAATTGTTACTGAAAACTGGTTTTGCATGGGTATAACCAAATCCAGATTTATTTCTTAATGGTCGTATTTGGGAATACATCTTATCAAAATTTTCCTTACCATGGGTAAAGTTTGATAAACACTTCTTTAAGGAAAAAATTTCGGACTTGAGTTTTACAACCAAGTTTTTATCCTCAAAATCATTAGTTTTAGAACTAGAGTTAGGCTCGAAAACATTTTTATTAGAAATTACTTTTTCTAATTCTTTAGAAAGTTTATTCTTCTCAGAACTTACTTCCTCAATATTTTTTGAAATACTTTCAAAATCAGCATTTTTCTTATCAAGATCTTTAGAAAGATCTGATATCTCTTTGGTAAGAATAGAATTCCTAGAGTTTTCTTTATCAAGTTTCTTATTGAGTTTGGAATTCTCAATCTCAAGAAGTTCAGCAAATCTAGAGACTTCTTCAAAAGAAGGTAAGTATTTTCCTCATCAGAAGATGATTCTTCATCAGAAGAGTTATAATACTTACTACCATTAGAATTTAAAGAAACATTGGTCAATGATTCATCATTTCGTACCTTAGCCATAAGATAAAGATTATCAATAGGTAATCTGGCTATAAGACCAAGATTCTTCTGTTCTAAAGATTCATAATCAGAAGATTCATCTGAAGAGTCACCACCACTGGCACTCCAGGTGTCATTATCTTTCAAGACCTTCTTAGATTTAGCTTTATAATACTTCTTTCTGTTCCTGCCTGAATGTCTTTCCTTCCTTTCTTTATTTTCGAGCATAGGGAAATCTGGTCTAATATGTCCAGCTCTTTTGAATTCATAACAAGTAACTTCTCCATCTTTCTTATCTTTCCTATCCTTTTTCTTATACTTAGATTGAAAATTCCTCATTCCAGCTATCTTGTTCATCCTTCAAGAAAGATTGGCTAATTCATTTTCTAAAACTTCACTCTCACTAGATTCGGATTGGAAAATGACTTTCTTAGACTTGGATCTGGTTACTCTCTCAGGAGTCTTAGCTTTCATCTGATTTGAAGTTGAAGTAAAAGCAACAGTACCATTTCCATTCTTCTTCTTGATGTTGTCAGCATCTCTCTTCATTCTTGTTTCATGTTGTAGAAGAGTTCCAAATAATTCATCAAGAGTAATTTGAGTGACATTCTTGTTCTCATCTATAGCTGTTCTCTTGGATTCCCACTCACTGGGCATAATGTCAATTATCTTGTCCACAAGAGCTTCATCATCTAAACCTTTCTCTCCCATAGATTGTAGACTGTTGAAAATAGTCATAAATCTTTGTTGAACTTTACAGATAGGTTCTCCATAAGGAAAATTGAAGCCATGATATTCAGCTCTAAGCATAGCTCTTCTAGTCTCAATCACCTTAGAAGTCCCAAAGTGTGTAACCTCTAACTTCTTACATATACAGTTAGCTGCTTTACAAGAAGAAATTTGGCTATATATATTTCTGGTCATTGAACATAGTAAAGTATTGCGTACCTTATAGTTGAGTTGATATTCTTGCTTTTCCTGGTTAGTAAAAGTTCTGACTTCCTTGTCAGGAATTTTATAATCACCAGTAAGCATAACAAAGTTGTCTACTCCAGTATTGATAACAAAATTCTTCATACGATCTCTGCAGTATTCATAGTCATTACCATCAAAGATAGGTGGTCTTGTAGGATTTAGATTGTCAATTTAACCAACATTAATTCCTGCCATACTTAATATAACTTTGCACACAAACTTGTTAGTATCAAAGAATCTTAATAACAAAGTTCGGAATAAGAAAAGTTTGGAATGGAAATTCGGAAGGATAAAGTGAGCAAGAAAAACATGTATGTGAGTACAAGTATTTCAGAGACCTTCTCTGATACCAATTGTAAGATTGGTATAGAGTAAGAGGTTTCCAACCTCTAATACCAATTGTAGGATCGAAATAGTAATGTAGATGCTCAATATACAAGAGGGGGGTGAATTGTATACTTTAAAAATTCCTTTGGAACCTTGAAAGTTAGTTAAGAATAACTATGTTTTCCTTAAGCAAATAAAAAGGCTAAGTTTAACAAAGTTAAAATAAGCAAATTCACAACACCTCTTAACACCGAATGCAAACTAGGAAAGAGATTCCGAATGAGGGTTCCGGAAATATGGTTCCGGAAATTGAATCTTAACAAATTATTACAATATGAGATTCTACTTTAAAGCGTATAGAATCTAAATGAAATAGAATACAAATAAGGAAGTATAAGAAAGTTATACTTTCCTTATAATACAAAATTCAGCAGAATAGAAACAAGTAGTAGAACTACTAGTAACAAGATATAAGTCTTTTAACCCAAAGAGAAGGGTATCCAACAACCTTGGATAAAGGTCCCTTGATTTATACTTTCAAGCAAGTCTGTCTTACCCACACCAGGGTAAGCCCTCGATACGAAGATCGGAGGCTCTATCTTGCTATCCCCGCAAGCCCTCAACTTCAAGGTAGTTGGCAACCTCTGTCTTCCTCAGCAAGGAAGCCCTCGAACTTTAAGGTAGTCAGCACCTCTATCTTCCTATCCCCGGAAGCCCTCGAATGTAATTACCAACATTCGGAGTCGCACGAAGCTTTCAGAGTTAATAAGAGTCTCTCTCTCTAGAAATCACTTCAACAGCATGTAGGCACAAAACCAAGTTGTTCATCTGTCATCAGTCACGAGCTCTTTCAAATGAGCTCCTATTTATAGGTAAGGTCGGCTCCTCCTCCAACGGTCATTTTTTTCTTAAAGATCGGAGGGACCTGTACACGTGTCACTTAGACAACGGTTAGTTTATAACAAAACAGACGACATCGTTTTATAACAAAACAATTGTAACAGAATGTATGACATCGTTTTAAAATCTAACATAAAAGTTCGGAATGAAAACATCGGAGTGAAGGTTCGGAGTGTAAAGAACAATAGTAAAGAGTAGACAAATTTTAGAAGTGTAGGCAATCAAAAAGTTCGGAGTCAAACAAAGATATTTTTTGGAGTCTGAATTGATTCAGAGTGTATAAAACAAAGATACTCAAATTCTGTTTAATAGGTGAATTCGGAATGAGAATTCGGAATAGGAATTCGTCATCAGAAATCGTAGTGAGAATTCATCATCAGGATTTGTAATGAGAATTTGTCATCAGAATTCGTAATGAGAATTCATCATCAGGATTTGTAATGAGAATTCATCATCAGAATTCGTAATGAGAATTCATCATCAGAATTCGTAATGAGAATTCATCATCAGAATTCGTAATGAGAATTCATCATCAGAATTCGTAATGAGAATTCATCATCAGAATTCGTAATGAGAATTCATTATCAGAATACATAATGAGAATTCATCATCAGAATTCGTAATGAGAATTCGTCATCAGAATTTGTAATGATAATTCATTATCATAATTTGTAATGAGAATTCTTCATTGGAATTCTTAATGAGAATTCTTCTTCAGAATTCGTATCCTGAATCTGGAATAGAACTTAGTCAGAGTTTATATCCGGAATTCGGAATGAAACTTTCTTATAGTTCTCATCCAGAATCTGAATCCTAAAACAGAATTCCTTTTATCAAAGTTTTAACAATTCCGAGAAAATGAATCTGAATCTCATACTTAAGAAAAATATGGATGAAAATATGTTAAGGATAATTTTTCTTATAAAAGTGATTTTCCTTAAGAAAGCAATTCTCCTTATAAAAGCGATTTCCTTAAAGATAAGGTGTTTGTGATTTTCAAAACAAGAAGGAATGGAAAAGTCATAAGGAAAACCTTATTGACTCAACACATCTAACAACCACTCCTTGGTGGCCTACCTGAGTCTTTATTAGACTTCCTGACTGAAACTTCCCATGATCCCACTTTCAGTTAGCTGAAGAACCACCGATAATATCACTTCACACTATCACTTGGATCATGTAACACTAGTCCATCAAGTTTTCCTTGGCTCTCAGCACCTGATTCACCACCTTATAAAAATAATTCATCTTAAATATGTTTACCTTCACCCTAATGGAATTCCACAAACCATCCTCAAAATTTCACTCCTTGGTGATGTCTATCCAACCATGGTAGGTGAAAACCATGATAGGTCTGTGAAATTAGATGAATAATCTATGATAAATGGATCCCCCTACTGAATATTTATAAACTCACAGGATCGATCTACCATCAGCATCTTTGAAAAGAAGTTCTCAAAGAGCCTGTCCTCAAAATCCTTCCAATTCAATCCCTCATGTCTACTATATTTCACTTGTATGTCCCCCGGTGCTTTTCCGTTCCACTTAACATTTAAGTCACCAGATTCCCCCTCTAACCTAGGGGAGTCTCAAGATGATCAAAAATAATATAGATTGAATTGATCTAGTTCTATGTTGCCTATAGTCCACCCCCACCCTGAAATAATAGTGGGTTGTGATACTAAAACCCACAAGTCAAATATTCCATGGATGGATCAGTTCCCTGAGCTCTCCTGTTAATACCTTATATGGCACAAACCAAGATCTACCTAGGCTTATCATAAATCCATGTTCCAAAGACTTCCATCTATTGCAGCATAACTACCTTTAACGGATCCTTTACCTATGGCTCATGGTCATCCCGAACCTCTAGTGCCTTATCCTAACCCTCGGGAGCCTCAGCCTGTACACACTCAAGCAGCATCATATCATCTCCCTCTAGACACTCCAATAGAATTTGTCTATGTAAAATCACACTGAACACTAAATACCATGGTCAAAAATCCATAATATTATATATATATATATATATATATATATATATATATATATTGCATATAAGGAAAGTTGTAATAGGTATCACATCACACCACCCTTACACTCCCATTTCACACCATGTCACATGGAATCCATACTCATGCCCCCTTACCTACCCATATCAGAGTCAGGTATCATATATAATCTAGCCTCATGTCCCCTTTCCTACCCTTAATAGATTCGGGAATCATGTATCACATAGAATCAATCTGGGGTAGCTGATTAGAATTCCACTAAAAATTATATATAGGAAAACAGTGTTTAGATTCTTTGTTAACACATTAAACAACTCACCCCATTTTTATCATCCCTTCCTACTCTTAAAGTATTCAATCACATACATATTATATATATGTATCATCACATTTGATCTCATCAGTAACCATATACTTGGGTTGGATGAGTAAAATTCCACTAAGGAGGATAAGTAGGAAAACATATCTTAGCTTCTTTATTGGCACTTTAAACAACATAACCCATCTTAGCACATTTATGGTTCCCAATGATGATCTGAATAAAAACACACAATTATATGATCCTAAGTGTCTATCATGATTCATGAATAATCCTCCCTTTCCATACCAAGCCAATGGTCAAAACCACATAATAGATTAACATCACATCCAAGTGTACCAATAAAGGTAAAAATAAATCAATTGTAAAAGTAAAAAGTATAACATCAATTTCTCACCATTAGAAACTTGATATATCACCCATTTATGGGGATACGGGAACCTAAACATGATCTCTTTACCTAGTTCTGACTACATCTTAGCCTCCAGTATACCATTTCCCAAACATTAAGACCAAAAAAAAGAAATGCATTTGATATCATTTTTAACTATCTGAATGTGGTTACTAATTAATACCCATGTCTTTTTATATTTTAAAGAAACACCAAAAAGATCCAACTCTGATACCATTTGTAGTGCCCTGATCTATTTTTCAACCAACATTGCTCTAGACTAGTTGGCCACTGGGCCTTAAGCATGCCTCTCCATATTCCAAAGGCTTCCAACTAGAAGTGAGGGTTTGATTAGGTAATAGTTCGGAGACTATACCCTCATGTGGTGATAATAATAATGGTCCATATGTATATTCGCAATGGAATAGGACTATAACTCAGTCAAAGTAATAGAATAAATCATAGAAGAAGAAAAATGAACTGCATAAATAATAATCAATCCCAAAGGCATAATCCATTTTCAAAAGATAAACATGCCATAGAAGGACATACAAAACAAACAAATAATCAAGGTTACACATGGCTGACCACATAAGTATATATATATAATCCAAAAGTGAAGTAAAGCCTGATTCTAAGGAAGTGACTAATCCACCTCCATCCTTCCCATACAAAAGGTACAACTATGATCACTAAAGTCCAACTCCCATGCCTGATCCCATACCTGATCTCAAAAACATAAATTCTACTTATGTCATAAGGGGGCCTTGTAGGGTATGAGTATAAACTCAGTAGGCCACCACCAACTTGTGTTTGTCTTACATTCATAATTATGCAAGTGAATGTAAAATAAAAATAAAAATGAAATGCATAAAAAAATTAATAATTTACCTACTTCACTTGAGCTCAACATCCAAAAGTGAGTGTTTACCTACTTCAGACAATGTTGTTAATCTCTGAGTACGTTCCCTCAAATATATATATATATATATATAATTCTGTATATATATTTTTTCAATGGTGATGACTCATGGATTAGTTATATGTCATCCCCTAAAGAGTATCATAATTGGAGATCCCTCGAGAACCTCCCATAAATATATCATTATCACCTCATTCCATCAGACACCTCACATGCCAACCATCAAGTACCAAGTATCCAAATGTCATGCACATCAAGTCCCCAGTCCCTTGGACCTCTGCTCATAAAATCAACATCGACTCATCATCCTGACATCTCGAGTCATGGTTATGCATATACTCCAATATATAATAATCATTTTTGGGTCGACAACAAATTCCCCAAGGCACAGTGATCTTTATCCTCCCATAATCATTTCTCATTAGCCTCATGTATAATAGTGAGCCTCATCCTCCAATTAATGGTCTCAACACCATCTCCTGATGGTTCATCACCATGGATTTATAGAGTGAGAACTTATAACATATCGGATATTCAACTCCATCCCCTAATAAAAAATATCTAAAGAGGCCTCCACCCACAACAAGTGTTCAACACCACCATAAAATAGTCATATCTATGTGTACATGACACCAACAGTGCGTTGGCCAACAATGGTGAGTGCAAATTACCCACAGTGCCTAATCCACGTTATCTGGAACCTCTTTCCCCTACAACTATGTCACTAAATCCTGATGTTCAAAACAATCTCAAATAACATGGACCGTGTCCTCATCATGACGACCTTGTCGCCTCAAACTGGCAATCATGTTTCTTGATGATCATCATCACTCCATGTATCTTGGGTCATGCCCTTAGGCTGATGATAGTGTTACCTCAGTACAGGTGATCAACATCACCTCAATCCTTATTCCATGCTCATCATGCTTCCATGGAACCAATCAAATCAACATAAATAATTAAATTAAAAAAAATACAATTGGAATATCCTTCCCAGTTGGTCAAAATTCCCTTACCCTGCTTGGAAAATATGAATAGGTTAGGTAATGCTTAAAATAATTTCATAACATCAGTTAATAATTTAAAAATAAAAACATGAATTAATTATGGTTCTCTCTGATACTACCTACACGGGAGTATATATAACACACCCAGAAACAACTATAAAATCATGGGTAAATATATACACCCCCACCTTGTACTCATAGGTTCTCACCCATCTGATATCAGCCTCTAACTCTATCCAAAACGTGATAAATCGGGATTTTTGACAAACGCCCTAAAAAAAGGAAAATAGATCACATGGATTTAGCATTTTGTATGTAAATAAAAATTATATCTAGTAGCTATTATATTGAAGGCCTTATAAATACGCTTCCAATGAGACTAACAGAGCTCATATCAGAGCTCAGATGAGGGAGGAGGCTCAAACACCAAGGAAAAAGGGAAATAGAGGAGCCCCTACTATGTGCAAGTAAAAGGGAGAATAAGGAGGAAGGAAATGATTAAAATAATGGAGGGATGGTTTTGAAATTCCACCCAAATTAATGACTCTAATGGTTTGGCCACATGGTTTGGATAACCGTGCACTAACTGTGTGGTTCTCACTATCCAAGTACCACAATGCACATGGTTAGGGGCACGGTTTTTCAAACCATGCATAGACCAAGTGATTCCCCTCTATTAAAAACTATAAAGGTTTTTCACAAACTTGAAAACCCACCCACATGTTTTTAAAAAGTGTTCTTAGTACAGAAGTGAGTCACATGGTTTCTCCTTACAGGCCGCATGGTTTGATCAAACTTTGTGCCTCTGTCTATGATTTACCGAAACTGGGTTCTTAGGACCCCAAATTCCTGAAACTATTTTAAAACCCCAAGTCACTTTATAGGACATAAAAAACATCTAAAAACAAGTTATTTGGTCAATAAAAATCTTTTAATTAGGTTCCAAAGATCAAGAGAGTATTTGGATCAGCCACCAAACTCAAAAATTCAAAAAGGTTGAGGAATTTTGACCCACTCAAAACCCAAACACATTACAACAAACACTTTATACAGTATTTTTTACCCTTTTCAACACCAATCATATGATTAAATTTGAAATGTTTCAAGTTCATATGTTACGAAGCCTGTGATAAATCCAATTAGGTGCTTAAAGGAATATTGACTTCAGCACCAATCCTGATTTTTCCAAATCCTGGAAGAAGTTATACAGTTTACTATGATACATTAGGCATCAGGATGGAATCCATTCTGATGCAAGTAGATCGATTCATGGTATACATTTCTCATCAGTGAATACCTCACATGAGTAATTACCAAATTTATAATCTCAAGTTAGTAGTTGTGGTTAATGCTCTATGTTGTTAGAGGCATTATTTTCATGGAGAACGGTTTGTGGGGTATCCAACCCCAAAAGACTCAAATTCATATTTATAGAGTGTAACATGAATATTAGGAAATGAAGGTGGATTGAATACCTATATTAATTTTATTTTTTTCTTTCCTATACACCTGGTAAGGGCAATGCAGTAGCTGATGATTTGAGTTGGAAAACATAGAAACAATAAGTTCAGGAGGCCAATAGCAAATTGTAGTTGATGGATGTGTTTTCTGAGGTTCATATTGAGGTTAGGGAAATTCATGGACAGCATACTCTTAAAGATTTTTAAGTGACCAATTCCATTATATATTTAGTGAAGATAAGGTGGATTTCTGATCATATGGGATTGGTCCTCTAGGAAAGCATTACATGTGTGGACCTGCTGCTTCATTGGGTTATTGATGAGGATAATATCTTGATGATTCATGGAAATTTATAAGTTCCTTTAGATATATTAGGAAAATTTATATGAAATTTTAATGCTTCTACTTGGGTAGTACATCCTCGTCTTACTAAGATGGATTGTGACTTACCCTTCCAGTATTGGGGGATGGGGATGAAATGAGATATAACTAGTTTTGTTATGTATTGTTCCACCTGTTAGATGGTAGAGCCATAAAACTAGTGACTAGTAGTGATTTAATAGTCATTACCCATTCCAGAGTAGAAATGGGATGATGTCACAATGGAGTTTTTGACATTTTTACCAAGATCACCCCAAGGTAGTGACTTTGTATGGGTAATCATTGATAGACTGATGAATGTCACCAACTTTCTTTTTATCTGAGAGTTATTCTCAATGTATGATCTTGGAAGGATCTATATTCATGATATTATACATCTTCATGGGTTTTCCCATACTATTGTATCATAGAGGGGTTATCACTTCATATCATGTTTCTGGAACGGGTTGTAGAAGGAATTGGGTTCACAGGTACTGTTGAGTACAACCAATAAACCTCAAACTGATAAGAAGTGTGGGTGAATGATATAGGTGTTAGAGGAAATTCTTAGAGAATGTTTCCTTGGTTTTGTAAGTTCTTGTTATAAACACCTACCACTCAAAAAAATTATTATAATAAAAATTTTAAATATATGATTCAGATAGATCCTTATGAGTCCCTTTATAGTAGGGTATGTCATTCACCCCAATGTTGGTTAGAGGCAGGAGAGGCAGTGCTACTTGTACCTCATCTCATTTAGGAGTCTTCAGAGTAGGTACAATTGATTAATAAGTGTATTTATATTTCTCATTCTAGTAATAAGTATTATTTAAATCATTTTACATGACCTCTAGAGTTCTAGGTCAGGGATTGAGTCTTTTTAGGTGTTTCTCCTAGGCTAGGGAATCGACAGATTCATAGGTAGGGTAAGCTATCACCTCATTTTTTCAAACATTTTGAGATCTTGGAAAGGGTTGAACTAGTGTCTTATTGGAAAGAAATTATTCATAGATACATTTATATGCATGAAATTTTTCATGTCTCTTAGTTATGTTGTTATTATTCAGGGATGTCTTGGGTTTTCCATCCTAATGAGGTGGAGTTATATGCGGATTCTTCTTTTAGGCAATATCCAGTGTGTATCATGGATCGAAAGTTAAAGGCTCTCCAAGGAAAGTCAATTCCTCTAGTTTGGGTACTATAGAAGCATAGTTGTGTACAAGACAATACTTTGGAGTGAGAGGCTGATATAAGAACTCAGTGACAGGAATGTTTCTCAAATAATGATCAACCACCCTCATGGAAACTTGGGGATGAGTTTTTTTAAGGAGGGGAGGTTGTAAGATCCCAAATTTTCTTATGAGGTATGGATACTTTAATTTTTAGTTTAAACCTTTTGTTTTATCTATATTGAAATGCATAAGATTTTAAGGAAGGTTTGGAGAGCATTCAATGATTTTTTGGAGCCCAGAGCTCTGGTTTTTGGAGAAACAGCAAGAGGCACACTGTTAGTGAAAGGTCAGTAGTAACCGTACGACTCAACCGTGCATCCCCAAAATGAAGGTGAATGGTTTGAGAAACCACGTAAGTGAGTCCAAATGGTCGTAAAAACATTAAATAAATTTAAAGTATACTACCATGGTAAGTCACACAGTTTATTTTAAGCATATGCCAAGTATGTAGGGTTAGTGCCACTTAGGTAGTGAGCCTGCATGGTTAGCCACACAATTCGGAAAACTATGTGGAAAAACTATACACCCCTTAAATTATTTTGAAATTACCTTTTTTATCTTTCCTTATTTTAAGTTTCCTCCCCTATTTTTATCCTCCCTTTCATGCACAATAGCCTCCTCCTCCATGAGAGATCCTCCCTTGGCATCAAGATAGGCTTTTAGACCCCGCCCCTATATGACATCTATTTATATCACTATTTATCATGTGTGTTAGAAACTTTAAAGATCTTCAATTATATTGTTTCTTTTCTTCATTTATCTCTCCGTACGGAATGTTAAATCCATGTGGGCTAATATTCCCTATTTTTAGGGTATCTATTTATTTCTATAGTTTATCCCATTATTCTTTGAATCTAAAGTTGATACCAGATGAGGATTCATCGACCAAGATATGGTAGGTGGTAAATGTTTACTAAAATTTGAGTTGGTTTATATCATTTTTCATCATTATTCACACCAGACTTCATGAGTGTTTCCTTAAAAATATATTTTTCCTTATTTAAATTATTTACTTTATTAGAGGAACTAGAATAAACCCTTATATAATTTCAGACGTCATCCACCTCAATAAGTACCACCCCCTTTGGGTGAACTTATTGAATTCCATTGACTTCTTAAATTTTAATGTGGACAAACCACCTTCTAAGTGGTTTTTTTTTGATGAATAATTGAAATATATTATTTTAATTAAATGTAAAGTGAGTGTTATGACCACATCATGTGACCCTTATATAAAAAATGGATTATGACCTTGATTCAATGTAATGTTAAATGATTTTTAAACCATTCCTTGGATTTTTTTTAATGTATTAAAGGTAATTCCTTACTATCATTACTATTATCATTGGACCATTGATATTTCTCATGATGACATGGTCAAGGAAAGTGTTGGGCATGGTGTTTCACGCTTCCCTATTGTGTGATGTCGTACATGGCATTTCACATAATTTATTGGTATGTTGTACATAATGATTCACATTACTTTGTATAGGATGTTGGGAGTGATGAATCACATCATGAATTTGGAATTTAAAACATGATGTTTCATATTCCTAGATAATTTCAGAGCTAATTTAATTATGGAAAATTCTATTATTCTAATTATGATGTGTGGATGTCTGAGTTACACCTTAGGTCCTAGCTAGTACTATGTATTTGTATATATGTCCATATATGTTTTTATGTATTTAGTTCATATATACACATACACACTTATATACTTACTTATGTACATATTCATGGTGACATATATTTAGAGTTATCCCAAATTAGTTCAAAGCATATATTATCAGCCTGGTGTCCTTTAGGAACCAGTTCCGACATGGTTACAGCTTACATTACTCCTTTATATTTTTTATACCTTCACACTGGTCATTTTATATTCAGTGGATGGATTATTATAGACATCATTGGTGGTGGCCTATTGAGTTTTAATCACACCCCATTCAAGCCATTGATTGGTACCCGAACAGACCTTATAGATGTAGGTAGGGATAAAGGTAAACATATAGCTATGGATGCTTGATTTTTTTGTATGTGGAAGCATAGGAGCAGAGGATCGATCATATGATCATGATGCTAGTGGAGATGAATTATGATTTTTGATCATTTTTGTATAGCATGTTGTATATGTTTTCTACTTTGTATCCCCTATATTCCTCCTTTTTCTATAGCTATATGACATACTCATCATTTTGTTTATGGTTTTGTTTATTTTTTATGATACAATCTTGCTGATTATTACTATATGGATGATTTACTCTTCCCAAGCTCTTGTTAATTTTTAACTATTTCTGATGTAATTCATTTATTATACGGTTATGTTCCACTCTAATCATGAGTGTATAGTCTTCTCATTTTACTACCATATACACTCTCTACTAGTCGATGGCCTCTGGTGTTTGGGGACGCGTGCTTCAGGTCATGTAACCAACTGGCTTGGGGCATCGATAGAGTGACTTCCAGGTCGGGACATTACAACACAAATATAAATATGATATATTATAAAATATAGAATATTATATATATATATATATATAATATACATTTATATACATTAATGTATTCATATTTATATTATGTATAAATTTATATTATATACACATATATTAGATATTATATATAATTATATTAATGTTTACACAAATATAAATATGGTGTACATTTATAAAATATAGAATTTAATATACATTAGTGAATTCATATTTATATAATATATATATTTATATTACATGCATTTTTATTATATATTATAAAAATATATTATGCAAATATAAATATATATTAAAAAATATATGTTTTGAAAATATATATTATACAAATATATATATATATATATCATATGAATACATATTTTATTATTCAAATATATTATACGAATTAATATATATATATATATATAATGTATTTATTTATTTTACTTTTATGTATACAAATATATATATTATATTATATATTCTATATTCTATATTCTATATTCTATATTCTATATTCTATATTCTATATTCTATATTCTATATTCTATATTCTATATTCTATATTCTATATTCCATATTTACATATTATACAATTATATTTTTCAAATATATATTTACACACACACAAAAATATATATTATATTATATAAATATATATTATACAAATACAAATATATCATTCAAATACATATTTTATTATACAAATATATATTTTATATATATATTTATTTATTTATTATACTTTAATGTATACAAATATATATTTTTTATATTATATATTATAAAAATATATTATTCAAATATATATATACACATATACAAATATATATTATATTATATAAAAATATAAAATACAAATATATATTATACTATATCAATCGATACAAATATAGATATTTTTATATTTTAAATTTATATGTATATAAATCAAAAATAAAAATATATATAACATATATGTATTTTATATTTAAATATATTTTTTATTATTATAGGGAAAAAATCCCTCAAGATTACTTTGCACTGTTTTTTGGGTTGATTGTGTTTATTAACACGACAGGTTGCTAAGGTTAGTTGATGAATTCCAAAAATATTATTGACAAGGTATGTTGACAAAGATCCAAGATAAAGGAATGGATGCACTGGAGTCGGTATAGAAAAGTGCATATTCAAGGTGGTTTCATTTCCCAGTGTTTGCAAAATTTTGGGGCCACAAAATCGGGATTTTGGTTTTATGGTAAAGGAAAGATTTTCAAATAGCAGTAGTTCTTTGAATACTATAAAGGAGTTTTCAGACCCCAAAGGGTCTTTAGTTTTCAAAAGGTAGGTGATGAATTATGGCCACCGTAAAGGGTGTTTCATTTGCAGATGAAGGTGATGAATTAAGGTCGCCACAAAGGGTTATGTGTTATGCGAACCGCATAGAAAGTTTAGTTCGTTGGAGGCTCATTATTTGTGATCAAAGATTGTGAGTTAATAGTCACTGTAAAGAGATTTTTATTTTCAGATGAGTATGATGAATTAAGGGCATCACAAAGGAATAATTGTGCAATGAAGACTGCATAGCAAGTTCAGTACACGATAATGGATAAACCGCAAAAGGAGTTTATAGAAATTGTAATTAGCAGGCTTTGCAAGATTTATTTTCCTGTATAAAGACCACCAATCACATCATTAAGAAGAGAGTGAATTCCATTAGATAATATCATAACTAGAAGAATTTGGTTAAGACTCAATTGGTTCCCAAAGGAGGAATTCTGGGAAGGGAGTGACTTACAAAATAGGTAATTTTCGAAGTAGTTTGCGAAGGGTCAGTTCGTGAAGGAGGTAAATCAGAAAGACATTCTATAGAATGGGTTTGTGGGGAACTTTATGTCACAAAGGAAAATGGGTCATAAATTTTCATCTATTAGTGGAGTGAAGGCAGACTGTGAATCAAGGCAGTCTACAAATCACTCACACCATGCAGTGCAAGACAGTTTATAATGTGATCAGTGCGGTTTGTGAGGTGACTAAAAATAGTTTACGAAAAAAAATCCCACAAACTAGTAGTATGAAAAATAGTGTATTTCACCTAGGAGGTAAAAACAAAAATTTGTGGCACACTTATATATGTGTGAAACAATTCTAAGGTGATTCAGAGCAATATAAGATTCCTCTGAAGAAGCAGTGAGCATACTTCAGTGGAGAGAGCAGTGAGATTTCAAATTTTGATTGGTTGAAAACCAGGAGGGACAGTGAGTCTACTCCAAACCTTGTATTAGTAGTGATATTTATTGGATTTGGTACATAGGCACATTGTATTTGTATGATTCTTGGATGTATCCCATTTACTAAGTAAAATTGTTGGGTCATGTGCATGTTTTAATTCTCATTTTTTTGTGATGCGTGATGGAGAGAGAAGGGTGTTTTATTTAACAATGAAACAAGATCCAAAGAGATGGTTGTTTTAATCTATTATACCCTAATTCACCCCCCCCCCTCTTAGGGTATTTAAACTTGTGTAAATAAAAACTATATTTATATGTATACAAATATATATATATATATTACATATTATAGATTTATATATTACACAAATATATTATATTTATATGTATACAATTAAAATTTTAATTATATTTGTATATATATATACATATATTATAATATTATATTTATATATTGATAAAATTATATGTATATTTATATATAAATATATTTTACATTTAAAAATATATAAATACATATATTTAAATTTATATATATATATAGTTATATTATGTATACAAATATATATTTAATATATTAATTTAAATACTTATTTTTATCTTACGATAAATTTATATATTTGTACAATATAACATAACATAATATTTATAAATACATTTGTATTATGTATACTTACACACACCGAGATGTTTATATAAATATAAATATGCATCCATTTATAAATACATTTATATCAAACACACAAAAATTTTATATAGATATACATATGCATGTATTTATACATACATTAAAATACACACAAAATTGTGTATTTATATATTTATTTATATACTTATTTGTGTTTGTATATATTGTATTTATATATTTACTAATAGGATAAATATAATATAAAATATACATAATATAACTATAATATATATATATATATGTAAGAATATATATATGTGTGTGTGTGTGTAATATAATATATATATAATTATAATTATTTGTATATACTAACATTTTTGTTTATCTATATAAGTATTTATTTAATTTATTTAAATAATGTCTTTATATAATATATTTATAATTCATTTAAATACATTTTCATAATGTCTTTATATAATACACACACACACATTTTAAAATTTTATATTTAAAAAAATTAAGGGCGCTTTAACCCCCTCTAATATAAGAAATTATCAGTGGTTTTGACATATTCACCGGTAAAATATAAAATATTTATTTAAAAAAAATAGTGGGGTTTAACAGCCCCTCTAATTGAAGATATTAGAAGTGATTTATAACCACCACTAATATATCATATTAGAGGGGGTCTTAACACTCTCTAATTTTTTTAATTTTATATTTTTGTAGCAATTAAGTCAAAACCGCCATAAAATTAAAGTCTAGAGGCAGTTTTGACATAAGCACTTCTAATTTAAACAAAAAATTATTTTAAAGGGTGTTGTGCACAAACCCCTCTTAATAACCACCACAAAATACACTATGTTTCATTAGTGTATGAGATTGAAAAACTATACTAGAGTAAACCTAGAGTGGTAGATATCCAACCCCATTTTTCTTTCTAAACAAGACATAAGCCTCCAGGTCAGTAGGTAGTCTAACCCTCAAGTACCTCTACCTAAGGAGACTTTACTCAAGAGAGAATCCAATACATCATGACTCTAATATAAAATATGCATAAACTATATTCAATAACTAAATTCAAGTTCCCAACTTCAATAACAAACCAAGTTCAAGATAGATAAAAAATTAAATTCATTGTAGATTCATTCCTTGCATTTAAGGAAAATATCTATTTCCTATAAAAAAATTTAAAATTTAAACTAAAAAATACATGATTCATAATATAAACAGATTATAACTATGAATAAAATAGGGAATAACCTTTAAATAATTAACAATTCAAATATTTATATATGATATAACTATTTACGAACAATTCATAAATAAAATCTAAATATAAACATTTTATATTTAAGCTAATCATTATGAACATTCCATAATTTTAAATATAAAATATTTATATTCACTTTAATTTGAAATCTTTCATATTATTCATTATTTATCATTTTTCATTATGTGATATTTTATGAGTTATAAACAATTTAAAATATAATTTCTATTATATAAAAATTTTATATAATCTAAATATCATATACCTAAATTATTTAAACCACAATTAAATCAATCGTAAAAACCCTTTTGATGTGTCTTAAATAATATTCAAAGTAAATCTCCTTAACCTGAACAATTCAAATTAATTAATTATGATCAATTCATAAATCATTATAAATACCTTTATATTTATGATTTATATATGTAATTTATAAACACTTTATAAATTAATATTACTATTTCTTTTTAAATACCTTTTATTTATATATCATAATAAATGTCATATAATTTTTTTAAAATGTATTTTAAATATTATCTTTTATAATTTATGGAATATTTAATACTAAATTTTTTATTAATATTTATTAATTAATTATAAATGATTTATAATTACTTAATTAATTAATATTTTATTAATTGCTAAATATCCCAAAAATTCCTTTAATTATAATTTATAAACAATTGATAAATTATAATCAAAATTAACAAAATATAAAATTTTGGTAATTTTTTGTTTCACTTACGAAGGAGGGGTCCCCCCATGAAAGTAAAATCCTATAAATTTATGTAGGGGACTTTCATGAAGGTAACCTATGTTTAATTTTATGTATAACCATCTATATAAGGGTATGAATAGATGACCCTTGTGTAGACTAATATATGTAAGTGTAAAACTGAATAATCCTTATATAGACTGCTTTATGTAAGGGTAAGTCTGGGAACACTTACATAGACCACTCTATATAAGGGTAAGTGGGTATTACCCTTATGTTGATTTTTCTATGTAAGGGTAAATATGAATGACCCTTACGCAGAATATTTCTTCATAAGGGTCATCCTATTAATCCAAAAAAAATAGAAAATGCATAATGGCCCCACTTTTATCTTAATTTCATGCAAGTTTTCACAAATCTAATGCATTAGATGCCTTAGATACCATTTTTGGGATTTAAAAAAGTCTAATAATGATTATTAAATCATGTAAAATAATATAAAACATTATATCTAGGATCTACATGAAATATATATGAAAAATTCATATATAAACAGAAATGAAGAACACCATAAAATTATATACCATTCATTAAATAAGCTACTATAATGTGTTTATCTTCGTCTGGTGAGTTTGATGAATATAAAAAACGGAAAATGTAAACATCCCATCTATATAGGTAACCATGATCTAATAGACTCACTTAACATTCAAGTGGTATTATTCTTCACCCATAATGTGCTAGCACCTCAACTTGTAGAGGTTGAATAAGAGAAGTCTTGGGTTTTATAAAGGTTCAACCAAGAAATAGCACACACTAACACAACATCACATGGTTGCATCTTTATATAGCTTATGTAGACACTCTTTGGATTATATCACATTAACTAATGTATTACAGCACATGAGTTAATTCTTTTCCAGTTTATAAAACACATGTATAAATTTAACACCCTCCTAATGTTTCATATTAGTAAAAAGATCCTTAAATGATATCTTATGTGGGTGGAAAAATAAATGATAAAAATTTATCATTTTTGCTGCAATATCATGTTACATGGAACAAAATACCCTATATTCATGTAAATCAGAATCTTTATGAAATAAAAAATATATTATATATATCATATACATAAAAGGTTTTTAGGGAATATCACCTTCAATTATAAAATACATATTCTAGGCTCCCATGGTATTTCATGCACCATGTTTTTCAACACAAAGGATATTCCAATAATACCCTTATTAAATTTATCTCACATGGCCTAGTATATTTTTATTTTATTCTTATCTAGGCTTGGATTCATCTTCCTTAAAACATCTCCATAAATTATAAAATTAAATCTCCTCATTTTTATAAAAAATATATAGTGGCAATAATGGTTTGTGGTGTGGACACCCTCTCTTGCAGCGTAATAGCTTCCCATGAACACAATACATAATCTATTTTGGGTTTGTACACACCAACAACATATTAGTTCTCCCTTATTATTCTGATTCATGGATCATAGATTATTTTTTTATATTTAAACACTAAAAATATAGCGTATGAATTATCATATTTTATTTTAATCAGAATTAGAATCATTATAAAAATTACCTTTTTAATCGGTAATCTTCTCCATTATCAAATCTCGGTATCTTGTAATTTTATTTCTTCAATAACATGACAATTTAAGTTTTTGTGATGTTTAGAAAATTTATCTAATATTTCTTTCATCATCCTATATTAATTTCCTTCTTTATATAATTAAATCTAAAAACTTTATTTTTATTCTATAGAGATCTCAAAATATTTCAAAGGAAAATACCTTATTGATTAAAAATGGATTATGAATTATAAAAAAATCATAATAGGACTAAAATATTTTATGGTATTTATAAATTCATATGATCTTTTCCTTTTTATAAATTTATCAAACTAAAATATCTTACGGGTGCCTTAAATTCATTATGTGTAGCTAAATATTCTTTCATGGATCAATCTTCCAACATGAGACTCCAAAATATAGTACATGTAAAATTTCATACATGTGACACAATTATCTTATTCATAGCAAAATTATCTTACGGTAGTATAATATGTTGTATGAGCTTCTCAGATGCCTTATGGTATGTTGAATTGTTATACGTCATATGAATTTTTATTTTGTAAAATTTAACACACTTAAATGTCATAGGGGATTCAAAAAATATATTAAATGTAGATAAATTCACTTAAATGTAAATCAATTTACATTTTTATAGATGAAATACCTTACACATAGGAAAAATTCCTTTTCCATTTTTCCAAACTTCATATCTGGAGCAATAATTCTTGAACTTCTTCAAATAAAGTTTGAGCTTTATCAAATCATCTTTGAGCCTTCTCAGATAAAACAAATCACTTTAAAAAACTCAAGATAATTTTGGGAATTATTATAATAATTTCAAACTGAACTTATCTTTTTTTAAAGGTCTTTAAACATATAAAATACTCAAAAAATAGTATTTATGCAAACTCCTCTATCATACACTATTTATCTCTACTTTTAACTTTATAAACCATCATTCAAAGGATGTTTATCATTGTTTTAGAGAATCTTTATGATCAATAATCCAAGGATATATTCTCCAAAGATTTAACTAGATTTTATATATTGAATAACATATCTTAAATCTCCCCACTATGTGTCTTCTACCAAATCTGTTTCCATATATAAAGTATTATATACAACACTTCTCCAAATTTAGTAATTTTCTTTGACATGAGAAATATCACAATAATCATCTGATGTGGTATTCCCTTTGAAGTTTTCTATTCAGTTTATTCAAGTTTAGAAATACTTTAATTAATCCCCTTTACCCATTTATAAATATTAATCCTTTTCACTTCCTTTTCCAACATGAAATATATCACCTTTTCATATTCAATGGTATCCAACTCCCTTATTATTTATCACACATTGACTTACTTCATATTAGCCACAAATACAATTTAGGATTCATAAATCCAGGGGTAATTTAATAAATATATCCTGAATTAAAGGTGAATAAGGAATGTATTCTCAATATTTCCTTTCATAGGAGGTATAGATACTATTAGTTCATAGTAATTCTCTTCAGACTCACCAATGATCCATCATTATTTGTAGCCTTTATAAATATTTTATTTAAATATTTCCTTGACAAATTTGTGGTAATATTTAAATAACACATTCTTATATACTATAAAATTAATTATGAACATGAGGATTATTTTAGTATTGTTCTAAATGAATTAATTAAAGATAATTTATACACAATGTACAATCAATATGAGTTTTATATAGATAAAGTAACATTTTTTGGGTGTGTTATTACAAGTAAGGGGATGTATGTGGGTCCTTCAAAGAAAAAGTACATTGAAGAATGGCCCAAACCAGTATCTATAATGTAGATCCATAGTTTTCTCAGATTAGTTGGGTATTACCAAGTATTTTTGAGGAACTTCTCATGATTTTAAAACTCACTAACCAAGCTAACTCAAAATGAAGTAAAATTTTCCTGGACTAATGAATGTAAATATATCTTCAAGGAGTTAAATAAGAGGTTAATCATTTCACATGTACTCATACTACCCACATGTGGGGAAGAATTTTTTATTAATAATGATGATTCAAATAAAGTATTGGGTTGTGTGCTCATAGAAAATGATAAAGTGATAGCATATGCCTGAAGATAATTTAAGGTGCATGAGGAAAATTATTCAAATCATGATATGGAGTTGACCAAAATAATATTCACATTAAATATCTAAAGGCATTATCTCTAAAAATAAAAGTGTGACATGTATACAATCATAAGATCATGAAGTATATATTCACATAGAAGGGTCTCAATATGCAACAAAGAATATGGTTAGAGCTGATCATGGACTATGAATAATCAATCTAATAATATCCTAGGAATGAAAATAAAGTGGTAAATGCTATAAGTAAATTATGGAGAAGATCAAGGATGCTCAAATGAATGATGTAGAGTTACAAAAAAAAATTAGTATAATAAAGGGTAAAGACTTAGAGTTCAAAATTTATGAAGGAGTTATGAGATTTGGGCCATGATTATGTGTCCCAACAAACCCTTAGATAAGGAAGGATTTATTGAATGATATACAAAATTTGACATTCTCTATCTACCAAAGGAGAAAAAATATTTATAGAGATATCTGAGATAACATTTGGTGAGATAATATGAGGAAAGAGATTATTGAATACACATTGAAGTTCTTGGTATGTTTACAAGTGAAGGAGGAAAGTAAAAATTCCAAGGGGATGATGCAACCATTACCCAAACCATTATATAAATGGGAGAACATCACTATATATTTTTTCATGGGTCTTCTAAATAAATCTAAAGGACATGATTCCATATGGGTTGTAGTAGACTGTCTTATAAAGACCGATCACTTAATTTTCATTAAAGAGTACTTCGCAATCGATTATATTGTAAATATATGCATTAAATAATAGGTGAGGATACCTAGAACACCATTATTTGTTGGTCAGAGTAGAGTACTCAAGAGGGTTTGAATTTAGTATCAAGTCAAAATTTTTGTTTAAATGGTATTCTTAAAAAAAGGTTCCCCAATAAATTTAAGTACAGCCCAGTTAATCAAGGTTATATTATTATCAAGTTTTGACTGTTTAAATAAATTCTTAGAAGATTGATTAATTCTCAGTAATTTTAATATCAGTTATTAACATTACTATTGAAGCTATTCTAATAAGGAAAACAATTATAACTTCTTTCCAAAATTAAATATCAAAGTAAATTTAGTAATTTCTGAATTAAATAGTAAAACAGAGGAGACTAAAGTAAACAGCACAAAAAAAATAAAACAAGTGGTTCAGTCTCAAGTCAAGACCAAATCCACTCCACTTGGTGATCACCTTCCACCAAGTAGTTTATATAAATAAACTTGATTTACACCCTAGATCGAGGTTAACAATAGTATACACGACTGTCCAGGTCTTGTGACCTCTTCCAAAGTTCTTCTTGGTTATTAACTAATAGGTCACACAGGGACCTATTCTACACTTATTTGTGGGAATACACAAGTGTAAAAAGTTGTAAGAGAAAGTATATTGTGTATCCTTCAGTTTTATGCAAGAGACAGTGCGTGTTTAATACATACACACACATTTCTTGAAAGATAATAAAATAATACACAATAGAGAAGAGATGATGAGATAAGATTAGAAGTGCTCTTAGTGTTAGTCTATACAGCTCTGGACTTCTGGGATGAAGAAGATGCAGAAATCGAGTTCTCTCGCGGAAAACATAGTATCGTAAGTCATATAGATCTGGATCGTGTTCTTTATGGATTTGATTATGTGGAAATGTTCTCAACTTTATGATTTGAGTATTCTTTGTGTCTTCTTCAGTAGTGTCGGTTTGCATGAAAGCTTGTGCTTCTTTGTTATTGCTCACACACTTGTTTTTCTATTACACTATTGTCACTACAGTCACCACGATCACCTCTCTCTTTTTCTTGACAAATTTTTATTTTTTATTCTTGGAATGAATGTGTTTGATCTGACAGGATTCATGTATTCTACACCTCGTACCTCGTAGTTTCAAGTAACATGTCTATAAAGAAACATTAATCATGTCAGTGCATTTAAAAGCTTCAAATATGACCGTTATAAATTAAATTGAAAAACGACAAAATAGATTTAGAAATGGTGCCACAATATTTCTATAAATGGTGTCTTCATGAAATGGTTTCTCCTTGAAATTATGTCTCCTTGAAACTATGTCTCCTTCTTTATCTTTTAGTGGTGAGATAGGTATGATGGCATAGTTTTATAGAGATCAGGAACCGGTAGCACATATGTGGTGTTAGGATCACGGTGTCTAGTCACAATTTCTAGATGGTCATGGTGTCTAGATGGTTACAGTTTCTGGATAGTCCTGGTGTCTAGATTGTTACGGTTTCTAGATGGTCACAGTGTCTCGATGATTACGGTGTCTAGATGGTCACAGTGTCTAGATGTTCATGGTGTTTGGATGGTTACGATGTCTGGATGGTTACGGTATCTGGTTGGTTATGGTGTCTAGGTCCTTTTCCAGAAAAACACAACTGGTGGCAGACTCATGATTTCTTAGACTTAGTCAAATCTCTGTACATAGACTTAAGCAGTGATATTCATAGAATGAATTAAACTTAATCATTTTTAAAAGAATTTAATTAGAAAAAAATAGTTTACAATAATTATTTATGTAATAAAGAAAATAATCATCTGTACACATGATTCTAGATAGATTAAATATAATTAATAGGCTTTATAGAATTTATATGATTTGTGATCATTAATACATGATTAATACATGAGGAGTCCAACAATCTCCCCCTTTTTGATGATCACAAATCATGTGAGTGAGATTTATTCTTAGGTAATGTTTCTTTTCTTTAATGTTCATTTAGTGTATAGAGAATATATAGTTCTCCCCCTTTGGGGATTATCAAAAATAGAAAATAAGAAGTAGACAATAAAATTGAACAACACATTAGATGGATAAAAAGTGTTAGTACAAGCAGTAAGGAACAAGACTACATAAAACACCCCCATCAAAATATAGTAATCATTGTTCTTTAGTATTGTCTTTTCTTCTCTTTTCCCTTGGAAGTAGCATCAGAAGAAGAATCCATAGGAGCAGAGGTAGAAGTGGAAGAAGGGAGTGAACCAGTGGACAGATACGGTAAAGGGAGTCCTTCAAAAATATAAGGGGCCAAGGTAGGTGCAGTAGAAGACCAAGGAAACTGTTGATCAAGTATTATAGGCCTGATATAATTTAGAGCCTGAGAGATAGACATAGATGTGGAGGCTATGTAAAAGGATGAGAAGTTAGGAAAACCAGATCTCAAGGGTGTAGCTGCATGAGTGACAATGGCAGTACTCTGAACATAAAGATAAGGCCAAAAAAGTTTGTTGAAGTCATCAATTATCTCACCACCATATTGCATATCAAAGTCATCCTTGTTCTCCATAAACTTATACAATAAAAGAGTAAAATATTTGATCTTTTTTACTTGAGTTTTGAAAGCTTGAGTTACATGATAGATCCTCAGATTCTCCATAAGGTACTTGAAGTGGTTCGTCATGACATTCTTAGAGAAAATCCGACTAAAGTAGAAGTCCACCTTATTATCAATTTCTTGCTGAGCATCATTGGAATTCTTTGAGAAAATTCTCACCATATCAAGAACTCTATCACTGTTCTTGATAACTTCATATATAGATTCCTTATAAAAGCCACTAAGCACATATTGAAGTTCTTCTTTGACAACTGTTCGAAGCAGATCACTGTCTAAAGAAGGTTGATATGATTTTATAGAAGTACGAGAAGTAGTGATAGCTGAGGTAAGGGATTTGAGTTGATTTATAACTTTCTGGAGACAGCCTTTATACTCTTCAGTTAACTTGTTAAGACTAATAACAAGCTCACGCATCTCTTGAACAATATACTTGTTTATTTCAGCTACATTTTCAGCTAAGGAAGTTAGATGTGGTTGAATCAGTGAAGCTACTTCCCATGGGGTCTGACTAACAATATCCTCAATAGGATAAGAAACAGGTTCTGATCTTGATTTTACCACTCTTTGCAGTTCTTCAACCAAACCTCTGAGAATTTTTACTTCATCACTAAGCAGTTTTTTCTCAACTCTAACTTCTTGAATCTCATGAATCATATTTGTTTGAATCATCCATATTACTTCTTAAAAAAATATTGAAGCATCTATTTCACTCAGATTGGTTATAAGAGATGGTTGGGTATTCATGATTTTCTCAACTCCAGTCAATAGGGTAGCTCTAAATGCTTTCAGATCATCCTTATTCACTAAGTTTGGAGATTATTGTGAGGGTTCAGGAATAGAAGATGAGAAAGGCTCAGGTTCCTTGGAAGAGATATCTTCAAGTGCAGATGCCACTTTCAAATGAAACATAGTAGATAGATCAATTCCTTTAACTAAGACTTCCTGGGAATTAGTCACATCAAAATAACTAGGGAATTTAAACAATGTATCTATTGATCTTGGATCAATCAGATTACAGACTTCAATAGATTCCATATTGGGGGGGGATACTCCCCCTCGACAGGTCCATCTTTCTCAAGGCTGAGATATTTAGATCCTTTATCTATTTCCAAAAATTAAACCCTAATTTCCTGATCCATTTCCTTTCTAGATAAATGAAATTATTGCTCTATTCTCTTTTTAGTAGAAGGAATAACATTAGGAACAGCTTGTTCCTCTAGGTGTTCCTCAAGGATAGCTTCTTGCACAACAGGAAGATTTTCTTCTATATGTTCTTCTACAACACTCTTTCCACTTACCTTAGTAATAGTTTATTTTTTAGAAGCATGTTTTTCTTCCAAATCAATAACTTTTTTAGGAATAGGCACTTCCTTTTCAAATAATACTAGAGGAGAAGATTCATTATCTTCCTTAACCAGAATAGTTTCTCTCAAAAGTACAACAACCACTTCTTCTTCTTCCTCATCAGAATATTCAACAAGTTCATCTGGCTCTAAACTAGGATCAGAAATTCCATTAGGTCATGAAGGATATTCCACTGGATTAAACTTTTCATAAACTCTATCATTATCTTCCACACATTATTTCCTCCATGGATTCCAATTTATTTTCATTCTCTTTATTATAACTTTCGAAATACATAACTCATAATCCTTTATGACTTATTCATCTAGTCCAACCAATCCCTTTGCATGAATCATAGTTGAGATAAGTCTTGAATAAAATAGGGAGGTTGACTTGGAGGTTGTTTTGATCAACTCACACATATGGTGTACAATATACTTTAAAAGGTTGATCTTATGTCCATTTTTCATGTTATGTATCAAAAATACATCCTGATACTTGATTACATCAAAATAATTTTTTCTGGGGCTAATAAAATTCTGAACAAACTTAAACAAGAGTATAGATTCACCATCTAGCTCGGTAGCTATGGCTCTCCTCTTGTTTCATTTCTAGTTAGACTTCTCAAAGCTTCTTCCAAAACAAAGAACTCACTCAGAGGTGGAGGACCTCTCTAGTATTCCTCACAAATACCCTCATGAGGTATCCTAAGGCATGAAACCCATAACCTTGAAGAAAATGTACAAATCTGACCATTGATACAACTTTTCACAATATAACCATCTTCTGAATCAAAATTGAATTGAACATATTGGTAAAACTAGGAAACTAGCTTAGGATAAATAGTCATATACTCCTTTGTAAACCAATCTAGCCATCCTTGCTCTGTTAGCACTTTTAATACCAAATATTTACTTGATAGAATCCACTTAGGGCATATCTCCTTTTTAGGTAACACTACTATGTTCACTAGGTTCAGATTCATAGGGCCTTTGGGTGCTAACTTTGGCGTGATTTTCAATTTCTTCTTTGAACTGCGCTTCTCAAGAGTTGATGACAAAGGGCATTTCATCCTAGTCATTCACCGAAGGTTCGAGAGAGAAAAGGGTTTAAAGAGGGGTTGTGGTTTGAGAGAAGAGATCTTGAGTGAAGAATGAGTGAAACTTCTTTTATGTTATCATTTAGGGATATCAAGCATCGTAAGATAAAAATCATGGGAAAGTAAAAAGAATAAAACAATGAATTATCACGATACATGTTATAATGTATAGATAAAACAATAAAGCATATTTATGATGAGACCGTAATCAAATTTCATAGTGAGACCATAATCAAGCCTTCACGGTGAGACCGTAACAAGCATTCATGGTGAGACCGTAATAGGTGTTCACAGTGAGATCGTAACAGTGTGATTTCTAAACTGTGCGATCGTATTTTTTTAGATAGTAAGTGTGAGACAGTAACCAAGAAATAGTAACTGTGAGACCGTAAACATGGAACAGTAACTCTTAAGATAGTAAAACTACAGAACCATTAGATTTAATTATTAATCTTAAGACAGTGACTTGTAAAACCATAAACTATGAAACAGTATACTTACTACTTAAAATTTATCATTCCCAATTCATGTATGATGTAATCTATAATTTTATAATTTAGCGGTTTGGTGAATATATCAGCAAGCTAATATTCAGTTCCAATGAATTCCAAAGTGATGTCACATTTCTGATAATGATATCTAAAAAAGTTATTTCTTACATCAATATGTTTTTTCCCAGAGTGTGAAATATGATTTTTTGAGATGTTAATAGCACTTTTATTGTCACAATTTATAGGTACATTCCTGAATTGATATCCATAATCTAGTGATGTGTGTTTCATCTACAAAATTTGTGAACAACAACTGCCAGAAGCTATGTATTCAACTTCTGTAGTAGATAATGAAATAGAGTTTTGTTTCTTACTACACCATGATACTAGAGACTTGCCTAAAATTGACATGTTTCATAGGTGATTTTTCTATCTATTTTACAACCACTGAAGTCAGCATCATAATAACTCACTAAATCAAATGATTGTCCTCTGGGATAGAACAGTCCTAGATTGAGTGTATGTTTAAGGTATTTAAAAATTATCTTAATAGCATTTAAATGAGATTCCTTAGGATTTGCTTGAAACCGAGCACACATACACACACTAAACATTATGTCAATTTGGTTAGTAGTAAAGTAGAGTAAGCTTCCAATCATTCCTCTGTAATTGGTTTGATCAATAGATTTTTCATCTTCATCAAGATCCAACTTACAAGTAGTACTCATTGGAGTCTCACTACTTTTAGTACTATCCAATACAAAACATTTTAGAAGATCTCTAGTATATTAACTTTGATTTAAAATAATACCATCATTATTTTGAAAGATTTGAAATCCAAGAAATAATTTGATTTCACCCATTAAACTCATTTCAAATTCGTTTTGCATCATTTGAGAAAATTCAATACATAAAGAATTTTTTGATGATCCAAATATAATGTCATATAAATAGATTTTAACTACTAAAATATCATTGTAAATTCATTTTATAAAAAGGGTAGGATCAGATATTCATTTGGTAAAACCTTTGGAAATAAGAAAAGTACTTAATATATCATACCAAACTCTTAAAGCTTGTTTTAAACCATATAAATCTTTTGATAATTTAAAAATATGGTTAGGAAAATGAGGGTTTATAAAACCATGGGGTTTCTCAACAAAGACATCCCCTACTATATACCCATTTATAAATGCACTTTTTACATCTATTTGATATAGTTTAAAATTTATATGTGCAGAATAAGCAAGAAAAATTACGATGGCTTCAAGTCTAGATACTGGTTAAAAGGTCTCTTCATAGTCAATTCCTTCTTATTGACTATAGCCTTGTTCAACCAATCTAGCCTTATTTCTAACTATATTACCAGATTCATCTAACTTATTTCTAAACACTCATTTAGTTCCTATGGTTAATGTGTCTTTGGGTCTTTCAACAAGTTTCTAAACTTTATTCCTTTCAAACTGATTAAGTTCTTCTTGCATAGCCATCACCCAAAATTCATCAATGATAGAATCATTAATGTTTTTAGGTTCAAGTTGTGACAAGAAGACTTGATATTCAACCTAATTGCTAAGAGAAACTCTAGTTTGGGTTCCTTTGTCTAAGTATCCTACAATATCATCTAAAGGATGGTTCTTAAGAGTTCTAGTAGCTCTAGAAAAAGAAGGACTTGTGATGTCAGGTTCTTTAATGGGATATGGTTCATTGTGACAAGAATCTAAAGAATTTAGAAAACTAGAAGTTTTCACAGAATCCTTTAAAGGATGGTTAGGGGATTTTGAATTAACGTCCAGAATTGATACATCATCCTCCAGGTTCCCTAGAGTGGTCTTAGGCTCATGTGGATCTGTTTCATCAAATTTGACATGGAAAAATTCTTCCACATGTTTAGTTCTTTTATTAAACACTCTATAGTTTTTACTAGAAATTGAATATCCTAAGAATATTTCTTCATCACTCTTGGATGAAAATTTGTCAAGATTTTCCTTAGTATTAAGGATATATAATTGGAAACCAAATACTTTGAAGTAGATAACTTTGGATTTTCTATTGTTCCACAACTCATATGGAGTACTTTTAAGGATAGTTCAAATCAATACTCTATTGATTATGTAGCATGTTGTATTTACAGCTTCAGCCCAAAAGTAAATAGGTAAGTCATATTCACTAATCATAGTTCTAGAAATCTCTTTTAGGGTTATATTTCTTCTTTCTATAACTCCATTCTGTTGAGGTGTTCTAGGGGTAGAGAAATTATGACCATATCCATTTTTTGAGCAGAAGGATTCAAACTCTTGATTTTCAAACTCACAACCATGATAAATTTTTAAGGATTTAATTTTTGTGTCCATTAATATTTTCAATAGTTTTGGAATATATGGTAAAATGAGAGCAGGATTCACTTTTATGAGCCAATATGAAAGTCCGAGTATATCTAGAAAAGTCATCTATAAGAACATAAACATGGTGCTTCCCATTTAAACTATAAAATCTAGATGGTCCAAAAAATCCATGTGAACCAATTCAAGAGGTTGACAAGTTGACACTTCTTTCTTTGGTTTGAAGGAAATTTTGTGTTGCTTTCCTTTTGATAAAGATTACACACTTTATCATTTGGAAACTCAAGTTTGGGTAGGTCTTTGAATAAGATTTTTCTAGTTAACTTTCTAAGGTATTGAGTGTTACATTTTCCTAGTCTCCTATGCCAAAGCCAAGACTCTTTTTCAAACACACTTAAACATGAAGCATTTTGAGAAGCTAAAGAGTGTAAGTTAACATAATATACATTTTCATTTCTTGATGTAGAAAATACTAATTCATTTTTATAATTAAAAACATTATAGGAATCATTTTCAAATTTGACATGAAATCCATCATCAAATAATTGTGAAATAATAAGAAAATTAAATTTAAATCCATCAACAAAAAGTACTTCTGAAATCAAAACTAAGTTAGAATTACTAATTTATCCAAGGGAAATAATTTTTCCTTTGGCATTGTCACCAAAGGTGACAATTCCTCCATCAATTTTTATTAAGTTCTTGAAGCATGAATTGTATCTTATCATGTGTCTTGAACACCCACTATCCAAGTACTATATTCTTTTATAGAAACTCTTTAAGAAACTTTCCTCAAATGTATTTTTCATAAAACACATATTGGCTTTGTTGGCCTATTCATCATGTGAATATTCTTAGTCACTTGAACTATCCTCAGTGGCACTCCATGTTTCTTTCATTGCCTTTTTATACTTTCTATCTTTGTCCTCATATTTCTTTTTGTACTTGATCTTGGCACAGTCATCCTTGATATGTCCCTCTCACTTAAATTCATAGTAGACAATCTCATCAGACTTTCCACTTCTTTTCCAATCTTTCTTCCAACTTCCTTTTTGATCATATCTTCCCTTGAAGTTAGGATTTCTAAAAAAATTCTTCTTATTTTAAAATCTATTAAACCTTCTGGATAATTGATCCATCTCCTCATAACTATCAATTGATGATTGTTTTCTGCTGGAACTTTCTACATAAACTTCCAATTTCTCTTTCTCTTTGTGTTTAGAGAGGGTGGTCTTGAATGCAAAAAAAATTCTTTTGGGTCCATCCCCCTCTTCCTTATTGACTTTCAACTCCTCTTCATACACCATTAGTTTTCCAATGAGTTATTTTATAGGTAGCTTGCTGATTTCGCATGACTCTCTAATAAAGATAGAGGTTCCTCTCCATCTTTCAGGTAGACATTTGAGAATCCTCATGATATGTTCTTTTGAAGTGACTTATTTTCCAAGTGAAATCATGGTGTTGAAAATTTTGTTGAACTTGAGATACATGTCAGAAATAATCTCATCAGGTTTCATTTTAAAGTTATCATATTTAATACTATAAGTATTAAGTCTCATTTATTTCACACTAGAAGTTCCTTAATGTGAAACAGACAAGGTATCCCAAATTTCATGGGCAGTTTTACATGTAAAGATTCTATTAAATTACTCATCTCCTAAAGAGCAGTATAACATTCATATCTTTTCAATTGTTATTATAGGCAGTTTTGGTAGGTTCATCCCAAGTGATTCTATCAGTAGTAGGAATATTATATTCATCTATAATTGAGTACTAGATTTCAAAGCTCATACTTTCTAAATGCATTTTCATTTTAATTTTCCATTGAGAATATTTGGTTCCATTAAAGAATGGTGGTATGTTTGTTGTAGCACCTTCCAATATATTATACATAATAAAAATTTACTTTAAAGGGGATATAAATTTATAATTAATAGAAATTTATAGATCCTTAAAGTACAACTACAATCACAGTTGAATAGGGTCAAAAATAGAGTTTTAATAAATAACCTCTGATACCAAATGTTGGTTTGAGTAGAGTACTCAAGAGGGGGGTGAATTGAGTATCTATTCAAAATTTTTGTTTAAAAAGTATTCTTAAAAAAGGTTCCCCAATAAATTTAAGTACAGCTGAGTTAATCAAGGTTATATGATTATAAAAGTTTGACTGTTTAAATAACATCTTAGAAGATTGATTAATTATTAGCAATTTTAATATCACTTATTAAAATTACTTTTAAAGATATTCTAATAAGGAAAACAGTTATAACTTCTTTCCAAGATTAACTATCAAAGTAAATTTAGTGATTTTTAAATTAAACAGTGAAATAGAGAAGACTAAAGTAAACAGCATAGCTGAAATAAAACAAGTGGTTCAGTCTCAAACCGAGACCTAATCCACTCCACTTGGTGATCACCTGCCACCAAGAAGTTTATATAAATAAACTTGATCCACATCATGGATCGGGGTTAACAACAGTACACATGACTTTCCAGGTCTCACGACCTCTTCCACAGTTCTCTATGGGTATGAACTAATAGTTCACACAAGGACCTCTTCCACACTTATCTATGGGAATACACAAGTGTAAAAAGATGAAATAGAAAGGATATCATGTATCTTTCACTTTGATATAGGAGAAAATGCCTATTTAAAATAGACACACACACTGCTTGAAAGATAAGAAAATAATACACAACAAAGCAGAGATGATGAGATAAGATTATAAGTGCTCTGAGTGTTGGTCTATACAGCTCTGGAATTATGGGATGAATCATATGAAAAAATCAAGTCACCTAATGAAAAACAGAGTATTATAAGTCAGATAGATCTGGATTGTGTTCTTTGTGTAGTGATGATGCGGAAATGTTCTCAACTCTAGGATTTGAGTATGCCTTATGTGTTCTTCAGTAGTGTTGGGTTGCATGAAATCTCGTGATTCTTGGTTATCATGCACACACTTGTTTTTTTGTAAAACTTTCATCATTATAGTCACCATGATCACCTCTCTCTTTTTCTGGCCATGTTGTTCTTTTTATTCTTGGAATGCATGTGTTGGAGCTGATGGGATTCATCTATTCTACACCTCGTACCTTATACTGTCAAGTAACATGTCTACAAAGAAACATTGACTATGTCAGTACATTTAAAAGCTTCAAATATGACCGTTAGAAATTAAATTAAAAAACAACAAAATATATTAGGAAATGGTGTCACAATCTATTTGTAAATGGTGTCTTCATGAAATGGTGTCTCCTTGAAATAGTTTCTCTTTGAAATGTTGTCTCCTTCTTTGTCTTTGAGCGGTGAGATAGCTATGATGGAATAGTTGTATAGAGATCAAGAACTGGTAGCATCGATGCGGTGTTAGGATCACGGTGTCTGGTCATGAAGTCTAGATGGTCACCGTGTCTGGATGGTTATAGTGTCTGGATGGTCACAGTGTCTGGATGGTTACGGTGTCTGGATGGTCATAGTGTCTCGATGGTGATGGTGTCTGGATGGTCACGGTGTCTGGATGGTTATGGTGTATGGATGGTCACGGTTTCTGGATGGTTATTGTGTCTGGATGGTCACGATGTCTGGATGGTCACGGTGTCTAGATGGTCATGGTGTTTGGATGGTTATGGTGTCTAGATGGTTACAGTGTTTGGGTTCTTTTCCAGAAAAACATAACCAGTGGTGGACTCATGGTTTCTCAAACTTAGTCAAATCTCAGTACACAGACTTAAATAATGATATTCATAGAATGAATTAAACTTAATCACTCATAAGAGAATTTCATTAGAAATAAAATAGTTTACAATAATTATTTAAGTCATAAAGAAACTAATCATATATAGACATGATTCTAGATAGATTAAATAGGATTAAGAGGCTTTACAGAATGTATATGATTTGTGATCATTAAAACATGATTAATACTTGAGGAGTCCAACACTATCTATTATGTCTAGTCATGATTTTAGGTTCACCTTAAAGTTATGGAAAAGTATTCAATATGAATTGAATATTTAGTTGAACTTAAGTATGGATGATCACCCCTAAACTAACATCCAATCTGAATGAACTATCCAGACACTTAATGATATTCTAACATATTTCTCTATAGACTTAAAAGGAGGATAGGACCAAAAGTTTCCTATAATATATTTCTCATACAACAATAACTCCCACTCAAGCATACAGATATATCCTTATAAGTCACCCTATGTAAAGGAATGTAGAACTCTAACATGTTGGGATGAATCTGGAGAATGTAGGTTGTTGGGACCTAAATAGATTGATGAAATGGTAGAAATGGTCAAGGATATTCAAAAACACATGATAATTTCACAAAATTAAATATATCAGTTATATAAAAAATCATCAACAATATATAAAGTTAGAGAATATATAAAAAAATTATTTCATATATCTCCATGTAAGTGGGTTATGAGGTTTATAAAGAATGTCACACTAAGACCCAGATACATTATCCCCTTTAATATTCTTGATCAGTTTAAAGTTTTGGCCTATCAAATAGAACTTACACCAAACCTATCTTGAGTGCATGACATTTTCCATATGTCCATCACATGTAATAAATCTATAGGTTTTATATTTGAAGTATTATCTCTCTTATGAGGAATAGTTGATGAAGATCTTAGGCCATAGAGACAATGTTCTATGCAATAAGACAACTCACTTGGTAAAAGTTATTTAATAAAACTATAAGTATTAAGATGAAAAATGGGAACCCAAGGAGGTAATAAATTATAACTACCCTTATTTATCTCCACCTTAGTGTGTATAATGAAATTTTAAGGGTAAAATTTATAAAGAGGAGAAGAATGTAACGACCTGAAATTTTATAAAAGTAAATTTTCTTTTGAATTAGAAATTGTGTCATATTTAGGGAGATAGTATAAAGCACACATAATTTATTATATTAATGTTACATATAATAAATTTATATCACAATTTAATTAAATAAAAGTGTTTAGAATTAAAAAATAAATGTTTCACACAAAGAAAGAATAATTATATTTTTTGGAAATATATATTTGTTTTATTTTCATTAAAATAAATTTTTCTGATAAATTTAGATATAAATAAAATTTTATTTCATAAAATAGTTTCATTAAAGAATATATATTTTCATGAAAATGATTACATTTATTTATTAAACCTCAAGTAATTTTTAAATGGGTTGGAAAATTGATCGTGTCATAAAAATTAATATTATTCAATAAATGAGGATTTTATTTAAAAATTAAATTTACAATATTTAGAAAATTATTTTTGATAAAATGATTATGATTTTTGGGATAAACAAAACAAAATAATATTATGATGATTTTTTGTAATTTTTTGAGAAAGCCAAATTTTGAGTGAATAGTGAAATACACCAGAATACAGCATTTTACATTATAAGTTAAATGCATGATTAATTGAATACAAGATAATATAAGTAACAATTATCTATACTCATATTAATAAATTACTATCTATATCCATACGAATCATCACTATTGGAATTATTGAGAAAAAGTAATAAACTAATGAATATTATATTCAAAACACCAATCGTTTCCCCTTATAAATACCACCCTTCACAACCCCATTTCTCTACACATTCTAAGCCCTATTATCTCACCAAAAAACTACCCAAATCTCTCTCCAACCCAATTTCCCATGTCCTAGGTATTTTCTCTCACTAAACTACCATTCTATAGAGCTTTAAGATGTAATCTAAGAGTGGATATATAAAAAAGGAGGCAATGTTATTAACCAAGCTATTTTAATATTTTCTTCTTCTACCTTCTAAAAATATATTCCATCCAACTTAAAATAATTACATTAGTATTATAAATATACAAAAAATTTATTATTTTAATGCAATATCCATTATCTAGCCTTCTCTCTTTTTATTGTAAAATGAATACATTATTCATATTATTTTCGGTTCACCACGTCCATGAACAATGTGTTCCCTTTTTTATCACTGCCTTAATAGATGGATATAATAGAAATTTAATTGTTAAATATGATAATAATATGTATATTCTATTTTTTTCACAATCATGAATGGGTAAATCAATATTAGGATTAAATTAAATCAAATAGGTTCACCATAGTTGGAAAAATCACCAAAATTAACTAACCATTAAATAATAACATTTACCCTAAAAAACTATACCTAATAGGGAGAACATATGGATATTTGAAAAAATTTAAACTCTTATAATTACATGAACATTGTCACGACCTGTCCCAGTGGGTCCCATGTCGTGAATCCCCAAGCCCGCCTCCAATAGGCCAGGGGCCAGTGACTAGCACCAAGTAGGCATATCACTAACAAGGGAGGCATTACCTAAGTACTTGTAGAAATGCACACATCTCCAAGACCACAAATGTTGAAATGTAAAAACCACTAAGGAAAAAAATGCATCCATACAACTAAACCCAACCAACAGAGTACGATGGAAAGTAAAGTACTAGAAGTAAACTAGGCCTAAATACAAGCCCACCAAAAACAAGAGTCTGAAAAACTACAAATTCCAACCTATAAGCATGAAGAGGTACTTGGATTGCTACTCATAGCCATAGGAAAACCTTAGCCTGAGGGAACTCTGAAGATTTGGTCCGGTCCTAGTCCTCCCTGGACTCCATCAAAAGGTTGCTCGTCTACACAAGACACGACACGTGCGGGAAAAGCCCGTGCAAGGGTGAGTCTAACAATACTCAGTAGAGAACCCCAAAAATTACAATGTAATACACTAATGTAAAGGTACCATTATCTCTACACAGTATATGTTTATTGAACATATAATATGAGAATACAATCCAGATATACTCAAAACCCAAACCCATAGTCTAGAGACATGTCACACCATCGCATACCCACGCTAGGGATTTAGTTTGAATATTCCATGAAGCACTCATCTGAGATAACTCACTCCATGAGTTTGATAGCTCTAATAGCATCCATACGAGAAGTAAAATCTTTTGAGAAAATTCACGAGAGATAGATACACTCATTCCGGGAGAACACACTTCTGAGTGTGAAAAGATCATGTTACACAGATAAGGATCACTACCAGGGCCTTGGCAGATACTGTGACTCATCCAGGTTCACCTACTAGGTAAAGGATTGGTGCCCTATGGAAATAGTCATGTTGATACCTGACTCTACATAGGGTCAAGAATGGATATAGGATCTCATTCCAGGCCTCTCGGAGGGATACCTGACTCTATCTCAGAAAGTCCTACTGAAGGGATCATACTCCTATAGAAGGAAACGATACCAGACCTTCAGGGGAATGAGAAAAAGGGGAACTAACCCAAACAAAACATGTTCAAGATATGGTGGACAAGAATATAAATCCATGTATTGAGAATTACATGGCTTGTAGAGGTGTCACACACCATATCTTCTGTCTCCAGGTACTGCTCGTGTACAACAGCCTGTGTCATAAGGCTTGTCGTGTAAAACGCAACTACACGGCATGTAGAAAGTTTCACACGTCGTTTCAAAGTATCTGGGGTCCACTCCATGTATTTTGGCCATGTGCCCGTACACATCCTCAATCCATTTTTCCAACTCATGTAATTGACACACGGGGTGACCCACGTTACTGGCCTCGAATGGCAGTGTGGTGGAGTACACGGTCATGTACCCCACCCTATGTCCATGTATCGCCTAGGATACATGTTGAGTCCTGTGTAAGGACCCACATGCCATGTTCTTTGAAGAACACTCCATGTAATCACCTCATGCACCATAGATCCCTAGCCACCACATAGCCGGACCCACACGCCGTGTTCTTTGGGATATACGTCGTGTGTTTTGGAAATTTCCAGAATCATGAACCTACTCTGTCCCCCCTCAGTACTCCTCCGGTATTTGATCTGGCTGTCCATTTTCCATGAAAATTGAATATTAAGGTCTCCCTGATGTCCCAAAGTTGTCTCTGTTGTTTTTAGGCCTCCAATCAGCCTCGAAAATGCATATTGATCCACCTGCATGAAGAACACTCGAAGAACGGTCTCTCCTGATCCAAGCTGATTCTTCGTCTTATAATTTTTTCACACCTCCTCTAGGTCTTCATGATATTGTATCTCTACTTTGGGATCGTTTCATTTCTAAATGGATGTGTAACGATCCATTGTTCATAACCCTGCGAAGAACTCAAAGAACACGGGGTTGAAGGGGAGGAAAAAATCAAAAAAAACAAATTTGAGGAATGAACCTCCTTCATTGTTCATCATGGAATTGGTCCACTCCCATTATAAGGATTTATCGGGGCGAATCAAAAACAAAACAAAAATTAACACGAGTTCAAATCTCAAATTAAAATCCCAATGGAAACGAAAAATAATAACCCTCCCGCAAGAACGCATGATCTACGGATCACCCTGTTTGTGGTTGATCTATGTACATTATTTAATCTAAGAATGGGGAAAAGAATAATCGAAATAACAACCCCTACCATGATTCGGTTGAAGAACGATTTCCATGTCACGTTCATTGGCGAGGTTCATCGAATCCGGGATGCATCGATCGATCATGTCGTCGTTGTCCACCAATGGGTTATCCTCCAAATCTCCAATGGAAAATCCTAAATTTGCAAGGTTATGCGGATAACCCTGTGAACTTTTTAAAAGAATGTATTTAAAGGGGATTAATTAGGTCTCTACGCAAAAAGGAAACATTTTAAATTAAATAAATTATTAATTTATTTTATTTCCAATAAAACGTCCAAAAACTTACTCTTGCATCTGACCTGCACCAGTCAATATTAGGCCCCACCTAAGGTAAATTTGTTGCTCTAAACGTAATGGTGCCCTCAGATTTCTGATCTAGGTGCTCATTTAAAAGTTATTTCACTTTTTCAAGAAAACTTCTCACACACGCTATTTATAGTTTAATTTATTTCAAACATTTATTCTGGGCACTCCGAGCCTCGGTATCGCACGTCGTCAAATGGTATGGTCTCGTAATAATTCCATATAATAATTAAAAATGATGCAAAAAAAATATGAGACATTATATTCTCCCCACCTTGAGGATTTGTGTCCCTGAAAATCCAAAACAAAGGCTACTCAAAAAGATGTGGGTACTGGGCATGGATATGAGCCTTTTGCTCCCACGTGCTCTCTTAAAGATTAGAATACTTCCACTGGACACGCACTAAGAGAATTGATCGCACATGAAGGATCCTATCATGTCGATCCTAGATCTCTATCAGGTACTCAGCAAAGGTTGATCCATCCTTGATGTCCAAATTTCCCCAGTCGATGATGTGCGATGGGTCATGAATGTACCTCCTAAGCTGCAACACGTGGAAGACTTCATGTACCTGGTGCAACTGCAGCAATAGAACTTGGCAGTATGATATCTTTCCAACTCTGTGTAGTATCTGGAAAGTTCTGATGAACCTTGGAGGTAACTTTCCACCTCGGCCAAATATCTATAACCCTCATTGAGGTGAGACCCGAAGGAAGACATGGTCTCCCTCCTCAAACTCTAGAGGTCTCCATCACCTATCAACATAAGACTTATTCTAGATTTGTACAGTCTTCATCCGCTTCTAGATGATCTGCACCTTATCGATGGTAGCTCGCACCAAATCTGGACCCATGAGTGCTGACTCTATGGGGTCGGTCCAACAAAGTGGTGACCGGAAGGGTCTCCCATATAAATCCTCGAATGGTGCCATACCAATGGTGGAGTGCTAGTTTTTATTGTACGCAAAGTCCACCAATGTTAGGTGGTCCTCCTAGATGTGACCAAAGTCCAAGATATAGGCCCATAACATATCCTTTAGAACCTGAATGGTTCTCTCCGTATGACCATCTGTCTGGGGATGGAACGTTGTGCTCAAGCATAGTTGAGTCCCGAAAGCCTCCTACAATCCCTTCCACAAACAGGATGTAAAAAGGTTGTCTCAATCCGAGAATATTGTCGAAGGGACTCCATGAAGCTGAACTATCTTCTGCACGTAGAGGCATCCCAATCTCTCTACAGAAATCTTATTCCTGATAGCTAGGAAGTGGGCCTACTTGGTGAGTTGGTCAATGATCACCCAGATAGAATCATGACCCTTGGATGTATGTGGTAAGCCTATCATGAATTTCATTGATATTCAGTCTCACTTCCACTCAGGAACTTCTAGGGGTGAGTTAATCCCACTAGAACCTAGTGCTCAGTCTTCACCTGCTAGCATGTAAGGCATCGAGAAACGAACCATGTTACTGCTTTCATTATGCCTGACCACCAGAACTATCATTGAAGATCCTGGTACATCTTCACCACTCCAGGATGTACCGCCAAGGGGGGTTAATGAAACTCCCTCAGGACCTCCTCTTGCAATGACACTGGTATAATAGTGCATACTCTGAAAATAACTACGTGCTCCCCTCCTTACGAATACCCATCAGGAGCATGTCATGTGGATAACTGAGCACTTAAAACCTCATAGTTGACATCCCCAAGTTGTTCCTCCCTAAATCACTATAAGATCATAGGGGTGAAAACCATCTAATGAATGTAAGCTACATCCTCTCTGTCCATGAAGGATAATTATAATGAGGCCAACTATTCTATTGCCTCACTCAATAGTTGTGAGCTTGATCCCCTACTAAGAGCATCTGCTACCTTGTTCCCCTTCCCAGGAGTATAGACGATCTTGAAATCATAATATTGGAGGAACTCTAGACAATGCCTCCGTCTCAGATTCAAATCCTTCTGCGATAAGATGTACTTGAGGCTTTTTTGGTCAGAGTAGATGATAAACCGCTCTCCTATAAGGTAGTTTCGTCACATCTTCAATGAAAATACTGCCATTGCCAACTTGAGATCATGGGTTGCAAAGTTCTTCTCATGTGGCCTAAGTTTCCATGAACCATAAGCAACCACTTCTAGTCTCTGCATCAGGATGCATTCAAGAATGGTCCCTGATGCATCACAGAAAACTACATACTCGACACCCTCCTCCGGAAATCTCAAAATCAGGGTGCTCGTCAAACTCTGCCTCAACTATTCAAAAGACTGCTGTCACTTCTCCATCCAAATGAAGGGTTTCCCATTCCTGGATAAGGCCATCATCAGTGCTGTTATCCGGGATAAATCAGGAATGAATCTTCGGTAATATCTTGTCAGCCTAAGGAAGCTTCGCACCTCCGCCACGCTCCGAGGTGGCTCCCATGCTAACACTTCCTCCACCTTGGCTGGGTCTATAGCTAATCCATTTGCTGAGATGAAATGTCCTAGAAATTGGACCTCCTGAATCCAGAACTGGAACTTCAAGATCTTCCCATAAATCTAGTGCTCTTGGAGTACGTTTAGAACCATCTGAAGGTGTCTCGCGTTCCCCTCCTCTGACGTTGAGTACACAAGGATGCCTTCGATGAAGACCACTATGAACTAGTCTAAGTACAGCTAAAAAATCTGGTTCATCAGTCCCATTAACATTTTGTGGGTGGTCGTCATTCCGAAAGGCATCACCAAGTACTCATAGTGAACGTAGCGGCATCTAAAAGTTGTCTTCGGTATATCCTCATCCTATAATCGTAACTAGTGGTAACCTAATCAAAGTTCAACCTTCAAGAACCATTGTTCCCCTCTTAGCTGATTGAAGAGTTCATCGATCCTGGGCAGTGGATACTTGTTCTTCACCATTACTTGGTTCAGGCGTTGGTAATCCACCCACAACCTCAAACTCCCATCTGCCTTCATGGCAAACAAAACTGGGGCTGCCCAGGGTGAAACACTAGATTTTATGAAACCCTTGCTCTGTAAATCCTCCAACTCACACTCATCTCATGAAGATCCACGAGAGACATCTGATATGATGGTGAGGAAATTGGTGTCGTCCTGGGGTGTAAGTCGATTCAGAAGTAGATTTCTCGGTGGGGAGGTAGTCCTGGAACATCTTCAGGAAAGTCTTCCTCGTACTCCGCCAATACTGCTGGGAACTATAATCTCACAACATCTACTGCTCTGAGTGAAAGGATATCTAACTCATCAGTGATTGTCTACACACTCCTATGCATGAGCCCATTATGTGCTGCCTGAGTCTCCTTTTCACTGAAAATTGAAAACCTCGTCTCATCGCTGCAGACACACCGCACCCTTCACCTAAAGTATTCAATCTGGGTATGGACTGATGATAACCAATCCATATCGAGAATGATAGAGTAAGGCCTTGACGCTACCACCAAGAGGTTCCAACTGAAACTCTTGCCTCCAAGGGTAAGATCATAGTGCCCAAAAAGGTGCATGATCATCAACTCTCCTCCCTTAGGTGTCTCAAAGTATAAGGGTCAAGTCAACGGCTCTACCAGAATCTCAAGGTTTTTTAGAAGACATTTGGAAAGGAAGGAATGACTGGAACCCGTGTCTAAAAGTATGACAGCTATGGTAGAAAAGATACAGATCATACCTTGGATCATCCCTGGAGTCCCTGGGTCATACGCCTCAACCACATGCAGTTATCTCAGCCCCTTTCCCTCAGCTCCCTAAGCCTGGTGTGGACCTTCCAGGGGTGGTAATGGAAGTAAATAGAAGTATCTGCCACCACCTATAGCTCTCCCTGCTCTTCTTCCACATCCACCGCCTGGTGGGTCTATCTTCTCCACTCTCTGCCTCTGCCTTAGTGGTCCGTCCACAGCCTCCCTATCAGTATCTCGACGGTTCGGACAATCTCTAGCGAGATGTCCCCTACCATCGTATGAGTAGCATCACCTATCCCTAAGCTGACTGGATCCATATTGAGATCCCTGGACTGTCGATACCCTATCTTGGGTCCTCCTGTGACATATCCCACATCATAATCCATGTTTCAGACATTGGCTCCCTGTTGTCGGGGTCTCCGCACAGGTTTTCCTGCTGCTGACTATCATCGGCTGTCTCTACTCCACCAAGAAGCCCTTGATCACAAAGGCCTGCTCGAGCACTCCAGCATAAGTCGAAATTCATAGAGGCACAACACTAGCTCGGATGTCCCATCATAAACCTCGCTCGAAGGTCCAAGCTCTGAAGTGTTGATCCATAACCATATTCATCAAGTACCTGGTGAGGTTGGTGAACCACAATGAATAGTCAACCACTGTCAAACTACCCTACTGAAGCTGAAGAAGTTTCTGGATACGCACTTCTCTCAGCGTAACCAATGAGAACTCCTCCATAAAGAGTCGCTCAAACTCCATCCATGAAAGAGTCTCCTCATCATGAGTCTGTGTTGTCAGAGTCCACCGTCGTCCCACTGAACTGTGAAGAAGGCTCACTCCTAGGATCACCATCTGGTCCACTGGTGTCCTCACTAGAAGGAAAACTTTGGTCACCGCCTCAAGCGAGTCCTCAGCCGCCTGAGGGTCGAGCTCGCCTTGGAACCTGAAGGGTCTCTATCTCTGTAACTCATGGAGCATGCCATCCTGTACCCCTCATCTTTTGGCACTACAGGTACCATGGGTTGGTCCTCTTATGGTGGTATAGCAGGTGCACCACCTGGAGGTAACACCTGGGGAATCGGTCCCTATATCGAAGTCTTGTCACTAAGGAGGTCATCCTCGTGATCGTGCTACTAAATCCTAGCAGTATTCATCACGGAGGAATCCTATAAGGAAACAAGATATACCATGGTTAATGAGTATATCCGGATAGCTGACACAAAGGACATGGAAAACTCAACCCATTCCTATATGATGCATGTATCGTTATCCTATTTCCCTGAAACTAATGTTTTCATGTACCGAGTTGAAAAGAGGGTTATCACAGTCCTAGTGTATGGATATGTCGGCTGCTCACACCAATACTGGGGTCTTTGGCCTGAAATCCAAGTTTGGAACACTTAACATTTTTTCCCCCAAACCAATCGCACAGACTCTTGATCCTAAGGTAGAACCAACATCCCTCTGATACCACTCTATCACGACCCTTCCCAGCAGGGCCCATACCGTGACTCCCCAAGCCCGCCTCCAATAGGCCAGGGGCTAGTGAATAGCATTGAGTAGGCATATCACTAACATGGGAGGCATTTTCTAAGTACCTATAAACATGCACACATCTCCAAGCCCAAATATGATGAAATGTAAAAATCACTAAAGAACAAAATGTATGCATACAACTAAACCCAACCAACAGAGTACGATGGAAATTAAAGTACTGAAAGTAAAATGGTCTAGAATACAATCCCACCAAAAACAAGAGTCTAAAAAACTACAAAGTCCAACTTGTAAGCACAAAGAGGTACTGGGACTATTATGGTTAGTCATAGGAACACCTCGACCTGAAGGGAACTCAGAAGAATCGGTTCGGTCCTAGTCCGCCCTGGACTCTGTCAAAAGGCTGCTCATCTTCACAAGACACAACACGTGCAGGCAAAGCCAGTGCAAGGGTGAGTATAACAAAACTCAGTAGAGGAACCCAAAAACCACAAAGCAATACACCAATGTAAAGTTACAATCAGATCTACATAGTATATGTCTACTAAACATATAATAGGAGAACACAATCCAGATATACTAAAAACCCAGAACCGTAGTCTAGAGACATGTCACACTACCACATACCCATGCTAGGGATTTAATTTGAAGATTTCATGAAGCACTTGTCTAGGAGAACTCACTCCATGAGTCTGATAGCTCTGATAATGTCCCTCGAAGAAGTAATATCCATAGGGAAAAGTCACGAGATATAGATACACTCATTCTGGGAGAACACACTCCTGAGTGAGAAAATATCATGATACACAGATGAGGATCACTGTCAGTGCCTAGGAGGATAACGCAACTCATCCAAATTCACCTACTAGGTAGAGGATCGGTTCCCTATGGAAATAATCACTTCGATACCTCACTAAACCTAGGGTCAATAATGGATAGAGGATCTCACTCTGGGCCTCTCTGAGGGATACCTGACTCTATCTCAAAAAGTCCTATTGAAGGGATCATACTCCTGTACAAGGAAATGATACACGAAATTTAGGGGAATGAGAAAAAGGGGCACTAACCCAAACGAAACATGTCCAAGATAAGGTTGAAAATAAGGTAAATACATGTATTGAGAAGTAAATGGCGTATAGAAGTGTCACATGCCATGTCTTATGACCCCGGGTACTGCCCGAGTACAACGGCCCGTGTCGTAAGGCTTGTCGTGTAAAATGAAACTACACGGCTTGTAGAAAGGTTCACACACCATGTCAATGTATCTAGGGTTCACTCCATGTATGATGTCCATGTCCCCGTACACATCCTCAACCCATGTGTGCCAACCCGTGTAATCGGCACACGGGGTGACCCACATTACTGGCCTCGAATGGCCGTGTGGTGGAGTACATTGTCATCTATCCCACCCTGTGTCTATGTATCACCTAGGATACATGCTAAGTCCTGTGTAAGGACACACATGTTTTGTTCTTTGAAAAACATGTTGTGTCATCACCTCATGCACCGCAGAACCCTAGCCGCCACTTAGCCGGACCCACACGTTGTATTCTTTGAGACACACGCCGTGTGTTCTAGAAATTTCTAGAATCACGAACCTGCTCCACTACACCTTAGTACTCATATGTTCTTTGATCTATCCTTCTGTTTTTTAATGTAAATTTAATATTAAGGTCACCCCGACATCCCAAATTCGTCTCCATTGTTTTCGGGCCTCTGATTGGCCTCAAAAACACGTATCGATCCACCCGCATGAAGAACACTCAAAGAACAGTATCTCTCGATCCGAGACGATTCATAGTCCACCATTTTCATCTCACATTTTCTAGGTCGTCACGATGTCAGATCTCCACTTTGGGATCGTTTCATTTGGAAACGTATGTGCAAAAATTCGTTATTCATAACCCCGCAAAGAACACGAAGAAAGTGGGGTCGAAAGGGAAGAAGAAATAAAATAAACGAATTTGAGGAACTAAACTCCACCATCATTCATCATAGTATTGATCTGATCCCGTTAAAAGGATTTAACTAGGCGAATCAAAAAGAAAACAACAATTAACACAAGATCAGATCTCGAATTAAAACCCCAAAGGAAAGAGAAAATAATAACCCTCCTGCAAGAACGCATGATCCACGAATCACCCTATCTGTGGGTTGATCCGTGTTTGTCATTTAATCTAAGAAAGGGGGAAAATAATCTAAATAACAACCCCTACCTTAATTCGGTTGAAAAAAGATCGCTGCATCGCATTTGTTGGTGAGGTTCGTCGAATCCGAGATGTGTCCATCGATCGCGTCGTCGTCGTCCGCCAACAGGTTCTCCTCCAAATCTCCTATGGAAAATCCTAAATTCTTAGGGTTATGAATCTAAACCTAAGAGATTTCCATAAGTATGTATTTAAAGGGGAGTAATTAGGTCACTGTGCAAAAAGGAAACATTTTAAATAAAATAAATTATTAATTTATTTTATTTCCATTAAAACGTCCAAAAACTGACTCTTGCTGCTGACACGCACCGGTCGATGTTAGGCCCCATATAAGGTAAAGTAATTTCTCTAAACATAACAGTGCCATTATATTTTTTATATGGGCTCTTTTTTAAATGTTATTCCACTTTTTCAGGAAAACTGCTCGTGCATACTATTTAAAGTTTAATTTATTTTAAACATTTATTTCGGGAACTCCGGGCCTCAGAATCGTACGCCGTCGAAAGGTCTGGTCTCATAATAATTCCATATAATATTTAAAAATTATTCACAAAAAATATGAGACATTACAAACATCATTTCATCACACTTTTTCAGTTATGAAACTATTTCATAATAAATTTCATAATTATCTACAAATCGATGTGACTATGGAACTATGACACGAACGACCTCTGAAAATTGAATATAAACATGTTATATCAATAAAACGGTTATAAAATAACATAAAAGAATAATAATACATTAAATATACATGAAAATTTTCTTGAATAAAGTATTTAGAAAACAAATTTTTTTTTCAAGAAGTTATATGAACATACCGATCGAATAAGGATGTGAGGTAAAGGTTCTTTTCAAACCACCATCTTTATTTAGGTTATTATTTATAACTCTAATGATCTTTATATAATTATTTTTATAATGAAAATTTTTATATTATATATATATTTTACTTATATATATATATATATATATTTCTCCATTTTTTGGGGTTATACATGTTTTTAAGTTCCCTTATCAATCTTCTCTCTAAAGCAACACCAATCAATGGGAAATTTATTATTTGTTATTAATTTTCATGTATCAACCATTTCAAGTTTTTTCACTTTCATGATTTTTTAAAATTAAAACTATTTTATAAAAAAACATCCTGGTTTAATTTTTGTTTTAATGAAAATACCATATGCTCACCTTCTTTAAAGGTTCTATATCAATTTCTTAAAGAATATTTTATGAGTTTTATTTACATACCTACTTCTCCACTCCTTTATTATGAATTTTATTTATTTGAAATAATTAATAATGAACTTTTATTATTTAATCAATTATGAATTTACAAAATTCATTAATCCCTTCTCTTCATGAGAATAATTATGACATGTCATTTGGTTGTGTTTTAAGATAAGATTGTGTAACATGTTTCCTTCCCATGGGTTTTATTAATATTATGCATTACATATGGTTTATTTTTACTTATTTTTCACATTTATCCATGTACATATTATTATTTTAGGAGTGTTTTTTGGATTATTCATCCACCCAATGCATTGGGTAATGTTTTCATCTCATGAGATATCATGTACGGTGCATAGAAAGTTAGCCTAACATGCTATGTTATGTTGTCTTGGTAGTGAGTCTTGACTTATGATTATGATTTCATGTTTTATATTATTACCACATATTTATGATGTTATAATCGCATTATTTTTTTATTCCATGATATCATGATTATGATTCTTCACTTTATGATATCATTATATGTCTTCTAGATCATACGTATTACTTTACTATCATGATTTACTTTAATTATTCCCTTGTTAGTCTTTATAGCTCACCCTATTCCTTTATGTATTTCCTCATGATACCCTAAGTTGTTATATATTATCATTGGGACTTAATAGAACATTATGAAAATCATAAAAATGATGATTTTCCTTATTTTTAATTTTATGTATTATGTTTCTAATCTCCCAAGTACATTGGACCTGTAGATTTCTAGGTTGTGTTTTATTGAATTTTATGTTAAAAATAATATAATAAAATGGTAATGATACTTGGTTTATATAATTTGGTTTTCTTGAGGGGTTTTATAGATGAACATGAAACTTCAGAAGTTCCCCTTATTCTTTTTCACCCAAAAGAGATAGAGGGTTCACTCAGTTTAGATAATGGGATATGGAGTTGGTCATTTACTCCCATTACATTGTGGATACTATGGCTAGTCTATGTGATGGATGACGATATTTTTCTCTCTACCATGTATCTCTATGTGTGTGACTTCAAAAATATATATAGTATAGGTCTTGAAACTTTCTTGATGTCTTCTCTCATCTGGACCGGTGTCCCTATGGCTAAGAGATGAGAGTGGTGTATTGGTAGGTATTATGTTTTCCTTTGGTCAAATTATATGCAAGGGTGAGGTGTGGATTCCCTATTTTGATTATGAGTGGTGATGTGATTATCATGATGATTGATAAATTAAAAATTATTATATATTAGTGGTCAGTAATTTGTCCTTTGCTTGATGGCATCCCTCGGTGAGGCGTGAGATCCCCAGTAGTAGTATTTTGATTAGTGATATAATGGTGATAGTGTTCTCAAGGCATGGATTAGGATCTAGTGCTTGGGGACCATGGTATGAAGGGCCTTAATTTTACCCTTCAGTGTGCCACTCTTGTGAAGCAAGGTTGACTAAACAAGGAAGATCCTAGTGGTTGGTTGATGTTGGGTAAAAATACCTCAAAGTGTCCTCTCAATATATTTTGGGTGTGATTGTATTTTTTTCAAAAGTTGAGATGATTGAGAATGACCATGGTTGGTGTTTTCCAAATCATATGTTTAAGGTGGAGTAGTTTCCTAGTATTTTCCAAATTTTTGGGCCTTAAAATCAGGAGTTTGGTTTTTGGAAAAAGAAGATTTTCCACGTAGGAATGAACAGTATGTGGTTTATGAAGAATGGTTTGCAGACTACAAAGGAGTTATGTGGAACGTTTTGTAAGAGGTGGAACGGTACACAAAAGGTAAACAGTTAACGGGGAGGCTCACAGTTTGTAAAAACAGTTTGTGGGATGGCATGTGGTACACGGAATTCTTGAGGTATGCGGGATGGCTTGTCATTTGCAGAAATGAGGCGGTAATTGGAGGAGCCACGAAGGGTGTCGTTGGAAAAAATGTGATGTGGATTTGAGTCTCCATGAAGGAATAAAGGAAATACATGGACCGTTTAGGGAAGAATGGTTCATGGGATAAGTAGTACGCGGTGAAGTTTGTACCACATTGAAGATTTGGGTAATCTCGGATTAGGAGATTTTGCAGATATATTTACTTATATAAGGAGTGATAATCCCATCTTTACTTAGAGCATTATTCATAAGAAAAATTCTTTTCCCTGGGAATTTGATAAAGTCCAAAAGAGGTTCATGAGGAAGACTTCTACAATGGTTGAAGTGGTTCATGTGGAAACAATTTTGCTGAAGGTTTTTGTGAATAACTATAGCTTGAAAAGGAAGCAATACGCAGATGAGGAAGATGAATTATATGAAGGAGGGAGAACCGGTACACAGAAGAGAGATGGTATATAGAATCAGAGGTAGTCTACAGATGATAGAAGGTTTGTAGAATCAAAGACAATCCACGAAGTAGGTATGGTACACGAAAGGGGAGACAATCTGCAGAGCAAGAGCAGTTCATGGAGGAGGAGCGGTCCAAGAAAGAGGCAGTCTATGGAAGAATGGATTATGGTATATATAAGTGGTACATAGAATTGTTTTATGGAGGTAGTATGTGGAGGTGGTACATAGAAGTGAAAGTGAAGGTAGTTTTTGAAAGATGTGGTCTATGAACCATATGTCCTACATAGTTCTCGGACGAAGTAGGTGGTTCGTGAAGGGACTTAAATAGTTTTCAAAAGAAATTCCTGCTAACTAACAGTGTGGGAGAAATTGAATTTCATCTAAGGGTGAAAAATTAACTTCAACATAGCATCTATCTATAGTTGAGGATGCATTATTTCATGCAAATAAAGGGACCTACAAGTCCATAAATTGTGTTTAAATCCCTTCCAAGAATAGTGATTGAAGGAAGAGGAAGATGGTAATCCTTCCCACCAGCAGTGAGTTAGAGGAAGAGACAAAGTGAGTGACCCTTGAGAATATAGTGAGAAAACCCTAAACCTTGTAAAGGTAGTGATCCTAGGTATAGACAAGATCTATCCCAAACCATCATTATTGGAAGTGATCTTTAATGAATGTGGTGCAATCGGTACATTTTCATTGTATGCTTCTTGGATGTATCCCAGAGAGGGTGAACCAAGTAAAAATCTTGGTGTCCTTCTCCTTTCTTTATTGATTTACTTTCAGTGCATGATCATTAGATAAAATTAAAAATGACACAATCAACATTAACAATAAATAGAATAATAAGTGACCCTTGTAATAAAGAGGTCAAGATCTAGTGGGGCAGGAAGATGTTTGAAAAGAACTTCTATACCTGAATTTACCCCCTATCAGGGTATCTTGGCCCCTTTTAGACCTAACAATTAGTATCATAGGGAAGGTTTTATTTTATAAATTTTTTTTCTCTAACTTGGTTTAGTCAATTTTTTAAGTTAAATATTTAGTCCTATATTATCTTGGTGTTCCATGGAAAATGGAAGAACATCAAAGAAGAAGCATAAGTTAGGTGGTATTCCTCAGTGTGGATGTTTTTATAGAAAAATTATGATTCAGTTTAAGGAATCCAACAGTTTACTGAAGAAAGGTTTGGATGAATCAGATAGTGAAAATATAGACTCACTCAACGATGTTGTAGTAATGAGTAAAGAACTTGACATTCAAAGTGATGTTGAAACTACTAATGATGAAGAAATTACAAGAAGGAAAAAAGGGTCATTTGGTATTCCACGGTGTGGAAGTGTTTACAGAAAAATTATGATTTAGTTTAAGGAATCCAACAGTTTACTAAAGAAATGTTTGGATGAATCAGACACTAAAAATATAGACTCACTCAATGATGTTGTAGGAATGAGTGAAGAAATTTACAATCAAAGTGATATTGGAACTACTGATGATGAAGAAATTACAAGAAAGAAAAAACTAGAAGTTGTCTATGAAACAAAGGAATTGGATCACAAATTTAATGAAGAAATTAAATAAAAATTCATTAAGATCCAAGTACTGGAAACTAAGGTCAAAAAGATGAAAGGTTTGAATCAAATGATTATTTATGTGTCTACTAATCTGAGGGAGAAGAATGATTCCCAAGTTGAAAAACTACAAAATAGATCTATAAATATAGAAAACCCAAAAGATGATGAAAATGAAGAAAATATTAAGTAAGATGAAATTTATAATCTGAAATCTAGAAATGATGACCTTACTACATAGCATTCTGAACTAGTTCAAAATAACCAAAGGATATAACAAGAGAATTCATGATTTTATAATTCTATTTCTCAAGAAAAATTAAAAATAAATGAGAAAAGTGAGATGGTGGATAATATCACACATGAATTGGAAGATGGTATGAGTAGAGGGAAGAATATCAAGAGAGAAATTAATTATCAACTTGAATTAAGGGATGTGAAGATTAAAAAATTGGGAGAAGATCTAGAATCAATGAAGAAAGAAATGTAGAAATCCAATGATAAAGGAAATCCTAAAATGAAGGATGCCTTGAACTTACTATTTTATTATCCTTCAGCAGGTGATGATGAAGTGAAAAGATAATATGTTATTTTTTAAGAAAAACAAGAACATATATTCTCATCTCTAAGACCATACAGTTTGGAAAATCTAGTATTGGATATGATGACCCCCTCTCATTCATGATAGGGAGAGAGCTGATAAAAGTTCCAGAGGTAAGAAAAATTATGTAGGTATTGGAGACAGACCTAAAAAGGATTTAATAGGAAGTAATGACAACATGTGATATTTCTATGGAATGCATGGTCATACTTCAAGATTTTTTTTTTTTTTGAGGCATTGGAATATATTTCATATTTTGAAGGAAGAAATAGTAAAAAAATTTGAGAATAAGAAGAAGCCTCTTGAAAAGTATGAAAGGAATGCCTCTCAGAAGAAAGAAACCATCAGATGCTATTATTTTGGAAGATAGGAACACAACATGTGTTTGTGTCATGAAACCCAAGTAATCAATGTCAGAAGAAGAAGAGGAAGAACTTTGAATGTATCAACATCTCAACTAATAAATTATGACATGGAGTATGTTTTTAATGGGAGATGTTTTATATGTTCTAATCATGGGAATTCGGCAAGATATTGTATCAGGAAGAAAGAAGGGATGGAAAAGGAACTCAAAAGAATATCCCAAAATATATCAATGTATAACAAAAAGGATTATATTGGAAGATAGAATGATAAGTTGAAAAATACTTTTACAACCTCAAGGGAATCACAAGAAGTTGAATGAAAGGCGTATCAATCACCACCTCTGCTACACTCACAAAAACTCTCTGGGAGATAATGTGAAAGAACGTAGAAGAAAAATGGAGGAGATACTCTAGTTGTGAGTAATAAGAATGTGCGTTCAGTGAAGAACCCACTAACTTCAAAAAATAGTGTCGAGACTTTAATTACTGATAAAAAAATGAATAAATATTGTCTCCACAATATCACATGCTTCACAAGACAATAAGTGAATGAAGGGGAAAGATCCCTCCAATAGATTAATAAGAAAGAGAAGATGGGCAGGGGAGAGATTTCCTCTCACATAAAGAATCAAGAAAAATGGAAGTTTGGAGGAAAATAAATGAAGGAAATTGGTACTGGTAGGTTTAGACCCAAAATTGGTAAAATTTCTAAGCCTACAGAATCAGAATATCAAAAGAAGACTGAGAATGTTCGAAAAGAATGTCTAGTTATCTGGATAGAACAGTTGAAGTTAGCTGGGTATATGGAACAAGCACAGAAAGTGTATAGTGCTTTAAAAGAAAGTATCAAAGGGTTGATCCATTAGGATCGACCATGATCCTCTTCTTAAGGATTCTTTATTTACACCTCTCCCTATGTATATAAATTATATTAACTGATGCTCAAGTCTTTTAGGTTCAAGGGGAGATATAATCCAAGGGGTAGTGGCATTAAAATATGTAAAATGGTGATGTGATGTGCTCCAAAATTTCAGCTGATTCAATTCAGACACAAGAGCTGAAGAATTAATATGGATGAATTCCATGAAATGAGTTAATGGTTTATGTATTCTGAAAATATATGGAAGTAATTGAGCACGATGGATAGTGATAGTGTTATTAACTCTATCTCTTGTTTTCTACATCGAGTTATGACTTAGTAGGCTTGGAGGTTTTGTTTTTGGATCATTACAAAGTTCCACATGAGAATAAATGATGTAGGAGAAGAAAAATGACTATGGTAGAAGCAGAAAAAATTAGGTATCTGACATCAATAAGACTGATTGTGGGAGAAGCAGTAAAACTCATGTATTTCATGATTATCTATTTTTATCTAATAATATGGTATCAGTTTATTGTTTTTAGGATACCAAGAATCTATGATATAATTTCAAAAATGTTTCAACATGAGGCAACAAAATTAGTTGATAGAAATAATGTCACTATAATAGAGAATGAATAGAATCTTTAACAAAATAGCAAACAGTTCCATTATGGTAGCAATCAGGAGGCATCGCCAATTTAAGCATGAAGAATGAAGTTATTATAGCATGCCTCCTTTCTATCCTACATAGAGCCTAAATATTTTAATGAAGCAGCTAGATATGAGAACTAGTTTTAGGCTATGAATAAAGAGCTTCACCAGATTGAGAAGAATGATAACTGAGATTTTGTTTCGAGGCCAATAGATAAGAATGTCATTGGGACTAAATGGGTCTTTTACAACAAGATAAATGGATATGGAATAGTGATTCAAATGAAATCATTACTAGTGTTCAAAGGGTACTTCTAGATAGATGATATTGATGATTATGAGACATTTTCACCTGTTTCAAGGCTATAGTCAATCAGACTATTCTTGGACATTGTAGTACAGTGAAAGTTCAAAGTTTTCCAGATGGATTTCAAGTCTACATTTCTAAATGGGGTTCTAGAAGAATAAGTGTATATTGATCAGATAGATGGTTTTCTCATTCATTAATATGACAAAAAAAATTAACTGAATAAGGTTATGTATGGGTTTAAGCAAGCACCAAGTTCATGGTATTCAAGGCTATATCAGTTTCTAAAGAATCTTGTTTTTCAGCATGGTGGAGTTTATTATAATATCTATGTCAATAATGATAGTAATCAATGGATGATGGTGATGGTTTATGTCAACGATATAATATTTGTGGATCAAATGAAGCACAATGTAGATAGTTTTTTAGATTCATGAAAAGTGAGTTCAAAATGTCAATGATTGCTAAGATGACATTTTTCCTTGGATTACAGATGACACAAGGAATGGAATTTTAATTTCTCAATCCGAATCGGATAAGGATGTTCTGAGAAGATTTGGAATGGAAAATTATAAGAAGATGAAAACTATGGCTGCTACCTAGACAAAACTATCAAAATATGGTAATGGTAAGGTAGTTAATATCAAAGAAAATAGGAAAATAATTGGATGTTTACTACACTTGATAGCAACAAGACCTGAAATTATTTTTGGAACATGCCAAGTAGTGAGATATCAAAGCAATCCCAGAGAAATACATATGCTTTCAATGAAAATAATACTTTTTTATATCAAGGGCACTGTAGAGTTCATTTTTATTTATAATAACAAATCTTGGCTAGAGCTATTGGGATATACAGATGCAGATTGGGCCGGTTCATCATATGATAGGAAATCAACATCTAGAGGTGATTTCTATCTTGGTGTATTGTGTGTTTTTTGGATAATAAAAAAATTATTTCATTTCATTTAGCACCATAGAACCTGAGTATATTGCGGCTACTCAAGCATCCATGCATTTATTATGGATGAAGCAGCAGCTTGATGACATTAGAGTTGAATTTAAGTATCTGATCGGAATCCATTGCAATAATTCAAGTGATATCAATCTTAGAAAAAATACATTCCTTCACTCAATAACAATGCACATTGAAATCAAATATCATTTTATCAAGGAGAAGGTGGAGCACGGGATTGTGAAGTTTGAGTATATACCTATATAACTACAAGTTGCAAACATTATAACAAAGGCCCTACCCAAATAAGTGTTTGAGAGGCATTGATTGGATATGGGAGTCTAATAAACTCCCTACACTTGAAAATGTGAGGATATGGGACCCCCCCTCCCTGAGGTATGGTGTGTTTTTTCCTTATGTGCTAGTATGTGTTCTTTACCCTATTGTAGACCTAAGAGGAATGGACTTTGTGTTCGTTGAAAAAGGGGGAGATATTTTGATTGTTCAAAGGGATGAAATGCCTTAATCAAGACATGGGGAGAATTTTTTAGGTGGTTCAGTGAGATGGGGAGATTTAAAGCTGAGATGAAGTAGTCTAGAGGAGTGGTGATGTAGGGGCAGTATTAAATCTGACGATGCAAGACGTGATCAATCAAAGGATACATATCACGACAGCTGAGGTTCGTGATGAAAGAAGAAGAGTGGTTTTGGACTGAAATAAAGTGATTCAATGATTAACATTTCATTATACTCTTGTTTCTCATGCCGAGCATTTCTCATGTGGGCTTAGAGTATGTGTTGAATAAATCCTTGATCGGTATCTTAATCGTAAGAAGCAAATGCTGATTGAAGATGGAAGGATATTTAATGAGATATGAAATTAAGGAAATGTTGTCAACAAACCCAAAGGGGGATATTGTTGGTTAAAAAGACCTTAATGTGTCCTCTTGGTGTGTTTTGGGTGTGATTGTGTTTGTTGATAAATTCATATGACCATGAATGAACATGGTTTGTGTTTTCTAAAGTAGGTGTTTAAGGTGGTGCAGTTTCACATTGTTTTCCAAATTATTGGGCCTCAAAATCGGGAGTTTAGTTTTTGGAAAAGAAATATTTTCCATGTAGTAATGAACAGTATGAATTTCATGAAGCACGGTTCACAGATTTCAAAGGAGGTACACAGAATGGTTCGTAGGAGGCGAAATGGTAAGCAGAATGAAAACAGTTCATGGGGAGGCTCACGGTTTGTGTAAATGGTTTGTGAGATGCCACGTGGTATGTAGAAGGCTTGAGGTACACCAGATGTCTTGTCGTTTTTGGAAATTATGTGGTTATTGGAGGATCTGTGAAGGGCTTCTTTATTGAAAATGTGATGGTGATTTCATCCACCGCAAAGGAAAAAAGGCAGTACGTGGACCACATAGTGAAGAACGGTTCGAATGAGAAGTGGTACATGGTGAAGGCTGTACTACATTGAGGATTTGCGTAATATTAGATTAGCGTATTTTGTAGATCTATTTTCCTATATAAGTATCAATAATCCCATATTTACTTAGAGATTTTTTCATAAGAAAATATCTTTTCTCTAGGAATTTGATGAAGTCTAAAAGTGGTCAATGAGGGAGAATTTCGTGAAGGGTGAATTGGTTCGTACAAAAGTAATTCTGCTGAAGGTTTTTGTGGGGAACTATAGCCCAAAAAGGAAGTGGTACGGAGATGAGGAAGACACGGTATGCGAATGAGGGATAACTATTATACGGAGGAGAGACGGTATACATAAGTAGAGGTAGTCTACGGATGAGAGATGGTTTGCAGAAGCAGAGACAATCTGTGAAGTAGGGACGGTATGTGAAAGGGGATACAATCTGTGGATCAGGGGCAGTTTTTGGAGGAGGAGAGGTCTTCAAAAGAGGAAGTATGTAGAAGAAGTAAGTCTAGTGCACATAAGTGGTATGAAATAGAGGTTTTTGGACACAGTATGTGGAGGTGGTACGTGGTAGAAAAAGTGAAGGCAGTTCATAGAAGAGGTGGTCTGTGAACCATATGTGTTTCACAGTTCATAGAGGAAGAAGGTGGTTCAAGAAGAGACTTAAACAGTTTAAGAAATCAATTCCTATTAATTAACAGTACACGGGAAAGTGAATTTCATATATGGGTGAAAATGTAACTTCAATAGAGCATCTATCTATAGTTGAGGATGCATGATTTCATGCAAATAAAGGGACATTCAAGTCCATAAACTATGTTTTAATCCCTTCCAAGATAAATTAATGAAGTAAGAAGAAGATGATGATCCTTCCCACTGACAGTGAGCCATAGGGAGAGAGATAAAAAGTGACCCTTGGGAATGCAGTGAGAAAACCCTAAATATTATAAAGATAGAGAGCCTGGGTATAGAAAATATCACTCTAAAACTGTGATTATTGGTAGTGAGCCTTAGTGAATTTGGTATAATTGGTACATTGTCATTGTATTCTCCTTAGATGTAGCCCAGTGAGGGTGAATCAAGTAAAAATATTTGTGTCCTTGTGATTTTTTTATTTCTTTACTTTCGGTTCATGATCATCAGATAAAATTAGAAAGGACACGATCAATATTGACATTAAATAGCATAAGAAGTGACCCTTGTAATAAAGAGGTCAAGATCTAGTGGGGTAGGAATAAGTTTGAAAAGAATATCCATACCCTAATTCACCAACCCTCTAAGGGTATCTAGCCCCCTTTTCTACCTAATAGTTGATCAATTCCCATTGATTTTTCTTGGGATGAAATACTTCTTAAGGTATTACTCTGGTTAAAGAAGGGTTATTTCACTTTTTTTGAATGGGACGGGGTGTGGTTCACTCATTTGTGAATTTGGTATCCCCCAAACATCATATCATTATCAAGAGTGTGGGTTCCCCACTCTGGTCTATATCACTTCTAGACTTTAAGCACATGGTGTTCAGATATTCCATATGGCATAAGGAATCATAGGAACTAAGTTTTCACCTATGATTTCATCTATATTCCTTATGTGATAGTTGAGTGATGATTCAAGATTAATAGGTTTGGATCAAGGATATTGATCCCCTTCATATGGGCTCTTCGAAACTAGATTCCCAGGACTTCATGTGGTGATTTTGGTTATGGTCCTCTCATATGGAATGATGTTGTTTGATATTCCACATCAAGGAGGGGAAGGGAGGTGTTTACCTTTGAGACACATGGTGTATCTGTTGAGGATAATCAAGGAGGTGTTTTCCCTTGAGACATGTGGTGTATATATTATAGATGATAATGGTAGTGTTTTCCCTTAGGGAATGATATTTGTTCATGGAGTCCTCATTCCATGGGATGAGTTCATCTTCTGGGCTATCCCTGAGTTTATTCTCAGGAAGTCATATAGGGATCAAAATAAGAAGTGAAGATTGATCTTCTTCTTGGGTTGGTGTTCTCCCCCTTGTTTGATTTGGGTGGTTGTATGGTTCTCCCATTGGGTTTATGCTGAACTATATCCCTATTTCCCTTTTTGATTTTTGGGCATCCATTTGGGTATTTTTATACTCACCCATACATGGGTGTTTTTTCAACACTTTTTCAGTCTATATAGATGGTTCACAGGTCATCAGTGATATCGATGGGTGTGGAACTGGTGGTGCTAGTGGAGCTAGAGCCTAGTAGTTTTTGTGGGATTCATGTATGGAAATATCCAGGGTGGAGTTGGCATTATGCCATAATCCCATTCTTCCTGGTCACTCAAGGTCAATTATTTTGAGAGTATTGTACCTTTTATTTTTTTCTCTTTTTGTAATGGATTTTTTATTGTATTCCCCTAAGATATTTAGTACATGTATACATGAAAGTTTTAATTTGTAGTTAGACATTATCCTATGTGATTGTGGAAATATTATTATTTTATGGTGATGTATATATATTATAGTTTGTATTAGTTAAGTCCTTCCATATGTGTAACATTCCTTCCTGGTGTTGTTCACCAATCCCTACCTTATTGAAGATGGGATTGGGGTGGCACACTTGGCCTATCTTCAGCCTAGGAGGGGACCCGATGTGTAACGCCCCGACCCCAGTTACCTAGAGTCGGTGCATTATTACATAACATTGGCATGATCACAAGAAAGATCAAATCTCGAAAGACCGATTGGTTTAGTAGCCTTGGAAACACTAGATATATTCATAAGTTTTACATTACATCATAAAATGAAAAACTACTACAACAACATAATGTCTCCACAGTCCACACTATTATCCCCTCATAATATCCCTGCAGGTCATTCATAACTTACTTCTTCACATCCTGGGGAAAATAAAACATAGAAAAGGGGTGAGCTAAAATGCCCAGTAAGGATAACAATATAGCGGAACATTCAAAATAAGCATAAGCATTTAAGGCAATGCATTACTAAAACAAAAGCCTTTTAAACTTGAACTTCAACATAGTATGGCAAAAGTAAAATGAAATAATGTCATTTACTTATTCACATGGATATTCTACTAATCGAATAATCACATGCAAAATCAATAACCACTTTCATAATGATGGAATGCATAATGCTAAACTTTAATTTCTTTTCAAGGCCTCGTCCCAAGACCTTGGGGCTAACTGTAACCGGAACCCAACCCGGAGTGCCTCTAATAACCGGACACCAACCCGGAGTGCCTCTAATAACCGGACACCAACCCGGAGTGCCTCTAATAACCGGAGACCAAACCGGAGGGATTACTTTTACCATTCCCTAACCTTAAGGTCTTACTTTTACCAGTCCCCAACCTAGAGGGCTTACTTTAACCAGTCCCCAACCTGGAACATACTTGTCCAACACATTCATATGAAGTAAAGGTTGAAATATAACATAAACATTCTTATTGTAACTAGCATACGAAATGTCAATACTTTACTCATAAACCATGAATGCTATATAAATGACACATCTACAGTCAAACATATCACAAAACTTCATTACAATATGGAAGTTTTAAATCATAATAAATCAACTTCACATAATATTAAAATCCATCAAAGGATGTTGACATAGATGAAAATGTCTTTTTAAAAATTATTGAGAGAAATATCCCTTTTTCATGAAAACATTTTAATGTTACACAATTTAGAAAGTAAGGCATTTAAATACATTTTTGAATCAAAGTGTCCCATACCACTTTGAAACTTTTGAATGGAATTAACACTTTTAAAACATTCATTTTCATATAAATAAATCCTTACAAACCATTTTGAAAACGTGGACATAAATGAGGATGATTTAGAAGAATAAATATTTAAAACATTTAAAATGATGTTTTAGTAAATGTTCCCTTAGAAATAATCCCTTTGAAAACTCTTTTATGAAATATGGACATGGATAGTAAATATGTCCCTGTAGATACTTACGTAAAGACAACCTCGGATATTAAAGAGATTGTGAAGTAAACCCTTATCAATTTGGTAACTTATGAAACATACAACCCATGAAAGAGGTATCATACAATGAAAATGTAAATACACATAAGGTAAAGTGTATTACACAAAGAATACAATTATGGGCAGTACATACACCACACAAAAGATAATAGTGGAAATATGGCATGAATCTCACGGAAATAAAGAGTGAGATGAAAACCTCTTACCACGTTAATCAACTGAGTCGTATGGCCAAAAGTTAAAAACCACCAAATTATTTACAGAATAAAATGAATATAAAGAGAATCATGATAATATATATCAAATGGAAGTACACAATACACCACTTTCAATAATTTAGTGGCGAACAATGGAAATCTCACCGAATTGAAAGTGAGATAAGAAAATCCCTTACCTTGTACTTTTACTTGGTTGGGGTAGGTTAACCTTCTGTATAATATTGAAATAATTGTTATTAAATTATACAAGAATCATATATATTAATATCATATCATATATGATCTTTTAACTTTGCTTTGTTAATAATGTCTTAGTATTATCGTTGTTTCGGGTATTAACTTACTCGTTTTCTTTTATATGTTTTATTACGTAAGCCATGTTTGTAATGGATAGGTTGTATATTATTCATATCCATAATGATATCAAGTCCTTAAACATAATTTTTAAATCATCAAATGATAATTACACTTGAATGGATACGATGGAGAATGAATCTCATCGCGTTCGTGGAGACGGTAGTCCGTACGTACGCACGAGCAACAATATCATTCTTTTGATATTAAAATAATATATAAATGGATGGTATATAATATATACAGAATCATTAACATGTTATATTTATTATTTACATGAGTTACACTTTATTATTATACCCATCCAAATAATATTATATTGAATAACAATTACACCACGACTTGGAGACGGTAAGCCGTACGTACGCACGTATGGTGACATGTTATTCAAAGGGTGGATAGAATACTGAATATGGTTGTACCATATTTATAATAACATCACAGTATATATATGATACTGGATTTATTATTTTAGAATGGTAACAACAAAGGAAGAAGAAGTGGAAGAAGAAATGAACTTAGAAAAGGGTGGTGAAATCATTACCTCTTCTTCGGGTTCTTCCTTTTGATTTGATCAAAAGGGATCCTTAGTTTGGCTTTCTGATCAAACTAAGGCCTCTAGGTTGTAGTGAGGGAAGTTGGGAGAGTATTTGGGCAGAGTTTTTCCGAACCAAAAGGCTTTGAAGGTGTGAAGAAATGAGAAGGAGGAGTGCCCTTTTATAAGAGGGGTGAGGGGCACCTTTGAAAAAGCTAGAAATATTAATTTATAATAAATTCATATTCGGTTTCTAATGGCTCCAAAGTTTATTATTCAAAGGTTAAGGTGGGGATAGGTCTAACACCACTCAACCAATATAATTTAGACAGGTTTTGTACTTATATTAACCTTATCTTTAAGTATTAAGTCTAAGTTAATTAGTTTCACTTTTACAATGTCTCTTTGTATTTTTATATAATATGGTTAATAAACTTACTATATACATACAAGAGACCCCCAAGTGGTCCATTAATGAGGAAACTATCATGATATAAGTCTCTTGGCCGAACCTTAGATTTTTAGGAATTTAATATCAATTAATAATATAATATTTGTTTTAAGAACTCTTTTATGTCAATTTTGACACTATTCAATAGTTGATTTTTGTGAAACTCATAACAGATTTATTACTTCGAAAAAAGTCAATTAAATCAATAATAATATATCATATTATCCTATAAAATTATTTTAATTCATTAAAAGTTTCATATTATATTTATTTGGGTATTTATAATATCAATTATTTTAATTTTTCACTATTATTGTAATTACTGCATCATCATTGTGTCATAAATAAAATAAATTATTTAATGTCTAAAAATTATAAATAAAATATCATTATGTAGGAAATCTTTTTATATTTCTAATAAATATTTATAATCTAAAATCCAACATATATAACCTTATGTAACAATTGTTTTGATAAAAGATATATGCTTGTGTCATTTTTGTATTCATTTTAACTTAATTAAAATAAAGTGTCATTATCACTTACAAGTGGATCCATGGGGTCCCAAAATCGACCCAAAGATGTCTATGGTCGAACATGTATCAACCAATAAGGCTAGGATACGTTTTAGGGTAATTTAGTATTATTATAATATTATTTTTTAACCCTTATTTACCGGATTTACCCTTAACCATGGTAAATAAAATATTTACCGCAGTAATTATTCAAAATGTCTAAAAATAAAAGTTACCTATTTACACAATTTGAACATCCTGATTCCAAATATGGAATCCATTTTTCTAAATTCAAAACACAGAAGTGGCAGAAATTAATTTAAAATTAATTCCCGCTGTCAAAACAAAAAACGTGTTTTTAAGAGATAATAACTATCAAAAGATTGACACTTGTTTATGTTCGGTTTAATTGTAAAATTATGTCCAATGACCAAAATTATATTAAATGGTAAAAATATATTCTAAATATACTTTAAAACCACTCAAATTCATAATTTATCACTATTAATTATTTTGATTAAAAAAGTTGTTTTTAATTAAAATTTAGTAATTTTTACTATTCATCAAAATATGAAAGTTATCCGAAATGTACCAAAATTTCACCTTAGGCTAAATTTGATATTCAGAATCCAAAAATGAAGTCCATTTTAAAATATAAAATATATATAATTTCAAAAAGTAGGTATTACTATTCATAACGGCTAGTTTGATTGGTTGTGGTGTGTTTGAACTCAAAGTTGCGTAGAACACACGCTACTGTATTATTCAAAGGAAAGCGTACCGTGGAAGCTTGGGATGTTTCATTTTAAATTTTTTTGATGTCCCCATTTAGTCAAAAAGTTTAAAATATTGTATTTAAAAAGGTTTCACTATTAAAAGTTGATAAAAGTACAATACTGAAAATGAATCTGTTCATGTATTATGTCTAAGAAACTCATAATATGGATTCTAAAATTATAAGGATTATATAAAGTTTAAAATTTAGTTAATACTATTCATAACCTCTTTTGAACGGCTTGTTTGGTAAGTCATGGTGTGCTTGAACTCGGTGTTGCGTGTAGTGCAAGTTATTGTATTATTTTAAAGAAATAACACACTATGAAATGTTGGGGTGTTACATTCTCCCCTCCTTCAATAAATTGCGTCCTCGCAATTTGAAATTGTTCTTCTAAAATAAAAGGTTGAAAATAAAAAATATCTTTGTGGGAAAACCCACATCGGAAATTGGGTTACTAAAATTTAGTCTTAATATGAGGAAATGAGAAATGAAAGGGTCACCACCAAATTATGATCTCGATTAGGAGAACATTGGTGGAAATTAGAGACATATAATTGGAGGAAAAATGTAAATATTTATAGGTAGTGATTGAGGTCATCAATCACAAACAAGTATAAAATTGAGGTCCTTAAACTCATCAATCTATGATGATTTGAAATACCATCGGTTCAACAAAACATAGGGTATTAGGATAACACATTTTTGACGTTTCAAAATATCTTAGTTGAAATCCCACATCGAAAAATGAATTAATGAGGCCTCTATTTAAAATAAAGAGTGGAAAGTATGAAGATTACCGAAAATAACACATACTAGGGTTTCATGCAGGAAAATATGGATATGGAAGAGAAATCTAGCCATCAATTATCTGATGGAGAGTGGTAGAGAACATGGCTATGAAAAGGCCAACAATCCCAAAGCCATAAATTAGTGATGATTTAAGGTACCATCTAGGACAACATTTTTGTTCTAAGTTCCTTTTCTTAATGTTGAGGAATTTATTTATGAGATTGGATAAGATCATAAGGAGATATACTTACTTTATAATTAGAGTTTTGTCCATTAATAAATTTCTACCACAAACTCATCTTTCACTCGTAAAAAAATTCTATTTATACTATTCGTACAGGGTTCCAAAATAAACGAATTTATAATTCATCTACCAGATCTTTTAAAAAAAACTACATTATTTAATCTAGGACATCTCTTGGGCCAGTGGTAGGTGATACACCCTTGTCGCCCTTCGGTTGCGGGTTCAAGTCTCGCGGCCTTGCCAGACGCGATGGGTTTCCGCCCGACCTCCGGGTTATCCTTTTATGGCAATCCAAAATTAATCTCAAACTAGAATTTATCCAAAATATTTCTGACCAAACTCACAGTCCAACATTTATAAGGAAGTTAAACATAATGTAGATCCTTTTTACCACGTAATAGCTTATGAATACCTTCATCATGTATTCTTTTAATACACTAAACATCCTGAATTACCATATTCCTTATTGATTACATTCATGCTCCCTTATTCCATATAGAATGCTGGATATACCTCATCAATCCAAAAATGTTTTAAACCCCAACAATAATGGAATATACAGATCATTAATCAGTTCCAAGGTAGTCAAGAATATCCAATATAATTTATCCAAAACAATCATGTATTATTCCAAAATCACTAACTCGGTATCAGAACTATATTATGGTTTATCATTCTCTCAACCATATATTTTCCAAAAATTTATCCTGTTGTTGAGTCACCTTTCTTTGTTCCACACAATCTCAAGTCCTTAATGAAATAGTACTGCAGTACAATCCTTATATACTCCATAATTATTATAACAAGTACATTGTTGATACAACACTCAATTGACATAATCAACATAAGAACTCTAATCATTCCTCTTCATCTGTGGTAGTATCATAACTTGATTATTATCCAATAACATCATTTGCGGCATATTCTGATGACTGGGACATAGGTTCGCATAGTGTCCAAACTCCTTGCAAATGAAGCATTGTACATTTGAAACCATTTTCTTACCCTTGCAGTCACGTACTTTGTGTCCTTTTCCTCCACACTTATAACAAACTCCCATTCTTTTTAGGCAAGTTCTAGGGTGTTTCTTTCCACAGTTACCACATATGGTAAAATTCTTCTTTTTCATCTTCCCTTTATCCATCTTTCTCTCTTACATCCTTTTCTTCTCTTGCTTCCCTTCAAAGCCATAGGACTCAGTAAACTCTTTACTTATCTTATCAACACATGATATTATTTCTTCATATGATGATAATACATGCGAGACTATTTCTCTTGTAAATTCTGGCTTAAGACCATAAAATATATGATCCTTCTTTCTCTTTGTATCATGTGCATTGCTGGAGTTCTCATTCCTTCTACTAGGCGCCATTTCTAAACATTGGCACACACTAGATTAGTTTATGAATAACAATACCTAATCCCAAACTTTTAAAACACATAACATAAATTAAATAGTTTATGGATATAATCCATAATCATAAAAATGTCTCCTTTGAGGAAGTATATACTCATAAACCCTTCATAATTATTTGTAAAGAAAATGAGAGTTATCCTAAGCATATCCCCCGGGAGTGTCGTAACCAAGAGTGTAGCAAGGCCCATTGTCGTGCACCAGTTCCCGTTTGAGTCTAGCTCAAAGCGGTGTTTTCGGGTTTTACCCCTAGGTACATCTGTGCCAGAGCCACCTCTACCTGCTCGTATCCAGACAGGAATGTATTGCTCGGAAAACTCACAAAATCTCTACAATACCAAAATTCTAGGAAGTTCTTCTACATTAATCCTCAAAGTTCATCTTAGGTCTACGTGCTCTAATCAGAGTTTATCTAAATCTAGCTTCCAAGGTTTGTACTAAACTTCCTCTGATACCAACTGTAATGCCCCGACCCCAGTTACCTAGAGTCGGTGCATTATTACATAACATTGGAATGATCACAAGAAAGATCAAATCTCGAAAGACCGATTGGTTTAGTAGCCTTGGAAACACTAGATATATTCATAAGTTTTACATTACATCATAAAATGAAAAACTACTACAACAACATAATGTCTCCACAGTCTACACTATTATCCCCTCATAATATCCCTGCAGGTCATTCATAACTTACTTCTTCACATCCTAGGGAAAATAAAACATAGAAAAGGGGTGAGCTCAAATGCCCAGTAAGGATAACAATATAGCGGAACATTCAAAATAAGCATAAACATTTAAGGCAATGCATTACTAAAACAAAAGCCTTTTAAACTTGAACTTCAACATAGTATGGCAAAAGTAAAATGAAATAATGCCATTTACTTATTCACATGGATATTCTACTAATCGAATAATCACATGCAAAATCAATAACCACTTTCATAATTATGGAATGCATAATGCTAAACTTTAATTTCTTTTCAAGGCCTCGTCCCAAGACCTTGGGGCTAACTGTAACCGGAACCCAACCCGGAGTGCCTCTAATAACCAGACACCAACCCGGAGTGCCTCTAATAACCGGACACCAACCCGGAGTGCCTCTAATAACCGGAGACCAAACCGGATGGCTTACTTTTACCAGTCCCTAACCTGGAGGGCTTACTTTTACCAGTCCCCAACCCGGAGGGCTTACTTTAACCAGTCCCCAACCTGGAACATACTTGTCCAACACATTCATATGAAGTAAAGGTTGAAATATAACATAAACATTCTTATTGTAACTAGCATACGAAATGTCAATACTTTACTCATAAACCATGAATTCTATATAAATGACACATCTACAGTCAAACATATCACAAAACTTCATTAAAATATGGAAGTTTTAAATCATAATATATCAACTTCAAATAATCTTAAAATCCATCAAAGGATGTTGACATAGATGAAAATGTTTTTTTAAAAATTATTGAGAGAAATATCCCTTTTTCATGAAAACATTTTAATGTTACACAATTTAGAAAGTAAGTCATTTAAATACATTTTTGAATCAAAGTGTCCCATACCACTTTGAAACTTTTGAATGGAATTAACACTTTTAAAACATTCATTTTCATATAAATAAATCCTTACAAACCATTTTGAAAACATGGACATAAATGAGGATGATTTAGAAGAATAAATATTTAAAACATTTAAAATGATGTTTTAGTAAAAGTTCCCTTAGAAATAATCCCTTTGAAAACTCTTTTATGAAATATGGACATGGATAGTAAATATGTCCCTGTAGATACTTACGTAAAGACAACCTCGGATATTAAAGAGATTGTGAAGTAAACCCTTATCAATTTGGTAACTTATGAAACATACAACCCATGAAAGAGGTATCGTACAATGAAAATGTAAATACACATAAGGTAAAGTGTATTACACAAAGAATACAATTATGGGCAGTACATACACCACACAAAAGATAATAGTGGAAATATGGCATGAATCTCACGGAAATAAAGAGTGAGATGAAAACCCCTTACCACGTTAATCAACTGAGTCGTATGGCCAAAAGTTAATAACCACCAAATGATTTACAGAATAAAATTAATATAAAGAGAATCATGATAATATATATCAAATGGAAGTACACAATACACCACTTTCAATAATTTAGTGGCGAACAATGGAAATCTCACGGAATTGAAAGTGAGATAAGAAAATCCCTTACCTTGTACTTTTACTTGGTTGGGGTAGGTTAACCTCCTGTATAATATTGAAATAATTGTTATTAAATTATACAAGAATCATATATATTAATATCATGTCATATATGATCTTTTAACTTTGCTTTGTTAATAATGTCTTAGTATTATTGTTGTTTCGGGTATTAACTTACTCATTTTCTTTTATATGTTTTATTACGTAAGCCATGTTTTTAATGGATAGGTTGTATATTATTCATATCCAGAATGATATCAAGTCCTTAAACATCATTTTTAAATCATCAAATGATAATTATACTTGAATGGATACGATGGAGAATGAATCGCATCGCGTTCGTGGAGACGGTAGTCCGTACGTACGCACGAGCGACAATACCATTCTTTTGATATTAAAATAATATATAAATGGATGGTATATCATATATACAGAATCATTAACATGTTATATTTATTATTTACATGAGTTACACCTTATTATTATACCCATCCAAATAATATTATATTGAATAACAATTACACCACGACGTGGAGACGGTAAGTCGTACGTACGCACGTATGGTGACATGTTATTCAAAGGGTGGATAGAATACTGAATATGGTTGTACCATATTTATAATAACATCACAGTATATATATGATAATGGATTTATTATTTCATAATGGTAACAACAAAGGAAGAATAAGTAGAAGAAGAAATGAACTTAGAAAAGGGTGGTGAAATCATTACCTCTTCTTCGGGTTCTTCCTTTTGATTTGATCAAAAGGGATCCTTAGGTTGTCTTTCTGATCAAACTAATGCCTCTAGGTTGTAGTGAGGGAAGTTGGGAGAGTATTTGGGCAGATTTTGGCCAAACCAAAAGGCTTTGAAGGTGTGAAGAAATGAGAAGGAGGAGTGCCCTTTTATAAGAGGGGTGAGGGGCACCTTTGGAAAAGCTAGAAATATTAATTTATAATAAATTCATATTCGGTTTCTAATGGCTCCAAAGTTGATTATTCAAAGTTTAAGGTGGGGATAGGTCGAACACCACTCAACCAAAAGAATTTAGACAGGTTTGGGTACTTATATTAACCTTATATTTAAGTATTAACTCTAAGTTAATTAGTTTCACTTTTACAATGTCTCTTTGTATTTTTATATAATATGGTTAATAAACTTACTATATACATCCAAGCGACCCCCAAGTGGTCCATTAATGAGGAACCTATCATGATATAAGTCTATTGGCCGATCCTTATATTTTTAGGAATTTAATATCAATTAATAATATAATATTTGTTTTAAGAACTCTTTTATGTCAATTTTGACACTATTCAATAGTTGATTTTTGTGAAACTCATAACAGATTTATTACTTCTAACAAAGTCAATTAAATCAATCCTAATATATCATATTATCCTAGAAAATTAGTTTAATTCATTAAAAGTTTCATATTATATTTATTTGGGTATTTATATTATCAATTATTTTAATTATTCACTATTATAGTAATTACTGCATCATCATTGTGTCATAAATAAAATAAATTATTTAATGTATAAAAATTATAAATAAACTATAATTATGTAGGAAATCTTTTTATCTTTCTAATGAATATTTATAATCTAAAATCCAACATATATATCCCTATGTAACAATTGTTTTTCTAAAAGATATATGCTTGTGTCATTTTTGTATTCATTTTAACTTAATTAAAATAAAGTGTCATTATCACTTACAAGTGGATCCATGGGGTCCCAAAATCGACTCAAAGATGCCTATGGTCGAACATGTATCAACCAATAAGGCTAGGACACGTTTTAGGGTAATTTAGTATTATTATATTATTATTTTTTAACCCTTATTTACCGGATTTACCCTTAACCATGGTAAATAAAATATTTACCGCAGTAATTATTCAAAATGTCTAAAAATAAAAGTTACCTATTTACAAAATTTGAATATCCTGATTCCAAATATGGAATCCATTTTTCTAAATTCAAAACACAGAATTGGCAGAAATTAATTTAAAATTAATTCCCGCTGTCAAAACAAAAAGCGTGTTTTAAGAGATAATAACTATCAAAAGATTGACACTTGTTTATGTTCGGTTTAATTGTAAAATTATGTCCAATGACCAAAATTATATTAAATGGTAAAAATATATTCTAAATATACTTTAAAACCACTCAAATTCATAATTTATCACTATTAATTATTTTGATTAAAAAAGTTGTTTTTAATTAAAATTTAGTAATTTTTACTATTCATCAAAATATGAAAGTTATCCGAAATGTACCAAAATTTCATCTTAGGCTAAATTTGATATTCCGAATCCAAAAATGAAGTCCATTTTAAAATATAAAATATATATAATTTCAAAAAGTAGGTATTACTATTCATAACGGCTAGTTTGATTGGTTGTGGTGTGTTTGAACTCGAAGTTGCGTACAACACACGCTACTATATTATTCAAAGGAAAGCGTACCGTGGAAGCTTGGGATGTTTCATTTTAAATTTTTTTGATGTCCCCGTTTAGTCAAAAAGTTTAAAATATTGTATTTAAAAAGGTTTCACTATTAAAAGTTGATAAAAGTACAATACTGAAAATGAATCTGTTCTTGTATTATGTCTAAGAAACTCATAATATGGATTCTAAAATTATAAGGATTATATAAAGTTTAAAATTTAGTTTATACTATTCATAACCTCTTTTGAACAGCTTTTTTGGTAAGTCATGGTGTGCTTGAACTCGGTGTTGCATGTAGTGCAAGTTATTGTATTATTTTAAAGAAATAACACACTATGAAATCTTGGGGTGTTACACGATGGGTCAAGTCATGTGAGTAGATCTGTTAGGAACTTTACATAAAACTATAAAAAAATAAAAGAATATAAATCTAGTGATAAAATATATAAATTACCATTGAGTTCCTCAAAGACGAAAGTAACCAAGTCAAAGTTTTCTTCTAGAAAAAGGGTAATAATTTATCTAAGTACAAGAAGAATAATTTTTTATCAAAGTGTGAAGAAGGTTAAACTAGTGATGAATAAGAGGAAGTTGAGACTTCTCGTGATGTTGATGAGAAGCTACTCATTTCTAAATTAAATGAATTAAATATCACTTTTTATGATATTAGTGTAGTTATGAGTTAAGAAGAAACTAAAATGGATTTTATAGAGAAGATAGAGTTAAGGTATTTTCTTTTAAATCTCTATAAAGGAGAGAAAAAATTAAAGAAACGCAACTAGTCTTCTTACAGTATAGAATCTATTTTTACAAAAGAAAAATAATTTTTTTTAAGTGGTTGATAATTAAAATAATATTATTGGTGATGAAAAGACTCACAAGATAAATATATAAGAAAAAATTAAGGAAAAAAGAAAAGGATCTGAACTTGTTCAACAAAAATTTGTAAATATAGAAAATCAATTAGAAAATATCATATTCAAATTTATTAATTCAGTTAAAATGGTTGGAGAAATCTTGAATAATAATGATGGTCAAGACTTTCACGACCCATCCCAGTGGGGCCCATACCACGACACCACAAGCCCACCTCCAATAGTCTAAGGGTTGGTGACTAGCACCAAATAGGCATATCACTAACATGGGAGGCATTTCCTAAGTACTAGTACACATGCACACATCTTCAAGCCCACAAAATGATGAAATGTAAAAAACTCTAAGTAAATAATTCATGAATACCACTATATCCCACAACCAGAGTATGATAGAAAGTAAGTAAAGTAAACAGGGCTAGAATACAATCCCACCAAAAGAGTCTGTAACCACAAGTCTGACTTGTAAGAAAAAGGTACTAGGACTACTATCTGAAAGCTGTAATAATGCACCTTGGTTTTTTCAGTCTTAGAAAGTGTTGTCTAGTCCCTATTCACCTAGGAATCTTTTAAAGTTTCGATCATCTACACAAGACATGACACATGTGGAAAAATACCATATAGGGGTGAGTATAACAATACTCAATAGGACACCTAAAAACCACAAATAAATATAAAAAAGGAAATAATATTCATCTCTACACAGGTATATGCCTACAACACATATAATAATAATGTCCATATATACTCAAACCAAAACACGTAGTCTAGAGGTAAGTTACAACCATAGTATACTAGCACTATGAATTCATCTTGAAGATTCCATAAATCATTCATCCAGGAGAACACACTCCTAAGTCTGATAGCACTGATGACGTCTATCTGAGAGGTTATGAACATCGGATCTCACTGTGAGAAGGATATGTTGATAGATATGAAGATAGAGATATGATACAATATATGAGGATCACAGCCAGGGCCATGGGGTGATACCAATAACTCAATCTATATTAACCCTCCAAGTTGAGGATCAGCACCTGCATAGTGTTGGTCACATCGATACTGAGAACTCCACATAATGCATGAATAATGAATAGAGGATCCTACTTCGAGCCTATCAGGGGATTCCAAAAACTCTATACAGGAAGTCCTACTGAAGGGATCATAGTCCTATGAGTTGGAAATGATTTGCACCTGCATTTGGGGAAATGATGAAGGGAAAACCCCTAATGAAACTTGTTCGAGATAGAGAAGAAAATTTTCTCAAGTCATGTTGGAAGGGGTACATGGTGTGTAGTGGGGTCACACATTGTGTTCCTTGACATCGGGTATTACTCGTGTACAATAGCCCATGTCTTTACAACATGTCGGGTTGAAGAGGGGATACACGGAGTGTATCGGGATTCACATATTGTTCCTTTTCATCTAGGGTCTACCAATTTACTCTAGTCATGTGCTAGTATATAGAGTCATCCCATGAATACCTGCTCATGTATCAGTACATGGGGTATCGCGTGTACTCAGTCCAGGCCATTCCAGGTTGGGGAGTACAAACCATATAGGAAACTTTTCATGTGTCTGTGTACTTCCCATGTACACACTGAGACGTCCACTAATTAACACACTCCGTGTAGTTGGGGATACATGGCATGTGTATCAGGTTTTCTAGAAATCCATGTTTTTCCTCCACTAGCGTCGATCCATCTCCTGAATCTTGTTCTGGTGCTTGTTTTTCCTAAAAACTCTAGATCGAAGGTCATTCAGACACTCTAACACTATATCAATGGTATTTGGGACTTCAAATGGCTCGGAAAATGTGATTATAGGTGTTCTTAGTTATTGCATAAGAATATAGATTCAGAACCCACCGTCGTTCGATCTGATTTCATGCCCCCCATCACACTTCCACTGATTTTTCTCGATGTTGGATCTCTAGTTTTAGATTGTTGTGCCAAGAATAGAAGGCACAATTATTGATTGTTTAATTTCAGGGTAAAAATGAAGAAAGTGCACCAAGAATGAAACAAATCATGGGAGAAAATCACAAAAATCAAGACGGATAAAACTTGATTGATGTTTTTGTTCATCTTGGTTCATCACCATTAGTATGGTAAACGAATCAAGACAATTCTCTATAATCCAATCCTAATAAATCCTCCAACTAACCCATCCTGCAATTATGATCAATCTTCATGCTAATACATTCATGTATTAGTCCATGTTTGTTATAGGATTTCAAGAACAGGAAAAAAAGAATCAAAAAAATTCATCCTACCTAAATTTGGATAGATCACTGATGAAGATCGGTTTTTGCATCTTCTTCGTTGGCGAGATCTAACATGATTGGTGTGTGATGATCTTGGATCCGATATTTCTTCATCATCCGTCAGAGGTATTCTCTATAGGTTCTCTCTATGATTTCTCTAGGGAATTCCAGGGTGATGAGACTAACCCTAGATATCTGAAAAAGGGTCTTATTTAAAGTTTAATCAATCACTACATCAACATTTTAAATAAAATAAATTTTATTCATTTTTTTGTAGTCGTGATAACTTTTTCTCAAAATACCTGCACTGACAAATGTTAGGTCGTGCATAGGGTAAAGTCGTTGTTCTAAACTCAATGGTTCCCTTAGATTTATGATCTAGGTGGCTATTTGGAAGTTCTTTCACTTTTATAAGAAAACCTCATGTGGGTACTATTTAATATTTTAATATGTTTCAAATAATTATTCCGAGCACATAGGGCTTTAGAATCCCATTCCATATCAGTGCCTGGTCTCGAAATCAATCCATATAATATTTAAAAATAATACATGGAAAATATGAGTCATTACACTCTCCCCTCCTTGGGGACTTACGTCCCCATAAAGTTAAAATAACAGATACTCAAAAAGATGAGGGTATTAAGAATGAATATAAGCCTCCCGCTCCCAAGTGATCTCCTAGAGATTCTCATGCTAACAATGGATATGCACCAAAGGAATCGATCACCTGTGAAGGATCCTCTCCTGCTGATCCTTGATCTCTACTGGGTACTCGGCAAAATCCACTCCATCCTTGATGTCCAGTTCACCCTACTTGATGACGTGAAATGGGTCATGAACGTATCTCCTCAACTACAACATGTAGAAGACATTATGTACCCGATCTAACTATGGGGGTAGAGCCAACTGGTATGCCACCTCACCAACTCTACACAGTTTCTAAAAAGGTCTAATGAATCTCAGAGATATCTTACCACCCTGTCCAAATATTCATAATCCACGCAAAGTTGAAACTCATAGGAACACATGGTATCCTTACTAGAAATACAAATTCCTTCATCACCCATCAGCATAAGACTTATGATGGATCTGTGTAGTCTTCATCTACCCATGGATGATCTACACCTTCTCTATTGTATCTCTCACTAACTTCGGGCCCATGAGTGTTGACTATCCTGGGTTAGTCCAACAAAGTGGTGACCTACAAGGTCACCCGTACAAAGTCTCTAATTGTTCCATACTAATGGTAGAATGGTGGCTATTATTTTGTAAAAATTACACTAGTGGTAGGTGATCCTCCCAACTATAGTCAAAGTCTAGCATGCAATCCCACAGTATGTCCTTCAGAACCTGAATGGTCTACTCCATCTGTCCATCCGTTTGTGGGTGAAATGTTATGATTAAGCGTAAATGTCTCCCAAACACCTCATGAAATCACTTCCATAATTAGGATTTAAAACAATAATCACGATTTGAAACAATATTTTATGGAACACCATGGAGTAGAACAATCTTCTCTATGTAGAGGCATCCCAAGATATATATTGAACTATGCTCTCAGATATCTAGAAAGTGGACCAACTTTTTGAGTTATTAAACGACCACACAGATAGAATCATGTCCCCTATATGTATTTGGTTATCCTGTCATGAAGTCCATAGATATCGTATCCCACTTCCATTATGGCACCTCAAGGGGTTGATCAAACCCACTAGAACATGGTGCTCATCCTTCACTTGCTGACAAGTAAGGAATCGAGACACAAACTCTGCAACTCCTTTCTTCATCATTGGCCACCAAAACTGACATTGGAGGTCCTGGAAAGTATTTTCACACCTGGATATATGGACAAATGGAATTTATGAAACTCCCTCAAAACCTCCTCTCGCAACATCAATGGTACTACAGTGTGTCCTCTGAAAATAACTATGCACTCCCCACCTTTTGAATATTTATCAGGAGCATGTCTTATGGATATCTAAGAGCATAGGGTATTGCATTCAATATCCACAAGTTATGCCTCCCTAACTTTCTGTAAGAGTGAAGGGGTAACAACCATCAAATGGGGGTAAGGTTCTCTATATCCATCCACTAGGGATAACTATAATGAGGCCAAATACTCTAATTCCTTGTTCATCAACTAAAAGCTATATCTCCTTCTAAGAGCATCTTCCACCATGTTCCCCTTCCGAAAAGTTAAAAAAAATCTCAAATTCATATTCTTGGAGGAACTATAGACATCGCATCTATCTTAAGTTGATATTATTATGAGAGAAGATGTAATTGATACTCTTATGTTTAGAGTAGATAAAAAACTAACCACCCATCAAGTAGTTTCATCACATCTTCAACACAAATACTACCACTGCTAACTCGATATCATGGGTCATGTAGTTCTTCTAATGTGATCTCAACTGGCATAAACCGTAGGAAATCACTTCTTGCCTATACATCAGGAAAAAACCAATCCTCGTTCTTGATGCATCACATAACACTACATACTCAACACCCTCCTCTAGAAATCTCAAGACCAAAGTGATCGTCAAACTCTACCTCAACTACTAAAAATCTTGCTGGCACTTCTCTATCCATACAAAAGGTTTCTCCTTTCGAATAAAAAATATCATAGGTGTTGATATCATGAAGAAATAAGGTATGAATCTTTGTTAATATCCTACCAACCCAAGTAATCTTCATACCTCCTTCACTCTCTTAGGTGGCTCCCATGCTAACACTTCCTCGACCTTGGATGTGTCCACTGCCACTCCAACCACTAAGATAATGTTTCCTAGAAAGTGGGCCATATGAATCCAAAACTAGAACTTAAAGAGTTTACCATAAAGATGGTGCCCTTGGAGTATGTCCAGAACCATACTTCAGTGTCTCACGTGCTCCTCCTCAGACACTGAGTACACAAGAATATGGTCGATGAAGTCTACCATGAACTAGTCTAAGTAAGGATGAAAGATCCGGTTCATGGGTCCCATGAATATTGTTGGGGAATCCATATTTCGAAAGGGAATAACCAAGTACTCATAGTGACCATAACGAAATTTGAAGGCCATCTTCAGTATATCCTCATCTCGTAATCACATTTGGTGATAGACTAATATGAGGTCAACCTTCAATAACTATCATGCACCTTTTAACTGATCAAAGAGTCTATCAATACTTGATAGTAGATTCTTTTTCTTCATGGTCACCTAGTTCAAGAATTGGTAGTCCACACATAACCTCAAGCTCCTATCTGCCTTTTTCGAAAACAAAAATGTAGCAAGCCAGGGTGAAACACTGGTTCTCATGAAACTCTTCCTATATAAGTCCTCCAATTGTACCCTCAGCTCACAAATCTCTATGAGATCCATCCGATATGGTGGTGTAGATATCATTTTCTTCCCGAGGTGTAAATCAATGCATAATTCTATCTTCTGGTGGAGAGGTAATCTTGGAACATCTTCAAGAAAGATTCCCTCATACTCTACCACCACTACTAAAAACTAGAAGCACATAACATCTGTTGCACTGAGGGTTGGGATAGACAACTGATGTTTAATCGGCTAAACCCTCCTATGTAAGATTCTATCCTGTGCTGCCTGAGTTTCCTTTTCACCGATAAAGTTAAAACTCATTCCATCACTGTGGACAAACTATACCCTTCACCTAAAATAGTCAATTGGGGAATGGACTGTAGATAACCAATCCATACCAAGAATGACATTGTAAGGTCTCAATGCTAACAACAAGAGGTTCCAACCAAAACTCTCACCTACAAGGGTCTGGTCACACTACTGGAATAGGTGTGTGAACATTGAGTCTCACCTGGTATGTGTCTCCAAGTGTAAGGGTCGAGTTAACAGTTCAACAAGAATCTCTAGGTATTGTATAAGATATGTGGTGAGAAAGGAATAATTAGCACATATGTCTATCAGTATATAATATATGGTATAAGAGACACAGATCATACCTTGAATCATTCATCGAGCCCCTGGGTTGTAAGCGTTAACCAAATATTATTTTCCCCACCCATATCCTCCAACTCCCTGAGCCTTGCATGGACCACCTTGGGGTGGTGGTGGTAGCAATTTTAAACATTGACCACCTCCTTCTAATATCCCAACTTCTATTCCATGTTTGCCGCCAAATGGATTTTCCTACTCATGTCATTATCTCTACCTCAATAGTCTATCCACAGTCTCCCTCTCAGCAATATGGTGGGTCGAACAATCTTGATTGAGATGTCCCCTGCTATCACATGAATAACACTACCTCTCTCTAGGATGACTGGACCCACCCTATGATCCCTGAACTGTAGATCATATATCTAGGGACCTCCTCTTGAAATATCTCCCATTTCTAGGTCCCTGGGATTGATGTCATCTCCCTCCTGTAGAGGTCTCTACTCCTGCTTGCCCACCACTGACTATCATTAGTTGTATCTGCTCATCCAATAAGCTTTCAACCACCAAATCCCACTCAAGAACCCCAGTATATATTAGAATGCACAGAGGGATAACTCCGTCTCAGATGTATCTACATAGACCTTTCTCTAAGGTCTGATCCATAAAGTACTAGTCTTGAACCATATCTATTAAGTACCTAGAAAGGTTGTTAAACCTTGATGAATAATCAACTACTAACATAATTCCCTGTTGGAGCTGTTGAAGCTCCTGAATATGCATAGACCTCAGTGTAATTAGTGAGAACTCCCCTTTAAAGAGGTTCTTGAACTCTTTCCAAAAAAGATTCACCTCATTGTTAGTCTAGTTAACCAAACTCCACCATCGTCCTGAAGTACCATGTCGAAAGCTTGATACAATGACCACCATCTGATCTGTGGGTGTCCTGACTAGACAAAAAACTCAAGTCACCGCATCAAGTTATTCCTCAACCGCCGGTGTTTTTGGATAACCCTATAACCTAAGCGGTATCTATTGCTGAAAATCATGAAGTACGCTCAGCATGTTCTCCTAATCCAGTGGTATTGCAGGTACCACGTGCTACTCTATTGGTGGTGGTATGGCTCGTACACCACCTAGAGGTAACACCTAGAGAAATGGTCCTTTTATTGATGCCTCATCACTTAGGGGGTCATCCTCATGATCAAGGTATTGAATCCTAGATAGTATACGTTGTGGAGGCTCCTTGAAATGAACAAGATATACCTTGTTCAATGATTATATCTGGAGAGAAGACTCAAAAAGGACATGGAAACCACAACCCATTCCAATATGATGCATGTACCATTATTTTCCCCGTAACCAATGTTCTCATTTACAAAGTCAAAAAGTAGGTTATCAGAGTCCGGGTGTATGGATATGTTAGTCATCGCACCAACAATAGATTCCTTGGCTTGAAAACCAAACTTGAAACACTTAGAATTGTTTCCCTAATCCAATCTCACAGACTCTCGGTCCTAGGGTAGAACTGACCAACTCTGATACCACTCTATCATGACCCATCCAAGTGGGGCCCATTCCATGACTCCCCAAGCCTGCTTCCAATAGGCCAAGGGATGGTGACTAGCACTGAGCAGGTATATCACTAACATGGGAGGCATTTCTTAAGTACCTGTACACATGCACACATCTCCAATCTCACAAAATACTGAAATGTAAAAACCAATAAGTAAACAATGCATGAATACCACTATATCCCACAATAAGAGTATGATGGAAAGTAAGTAAAGTAAATAGTGTTAGAATACAATCCCACCAAAAGAGTCTATAACTGCATGTCCAACCTGTAAGAAAAATGTACTGGGACTACTGTCTGAAAGCCGCAGAAACACACCTTGGTCTGTCGGGTCTCACAAAGCATTGTCTGGTCCTGGTCCACCTAGGACTCTATCAAAGGGTCGATCATATGCACAAGGCATGACACATGTGGTAAAATCCCATGCAAGATAAAGTATAATAATACTCATTAGAACACCTCGAAACCATAATGTAATATAACAAAGGAAATAATGATTAGTTATACATAAGTATATATCTACAACACATATAACAATAATATCTAGTTATACTCAAACCAAGACACACAGTCTATAGGTAAGATACAACCATAGTATACTAGTACTAGGAATTCAGCTCGAAGATTTCACAAAGCACTCATCTGGGAGAACACACTCCTTAGTATGATAGCACTGATGACATCCTTTTGAGAGGTATTACTCATCGGGTCTGACTGTGAGAAGGATACATTAATATATTTGAATAGATAGATATAATACAATAGATTAGGATCACATCATGGTCTATGGGGTGATACTAACAACTCAATCTATATTAACTTGCTAAGTAGAGGATCATCGCCCATGTAGTGTTGGTCATATTGATACAGAGAACTCCACCTAGGGCATGAAGAATGGATAGAGTATCCTACTCCAGACCTCTCGGTGGATTCCAATAACTCTATCTAGGAAATCCTATTGAAGGGATCATGGTATAATGAGTAGCAAATTATTTTCACCTACATTTAGGGAAATGATAAAGGGAACAAACCTTAATGAAACTTGTCCCGGATGTAGAGGACAAGTGGTTCAATCCATGTAGGATGGAGTACATGGTGTGTAGTTGGGTCACACGCTATGTCCCTTGACCCTAGGTACTTCCTATTCACAAAGGTCCACGTCATTAGAGCATGTCATTAGAAGAGGGGGTACACGGTGTGTAAAGGGAGTCATATGTCATGCCCTTCCATCTGAGGTCTACCCATATACTCTATTTGCGTGCCAGTACACGGAACCAGCCTATGTATGCCTACCTATGTACCAATTCATGGGGTATCCCATGTACTCAGTCCAGGACATGTCGTGTTAGGGAGTACACACCAGGAAGTAAACCCATGTACTCCACCATATGTATGTGTACTTCCCATGTACACATCGAGTCATCCACTAAGGAACACATTTTTTATAGCTAGGGTCACACGCCATGTGTATTGGATTTTCCAGAAACCTGTGTTCTTCCTCCACTCATTATGATCCATCTCCCAAATCTTTCTTCAATGCTTAGTTCACCAAAAAACTCTAGATCAAAGGTCATATGGTCACTCTAACACTGTATCGATGGGATTGATGCCTTAAAACGGCTCGGAAAATGTGATCATAAGTGTTATTCATCATTACTGAAGAATTTGGATTCAGTCCCCACCATCATTCGATCCACCTCCATGCCTATTGTTGCAACTTTGACGAGTTTTACTGATGTCAGATCTTCGGTTTCAGATCATTATGCCAAGAATCAAAGTTACAATGATCAATTTTTCAATGTTGTGGAAATAACAAAGAACGCACACCAAGAACATAAGAAATCATGGGATAAAATCACAATAATTAATAGGGAAGAGCCTCGATTGGTGTTCATGTCGATATTGGTTTGTAATCATTAGAATGGTAAATGAATCAAAATATTTCCCTAAAATCAAATATTGGTAAATTACACAACTAACCCTTCCTTAAATTATGATCAATCAGTGGGATAATCTGTTTGTGGATTAGTTTGTGTTCATCATAGGATTTTATGAACAGGAAAAAAATAATTGAAATGATGCATCCTACCAAGAATTGGATCGCTCACTGATGAAGATCATTCACCATGTTGTCGTCATTGGTGAGATCTAACAAGATTGGTGTGTGCCAATCTTGGATCTGATATTTCATCATTATCCATCAAAGGGATTCTCCAGAGGTTCTCTCTCTGATGTCTCCAGGGAATTCCATGTCACAACTTGCCTTCTTTAAGATAAGGGAAGGGGGGGAAAGTGACATGCCCTTCATTTTTCAAGATTAAGGAGAGATAATGACCCTTGATTCTTGCCTTCATTAGGCCCTGAAGTTGAAAATAGCACCAAGGGTATAGAATCTCACACAATGTAGAAGACATTACCCTTTTTATATAAATCAGTATTGGGAGATAATATGGAAAAATTCTCAAATAGCTCCAAAATTTTCATATAAAAGAAACGAAAATCCAACACATGCATGATTTAAACATAAACTAATAAAAAAGTACAACCAAAACTTCAAAATAAAGTACCAAAAGAAAATAATAAGTATCAACATAGAAATTATCCTAACTCCCTAGCTAGTATAGTCTATCACAATCCTAAAGGTCCTCCTGGAAACTTGAAAATAGTTTTATAACATAGGGTGAGCATACAAGTATACTCTGTAGGGAAACCAAGGCCACTCATGCACAAGTGGGAGAAGCATACTAATGCCCCTATCAAAATTGCAGAAACCAATAGAACCTAACAAGGAAAGTTATATATCCCAGCCTCACCAACGCACACTCCCTAAATAACACAAGACAAGTAAGGTAATAATATAAGCACATCGATGATTTGGGTACCCCGTACCACTTTTCCCATTGATTAAATGATTGTTCCTAACGGATAACATCTTGACGCTACCACCCTTCCCCAAATAATGAAATACAAGTGAGGTAATAATATAATCATATCAATGATTTGGGTACCCTGCACCACTTTTCCCACTGATTAACTGCTCATTCCTAATGGTTAATGTCTTGACGCTACCACCCTTTATAACACCCCAAATATTTTATGGTATGCTTCTATTAAATACATTCTATTCATAACTGTGTTAATTTGAAAAAACACTTGGTTATTTAGGAGATAGTAAAAACCTATCCATTAAATATAAATTTTCCACTTTTATGTTTTGAATTTCAAAAAATGGTCATCTAGAGTTGTCATCAGTAGGTCATTTGGAGTCTGATAGAACAAACTAGATTTTTAGTGAATAGTAACATACCCTTATGAATATTAATATGAATAGTAATGTGACCCTTATAAATAGAAAATAATAATATTATTTTATATTCTTAATTTAATAAGATAATGATATCTTAATTAGTTTTTCAATGAGAAATAAAACTAATTGCACCTTTAAGATTGTTATTTTCCGAATTAACTATGACTTTATTTAAAAATTAAATTAATAATAATTAGAAAATTATTTTAAAAAAATGGATTTTATTTTTGAATTATACACGTCGAAAAATGTTTACGGAAAATTTTTGGGATTTTTCTAAAATACAAGAATTTTCATGAATAGTAAAAATACAATTTTGAGTTTTCGGTAGTTTAATAACATCATAATGATGTAATAATTAAATATAAAAGTATGGTCGACTTGTGTACAGTAAATTATGAAATGAGGTGTCCCAAGTGGATAAAACCATGGGAAAATACCATGGGAAATCCCATGGTTTGGCAAAAACCACTAATGAGGTGTTCCTTTGAAATTGTTAAAAAATTACCTCCCTTTTTCTATAAATACCCACTCATCCATTTGTTTTATTTCATTCCAAATCCCTCATCCTCGAATATCTGATGGTTTTACCTCTCTATGAATCCTCACAAGGTGTCCCTAAGCCACCAAGGTCCCATCCTTCAAGATCTAGGAGTTATTCTACAAGGTAAGGGAATCATTCATTCTCTTCTTTAAGTCGACACTTCTTTTATGTTAGCTATTTGAAATTCATTTCTCATATGTTGGGATTTTATTTTATTTCTTCTTCTTACTATCCTTTTGATTTCAGTATGATGATATACCCTTTTGTTCTCATCATTTGATTTTATGAAATTTTAAGTGACGTTGTTAGGCTGCCGAATTTTCATAAGGGATCTCTCAACTTTTCTTTTATTTTCAAGTTCATCTCTTTTATTTTTCTCTCCTCAAATCCTCTATCCAAATGACCATGATAAACTCCAGTATCATCTATGTACTATAATTATATCTTGTGAATGTAATAAATATCATTAATATCCTTTCTACCTCCCTTTTATTTTTATAAATGAAATTAGCATCCATGAGGTTCCAATTTATAACCTTTGTGGACGACGGAGTTTTGTTCTTCACTTTCTTATTCATTACTAGTCATGAGACCATTTTAATGGTTAAAACAAATAATAATAGAATTATTTAATCTAATTAATGTTCTTTAATCTTTACACACTCATAATACATAATAATAATACAAAACGATTTCATTGTATACAAAACTGCCATGCTAAATCCAAGCGTTTATCAAAAACTTTTAAATAGTAATTCATCCTCATGTATATAACCTATAATCATTATAAGATAATTTATATCTCTTTAATTTTACTAATAATATATATTAACAAATCTGGATATTTATCCACATTTCAAAATGAACTTCCATTCATGAGAGCAAGTAAACGAATCATGAAAACCAAGAAAATGCTTCCAAAACAATAAAATTAAACCTCTTAAACCCATTAAAGGGCCATAAATGAACATAATAAGGTTATAATAAATAAATTACATGTATATTATGTTCTTGAATTATTAATTAATGCATCTAAATTTGATTATTCAGTTCATTAAAACAAACGAAGAACACACTCGAGCAAAAGGTAAGGGGTTTCTCATCTCACTTTTATTTTTGTGAGATTTTCATTGTTCACCACTTATTTCATATATTTGGTATAATTGTAATTCCATTTGATATAAAATAACATGATTCTATTTATTTTCATGTTATTAAATGATTTATTTTATGTTCATTACGTTCTGGTCATATGATTCGACTGATTACATTGTGGTAAGAGACTTTGTCTTTGGTTGTGACTAACTTTGTATGGTGCACCTAATAATCCTTATGTGGTGTAACTATTGCCCATTTGAGATAAATTTTAATTTGAAATTATATTTATACTAAATATCCATCATCTCATATCATGGATATGTTTTTTTTCTAAACCGTATACCATTTTACATACGGTGTTTATTTGGAAAGTTATTTTAGTTAAGGAAATATTGATGAATCTGTATACTCTTCTCTATACGGATATTGAAAAGGCATATTTATCTTGTATTGAGTCAATGTATAAAGAATTATTTGGACATGAAGTAGTTCTTGGGGCCTGTTATAGCCCCTCTATTCATTGTTAGGTCTCATGAGACAAATCAATTGGCAACAAACCATTTGAGTTTATTTCCAAAAATCAGACGGGTTTCTACCCATAGAACTAAACCGTTTTAATGGTATTAGGGTTTCATGTGATATATACATGACATACAATTAATAATAATTATCTTTATTCATTATAAGTTATTATTATTATCCATGAGGTTTTCACTATGACAAAATCTATGGTTGCAGTTTCATTCTCAGTTTATTAAGGGTGTGAGTTTTTCATCTATTCACCATGCCATATTGATTGTGTAATATTGATTATGATTCACTTATTATTGTATTCATGCTTCCTCTATTTGTATCCTTTACTGAGAATTTTATCTCACCCCATGTATTGTTTACTTTCAACAGGTGACAAAGAGGAGATTGTTTATTGAGTTATGATGGATGCAGTTTTTAGTTTCGTTATGTATTGTATTTTGTAAACTTTTCCAATGTAATTTGACCAACATCTATGTATATAATTTCTTCAAGACTACCAAACTGATCATTCCTTCAGGATTTTCATTCCTTCTAACCATTCCAATATCACAAGTAATGCACCGACTCCAGCCTAGAGGGGTCGGGGTGTTACAGTTGGTATTAGAAGAAAACATGGAAACTAGAGTAGGAAATGTATAGTAGGGAACAAATCACTAAGGTAGTATTTGAGGATAAACATACAACAACATCCTAGTATTTTTGTAAGTAATAGATTATGTGGATATTTTAAGCAATATTTCCCTATCTAGATATGAGCAAGTAGAGGCGGCTCTGGCACAGATGTATCTAGGGGTAAAACCTGAAAACACCGCTTTGAGCTAGACTCGAACGGGGACTGGTGCATGAAAATGGGCATTGTTTCACTTTTGGTTACGACACTCCCGGGGGATATGTTTAGGATAATTCATATTTTTTTACAATCCATTATGAAGGAGTTAATGTAATTTTTTTCCTCAGAGGAACCATGTTTATAAGATTAGCTATGCATAGAATTTCAATCTATGTTGAGTGCTTTTCTATTTGAGATTCATAAACTAATCTAGTGTATCTCATTATTTAGAAATGGTGTCTATTGGAAGAAGGGGAATCAATACTCATGGAAAAGGTAGGGATCTCCCCACTGATCAAGTCAACACAGTCAACGTTGGATTAGATCAGATCATGACCATATTGGGACAACTTACTCAAGTTGTAACGAATAACCATTCAACACCTGTGTTGGATCGTTTCATGCGGCAGAAGACCCCATCTTTTAGCAGGACTAATAATCCAGTGGTTTCTGAGCAATGGATCAAGTCCCTTGAAAAGATATTCATGGAATTGAGATGCAATGAAAATGAAAAGGTAGTACTGGCAGTATATTGTCTCAAGGGAGACACTGATCAATGGTGGTCCCTAATTCAAAATATCATGGAGGAAGAATAGATAGATGATATGGAATGGAGTACTTTTAAGGAAATATTCTTTTAAAAATATTTCCCTCGTGAGAAACGAACTAAAATGAAGAGAAAATTCCTTGGCTTGAAACAATGGTAAGAAGACAGCATTGCAGAGTATGAGGCTACATTCACAAGGCTATCCAGGTATGTCGTGGATTACATACGTGACTCGGTGTACAAGATTGATCATTTCTTTGAAGGTATTAAGCCAAGTCTTCAAAGGGAACTGGCTTCTCAATCATTTTCATCATATGATGAAATTGTATCAAGTTCCATCAAAACAGAGAAGGAATTTTCTAGATCAAATTTTTTTCAAAGGAAACCAAGATAAGAAGTGGTACTCTGATAACAAAGGAAAAGGAGAGGCACCAAAGAAGAGCAAGGGAATGAATAGTTTCCCATTATGTGAGAACTGTGGAAAGAATCATCTCGAGAAATGCTTGAAAGGCATGGGAGTCTGCTATAATTGCAGAGAAAAGGGTCATCGATCTGGTGAATGTAAGGGGAAGAAGCAATTCAATGATATCCAATGCTATAATTGCAGAGAGATGGGACACTATGAAAATGAGTCTCCTAAGAACCAAGGAAACATGCTTCAGAAAAATCCAAGAGAGAAAGGGAGAGCCTATGTGATTACAACCATGAAAGTTGAAGTTCCTAGTGATGTAGTGGCAGGTACTTTAATTGTTTCCTCAAACTTAGCCAACACTTTATTTGATTCTGGATCATCGCATTCATTTATATCCTCTCAGTTTTCCAAGAAAATTAGATATGTCCAATTTGATTTAATAAAGTATCTGTTAGTCAAAACTCACATGGGATGTATCATTGCAACAAAGGCATGTCGACTAGTCCCCCTACAAACACCGAAACGTGCTTTAGTTTCTAACCTTATCATCATACCCATGACTGAATTTGATATAATTATCTGTATGGATTGGCTGTTAAATTATGATGCGATGATTTATTGCAAGAAAAAGGAAGTTACAATTTTTGAAAATGGTGTATAATATCTTATCTTTAGTGCAAAGACTTCTCCATTTGATTCTTATCTAGACCCACCCCCAATAGCTCTATTGAATTCAATTTTTAGAGAGGAAGAGAACCCAATATCTATGGGTGAGGAAAGAAATATTCAAATTGAAGATGTGCATATAGTAAAAGAATACATTGATGTGTTTTCATAGGATTTACCTGGACATCCTCCAGACTGGGAAATTGAGTTTTCCATTGACTTAATTCCTGGTGCAAGACCTCTATCAAAGACCCCATATAGAATGGCCATTGTGGAGTTAGTGGAGCTGAAGAAACAACTAGAAGAGTTGAGTGAAAAGGGATTTATTCGACATAATGTTTCTCCATGGGGAGCCTCAGCCTTGTTTGTAAAGAAGAAATATGGATCCATGAGACTATGAATTTATTACAAAGAAATCAATGATATTACAATAAAGAATAAGTATCCTCTACCCTGGATTGATTATTTATTTGACCAACTTCATGGATCTCAATACTTTTCAAAGATTGACCTTCGATCCGGATATAATCAACTAAGTGTGAGGAAGGAAGATATTCCAAATACAGCATTTCTAACCAGGTATGGGCATTATGAGTTTACAGTGATGCCTTTTAGACTGGCGAATGCACCATCTATTTTCATGGATTTAATGAATATAGTTTTCAAAGAATATATTGATAACTTTTTGTGGTATTCCTCTATGATATCCTCATATACTCAAAAAGCTATGAAGACCATGAGAATCACTTGTGAGTTATTCTGATAACTCTTAGAAGAAATAAATTATATGGGAAGTTTAGAAAGTGTGAATTATGGCTTCAATCAGTTTCTTTTTTGGGCCATATTGTCTCTAAGGACGGAATCCTAGTTGATTATGTGAAGAGAAAGACAATCCAATATTGTCCCACACCAACAAACATAACTTAGGTACACAGCTTTTTTGGCTTAGCAGATTATTATCGACATTTCATTCAGAATTTTACCCGAAAGGCTAATCCGCCAACCAATCTCACACGTAAAGGAGTTAAGTTTGTGTGGACAGAATAATGTATAGAATGCTTCGATGAATTGAAAAGAATATTGGTCAGTGCTCCAATTTTGACTCTTCCATCAGAAAGTGATGGATTTTTAATATATAGTGATGCATCAAAGAATGGACTTGGTTGCATCCTTATGAAAAACAATAAAGTTATGGATTATGCATCAAGACAGTTGAAGACTCGTGAGAAAAATTATCCAACTCATGATCTTGAGTTAGTATCTGTAATCTTTGCTCTGAAAATATGGAGGCATTATCTCTACGGAGAGAGATGTGAGATTTATATGGACCACAAAAGTCTGAAATATATTTTCACACAAAAAGAACTCAACATGAGGCAAAGAAGATGGATCGAGTTACTCAAAGATTATGATTGTTCAATACACTACCACCCAGGAAAGGTGAATAAGGTGGAAGATGCATTAAGCAGGAAAGATCATGGCCTTATGACTTAAATGAGGATTGAAATAGATCTTATGTTCATGGATCAACTAATTATGGATATGGGAATTGTTAAGGAAGGGGAAATATCACCCATATTTCAAATGATTGTTAAACTATCTTTACTAGAAAATATAAAAAATTATCAATCTGATGATGGGAATCTACAAAAGAAAATTAATGCAGTTAAGGATGGGAGACTGGCTGACTTCGTGTATGAAGAAGGTGTTCTGAAGTTTGGGAAGAGGTTATTCATTCCACCAGTACCTAAGCTAAAAAGGTAACTATTAGATGATTATCAGAGCTCAAATTTCTCTATACACCTCGGTAGAACCAAGATGTATAGAGATCTGAAGGAATATTTTTTGTGGGATAATATGAAGAGAGAAATTGTTGACTACATGTCAAGGTGTCTAGTTTGTCAACAAGTAAAGGCAGAGAGACAACATCACAAAGGAGTGATGAAACCTCTACCTATTATAATGTGGAATTGGGATAACATTATGATGGATTTTGTCACTGAACTACTGAGGACACCTAGAAGGAATGATGCAATCTGGGTAATTATTGATTGTCTCACTAAAACAGCTCATTTCCTTCCAATAAGAGAGGATTTACCACTTGAGCGCTTGGCAAGACTTTATGTTAATAAAGTTGTGAGACTTCATAGTGCACCTCTATCAATTGTCTCTAATTGAGATCCTCAGTTTACGTCAAAATTCTGGAAATCTCTCCAGAAGGCTTTGAATACTGAGCTACATATGAGTACCACATATCACCCCTAAATCGACGGAAAATTTGAAAGGACTATTCAAACTCTAGAAGATATGTTGAGGTTATGTTCTCTTGACTTCCAAGGTATGTGGGATCAATACTTTCCTTTGGGGTAATTTTCATACAACAATAGTTTCCATTCTAGCATTCAAATGGATCCATATAAAGCATTATATGGAAAGAGATGTCGAACTCCAACTTGTTGGGATAAAGTTGGTGAGTGGAAACATATAGGCCCAAAACTTATTGAAGAGACCACGATAAAGGAGAATAAAATAAAATCCCATATTAAAGTATCCCAAAGTAGGCAGAAGAGTTATGCTGACAACCGGAGAAAGAACTTGGAATATCTAGTGGGAGATCATGTATTTCTGAAAGTATCTCCAGGGAAGGCGTCTTAAGGTTCGGTAAGAAAGGGAAACTGAGCCCCAAGTACATCGGACTATTTGAAATTTTGGGGAGAATTGGAGTTGTAGCTTACTATTTAGTGATGCCGCCAAATCTCTCCTGAGTTCATGATGTGTTCCACACATCATTTTTAAAGAAGTACATGCCAGAACCAACGCATGTACTCACATATGAAGAAATATAACTAGAACATGATTTGTCATACTATAAAAACCTATTAGGATTCCTAACACAAGGGAGTAGGTATTGAGAAATTGAACAACTCGTCTAGTAAAGGTTCTTTGGAGAAACCATAATATGGAGAAAGCAATATGGGAACCAGAGGATTTCAGGAGGTGTCCCAAGTGGCTAAAACCATGGGCAAATACCATGGGAAAGCCCATGGGTTGGAAAAAACCACTAAGGATGTATCCCTTTGAAATTATTAAAAAATTACCTATTTATTCTATAAATACCCACTCATCCATTAATTTTCTTTCATTCCAAATCCCTCATCCTCGAATCTCTGGTGGTTTTACCTCTCTAGGAGTCCTCTCAAGGTGTCACTAATCCCTCAAGGTCCCATCCTTCAATATCTAGGAGTTATTATACAAGGTAAGGGAATCCTTCATTCTCTTCTTTAAGTCGACACTTCTTTTATGTTAGTAATTTGAAATTCATTTCTCATATGTTGGGGATTTATTTTATTTAGTCTTCTTACTTTCATTTTGATTTCAATATTATGAGATACCTTTTTGTTCTCAGCATTTGATTTTATGAAATTTTTAGCGACGTCGTTAGGATGCCGAATTTTCTTAAGGGATCTCTCAAATTTTCTTTTCTTTTCAAGTTCATCTATTTTATTTTTCTCTCCTCACCTCCTCTGTCCAAATGACCATGATAAACTCCAGTATCATCTATATACTAGAATTATATCATGTGAATGTAATAACTATCATCAATATCCTTTCTCCCTTAATTTTATTTTTATAAATGAAATCAACGTCCATGAGGTTCCAATTTATAACCTTTATAGACGATGGAGTTTTTTTCTTCAAAGAATAATCATAAGTTAGGTGGTATTCCTCAATATGAATGTTTTTATAGAAAAATTATGATTCAGTTTAAGGAATCCAACAGTATACTGAAGAAAGGTTTGGATGAAGCAGACAGGGAAAAGATAGACTCACTCAACGATGTTGTAGTAATGAGTAAAGAACTTGACATTCAAAGTGATGTTGAAACTACTGATAACGAAGAAATTACAATAAGGAAAGAAGGGTCATGTGGTATTCCATGGTGTGGAAGTGTTTACATAAAAATTATGATTTAGTTTAAGGAATCCAACAGTTTACTGAAGAAAGGTTTGGATGAATCAGACACTGAAAATATAGACTCACTCAATGATGTTGTAGGAATGAGTGAAGAAATTTACATTCAAATTGATGTTGAAACTACTGATGATGAAGAAATTACAAGAAGGAAAAAACTGGAAGTTGTCTATGAAACAAAGGAATTGGATCACAAATTGAATGAAGAAATTAAATAAAAATACATTAAGATCCAAGCACTGGAAACTGAGGTCAAAAAGATAAAAGGTTTGAATCAAATGATTATTGATGTGTCTACTAATCTGAGGGAGAATAATGATTCCCAAGTTGAAGAACTAAAAAATAGATCTACAAATATAGAAAACCCAAAAGATGATGAAAATGAAGAAAATATTAAGTAAGATGAAATTTATAATCTGAAATATTGAAGTGATGACCTTACAACATAGCATTCTGAACTAGTTCAAAAGAACCAAAGGCTATAACAAGAGAATTCATGCTTTTCTGATTCTATTTCTCAATAAAAATTAAAAATAAATGAGAAAAGTGAGATGGTGGATAATATCACACATGAATTGGAAGATGGTATGAGTAGAGGGAAGAATATCAAGAGAGAACTTAAATATCAACTTGAATTAAGGTAAGTGAAGATTCATAATTTGGGTGAAGATCTAGAATTAGTAAAGAAAGAGATATAGAAATACAATGCTAAAGGAAATCCTAAAATGAAGGATGCCTTGAACTTAATATTTGATTATCCTTCAGCAGGTGATGATGAAGTGAAAAGAAAATATGTTATTTTTTAAGAAAAACAAGAACATATATTCTCATCTCAAAGACCATACAGTTTGGAAAAATCTAGTATTGGATATGATGATCCCCCTCTTATTCATGATAGGGAGAGAGCTGATAAAAGTTCCAGATGTAAGAAAAATCATGTAGGTACTAGAGACATAACTAAAAATGATTTGATAAGAAGTAATGACAACATGTGATATTTCTATGGAATGCATGGTCATACTTCAAGATTTTTTTTGAGGTATTGGAATATATTTCATATTTTGAAGAAAGAAATAGTAAAAAATTTGAGAATAAGAAGAAGCCTCTTGAAAAGTATGAAAGGAATGCCTCTCAGAAGAAAGAAACCATCAGATGCTATTATTTTGGAAGATAGGGACACACCATGTGTTTGTGTCATGAAACCCAATTAATCAATGTCAGAAGAAGAAGAGGAAGAACTTTGAATGTATCAACATCTCAACTAATAAATTATGACATGGAGTGTGTTTTTAATGTGAGATATTTTATATGTTCTAATCATCAAAATTTGGAAAGATATTGTATCAGGAAGAAATAATAGATGGAAAAGGAACTCAAAAGAAGATCCCAAAATCTAGAAATGTATAACAAAAAGGATTATATTATAAGATAGAATGATAAGTTAAAAAATAGTTTTATAACCTCAAGGGAATCACAAGAAGTTGAATGAAATGCGTATCAATCACCAACTATACTACACTCACAACAACTCTCTGGGAGATAATGTGAATGAACCTAGAAGAAAAATAGAGGAGATACACCAGTTGTGTGTAATAAGAATGTGAGTTTAGTGAAGAACCCACCAACTTCAAAAAATAGTGTGGAGACTTGAATAACTGATAAAATAAAAATGAATAAATATTGTCTCCACAATATCACATGCTTCACAAGACAATAATTGAATGAAGTGGAAAGATCCCTCTAATAGATTAATGAGCAAGAGAAGATGGGCAGGGGAGAGATTTCCTCTCACATAAAGAATCAAGAAAAATGGAAGTTTGGAGGAAAATAAATGAAGGAAATTGGCACTGGTAGGTTTAGACCCAAAATTGGTAAAAATTCCAAGCCTATAGAATCAGAATATCAGAAGAAGACTGAGAATTTTCAAAAAGAATGTCTAGTTATTTGGATAGAACAGTTGAAGTTTGCTAGGTATATGGAACAAGCACAAAAAGTGTATAGTGCTTTGAAATAAAGTATCAAAGGGTTTATCCATTAGGATCGACCATGATCCTCTTCTTAAGGATTCTTGATTTACCCCTCTCCCTATGTATATAAATTCTATTAACCGATGCTCAAGTCTTTTAGGTTCAAGGGGAGATATAATCCATGGGGTAGTGGCATTAAAATATGTAAAATAGTGATGTGATGTGCTTCAGAATTTCAGCTAATTCAATTCAGACACAAGAGATGAAGAATTAATATGGAATAATTCCATGAAATGATGTAATGGTTTATGTATTCTGAAAATATATGGAAGTAATTGAGCAGGATGAATAGTGATAGTGTTATTAACTTTATCTCCTGTTTTCTACATCGAGTTCTGACTTAGTAGGCTTAAAGGTTTTGTTTTTGTCTCATTAAAAAGTTCCACATGAGAATAAATTATGTAGGAGAAGAAAAATGATTGTGGTATAAGCATAAAAAATTAGGTATCTGACATCAAGAAGACTGATTGTGGGAGAAGCAGTCAAACTCATGTATTTCATGATTATCTATTTTTATCTAATAATATGGTATAAGTTGATTGTTTTTAGGATACCAAGAATCTATGATAGAATGTCAAAAATGTTTCAACATGAGGCAACAAAATTAGTTGATAGAAATAATGTCACTGTAGTTGAGAATGAATTGAATCTTTAACAAAACAACAAACAGTTCCCTTATGGTAGCAATCAGGAGGCATCGTTAGTTTAAGCATGAAGAATGAAGTCATTATATCATGCCTCCTTCCTATCCTACATAGAGCCTAAATATTTTGATGAAGCAGCTTGATATGAGAACTAGGTTTAGGCTATGAATAAAGAGCTTCACCAAATTGAGAAGAATGATAACTGAGATTTTGTTTCGAGGCCAATAGATAAGAATGTCATTGGGACTAAATGGGTCTTTTACAACAAGATAAATGTAGATGGAATAGAGATTCAAATAAAATCATTACTAGTGTGAAAATGGTACTCCTAGATAGATGGTATCGATGTTTATGAGACATTTTCACCTGTTTCAAGGCTATAGATGATCAGACTATTCTTGGACATTGTAGTACAGTGAAAGTTCAAAGTTTTCCAGATAGATTTCAAGTCTACATTTCTGAATGGGGTTCTAGAAGAATAAGTGTATATTGATCATATATATGGTTTTATAATTCGTGAATATGATAAAAAGGTTTTTAGCTGAAGAAGGCTATGTATGGGTTTAAACAAGCACCAAGAGCATGGTATTCAAGGCTAGATCAGTTTCTAAAGAATCTTGGTTTTCAGCATGATGGATTTTATTATAATATCTATGTCAATAATGATAGTAATCAATGGATGATGGTGATGGTTTATTTCAATGATATAATATTTTTGGATCAAATGAAGCACAATATAGATAGTTTTTTGGATTCATGAAAAGTGAGTTCAAAATTTCAATGATTGGTGAGATGACATTTTTCCTTGGATTACAGATGACACAAGGAATGGAATTTTAATTTCTCAATCCAAATCGGATAAGGATGTTCTGAGAAGATTTGTAATGGAAAATTATAAGGAGATGAAAACTATATTTGCTACCCAGACAAAACTATCAAAATATGGTAATGGTAAGGTAGTTAATATCAAATAATATAGGAAAATAATTGGATATTTACTACACTTGATAGCAACAAGACCTGAAATTATTTTTGGAACATGCCAAGCCGTGAGATATCAAAGCAATCCCAGAGAAATACATATGTTTTTAATGAAAATAATACTTTTTTATATCAAGGGCACTGTAGAGTTCAGTTTTATTTATAATAACAAATCTCGGCTAGAGCTATTGGGATATACAATGCAGATTCGGCTGGTTCAGCATATGATAGGAAATCAACATCTAGAGTTGATTTCTATCTTGGTGTATTGTGTATTTTTTGGATAATAAAAAACTGATTTCATTTCATTGATCACCATAGAACCAGAGTATATTACTGCTACTCAAGCATCCATGTAGTTATTATGGATGAAGCAGCAGCTTGATGACATTGGAGTTGAATTGAAGTATCTGATAGAAATCCATTGCAATAATTTAAGTGATATCAATCTTAGAAAAAATACATTCCTTCACTCAAGGACAATGCACATTGAAATCAAATATCATTTTATCAAGGAGAAGGTGGAGCACGGGATTGTGAAGTTCGAGTATGTGACTATATAACTACAAGTTGCAAACATTATAACAAAGGCCCTACCCAAAGAAGTGTTTGAGAGGCATTGATTGGATCTGGGAGTCTAATAAACTCCTTACACTTGAAAATCTGTGGATATCCCCCCCCCCTCCCTGAGGTATGGTGTGTTTTTTCCTTATGTGCTAATATGTGTTCTTTACCCTGTTGTAGACCTAAGAGGAATGGAATTTGGGTTCGTTGACAAAGGGGGAGAAATTTTGATTGTTCAAAGGGATAAAATTCCTTAATCAAGACATGGGGAGAATTTTTTAGGTGGTGCAGTGAGATGGGGGGAGTTAAAGCTGAGATGAAGTAGTCTAGAGGAGTGGTGATGTAGGGGGAGTATTAAATCTAATGATGCTAGACGTGATCGATCAAAGGATACATATCACGAAAGATGAGGTTCGTGATGAAAGAAGAAGAGTGGTTTTGGAATGAAATAAAGTGATTTAATTATTAACATTTAATTATACTCTTGTTTCTCACACCGAGCATTTCTCATGTGGGCTTAGAGTATGTGTTGAATAAATCCTTGGTCGATATCTTAATCGCAAGAAGAAAATGTTGATTTAAGATGGAAGGATATTTAATGAGATATAAAATTATGGAAGTGTTGTCAAAAAACCCAAAGGGGGATATTGTTGGTTAAAAATACCTTAAGGTATCCTATTAGTGTGTTTTGGGTGTGATTGTGTTTGTTGATAAATCCAGATGACCATGAATGAGCATGGTTGGTGTTTGCCGAAGCCGGTGTTTAAGGTGGTGCAGTTTCACATTGTTTGCCAAATTTTTGGGCCTCAAAATTGGGAGTTTAGTTTTTGGAGAAGAAATATTTTCCATGTAGTAATAAATAGTATGATGTTCATGAAGCACGGTTCGCAGATTGCAAAGGAGGTACACAAAATGGTTCGCAGGAGGCGAAATGGTAAGCAGAAGGAAAACAGTTCATGGGGAGGCTCGCGGTTTGTGGAAATGGTTTTTGAGATACCACATGGTATGTAGAAGGCTTGAGGTACATAGGATGGGTTGTCATTTGTGGAAATTATGTGGTGATTGGAGGATCTGTTAAGGGCTTCGTTATTGAAAACGTGATGGTGATTTCGGCCACCGCAAAGGAAAAAATGCAGTACGTGGACCGCATAGGGAAGAACGGTTTGAAGGAGAAGTGGTACATGGTGAAGGTTGTACTACATTGAGGATTTGGGTAATATTAGATTAGAGGATTTTGTAGATCTATTTTCCTATATAATTATCAATAATCTGATATTTACTTAGAGAGTTTTTCATAAGAAAACATCTTTTCTCTGGGAATTTGGTGAAGTCTGAAAGAGGTCAATGAGGGAGAATTTCGTGAAGGGTGAATTGGTTCACACAAAAGCAATTCCGGTGAAGGTTTTTGTGGGGAACTATAGCCCACAAAGGAAGTGGTACGTAGATGAGGAAGACACGGTATGCGAAGGAGGGATAACTAGTTTAGGGAGGAGAGATGGTATACATAAGTAGAGGTAGTCTACGTATGAGAGATGGTTTGCAGAAGTAGAGACAATCTGTGAAGTAGGGACGGTATGTGAAAGGGGAGACAATCTGTGGATCAGGGGAAATTTTTGTAGGAGGAGAGGTCTTCAAAAGAGGAAGTCTGCAGAAGAAGGAAGTCTAGTGAAAATAAGTGGAATGCAATAGAGGTTTTTGAATACAGTATGTGGAGGTGGTACGTGGTAGAAAAAGTGAACGTAGTTCGTAGAAGAGGTGGTCTGTGAACCATATGTGTTGCACAGTTCATAGAGGAAGAAGGTGGTTCAAGAAGAGACTTAAACTGTTTACGAAATCAATTCCTGCAAACTAACAGTACATGGGAAAGTTAATTTCATATAAGGGTGAAAAGATAACTTCAATAGATCATCTATCTATAGTTGAGGATGCATGATTTCATGTAAATAAAGGGACCTACAAGCCCAGAAACTATGTTTTAATCCCTTCCAAGAGAAATTAATGAAACAAGAAGAAGACGATGATCCTTCCCACCGACAGTGAGCCAGAGGGAGAGACATAAAAAAGTGACCCTTGGGAATACAGTGAGAAAACCCTATATATTATAAAGATAGAGAGTCTGGGTATAGAAAATATCTTTCTAAAACTGTGATTATTGGTAGTGAGCCTTAGTGAATTTGGTATAATTGGTACATTTTCATTGTATTCTCCTTGGATGTATCCCAGTGAGGGTGAATCAAGTAAAAATATTTGTGTCCTTGTGATTTTTTTATTTATTTACTTTCAGTTCATGATCATCGGATAAAATTAGAAAGGAAACGATCTATATTAACATTAAATAGCATAAGAAGTGACCCTTGTAATAAAGAGGTCAAGATCTAGTGGGGTACAAAGAAGTTTGAAAAGAATATCCATACCCTGATTCACCCACCCTCTAAGGGTATCTATCCCCCTTTTCTACCTAATAATTGATCAATTCCCATTGATTTTTCTTGGGATGAAATACTTCTTAAGGTACTAATGTGGTTAAAGAAGGGTTATTTCACTTTTTTTAATGGGACGGGGTGTGGTTCACTCATTTGTGGAGTTGGTATCCCCCAAACATCATATCATTATCAAGAGTGTGGGTTCCCCACTCTGGCCTATATCCCTTCTAGACTTTAAGCACATGGTGTTCAGATAGCCCATATGGCATAAGGAATTATAGGAACTAAATTTTCACCTATGATTTCATCTATATTCCTTGTGTGATAGTTGAGTGATGATTCAAGATTAATAGGTTTGGATCAAGGATATTGAGCCCCTTCATATGGGGTCTTCCAAACTAGATTCCCAGGATTTCATGTTGTGATTTTGGTTATGGTCCCCTCAGATGGAATGATGTGGTTTGATATTCCACATCAAGGATGGGAAGGGAGGTGTTTACCTTTGAGACACATGGTGTATCTGTTGAGGATAATCGAGGAGGTGTTTTCCCGTGAGACATGTTTTGTATATATTATAGATGATAATTGTAGTGTTTTTCCTTAGGGAATGAGATTTGTTCATGGAGTCCTCATTCCATGGGATGAGTTCATCTTCTGGGCTATCCCTGAGTTTATTCTCAGGAAATCATGTAGGGGTCAAACTAAGAAGTGACGATTTTTATTCTTCTTGGGTTGGTGTTCTCCCCTTTGTTTGATTTGGGTGGTCGTATGGTTCGCCCATTAGGTTTATGCTGAACTACATCCCTATTTCCATTTTTGATTTTAGGGCATCCTTTTGGGTATTTTTATACTCACCCATACATGGGTGTTTTTCCAATACTTTTTCAGTCTATATAGATGGTGCACAGGTCATTAGTGATATCGGTGGGTGTAGAATTGGTGGTACTAGTGGAGCTAGAGCCTAGTAGTGTTTGTGGGATTCATGTATGGAAATATCCAGGGTGGAGTTGGAATTATGTCATAATCCCATTCTTCCTGGTCACTCAAGGTCAATTATTTTGAGAGTATTGTACCTTTTATTTTTTTCTCTTTTTGTAATGGATTTTTTATTGTATTCCCCAAAGATATTTAGTAGATGTATACATGAAAGTTTTAATTTGTAGTTAGACATTATCCTATGTGGTTGTGGAAATATTATTATTTTATGGTAATGTATATATATTATAGGTTGTATTAGTTAATTCCTTCCATATGTGTATCATTCCTTCCCGGTGTTGTTCACCAACCCCTGCCTTATTGAAGATGGGATTGGGGTGACACACTTGGCCTATCTTCAGCCTAGGAGGGGACCCGATGGGTCAAGTCATGTGAGTGGATCTATTAGGAACTTTACATAAAACTATAAAAATTTGAAAGAATAGAAATCTAGTGATAAAATATATGAAATACCATTGATTTCCTCAAAGAAGAAAGTAACCAAGTCAAATTTTTCTTCTAGAAAAAGGGTAATAATTTATCTAAGTACAAGAAGAATAATTTTTTATCAAAGTGTGAAGAAGGTTAAACTAGTGATGAATAAGAGGAAGTTGATACTTCTCATGATGTTGATGAGAAGCTACTCATTTCTAAATTAAATGAATAAAATATCACTTTTTAGGATATTAGTGAAGTTAAGAGTTAAGAAGAAACTAAAATGGATTTTATGGTGAAGATAGAGTTAAGGTATTTTCTTTTAAATATCTCTAAAGGAGAGAAAAAATTAAAGAAACGCAACTAGTCTTCTTGCAGTATAGAATCTATTTTTAAAAAAGAAAAATAATTTTTTTTAAGTGGTTGATAATTTAAATAAGCTTGTTGGTGATCAAAAGACTCACAAGATAAATATATAAGAAAAAATGAAGGAAAAAAGAAAAGGATTTGAACTTGTTCAACAAAAAATTTTAAATATAGAAAAGCAATTAGAAAATATAATATTCAAATTTATTAATTCAGTTAAAAAGGTTGGAGAAATCTTGAATAATAATGATGGTCAAGACTTTCATGACCCATCCCAGTGGGGCCCATGCCACGACACCCCAATACCACCTCCAATAGTCTAAGGGTTGGTGACTAGCACCATGTAGGCATATCACTAACATGGGAGGCATTTCCTAAGTACTAGTACACATGCACACATCTTCATGCCCACAAAATGATGAAATGTAAAAAACACTAAGTAAATAATGAATGAATACCACTATATCCCACAACCAGAGTATGATAGAAAGTAAGTAAAGTAAACAGGGCTAGAATACAATCCCACCAAAAGAGTCTGTAACCACAAGTCTAACTTGTAAGAAAAAGGTACTAGGACTACTATCTGAAAGTTGTGATAATGCACCTTGGTTTTTCCAGTCTCAGAAAGTTTCATCTAGTCCCGGTTCACCTAGGAATATTTTAAAGTTTCGATCATCTACAGAAGACATGAAACATGTAGAAAAATCCCATATAGGGGTGAGTATAACAATACTCAATAGGACACCTCAAAACCACAAAGAAATACAAAAAATGGAAATAATATTCATCTCTACACTCGTATATGTCTACAACACATATAATAATAATATCCATATATACTCAAACCAAGACACATAGTCTATAGGTAAGTTACAACCATAGTATACTAGCACTATGAATTCATCTAGAAGATTCCATAAAGCACTCAGCTAGGAGAACACACTCCTGAGTCTGATAGCACTGATGACGTTTATCTGAGAGGTTATGCTCACTGGATCTCACTGTGAGAAGGATATGTTGATAGATCTGAAGATACAGATATGATACAACATATGAGGATCACATCTAGGGCCATGGGGTGATACCAATAACCCAATCTAGATTAACCCTCCAAGTTGAGGATCAGCACCTGCATAGTGTTGGTCACATCGATACTAAGAACTCCACATAATGCATGAATAATGAATAGAGGATCCTACTTCGAGCCTATCAGGCGATTCCAAAAACTCTATACAGGAAGTCCTACGGAAGGGATCATAGTCCAATGAGTTGGAAATTATTTTCACCTGCATTCGGGGAAATGATGAAGGGAAAACCCCTAATGAAACTTGTTCGAGATAGAGAAGAAAATTTTCTCAAGTCATGTTGGAAGGGGTACATGGTGTGTAGTGGGGTCACACATTGTGTTCCTTGACATCGGGTATTACTCGTGTACAATAGCCCATGTCTTTAGAACATGTCGAGTTAAAGAGGGGAAACAAGGAGTGTATATGGATTCACATATTGTTCCTTTTCATCTGGGGTCCACCCGTTTACTCTAGTCATGTGCTAGTACATAGAGTCATCCCATGAATACCTACTCATGTATGAGTACACGGGGTATCACGTGTACTCAGTCCAGGCCATTCCAGGTGGGGAGTACAAACCATGTAGGAAACTTTTCATGTGTCTGTGTACTTCCCATGTACACACTGAGACATCCACTAATTAACACACTCTGTGTAGTTGGGAATACATGTCATGTGTATCAGGTTTTTCAGAAACCCATGTTTTTCCTCCACTAGCATCGATCCATCCCATGAGTCTCATTCTGGTGATTGGTTTTCCTAAAAACTCTAGATCGAAGGTCATTCAGCCACTCTAACACTATATCAATGGGATATGGGACTTCAAACGGCTTGGAAAATGTGATTATAGGTGTTCTTAGTTATTGCAGAAGAATATAGATTCGGAACCCACCGTCGTTCGATCTAATGTCATGCCCCCCATCACACTTCCACTGAGTTTTCTTGATGTTGGATCTCTAGTTTTAGATTGTTGTGCCAAGAATAGAAGGCACAATGACTGATTGTTTAATGTCAGGGGAAAAATCAAGAAAGTGCAACAAGAATTAAAGAAATCATGGGATAAAAGCACAAAAATCAAGAGGGATAAACCTCGATTTATTTTTTTGTTAATCTTGGTTCATCACCATTAGAATGGTAAACGAATCAAGACAATTCTCTATAATCCAATCCTGATAAATCCTGCAACTAACCCATCCTGCAATTATGATCGATCTGCATGCTAATACATTCATGTATTAGTCCATGTTTGTTATAGGATTTAAAGAACAAGAAAAAAAGAATCAAAACAATTCATCCTACCTAAATTTGGATAGCTCGCTGATGAAGATCAGTTGTTGCATCTTCTTCGTTGGCGAGATCTAACATGATTGGTGTGTGATGATCTTGGATCCGATATTTCTTCATCATCTGTCGGAGGGATTATCTATAGGTTCTCTCTCTGATGTCTCTAGGGAATTACAGGGTGATGAGACTAACCCTAAATATTTGAAAAGGGTCTTATTTAAAGTTTAATCAGTCACTACATCAACATTTTAAATAAAATAAATTTTATTCATTTATTTTATTCATTTATTTTATTCATTTTTTTGTATTCGTGATAACATTTTCACAAAATACCTACACTGACCAATGTTAGGTCGCGCATAGGGTAAATTCATTGTTCTAAACTCAATGGTTCCCTTATATTTATGATCTGGGTGGCTGTTTGGAAATTATTTCACTTTTATAAGAAAACCGCATGTGGGTGCTATTTAATATTTTAATATGTTTCAAACAATTATTCTAAGCACATAGGGCTTTAGAATCCCGTGCCATATCAGTTCCTGGTCTCGAAATCAATCCATATAATATTTAAAAATAATACATGGAAAATATGAGTCATTACACTCTCCCCTCCTTGGGGACTTACGTCCCCATAAAGTTAAAATAACAGATACTCGAAAAGATGAGGGTATTGAGCATGAATATAAGACGCCCGCTCCCAAGTTCTCTCCTAGAGATTCTCATGCTAACACTGGATATGCAAAAAAGGAATCGATCACCCGTGATGGATCCTCTCCTGTTGATCCTTGATCTCTACTAGGTACTCGGAAAAATCCACTCCATCCTCGATGTCCAGTTCACCCTACTTGATGACGTGAAATCGGTCATGAACGTATCTCCTCAACTACAACATGTGGAAGACATTATGTACCCAATCTAACTATGGGGGTAGAGCCAACCGGTATGCCACCTCACCAACTCTACACAGTTTCTAAAAAGGGATAATGAATCTTAGAGATATCTTACCACCCCGGGCAAATATTCATAATCCACGCTAAGTTGAAACTCATAGGAACACATGGTATCCTTCCTAGAAATACAAATGCCTCCATCACCCATCTGCATTAGACTTATGATGGCTCTGTGTAGTCTTCATCTACCCATGGATGATCTATACCATCTCTATTGTATCTCTCACTAACTTCGGGCCCATAAGTGTTGACTCTTCTGGGTTAGTCCAACAAAGTGGTGACCTACAAGGTCACCCGTACAAAGTCTCGAATTGTTCCATACCAATGGTAGAATGGTGGCTATTATTTTTTTAAAATTCCACTAGTGGTAGGTGATCCTCCCAACTACAGTCAAAGTCTAGCATGCAATCCCACAGTATGTCCTTCAGAACCTAAATGGTCTACTCCATCTGGCCATCCGTTTGTGGGTGAAATGTTATGATTAAGCGTAAATTTCTCCCAAACACCTCATGAAATCACTTCCATAATAAGGATGTAAAACAATCATCATGATTTGAAACAATATTTGATGGAACACCATGGAGTCGAACTATCTTCTGTTTATAGAGGCATCCCAAGATATCTACTGAACTATGCTCTCAGATATCTAGAAAGTGGACCAACTTTTTGAGTCAGTAAATGTCCACACAGATGGAATCATGTCCCCTGTATGTATTTGGAAATCCTGTCACGAAGTCCATAGATATCTTATCCCCACTTACATTATGGAACCTCAAGGGGTTGATAAAACCCACTAGAACATGGTGCTCATCCTTCACTGGCTGACAAGTAAGGCATCTAGAGATAAACTCTGCAACTCCTTCATCCTTGGCCACCAAAACTGACATTGGAGGTCCTGGTAAGTATTTTCACACTTGGATATATGGACAAATGGGATTTATGAAACTCCCTCAAAACTTCCTCTCAAAACATCACTGGTACTACAGTGTGTCCTCTGAAAATAACTATATGCTCTCCACCTTTTAAATATTTATCAGGATCATGTCTTCTGGATATCTAAGAACATAGGGTTTTGCATTCAATATCCCCAAGTTATGCCTCCCTAACTTTCTGTAAGAGTGAAGGGGTAACAACCATCAAATGGAGGTAAGGTGCTCCATATCCATCCACTAGGGATAACTATAATGAAGCCAACTAATCCAATTCCTTGTTCATCAACTACAAGCTATATCTCCTTCTAAGAGCATCTTCCACCATGTTCCCCTTACCAAAAGTAAAAAAATATCAATTTCATATTCTTGGAGGAACTCAAGCCATCGAATCTATCTTAAGTTGAGATTCTTATGAGAGAATATGTACTTGATACTCTTATGTTCAAAGTAGATAACAAACTGCCCACCCATCAAGTAGTGTCATCACATCTTCAACACGAATACTACCACTGCTAACTCGATATCATGGGTCATGTAGTTCTTCTCATGTGATCTCAACTGGCATAAACCATAGGAAATCAATTCTTTCCTATAAATCAGGACAAAACCAATCCTGGTTCTTGATGCATCACATAACACTACATACTCAACACCCTCCTCTAGAAATCTCAAGACCGAAGTGATCGTCAAACTCTACCTCAACTACTAAAAATCCTAGTGGCACTTCTCTATCCATACAAAAGGTTTCCCCTTTCAAATAAAAAATATCATAGGTGTTGATATCATGAATAAATCAGGTATAAATCACTATTAATAGCCTACCAACCCAAGTAATCATTGTACCTCCATCACTCTCTTATGTGGCTCCCATGCTAACACTTCCTCAACCTTGGATGTGTCCAGTGCCACTCCATCGAATAAGATAATGTGTCCTAGAAAGTGGACCATATGAATCCAAAACTAGAACTTAAAGAGTTTAACATAAAGATGGTGCCCTTGGAGTATGTCCAGAACCATACTTCAGTGTCTCAAGTTCTCCTCCTCAAACACTAAGTGCACAAGAATATGGTCGATGAAGTCTACCATGAAATGGTCTAATTAAGGATAAAAGATACGGTTCATGGGTCCCATGAATATTGTTGGGGAATACATCTTGCCAAAGGGCATAACCAAGTACTCATAGTGACCATAAAGACATCTGAATGTCATCTTCAGTATATCCCCATCTCATAATCACATTTGGTGATAGCCTAATCTAAGGTCAACCTTCAATAACTATCATGCACATTTTAACTGATCAAAGATTCTATCAATACTTGATAGTATATTCTTTTTCTTCATGGTCACCTAGTTGAAGTACCGGTAGTCCACGCATAACCTCAAGCTCCCATCTTCCTTTTTGGAAAACAAAAATGCAGCTACCCAGGGTGAAACACTGGGTCTCATGAAACCCTTCCTCTATAAGTCCTCCAACTATACCCTCATCTCACAAAGCTCTATGAGATCCATCTGATATACTGGTGTAGATATCATTTTCTTCCCGAGGTGTAAATCAATGCATAAGTCTATCTTCTGGTGGAGATGTAATCTTGGAACATCTTCAAGAAAGATTCCCTCATACTCTACCACCACTACTAGAAACTGGAAGCACATAACATCTGCTGCACTGAGGGTTAGGCTAGCCAACTAATGATTAATCGGATACACCCTCCTATGTATGATTCTATCCTATGTTTCCTGAGTTTCATTTTCACCGATAAAGTTAAAACTCATTCCATCACGGTGGACAAACTGTACCCTTCACCTAAAATAGTCAATCTGGGAATGGACTGTAGATAACCAATCCATACCAAGAATGACATTATAAGGTCTCAATGCCAACAACAAGAGGTTCCAACCAAAAATCTCACCTAAAAGGGTCAGGTCACACTACTGGAATAGGTGTGTGATCATTGAGTCTCCCCTGGTATGTGTCTCCAAGTGTAAGGGTCGAGTTAACAAATCAACAAGAATCTCTATGTATTGTATAAGATATGTGGTGAGAAAGGAATAACTAGCACATATGTCTATTAGCATGGAATCTATGGTATAAAAGACACAGATTGTACCTTGAATCATTCCTCAAGCCCCTGGGATGTAAGTGTCAACCAAATATTATTTTCCCCGCCCATGTCCACCAACTCTCTAAGCCTAGCGTGGACCCCCTAGGGGTGGGGGTGGTAGCAATTTTAAACATTGACCACCTCCTGCTAATATCCCAACTTCTATGCCATGTTTTTCGCCCAATGGATTTTCCTGCTCATGTCATTATCTCTACCTCAATGGTCTATCCACAGTCTCCCTCTCAGCAATATGGTGGGTCGAACAATCTTGAGCGAGATGTCCCCTGTCATCACATGAATAGCACTACCTCTCTCTAGGATGACTGGACCCACCCTATGAGCCCTAAACTCTAAATCATCCATCTAGGGACCTCCTCTTGAAATATCTCCCATTTCTAGGTCCCTGGGATTGATGTCATCTCCCTTCTGTAGAGGTCTCTACTCCTGCTTGCCCACCACTGACTATCATTAGTTGTATCTGCTCATCCAATAATCTTTCAACCACCAAATCCCACTCAAGAACCCCAGTATATATCAGAATGCACAGAGGGATAACTCCGTCTCAGATGTATCTATATAGACCTTTCTCTAAGGTTTGATCCATCAAGTACTAGTCTTGAACCATATCCATTAAGTACCTAGAAAGGTTGTTAAACCTTGACGAATAATCAATTACTAACATAATGCCCTGTTGGAGCTGTTGAAGCTCCTGAATATGTATAGCCCTCAGCGTAACTAGTGAGAACTCCCCTCTAAAGAGGTTCTTGAACTCTTTCCAAAAAAGATTCACCTCATTGTTAGTCTAGATAGCCAAACTCCACCATCGTCCTGCTGAGCCATGTAGAAGGCTTGCTACAATGACCACCATCTGATCTGCGGGTGTCCTGACTAGATGAAAAACTCAAGTCACCGCCTCAAGCTATTCCTCAACCGCATGTGGTTCGGGCTCAACCTATAACCTAAGGGGTATCTATTGCTGAAACTCATGAAGTACGCTCAACCTGTTCTCCTAATCCAGTGGTATTGCAGGTACCACGTGTTACTCTATTGGTGGTGGTATGGCTGGTACACCACCTAGAGGTAACAACTAGATAAATGGTCCTTTTATTGAAGCCTCATCACTTAAGGGGTCATCCTCATGATCAAGGTATTGAATCCTAGATAGTATACGTTGTGGAGGCTCCTTGAAATGAACAAGATGTACCATGTTCAATGATTATATCTGGAGAGCATACTCAAAAAGGACATGAAAACCACAACCCATTACAATATGATGTATGTACCATTATTTTCCCCGTAACCAATGTTCTCATTTACAAAGTCAAAAAGTAGGTTATCAGAGTCCCGGTGTATGGATATGTCAGTCGTCGCACCAACAATGGATTCTTAGGCCTGAAAACCAAACTTGAAACACTTAGAATTGTTTCCCTAAACCAATCTCACAGACTCTCGGTCATAGGGTAGAACCGACCAACTCTGATACCACTCTATCATGACCCATCCTAGTGGGGCCCATTCCATGACTCCCCAAGCCTGCTTCCAATAGGACAAGGGATGGTGACTAGCACCGAGTAGGTATATTACTAACATGGGAGGCATTTCTTAAGTACCTGTACACATGCACACATCTCCAATCTCACAAAATACTGAAATGTAAAAACCAATAAGTAAACAATGCATGAATACCACTATATCCCACAATCAAACTATGATGGAAATTAAGTAAAGTAAATAGTGTTAGAATAAAATCCCACCAAAAGAGTCTATAACCGCAAGTCCAACCTATAAGAAAAAGTACTGGGACTACTGTCTGAAAGCCGCAGAAACACACCTTTGTCTGTCGGGTCTAACAAAGCACTGTCTGGTCCTGGTCCACCTAGGAATCTATCAAAGGGTCGATCATATACACAAGGCATGACAGATGTGGTAAAATCCCATGCAAGATAAAGTATAATAATACTCATTAGGACACCTCAAAACCATAATGTAATATAACAAAGGAAATAATTATTATCTCTACATAAGTATATATCTACAACACATATAACAATAATATCTATTTATACTCAAACCAAGACACACAGTCTATAGGTAAGATACAACCATAGTATACTAGCACTAGTAATTCAGCTTGAAGATTTCACAAAGCACTCATCTGGGAGAACACACTCCTGAGTCTGATAGCACTGATGACATCCTTTTGAGAGGTATTACTCATCGGTTCTGACTGTGAGAAGGATACATTGATATATCTGAATAGATAGATATAATACAATAGATTAGGATCACATCCCGGTCTACGGGGTGAGGCTAACAACTCAATCTAGATTAACTTGCTAAGTAGAGGATTGTTTCCCATGTAGTGTTGGTCATGTCGATACTGAGAACTCCACCTAGGGCATGAAGAATGGATAAAGGATCCTACTCCAGACCTATCGGGGGATCCCAAAAACTCTATCTAGGAAATCCTATTGAAGGTATCATGGTATAATGAGTAGGAAATTATTTTCACCTACCTTTAGGGAAATGATAAAAGGAACAAACCTTAATGAAACTTGTCCCAGATGTAGAGGACAAGTGGATCAATCCATGTAGGAAGGAGTACATGGTGTGTAGTAGGGTCACACACTATGTCCCTTGACCCTGGGTACTTCCTATTCACAAAGGCCCTTGTCTTTAGAGCATGTCATGTAGAAGAGGGGGTACACGGTGTGTAAAGGGAGTCACATGTCATGCCCTTCCATCTGAGGTCCGCCCGTATACTCTATTTGTGTGCCAGTACATGGAACCAGCCTATGTATGCCTACCTATGTACCAATTCATGGGGTATCCCATGTACTCGGTCCAGAACATGTCGTGTTAGTTAGTACACACCGTGTAGGAAATCCATGTACTCCACCATATGTCTGTGTACTTCCCATGTACACATCGAGTCATCCACTAAGGAACACATGTTGTGTAGCTAGGGTCACACGCCATGTGTATTAGATTTTCCAAAAACCCGTGTTCTTCCTCCACTCATGGCGATCCATCTCCCAAATCTCACTTCAATTCTCAGTTCACCACAAAACTCTAGATAAAAGGTCATCTAGTCACTCTAACACTGTATCGATGGGATTCATGCCTTAGAACGGCTCGGAAAATGTGATCATAAGTGTTATTCATCATTTCGGAAGAATTCGGATTCAGTCCCCACCATCATTCGATCCACCTCCATGCCTATTGTTGCACCTTTGATGAGTTTTACTGATGTCAGATATTTGGTTTCAGATCATTGTGCCAAGAATCGAAGGTGCAATGATCAATTTTTCAATGTTGTGGAAATAACAAAGAACGTGCACCAAGAACAAAAGAAATCATGGGAGAAAATCACAATAATTGATAGGGAAGAGCCTCGATTTATGTTCATGTCGATATTGGTTTGTAATCATTAGAATGGTATATGAATCAAAATAATTCCCTAAAATCAAATATTGGTAAATTCTACAACTAACCCTTCCCGCAATTACGATCGATCAGTGGGATAATCTGTTTGTGGATTAGTCTATGTTCATCATAGAATTTCATGAATAGGAAAAAACAATTGAAATGATGCATCCTAATAATAATTGGATCACTCACTGATGAATATCATTCACCATGTTGTCATCGTTGGTGAGATCTAACAAGATTGGTGTGTGCTAATCTTGGATCTGAGATCTCATCATTATCCATCGAAGGGATTCTCCAGAGGTTCTCTCTCTGATGTCTCCAGGGAATTCCATGTCACAACCCGCATTCTTTAAGATAAGGGAAGGGGGAAAAAGTGCCATGCCCTTCCTTTTTCAAGATGAAGGAGAGATAATGACCCTTGAGTCCTGTCTTCAATAGGCCCTGGAGTTTCAAATAGCACCAAGGGTATATAATCTCACACAATATAGAAGGCATTACCCTTTTTATATAAATCAATATTGGGAGATAATATGGAAAAATTCTCAAATAGCTCCAAAATTTTCATATAAAAGAAACGAAAATCCAACACATGCATGATTTAAACAAAAACTGATACAAAAGTACAACCAAAACTTCAAAGTAATGTACCAAAAGGAAATACTAAGTATCAAAAAGGAAATTATCTTAACGCCCTAGCTAGTATAGTTTAGCATAATCCTAAAGGTCCTCCAGGAAACTTGAAAATAGTTTTATAACATAGGGTGACCATACAAGTATACTCTGTAGGGAAACCAAGGCCACTCATGCACAAGTGGGAGAATCATACTAATGCCCCAATGAAAATAGCAGAAACCAATAGAACCTAACAAGGAAATCTATCTAGCCCAGCCTCACCAATGCACACTCCCTAAATAACACAGGACAAGTAAGGTAATAATATAAGCACATCGATGATTTGGGTACCCCGCACCACTTTTCCCACTGATTAACTGCTCATTCCTAATTGTTAATGTCTTGACGCTACCACCCTTTATAACACCTAAAATATTTTATGGTATGATTCTATTAAATACATTATATTCATCACTGTGTTAATTTGAAACAACACTTGGTTATTTAGGAAATAGTCAAAACCCAGCCATTAAATATAAATTTTCCACTTTTATGTTTTGAATTTCAAAAAAATGGTCATCTAGAGTGGTGATCAGTAAGTCATTTGGAGTCTGATAGAACAAACTAGATTTTTAGTGAATAGTAACATACCCTTATGAATATTAATATGAATAGTAATATGACCCTTATAAAATAGAAAATAATATTATTATTTTATTTTATTAAGGTAATAAGATAATGATATCTTAATTAGTTTTTCAATTAGGAATAAAACTAATTGCACCTTTAAGATTGTTATTTTCCGAATTAACTATGACTTTATTTAAAAATTAAATTAATAATACTTAGAAAATTATTTTCAAAAAATGGATTTTATTTTTGAATTCTGCACATCGAAAAATGGTTAGGGTAAATTTTTTGGATTTTTCTAAAATACAAGAATTTTCATGAATAGTAAAAATACAATTTTGAGTTTTCAGTAGTTTAATAACATCATAATGATGAAATAATTAAATATAAAAGTATGGTCGACTTTTGTACAGTAACTTATGACATGAGGTGTCCCAAGTGGATAAAACCATGGGAAAATACCATGGGAAATCCCATGGTTCGGAAAAAACCACTAATGAGGTGTTCCTTTGAAATTATTAAATAATTACCTCTCTTTTTCTATAAATACCCACTCATCCATTCGTTTTATTTCATTCCAAATCCCTAATCCTCTAATATATGATGTTTTTACCTCTCTAGGAGTCCTCCCAAGGTGTCCCTAATCCCCCAAGGTCCCATCCTTCAAGATCTATGAGTTATTCTACAAGGTAAGGGAATCATTCATTCTCTTCTTTAAGTCGACACTTCTTTTATGTTATCTATTTAAAATTAATTTCTCATATGTTTGGCTTTGATTTTATTTATTCTTCTTACTTTATTTTTGATTTAAATATGATGATATACCCTTTTTTTCTCATCATTTGATTTTATGAAATTTTAAGCGACGTCATTAGGCTGCCGAATTTTCATAAGGGATCTCTCAACTTTTCTTTTATTTTCAAGTTCATCTCTTTTATTTTTCTCTCCTCGCCTCCTCTGTCCAAATGACCATGATAAAATCTAGTATCATCTATGTACTATAATTATATCTTTTGAATGTAATAACTATCATTAATATCCTTTCTCCCTACCTTTTATTTTTATAAACGAAATTAGCGTCCATGAGGTTCCAATTTATAACCTTTGTGGACGACGGAGTTTCGTTATTCACTTTCTTATTAATTACTAGTCATGAGACCATTTTAATGGTTAAACCAGATAATAATAGAATTATTTAATCTCATTAATGTTCTGTAATCTTTACACACTCATAATACAGAATAATAATACAAAACATGTTCATTGTATACAAAACTGCCAAGCTAAATCCAAGTGTTTATCAAAAACTTTTAAATAGTGATTCATCCTCATGTATATAACCTATAATCATTATAAGATAATTTATATCTCTTTAATTTTACTAATAATATATATTAAAAAATCTGGATATTTATCCACATTTCAAAATGAACTTACATTCATGAGAGTAAGTAAACAAATCAGGAAAACCAAGGAAGAAAATGCTTCCAAAATAATAAAATTGAACCTCTTAAACCCATTAAAAGGGCCATGAATGAACATAATAAGGTTATAATAAATAAATTAAATGTATAGTATGTTATAGAATTATTAATTAATGAATATAAATTTTATTATTCGGGTCATTAAAACAAACGAAGAACACACTCGAGCAAAGGGTAAGGGGTTTCTCATCTCACTTTCATTTTTGTAAGATTTTCATTGTTTTCCACTTATTTCATATATGTGGTATAAGTGTAATTACATTTGATATAAAATAACATGATTATTTTTATATTCATGTTATTCAATGATTTATTTTATATTCATTACGTTCTGGTCATATGATTCGACTGATTACATTGTGGTAAGAGACTTTGTCTCAACTTCTATTTGGTTGTGACTAACTTTGTATGGTGCACCTGATAATCCTTATGTGGTGTACCTACTACCCATTTGAGATCAATTTTCATTTGAAATTATATTTATATTAAATATCCATAATCTCATATCATGGATATGTTTTTTGTCTAAACCGTATACCATTTTACATAAGGTGTTTATTTGGAAAGTTATTTTAGTTAAGGAAATATTGATGAATCTGTATACTCTTCTCTATACGGATATTGAAAAGGCATATTAATCTTGTATTGAGTTAATTTATAAATAATTATTTGGACAAGAAGTAGTGTTTAGGTCCTGTTATATCCCCTCTATGCATCGGTAGGTCTCATGAGACAAATCAATTGGCGACAAACCCTTCGAGTTTGTTTCCAAAAATCAGACAGGTTTCTACCCACAGAACTAAACCATTTTAACAGTATTATGGTTTCATGTGATAGATACATGACATCCAATTAATAAGAATTGTCTTTATTCATTATCATTTATTATTATTGTCCATGAGGTTTTCACTATGAAAAAATCTATGGATGCAGTTTCATTCTCAGTTTATTAAGGGTGTGATTTTTTCATCTATTCACCATGCCATATTGATTGTGTAATATTGATTATGATTAAATTATTATTTTATTCATTCTTCCTCTATTTATATCCCTTAATGAGAATTTTACCTCACCCCTTTCATTGTTTACTTTCAATAGGTGACAAATAGGAGATTGTTTGTTGAGTTCTTGTGGACGCAGTTTTTAGTTTCGTTATCTATTGTATTTTGTAAACTTTTCCAATGTAATTTGACCAACATCTATGTATCTAGTTTCTTCAAGACTAATAAACTTATCATTCCTTTGGGATTTTCATTCCTTATAACCATTCCAATATCACAAGTAATGCAACGACTCCGGCCTAGAGGGGTCGGGGTGTTACAGTTGGTATCAGAGGAAGTTTAGTAGAAAACTTGGAAACTAGAGTAGGAAATGTATAGTAGGGAACAAATCCCTAAGGTAGTATTTGAGGATAAACATACAAGAACATCCTAGTATTTTTTAAGGAATAGATTATGTGGATATTTTAAGCAATATTTCCCTATCTGTATACGATCAAGTAGAGGCGGCTCTGGCACAGATGTATCTAGGGGTAAAACATGAAAACACCACTTTGAGCTAGACTCAAACGGGAACTGGTGCATAAAAATGAGCCTTGATAAACTCTTGGTTACAACACTCCTGGGGGATATGTTTAGGATAATTCATATTTTTTTACAAGCCAATATGAAGGATTTAATTTAAATTTTTTCCTCAGAGGAACCATGTTTATAAGATTAGCTATGCATAAAATTTCAATCTATATTGAGTGCTTTTATTTTTGAGATTCATAAACTAATATAGTGTATCCCATTATTTAGAAATGGTGTCTAATGGAAGAAGGGGAATAAATACTCATGGGAATGGTAGGGATCTCCCTACTGATCAATTCAACAGAGTCAACGTTGGAGCAGATCAGATCATGACCATATTGGGACAACTTACTCAAGTTATAACGAATAACCATTCAACACATGTTTTGGATCGTTTCATGCGGCAGAAGCCCTCATCTTTCAGTGGGACTACTAATCCAGTGGTTGCTGAGCAATGGATCAAGTCCCTTGAAAAGATATTCATGGCATTAAGATGCAATGAAAATGAAAAGGTAGTACTGGCAGTATATTGTCTCAAGGGAGACGATGATCAATGGTGGTCCCTGATTCAAAATATCATGGAGGAAGAAGAGATAGATGATATGGAATGGTGTACTTTTAAGGAAATATTCTTTGAAAAATATTTCCCTCGTGAGCAACGAACTGAAATGAAGAGTAAATTCCTTGGCTTGAAACAAATGGAAGAAGATAGTGTTGTAGAGTATGAGGCTACCTTCACAAGGCTAGCCAGGTATATCGTGGATTACATATGTGACTCAGTGGACAAGATTGATCATTTATTTGAAGGTATTAAGCCAAGTCTTCAAAGGGAACTGGATTCTCAATCATTTTCATCATATGATGAAATTGTATCAAGTGCCATCAAAACAGAGAAGTAATTTTCTAGATCAAATTTTTTCAAAGGAAACCAAGATAAGAAGTGGTACTCTGATAACAAAGGAAAAGGAGAGGCACCAAAGAAGAGCAAGGGAATGAATAGTTTCCCATTATGCAAGAAATATGGAAGGAATCATCTCGATAAATGCTTGAAAGGCATGGGATCCTGCTATAACTACGGAGAAAAGGGTCATCGATCTGGTGAATGCAAGGGGAAGAAACAATTCAATGATATCCAATGATACAATTGTAGAGAGATGGGACACTATGAAAATGAGTGTCCTAAGCACCAAGAAAACATGCTTCAGAAAAATCCAAGAGAGAAAGGGAGATCCTATGCGATTACAACCACAGAAGTTGAAGTTCCTAGTGATGTATTGGCAAGTACATTAATTGTTTTCTCAAACTTAGCCAACACTTTATTTGATTCTGGATCATCTCATTCATTAATATCCTCTCAGTTTTCCACGAAAATTAGATATGTCCAATTTTATTTAATAAAGGGGTTTTTAGTCAAAACTCACATGGGATGTATCATTGCAACAAAGTCATGTCGACTAGTCCCCCTGCAAACACCAAAACGTCCTTTAGTTTCTAACCTTATCATCATACCCATGACTAAATTTGATATAATTCTCGGTATGGATTGGATGTCAAATTATGATGCGAGGATTTATTGCAATAAAAATGAAGTTACAATTTTTGAAAATGGTGTAGAATCTCTTATCATTAGAGCAAAGACTTTGTCATTTGATTCTTATCTAGACCCACCCCCAGTAGCTCTATTGAATGCAATTCTTGGAGAGGAAGAGAACCCAATATCTATGGGTGATGAAAGAAATATTCAAATTGAAGATGTGCATATAGTAAAAGAATACATTGATGTGTTTCCATAGGATTTACCTGGACATCCTCCAGACCGGGAAATTGAGTTTTCCATTGACTTAATTCCTGGTGCAAGACCTATATCAAAGACCCCATATAGAATGGCCATTGTGGAATTAGTGTAGATAAAGAAACAACTAGAAGAGTTGAGTGACAAAGGATTTATTCGACATTGTGTTTATCCATGGGGAGCCTCGGTCTTGTTTGTAAAGAAGAAAGAGGGATCCATGAGGCTATGCATTGATTACAGAGAAATCAATGCTATTACAATAAAGAATAATAATCCTCTACCCTGGATTGATGATTTATTTGACCAACTTCATGGAGCTAAATACTTTTCAAAGATTGAACTTTGATCTAGATATCATCAACTGAGTGTGAGGAAGGAAGATATTCCAAATATAGCATTTCTAACCAGGTATGGGCATTACGAGTTTACAGTGATGCCTTTTGGACTGACGAATGCACCATCTGTTTTCATGGATTTAATGAATAGAGTTTTCAAAGAATATCTTGATAACTTTGTTGTGGTATTCCTCTATGATATCCTCATATACTCAAAAATCTATGAAGACCATGAGAATCACTTGTGATTTATTATGATAACTCTTAGAATAAATAAATTATATGGGAAGTTTAGAAAGTGTGAATTCTGGCTTCAATCAGTTTCTTTTCTGGGCCATATTGTCTCTAAGGATGGAATCCTAGTTGATTCTATGAAGAAAAAGGCAATCCAAGATTGGCCCACACCAACAAACATAATTTAGGTATGCATCTTTATTGTCTTAGAAGGTTATTATCAACATTTCATTCAGAATTTTGCCCGACTGGCTAATCCGCTAACCAAGCTCACACGTAAAGGAGTTAAGTTTGTGTGGACAAAATAATGTACAGAATGCTTCGATGAATTGAAAAGAATATTGGTCAATGCTCCAATTTTGACTCTTCTATCTGAAATTGATGGATTTGTAATATATAGTGATGCATCAAAGAATGCACTTGGTTTCATCCATATGAAAATGATAAAGTTATTGCTTATTCATCAAGACAGTTGAAGACTCATGAGAAAAATTATCCAACTCATGGTCTTGAGTTAGTAGCTGTAATCTTTTCTCTGAAAATATGGAGGCATTATCTCTACAGAGAGAGATGTGAGATTTATATAGACCACAAGAGTTTGAAATATATTTTCACACAAAAAGAAATCAACATGAGGCAAAGAAGATGGCTCAAGTTACTCAAAGATTACGATTGTTCAATACACTACCACCCAGGAAAGGCGAATAATGTGGAAGATGCATTAAGAAGGAAAGATCATGGCCTTATAAATTAAATGAGGATTGAAAGAGATATTATGTTCATGGATATACTAATTATGGATATGGGAATTGTTAAGGAAGGGGAAACATCACCCCTCTTTCAAATGATTGCTAAACCATCTTTACTAGAGAAGATAAAAATTTATCAATCTGATGATGAGAATCCGCAAAAGAAAATTAATGCAGTTAAGGATGGGAGACTGGATGAATTCATGTATGAAGAAGGTGTTCTAAAGTTTGGGAAGAGGTTATGCATTCCATCAGTACCTGAGCTAAAAAGGGAACTATTAGACGATGCTCATAACTCAAATTTCTCAATACACCTGGGTAGCACCAAGATGTATAAAGATCTGAAGGAATATTTTTAGTGGGATAATATGAAGTGAGAAATTGCTGACTACGTGTCAAGGTGTCTAGTTTGTCAATAAGTGAAGGCAGAGAGACAATATCCCAAAGGAGTGATGAAACCTCTACCTATTCTTATGTGGAAGTGGGATAACATTACGATGGATTTTGTCACTGGACTACCGAGGACACCTAGAAGTGATGATGCAATGTGGGTAATTGTTGATCGTCTCAATAAAACAGCACATTTCCTTCCAATAAGAGAGGATTTACCAATTGAGTGCTTGGCAAGACTTTATGTTAATAAAGTTGTGAGACTTCATAGTGCACCTCTATAAATTTTCTCTGATCGAGATCCCCAGTTTACGTCAAAATTATGGAAAATTCTCTAGAAGGCTTTGAATACTGAGCTTCATATGAGTACCACATATCACCCCCAAACCGACAGACAATCTAAAAGGACTATTCAAACTCTAGAATATATGTTGAGTTCATGTTCTCTTGACTTCCAAGGTATGTGGGATCAATACTTTCCTTTGGTGTAATTTTCATACAACAATAGTTTCCATTATAGCATTCAAATGGATCCATATAAAGCATTATATGGAAAGAGATGTCGAACTCCAACTTGTTGGGATGAAGTTGGTGAGCAGAAACTTATAGGCCCAAAACTTATTGAAGAGACCACGACAAAGGAGAATAAAATACAAGCCCATATTAAAGTAGCCCAAAGTAGGCAGAAGATTTATGCTGACAACCGGAGAAAGGACTTGGAATTTCAAGTGGGTGATCATGTATTTCTGAAATTATCTCCATGGAAGGGCATCTTAAGGTTCAGTAAGAAAGGGAAACTGAGCCCCAGGTACATCGAACTATTTGAAATTTTGGGGAGAATCGGAGCTATAGCTTACTGTTTAGTGATGCCGCCAAATCTCTCCAGATTTCATGATGTGTTCGACGAATCATTGTTAAAGAAGTACATGCCAGACCCAACGCATGTACTCACATATGAAGAAATAGAACTGGAACATGATTTTTCATACTGTGAAAAACCTATCAGGATTCCTGACACAAGGGAGTAGGTATTGAAAGATTTAACAACTCATCTAGTAAAGGTTCTTTGGAGAAACCATAATATAGAGGAAGCAACATGGGAACCCGAGGATCTCATGAAGAAGAACCACCCACATATTTTTGGTGGGCTACATACATAAAATTTTGAGGACAAATTTTCCGAAGGAGTGAATAATATAACACCCTAAACATTTTATGGTATGATTCTATTAAATATATTCTATTCATCACTGTGTTCTTTTGAAACAACACTAGGTTATTTAAGATATAGTCAAAACCTATCCATTAAATATAAATTTTCCACTTCTATTTTTTGAATTTCTAAAAATGTTCATCTAGAGTTGTGATCAGTAAGTCATTTGGAGTCTGATAGAACAAACTTGATTTTTGGTGAATAGTAACATACCCTTATGAATAGAAATATGAATAGTAATATGGCCCTTATGAATAGTAAATAATATTATTATTTTATTTTCTTGTGGTAATAAGATAATGAGATCTTAATTAGTTTTTCAATGAGAAATAAAACTAATTGCACCTTTAAGATTGTTATTTTCCGAATTAACTATGACTTTTTTTAAAAATTAAATTAATAATAATTAGAAAATTATTTTAAAAAAAATGGATTTCATTTTTGAATTCTACATGCCAAAAAATGGTTAGGGTAAATTTTTGGGATTTTTCTAAAATACAAGAATTTTTCATGAATAGTAAAAATATAGTTTTGAGTTTTCAGTAGTTTAATGACATAATAATGATGTAATAATTAAATATAATAGTATGGTGGACTTGTGTATAGTGAATTATGACGTGAGGTGTACCAAGTGGCTAAAACCATGGGAAAATACGATGGGCAAGCCCATTGGTTGGCAAAAACCACTAAGGATGTATCCCTTTGAAATTATTAAAAAATTACCTCTTTTTTCTATAAATAACCACTCATCCATTCGTTTTATTTCATTCCAAATCCCTCATCCTTGAATATATGGTGGTTTTACCTCTCTAGGAGTCCTCTCAAGGTGTCACTAAGCCCCCAAGGTCCCATCCTTCAAGATCTTGGAGTTATTTTACAAGGTAGGGGAATCCTTCATTCTCTTCTTTAAGTCGACACTTCTTTTATGTTAGATATTTGAAATTCCTTTCTCATATGTTGGGGTTTGATTTTATTTATTCTTCTTACTTTCCTTTTGATTTCAATATGATGATATACCCTTTTGTTCTCATCATTTGATTTTATGAAATTTTTAGCGATGTCGTTAGGCTGTCAAATTTTCTTAAGGGATCTCTCAACTTTTCTTTTATTTTCAAGTTCATCTATTTTATTTTTCTCTACCCACCTCCTCTATCCAAATGAACTTGATAAACTCCAGTATCATATATATATACAATAATTATATCATTTGAATGTAATAACTATCATCAATATCCTTTCTCCATTCATTTTATTTTTATAAACGAAATCAATGTCCATGAGGTTCCAATTTATAACCTTTGTGGACGACGGAGTTTTGTTATTCACTTTCTTCATAATTACTAGTAATGAGATCATTTTAATGGTTGAACCAGATAATAATAGAAGTATTTAATCTCATTAATGTTCTGTAATCTTTACACACTCATAATATGGAATAATAATACAAAACGAGTTCATTGTATAAAAAACTGCCAAGCTAAATCCAAGCGTTTATCAAAAACTTTTAACTAATGATTCATCCTCATGTATATAAACTATAATCATTATAAGATCATTTATATGTATTTAATTTCACTAATCATATATATTAAAAAATCTGGTTATTTATCCACATTTCAAAATGAACTTCCATTCATGAGAGCCAGTAAACGAATCATGCAAACCAAGGAAGAAAATGATTCCAAAACAATAAAATTGAACCTCTTATACCCATTAAAAGGGTCATAAATGAACCTAATAAGGTTATAATAAATCAATTAAATGTATATTAGGTTTTGGAATTATTAATTAATGAATCTAAATTTGATTATTCAGGTCATTAAAACAAAAAAAGAACACACTCGAGCAAAAGGTAAGGGGTTTCTCATCTCACTTTCATTTTTGTGAGATTTTCATTGTTGGACAATTATTTCATATATGTGGTATAAGTGTACTTACATTTTATATAAAATAACATGATTATTTTTATATTAATTTTATTCAATGATTCATTTTATTTTCATTACATTCTGGTCATATGATTCGACTGATTACATTGTGGTAAGAGACTTTGTCTCAACTTCTATTTGGTTGTGACTAACTTTGTATGGTGCACCTAATAATACTTATGTGGTGTACCTACTGCCCATTTGAGATAAATTTTAATTTGAAATTATATTTATATTAAATATCCATAATCTCATATCATGGATATGTTTGTTGTCTAAACCGTTTACCATTTTACATATGGTGTTTATTTGGAAAGTTATTTTAGTTAAGGAAATATTGATGAATCTATATACTCTACTCTATACGGATATTGAAAAGGCATATTTCTCTTGTATTGAGTCAATGTATAAAGAATTATTTGGACATGAAGTGGCGGTTGGGGCTTTCTATAGCCCCTTGATGTATCGATAGGTCTCATGATACAAATCAGTTGGCGACAAACCCTTCGAGTTTGTTTCCAAAAATCAGACGTGTTTCTACCCACAGAACTAAACCGTTTTAACTGTATTATGGTTTCATGTGCTAGATACATGACATCCAATTAATAATCATTATCTTTATTCATTATCAGTTATTATTATTATCCATGATGTTTTCACTATGAAAAAATCTATGGATGGAGTTTCATTCTCAGTTTATTAATGGTGTGAGTTTTTCATCTATTCACCATGCCATCATGATTATGTTAGATTGATTATGATTTACTTATTATTGTATTCATGCTTCTGCTATTTGTAACCCTTAATGAGCATTTGATCTCACCCCTTTCATTGTCTACTTTCAACAGGTGATAAATAGGAGATTGTTTGTTGAGTTCTTTTGGATGCAGTTTTTAGTTTCGTTATGTATTATATTTTGTAAACTTTTCCAATGTAATTTGAGCAACATCTATGTATCTAGTTTCTTCAGGACTACTAAACTGATCGTTCCTTCCAGATTTTCATTCCTTCTAACCATGCCAATATCACAAGTAATGCACCGGCTCCAACCTAAAGGGTTCGGGGTGTTACACCCTTCCCCAAATGCAGTCCCACTACCACAACTTCCCGCACACACCTGGGCCACAAACCACACATATCACCCCTGAAAACACTTGGGTCACAACAACCATGCCTCTTTCCCGAAAACACATGGGCCTCATCCTGAGTACACCTAGGATCCAAACCTTTCCTAGAGACACATGGGCGCCTCATCCACAATAAAACCTTCCTGAAGGATCTTGGGGTATAGTAAAACTCAAGCCATTACAGTCTGCCTGGATATGCTTGAGCAGTAAGAACAATAAAGGGGGTATGAGGAATTTGTTAGTAACCATCCATCCATCCTCCCACTGGGGTGTTGGGAAAGACACCCTCCCCCATGAAATTGGGTTGTTCGGAACATAGTACTCAACATGGGTGGTATGTGTATAGAAAACACAAGGAACTGCATGTTTATACATATAGGTAAACAAACACTCACCCCAACCTATGGGTTTCCAAACAAGCGACCATCTCACAAAAACCACCTTTAGTGCTACCCCTATATGAATGCATCACCATGAATGATGGTCACTTTTTTAAGTAGAAGTATACCCCCATCCAATCCATTTAACCAATTTTCATTCTACATTTTTCAATTTATTCATTTATTTATTACATCCCTACCTAGGAAACTAACAAGAACAACATATGAAACTATTTTTAGAAGGATAAAGGCCACTAAACACTGCCAAAGAAAACAAATAAGTAGACACCAAGGTAATGAAATCCATTTTAACACCCATTCATAAAAATAATAGAGAACAACCAACTTGCAGTCCCACTACACATCCCATTTTTCATATACACACATTCAACCACTACCAACTATCATTATTCAAAGTTATCCCACTCAATCATCCACTCACAACTAGAACCAGAATCCATGTTGTATAACAAAACCACAGTCAGCACACCCATAAACATGAATTCATGACACAACCTAGTCCTACAGCCCCATTTCCCAACAACTACTTAGAAATAGTCCCACTACACAAAAATTCCATCCATTTCACAATCAAATAATCTATCAACAAAGATATCATCACACATCCAGTACCACCTCATACACAAAGCCCACAAAAACCACCACTAAAATCGCATCCCCAATGCATAAACCTACCAAACCAACTCATATGTTCACCCTTGTACCCACAACTATGCTACCAACAATAGCACCACACAACCCACACAGGTCACAAAACCCAACAGAACACATCACATAGCCACACATAACAAAATAGATGTATTCAAATTTGGTAAACACTATTCTTTAAATCCACTTTAATAAATAGGGGTGATCACATAGGGGTTTCATCCTGGGGCATCCATTTCATTTATTCGGGTATACGTGATTAATCATATTGATATTTACACCAATTATTCACAATGAAACAACAACAGTCATAAAGCGTCACCCATGAACAAACAAAGACCACCAACAGCCATGATTTTTATAATCCATAAATCCACAATAAATCACATCATCAAAAAAGATAATAATTAAAACAAATAACATGACTTCAATATCTCCCCCATCCCCCATTTATTACTCCTCGTTGTATTTTTTAAATGTGGATTCAGATGTTCTCACAAAGAGGTGTCATTATACACACCCCTCATGATGCACAATTAAAGAGAGGCAAAGTAAAACCCCTACTTGGAACAACATGTGACCAAAAATATTCCTTGCATTGAACAAGGGATCACACGAGTATCAAGAAATTTCAAGAAAAAAATGGACAGGAGAGGGATCTAGAACAGTCACACGACTCATCTAGAGAGGAGGGTTCTAGGTGCACAAAGAGGAAATAGAGGAGATAATCTCATCTTTAGAAAAATAAATTCAGATTCTATATCAATGGAATGGGAAACTATTTCAAAATTCATTAACATGGGATCATGTTCAATATTACACGGTTCGAATATTTAAAATTCCCTAGAGCATTAGGATATTAAAGATATAATTAATATTCTTTGAAACACCTTTAGAAACAACCAAAAAATGATTTAAACTTGATTTATGTCAAATAAAATGTAAGAGGGGTGAAACTAGAAAAAACGGGAAAAACTGGAATGAGCCACTGATGGGTGAGTCACTGACGCTAAGCCACCGACTCGCCCTGACGCACCGACACCAATGCCCTGACTCACTGACACTGATTCCCTGAGTCACTAACACTGATGCCATAACTCACTGACATTGATTCCCTCAGTCACTAACACCGATGCCCTAACTCACTGACACCAACACCCTGAGTCACCGACACCGACACCCTGGCTCACCGACACCGACAGTTCAAAAAAGACTCACCAACATCGAAAGTTCAAAAATGACTCACTAATGTTGAGAGTAAAAAAAAGACTCACTGATTTTGGCAGTTCAAAAATAACTCACTAATACATTCCAGGGTTATGAGGCTAACCCCAGATTTTAATAAAGTAGTTTATTTAAATTTTAATCGGCCATTGTTTCAATATTTCATATAAAATAAATTTTATTCATTTTCTTGCACCTGTTATTACTTTTTCACAAGATATTCATATCGAACAATGTTAGGTCATGCCTAGGATAAATCCACTATTCTAAACTCAATGGTTCCCTTGTATTTCTGATCTAGGTGACCATTTATAAGTTATTCCACTTTTTTCAGGAAAACCATGTGTGTGTGATATTTAATATTTTAATATATTTCAAACATTTATTCTGGGCATATTGGGCCTCATAATCGCATTTCGTCTCAGTGCCTGGTATTGAAATCTATCCATATATTATTTAAAAATAATACCTAAAAAATATGAGTCATTAAAAAGAAGACCAAAAAATATCTCTTTTAAAATTTTAAAAATATCTTGAAAATATTTTTGGTAATTCTGAATTGAAGAAATAGTTGAAGGATATCACGTTTGTAGCCAAGAAAACTGATTCTTAGAAATCTAAAAATTCTGGGAACATAAAATTAAAATGAATAACTGATATAGTTGGTGATTATAAAAAGGATTTAAAAAGGTAAATAAAAGATAATATAGTTTTTGGAGCTCATAATAATTTGGGTTCAGAAAGAAGATCCATTATTTTTAGTCATAAGAAAGAAGTATAGGAGTCATCTTATGGAAAATAAATTGTTTACAGAGGAAATTATACCTTTTTATAGTTTTGTTGGAATTATAGAGGCTTATAGGATATATAAATAACTTTTTGGTTCAACCATAAACATTAATATGAATCTATAAGGTGTTGGAGGTAGAGTTTTAGGGGGACTTAGCAAATTTAAATAAGGAATTATCATAAAAAAATGAAAATTCAAAACTGAAAGTTTAGAATAAATTTCAACATGTAGAAGAAGTTTTTGGAATGTTTGACCAGCCTGGTCACTATTCTGGTGATTTACATAGTATGTTTCTAGTTCAAATGATTATGAATCAAAATACTCAAAATTCTTAAAGTATTAAGGATAAAGGAAAGGAAGAAAAAAAAATTAGAAGTTTCACTTAAATATTCAAAAAGATAATGTCCTTCAGTATTGTACAGTGTATTTTCTTCATATGTGATAGGATACTTGAAAGTATCAAATACTGTTTAATAATAAAAAGAAGGTTCATTTACCTATGTTAATGATGCTCCACTGAAGATAAAGGGTCTCAATTCAACTTTAATCATAGAGGAAAAGCTGAAATCCAAGAATACCTTTTATGTTGATGAGTTGAGACACAGCTTGTTAAGTGTTTATCAGCTTTGTGATGAAGAAAATGAGTTGGTTTTCAAGAAATATGGTTTCTTGGTGAAAATTAAAAAATATTTTAGTATTGTGAAAAGAGTATAGTGAACTAATGGTATCTTATTTCAAGTAGGAGATTCTTAGAACTCATTATATTTGAGTGAGAAATAAGAAAATAAATTGCGGCATAAAAGGTTTGTCCATATTGGAAAATAAGAATATGAGTAATCTTACTCAAAGATAAATTGTTTTTGGGGTTCCTAATATGAGTATGGATAGGAACTAAATTTGATCCAAATAACAAAAAGAAAATATCAAAAATTATTCACATGATAAATTCAAGATTCATACATCTCATAAGTTGGAGCTTATAAATTTAGATATCTGTGAGCCCATGAGAAAGCAACCAAAAAATGGAGATAAGTGATTTATTTTATTTATTGATGAATTTAGTCATATTAATTATATTATATTTATTAAACATAATTAATATGATATAAATATGTTCAAATGTTTCAGAAGAGTGCTAAAAACAAGTGTGGTTACTCCTTGAAGAATTCCCAAATAGGAAATGGTGTTGAATATAAAAATAGGAGATTTAAATATTATCTTGAGAATCATGGTATTCACCATGAACTAAATTCACCATATACACCAAAAAATGTTGTTTCTCAATAATATAATTGAATCTTAGTGGATATGGATCAAACAATGTTGATAGAGTATGATATTTCTCAGTACTTTTGGGGGCATTTTATTAGAGCAACAGTTCACATTCAAAATTGATGCTTATGTAGACTAAATTAGGATATGTCACCATACAATATGTATTATAAGGATACCCCAACTTTTAAGTACTTAATGGTATTTTTAATCTCTCATATTATCAAATTCAAAAGTGAAAATATTGGGAGGTTTGATAGAAGAGGTTTTGATGGTATCTTTTTGAGTTATCCTTCAAATGGAAGAGAAAACCACTACTGAAAGAAGGAGACAAGTAATATCATTAACACCCTTAATGTTGAAGTGTTTGAACATTAAAATGAATAATACATACATGAATTCTCATGTTTCTAAAATTGATTAAGATAAAACTATTTTTTTTAAACAGTAGGGTGAAGTTTAAAATATTGATGAAAATTATGATGAAGTACAAGTTGAAGATGATGATTCGGCCAAATCCATTGATGAGTAAAAACCTATATCATCTCATACAAGTCTTATAAGATGGTTTTAGGTGTAAAAAATCATTGTAGGTTAAGGAAAACAAGTTCAAATAAGTATTACATTGAGGACAACATCACATACCTCATTGATCTCTCAATTTGAACCATGAGATGTTAATGAATATTTGGAGCATCAAGAGTGGGTTGATGTCCTGAATAAATAATTAGAATATATATATATATAAATGAAACTTGGTAACTTGTACCCAATACTGAATATAATAATGTTATTGGGACAAAATGGGTGTTTTGAAACAATTTAAATAAAATAGGATAAGTTTTTAGAAATAAAATAAGGCTTGTGTGCAAGGGGTTTTACCATATTGAAGGAGATGATTTTGATGATTCCTATGTTCTGGTTTATAGAATATAAACCATTTGGATATTTCTTACCATTTTAGAATAAAGGAAATATAAGATTTTCTAAATGGATTTTAAGTCTACCTTTCTCAATAGAGAGATGAAAGAGGAAGCTTATACTGAGAAACCTCATAGATTATTTCTTATTAAAGATGCAAACTATGTTTTCATGATGAATAAGGCTCTATATGTGTTGAAACAAGCCCCCAAGAGCTTTCTATTACATGTAATACACTAGATTTGAGAAGTTTAAAATCAAAAAAGGAACAGTGTACAATAATCTCTACATTAAATATGAGAAAAAAGTATCACTCATTATCATTATTTATGCAGATGATATTATTTTTGTTAGAAATTAATAATGTGGTTATGAAGAGTATTATATGGATATGAATAATTTATTTTAAATGTGAATTCTTGGTGTAAGGATATATTTTTGTGGTTTGCAACTTTCTCAATAGAAAGAAAACGTTTTTATCTCTCATGATAAGTATTCTCAAGAAATTATAAAGAAGTTTGACATAGAGGATTCAAAGATATTTTCTACACCCATATAAATAGAAACCAAACTTTTAAATGATTTGAAATGAAAGGAAGTTGACTCCAAAAAATTATGGAAGCTTATTGGGAGTTTGTTATATAGACAGCTTCTACACCGAATATTGTCTATGTTTTCAGCCTTTGTGCCAGATTTCAAAGTGCACAAAAGATTTCTCATTTGATATATAAGAAAATAGTTCTTAGATATATAAATGGCACAAAATATTATGGGTTAAGTATGATAGTAATGAAAGGCTTGATCTATTTGGTTACAAAGATATAGATTGGGAAGTCAATGTAGATGATAGATGATCTATATCTAGAGGAGTATTATTTTTGTGAGTGTGGTGTGTATGTTGGAACACAAAGAATAATATTTTTGTGACCTTGAATACTACTGAATTATAATTTGTGGTTTCAATTAAATCCAATTCCCAATTGAGGTGAATGAGAACTCAGTTGGAAGACATCAAGGTGGAAGCAAAGTTTTCACTGCTTTTGGTCTATGATAATCAAAGTGATATTAATTTTTTCAAATAATCTCATTCAAAATTCAAGGTCCAAGAAGATTGATATAAAATATCACTTCATCAAAGATCTTTTATATATAAATTAGTTAAATCTATAATTTTTTCTTACCTTGGCGTAAGAAATAGGTGTGTTCCCCCAAACCACTTCCAAAGGATGCACTTTAAAGATTGAGGTTATAGATGGGAGTTCAACCTCATTTCTATCAAGGATAAGGTATGTTGTTAATATACCCTATATTATTTTAGTCTTTGGATATTATTTTAAAATTGGTGGAAAAATAAAATATAAATTTCATCATGTTTAATACCTTTATGTATTCACAAAGGTTGAAGAAAACTATATTGGGGGAGTATCAAGAGGTATTTTCTTCTCTTATTTTAGGGATAATATATTTAGAGGGATTTATTAGAAGCTTTAAGATATTAAATAAATATGTAGGGTGTATTTTTGATATGTTTATGAACTATTCTAATATTTTTTGAGAGTGAATGTAGGAATATGGTTCTCACAGGTCCAATAAACTGATTTGTGAAGAGGTTCAATGAATAGTTTTGTGAATATTGGTGAAGTGTAATAAATGAAATAATATATTTTTATCAAGTAATTTCCAAAGTGGTATCTAAGGTTGAGTAGAGAAAATATTTTTTTATCAAGTGGTAATATTTTTCAAGTGGTCTCAAGATGAATCAGGGGATATTAAGAGTTCTAAGTAAATCACTATTTTTATGTGCAACATAATATTGTTATTTAATTTTATTGTTTCCTACATATATTTGTCTCATTTTGGATTATAATTATTGAATTATGATTCATTTATAAGTTAAATGAGTTTGAAAATGATTCATGTTCTTTGGTGGACAACAAAATCCAAAGAGGGGGATTGTTTAGACTAAGAGATGTTGAGACCTTAAGAATTATATTGAGGATTCAAATTTAAGTTGATATGATTTGATGGTGAAGAATAATTGGTGAATTTTAGATTAAATATTTCTATTATGATGGATTTTTTTCACTAATTAAATTATATTCAAACTCAAATAATGTAAACGTATATGTGTGAGGTGAAGGCTATTGGGATGTTTAAATATGTTTAGAGTTAATATGGTGAGGTTTTAAATGATTCTCAAAGTGTTTTAAAATTAATTTAACGTATATAAAGATTGGATATGATCCTGAAGATAAATGAAAAAAGTAATAAATTCATAAGTTTTGTGGAAATAGAACTTCGTAAGAGTTATAAAAATATAATTTCATAATTTTTATGTTCATAAATTTGTTTTTCATAAGTTTTTAAGGCTCGCATCTTCATTGTATTATTTGGAAACAACATAAAGTTTATTAATTTATGAAAACCATAGTTCATAAGGTTGTTTTTAAGATTATAGTGAGCATTTTAAGGTTCAAAATTTTATTTTTTTAAGGGTCAATAATTTTGTAAGGTATGAAAAAAAAACTTGGTAAGGCTCAAATATTTTGTAAGGTTAAACACTTTGAAAAACATCATCTTCATAAGGTTCTTACTAAGCTTCATAAGGTTCAAGCAAAGAATTCATAAGTATTTTTTTTACTTTGTGAGGTTGTTATCTTTGTAAGGTTTAAAAATTCTCTATATTTTGTGAATAATGTAAAATCCAATGAGTATTAGAATGAATTATTATGATAAATCCAAATAAAGATATATTATGTGAACTGATCTTCATCAAAAACAAACATCACAACAAGATATTTTTATTTAATCTGGTGTTTTAGAGTTCTATGACACAAGGAGGAAATACATTTTATGAGTACTACATACTACTAGAACATGTGGAGGTAGAATTAAATGAAATTATATGTTGTAGACTTCATGGAGTTTTTTAAGAGAAGGGTCTGTCAAGATTAGTGGAAGATTTTAAAGAAGAGAATATAACAATATTTTCATGGGAATTAAGAGGTTAATATCATAGAAAATTTATAGGGGAAATTTAAATTAAACATTTTAAATTAAACATTGTGATAAAGTTAGAGAATAATTCAAGAATAGTTTATCCAAATTTTGAAGAATTTTAAAGTTCATGGGAATTTTCATAAATCATTTATGGAAATAATATTCATATAATAAAAGGAATATAAAAGGTGTAAAATAGGAAGAAGAGGGTGATTCAATAATTATAAAGAGTGTGAAGAGACAAATAAGATTTGTTGATACTTTTATTTTTTGAAAAACATATGTATCAAAGAGAGCAGAATAAAATAGGAAAAATAAGGATATTCTTGTTTGTTATTGTGAAAAAGGAAAAATTAGTAGTAATAGGATGATGGTTGTGTGATTTAATTATTAAAGTGGTGAAATATTCTCCTATTATTTCAAAACACTGTTATATATTTTGTAACTATATGGGATATACATAAATTTTTGGTATAATTAAAACATGAGTGCATGGATAAACCATTTTCATTGTAATCAACATAAGGAAATGAGTGGGTCATATAATCTTGGGTGATTTTGAATCATACCAAGGATTAGCCTTCTCGTTTTAAGAGGTGAAAATTGTAAATCTATTGTTCCTTTTCAATGTGTCCATCTGTGGGTTTTAATAGTGAATTAAATCACCCTAATAGGTGTTGTGTATTTTCTAAAATTGAAAACATAAAAACAATTCATAATCATTGATTCACCTCCCCCCTCCCTCTCAGTGATTTCCTTGATCCTATGGGTATATTTTCAAACTTATATAACATCCCATGTAACCTACAACCACAAACTCCCCCATGATTTAATGATAGTTGATGTGTAAGATACTTCAAACATTAACTCCCTAACATTTGGATGATTAATGTTTCATGGAAGTATCGAGAGTATTATACCATTTGATGCTTAACATTGTGACTCATTTATATCATGTAATAAAATATTCATAAATAGTTAGAATACGACATATCCATGTCATAAAATATGATATTCCCCTAAAATATTAAAAAAACATTTTACCATATGTATGTTATACTGTACGACATACCATATCATACCATGTGACACAACATGGATTTAAGGATTATTCTCTTCAATCTCTCACTTTCACTAAAGCCTAAAATACTTTAATTACAGTTTATATTATATCATATCATATACAAAACTTGTGAAACCATATTAAAAACTCTTTTTGATGTATTTCAAAACATTTTTTGAAATGTATCATTAGCTTCACCTTATATTACATTATATGCAATACCTTTTGAAAAACCCATCCAAAACTCTTTTAGATAAAACTCTAAAATAATTTTAACGTGGCTATTTGATTCAAACTAAATCCTCATTAAATCAACCACATAGTGTTACCCCAAGGGACTTTTCATCATTGATAAAAAATATGAATCACCACATCCATAAATGTAAGTAAAGAGCATCCTCTAGAAAATCATCAATGTTACTCAAGCTACAAGGCATTTGATGTAATCTTTATCAAACACATGTATCTCTATATATATATATCCACTAGCCATAATATATGCTAAAATTAATTTTCATACATTCCATTTGTTTGGTTCATTGAGTGACTATAATACATGGTGTATGTTAGTCCCATATAGTCTCCTCTTATGTTCTCAATTCTCTGAGTATATACTGACCAATTCAATAAATACACCACATTTCAATCATCTAGTGGATAAGTACATCACATTCCCCTCATCTATGTAGAAAATAAGGAAATATATACCTTCTAAGTATATTAATACATGTACTTTTCTATCTTAATAAAGGGAATAGATATCATACTTGTTATATATGAGGATAAATCCCATATTGGTTAAGATCCAAGAGATGACATGATCAGCAGCATACCTAACCACCCCATGATTAGCTAAGCCTCAAGAATTTTGTAATAAATATATCAAAGTGTGAATATTCACATGCTAGGTACCATACTAAACTCATGTTTGGGGACTTAAAATATGAACAATGAATCCCTAGTATACCAAATATATAGTTTGGGACACTCCTTGTGGTATACTCCATGGTTCATCTAGAACACAAAACACTTTTGTGCCTCATGAGAATATTCAATATCATGATAAAAAAAGTCATACTCATTTTACATTTAACATTTCATCATAAACTATAATACTACATATTGAAAATTAGTTGGGGATAACTCAAATTCATATTTTGAGAGGTTAATTATTTTTACACTTCATGAAATGTATTTCTATATATAATTATATTCAGCCAATGTGAAGGAATAATAAAGTAAAGATTTTATTTTGTATGATACATTTTATATTCATAATATTATTTTAAAAATACTTAACAAAACCCTACATAAGTGTTTGTATATTATATCATATATGATAGAGTGATAGATTAGACTTATGTTTTATTTATTCTATGAGGTTTTATTAACTCATTGTATCTATATATAATTCCTAACACATATCCATGTGACTATCTAATAAAACCCTACCACTAAACTCTTTATTTAGTAACATCTATAAAGTAATCCAATTTAAATAATGGTGAGAATTGGGAATCATATTCCTAATGTTCAACTATTTAAACATATTCAAACACATTTAACTCTAAAAAACCTAATGTTATGATGTTATTAACTTCTATTTTCTATTTAGAACTTTTCTATCTGAATCATCATCATTATTGTAACCCTTTACATCAAAGTTTTTCCTTGAAATTTATTGTTAATCTATGTAAATTTTACATTATATCATCCAAAGAGTTTTATGAAATCAAGTGCAATACACATTTTTATGCTAACTAATGTAACTTTTAAATTTTTATTTTCTATAATATCCTAAACCTTTTAGGATTTCATGTAAAATTCAGACTAGACTTTTAACTATTATAATATTTTATTTTTTAACTTTAAACTTCTCAAGTCCAAACATACTTCCACTAGTCTCTTAGAAACTTTATTATTTTTAGGATATAATTTTAAGATAAAAAACTCATTTTTTATTAGGAAATTATGATTATTTTCTTTTTAGTTATAATACATAACAAATAAACTATTTTTTCCATATCATATAAGGTATTCTATGTGTTTGTAAATTTTACTGAAAATAAGAATTTACCAAATATATCATTGTTGGTGTTGGGATCATATTCCTTCATATTCTTTGATAAATTCTTTATCCCAAATTAAATTATTTTATCCTTGTCTCTTTTTCAAGAATGTTATAGAGTTCGATGAATCATAATCCATGTGTAAACAACCATCTCATTTTTTAGATAATGATTGTTTACAAGCTCTCTTAAGGGGGAAAATGGGATTGAAAATTCACATCTTTTAACCAAATTCATCTAATATCATGGTACTTTTTACATCCAAGTATTTATTGCAACAATTTATTTTCATAAATACTTAAAAGAAAACTACACACTTTATTAATCAATTATTTCTTTACTTTTCACCTCTTATGTGTTTACAACACTTATAAAACATATAGTTGATATTATATAAATTTTTGAAAAAAATAATTGAATATTATAACATTAATACTTGTTTTTTATTCATATTAGTTATTTAATTAAATGGATTAATTTTTTATATTTGTTTAGAATAGGTTCTCTATTGTGTGATATTTTCCTTAGAGTTATGATATATCTTTATTATAACTAATTTATTGAATTGTGCATACAATTATATTATAGTATATATATGATGATTGTGAATAATGTGAAGTGATAGATACATTGGTTAGTTCTATGAGAGATATACCTTGGGTTAAGGGTAGACTCCTAGGAGAACTTTTGTGTGATACCATAGACTAGTAGTATCTCTCTTAAATGTTCTAAGTGTTTTTATTCACTTCATAGATGTCATATTTGAGACATTTGATAGTATCTCCAGTTGAGGAAACCCCGGATGCTCTTATGACACCACTTGTGTTGTAGGAGGAAATATCCCATCACACATTTGAAACAGAATAGGTGATTCAGACTGTAAATCATGGTCAATTGTGACTCTTTTAGATTGTTACCATCTAAAGCAGAACCATTCATAATACCATTATTGATCATTGTTGGTAAATCAAGCTCTTACATCCTATAACATTCCAGAGTACTAGAGGCCCGCAGGATGTATATTACTAGATGGACTTTATTGAGATAACTTTCAAGTAGGTCTAGACTCTTGAGGATTGGTGAGTGATTCCGGTGACCTTCATATTCCAGGGATCTTCCTAGAGATGGTGGAAAACCATAAGTCAAGCTGGGAGATGATAGAGTCTTACTTGGGTGAACTTCAAGAAGTTTTATCTCAAGAAATACTTTCTTGGAATATGAATTTAGACCATGACTAGGAGTTCATGGAGTTATGGTGGGGTTTTTAGATAATCTCTACATATTTTTCTAAGTTTACAAAGTTACTTCACTTTTCTTCTTTGTTTTCTAGGAATGAGGTGCAAAAGAATCTAAAGTTTAAGATAAGACTTTGACTAGAGCTTAAACATGAGGTTAGAGTATTTGATCATATGACGTGCACATAGTTTCTTTTCGTGTCCCTAACCTTTGAGAAGATTCTACTGGAGGACATGATGGAATACTTACTTTTGGACCATAACGGGTCATTGAATGATATTTCTCTCACTACTATAGGAGTTTATTATAGTAATAGGAAGAGTAAGGAATACCAGGATAAACAGGGTAGTATATAGTCAAGTTATAGTAGGGATTCTTTAGTATTTTCTATGGGAGATGATTCCATTGGGTGTTTCAATTGTGGGAAAGGGGGGATTATAGTGGTTATTGTAAGAATATAACTTTGAAGTTCCTATGTTGTGGAAATTTTGGTTATATTTTATTTTTTTACTCTAGAGTTTCTCATAGAGGTAATAAAATATTAGGATAGGTTGGGAGTATAGGACCTCAATAGAGAATGTAGACTTCCTAGTCTACACCAAAACAGGGACATAGTTGTAGAACTAAGACGGGATGGGTTTACATAGTGGAAAGACTCTAGAAGATATTGGTGAGGTTCTATCTATTATTAAAGGTATGTTTTTTATCATGTATACATAATCTACTACTTTATTTTATATTTATTCTTCTCATTCCTTTATATTTTCACAAGTCATTGCTGGACTTGACTTACCAGTCATGTTATCCTATAAGTTACTTTCCCTTCATGCAATTTTGGGAACAAAGTTAGACCATCATTATTGATTCCCAAATTATCCTATAGTCATAATCATCTATGGAAATATATGTTATTTCATGATACTGGTGTTGATGATCTTTGATGTGGTTATCTTTATGGACTGGATCACCAACTTCTGAACTCACATTGATTACTATCAGAGATGAGTCTCATTTCATTTGTCAAGGGGAGAGGGGTATATAATAAATGGAGAATGGGAACTGGGAGATGGAATAGTTATTCCATACTTGAGTTATCTTAATATGATCATAGCGTAGATGTTTGTCTTGGATCTTTTATCAGGATCAATGGAAACCCCTTCAACTTTTCCTCCAATCATGGATCTCTATCAAGATATCTTTTTAGATTACTTCAAAGTACTTCCTACTGATATAGGATTTAAATTTGAGATATATATCATATCTATTGTTCAGTCCATTTCAATACCCACTTATCATATGGTGTCATCCTAGTTTAATGGGTTCAAGGTTTAGCTTGAAAACTTAGAGGAGAAGGGCTTTATCAGGCTGATTACTTCACTGTGGGGTGAACCTATGTTTTTCTCCAAGAAGTTTGATGGTAGTCTTTAACTCTGTGTTGATTAAAAAAATGTAAACCAAGTAATATTGAATAATATATATCCTTTTCATAGGATTTATGATCTTTTTTATCAATTACGGGGATCCCAGTGGTTCTCCAAGAACGATCTTTAATCGTGCTACCACCAACTGTGGGTTGGCGAGGAGGAAATTCTAAAGACGGTGTTTCAGAGTAGGTATGGTTTGTATAAGTATCTTGTGATGTCATTTGGTTTGAATAACACACTATTTATATTCATGGAACTCATGAACAAGATCTTCTACCCTTATTTGGACTCATTCTCCCTAGTTTTCGATGACAACATCCTCATCTACTCACCAATACTAGAGAAACATGCCATAAATCATGAGATAGACCTAAGTATGATCTTAGAACATTTTCCTTACACCAAGATGTTGAAGTTTAAATTCTTAATTTATAAGGTGACATCCTTGGGTCATGTGGTTTCTGAGGCAGGTATATCCATGTACCTAGAGAAAGTGGAGGTAGTGATTTCCTAGACACGTTCCCAAAACTTTTTTTATATCAAGAGATTTTTGGGATTAGTAGGATATTACCAATATTTCATTTAGGACTAATCCTGATTATGATTACCTATAACTACACTAATTAAGAAGGGAGTAAAGTTCTATTGGTCAGACCAGTGTGAAGAAACATTCCTTGAGCTGAAGAGGAGGATGACTACAGCTCCAGTACTGACAATCCTTGAGACTGGGATCAAATATGCCATGTACTGTGATGTATTAGGCATTATTTTGGGATTATTACTGATGTATAGGGGCTAGGTAGTATCTTATTGGTCACGTCAGCTACTACCACATGAGTGGAACTACTTTACTTGTAACTTGGATTTGGTAGTTTTGGTTTATTACCTAAAGTGTTGGTGACACTATCTCTTTAGCAAGATATTTTTAGTCTACACTGACCGCAAGAGCCACCATTATATCTTCACATAATGAGACATGAACCTAAGGTAAAGGTACTAAGTTGAATATCTTCACACATTTAACTTTTATATAGATTATTCACTGGGTAAGGGTAAAATCATTATGGATACACTTATCTATAAGATTCAGGTTGAGTAGGAACTTAGTGAGGGACTATTAGAGGAGTAGTTCCTCTTAATGATATTGTTAGCTAATTATAGGATTTATTCTTTTAAGGATCATGAATCGATATCTTGTGCTCCACTGGTGGTCATATATTCTATAGTATTATAGTGACCCATACATTTCATACATAGATATTTCATCTTAATAGATAAATATTCATTACATAACATTATGATCCATGCCATAATCATATAGGTTTATTGTCTTTAGAAACTTGTATACATAAACAACTTATTCAAAAAAGATCAACATCATCTCCTACTACATTCTTCATATCTAGAACCCATATTAGACATATTATACTTAAAACCTTTATTTGTGACTTGGGAAAGGAAACATTAGAAAGGGTGATAGAAAATGATTAATAATGGTAAAAAGGAAGATATCAATGATCACTTAAGAATAAATTGAACATAAGGGTATGAGGAAGGGATCCTAACATTTCAAAACCATACCCAACATATAATAGATCATAATCTTGAATCATGGCATAAATTTTGGCAGTTCGTAATAAATGAAACATAAATTAATCAAACATGATCCATGAGAGCATGACATTATCATAACACATAATTTTGTTTCATACACATAATCATAGAAAATCATTTCCTTAGTCAAGGATCACTACCAATACTATCATAGTGGATTGGGTTCACTCCTCATTCCATTATATCCTTAGTCAAGGTTCACTCCTAATACTATCATAGTGGAAAATTCCATTATTTAACTAGGTTCTCTCTCCCTTCCATCCCTTATTATTTCATGAGATATCTATCTTTACCCAATGCATTGGAGGGTTACAAAATTTTGATCCAACATATTACATAATCATAATCCATCCATATGTGTGTTGTAAGATCATAAAATATTCATTATATATCATAAACAATAGAAAATAAAGGGGTTTCATAAACATTTCAACAATTCATTATAGCATAACCTCTGGAAAAAAATGTGCTTCATAAACATTTTAATAATTTATCATAGCATAACCCATGTAAAAGAAAATGGGTTTCATAAACATCTCATTATCATAATCATAATCTATGGAGAGAAATAATAACAATGGTATCATTGGATCATATCCCCACTAAAACATAAGGAACATCAAAGGATTTTATCTTAGATGAAAATTACTCTCAAATATTACTTGGAATGTTTCTTGAGGAAAATTCCCTTTTCATTTTAAAATCACTTATTTAAAATCTAAAACTTTCCCAAATATAAAGGAAAAAATTTTATTTGAAAAGATCCTTGGAAAGTTTTAAATTAATATTCAAAGTATTGATTGGTCATGACGGTGGGAAATTCAATTCATTTCATTTATGTTAAAACAAATATTCATTTCACATTTTTAGAAAAAAAAAACAAAAGTAACTCATTTAGAAAATGATAAGAAGATTCATTTTAAAAAAAATTGTAAAAAATACAAACATGGGTAAAAATGAATTTAAAAATAATAGTATAATAGTAAAAAAATTCCTGAAAACATTTTTAGAAAACATGGACATTGAATAAAAATGTTTTTTTACTGAAGTGATAAATAAATTTTGTTTTCCTTAAAAGTGTTATTTCAGTTTCTTAATTACTCAAAGATATTAAACAAAAAGGAAAACATGTAAACTATTGAAGGAGAATAAAAATCGTGTTATTATTGAGAGGTATATCATGAAATTGTATCATTATAAAATTAATCATAAAAAATCCCAATAAATAATGAGATTATAACATAAATCTCTTATATTAAGTTTAACTTATCTCAAAATCACTCTAACCTTCTGTATAATAAATTTAAATTTATTATGATTCTATACAATAATAATTTACATACTTATAATATTATATATGATTCACTTATAACATTTTAACACCTGTTTATTAATAATTCCCTATTAAAATTATCATGTTCATGTGTTAACTATTTCATTTTTCATGATAATTTCAGTTGGGTGGTTCTGATCCTTATACTTTGATCATGGTTCCATCATCTCTATAATGTTAATTGTAAGAAATTGGTTTTTATCCTAGGTATGGATTATTTTAAATCCAATCTAATTCTTTTTTTTGACCTAATGTGGATGCTCAGTGAGGTCACAGATGTTTCGAGGGTTTCTGGGGCCTCTTCAGATCCCATAACCTAACTTTTGGGAGAAATAGACTAGTTGCATGGTTAGGTTAAATCATGTGAGGTGGGACACAAAGTTATCCATAACTATGTAGGGCTTGACAGTGAGTATAAGGGGGATGCATTGTTTGATAAAACCATGCAGAGTGGTATACACACCTATGCAGGATGTCTGGATTTTTTATCATAGGCATGTTGCATGGTTGGTGTACGATTTTCCAAACCATGTAGTCTAACCATATGGTTCCCCTTATAAGGAAATGATCCTTGAATGATTGGAATATTCTTTAGTCAAACCTACAACCAAACCATGTGCCCATAAAATTTTGGGTAAATTTCCCATTTTTTATTTAATGATGTATAATCATACCCCCTCCAACACTTTTATTTTTCAGCATACAAAATACCTCTCTTTCCTCCTATATGAGCTCCAAAACCTCCCTTTTATGGGTTCTTCAATAACTTCCCAATTCGAATACCTATTAGATCTTTGTTCATCTCATTGGATATGTATCGATAAGTACTCTATTCATCTTGATCCATTTGTTATTTTTATTTCTCTCGATGGGGTAATTGGGGTGCCATCTTTTATGCCCTATTTTTAGGTTGTTCAACCGTTCTTCCATTTTATCTTGATCTGGACCAAACCAATTGTCGATACTAGATGAGTACTCTTTTATGTTCTTGAGGTAGGTGGTCTACTAATTATTCCTTCAAGTATTGATGTTTTATAAAATGTGAAATGTGTCGCATGCCAGTTTCACCACACGTTACCCCAAAATTGAACCTTCCTTAAATTGGTTGGATATTATGGAACCCAATGACCTTATTAGACCTCTTTATATTCTAGATGTCATTCAACCTCTGAGTGATCCATCCCTTTGGGTGTACACTCCTTATACCAAATTTTCTTTTAATATCGTAAACCCAAAACACCTATTGGCATGATTGTATTCAATTTTAATGATGATATCTTATTAATAATGGATGGATGTAGTTTTATAGCATGGCTAACGCCCTCACAATTTATAATTAATTGAATTTAATGTGAGTGGTATAACCACATCGCCCTTATAAAATGGGACAATGGCTATGCCCTTGTGGATATTAATTGATAATGATTCATGGTTTATACCTTGAATCATATTAAATACAATGTATACTCATCCTTAATTATCTATGGGCATGAAGAAACTCTTTAATTATGGTGAATGGGAATGATAACCCTTAACCATGTTATATATAAATTTTTATAGTGTGCGTTTTTATAACTGTGATATCGAGAATGACATCCCTCATGTTCGTTATATCTATACAGGCATGGAATCCCTTTTTATAACTATGATACTGGGCATGAAGACCCTTGTGTTTTTTATATCTATATGGGCATGATGTCCATTTTCATAACTCTGATATCAGGCATGACGACCCTTTATATATATATGAAACATGCATGGTGTCCCTATATGGTGACATGGGCATAGCGACCCTTTATGTAATATCAGGCACGAAGACCCTATTCTATGATACTGGACATGGCATCACTATTTTGAGATACTAGGAATGATTTACCTTATAAATTAAATAATGGGCATGGTTTCCCCTTTACTATTGTGATATTGGGCATGGTGTCCCTTATAAATGTGACACTGGATATTTTGTCCCCAATTACTTTCAGAGATATTTTGACATGGGCCAAAGCAGGTTGTTTCATCTTTGTTTCCTTCATGAACCATAACCAACCAATTTACAATTGTTATTACATATTTACATTAAGATATCTACACACTTCTGTATTATACAAACAGACTATATATTTATAGATATTGTTGTTGGTGGCCAACGAAGTTTATCTTGAACCCTATTTGGGTCTCCGATGGTACCAGGGAAGAATATATGCTTGTAGGCATGGATAAGGGGAAGCATCCTCTTAAGGATTCGTGACTTCATGCATGACTTCATATGGGATCTTAGTATCATATGAAGGTCCTAGAGCTCAGGATGTTTAGATAGATTTTTTCCTTTTTGTACCTTTTGTATATCATGTAATGTATTTACTACATGCTGCCATGTATACCTATTTTATTTATTTTTTAGAGACATGAAATACATTATCATTGTATTTTTTTATATGATTCATTTTCTAGGTTTGAGTATTACTATATATTTCTTAGATTTTTATATCTTTCTTCTGTTATGGTGGGTTACTGGTCTATTTGACATAGTGTCTGTTTCCACTTTGTCATCTGTTTGTATATTCTTCCTTTATTTACTTATTATTAAATCAACTATTATACACTCCAATAATAAGGCCATAGTCTCTACATGTACACACCCTATAACCTCTCTACTATTTTTTATCCTTTGGCTTATGAAGAGGCATTCTTGAGCCTATGTAGCCCACAGGTTCGGGACACTTCTAAGTGGAACCCAAGTCGGGATGTCACAAAGTGGTATCAGATATTTCTTTTTTTGCCTAAATATTTTGATAAAATATATAGTAGATATGGTATTTTATTAGTAATACATTCCTAGGAGTAGTTAACCCATTTACAGAGAAGATCCAAATTTCCTTGAATGGAAATTTCTATTTTCTGTTTTTTTTCTTATTACAGTTGATTTAATCCCACCATTAGGTGGTGTACTTAAATTGTGATGTTGTTATTAAAATTATTGAGGGTTATATTTTAATAAAACCAAATTAGATGAGGGTATTCCATGTCATGCATCATTTTAGGCACTTTATAGGAAATTCACATGCCATGCATATGACATGTCATATAGGAGAATAGTATTAGTTGCATTGCATGTGATTTCCATGAGTAATTTGATTACAATAAATAGAATTGTTAATGGATAATGATTATTGAAGGGGATTGAGAAAAAATAATTAATACTTATATTTCATACTATAACCTAATAGTTTTTTTCTTCATAGGCTACAGCATACACCCTAAGCAGTCAATTATAGCATGTCGAGTCATGGACCATTGGTCGCATGGACTAGAACGTGTTATGGTTTGGATTAAGTGGATGATAGATTTTGGTTCATAAGGTGTATGGTCCATTATAGATCAGAAATGGTGAACCACTTAGTTCAATTATTTAAAAACCATTATATTATAAACATAATTTTAAAATGAAATTGAAGCACAGACACATAGCTTGACCCAGTCCCAGCCTTAGTAGTGGGAAGGATGTAGCATATCTTATGTCTATATAAATATTCCTATAACCTTAAACTAACTATTTGAGCTAGAATAGGGGTGATATTATTAAATATAAAGGCTTTACACCTATTTAATTCTTACATTGGTGTCTTATTCCATTATTGAATCATTTTTTAGGCATGCATTTGGCATTTGTAGAGAAATACCACCATGACATCCTCTGGTCGCATGCTAGGAGTGTGGTGAAGACCATGCCATAGAGGTGGTGGTCCATGAGCCACCAGTTATACCTCCATTATTTCATCCTATTTCACTTTATCCTATTCCTAACATGGGAATTTATGCTCAGTTTTGAGTATATTTTCTACGGCTTATACGGACTTTACAGGGAGCTTTGTGCTATGCCCCTTCTATGGGAGAGTTGACTCGAGAGTTCTAGTAGCAGCATTTTTTCAGGTTTTTAGGGGTTGGTAAACCATAGGCTATAGAGTTATGTATTGAGATGATAATATATATATTCAAGTATTTTGAGATACCTCCTAAGAGGATAATGAAACACGGTACTGATATTCTTCTAGGATCTTCCAAATGTTGGTGGGATATTCTAAATTGGGTTAGTTAGTATAGAGAAGCGACTTGGAGGGATTTCCAAAAAAATTTATTTGACTATTTCTTCCTATATACATTAAGGGACTATAATTCTAGGAAATTTATAAACCTTAAGTAGGTTTTTATGGCAGTAATGGACTATTCATCTTGAATTATAGAGCTTTATCACTTCGCACCTATCTACACTGTCGATGATCTAGTGAAAGCGAGATGATTTGAGAATGGTATGAGACATCCTATTAATTATTAAGTTAATGTTTTCTAGTTTAATACCATATCATAAATAGTGAACTAGTCCTTTATCACTAAAAATAACCTAATAGAAGAATATGGTATGAGCAAGGGTAGTTCGGAACCCAGACAATGTAGTGGTTCAACTAGCAGTTGGAAGCAACACTTTGAGACTATGCGTGTGAGCAGTGGTAGCTAGTTGAAACCCATATACAGTCATGTGGTATGTCATCAATGTGGTAATACTATCTATAAGAGGCCCCAGTGTCCCAGAGACCCCATCGAGTGTCGAAGTTACTGTAAATCGGGGAATCTACAGAGATTTTGTAGGACCTTCCCATCTGTGATGAGTGGGAGAGAATCCATGCTAGCTTCACCTTCAGGAGAAGGTTTGGTAGAACCTATCTAGTAAGTTATCTTGAGTAATACTGGCTATAAATTTATAGGAGTAGGTCATGGTCATGGTAGCTAGGATTCAAAAACACAGTGCCAACTGAGCAGACCCACTCTAGGTAGTCAGGTTGCTGCACAGGGCCAGGGATCATGCTAGATTTATTCAGTGTAGCTTAAATAGAGGAACAAGGCACCGACCCATATACTATTTGATGAACTATTATAGTACACTCTACTATCATTTCCACCTTGTACAATATAGGTGCATCATATTCTTTTATATTTATGCCTGTTGCAGAGATCCTTGGATTTCATGTTGAGTACTCTTGTGGCAGGAGGATGCTAGTTACACCTTTGGGTATACATTCTGAGAGTATACGCCAGTCCAAGGACTACCCCCTTTAGGTAGGAAATTATCATTTCATACGGGACTTATTTAACCTCAATATGATGGGTTTTTATGTCATTCTCAGAAATTACTGGTTGGTTCTCTATCATACCTATGTGGGTTGTTATCACTGGAGGGTGTCTTTTACATCACCATAGGGTAGTATTTATATTAAAAAGGTTGAGTGAGATGTCCAGGTGGGTAGATATGGACCAGAGAATCTTGGTCTAGGTGGAGTGACCACCTAGATTACTGACCTATACATGGAAGATTAGGGACTACATCATACTTAGTTCCCTCCTATAGTCGATCTATTTAGGGATGTTTTCCTTGACGACATTTTAGGACTACCTTCTGAGAGAGAGGTAGATATTATTATCGAGATAGTTCCCGAAGCCACACTGGTATCCATTCCTCCTTACAGGATGGCTACTACTGAGTTGTAGGAGATCAAGATATAGTTGTAATTTTTATAGGCTAGTATTTTTTATGGCTTATTACTTCTCCCTAGGGTTCACCAGTTCTTTTTACCAAGAAGAAGGATGAAACCCTCAGGCTATGCATGGATTATCGGAAGTTGAATCAACTTACAGTGAAAAATTGGTTTCCCTTACCTTGTATTGATGATATTTTTGACCAACTCAGATAAGTGAGGGTATTATCGAAGATTGACCTGAGATTGGGTTATCATCAAGTTTGAGTCAGACCATCAGATATTTCATGTATGCCTTTTTTGTAGTTGGTAAAGATTATATGAGTATCTTGTGATATCATTCAGTCTTATGAATCCTCCTACCATATTCATGGATTTGATGAATAGGGGTTTCCATCCCTATCTGGATTCCTTTATCATAGTCTTTGTAGATAAAATCTTGGTGTATTCTCATACTTGGAGTGACCATGCCACTCATCTTGGGACCATTTTGAATACATTTAGATAAAACCAGATGTATTCTAAGCTAAGTAAATGTCACTTATGGATCAAAAAGGTGCACTTCCTAGGTCAAATTATCTCAAAGTAAGGAGTTTCAATTGACCCAAAGAAGGTGAGAGATGTGGTTACCTAGGAGCATCCCAAGAACGTCTTTAACATACAGATTTTTTTAGGGATAACTAGTTACTATAGGAATTTCATATAGGAATTATCACTCTTAGAATCACCTCTTATGGTCTTGACTAAAAAGGATGTGAAGTTTGTATGGTCTAAATCCTATGAGATAGATTTTAAGGAACTGAAAGGGAGATTGACTTCAGTACTAATCCTAATTCTATCAGATCTCGGAAAAAGTTATACAGTAAATTATGATGCATCAGGTATTTGGTTAGAAGCATTTATGAAGCATGAGGATCAAATCATTGTGTACATGTCATGGAAATTGAGGCCTCATGAGAGAAATTACATGATGCATGATCTAGAGTTAGCAGTTTTTTTACACATCTTACGTAATTAGAGGAATTTATTATTGTGAGAGAATTTTGTGTTGTTCACAGACTACAAAAGAAATGGGTATATATTTACACAGAGAAAATTAAATATCAAGCAGTGAAGATGGCTTGAATATATATAGTCCTTTGACTTCAAACTTTCCTATATGCCTGGGAAGGGAAAAAATTTTCCAATTCTTTAAGTATAAGGACTCAGACACCGATATTTCAAGAGGAAAATAGTGAATGGAATCTTATGGAACTATTTTATAAGATTCACATAGAGGTGAAGGACCATCATGAACAGTCTATACTTGCATCACTATCAGTGACCTATTCACTTATAGAGAAGATGAAGATGACAGCTTGGTCCAATGGGAGAGTATTACTAGAGAGTACCCACCTCTGTATTAGTCTATCGATGATTACAACATCTTGTTTATACATGGGTGTATCTAGGTTTCCACAGGTATGAGAGAGGAGTTGATGCATGATTCACATGTTTCATAGTGGGTAGTTCATCTGAGTATCTCTAAGATGTATCATGATATGCATCAACAGTATTGGTTGCTAGGGATGAAGCATCATATATAAGGTTTAATTACTAGGTGTTCCACCTATTAGTAGGTAAAGGTGAAGCACCAGCAACCTACTAGCTTGTTACATCCATTAACATTCCAATAATGTAAATGGTAGGATTTTGTGATGGATTTTATCATCGGCTTATCGAGTTCACCTTGAGGTAGTGACGCGGTTTGGATATTCATGGATCGAATGATGAAAGTAGACCACTTCCTTAACATCTGAGAGAATTTCTTAGTTGATAAGATGGAGAAATTGTAAAAGTGAAATGGACTCTTATTTTACATCACAGTTCTAGAAAGGGCTAAAAAATCTATGGGTATGCAGGTGCTTCTGATCACATCCTTTCACCCTTAGACCGAGTACCAGTCGGAACAGACTATACAGGTGTTAGAGGATATTCTCTAGGAATTCATCCTTGATTTTGATGGTTCTTGGGAGAAGTATATTCCCCCATGTTTTTCACTTACAATAACAAATTTTGAGAGATAATACATATAACCCCTTATGAGGCCCTATCCGGTAGGCTTTTCAGTTCACCCCTGTGCTGGTTAGAGGCATGCGAGGTAGCACTACTGGGTACTTGTCTCATGTAGGATAATTCAAAGCAATTTTAGCTGATTAGTAAGAGAATGTCTACTTCTCAGTCTATAAAAAATCCTATGTTGATATTCATCAAAAACCTATGGAGTTTTTGGTTAGGGATCATGTTATCTTATAGGTATCACCCAGACTTGGGAATAGATGGATACAAAGGCAAGAAAAGATTTTGTTGAGATATGTTGGACCTTTTGATATCATGGAGAGATTCAGGCTAATGGTCTATCATTCTCTATTGCCTCATAATTATTGTTCTAGGAATGATATCTTCCATGTTTCATAGCTCTTCTGATATCATGTTGACCCATATCATACTTTTGATCCTAAGGATATTGAGCTATATGTTGATGCTTCTTTTGAGGAGTATCCTATATGCATCAACGATCGAAGCAAGAAGGATATATGAGGTTGTTTTGTCCCTTTAGTATGGATGTTGTGGCATTATGGCCAGGTTAATATGATCCTTAGGAGTGGGATGCTGATGTATATGCTTAGTGGTTGGAGTTATTCTTAGACAGTGTTTTACCATCCTTATAAAGTGAACTTGGGGATGAGTTCTTTTAAGATGGGAAGATTGTTAGAACCTATTTTTTATATCAGGTGTAGATCCTTTTAAATTCTGTATAATTCTTCTTTTTTTTGGACTTAATTTGGATTATTAGTGTGGTCATGGATGTTTCTTGGGTGTTTAGGGCTTCTTCAAAGCCCAAAACACAACTTTTTGGGAGGAACAGATTGGCTGCATAGTTAGGAGAAATTGTATGGGGCCGACCGCATGGTTATCCTGAACAATTCAGGTCTTGACAGTGAGTAGCAGGGGACTATGAGGTTTGAAGAAATCTTGTAGATTGGGTTGCACACCCATGAGGGATGTCTGTTATTTTTAGCATTGGAATATTTCACGTTTGGTGCCCAATTTCCCAAACTGTGCAAGTCCCCTTCCAATCCAGTGATCCAAGGATGGTTGGTTCGTGATTTGTCCATCACTACAACCAAACCATGTACCCCTAATTTTTTGGGAAAATTTTCCATTTTTCATTTAATGATGTATAATCTTACCCCCTCTATCACTTTTCTTTTCCAGTATACATAAGAGTTATTCTTCATCCCATATGATCTCCCAAACCTCCCTTGGCTAGGTTGTTCAATAGCTTCTCCATCTAAATCTTGATTCGATCTCTCATCATATCATTGGATCTGCATCAGTAAGTGCTCTATTCATCTTGATCCATTTTTTGTTTGTATTTCTCTCGATAGAGTTATTGGGGTGCATGCTCTTATGCCCTATTTTTAGGGGGTTTGTTTGTTATTTTATTTTCTCTCAATTTGGACCAAACCAATGTCCAATACTAGATGAGTACTCTTTTATGAGCTTGAGGTAGGTAGTTTAATAATTATCCCTTTATGTATCAAAGTTTTATAATATTTGAAACTTGTCGTATGCCAGTTTTACCATGCTTTGCCTCTAAATTGAACCTGCCTTAAATTGGTTGTCTATTCTGGTACCCAATGACCTTATTAGACCCCTTGATATTCTAGAGGACATTCAACCTTTGAGTAATCCATCCCTTTGGTTGTTCCCTTCTTATGAAAAATTGGCTTTCAAGCTCTTATACCCAAAACACATATTGGTGTGATTGGATTTACTTTTAATGGTGATATCATATTAATAATGGATGGATGTAGTTTCATAGCATGACTAACACCCTGATAATTTATAATGAATTGAATTGAACTTGAGTGGTATGACCACATCACCTTTCCAAAATGTAACAATGGTTATGCCCTTATGTATATTAAATTATAATTAGTTATGGTTTATACCTTGGATAATATTAAATCCAATGGATAATCATATCTAATGATGTGTGGACATGAATAACCTATTTAATTATAGTGAATGGCCATGATAATCCTTACCCATGTTATATATAAATGGGCATGGAATCCCATTTTATAACTATGATATTGGGCATGACGACCCTTGTGTTTGTTATATTTATATAGGCATGGTATCCCTTTTTATAACTGTGATGTCAAGCATGACGAACCTTGTGTTTTTTATATCAATATGGGCATGGAATCCCTTTTTATAATTGTGATATCAGGCATAAATACCCTTTATATATATGACATGGGAATGTCATCCCTATATGGTGACATGGTCATGGTGTCCCTATACAGTGACATGGTCATGGAGTCCTTATATATGATACTAGTCATAACAACCCTATTCGGTGATACTAGTTATGGCATCCCAATTATCTAATACTGAGCATGGAGTTCCTTATAAATGTGATACTAAGAATGGTGTCCCCTTTACTATTGTGATATTGGTCATTGAGTCCCTTATAAATGTGACACCAGACATTGTGTCCCTATTACTTTTAAAGATATTATGGCATGGGACAAAGTTGGTAGTGTCATCTTAGTTTCCTTCAAGAACCATAAATGACCCATTTAAAAATTTATTACTGATTTATATTATTATATCTACATGCATCCATATTATAAAAATAGACTAGATATTTATAGATGTAGTTGGCGGTAGACTACTGAGTTTATCTCATACACTATCTGGGCCTCCGATGTTACCTGTGAATAATATATGCTTGTAGGAGTAGATAATGGGAAGCATCCTCTTATGGATGTGTGACTTCATTCATGAATTAAGATGGGATCTTGGAAGCAGATGATCGGGCTAAATATTGGGATACTTGGATAGATTTTGTCCTTTTTGTACCTTTGGTATATCATGTATTGTATTGACTGATTTATTCCATGTATACTTGTTTTCCTTATTTTTTATATACATGACATACATTATCATAAACTTTTTTATATGATTCAGTTTCCATCTTTGAGTATTACTATCCGTTTCTTTGATTTTTATATCTTACTTCTACTACGGCGGGTTACTGGTCCAGTTGTCATAGTTTCTATTTCCATTGTGGAGTCTATTTATATATGCTTCCACTATATACTTGTTATTATATCCATTGTGCTGCACTCTGGTAATGGGGGTATATTCTCCCCATGGACACACCCTAGGCCCTCATTTCTAGTCAGTAGCCTCTGTCGTATGGGGAGGCGCACTTGAGACCATGTGGCCCACCAGTTTGGGGCACTTCTAAGTGGAACCTAGGTAAGAACTTCACATTAATCATGATATAAATATTATATATATTCATTATATATATATATATCCATAAAAGGTGGAGATAGAAAAATTAATTACACCAATCATGGAGACGGTAGGCTATACGTACGCATGAACATTGTTTTTAATTTTCAATCGATGGAGTGAAATAAAGGTAAATAAAAATTCACTTTTAAAAAATAATTATTATATCATATATATCATATATATTCATTAAATATATCCTTATTACCATCCATTCAAATTGTAAATGAAAAAATAATCAGATCGCTTCGTGGAGGTGGTAGTTCATATATACGCACAAGTGTCATTATCATTTTCCAAATGATAAGAAGGTAAGAAGGAAGTTATGATATTTTAATTCTATAAGAATAATTATATCATAAATCTAATATATAAACATTAAACCCATTTTAATAACTATACAAAAATATGGTGATGTAAAATGAATTTTATATCTACATGGATGTGGTAGTCCACGCGTACACACGAGCGATACTTTCACTTGCCATTTGATGGGATAGAGGGTGGATATTATTGGTTCCATAATCATAATAAAATTTAAGTATATTTAGGATAATAAATTTAATATTTTATTATTAATAACTTAGATTTATTGGATGTAGAATAATAAATAAATTGAAATATGTTGGGCGGGATGATTACCTCTTCTTTGGTAGGTCTCCTTTAGGTCCTTTCTTAAGGATGATTATAATGGTCTTTTAAGAATACCAGAACCTATAATTTATATATAGGGAGGATAAGAAGGTAATTTTTCATGGTTTGGTTGATATATATGTCTCAAAGTGGTCTAAATAAGAGAAATTATAGGTGTCCTATTATAAGTGGGTGAGAGGACGTACTTGGAATTTCTTAAATGATTAAAATATAATAAAGTCTTACTCAAGATAAATGATTCCAAAATGGTCAAAGTATTAAAGGTTGGATGTTATGAGTTATAAATTTTCCTATAAAATAGTTTTTATACAATTTTAATTTTTAAACTATCCTTATATCTTAGTTTACCCCCTGGTAAAACCGTTTTAACCATAACCGTGGCGAAATTTTTTAAATGTTTTCACTAATCATTATGACCAAAAATGAAAGTGGACACATTAAAAAAATTACATGATTTCAAAATATTTAATCCATTTTATCAAATTCAATTTACATAAATATAATAATTTAATTTAAAATTAAATCCTCAAAATGTGATGAAAAGGATTTTTCCATAAAAAAAGTTTTCTTAAGTATAAAAAAAATTATACAAAAAACACAAAATAAAATTAATTATAGTGATCATAATTAAATTTTTAATAATATATATAATAATTATACTTTTAAAACCATATTAAAGAAAAATTGAACTTTTTAAATGTTTTAAATGAAAAGGCAGTTTTCAAAAAAAATCAATATTTTTCACTATTCATCGAAAAATCAATCTTTTCAGAAAATTATCAAAATTTAAATCTAAGATAATTTTGAAATGATTATTTAAAAAAATGAGGTTACCTTTTTAAATATATTTTCTAAAATTGGGAAAAAATAATTACATTAGTTTTTCACAAAAAGCAATAAAAATCATTTTTGAGGAAAAATTATTTTTAAAGCATATAAAGAATTTAATAAAAAATGAGTAATTATTTATCAATATATTTTATTTATTTAAAAAAAATTATATATAATATTTAAAATCTATTTATTCCTATTCATTTTACCAACTTAATGGCTAGGTTGTAACAATGTGATATATTATAGTTTATTTAAACTTGGGTTTGCTTATATCGCAAGCTATCAAACAAATTAAATTTATTTAAAGAGAAATATATCAAAAAATAAAGGTGTTTTATATTATACCCCCATTAAAATGAATTTCACCCATTAAATTACATCTCTTTGATAAAAACAAAAAATATATCTCTTTTTCATCACATCCTCGGGTTCCATGTAACTTCTTTGAATTTCTAATTCCTCTAGATAACTTTAACTTGATGAGTGGTATTGTTTCATAGTAACTTATCTATATTATCCAATATTTCTACCTATTTTTATTCATGGGAAACATAATTATCTAGTGGTAAAACCTCTGAGTTTAGTACATGTGATGGATCAAGTATGTACTTCCCCAAGAGATATATATGGAACATAATGTGAACTTGAGAAGGGTTTGGTGGAAGCACCAAGTGATAAGCTACCATCCATACTTGATCAAGAATATTAAAGGGGTAAATATACCTAGGGCCTAACTTTTTATTATTTATAAATATTATAACCTTCTTCTATAGAGAAATTCATAGGAATACCTTCTCAACAACTTTGAGTTCCATATTTCACTAATGATTATCATCATAACTTTTTGTTGACTCTGAGCTATCTTGATATGATGATGAATTCATCTAAATTTATATACCATTTACTAGGATATCACAAGTACCAATATATTTATTTATCCAACTTTATACTTGAATGTCAGAGTTTTACACTTCCTTCTATAGAGAACTTCATATATATCTATCTGAATGCTCGAGTGAAAGTTATTATTATAATAAAACTCCACTTGGAGAAGGAGTTGATCCCAACCACCTTTGAAACCCATATAAAAGGATCTAAAAATATCCTATGTGGTTTTAATGGTTTTATTATAATTTACATTTTTCTAAGGATGATAAGCAGTATTGAAACTCAACTCTATATGCAGGTCCTACTAAAGGATTTTCTAGAACTTTGAGGTAAACCTCATATCCCGGTCAAATACAATAGATTGCGGTACTCCATGTAACCTTACCACTTTCTTAATGTGTATTTTGGAAAGGTGATTAATAGATAAATATTTTCTGATATAAATGAAGTGGGTTGACTTTGTAATTAGATTGACTATAACCCAAATAGTATTATGGACTTTAGATGTTTTGGGGAGCCCAATGAAAAAATCCATGGTGATGTTTTCTCATTTTCATTATGGTATGGGTAATGGTTGTAAAATCCCATTATAATTATATCTCTCAAACTTAAACTACTAACATACCAAGAATCTAGATACATACTCTAAAATATCTCTCTTCATGTTGTCCCACCAGAATTACCTCTTCATATCTCTATACATCTTTATGCTTTTAGTATAAATAGATAATGTTGAACCATGAGATTTATCCAAAATGTCCAAATTCAAGTATGGTATTGAAAGGAAACATAAATGGTTCTTAAACATTACAATTCCATCATAATCAAGTTTGAACTTAAGAACATTTCTTACCTTATTTTGAAACTATAATTGTTATTTATGTGCCTATTTAATATTTACTTCGATAGATGGTTGAAAACTCATTTGAAAAAGATATGATTTATCTCACTAAAGATTCCCAAATTCATAATTTTAAAATCCAAAAAATATTGTATCATTTTTTATCCTCATTATAGATAAGTTATCATGATCCTTTAGACTCGAAGAATTATCCACCTTAATAGTCATAATATTTTATAATCTCCAACCATATTCTTTGGTGCATATTAAACTTTTTTATGTGTGAAGATATACTTTATACTTTTATAATTAATATATATTTCATAAATTTCTCCATAAAGATAATTACTTTGTATATTTAATGAAAAAAATACTACCGCTAACTCCAAATCATGATTTGGTTAATTTTTCTTATGAACCTTCAATTGACGTGAGGCATAAGATATCACCATATCATTCTACATGAGGATGCAGCCTAGTATCTTATTAGATTCATTAATATAGATCAAAAACCCCTATATACTATAGGGTAATGTAATCATAGATGTGTTGACTAACCTTCTCTTCAGTTCCTTGAAATTTTCTTCACACTCATCTATCCAAAGGAACTTGGATCCCTTCTGAGTTAACCTGGTGAGTGGATTAGAAACCCGTAATAAATTATCCACAAAGCATCGATAATATCAATCTAAAACAAGAAAATTATAGATATCAGTCACAGTGGTTAATCTAGGCCAATTTTCAATAATTTTTGTATTTTATAGATCCACTGATATACCCTTGCTTGAGAAGAGATTATATGACCTAAAAATGAAACTTTTTGTAGCCAAAATTTACAATTGCTGAATTTTGAAAATAAATTCTCATTCCTTGAGGTCTGTAGTAAAATCCTCAGGTGATCTTAATTCTCTTACTTATGAAATATATAAGGATTTCATCTATAAAAAATAACATAAATTAATCAGGTAATCTCTGAAGTAACTATTTATTAAATATATGAATATATAGGGGGAATTAGTAAGACTAGATGAAATCACTATAAATTCATAGTGTTCATACCTCATATGGAAGGAAATCTTGGGTATGTATTCACTTTTAACCCTCAAAAAATAACATCAAGATTAAATTTAAATATTAGAAAAATATATTTCTCCTCATAATTGATTGAAAAAATCATCAATAAGGTATAGATGATACTTAGTCTTGATTGTGATCTTATTAAGTTTTTGATAATTAATGAAAAGTTGTATTGATCCATATTTATTCTTAAAAAAAGAATAGTTGCACCCTAAGGTTATGAACTTATCTAAATGAATCCTATATCAGTATTCTCTTGGAGTTTCTTCTTCAATTCCTACAACTCGATCAGATTTATTATATACAGAGTCTTTGAAATAGTTGTAGCATCAGGTATGAGTTCTATTTAAAACTAAACTTCATGATTTGTATATTGACTATGAAATTCCTATAAAAAACATCAAAAAACTCTCATAAAACAGGAATATCTTCAATGTTTAGTTTCTCCCCAACCATCTGAGATAAACTCCCCTTTTGATTAGTATTTAAGACCCATAAAATAGATGTAATTTCTTTCAGAAGTTCATATTTATCATCACACTGATAGATGTTCATAGGTTGGTTATGAATATAAAACATGACTTCCCTACTTGGGAATTGATGTGGGATTTATGTAAATAAATATAACCTATTCCCAAGATAAAATTAAATTCAACTATATGGAGAATAATTAAATATTCAAGAATCACATTCTCACAAAATTTAATTGGAGAGGAATTATATACATGAGATGCGATAATTCTACCATGAGAATTTTTCAGTGTTAATACAACATCTAATCATTAGGGTATCATCATGATACCCATAAAATTTTATTCAAATATAAAAGAGTGGGTAGATTTTGAATCAAATAAAACATTAACAGTACTAGATTGAATGGTAAGTATTCCATTCACTACTTCATTATCATACCCCTCATAGGCAATAGTGATCACATGATATTTCCCTTTATCTTTAGGATTAAGAGTTTATTAACATCAATAATCATCATTAACCTTAATATTTGAGCACTGGTTAGTATAATTCTCATACTCTATACATTTGAAACACTAGAGTGTGGGTGGTGAATCCTATGGATATTTCACTCTATTCTTATCATTAGTTAACTTCTTTACATCACTTAGGTATTTGATTTCTTGATGGCCTTCCTTTAAAAACTTAAAACATTTACCAATTCCATTAATATAATTTCCTTTATTTTTCCTTCCACACTTCAATCATAAATAAAATATCATCTTCTTATCTCCATGGTTTTTAAAATTTCTTTTGAATTATATCTTTATTTTGTTATCAAAACCATGATATTTATGGGTAAATCCAATCTCAATTTCTAATTTTATAGTTTATCAAATGATTTATTCATAGATACTGAAGTCTCTTAGGGTTAATTCCCTTTAGAGACTTGGTTTTAATTCACTGAAGAATCGATCAACCTTACTTTTAGGTTGGATAATAATACTAGAAGTGTGTCTCTAAAGTCTTATAAAATTTGTCTCATAGGTACTAAGAGATTCATCATCATTATAATTTATCTCAAGTAATTATTTCTATATTTTTATATGAATAATTCAAGTAAATTACATATTGAAAAATAATCTCATAAATTCATCCCACTAAATGGAGTCAATTTCTTCATATCACCTTGTATTCTTCATAAGATTCCACTATTGATCTGCTTCTCCTTCCGAACAATAAACATCCAAAATAAATTTTTCTTGTTCCAAACACTAGAGAATAGAAAATATCTTTCCAAGGGTACTAATCCATTTCTTAGAAACTAATAGATCAGTAGACCCATTAAAATAAGGTGGATGTTGCCTCATGAAGGACTCGACATAATATTGTTACCTTCATTACTCATTTGGAATCTCATCATGATTCATAGTTTAAGAAAGTTGTGTAATCATAGTACGTATATTTTTCATTAAATATCACATAACATTTGGTTTCTCAAGAGGAAAATCATTTCATTTTCCATCAAATTCGGTATTAACATGGTTCCTTCAAGTTCCATCCATTTAATAAAACCAAAAATCATAGTATTTTCAATAATAATCATAGTGGGAAACCACATAATCATGGAAAAAAATATAGTATATATAAATCATGACACCCTCTTTTAAATATATAACATATTAGGTTTAACCTAGTTCATTCATAGTCATCATATATTCAAATATTTCATAATTGTTCATAAATAAAATGTGATTTAACTAAATCATATCCCTCAGGAGTTTCAAACTAGGTGTTCAGTAAAGGAATACTCACCATGAACCAAAATGATGGTCAATATATACTCAACAAAATATTTTTGAGGTTATTACCCCTAGAGCTTCTATTCCAAAACTATGTCCACTTGTAGTATCCATAAATGGATGTTTTTCTAGGAAAATCATACTCCTTTATTTACCATAACTTAAAATTTTTTCCTATACATAGGATTATCCTAAGGGTTCTAACTAAACTTTTATCATACTATTTTCCAAATATAACTAAACCTTTCTCTAGTATGAACTATATCAACCCATACTTTTTATATATAGATATTACATAATAATAGATGAATATTCATTATATAACATCGAAATCTATGATCTAATTGTATAGGTCTAGTGTCTTTGGAAACTTTGATACATAAACAAATTATTCATAAAATATCTACATCGTCTCCTAATAAGCTCTTAATAACTAGAACCCTCATTAGACATATCATATTTAAAACCTTTCTTCATGACCTGATGAAAGGAAATATAATTAGTTTAATATCAGATGCTCAGTAAGGGTAAACAAGGGTGATACCAATGATCACTTAGGCATAACGTGAGAATAAGGGTATAAGGACTTGTACTTAACATTTGAAAACCATACTGATCATATCATATATCATAATCTTTAATCATGGCATAAATCATGGAATTTCATAAGACATGAATCATAAAGGAATCAAAGAACATTATCTGTGAGATCATAAAATTGGCATAAGACATAATTTTATGGCATACACACAATCATAAAAATCATTTTTGTAGTTCAGTTCAATGTTAATACTATTATAGTGGATTGGTTTTGCTCCTCATTACATAATATACTTATTCAAGGCTCACTCCCAATACTATCATAATGGATAGAGTCCCTTACTGAATTGGGTCCACTCTCTATTCCAGTCCTTATTATATCATGAGATATCCATATTTACCCAATACATTAGAGGGCTATATAATTATTGGTCCACCCATCATATTATCATAATCCATTCATATCTTTTCTAAAAGATCATAAAATATTCATTATATATCATAAACCCTATAAAAGAAGCATTTTTCACAAACATTTCAATAATTTGTCATAGTATAACCCATTAGGAAAGAAAAAAGGTTTCACAAAAAATTTAATAATTCATCATAGCATAACCTGTGGAAAAAAATGGGTTTTATAAACATCTCATTATCATAATAACGATCCATCCAAAGAAAAAATAATGATGGAATCATTGGACCATATCTCTAGTAAAAACATATGTAACATCAAAGGATGTTATCATAGATGAAAATTCCATTAAAATATTTCTTGGAATATTTCTTGAGAAAAATACCCTTTTTATTTTGAAATAACTTAATTAAAATCTAAAAAAATTACAAATATTAAGGAAAAAATTTATTGAAAAATAACCATGGAAACTTATAAAGGAAACTTCAAAGTATTTATGGTTTATGATAGTGGAAAATTTCATTCATGCAATGTACATTAAAACAAAGATTCCTTTCACATTTTTGGTAAAAATTAAAAGGTACCTTGTTTGGAAAACTGCCATAAGATTCCTTTTAAAGAATTTTGTAAAAACATCAAATGTGAGTAAAAATGAATTTAAACAGTCATGGGAGAATAGTAAAAACATTCTTGAAAACATTTTTGAAAACATGTACATAGAAAAAAAATGATTTCCTACCAAAGAGATAAATAAATTCAATTTTCCTTCTTATGGTCTTTTGAGTACTTAAAGAGATAAAAATGAAATGAAAACATGTAATATATATAAATAGCTAGAGGATAATGAAAGTAATGAGATTATTGAAGGATAGATCATGAAATTTCTTCTTCAAAAAATTAATCATAAACAATCCCAATAAAAGTGATATTGTAACATAAATTCTCCTTAGTCTCCTATATAATAAATTTATGTTTATTATACTTATATAAAAGAATCATGTACATACTTATAATATCATATATGATCCACTTACAACATTACAATACACATTTATTAAAAATTACTTATTAAAATATTCATTTTTGGTCTTTAAGTTTTTCATTTTCCATGAGAATTTTGGGTTGATGGTTCCTTTCCTTATACTTTTATCATGGTTCCATCATCTATAGAATGTTAACCATGATTTAAATATCATATATATTCATTATATATATATATATATATTCATCCAAAAAATATAGATATATAAAAATTAATTACATCATTCATGTAGATAGTAGTCTGTATATATGCATGAATATTATTTTCACTTTTTGATGAATAGAATGAAAGAAAGGTAAATATGGGCATCCAATGGGATTTATACAAGTTTAATCTTAATTACAGTGAAAATTATTGTTATTTTTACTATTCATTATAATCAAATATTAAAGTGGATTCATTAAAAAATTTATACATGGTGATTCCAAATATGGAATCCATTTTATCAAATTTAATTAATTGAAGTGAAAAATTTTGATATAAATTTAAACCTGTAAAATGTGAAGAAAATTAGTAATCTAAAAAAATCTTAAGTATAAAATGTTTTTATACAAAAAAACATAAAATTAATTATAATTATCATAATTGTAATATTAATAATATAGATGAACTAATTTTACTTTTAAAACCATTTTTAAACAAAATAGAACTTTGTAAATACTTTAAATTAAAATATAGTTTTCAATATAAATCAGTATTTTCATTATTCATCAAAAAATAAATATTTTCAAAATATTCTTAAAATTTCACTCTAATATAATTTTTACATGATGATTTCAAAAGTAAAGTTCATTTTTTTTAAAAAAATCTAAAAGTTTCAAATTTTAATTATATTATTTGTTCACAAAAAGAAATAAAAATTTAATTATATTATTTGTTCACAAAAAGAAATAAAAATAATTTTTGAATAAAAATGTATTTTTGAAAAATATAAACACTTTACTAAAAATTGAGTACATATTTATCAATAAATTTTATTTATCAAAAAAATTATACATAGTATTCAAAATATGGGTATTCCTATTAATTCTACCAATTTAAAGTTTAGGTTGTAATGGTATACTATGTTATTATTCATTTAGATTTGATTTTTCATGTATCACAAAATATTTAAGAAATTAAATTTATTTAAAGATAAATATATCATAAAATATCAGGGTTCTATAGGTATATCAGGTAAAGGCTAGACAAGAGACTAGCCCAGAGTGTATTGTGATGTGGGAACAGTTAGCTGGAGGTTATCTGATACGTGGGTGGTCATTGAGTGACGGCGATAAGATACTTGTGCGTGGAAGAATAACGGTACCTGATTCCATCAGATAGGATCTAATGTGGTAATTCCATACCCCTAGATGGGTTGTATATCCTGGTGAGACACAGATTTACCACGACTTCATACGATAGTTCTGGTGGCATGGGATAAAGAGGGACACTATTGGTTTTCTCTTTCAATGCCTTACCTGGAAAAGGTTAAAGAACGAGCACCAGTGTCCTGGTGGTTTTCTATAGACACATCCTGTGCCAGTTAAAAAGTGGGAGGATGTCATAGTAGACATTTTTATGGGTTTATCTAGGACCCTGAGGAGTCATGATGTTATCTAGGTGATTGTTTATAAGCTAGGGATGGTTTCTCACTGATACTGATTTGAGAGGCACACTCAGTAGAAAAGTGGGGAAAGTTGTATGTCCATGAGATAGTATGATTACATGGAGTTTGTAACAACCCAGGTACTAATAGAATAATTTTTTCATATATTATTAGTATTCTTGAATTGAATAGTTAAATTCACTAGGTTAAGTGATTTTAAAAAATAAATAATTTTATGTCTTACATGGTCATATTTAAATGATTAATTTTAAAATTATATTATTTTAATTTGACAAAAAGAATTTCATTCTTGAATTCATAATGTTGAAATTATCTTAGTATGATTTTTTTATAATTTTTTGAAAAACTTAAATTTTTGGTGAATAGTAAAAAAATACAGTTTTTTTAAAATATAGTATTTTTGTGACATCATCAAGTTTATGGTTTTTAATTTTATAGATAATAATTGAGTGATAAAAATTCTTTTAAAAAATTTTTTATTAATTAATGTGTATAATTGATGTTTTTTTATGGTTTTTAATTTTATAGTTATATAACACGAATCTTATCCAAATGTTTTCTTGTGGAAGGTAAGAAAATACAAATAAAAAAATTAAAGAAGTTGTCTTGACATGGATATGAGTAGATATAATTAATTAATAAATATAAAATATTATATTAAACCAAATTAATTTATTTTTATAATATTAATTTATATTTAATTTTTATAAATGAAATAATTAACTTTAATTTGTATGCAACACTAATGTAGTTCTTGTGAAAGTAGAAGAAAAATCAATAAAATGATCTTAATTAAAATTATAATAATATTTAAATAAACCAAAAATTTGAATAAATCATTTTGGATGAGTAATTTTTTTCTATTATATTATTTTGATTAGAATTTGTGACCTTTTGGATCCAATTGGATCACTTTAAACCCTTTATAATATTTTATTTAAAAGAAACTCAAGTTGTTTGCACTATGGTATTTGATTAGAATAACTTTTTAATATAAGGTTTTCTAGAAGATTTTTTTTGAAAATAACTAGTATTTGGAAAGATAAAGGATTTATATTAATCATGATAATTTGTTTTTAATATTTAGGTAACAAATAAATACCTTAAAGGCTTGCACAGTGATAAACTAGTAATTATTAATTTAATGAGAAAATAAAATAAATGATATTAAAAAGATTAAAAATAATTATATTATAAGATAATTAAGTTTATACATGAATTATATAGATAACTATGACATGTATAGGATATAATAAAATATTTTTTTCTAATTTTAATCTTTTTTTATGTTTTTAATGCCATTGTTATGAATAGTGTTAAATTTGAAAAAAAAAATATTTCATGAATAAAATATATATTATTAAATTATTTAAAAATCGAAAAAAAATATTGAATAAGGCCAAATATGATAATATTGTGTCTAAATTGTGATCCCCTTTATCTTTTTAGGAATTTTTAAGTTTTTACCTCTATATTAGACTTATTATATTTTAATATTATATGTAATCCCTAAATTTCACCTCACCTCAATTATAAAAAGGGGCTCTTTCCATCACTTGATTTCATCACCTTAATCCATATTTCTTGACTATCCTATGAAAAAATCCCTTATACTCATTTATTTCTACATTTTTGTATTTCTGGTGGTCTCACAAAAAGGCCAACTCTAAGTGCCTAAGGAGCTTCTTAAGGAGAAATATTCGAGAGGTAAATTTGTTCTTCTCTTTTAAATTATTTATCACTTCTACCTTATCCTCACCCCTGTAAAAAGTTTTATTGTAACTCCATTATCATATATATACTATAATTTAATTATTTTAATGGTATATCGATCATAAAATCTCTTATTTTCTCCTTTTATTCTTAAAAATGAAATCATCATCCATGGTGTGTCAATTCACCGCCTTTGTGGATGATGAGTTTTTTTCCTATTTACCACATTCATGAAAAGTTTAAATTCATTTATAATTGTTGAAAATGACGTATATATATTTGTGTGTGTGTGTGTGTGTTCTCTATTCTATATTATTATTTCCATTCGATAAGAAAATCCTTAATGAACCAACCTTGGAACCATGAAACGAACGCACCCAAAAAAATGGAAATAAAAAATATTATTAATAAATGGGTGGAAAGATATTGTAAGAAAATCATATAAGGTATTATAAATATGAATATAATTGTTTAATAAATTTATAACACTCTTTAAACCATTATACAGAAGTTTTTAACACATTTAAAGAAAGTCAAACCTGAGGTAAGGGACTTTCCTTTTAGAATCCTCTCCTCCTCCAAAATAATTTTTTTGGTATTTTCAGAATAAACCACTTTTAAGGGGGAAAGTGGGAACCCACATGCCTTTCACACAGAATAGAAAACCCAAAAACTGATTATATGAAGAGACCCCATCAACCCAATTTCAAAATTCAAACTTTCAAAATTCAAACTTTCAAATTTCAAAATTCAAAGCCAAAAGCATCACTGGTACCCACTATTGACGTCAATGTCTCAATCCAATCACCTGACCTCCATCACCACTATCACTGAAACCCATCAAGACCTTCAGAATCAAACAGAGTCTTCACCGGAAGGCAAGACAAAACCCTTAATTGACACCAGATCATCTGCAATAAATATCGACCATAATCCATCATGGCCATTGAAAAACACCAAATCAGAGATCCACCATCAACATTATCACCAAAATCTGAACAGATCCACCAAAACAACAGAAAACATAATCTTGAACGCCTTTAGAACCTCCACCATCAGGGAGATCTAGCCATCAAAACCTCCAAAACATCAAGGATAAAGGATCCACAAAGATGGAAGACCACAAATATCGACTTTAACACAAACCCGGCGCAAGAACATGAACATAAACCAAACCACTTTAGCTGGTGAGAAAACAAGCAACAAAAAAACAAAAGAAGAAGGAGATCACAAATATGAGCCCGAACACAGCGAAAACCACCGGAGGAAGCAGTAGGAGAACCTCGGGAGGCAAGACCCAAGCATCGATGCCGACCACCCCCACCAACACAGTTCCAAACTACCACAAAAACCTGGGAACAAGACCAAGATTGGGGTCTGGATCAAAGGGCTCAGCAACAAGAGTATAAGAAAGGGAGAGCACATAAACGATGTAGGTACCACCAAACTCCACCTCTAACACAACCCCAAACCATCGAATTTCCATTATCACAAACCAGCATGGGGTTTGGAAACGATGGGTTAGGCAATAAGAGTAGCGAAGGCAGCATTCAAGGCCCTAAAACCATAAATAAAACAGGAGGATACCACCAAAATCTGCTGAAACACAATCCTAAACCACAACATTACCATCGTGTAAAACCAAAATGGGTTTAAAACACAATGGATCTAGAGATAAAAGCATAGGGTCAGTGTTTGATGTCGTTGAAACACCAACAGAGCAGCACCGCCAATGAGAAGAGAAATCGGAACGCCGAGAGAAAGGGGGAAGATTAGAGGAAGTGCATAGAATAAGTTAACATCGATGAAGAGATGACATGGGGGAATTAAAGGTGAGATTAGAAGAGACATCAATGGATCCACAAGGAGTTTCCATAAGAAACCCTAGAATATGTCAAGCAGAGAGCGAGAGTGAGAACTAGGGGAGTGATGCACCATCATTTAGAATCCTCTTAAATGTCTCTTTTTAAAAAATTCAAAAAGGTTTTTTTTATATGACATGAGTAGTTTTTTCCCTCTTTCATGATTCCTTGTTTTTTTTGAAGTCTTATTTATAATATTACATGATAATTTTTCAAATAAAATGTTTTCTTTTGCATGTGCGTAGTATTCCTTTGAATTAAGATATTTTCCTCAAGGAATGTATCTATGATGCAAGTATTTACATTTTTTTATTATTTTTTAGTTTTTTGGAATTGTTTATGATGATGGGTGGTTAAATTATAAATCAATTATTGGTGGTTCCATGATATCTCTCCAATTCATTGGGTATGTTTTAAGTTGACCTAAAGGGTTATTCTAAGTGTAACTGCAATAGTTACATCATAAGGTAGTCATGAGGGTTACATTGTATGATATTTGTGAAGGTTAAAAATCAAATGGTAGCTATGAGGGTTCAAATCATAAGTAATTAGGGTAATAAAATTATTCCACAAGTTACCTAAGGGGTTTTTTTTATGTTTTATATGCTTTATAGAAACCTTATGTTTTCACAAAGTAAGTATATGTTACTTTTAAGTGTGAGAATTATATGTTTTATGTGTTTATAGGTATTCATGGAATAATGGCTTCTTTCATTCTTTTTATGTCCCTTAATGAGATCTTTGTTCTCATACCAAGTTTTCAAAAAACAATCATGGGTTTTAAAGTTTGCTAAGAGAAAATAATAATTCAATCTGAATATTGTGAAGATTTTTCATGAAAAGAAATCATGTTTTATTTTTAAAGACTATTGTAAAAAAGGGTACTATTTTAATAGCATTCACCTTGTATGTTTGTGGGTTGTTATGTATGAATTATGACCTAATTATCAAAAAATATAAACTGAAAAGACCTTTGGGAATGTGAAAAAATGAATTCTAGTTGAATTAACTAGATTATGCATTGTTTAAGGATGGGTCCTTATAGTTGGTATCAGATCATAGTTTAGATAAATTTAGGGGTTAGTATGATGTTCATATAATTCCATAAATGATTTCTACTTTATGATTAATTTGAAATTATAGATCAATTGAAGATTATCATGTGTCTTCCTCTAAGATATGTCTGTTCAAAATGGTTTTCTGTATAAGAAATAGGTAATCTGAAGTAGGAAGGCACCAAGAGGATGATATCTTTATGAATCTACAACCTAGAATGGTGGGAATTGGAAGATATTAGTTTGTTATAGTAATGGATCAGTTGATACAAGATATAAATAGTGGTGGCATCCATTCAATAGAATTATCAGAGCTACCATAAAGGAATGTGATGATAGTGAAACATTTAATGAGGAAACACCCTCTTACTTTCAGTGGATCTTCTAAACTGGTGGTGGTTGAAGGGTGGATTAAATCCCTTGAAAATATATTTTATGTCATGGGGTGTTTATATAATCAAAATTTTAGTCTTCTTATTTATTTTTTTGAAGTTGAAGCTGAACAGTGGTGTACAATGGTAAATTATATCATGGAAAGATAAGAGATTTATGCCTTGGAATGGGATTAATTTAAGAATATTTTCCTTGAAAAATATTTTCTTAATGTGGTTTAACTTGGTATGGAAAAGAAATTACTTGAATTGAAACAAAAGGAAGAAGATTCACTGTCCCTATATAAAGAAAACTTCACTTGATTGGAAAGGTACATTCTAAATCTTTTTTGGGATCTTGATAGTAAAATCAATCATTTTTAATTAAGATTTAAGCCAAGATATCGAAGGGAATTAGCTTCCTATGAATTCAAAAGTTGTGAGAAACTTATTCAATGTGCTAATAGGGTAGAAATGGAGTTCTCTGATGATTTTTTGTACTTTGAAAACAAGTAGAAGAAAATGTCCATATGGAAAGAAATGGGTAAGAATCAATAAAGTAAATCTAAAGGTAAGAATATCTTGTTTCCGATTTGTAGAAAGTGTGGTAAAAATCACCCTATGGAATTCCTTAACAAATATGATAAGTGATTCTTATGTCATAAGTTTGGACATATGGTCTGATATTTTAATGAAAATGATCTTAAGTTTAATTTTGATAAGATAACTATAAATTGTTTTAAATGTGGTGAGATAGGGCCTTATGTACATACATACCTAAAGAAGGATATGAATGATGGGAAGAAACCAGAATATAAGCAGAAAGATGTAGTTAAATCCTTCATGACTACTTCAGTAGATTTTGGGCCATCTAATGAAGTGGTATTAGGTACATTGTTTGTTTACTCATATTTTTCTAATGTCTTGTTTGATATAGGGTCTACGCATTCTTTTATTTATGTATAATTGTATAGTAAATTGGAAATTTCACCTCAAGAAATGAAACTATAACTTATGGTTAAAATAATAGGGGGAAATATTAAAGAAAAAAAAGGAATTATAAGAATATTATTCTTGTATTTAGAAATAAATTACTTGTAAACCTTTTTGTTTTACCCCTAGTAGAGTTTGATATTATTATAGGTATAGATTTGTTATTTGTTTACCTTACTAAGATGGATTTTAGAGCTAAATAAGTTTTTTTTTAGTAATAGTTTATGTTTGAATATAATAATGAACCCATACCATTGATAACATATCATGAAGATGAGAAACTGTTAAAAGATGTAAATGAAATTTATCTTTCACATATTGTTAAAAACAAGGAAACTACTCAGATTAATGATGTGCCAATGGTAAATGAATTCCTAGATATTTTTACTGATGATTTTCCCAGTGTTATACATGATCAAGAAGTTGAATTTACTATTGACTTAGTTCCTAATTATAATCCAATTTCAAAATCCCCTTATCGAATGGATCAAGTAGAACTTCTCGGGATGAAAAAGAAATTATAGGAGTTTCTTGATAAAGGTTTCATTCATCCTATCACTTCACCATGGGGTGTTCCTGTTTTGATTATTAAAAATAAATATGGTTCCATGAGGCTTTTCAATGACTATAGAGATTTTAATAACATTACTGTTAATAATAATTATCCATTACCTCATATCGATGACTTGTTTGATCATCTCTAGGGTGCTTAGTAATTTTCCAAGATTGACTTGAGATTTGGGTACAATAATCTAAAGGTGAATGGGGTTGACATTCTAAAAATATTATTTCATACAAGATATGGGAATTATGAGTTTTTTCTTATTCACTTTGGTTTGAAAAAATCTCCTAATATATTTATGGATCTTGTGATTAGAATATTTCATGAATATTTCATGAATATTTAGATAATTTTGTGGTTGTTTTTATTGATGGTATTTTGGTTTATTTAAAAATTTGTGAGGATCATAAAAAATATATAAGTATTATCCTACAAACTCTCAAAGAAAATAAGTTATATAAGAAATTTAGAAAATGTGATTTTTGGTTACAATGGATTTCTTTTCTTGGGAATATTGTAAATAAGGATGTCATAACAGTTGATCCCATCAAAAAAAGTGGTTTATGAATGGAAAAAACCTAAAAATGTTACTGGGATTTGTATTTTTTCTGGATTAGTAGGCTATTATAAAAGTTTTGTTAAAAACATTTCACAGTTATCTATCCTGCTAACTAAGTTATCATGAAAAGGGGTGAAATTTATTTGGACAGAATAATGTGATGTTTGTTTTCAGGAACTGAAAAGAATATTGGTGAATGCTCCAGTTTTGGACCTACCTTCCAAAAAAAGTAATTTTTTTATCTATATTGATTTTTCATTGAAGGTACTTGGTTTTTTTCTAATGAAAAATGATCAGGTAGTTTCTTATTCTTAAAGAAAACTAAAACCTCGTGAGTTAAATTATACTACGCAAGATATAGAATTAGTTAATGTAGATTTTTCTTTAAAAAAATTTGAGAAATAATTTATATAGAGCCAAGTGTTAAATATATACTGATCATAAAAGTTTAAAATATATATTTACTTAGAATGAATTAAATTTGAGGTAGAGAAGATGGCTGAAAAGAATAAGGAATTGTGATTTCATGATCAATTACCATCCAAGAAAATGAACAAAGTGGCATATTCCTTGATTCAAAAACATTATGAATCATTAAATATGTTATGTATAGAACATGAACCTTTGATTAGTTATTTGATGAATTTTGTCCTACAAGTTATGGGTGTAAAAAATTACTCTATTTTGTTTCAGGTTTCAGTGCAGTTATCTCTATCAGATAGAATTAAGAATACTCAAAAGGAAGACTGTGAGTAGAATTAGTTTAGAAAGGTAAGTTTCTTGAATTTAATGTTGATAACGATTATGTACTAAGATTTGGAAAGAGATTATGTGTGCCTTTTTATTACCATATTAAGATATAATTGTTAAGTGAAGATCATATTTCTTTATTTTCAATTCATCTTGGTAGCACTAAGATGTATAGAGACCTTCTAAAGTATTACTGGTGGGATGGAATGAAAAAAGATATTTCTGAATTTAATATGAAATGTTTGACTTTTAAATGGGTTAAAGTAGAGTGAAAACTACTAAATGGGATGCTTCAGCAATTTCTAGTACCATGGTATAAATAGAAAAATATATCCATGGATTTTTTGGTGGGACTACCAAATACTTCTTAAGGTAACAATACGATTTGGGTTATTGTTGATTTACTAACTAAATATACAAATTTTCTTCATATTCAATACACTTTGTCTCTAGAGAAACTTTATCGGTTGTATCTTAAGGATATAGTCATGTTAAATAGAGTTATTATCTCCATTGTATTTTATCATGATATTAGGTTCACTTCTAACTTTTGGAATGGCCTTCAGAAGTCATTAGGAACTAAATTAAATTTCAACACTACTTTTCATCCTCAATATGATAGATAGTTAAAGGGAAAATTTCATAAATTGGAGGATATGCTTAAATCTTGTTCAATATATTACCAAGTAATTTGGTATCAACAATTTTCTTTAGTTTAGTTTTCTTATAATAACAGTTTTCATTTCAGTATACAGATAGAACCTTTTGAGGCATTATATGGAAAATAGTGTCAAACTCTTAAATTTTGGGATGAAGTAGGGGAAAGGAAGTTTATAGAACCATAATTAGTATAGTAAGTGAAAAATAAAGTAAATATTTTCTATCAATGTAAGAGGATAGCTCATAGTAGATAGAAAATTTATGCAAATAATAGGAAGAAATACCTTTATGTCGATGTAGGTGATCATGTTTTCCTTAAAATATCTCTATGGAAAAGTGTTATTCATTTTGTTAATAAAATAAAGATAATTCCATGGTTCATTGGACCTTATGAAATTATATAGAAAGTTGGACCAGTTTCCTACCAATTAGTATTACCGTCGAGTTTATCCGAGGTACACAATGTTTTTCATGTTTTAATGTTAAGAAAGTATGTCCTAAATTCATCTCATGTTTTAAGTATCGAGGAATTTTAGTTAGAATATAATCTTTCATATGAGGAAAATATTGTTCATATTATTGATTATAGATATGAATTATTGTGAATAAGATAATTCACCAGGTTAATGTTTTTTGGAGAAACAACATGGTTGAAGAAGCAACATAGGAATCTGAAAATTATATGAGGGAAAGGTATCCTCATTTGTTTTATAAGTGAATAAATTGTGATGATTAAATTTCTAAAAGGGATATAATGTAACAAACTAGGTACTAAGATAATAATTTATTTTCATATTTATTAGTATTCTTGAATTAAATAGTTAAATTCACTATGTTAAGTAACTTTTAAAATAAATAATTTTATTTCTTATATGGTCATATTTAAAAAATTAATTTTAAAATTATAGAATTTAAATTTTAAAAAAATAATTTCATTTTTTAATTCATAATGTTGAAATTATCTTAGTAGTAATTTTTGATAATTTCTTGAAAAAGTTAATTTTTTGGTGAATAGTGAAAAAATACAGTTTTTTTAAAATACAGTATTTTTGTGACATCGTCAAGACATAATTATGATATAAAATTTATAAAACTTATGTAATTACTAAATTATGATGTTATAATATAAATCTTGTACAAAAAAATTTAACATGTAAATTATAATTTATTTCCTGATAAGTATAAATATCATTGTCAGTGTCGATGCATTGTCTGCGTAGCGTTAACAAAGTCAAATTTGGTTACTTGTAAATAATAATTGAGTGCTAAAAAGTATTTTATCAACTTTTTTATTAATTATTATGTATAATTTATGTTTTTGGATAATTGTTTCTAATTTTCTTGTTATATAACATGAATCTTATCCAAATGTTTGTGCAATGCTTGTGCAATGCTTGTGCAAGGCAAAAAAGCCAAATTAACAAATTAAAGAAGTTTTCTTGTCATGTATATGAGTAAATATACTTAATTAATGGATATAAAAGATTATATTGAACCTAATTTATTTATTTTTATTATAGTAATTTATTTTAAATTTTTATATATGAAATAATTAACTTTATTGTTTATGTAATGATGATTCAGTGCCTGTGAAAGTAGAGGAAAAATCAATAAAATGATTTTAATTAAAATTATAATAACTATTAAATGAACCAAGAATTTGAATAAATAATTTTTTATGAGTAATTATTTTCCATTATATTATTTTCATTCAAATTTGGGACCTTTTGTATCCACTTTGATCACTTTAATCCCTTTATAATATTTTATTTAAAAGAAAGTCAAGTTGTTCACACTATGGTTTTCAACTAGTATAACTTTTTAATATATGGTTTTATGGAAGAGTTTTTTGAACATAAATAGTATTTTTAAATATAAAGGATTCATATTAATCGTGATAATTTATTTTTAATTTTTAGGCAATAAATAAATACCTTAAAGGCTTGCACATCGATGAAGCAGTAATTATTAATTTAATGGAAAATTCAAATAGATGATATTCAAAATATTAAAAAAAATATATTATGAGATAATTAAGTTTATAGATGAATTATATAAGTTGTTATGACATGTCTAAAAAATAATAAAATGTTTTTTTTGAATTTTAATCATGGTTTTTATGTTTTTAAAGTCATAGTTATGAATAGTGTTAAATTTGAAAAAAAAACATGAATATAATATATTATTAAATTATTTTAAAAAAAATCTTAAATAGGTTTATATGTGATAATATTGTGTCGAAATTATAATCTCATTTATCTTTTTAGGCCTTTTTGAAGTCTTTACCCCTGTTTCGGATGCTTTCACCGGGGCGCGCGCATCTGTCTGTAGAGGAGGACGCGCTGCTTGTTGCCCCGAATTCCCGCTTTCCAAAGGCGGACGGCATTCGTTCCTTGTTCAGGTACGTCTTCTCCTTGATCGAAACGGGATGATGGTATATTGGTTCTTCCTTCCATGGATTCCTCCTCGGAGCTCATCACCTAGTCTGGGTCTCCCTCATAGATTTAAGACGGGTTCGTGAAGCTCATTCCCGGTGCCATATCTACATGGACGCCAGTTAATTACGTTGCTTCCATCAAGACGCTCCAAGGGGTCTTGTTGGGGAGCAACCTTCGGTGAGGAGAATGGTCACGTTGGGGCGTCGTCGGCATGTCTGTCTTTGGTCCCTCATCACAGGGCTTCTCGAGGGCGCGGAAGCCCGAGGAATCCCACATCGAATGCGGGGAATGTGTACCATCTGAGGTTTTCCTCAGCTTCACATGTTTAACACGGGGTATGTCGCGAGTTTAACATCTTGAGGAGATGGATCGGGTTGAAGGATCCCTAGGGGGGAACACCGATGTTGGGGCCAGCACGTGGGCAGCTTCCCATATATCATAGAGTGGGATGGGGTGCCATGATCTCACCGGGATGTGGCGGCCTAGGTAAGGATCAAGATTGATGGTGGAGTGAGACATGTGGCTTATGTTCTAAGATGTCCCAAGAGGGGGGATACAGTTTAACGTCATGCGGGACGCGATACAGTTTAACGTCATGCGGTACGGAATATAGTTTAACGTCATGCGGGATGAGGGTTTTGGGGCTTACGCTCTGAGGCAGCCCAAGGTGGTCAGGGAACCGACATGGAGAGGTCGGGACGACCGGGTGGTGGGCTTGAACCTCGTGGAGGCTTCCTACGTACCGTGCGTTAACATGGATCAAATTCCACGTAGTTCGCTGGGATGTGGCTTATGCTCTGAGGCGGCCCATAAGAGGATGTCATGGTTGATGCGCACTCTAAGACCACGTGAGTCATGCTCGGTGTGAGAAACAAGAGGCAGCAGGGACTAGACGATCACGTCGCGAAGGGTGCGTCTGTGAGAAGTGGAATGGGGCTTACGCGTTGAGCGGCCCAAATAGGAAATAGGGGCTTACGCGTGGTTAGCGGCCCTTGGTGTTGGGGCTTACTCCAGGGTGGAGGCCCGTGGTGTGACAAATCGTAGTGGGAAAAGGACTCCACTGGCCTTGGCAGGGGGGAAGTATGGAGATGCATGGGTGCAATCATCCGCAAGAGAGGCTAGGGGCTTACGCTCTGAGGCAGCCCTTCCCCCGCGGACAAACGCCGCTCCGACAAGGAGGATCTCATTCCATGTGAGGAAGATTCCATTCCCATGGAGACGAGTGGCGTAAAAAATGTCCGAGCTGGGGGGAACCTGCGTGCGAAGCACGAGGCCGAACCACAGTTCAACGTCTTGTGTTAAGGACGAGTTGCTTAGCAGTTTAACGTCCTGCATCTTGGACGAGGTGGGTTTGCTCCACACCCCTAGGGCTTACATGTCCAACTCCCTCTACCCCTTGTGGAAGGGAAGGCATCAGCAAGGCCATTTTGAAGGGGGGTCGCAGGGCAAACCACCAGGGGGTCCACGTTAGCGTGGCTATGCGAAGAAAGAATAGCTGTTAGCGTGCCTATGCGGAGAAACATAAGGCAAAGCAGCGCAATGGGAAACATGGCCCAAGGGACCTTGAGGTTACTTCGCACGAGCCTAGAATGCCATACAGGAAAACAACGCATGGCACGCATGCCCAGCAGGGGAGACATCAGGTGCCGGTGCAGGGGGCAGCCAAGGGGCGTCAAGGTGAGGAGTCCTGGGCTTTGCGCGCAAAAGGGAAGGTTTGCGCGCAAAACTCCGGGACGGCGCGCAATTGGAGTAAGGGAATTGCGCATGGAGAGGGAACTACGTGTAGGTTTTTACGTGCACGGTGGGATATTGTGCGCACGAGACACGGATTGCGCGCAAGGCTGGATCCCTGGGGAGGGGGAAAATTCACTAAAGCCGGTGGAGTTGCGCGCAAAGGCGAACTCCGGGGCAAGGTTGCACGAAATGAGGGTTTTACCTGGAAGTCATCTTACGCGCGGGGGGAGCCGAATTGCGCGCACAGGAGTCACTTCGGATTCCTCAACCCCCAAACCGTTCGGGGTCACCTTCTATTTATAGGCGACCTCCGGTGCAAAATCCAGGCGGCGCGCGAAATTCTTCACGCCGAGCATAGCCGGCGTGCAAACATTCGCCACGCAGAACTGGGGCGTGCAAATATTGTGTGCCTCATCGGCTCAATTTCGCGAAACCCGAGGATTCTATGCGCGCAGAACGATTTTCCGTGCGGATCCTCCTTTATTTCGCGCACCACATCCCGAGCCTCTGGATCGGGCCTCTGATTTCAAATATGACTTTGCTTCGTCATTTCGAAACTTCCTCCAGGAGTTAAGGTCTTTTTCGGCATCAACAAATGCCCCCCCTTGGAATTAGATCGGCGAGAGGTCGCAACGATCGGATTCCAAGGGAAACGCCGAAACACCGAAATTCTAAGTCCCCTGATCAAGTTGCGCGCAAAATTCCGACGGGGCGCGCAAAACTACGGATGCGCGCGGAATCCTCTTTCCGTGCGGCGCAGAACCCTGACCTCACCTATAAAAAGGGGCGATGGGTCCCAAATCCGTACGTCTACTTTTTCCGCGCGATAAGCTTATCACTCTCGTGCGCAAAATTGCTTCTGTGGCTGCGCGTAACAACGCACTGGCAGCGCGGAATTCCATCCGAAATTCAGTCGTGATCTCGTGCCTCTTCGGACTTTTTGGCGCTCCGCGAGACGATTGCACGCTCATCTCCAAGATTCCGCGCAACTCATTCAGATTCCGTGCAGATCTCTCCGATTCTGCGCACTGCATCCTGATTTCGCCCAACTCCCGAAGGATTCGAGATTGATACAAACTGAGTTGATGAGGGGGAAGCCGCTGCCTATAGGACATAAATGGTGGCAAACGAGGAGGTTTATGGAGCCAAGGTGATTGTCTCTAACAATCTGACCTTGTTCAATCTGCTGACTCCATCCCAGAAGACATATCCCTTGTCAGACAACCTCCCGCTCTGGAATTTTGGCATCCTAGAGGAGGTGCCCCTGCCGGGCTTCGAAGTGGACACGCCGCGGTCTTGGGTGACTCGGGAGGATGAACTTCTTCACTACAACATCACCGACAACGGCCATCCTGCCAGGGAAACTAGACATACGGACGTATATGTCCTGAACCTAAGGACTTGGACCATTACCGGGGACGAGCCTGTAGCAGAGGATTCTTCGGCCCTCTACGCGAGCACGTTCTGTTAAAGCATCACGGATGACATGAAGGGCTGGCTGAAGGATTGAGACCTGCAGTTCGGGGGAAACTTCACCAGCGAATGGGCCTGGGCGTTCTGGGTTCGCCATACCTGTGACCAGTTCGGGGACGAACTGTGGTATATCAGCCTGTTCGAGGCGGTATGGACATCGTAGTTCCATTTCCACCACCAGCCTAAACTCGGACTGAATCTATCCACCCGGTGGTCTCCTGACACCAACACCTTCCACCTTCATCATGGGGAAGTCGGCATCAGTCTCTGGGACGTTCACTGCATCGGAGGTATCCCACTGGAGGGTTACCAATATGACGAGTTTGTTCCTCCAAAGACCACCTGGGGAGACAGGTCGCGGACGCCTATGCTGACGTGGCACCTACTGGAGCTGGCCAAAGAGAGGTTGGGGGTCAAGGACTTCATGAAGGACATTTCCTACAAGGGTTGGTTTTGCCTGTTCATTGAGAAGGATCCCGCCGTCAAGATGTCGGGACGGGGCAAACGGTGCCCAACCGTGACTCAGAGGAGCAAGGACGGGTCATAATGGAAGACCCTAGAGGCGGGGAAATACCAATCATGGGGCTACCGCGTCATTGAGGCCCGAGACCCGAACGTCCGGTATGCTGGGTTCCTAGAAGCATTCCTGAGCGGGTGGCTCCTGTCGGTGTGGGACGCGAGGATGGGCATCCGTCCAGCGACTTTGGTGATGGTGGGCTCTATGGACGCCAAAAAATAGTTCAAATTGAGCGTCCCCATGCTAGCCAAGCTGTATACCATCCTGGGGTGCATCTCATGAGAGGGGTCGCCTCGGAGAGTATGTGGTCCCTTCCAGATCTTCCATGGCTGGGTGGCGGCTCATCTCGGCGGATATACTTTCCCAAACGTCGTCCGTCCTCCGGGCAATGGCATACGACCGTCCTTGCTAAACATCGTAGGGGTGGCGCCATTGACACTCAATGAGGAGGGCGTGAGGATCCGCATTGGCAACCATGCCAACTTCAACTTCAGCCCGTTCCCCACCCCAGTTGGCCAGCTGGTGGACAACGGGCGAGGCTCTCTAGAATAGCAGGAATACTTCCAGAGCATTCGGGGCAGGGTGCTCGTGGCTCGAATCGACGAGAAGGTGATCTGCGAGCCTTATGTGCCATCCCAATTCGCCAGGCTGTTCAGGTGCCTCCAACGAATGCCGAAGAAAGTATTCACGGCTGTCTGGCAGGAGAAGAATCCATGCATCCTGCCCCAGATGTGGTTGATGTTTACCACTTTCGGCTCTGGCGATGTAACATCCCAAGTAAGTAATGAGTAATATATATTTTTATCAATATCTATTAATGAATTAGATAGTGTTTTAGACGCTTAAAATGAAAATAAATACAATCTTATGCATTGAATACACTAATATTCTTAAAAGATTGTTTTACTGCCTTTTAATGGAAAACCCTTTTTAAATCAAACTTTTGACAATTTTATAGTCTATATTTGCCAAAATAAACATATTCATTATGATTGGGACATTAAAATTTACATTGGATAAATTTTTGGTATTTTTCAGACAATGTTCATTTTCTAATGAATAGTGAAAAATACTCCATTTTACATCAAAACTGCTTCTTAATCTAATTTATTTATATGATTAGATTATCTTTTGAATTGGTATTAATGTGTAATCTGAATATATTTTTACCATTTAATCCAATGGTGGTCATTGGAATCAATTTCACTTTGAAATTGGACTTAAACTGGTGTCAATCTTTTGATACTTATTGTTTCATAAAACACGTTATTTGCTCTGACAGCGGGAATTAATTATTAAATTAATTAATGTGACTTATATGTTTTGAATTTTGTAAAATAGACTTCGTTTTTGAATTTGGAATATCAAATATAGCTTAGGGTGAATTTTTGATAATTTTCTGAAAAACTTCAATTTTTGATGAATAGTGAAACCACTAAGTGGTACTTATAAAAACTGATTTTCCGTTTAAATGAAATTTTCCCATCATTGTGTTTTGAATTTCAAAAATACTACATACATGGTTTTCATTAAGAAGTAAAATTTGGTTCAATGAGATTAAAATAATTTTTTGGTGAATAGTAACTTGTTAAGTTTTTAATCGCGATTAGTGGTAATTAGTGTAGTTTAAGGTAAAAATAATGCTTTAATAAAATGAGATGAGCTTGACACATGTCCTACCCTCATTGGATGTGTCATGGTCGACCAAGAAAAGCCATGGGTCAACTTGGGGACCTCATGGATCCACTTTGGTTGGGAAATGACATAAATAACTTTTTATTTAATGTAAAAGTAAAAATGACACAAACATAATATGTTTTACGAAAACAATTTTTAAATGGGGTTATAAAGATCATATTTTTGATTATAAATAGTAATTGGAAATCTAAAAAGATTTCCTACATCATAGTATTTTTTTTATAATTTTTTCACTTTAAATAAATTAAAATATTTATGACATCATGATGATGCAGTGATGACCTCATTATTTAACGATTTAAATAAAATGGAAAGATAATGTAAAATCTAAAACCTACACATGGTAAAAACCAATTGGATGCATGGATTTCTAAGCCTTATCACCTTATCCTCTAATTATATCAATGTGGGACCTTTTGAATCCGAAAATCATTTTAAAATAAAGTAACTTATCTTTACTTTCCAAGAGTGCCCCTCCTCTCCACTTATAAAAGGCCCCCACCTCTACCTCATTACCCACACTCCCAAAGCCTTTGGCTTGGACAACCCCTGCCCATTTTGTCTCTCCACATCCCTCTCCTCATCCTAGAGGATTCCCTTTGGGCATAATCCCTTCAAATTAAGCCTTTAGGCTCAAATCAAAAGGAGTTACACTTTTAAAGGTAATTCATTCTCTCATGTTCATTTGTTTTATTTTGCTTCTCCAACACCCTAAACTCTTTTTATTTACTTATTTTGTAACAACACCAGAATCTTCAATATACTAGGATGTTGTTATAAGATTTATTTGAGTTACACTCTCACACAACTACATCAAATGGTTAAAGAACATACGGTTTCCGTGGATGGCGAAATTCTGCCTCCCGAAGCGATGATTGTTCAATACTCATTTAACACCTTAAAAGGTGGCCATTATGATGTCACTATTTTTATATATGATATATAATATGTTTATTATTTCCTTAAGCTTCTGTATTTTTCATTTTTGGTCATACCTTTATGGTTTCCATTATGGGTGAACGCGATATCTTCATTTAAGGAAGTGCGGACTACCGCCCCCTCAAAGTGATTTGATTCGTTAAATACCATATGTGGGACGTATAAAGGATGGAAATATGATATTATATATGATATTGTACTGGAATTATAATATAACTTTATATAATTATGATTCCATTCTATAAAATATGAAATAGAAATGAAAGTAGCGTTCATGCGTACGTACGGCTTACCGTCTCCATGAACGGTGCATTTCATTTCTTACCTCTAAATGATTATGTAATATTATAAATGCATGCATGTACTGGATATATATGACATATATGATATCTACATCATGAATACCATTCTGGATATAATTAAACTTTTACCAAATTAACAACATGTAAGTGTAAGAAGTCTATTTTTGAATTAAGAACCAAATACCGACAAAATGAACATTATTAACTTAAATGATTACATGATGTTCATAACATGGTATAAAAGGAATAATGAACTTGAAAAAGGTTCTTAAGAAAGTAGAGATTAACACAAGTTTATTATTCAGGAGATTAAATAACGACCGAGTCAAGTCGAACCCGAGGTATGGGACTTCGTCTCAATCTCCTTTCATTGAGGCATACTTTGTTTTATACACAACCTTCTTTTAAACGTGTATAAACCCCTTTGACTTTTACATTTATTCAAAAGGAATATTTTTTATACGAATCGTTTACTAAACGACAAAAGGGAATGTTTTTGTCGTACCTATGCGGTGACAACGACTTCTCTGCCACCGTGACCATTATTTGAGTTTCGGATTCCTCTACAAGCCATACCTTTTTTTTAAAAGGAAAATAAATACCATGTCTTAATTTTATTTTATTTTGGTATTGAAAATGGTTTTCATAATGCTTTTATATCAATTTGTTGTATTGATATCTTGTGATTGAAAGGTGGAAATGTTATGTTTCCTTTATGCATATTTTATGTGATAAGATTATGTTGAGGTTCTTGGGCATTATTATGAAGATGGGTGGTTCCGTGATAAACTAAGGGCGGGTGAGCCCGATATAGCTCTCTAATACATTAGGTAACGCGAAGGAGTGAAATGTTAAGGTTTTTCCGAAGATATTTTAGGGAATATACTGTGATGGGTATTCCAAACGTAACCAAGAGGGTTACTCCCTACGTAAGAATGTTATGAATGCCTCAAGTTACCTTTATGTCTTATGATTTTTATGATTTATTCATGAATTGATGAGGTATGTTAAAGTGCTTATGTTTTATGGGTAAAGTATGATCTCATCCTTATGTATATATGTACCCATGTTTCCTTTCCATATTTTTATATCCCTTACTGAGCTTTTTATGCTCATCCCTAGTTTTTTTGAAATGTTTTTCACAGGTCAAGGGAAAGGTACATGATATGATGATAGTGTCAAGGAAGTGTCAAGAAAGAATCCATGTTTATTTTAAATATGTTTCCATTGATGGGAATGAATAATACTATCTTTATGTAACCACTTTGTTTATATGTGGAATGTAATGCAAGTTTTATGATCTAATTCTCTAAAACTCTAAACCTGAAAAGATCCTCAATGTGTAATATTGTAATAACTCAAGATTAAGTAAGTTTTAAGGCTGGGGCCTTATAGTTGGTATCAAAGGTCGGTTTAGACAACTTTAGGAGTTAGAAAATTGTTAAATTATAAGTTAATTTATGGTATGGCTGAAATGATATGGCATTTAAAGATTACCATGTTGCTTCGCCTAAGATATTTCTGTGTTAAGAATGGTTTTTCATAGAGGAAACAGAACAGATTTTCTGGGAAGGCATACAGAGGGAAATGACCTTTCAAATCAGTATCCTAAGGTGGTCAGAATCAGAACTAAAAAGTTTGTTGCAGTGATGGCTCACTTGACTCAGGTAATAAATCATGGTTGTTTTTATTGATGATATTTTGGTGTTTTATAAAAGTAAAGAGGATCATGAAAGACATTTAAGGGTTATCTTGCAAACCTTAAAAGAAAAGAAATTGTATGGGAAATTCAGCAAGTGTGAGTTTTGGTTGCAACAAATTTCCTTCCTTGGTCACATTGTTTCTAAAGATGGGATAACTGTTGATCCTGCAAAAACAAAAGTTGTGGAAGACTGGCCAAGACCCACAAATGTAACTGAGATTCGTAGCTTCCTTGGTTTGGCAGGCTATTACTGAAGGTTTGTTAGAAATTTTTCACGATTATCTAGTCCAATGACTAAGCTAACTCGGAAGGGTGTTAAGTTTATCTGGACAAAAGAATGTGATGATTGTTTTCAGGAATTGAAAAGAAGATTGGTGAATGCTCCAGTTTTGGCACTACCTTCCAGGAATGGTGAGTTTGTTATATACAGTGATGCTTCATTGAAAGGACTTGGTTGCGTCCTAATGCAGAATGATCAGGTAATTGGTTATGCTTCACGACAGTTGAAAACTCGTGAGGTAAATTATCCTACACATGATTTGGAATTAGCTGTTGTTGTTTTTGCTTTAAAAATTTGGAGGCATCATTTGTATGGAGTAAAGTGTGAAATATATACCGATCACAAAAGTTTAAAGTATATATTCACTCAGAAAGAATTGAACATGAGACAAAGGATATGGCTAGAATTAATCAAGGATTATGATTGTACAATTCATTACCATCCGGGAAAAGTAAATAAAGTGGCTGATGCTTTGAGTCGAAAAAGTAATGCTTCATTAGCAATGTTGCATTTGGAACGTGATCCTTTGGTTAAGGATTTGATGAACTTTGGCATAGAAGTTGTTGGTGCAGGAAGTTATTCTGTTTTGTTTCAGGTATCAGTGAGATCATCTCTATCAGATAGAATCAAGCAAGCACAGAAGCAAGACAGTGAGTTGCAGAAAAAGGTAGAGCTGGTTCAGAAAGGTAAGTTGCCTGAATTCAACATTGATAATGATTGCGTTTTGAGATTTGGGAAGAGATTGTGTGTACCTTGTGATTCACAGTTGAAGTGAGAGTTGTTATGTGAAGCTCATAGTTCTCCGTTTTCAGTTCATTGTGGAAGTACTAAGATGTACAGAGATCTGCGGGAGTATTACTGGTGGGATGGAATGAAAAGAGATATTGCTGATTTTACTGTGAAGTGTTTGACTTGTCAGCAGGTTAAAGCAGAGCGGCAATTACCAAAAGGGATGCTTCAGCCTTTACCAGTGCCAGAGTGGAAATGGGAGAATATATCCATGGACTTTGTTGTGGGATTACTGAAGACATCTCGAGGTAATAATGCAATCTGGGTTATTGTTGATCGCTTGACTAAATCTGCTCATTTCCTTGCTATACAAGATACTTTTTCCCTAGATCAACTTTCTCGTTTGTATCTTAAAGAGATAGTCAGGTTACATGGATTTCCCCTCTCCATTGTATCTGATCGTGATCCCAGGTTCACTTCTAAATTTTGGAAAGGCCTTCAGAAGTCGTTGGGTACTGAATTAAATTTTAGTACAGCTTTTCATCCTCAATTAGATGGGCAGTCAGAACGAACAATTCAGACATTGGAGGATATGCTACGAGCTTGTTCTATGGATTATCAGGGAAGTTGGGACCAACATCTTTCTTTGGTTGAATTTTCATATAATAACAGTTTTCATTCCAGTATACAGATGGAACCATTTCAGGCATTATATGGGAAGCGGTGTAAAACTCCAGCTTTCTGGGATGAAGTGGGTGAAAGGAAGTTGATGGGACCAAAATTGGTAGAAGAGATGGCAGAAAAAGTTCAGCTGATTCAGAAGCACATGAGAACAGCTCAGAGCAGGCAGAAGAGTTATGTGGATAACTGGAGGAAGGATCTATCTTTTGAGGTAGGTGATCTTGTTTTTCTCAAAGTCTCACCATGGAAAAGTGTGATGCGATTTGGTAAGAAAGGAAAGATGAGTCCAAGGTTTATTGGACCGTATGAAATTCTGGAGAGAGTTGGATCAGTTGCATACCGGGTGGCTTTACCTCCGAGTTTATCTCAGGTACACAATGTTTTTCACGTTTCGATGTTGAGAAAGTATATGCCAGATCCATCTCATGTTTTGAGTCCAGAGGTAGTTCAGCTGGAAGAGAACATATCTTATGAGGAACAACCGGTCCAGATTCATGACCACAGGGAGCAAGTGTTACGAAATAAGGTGATTAATCAGGTAAAGGTTTTGTGGAAAAACCACATGATGGAAGAGGCAACATGGGAATCTGAAAATGCAATGAGGGATAAGTACCCCCATTTATTTGATAAGTAAATAAATTGCGGGGATGAAATTTTCTAAAGGGGGGAAGGATGTAACATCCCAAGTAAGTAATGAGTAATAGATATTTTTATCTATGTCTATTAATGAATTAGATAGTGTTTTAGATGCTTAAAATGAAAATAAATACAATCTTATGCATGGAATACACTAATATTCTTAAAAGATTGTTTTACTGCCTTTTAATGGAAAACCCTTTTTAAATCAAAATTTTGACAATTTTATAATCTATATTTGTAAAAATAAACATATTCATTATGATTGGGACATTAAAATTTACATTGGATAAATTTTTGGTATTTTTCAGACAATGTTCATTTTTTAATGAATAGTGAAAAATACTCCATTTTACATCAAAACTGCTTCTTAATCTAATTTATTTATATGATTAGATTATCTTTTGAATTGGTCTTAATGTGTAATCTGAATATATTTTTACCATTTAATCCAATGGTGGTCATTGGAATCAATTTCACTTTGAAATTGGACTTAAACTGGTGTCAATCTTTTGATACTTATTGTTTCATAAAACACGCTATTTGCTCTGACAGCGGGGATTAAATATTAAATTAATTAATGAGACTTATATGTTTTGAATTTTGTAAAATAGACTTCGTTTTTGAATTCGGAATATCAAATATATCTTAGGGTGAATTTTTTGTAATTTTCTGAAAAACTTCAATTTTTGATGAATAGTGAAACCACTAAGTGGTACTTATAAAAACTGATTTTCCGTTTAAATGAAATTTTCCCATCATTGTGTTTTGAATTTCAAAAATCCGACATACATGGTTTTCATTAAGAAGTAAAATGTGGTTCAATGAGATTAAAATAATTTTTTGGTGAATAGTAACTTGTTAAGTTTTTAATCGCGATTAGTGGTAATTAGTGTAGTTTAAGGTAAAAATAATGCTTTAATAAAATGAGAAGAGCTTGACACATGTCCTACCCTCATTGGATGTGTCATGGCCGACCAAGACAAGCCATGGGTCAACTTGGGGACCCCATGTATCCACTTTGGTTGGGAAATGACATAAATAACTTTTTATTTAATGTAAAAGTAAAAATGACACAAACATAATATGTTTTACGAAAACAATTTTTACATGGGGTTATAAAGATCAGATTTTTGATTATAAATAGTAATTGGAAATCTAAAAATATTTCTTACATCATATTATTTTTTTTATAATTTTTTGACTTTAAATAAATTAAAATATTTATGACATCATGATGATGCAGCGATGACCTCATTATTTAACGATTTAAATAAAATAGAAAGATAATGTAAAATCTAAAACCTAAACATGGCCAAAACCAATTGGATGAGTGGATTTCGAAGCCTTATCACCTTATACTCGAATTGTATCAATGTGGGGCCTTTTGAATCCAAAAATCATTTTAAAATAAAGTAACTTATCTTTACTTTCCAAGAGTGCCCGTCCTCTCCACTTATAAAAGGCCCCCACCTCTACCTCATTACCCACACACCCAAAGCCTTTGGCTCGGCCAACCCCTACCCATTTTGTCTCTCCACATCCCTCTCCTCATCCTAGAGGATTAACTTTGGGCATAATCCTTTTAAAGGAAGCCTTTAGGCTCAAATCAAAAGGAGTTACACTTTTAAAGGTAATTCATTCTCTCATGTTCATTTGTTTTATTTTGCTTCTCCAACCCCCTAAACTCTTTTTATTTACTTATTTTGTAACAACACCAGTATCTTCAATATACTAGGATGTTGTTATACGATTTATTCTAGCTACACTCTCACACAACTACATCAAATGGTTAAAGAACATACGGTTTCCGTGGATGGCGAAATTCTGCCTCCCGAAGTGATGATTGTTCAATACTCATTTAACACCTTCAAAGGTGGCCATTATGATGTCACTATTTTTATATATGATATATAATATGTTTATTCTTTCCTTAAGCTTCTGTATTTTTCATTTTTGGTCATACCTTTATGGTTTCCATTATGGGTGAACGCGATATCTTCATTTAAGGAAGTGCGGACTACCGCCCCCTCAAAGTGATTTGATTCGTTAAATACCATATGTGGGACGTATAAAGGATGGAACTATGATATTATATATGATATTGTACTGTAATTATAATATACATTTATATCATTATGATTCCATTCTATAAAATACGAAATAGAAATGAAAGTGGCGTTCATGCGTACGTACGGCTTACCGTCTCCATGAACGGTGCATTTCATTTCTTACCTCTAAATGATTATGTAATATTATAAATGCATGCATGTACTGGATATATATGACATATATGATATCTACATCATGAATACCATTTTGTATATAACAAACCTTTGACCAAATTAACAACATGTAAGTGTAAGAAGTCTATTTTTGACTTAAGAACCAAATACCGACAAAATGAACATTATTAACTTAAATGATTACAAGATGTTCATAACATGGTATAAAAGGAATAATGAACTTGAAAAAGGTTCTTAAGCAAGTAGAGATTAACTCAAGTTTATTATTCAGGAGATTAAAGAACGACCGAGTCAAGTCGGACCCGAGGTATGGGACTTCATCTCAATCTCCTTTCATTGAGGCATACTTTGTTTTATACACAACCTTCTTTTATACGGTGTATAAATCCCTTTGACTTTTACATTTATTCAAAAGGAATATTTTTTATACGAAGCATTTACTAAATGAAAAAAGGGAATTTTTTTGTCGTACGTATGCGGTGACAACGACTTCTCTGCCACCGTGACCATTATTTGAGTTTCGGCTTCCTCTACAAGCCATACCTTTTTTTTAAAAGGAAAATAAATACCATGTCTTAATTTTCTTTTATTTTTGTATTGAAAATGGTTTTCATAATGTTTTTATATCAATGTGTTGTATTGATATCTTGTGATTGAAAGGTGGAAATGTTATGTTTCCTTTATGCATGTTTTATGTGATACGATTATGTTGAGGTTCTTGGGCATTATTATGAAGATGGGTGGTTGCGTGATAAACTAAGGGCGGGTGAGCCCGATATAGCTCTCCAATGCATTGGGTAACGCGAAGGAGTGAAACGTTAAGGTTTCTCCGAAGATATTTTAGGGAATATATTGTGATGGGTATTCCAAACATAACCAAGAGGGTTACTCTGTACGTAAGAATGTTATGAATGCCTCAAGTTACCTTTATGTCTTATGATTTCTATGATTTATTCATGATTTGATGAGGTATGTTAAAGTGCTTATGTTTTATGGGTAAAGTATGATCTCATCCTTATGTATATATGTACCCATGTTTCCTTTCCATATTTTTATATCCCTTACTGATCTTTTTATGCTCATCCCAAGTTTTTTTGAACTATTTTTCACAGGTCAAGGGAAAGGTACATGATATGATGATAGTGTCAAGGAAGTGTCAAGAAAGAATCCATGTTTATTTTAAATATGTTTCCATTGATGGGAATGAAGAATACTATCTTTATGTAACCACTTTGTTTATATGTGGAATGTAATGCAAGTTTTATGATCTAATTCTCTAAAACTCTAAACCCGAAAAGATCCTCAATGTGTAATCTTGTAATAACTCAAGATTAAGTAAGGTTTAAGGCTGGGGCCTTATAGGCGATGTCGTTACCCTTCCCCCCACCGGGGTCGATGCCGGCCTAGCAACCGAATACGCTGAACACTGGACCATTGCGTAACCTGAGGGGCTATTACACAAGCGCGTCCAGAAACTCGAGGGTACTCGCACGGAAACCGGGCAACGGGAAAAAAGGCACGGTGCCGTCGGAAGGGGAGGACCGAGGGCGCGTCAGGCAGTGAGGCCTGCGCAGGCCGGGACTTCGGCAACGGGAACATCACACGGTGCTGCCACGTCCTTGTTACCCACAGGGGGGTCACATGAGGCGGCCAGGGAATTTCCCGGGAAGCAGATAAGATATCTTCTCAAACCTTCCCAAGACGCAATTCTCCCGGAACTGTGGTCGGCCTGGATGACCCTGCGGCAATCGCTGAGCGTCGAGGCCATCTGGCAGAAGATAATGCAAAACAGGATCCAATTGCCAGAGGTCGGGCTTGTTCGAATTACCGACTGAGTAAACTTCCATCGGCGGCATGCTTATCTGACAACCATGGATGCATACGCACACCAACGGGGGTGGTGTGCAGAGCTAACTTTCCTAGTGAAAGTGATGCTCGGCCAGGAGCATGATCCGGAGGCGATGCCGCCGGGAGAAGGCGACAGTGACGAGGAGCCGGAGGGGGAGGAGGAAACCGGAGAGGACGAAGGCGATGGAGAAGATGTAGAAGAGGAGCCCGAAGGTGAGGGGTCGCAAGCGGAGACCTTCCAAGGGAGTCTCCGAGAGAGTGGCGAGATTGCCGACTCTGATCTCGACATAACCAAGATTCTCGAGGTTTGTCTCTGTCTTCATTCGTCTCCCTCATTCATCCATTCTCCTTTCCAACTTCTAACTCACTTCCCCATCCTACTCAGGAGCAGTTGAGCGTTGGACGGGTGTCCCCACCAGAGGAGGTAGGAGAAGAACCAGTGGGACATGATGGGGATCCAACACCCATCATTGAATTAACAAGCATAGAGGGGTCTCCCCCTACGGCGACTCCTACAGCGGCTGAAACACTGGGGACCGACGCTCTGGATTCCTGTAAGTCTCATGCTTCACTACTGGTGCTTGGTGTCAATAGATCCCGTCTGACCAGCATATGCCCTGCGCAGTGATCTCAACACTGGAGGCATGTCAGGCTACGGAGCCCGGGCCATCCGCGAGTGGACCAGCGGCGGACATAGAACCTCACTCAGAACATGCTCTCTACACTGAGTCGGACCCGACAATTGATGAACAGGGGGCGGCGAACATCAGCGGCGCTGTTCCTGAAACGAGGTCAGAAGTTGGTGTAGGCATCATTGCTGCTGGGGCGAGAGAAGGTCGCCCGACGTCGAGGATTCTATTCCTCACGAAGACATCCCTGGGGCGGATCCTGCTGCCAATTTTCTGGCGGCCTTCCCCACATACCAACCCGCTGACCCTGAGGAGATTGATGACTCAAACTCAGAGGCAGCCGAGGAGAGCCGGATGACACGGCGCAAAGGGTGGAAGTGTATTCAACGCTTCCTCAGGCATCCTCAGTCGGATTGGCTGAGGCGGATGGGATCACTTCAGACCTGGCTGTGCTTCCTGTGCACTGGAGGGGCTGACGCTCGGCGCCTTCATCTAACGCTCCGTGATTACATGGCCGAGAAGATACGCGAGAGTAGCCGGTGCACTGAGATTTCCCAGTGCCGAGAAGGATCGGCGAGCTCTCAAGCGCTGCTAAGGGTGGAGCAGGAAGTTCGGCACCTCAAAGGGAAGGCGGCAGATAAGGATTCCTTCATCGCAACATGATCTGAGCTCGTGGAGAAACTGACGGCCCAGCTGGCTGATGCGCAGGAACAACTGGTGGAGGCAAGTCACCAGATGACCGTACTTCAAACCGAGCGGGTGCAGGAACAAGCTAGGGATGGTGAACTACGCTCTATGGTGGCTGACGAGGAGAGAGTCTTCAAAGAGTGAGAAGCGGTCCTGGAGGCTACCAGCCGAAGGGTAGCAGCGCTGGAAGGATCACTTCAGCATGCTGACCCCTAAGGGCTTTGTTTTTGCCATCTCATGAACTTTCTACTTGTACTGCTCATTGTATCAATCCAGTATATGGCCAAATTCACTCATTTTTACCCTTGGTTTAATGCGCTCAACCATAGTTTCTAAATGAATAACAACTCATCCCTAGGCTCCCGTGGGTCGTGCCCAACGCAAGAAGCAGAAGATGATCGTACCATCATTTCGTTCAACTGTGGGGCATTGACCAAGTTTCAGGCATCCAAACTTGGGTTTGGAATTCTGAGGAGACTTCGGGCCGATTGATGTGTCGACTCCTCAATGTGCTTTAACACACAAGCGGGGCAATGCTGGGGGCATTGAAATCCATCTGAACACAGGGGGATGGAGAGGAAGGGTGAATCACGCTGCCCAAATTCGAAACCCAATGGGGCGCAATCATGGAGGATAACTGTCAACCGTGGAGGAAACACAGCATCCATATCATGTTAGCCTAGAATGGGGGGGGGGAATAAATGAGGTCTGACTGCTAACCATGTTCGCAACACGGGGCCTAACTCAAATATCATTGGTCAATTTTCCGGAACGTTGGCCCAGGACAATAGGAGGACCATAGGTATGTCATCCATACTGTTAGGGGTTCCTGTCAAACATGACCAGTCCTCTGGAACGTTGGCCCAGGACATTAGGCGGACCATAGGTCGAGCATCCATACTGTTAGGGGGTCCCGTCAATCATGACCAGTCCTCCGGAACGTTGGCCCAGGACAGTAGGCGGACCATAGGTCGAGCATCCATACTGTTAGGGGGTCCCGTCAAACATGAAAGGAAATGAGGGTCTGAATAAGGGGGGACGCAAAGCGTGGAAGGTGGAGTGGTGGTTTGTTTGAGCAGAGTCCAACACTCCCGAAATTGTGCCACCATGGAGAAGGCGCATTAGGCGGACATACCGACCTGATCACAGGTCATCCCAATTTCTAGGCAGGGCCTCTTTGGTGAGAGAACTGTCGCTTCCCATTATTATCATGGGGCATCCTGAACCTGCTCGGGGTAGATGTCCTGATTACACCACTCTCCATGAAGTCGGGCCGAGGGGCCAACAATAAGGAAGGACGGGGTTCAGTAATCCCTGGGGCTGGACCCAAGATGAAATGTTTGGGCGGTCCTACGTATCTCATTAGGATGAGAATCAAGCCACACGTAGTTATTAAAATACAGTTTAACGTCATGTGGGACGAAATACAGTTTAACGTCATGCGGGATGAAATACAGTTTAACGTCATGCGGGACGGAATACAGTTTAACGTCATGCGGGACAAAATACAGTTTAACGTCATGCGGGACGGAATATAGTTTAACGTCATGCGGGACGAAATACAGTTTAACGTCATGCGGGATGAAATACAGTTTAACGTCATGTTGGATGGAATACAGTTTAACGTCATGAGGGACGAAATACGGATCTTAGTTTTGGGTCTTAGAGCTCGGACTATGAAGATCTTAGTTTTATGTCTTAGAGCTCGGACCATGAGGATCTTAGTTTTAGGTCTTAGAGCTCGGACCAAGAGGATCTTATTTTTAGGACTTAGAGCTCAGACCATGAGGATCTTAGTTTTAGCTCTTAGAGCTCGGACCATGAGGATCTTAGTTTTAGGTCTTAGAGCTCGGACCATGAAGATCTTATTTTTAGGTCTTAGAGCTTGGACCATGAGGATCTTAGTTTTAGGTCTTAGAGCTCGGACCAAGAGGATCTTAGTTTTAGGTCTTAGATCTCGGACCAAGAGGATATTAGTTTTAGGTCTTAGAGCTCGGACCATGAGGATCTTAGTTTTAGGTCTTAGAGCTCGGACCATGAGGATCTTAGTTTTAGGTCTTAGATCTCGGACCATGAAGATCTTAGTTTTATGTCTTAGAGCTTAGACCATGAGGATCTTAGTTTTAGGTCTTAGAGCTCGGACCAAGAGGATCTTAGTTTTAGGTCTTAGAGCTCGGACCATGAGGATCTTAGTTTTAGGTCTTAGAGCTCGGACCATGAGGATCTTAGTTTTAGGTCTTAGAGCTTGGACCATGAAGATCTTAGTTTTAGGTCTTAGAGCTCGGACCATGAGGATATTAGTTTTAGGTCTTAGATCTCGGACCAGGAGGATCTTAGTTTTAGGTCTTAGAGCTCGGACCAAGAGGATCTTAGTTTTAGGTCTTAGAGCTCGGACCATGAGGATCTTAGTTTTAGGTCTTAGAGCTCGGACCAAGAGGATCTTAGTTTTAGGTCTTAGAGCTCGGACCATGAGGATCTTAGTTTTAGGTCTTAGAGCTTGGACCATGAGGATCATAGTTTTAGGTCTTAGAGCTCGGACCATGAAGATATTAGTTTTAGGTCTTAGAGCTCAGACCAAGAGGATCTTAGTTTTAGGTCTTAGAGCTCGGACCAAGAGGATCTTAGTTTTAGGTCTTAGAGCTTGGACCATGAGGATCTTAGTTTTAGGTCTTAGAGCTCGGACCATGAGGATCTTAGTTTTAGGTATTAGAGCTCGGACCATGAGTGGGAAATGGGAGAAACAGACACATGGAAAGGCAGTTACAAAACCCGACGTGAAGGAGGACCTAAGCCCTGCGTACCATGTGCTCTCCGGGGAAATGCTCGAGTCGAGGGACCAAACACAAAAGTAGGCTGGCTGGGCTTGCGGGGAAGTGCCACAGGCGCTCCTACGTATCTCATAAAGATGAGAATCGAGCCATACATAGTTATGAAAGGTGACATGGTAAGATACCAGTGCCAAAGGAAAAGGGGAGTGCGGGCGTGGCCCTTGCACTAAAAGAAGCGGAATTTGATAAATCTTGTTTGTCCTTTAAGGTGAGTGGTTTTTTTTGTGAAGCGATAGGCCTAGAATGGTAGGTCGTGGTGTTTCCACAAGAATCAAGTCGTGATAGGTGTTGACAAATGGCATGGCACAAGACCAATACCCAACGTGATGTCCTCTACAACGAGTTCATCACAATGAAGTGTCGTTTTTCGTCGTGCGGCCAGGACGATAATGCCACAGTTTAGGGTCATGTGATAGGACCAGCAACACAGTTTAAGGTCATATGGTTTGGACCAACCGAGAGAGGAGCCTCAGGCCAAAGGGGCCTACGAGGGTTCAATAATCAGGGAGGGGCAGGAGATGCTAGCTCCCAGCTATGCTGGGCCCAAAACGCAATGTCTGGGCGACTCCTCATTCCCAAAGGGGATGAAGGTCAAGCCGCACGCAACCCGTAAAGAAGAGACCCAAGCACATACTCTAGCGCTCAGATCGAGGGAGCCCCGAGAGACACTGTTACGCAGCTCAGTCTGTCTGATGTGTGGGGGTGTATTGAGGGTTAGTACAAGGAGTGTCGAGATTCCACCTTGACACGGTAGGGCGGAACATGACATGAACCATGCCACCAACATTCAGGGCCTGGGGAAGCCGGCGTGACGACTAAGGATTACTGCTGACCGTGTTCGCAACGCAGCATCCTGTCGTGTTATCCACGGGGACAAACAAATGAGCATCAACCGCTGACCATGTTCGCAACGCGGTATTCGTATCAATTTTTTGTCTGAAACCCTCGGGGGCGTTGGCCCATGATGGTAGGAGATCCCTTGGGCGTTGTATCCAGGCCGTTCTTGGGGGTCCCTCCGGGTGTGAAGGATGATGGGGGCCCGAATGAAGGGGAACACGAAGCTTGTAAAGTGGATGGAACTTGCCTAAGTCAAATATGGCACTCCAAGTTCTAGACCAGAGTGCCTTGAGCACATCAGCAGACCACTGGAAAGGGTCAGAGGGCTCAGTCCGAGAGCGGCCAAAAGATGGCGGATCCCTGGGCACAAGAGGGGGTGTAATGCCAAACACCCTGGGAACCGGGAGATCACAAGATCTCCTAAGAGATGGGGCTGGACCTGACATCTAAGTGTTCAGGCAGTCCTACGTATCCCATAAGGATGGGAATCAAGCCACACGTAGTTATTGAAAGTGTGCGTCTTTAAATGCCATTGGACAGAGGAGGGTTAAACCCTGAGGACAGGGTGCGTGTGGTGTAGCTATTGCAAACCCGGCGTGAATGGGGACATAATATCACACCACGCCACGTGATCATGTGGTCAAGATCCCAAAGACTAAATAGATGCGATAGCGGACCTCAAGCTGGGCCCAAGGACGAAAGGTCTGGGCGTTCCTACGTATCCCATTAGGATGGGAATCAAGCTAGACGTAGTTCTGGCAATACAGTTTAACGTCATGTTAGACGAAATATGGATCTTAGTTTTCGGTCTTAGAGCTCGGACCGAGAATAAAGGGCGGAGTTTGGTAACTCCTGGGCTGGACCCAAGACGAAATTTCCGGGAGGTCCTACGTATCTCATTAGGATGAGAATCAAGCCACACGTAGTTCTTGAAACACAGTTTAACTTCATGTTGGACGGAATACAGTTTAACGTCATGCGGGACGAAATACAGTTTAACATCATGCGGGATGGAATACGGATCTTAGTTTTAGGTCTTAGAGCTCGGATCGAGAGGATCTTAGTTTTAGGTCTTAGAGCTCGGACCGAGAGGATCTTAGTTTTAGGTCTTAGAGCTCAGACCGAGAGGATCTTAGTTTTAGGTCTTAGAGCTCAGACCGAGAGGATCTTAGTTTTATGTCTTAGAGCTTGGACTGATAGGATCTTAGTTTTAGGTCTTAGAGCTCGGACCATGAAGCCCAGATGTAGGGCAGAGTGTAGTTTAAGGTCGTGCTGGACCATACAGTTTAAGGTCATGAAGGACCATACAGTTTAAGGCCATGCAGGACCATACAGTTTAAGGTCATGCAGGACCATACTGGCTAGGAAAAGTACTTCTTGAGGAACCTGGCGTTGGTGGGAGGAGTGATACGCTCACCATCCATAGTCACAAGGGAATACGCGCCATTGGGATAGACCTTGTGGACAATAAAAGGTCCCTCCCACTTGGGCTCCAACTTGGGTGGTTTCCTGTCGGGAATCATTGGCGCTCTGAGAGCCAACACCAAGTCACCTTGCAGGAAGGAGCGGAGGTGAACCTTCTTATCGAAAGCTCGAGCCATCCTGCTCTGATACCTTTCCAAGTTATGTAAAGCGCGAAGCCTACTTCCATCCAGCGCTTCCAATTCGGCTAGACGGATCTCGGAAACTCTATATGGCGCTTACTGGTCGTAGACCGCCGTACACAATGAGGGCAGCTGGACCTCGATGGGAAGGACGGCCTCAGCTCCGTATACCAGGGAATATGGAGTCACCTGGGTGGAATTGTGAGTCGTCATCCTATAATCCCAGAGGGCGTTGGGGAGCTTGTCCGGCCAACTTTTCTTGTTCTGACCAACCATGTTTTGCAGAATGTTAGAGAGGGTTTTGTTAAATGCCTCAATCTGTCCATTTGCCTGCGCATGATAGCGGGAGGTTTGGTTAGAGCGAATGTTGTACTTGGAGTACAATCTCTTCAGCTCGGACGCTCGTAAGTTGGTTCCGTTATCCGTGAGGATAGCGTGAGGTATTCCAAAACGGTGAATGATATTGGAGCTCACGAAGTCGGCGATAGAACCAGCCTTGACTTCCCTAAGCGGGGCTGCCTCTGCCCACTTTGAGAAGAAATCTGTGGCGGTTAAGATGAACCGGCACTGGCGGGTCGTCGCCGGTGGGTAAGGCCCTACGGCATCCAACCCCCAGACTACAAAGGGCCAAGAATACTTATTAGTATAGAGAGGCTCTGGTGGCCGATGCACAAAGTTATCATGAACTTGGCACGCGTGACACCTCCTGGCGTACTCGATGCAGTCGTGGATCATGGAGGGCCAGAAGTATCCCAGTCTCCGAATCTGGTGGGACAACTTCGACCCAGCCTGGTGGGCTCCACAGGAACCAGCATGCACTTCCTGCATGACCTGTGGGATCTCAACTCCTTGAAGACAACGGAGGAGAACACCGTCAAACTCGCGCCTGTAAAGGAGCTGCTCACGGCTGGGACCGCTTTGAAGGGTGAACTGCGGCGCGTGGCGCCGGATTCGTTCCCACTCTGCTCGGTCCATCGGAATATTGTTGTGCCAGAGATATTCAACCAAGAGTGTCCTCCAGTCAAGAACTGTCTCGATCACCACGCCTGAAGCCCCGGGGGGTCCTGACGCGGGGGCACCAGCGGTGAGATGGTTCACTCGCGGGCCACGATCGCCCTCCGGGATAACAGGAGCAATGACTCTTCGGTGCGCCACGTGGATGATTAGATCATCCTGTTCGGGCTCCGTGAGTGATGCGGCTAGGCTGGCCAAAGCATCTGCTCGATTGTTCTGCAACCGTGGAAAGTGAACGACATCTGGTCGGGATGGGAACTTAGCCATTAGATGGAGGGTGCACTCCAGCAACGGCATGAGTTCTGGCTTCCTGACAGCGTAGTCACCGTTAACCTGCTTGATTACTAGCTCAGAGTCCCCTTTTACATACAAGTGGTTTACGTTAACCTACAGAGCCAACTCGAGGCCAGTGATGAGGGCATGATATTCTGCCTCATTGTTAGTGCAGCCTTCTGACAACAAGAAAGAATATGGCAGAACGGCTTGCTCTGGGGTAATGAAGACGATGCCCAGGCCCACTCTGTTAAGCCTAGGATCGTTGAGCCTTCTACCGGTAGGGCTTTGGGAGGTGCCATCAAAGTGCATCTGCCATCATGGGGTGGAATGATCGACTGAGAGGATTGCCTCATCAGGAAAGCCCAAATCCAGTGACTGGTCCGCAGAGGTTGGGTGGGCAGCTAAGAAGTCTACCAATGCCTGTCCTTTGATGGACTTCTGAGGTATGAACCTAATGTCGAACTGCTAGAGGTTCACCGCCCAGCGTGCCAATCGGCCGGTCAACGTAGGCCGGCTCAGGATGTATTTCAACGGATCTACCCGAGAGACCAGCTGTACCTCGTGGTGCTGCAAGTAGTGCCGCAATTTCTGTACGGAGAATACGAGCGCCAGGCAGCTCTTCTCGATGGGAGAGTATCTAACTTCCGTGTCGAGGAGCATGTGGATGAGGTAGTAGAGGATATTCTCTGTTACCTCATTGTTCTTCTGGGCGAGAAGGGCGCCAAGGGATCGCTCTAGGGCAGTCACGTAAAGGACCAGCGGCTTTCTGGGAACGAGTGGCATCAGGACCGGAGGTTGAAGCAGATACTGCTTGATTTCCTCAAAAGCGGTCTGACACTCTTCATCCCAAACATAGGCGGCGCCTTTCTTCATGAGTCGAGAAAATGGCTTACACTTGCCGGCCAGATTCGCAATGAATCGGCGTATATAAGCTAAGTGGCCTTAGAGGCCTCGAAGCTCCCGAATATTACTCGGGGGAGGCATCTGACTGATGGCCTTGATCTTCTCGGGGTCGATCTCGATACCTCTATACCTAACAATGAAGCCAAGAAACTTTCCGGAGGTGACCCCGAAGGCACACTTCAACGGGTTCATCTTCAAATGGCGAGAACGGAGGAAACCGAACACTTTCTCAAGGTCTTTGAGATGGTCCCAGCGCTGATGAGATTTAACCACCAGGTCATCTACGTAGCATTCCACCAACATCCTGAGGATCGGCTTGAATATGTGGTGCATAGCCCGTTGATAGGTGGCACCCGCGTTCTTCAAGCTGAAGGGCATAACCCGATAGCAAAAAGTGCCCTGGGGGGCCCTGAAGGTAGTGAACTCTTTATCCTAGGGGGCCATCCAGATCTGGTTGTACCCGGAGTACCCATCCATGAAGTAGAGGGCTTAGAACCCGGCCGTTGCGTCGATCAGCAGCTCTATCACGGGAAGGGGAAAGTCATCCTTCGGACGGTGGCGATTAAGATCGCGGAAGTCGATGCAGACCATGATCTGCCCATTCTTCTTCCTGACGGGCACAATGTTGGCTAGCCATCTGGGGTACTGGACTTCCTTGATGAAGTTGGCCTTAATGAGCTTATAAACTTCAGCCTCAACCATGGCACCATGAAAGGGGTGCATTTTTCTGGGAGGCTGCTTGAACCCGTGATGGTTTGCTGGGAGGCCAAGGTGGTGGACGGCTACCTGGGGATCTAGTCCCGGCATCTCGTCATAACTTTAAGCGAACACATCATGGTGCTGTCTGAGGAAGTCTATGTACTGTTGTCGTTCCTCGGGAGGCATAGCGGCGCTGACCAGTGTGGGTCTCAGGTCTGCCTCACTACCGAGGTTCACCTGTACTAGCTCGTCGACCGTGGCGGAGATTCCCTCCTCAAAGGCAAGAGGAGCATCTTCCATGTCTTCTTCTCCGCTTGTGGAAGGATCGTCCACAGGGGGAGCCATTTTGGGGCTGCTCAACCCTGATGGGGATCTAGCACCGTCTTGGGCGGTAGAGGTCGTCACGACGGGAGACTCATGCACCGCGGAGACCATAGCGACGAAGGCGGTTGATCTAATCCCATCCGGCCTACGGCCCAAGGGGACACTCTTTACGAAATCAAAGCAGTGGTGATGCGTTGGCTTGAGCCGGTCGATCCCGGCTTGGAGAAACAGACACATATGACGTACTGTCGTTTCCATGAGCCCAACGTCCCGATATCGTACGGGGGTAGGAGGCTCGGGGATCACCTGAACCTGGTTGGTGTAAGAGTACGAGGTGATTTCCCGCCGTCGCTTAGACCCGGAAATATGGCTTCCTCTGGTACCCGAGACAAAAAAGCACTCTCCCATATCGGGAGTCATGGCCTCCAACCGATGGACTGGGAAGACATATGTGTCATCCAAACCTTCCCAGGGATCACTCGCGACAACGGCGGGCTCAACCTCACCTGCCATGATTTGCTTTTCCTTTCTCTTGTAATAGTAGGCATCCAGGTAATGAGCTTCACAAGAGGCAAACAGAGATGCATCTCCTTGGAGCACACCCACTCGACCCTTAAGGGAGTATTTGAGGCACTGATGGTATGATGAGGGAACTATTGCGTGAAGATGGAGCCATAGCCTTCCCATCAATGCGTTGTAGGTAGTGTCCTAAGAGACAACCATGAATTCAGTATTGGCAATTAAGCCGCCGAACTGGGTCTTCAGATGAATCTTTCCGAGTGGAGTTTTCTTGGTCCTATCATACCCCTGGATTCTGAGGTCGGAGGGAGTTAAATCATCCTCGGACAACCCCAGATTTCGTAGTGTCCGGGTTGGGATCAAGTTAATCCCAGAACCCGTGTCGACAAGACAGCGACAGACTTACACGCCATTGAACTGGCCAGTGATGTACAGCGGGCGGATGTGCCCCTGTATGGGAGGGTCTTCATCTTCACCAGAGAATGAGATAACCGCCTGACATTCGGCGTCCTCAATCACCTCGGTGTGGAAGGCTTCTGTGGATGCTACCTCTGTTTCAAACTGGAGGGGGCTCCTTAGAGGCTTGGAAAGCGCCTCACACATTTCGAACGATAGGTGAAGGGCCTCAAGGATGGAAAGCCTTTCTGGAATGCCAGCCATATGCTTCAGGACATCATACTTTCGTGCCAAACGCGAGCTTCTGCTTACAGGAGGTCGCTCTGCGATTGGGGGCATGACGGGCCCTGCTGGCAGGACCGGTGACTGACTGGTACTAGGCACATCCCATTGTTCACTAGCTGAAGCCTGGGAGGTGGCTGTCATGCTAGGACCGGAAGGCTGTAGTCAGCCAGTGGCAGGGTTGGGCTGGTTGCGACATGGGCAAGGCGATTCCGCCTGATCCAGCAACACAAACGGTGGTGGAAGCGAACCTGTTTTCACAGGGTGAGGGAGCCGCGAGTGCTGCTCTCTATACCGAGCTTGCTGCCTGGTCTCGGTAGCGTGCACATCCTGACTGGAGGTGATGACTTCCGTGCCCCGGAAATTCACATAGCCACGGCTCTATCGACATTGGCGACGGCTGGGGACATTGGGGAGGTCCACCTGGCGCTCCTCGTCGTCGGGAGCCACAAAGGGATTTACCAACTCTACGGTGTTAACCGAAGCATACCCTGGTCTCTCAGGGAGGTCCACCTGGCGCTCCTCACCGTCGGGCACCACAAAGGGATTTACCAACTCTACGGTGTTAACTGAAGCGTACCCCGGGCTCTCGGGGAGGTCCACCTGGCGCTCCTCACTGTCGGGCGCCACCAAGGGATTTACCAACTCTACGGTGTTAACCGAAGCGTACCCCGGGCTCTCGGGGAGGTCCACCTGGCGCTCCTCACCGCCGGGCGCCACAAAGGGATTTACCAACTTTATGGTGTTAACCGAAGCGTACCCCAGGCTCTCACTCGAGGAGTTATCCACTACCGGACGGGGTCTTGGAGGGATCCCAATTTCCAGGGGCATGAAATCGCCAAGCGTGCGAGAAGATGACGGTAATGGAAGGGTGCGTTCTTTCTTCTTGCGTCGCCGCATTCTCTTCCGGGAAGAAGTAGGCTGGGACGACGATGCCAAAGCGGCGCTCGAAGACTCCAAGGGCTATGGCTGATCCAGGCAGGCACAGATGATGCCATGGGCACGGGAGACCATCCTGCGGGCCATCCAGTCATTATACTTCCAGGACCCATGGTCAGAAACCTGTTCCCACCCATCCCCGTTGTCACTACTGCCATCTGATCACACGAAGACACCTACCACCTGTGTCGGGGCTGGGCCCAACCTGACTATGTTGTTGTCAATCTGGTTTTGGAGCCAGTCCTTGAACACATAGAATTGTTGGATGGTGTGTCCCAGGATCTGGTGATAAGGGCAGTAGTTAGGGTGACCCGTGAGACACGCCTCTTCTGGCTTCCGGCACTCAGGCAGTCGCATGATCCTCTGGTCCAAGGCACTACGAAAATAACCGGGGACCTGAGCCTCGCCAAACGATTAAGCCCGATTCCTCCTGTCTGGAAAGGGGACTCTTGGGGGCTGACCATGGCCAAGGGCCGGAGGAGCAGGCCGAGGAGGTGGAGCCGGATTACCTCGCCTAGGTGGTGGCGGTGCGTTACGCGGAGGCGCCGGCCGATTCTGAGGCGGTCGCTGCTGGGCCGGAGGCTGTGCCCGTGGGGGTGGACCCCTATGAGCCTGCTGAGATGGCCTCACTGGAATCAACTCTAGCTGTCCAGGGGCCTCTATCTGGGCCACAGCAGCGGGCTCGGCTCTGGTGGCTCTCCTTTCAGAGATTACAGGAGGCAGCGGGCGTGCCTGACCGGCCTATCGCAGGGATTCTTCGAGGCACTAAGCCTTGTCTGAGAAGTCCCGGAACCCTCCAGGGTAATTCTGCGTGATCAGGGAAGGAACCAACTCTGCCTTGACGTTCCCTACACACATCGTCAGTAATTTCTCCTGAGTCAGCGGCATGTCAAGGGAGTACGTGAGCCCCTTCCACCGGGCGACGAAGTCCGTGACTCGCTCGTCGGGTCTTTGCTTGCACCAGAAGAGGTCTGCAATGTTCATCTTCCGGGTTGTGGAACTGAATTGGTAGAGGAATTGCCGGAGAAGGTCCTCTCAGCTAGTCACAGATTCAACAGGGAGCTGGATGTACTAGACGAATGCTGGTCCTTCCAGTTTCTGAACGAAGCACCGGAGCTTGGCAGCCTCCTGCTGCGCCAGAGTCCCCAACATAGGCCCACACCTCGAGTTGAAGTGGGCCAAGTGTTGTGGAAGGTCTCCAGTCCCGTTAAAGGGGGGAAAAGTGGGGTTCCCAAATCCCGGCGGGGCTGGCATGTCATCCACCCATGCGGGGTACGGCTTTCCATCTGGTGGGATCGCCACCTGCCGAGTTTCCAGGGCCTCCAAGCGAGCGATGAGTACTTCCATCAGATCATCTGGATGCAGATTCTTGTCCTGACGGGGATCTCTAACCACAAGCGCATTTCCAGGATCTTCGATACGATAGTTGTGCTCAGCGGCTCGCGGGGCAGCTGGCGGAGCGACTCTTGGAGCGGCGGGAGGAAACCGAGCAGGGTCCCCCAGGTTGTCTTGCTGCTCGGGAGGGTTCAGAGAAACATATCGCGCCCTCTTTCCATGGGCTCCAGTGTCTCCCCTGTCGGCAAACACGACACAGTCACGGTTTCCTGGGGGGATCTCAGCAAGGGGTAGATGCTCCTGCCCCTGTTGTCCTAATCTAGGGTTGTCGTAGTTAAGCCACCACTCTGAAATGCGTTCGTCCAGGAGCTCATCAACCAGCCTCTTTTGCTCGGCTAGCTGTTGGTGCAGTGTGGCCTTCTCAGGATCTTCCTCTACCTTCTGCACTGAGGCAGATGGGTCGGCGAGTTTGACAGACCTGACGGGCTCTTTACCCCTACTGATGTTTCGGTCCAGCGCCAGTGCCTCCGTGGGTACAGGAAGACCTAGGAGGCTCCTCTGTTGGTGAGTAATCCTTCCAGATGGGTCCAATAGTGGCATGTCCTTGGGGGGTGAGTCCTTGTCGAGGGGATCCACAATGTTTCCCTCATCTGAAAGGTCAACCATGTTGACTGCTACTGCCCTTGGCGACGTTCCCTCAGGGCCGGCCAGTGGATTGGGCTGCCGGCGGATCGCACAGAAGAGGAGAGCAGCGTACTGCCCCCACCCATGGACGTGCGTGTGGGGGTGGCCTCTTCAATAACTCTGCGGAGTACTTGAAAACTCTGGACGCGTTTTTGCTGAAGGGCCTCGTGGTGGTCCAACGACTCGGGGTGCCGGACCGTGGGGAGTGATGCTAGGTCGACCCGGCGGCACTGCTCACCAATATCCTTGAGATGCGCTTGGCTCCTGGGATAAGGCGCTAACTGATGGCGGAGGCGGGAGTGAGTCACCCAAAGAATCTGGAGGAAGCATTCAAACTCTCCCGGGGTGAGTGACTCTGGCACATCAAAACCCGATTCTGTGACCGGCCAAAACTTCTCAGGGAAGTGGCCCGCTGAAAGAATGGTCCAGAAGCTCCATGGATCCAATTCGGGGTCCGGAACTTGCCGCCCCTGCTCATCCACCGAGGAAAGTTGGGGAATTGGCAATGGTGCCGAGGCAGGCCGTCGGGGCGGTGGGCTGGCCGGCGGGGAATACGGTGGACATGCCAATTGGCCGCTGATCCCTAGGTCATCCTCCAGGGGTTGCAGTGCCCTGGCTGCCACATCGCGATAGGATGGGCCGGCGAATGGGCCTCCTGTCACAGCGTCGGTGCTTGACGAGGGTGTATCGCCTCGCGATTCTTCCATCGGTCCCCAGAAAAGTTCCTCACCCTCCCCAACAGGGATGGGAGGTGCTTCCGAGGAGTCCAGCGGAAACTGCGGGCTTGATCCCCGGCGGTACACCAAGTCCTCGTCCTCCTGGATATACCTTTGAAGGCAGGAGGGAATCATACGGATCTCGCATTCTGGGAGTACGAGACTGATGCGCCGTGTCCCCATCCCTACCCTCAACTCGAAGGGTTGGGGGGGAGGTTCCGTCGTCAAGTCGTACTCTGCCTCAGAATCCGAGAAACGGACTGGTCTGATTTCCGTCTGGACTCCCCTGACATTCCTCCTACGGTGATGACGCCCAGCCTTCCTGCCCCTGGGTAGCTCCTCGGGGTAAGGACGATTTCCATCATGGGGTCCCCCGGCCACAATAGAGCTGGGGTAGAGGGGAGCGAAGGCCGGGGTGCGAGAATCATCGGGACAGATTTCGAAAGGTACATGGGGAGGACCTCCATGTGAGTGAGCGATTGGATACACAACGGCTCCATGCTCGCGACCGGCAGTAGGGGGAGTGACCTCATACCCCATGCAGTGGGCGCTGGAAGGAGTCATACCCGGAGCATAGCCATCGTGAAGAAGCTTCCGGCTTCCCAGATTGGTGGCACGGAATGAGCCCTCATGGTGAATGGCACTACCGCGGATTGATCCACAGTAGCCATTTCCAGTGTCCACAACCAGGAGATTTGACCCAACTTGGCTGCAGGGCGGTCGAGGTTTCGATCCCAGTCGGGGCACGCGGCTGCCCCTGCTCAACATGCGCGGGGATCTGGTAACAGGAGTCAGTAGTGGCTCGGGCCACAGTGGTTGCTGATGCTGGTGCCCCAGGACGGGCATTCTCTCCCACTCACACCCGACGCTGGCGTCGAGTCAGATGGGCCGGAACCGGCGGTGCGGGCATGAAGATTGCCTGCTCCTCAGCTCGGGGAGTCGGGCGGCGACGTCGACGCGGCCTGGAGGGGGTTCTTGCCGTTAACCCCTAGGATGGATCGCCGATCGGGTGGACCTGGACATCCCCCACCTCATTGGCGTAGGGTAGGGATGTGTCAAAGCGCTCCGAGGATAGGATCCCAAAGAGGTTGAATGTCGGCGTGGGGAGTGGCGGCTCCCTACGCAGCCCTCGAGGGCAGCAATGGTGGTGAGGCGCAGCCGCCTCTAGATCCAAGCGGGCCATGCCCCTGGTGGGGATGACCCCTTCCTCGTCATACCTACGAACCAGGTCATTTATCACCCTCCGCTGGATGATTTCTGACGGGGAGAGGAGGCGCAAGCACCCGACTGCTACGGCGGTCGAAGTCGGAGCGACCATGGGATAGGTGGGACCGCGCGGGGTAGCCGCGTCGGTACTGCCCCTGCCCCTGCACCGGTGGGAAGGTGGCGATCGAGCTCCGAATGTGGTGAACTGATTCCTGGAAACAGGGAGATGAACCCATTAGTATCAACAGGAAAGGACATCAACAACCAAGGCCCAGCGTCATTCCGTCTTCCATGGTTGGCGAGGGGGATCCACGCTGACGACGTCGCAGAATGGAGTAGTCAACGTCCTGACGGCCTCGACCCCTGGTGGTTTCATGTCCCGGTGAGGGTTACCCGGACCTGGTGACATTCTATTCTTCTGATGCCCCAACGGCTACCATTCCCCGTGTTGAGGAGAAGAGCTTCACGTCGGGTTCACCATTTTTTGTGGATCCGACGTCCCAACGGCTACCATCCCCCGTGTTGAGGAGAAGAGCTTCACGTCAGGTTCACCATTTTTTGTTTCCGATGCTTTCTCCAGGGCACGCGCATCCGTCTGTGGAGGAGGACGCGCTGCTTGTTGCCCCGCATTCCCGCTTTCCAAATGCGGGCGGCATTTGTTCCTTGTTCAGGTACGTCTGCTCCTTGATCGAAATGGGATGATGGGATGTCGGTTCTTCCTTCCGTGGATTCCTCCTCGGAGCTCATCACCTAGTCTGGGTCTCCCTCATAGATTTAAGACGAGTTCGTGAAGCTCATTCTCGGTGCCATATCTACATGGACGCCAGTTAATTACACTTCTTCCATCAAGACACTCCAAGGGGTCTTGTCGGGGCAGCAACCTTCGGTGAGGAGAATGGTCACGTTGGGGCGTCGTCGGCATGTCTGTCTTTGGTCCCTCATCACAGGGCTTCTCGAGGGCACGGAAGCCCGAGGCATCCCACATCGAACGCGGGGAATGTGTACCATCTGAGGTTTTCCTCATCTTCCCATGTTTAACATGGGGTATGTCGCGAGTTTAATGTCTTGCGGAGACGGATCGGGTTGAAGGATCCCTAGGGGGGAACACCGATGTTGGGGTCAGCACGTGAGTGGCTTCCCATATATCATGGAGTGGGATGGGGTGGCATGATCTCACCGGGATGTGGCGGCCTGGGTAAGGATCAGGATGGATGGTGGAGTGAGACATGGGGCTTATGTTCTGAGACGACCCAAGAGGGGGGATACAGTTTAACGTCATGCGGTATGCGATACAGTTTAACGTCATGTGGGACGCGATACATTTTAACGTCATGTAGGTCGGAATACAGTTTAATGTCATGCGGGACGAGGGTTTTGGGTCTTACGCTCTGAGGCGGCCCAAGGTGGTCAGGGAACCGACATGGAGAGGTCGGGACGACCGGGTGGTGGGCTTGAACCTCGTGGAGGCTTCTTACGTACCGTGCGTTAGCACGGATCAAAGTCCACGTAGTTCGCTGGGATGGGGCTTACGATCTGAGGTGGCCCATAAGAGGATGTCATGGTCGATGCGCACTCTAAGCCCACGTGAGTCATGCTCGGTGTGAGAAACAAGAGGCAGCAGGGACCAGATGATCACGTCACGAAGGGTGCGTCTGTGAGAAGCGGAATGGGGCTTACGCGTTGAGCGGCCCAAAGAGGAAACAGGGGCTTACGCGTGGTTAGTGGCCCTTGGTGTCAGGGCTTACTCCAGGGTGGAGGCCTGTGGTGAGACAAAGCGCAGTGGGAAAAGGACTCCACTGGCCTTAGCAGGGGGGAAGTACGGAGATGCATGGGTGCAATCATCCGCAAGAGAGACTAGGGGCTTACGCTCTGAGGCAGCCCTTCCCCCGTGGACAAATGCCGCTCTGACAAGGAGGATCTCATTACATGTGAGGAAGAGTCCATTCCCATGGAGACGAGTGGCATAAAAAATGTCTGCGCTGGGGGGACCCTGCGTGCGAAGCACGGCGCCAAACCACAGTTTAACGTCTTGTGTTAAGGACGAGGTGCTTAGCAGTTTAACGTCCTGCATCTTGGAAGAGGTGGGTTTGCTCCACACCCCTAGGGATTACATGCCCAACGCCCTCTACCCCTTGTGGAAGGGAAGGCATCGGCAAGGCCATTGTGAAGGGGGCCGCAGGGAAAACCACCGGGGGGTCCACGTTAGCGTGGCTATGCGACGAATCAATAGTCCTTACCGTGCCTATGCGGAGAAGCATAAGGCAAAGCAACGCAACGGGAAACACGGCCCAAGGGACATTGAGGTTACTTCGCATGAGCCTGGATGGTCGTATGGGAAAACAACGCATGGTGCGCATGCCAGGTAGGGGAGACATCAGGTGTCGGTGCAGGGGGCAGCCAAGGGGCATCAAGGTGAGGAGTCTTGGGCTTTGCGCGCAAAAGGGAAGGTTTGCGCGCAAAACTCTGGGACGGCGCGCAATTGGAGAAAGGGAATTGTGCGCGGAGAGGGAACTACGTGCAGGGTTTTGCGCGCATGGCAGGCTATTGCGCGCACGATACACGGATTGCGCACAAGGCTAGATCCCTGGGGAGGGGGCAAATTCACTGAAGCCGGTGGAGTTGCGCGCAAAGGAGAAATCCGGGGAAAGGTTGCGTGAAATGAGGGTTTTACCTGGAAGTCATCTTGCGCGTGGGGGCAGCTAAATTGCGCGCACGGGAGTCGCTTCGGATTCCTCAACCCCCAAACCGTTCGGGGTCACCTTTTATTTATAGGCGACCTCCAGCGCGGAATCCAAGCGGCACGCTAAATTCTTCACGCCGAGCGTAGCCAGCGCCCAAACATTCGCCGCGCAGAACTGGGGTGCGCAAAGATTGTGCACCTCATCGGCTCAGTTTCACAAAACTCGGGGATTCTACGCGCGCAGAACGATTTTCCGCGCGGATCCTCCTTTATTTCGCTCACCACATCCCGGGCCTCCAGATCGGGCCTCTGATTCCGAATATGACTTCGCTTCATCATTTCAAAACTTCCTCCGGGAGTTACGGTCTTTTTTTAGCGTCAACAGCCCTGATATTAGACTTATTATATTTTAATATTTTAATTAATTCTGAAATTTCTCTTCACCTAAATTATAAAAAAAAGGAATCTTTCCTTCACTTAATTCCATAACCTTAAGCCATATTTTTCAAATATTCTCTGCCAAATTCTTTTATCCTCGTCACTTTCCACATTATAGTGTTTTTGTTCTCATAAAAAGACTAATTCCAAGTGCCTAAGGTGGTTCTCAAGGAGAAATATTCGAGAGGTACATTCCTTCTCTTTAAAAGTCTATCTCACTTCTAACTTATCCTCACACCCTATCCAAAGTTTAATGATAATTCCAATATCATATATATACTGTAAATTTATTGTTTCAATGGTATATCAACCATTAAATCTCTTATTTTCTCCTTTTATTATTAAAAACAAAATCATCATCCATGGTGTGTCAATTCACCACCTTCATGGATGATGATTTTTTGTTTCCCTTTACCGCATTCATGAAAAGTTTAAATGCACTTATAATTGTTTAAAATGACATATATATATATATTCTCTCTTCTGTATTATTATTTCCATTTGATAATAAAATCTGTAATGAACCGACCTGGGAACCATGAAACAAATGCACCTAAAATAATGGGAATAATAAATTTTAGTAATAAATGGGTGGAAAGATGTTATAAGAAGATCATGTAAGGTATTATAAATATGAATAAAATTTTGTAATAAATTTATAATACTCTTTAAACAATTATACAGGATGTTTGAACACATTTTAAGGAAGTCAAATCTAAGGTAAGGGACTTTCCTTTTAGAATCCTATTAAATGTCTCTTTTTACGAAATTCAAAAAGATTATTTTTTACTTATACAGCATGAGAGGATTTTCTTTCTTGCATGAAACTTGATTGTTTTAATGTCTTATTTAAAATATTACATGATTATTTTTCAAATAAAATTTTTTCCTTTGTTTGTGCGCAGTATTCCTTTGAATTAAGTGATTTTACTTGAGGAATGTATTTATGATGCAAGTATTCATGTTTTGTGATTATGTTCTGGTTCTTGGGAATTTTTTATGATGATAGGTAGTTAAATTATAAACTAAATATGGGTGGATCCATGATATCCCTCCAATGCATTGGGTATGTTGAAACTTGACCGTACAGGTTATTCCGAGTGTAACTACAATAGTAACATCATAAGGTAGTCATGAGGGTTATAATATAAGGTAGTAGTGAGGGTTACAAATAATATGGTAGACACAAGGGTTAAAATCATAAGTAATTATAGTAAGGAAATTATGCCCCCAAGTTACCTAAAGGGTTTTGTTTATGCTTTCTAGGTTTTATGTAAATCACATGTTTTCAGAAAGTATATGTTACTTTTAAGGGTAATAATTATATATTTTATGTGTTTATAAGTATTCATGGACTAATGGATTCTTTACTTCTTTTTATGTACCTTTCTAAGCTTTTTGTTCTCATCCAAAGTTTTTAAAAAAATCACAGGTTTTAATGTTGGGTGAGAGAGAAGAAGAAGTCAATCTGAATGTTGTGAAAAAAATTCATGAAAATAAATCACATTTTATTTTTAAATATTGTTGCAAAAAAATGGACACTATTTTAATAGCATCCACTTTGTATGTTTGTGGGTTATTATATATGAATTATGACCTAATTATCTAAAACTCTAAATCAAAAAGATCTTTGGAAATGTAAAAAAGTGATTTTTTTTAAAAGGTTGGGGTCAAAGCCTCATTTATTATTAAAGGAAAGAAAAGACCTCTTTAACTGGGTATATGGAGACCCATTACATATCCTGAAGTCCTAGTGGGCATTTATCCCATTACATGGCCCGTAGGCCCTTTTTTTAAGCCCAAACCCCATTCTGTGAATAGTAATGCTACAGTACCTGTGCTGCTACAGTACTGCACAGTACCTGCCACTGCTACAGTGCTCTGTCGCCGCTACAGTGACCTTCCATCACTACAGTGACCTCCATTGCTACAGTGTCGCCGCTGCAATAGTACACTACAGTGCTGCTATAGTAACCTGCCCCCAATGGGTTTTGAACCACCGTTTTCATGTAGAATTAAGGGGTTCTTACCACTAAGCCAAACCCCAACTATGTAAAAAAGTGAATTCTAATTGAATTAACTATATTATGTAATGTTTAAGGTCGGTCCCTTATAGAGTTCCCTTGAGAATTATTTCTGATAGGGATGCACATTTCACATCATGATTTTAGAAGGGCTTATAGAAAACCCTTGAAAATCAGTTGAGATTGAGCAAAGTGTTCCATCCTCAGAAAGACTGGTAGTCAAATTGAATGATTCTCATACTAGAGGATATGATCCAAGCTTGTGTTCTAGACTTTAGTGGAGCTTGGGATGAGCACCTACCCTTGGTGGGGTTTTCTTATAACAACAGTTTTCAGAAACCTATACAAATGGAACTGTTTAAGGATCTCTATGGATGTTTGTGCTTCTCAACACTGTGTTGGAATGAGGCATGTGAGTTAGCAGATGTTGGGCCTAATATAGTGTAGTAGACCTCGGAGAGGGTGCAGTTGATCTGGAAGTAATTGGTGACCACTTATAGTTGGTAGTGGTTGTATGAAGATCGAAGGATATTACCTTTGTAGTTCACTGTTGGTGACTATTTTTTCTTAAAAGTGTCACCTTGGTTAGGGAATCATCATTTTTAGAAGAAGGGAAAGTTGACACCATGGTTTTGTGGGCCCTTTGATATCATCAAACTGGTTGGGACAGTGGTATACCATATGTACATTCCTCCATGTTATCAAATCATACATGATACATTCCATGTTTCTCAGCTTCATAGGTACACATCCGATCTTTCATAGGTTATAGACAATGATGATGTTAATTTGGAGCTAGATTCATCTTATAAGTAGAATCCAATGCGAATTATAGATCGGAGCGAGAAGTTTTTGAGGGGGGGTGGCCCCACTTGTCCTAATCCTATGGCATCATAGATGGATCCATGAGGAGATGTGGGAGTGGGAGTTTGATGTTTGAGCTTAGTGACTGGAGTTGTTCAAGAAAGACTATTATAAATACTTCTTGAAGATAATAAGTTATTAGAGGGGTATAATTATAAAATTCTCAATTTTTAAATGTTCATCAAACTATATTTTGAATATAATTTATAAGTTATTATTATGGAAAATTAATAATTTTTGACTTTTTACACCCTTATGTATAGCCTAGGGCCTACGTAAAGGTAAAAAAGGACTCTACCTATACATCGGTAGAACTTTTGGGTGTTATATAAAGGTAACCCTCATTTTTTAATGGTTTTATAGGGGTAAAATATATTTTTTATATGTTTCATAAGGGTAAGATAATTTTTTATACATTGTGTAAGGATAAATCCATTTTGTATATGTTATGTAAGGTTAAAACTGGTTCTATGTAAAGGTACCCATAACATTATGTAAGGGTAAGACAGAGTTTATAAAAGTTGGGTAAAGGTAACTTGTACATTTCATAAGGGTAATACTATGTTTACAAAGGTTGTATAAAGGTAAATTGTATGCTATGTAAAGATAATATATAGTTTCTAAAGGTTTCATAAGGGTAACCTTCAACTGTGTAAGGTAAGTTCCCTTACTGCATAATGGTAACTCTATTTTTCTAAAGGATGTGTAAGGGTAACTTCTAGTTTCTAAAGGGTTCATAAGGGTATGGATAAGTTAAGTAAGGATAAATCATTCTTTTCCGGGGTTACTTAAGGGTAAACCAATACCCTTACATGACACCTAAGAGTTGTGTAAGGGTAAGACCATGCTACTCTTACACAGTTCCCTTATTGGGAAAAATTATTTTAAAAAACTTGTTTTTTTTTCTTATTCCTTATTTTAACTTATAACATTTTTTGACTTTTTAAAAGAAAAAAATCATGGGACTTAATTCCCATGACTCGATTAAGGTTCATAGACCATGTTTTAAATATTTTAGTCACTCTATTTTTAAGATACATGTGAAGAATAAATTAAATAGTAATTTAATTTTGGGGTTTCTAAATACTATTTATTAGAATGCCTAGGTATTTTTTAAAAATAATTGAACCCTTTTTACCTTTATTTTTTTCATTCTATTGAGTTAGGAATTCTAGATTTTTTTTGATCAATTTTGGTGAAACTATCTTCAACCAAACTGAGTTCTTCATATCGATTCTAGGTGTGCAAGAACCTCACCTTCTCTCCTCTATTCTGGGTGTTATGTTTTCAGAGATAAACCCCAGGTAAAATTTCCATATAAATATTTTTATAGTCAGTTTTTTAAATTATCCTTCTGGATATTTTTATAAAAAATGATAAAGAACTCATAAAATGATAATCACCTAAAACTATAAAAAAGAAGAAGAAGAATTATTCTTGTTTATCTCAGATTATTTGAGAGAGGTGGATTATCATCACATGTGGGGTTGTAATAATTCCTTAATAAATAATCTGTTAACGCGTATTATGGATTAAAGTGATAATTTAGAAATTATCTATTAGAGAAAAATGATTATTTCATGTGATATTTTATTTGTTTTGGAAATAAAATAGTAGTATTTGGTTTAAGGAATCATTGGAAAGTGTTTTGAGTCGACGATTATATGGATGTGATTTAGGTGACAAACCCTAAAGTTCTTTATCAACTTCCTTGAGGTGGGTAGTTCCTTACCATTTTGGGCCTTATATATGATGTTTCCATGACATGTTTTTTATTCTTAATAACCCATTCTTGTTATACATTTGCATGTGGGTAGATGAGTGGCCTTGAGACCATGTTTGATTTTGATCATATGGTTATGTGTAGCCTTTTGAGATTTGTTCTTGATATTAATTGTTGTTCCTTATTGAGAAATATATTTCTTGTTGTGTTTCATATCCTATGGAACTATTCTTAGGTATCAGGATGACCAAGTTGTTCATCCTTGGCTAGATGTCCCCTTGGAGGGAAAGCATGATGACGTGATAAGGGTTGCAGACTATGACTCATGGTGTTATGGGTTGGATCGTGGAAATTCTTATTGACATGGGAGTATACCATTCATGGGATAATAATCCATCAGCTTTGGTTAAAGTTTAAGAATATAATATTGGGGTGTTTGAGTTATCAATTTATGTCAAAATATCAGGTAGGACCTACCACCATTCAAGGATAACAACCACTGACAAGGTGGGGCAAGTGGAGTTCTGAAAAACAATCATCGGCAGGGTGGGACATGAGGTGTTCCAAAAAATGACCACCATTGGGGTGGGGCATGTGGTGTTTCCTTAAAGTCAGTACTTGGTTTCACTTACCCTGACATCCTTATTGGAAATGGGCCAAAGTAGGTTGGGTTAGGGTTTGTAGCGTCTTGGTTAGTGCATGATGACTCAGCACATATGTGATTGTATGTTTATTTGATCATTTACTTATGAAATTTCATACATATTTATATATATCTTATACACTTATGTTATGGAATAATTGGTAGTTTCTTACTAAGTTTATTACTTACACCCTACATGGGCATCTCAATGCACATGTAAACATCATAACCAAGGATTCAGTGAAGGGAAATGGAATTATAACTGGGAGTTGAGGAGATAGAGTCTTGGATATGGAGGTGATTTTGATACATAATCTTTCCATTGTTGTTTTATTTTACTTTTCCATGCTTGATATACTCTAGTTTGGATTGCCACTTTGGGAGCCCATTTATTTATTATTGTATGACAGTTATGTCATATGAAATTATAGTTATTTAGTTTTCCACGTGTTTACTTTGATTATGTTTTATTTATATTCTATTATATTATTATTTTTCTTGTGACATGATACTGAGGGTATAGTCACCCCACTAATGGACTTAGACCTTCACTGCTAGTCAGCAGCCACTTGAGTATGGGGAGACACACATGAGGTTGTGTGGAACTCTGATTCAAACCTGGTGGTTCAAGTTAGGATGTTAAAATCATATAACTTGATCTTAGACCACCCATGTCCTACTCCTCAACATGTTAAAGTGACTGGTAAACTTTTATTTAACTCATTCATATTATAATTAATAATAAATTTTCGAAACATTTCCATCAATGATTGAAGAATGAAATCTATGTCCAGATTGAGTCTAAGAGGTGGACCTTGCCTCTCCAAGTCATTGACTCACCAAATCATATTGAGTAAGTGAGTTGATACTGAAGTTCCTTCCACCATTTTACATAGAAATAGAACCTTCAACAGTTTATACCTTTCATTCCTATCTTGTTCTTAATAGATCCTTTTTAGGTTTTTTATAATCTTATAGGCATCCACGGTCTCGTGTTTCTTTTTCAACATCACTCCCATGGTCACTTGTTAGTTTATTAGGAATATGTTCTTCCAACACATAGAATTTTACTTCTTTCTTGAGAAATATTATCAAGTTCTGGTACAGGTCAAGGAAGTTACTTCCATTTAGTTTTTCTTTATCCAATATAGTTCTCAAGGCCAATATTAATGGTAATGATTCCATTATCTACAATATATTTTTTGATCAGATAAGTATCATGGTTTATATTCATTTAATAAGGACTTTTATTAAAATTAATCCCACTAAAAAAATAAACCCATACATCATATCCATTTAGTGAGCCAAGATCCATATTTCATCATGAATTGAATTTCTTTGATCAGGTAAATAATTTATGACTATATATGGTAGATAACAATTTTCAATCATATTATATATGATTCTTAGATAGTTGATTGAATAGTTCTTTATCAAAATTCCTTGAATGAATATATTATATTTATTGTATCTTGTGCTAATGTAATAAAGTAACACATTGAATCTGGGCTATTGGAGTTTGGGTATTTACAACCAAGGGGCATGAGGGAATCATGAAGCAGAGGGGATAAAGCTGACAGTGGAGTGAATGGATTCTAGGGCCCCTGGGTTCAGACCGTTTAGAGGAGGGACAATCATGGGTAAAACTAAAAGTGATGGAAGAGGGAAAAAATGTGAGAGATAATAATGGTATACTTAGTGATTTTTTCCCTTTTTAGTTCGATCTATCTTCATAAGAAAATTATTTTTTACTGATAATCATAATGTAAATGCAATATTATTGATAAAAAAATATTTTCTCATGATGATAGATTTAACCAAAAAAATGAAATAATCCACTAATAGTGTCATTATTATCTCTCGCATCTGCTCCCTCTTCCATCACTAACATGTTTATCCATGATTATCTATTCTCCAATTGGTCTGAATAGGGGTACTGAAATTCTTTCCCTCAGATGTCATCTCCATCTCCTCTACACCTTGCTTCCCTCATAGGAAGCATGGAGTAGAGGGGATGAAGGTGATGATGGAGTGAAAGAATTCAAGGGACCCTACATTCAGACTGTTTGGGATAGGGGCATTTATGGGTAAACCTATGAGTTTACCCATGACAACCTCTCCTGTAAATGTTCTGAACTCATGATCACTAGAATTATTTCAATTCATCATTGATGTTATCCCCTCAACTCCCTAAATCCATCATGCCCCTTGGTCATCATTAGATTTCTCTTAATGGTAATTAATGGTAATTAGAAGAAAAAAATAGCCGTAATTTGAAAAAATAGAAAAAATAATAATGGTAATTAGAGGTAATTAGAAAAAAAAATAACGGTAATTAGATATAATTGGTAATATTTACAAGTAATTTATACTTTTTTTTATGTTTTTATCATATATTCCTTATATTAGATTAATCATAAGAAATATTTTTGTTGTAACCTCTTTATTTTAATGATCATATATCATAATTATTTTTTTTCTCACAAGCTCAATGTTTTCTGATAGTAAATTGGTTTCTAAGTAACATTGTGAAACAAACTTGGTTAAGAGTTGATATACCACTAGTTCAACTAATCTACCATTAGTTCAAAAAATATACCACTAGTTGTGATAATCTACTATTAGTTCAATCAGTCATACCATTGGAATACATATACTGTTAAAATCTACCACTAATGGATCTACTATTGAGGACATCTATTGATAGTTCAAGAGATCTACCATCACTTCAAAAGGATCTACTGATGAACTACATCTACCGCTAATGCATCTACCATTAAAAGATTTATTGTTAGACTCTACCACTAGATTTTGCTACTTCCAAAGATGATCTACCATCAGAATAATTCTACCAGTGACAGATATACATCTGGATACATCTATCATTAGTTTAAGAGATCTACCACCAGTGCACATCTATCACCAAAACTCATCTACTAACAGAGATGATATGCCTCTCAGTGATTCTACTTTCAGTGTTATACCCTTGATCTCCAAACAATTATTCAAATTTAATTCCTCAAATGGGTAGTTTTTAGAATTTAATGCATTCAAATTTCATGTGGATTTAAAAATCATTATTCTTAAACCTCTCTATGGTTGAATTAAAGAAAAAAGTTGAAATTTCTAATTTAGTTCCCAATACGAGGATCCAAGATTTATTTATTATTATTATTCAATGGATAATTATACCTGAAGAGTATATATTATGGATAACTCTATCATGTGTGATATAGGATATAGCTAATAACAGTGATACATACTTAGAGAAAATAGACCTTTATATGCTAATCAAGAGACCTTTGTATGGAAGGATTCTAGTTTTCTATTGATTGAAAACAGAAAGACTTTTCAAACATCCATGATACTCTATTTTTTTCCATATTCTGAAAAAAACACTTTGTATCTCCTTTCAATGACTAATTCTAGGATATCCAAACATATGAAGCCTTTCATATTTAGCAACACATTACTTTCCATATTTAATTATTTTCTCTTTATTTTTACTCTTTAATTTTGATCAGTGTGTTATTGTACTCTGTATACCTGTGCACACTATCTCTTATGATTAAACTATAGTGTTCTTTATATATTTTCTCAAACTCTCTTATTTTTTCCCACAAATAACTATGGAATATTTCATGTTTGACCTAGTATATTTTTTTCCCATGTATATGTTTAGAAGAGGCTTTGATCCTAGAAATCATTGTGTGTTATTGATTTTAAACCCTAATATAGGTTATGTATTAGGTTTATTTTCTAATAAACTTCTTAAAAATAGGTGGTTTCTAAGTATAGGGAAGACTAGGCTTGGGATCAAACCCCTTGTTTAATTCTGTTGTGTGTTTTATTAGTTTTATTTGTCTATATTACAAAGATAAAACCATATCTTTTCTTTAAAATATATAACAAAACTTTAATTTGATAGTTAGTCTTAATTTGTGTTTATATAAATTGTTTGATTAATTAATTTGGTTTCAAAAGTTAAAGTGATTTCAACGATTATTTTAAATGATCATTAATCCCTATTTGAGAAATTATTTGAAAGATCAAACTTATATATTTCTACTATTTTGATTAGCTTGGTGTATTTATTAATTTGGGGGATTTAATTCTAAGTTTTTTTTAAATAAATTTTTATTGGGAACTCAATTCAAACCCTATTGAGTTTCTCACTGAGACCAACATTTGGTATCAAAGGGTTTTCATATATCTTTTTAACTGTGATTTAGTTAGACTGTAAATATCTTAAATTTCTATTAATTCTAAATTTAATTCTTTGTAGATCATAATATACATGACGGAACTGCTACTAATCAGGCTCTTTATTTTAATAGAACTAATTATAATCAATAGAATATTAAAATAAAAATTCATATTGAAAGCATGGGTTTTAAAATTTAGACTATAATTAAGGATAAATATGAATTACCAAAAACTACTAGATCTGAATGGAGTGATCCTACTATAATAGATTATAATAATAACTATAAAGATATGAATTATTTATATTTTGTTTTAGGAGATAAATATTTTAATAGAATATTTTCTTGTACTAATTCATTTGAAATTTGGGAAAATTTGGTTGTTTCTCATGAAGGAACATCAAATGTCAATGAAATTAATTTGAATACTTATATTATTAAATATGATACATTTAAGATGAAACTTTATGAACCAATTTCAAATATGTATCTCAAGTTTAATGATATTTTGAACATGATGCATTCATTAGAAAAATTGATTACTGATAAAGATCAAGTGATGCACCTATTGAGGTGTTTATAAGACCGATAGAGAGGAACTTCAGTTTCAATTAGAGAGTCATGTGACATAAGTAAGTTTACTATTAAAGAGATTATAGGAAAGATCATGATGTTTGAATATGAAATCAAAGTAAACAAAGAATAGGAAGATAAACCAAAGGGTAAATATATAGCTTTCAAAACTACTGCTTCAAAATAAAACGAGAAGATAAAAGATGATAGCTCAAGTGATGAAGAGTCACCTGATGATAGTGATGTGGAAATGGAACATCTAGCTAGGTAGTTCAAAGAGTTATAAAAGAGGAATAAGTTCTTTATGAAATCCAGTTATAAAGAAAAGTATGAAAATAGTGGTAACTGGAGAAAATATTGGAAGAAGGATGATTCAACCAATGAAATAGTTTTCTATAAATGTAAGGTAAAAGGTCATGTTAAAGCAGGCTACCCTAAGAAAAAGTTTAAGAAAAAGAATGAGGAAAGGGATAGGAGGTATAATAAAGATATAAAATAAACTTGAAGTGCTTCATAATATGGTTCAATTGAATCATATTCAATTAAATAAGATAATCATGATGGAGTCAATATATTTTTTATAAAAAATCATCTGAGGTATCTAGTATTTCTCCTATATCTCCTATTCATAATTATAATCCTTATAGAGATGAAAATAGTGAACAAAACATGTCTAATAAATAAATTTTTAATGTTGTAATATGTTGGAGGATACTTTCAATTAACTTAAAGATATATATAAAAGTTTAAATAAGCAGTGTGACTTTTTTTCTCACTTTAAAATAGATCTTAATATAGAAAAGGATAAAAAAGATCAATTTATAAAATAAAACAATGAGTTAAAATTATCCAATGATCAATTAAAATAAGATTTGTAAAGATTTAAAAGTAAAATAAATACCTTGTCCCAGATGCTTGGAAATAAAATTTCACCTAAATATACTATTGGAATAGGATATCAACCAGGACAAGGAAGGATTATTAAAAATAAATTTATTTCTAGCTCTACTTCTACTCATTCTGTTACTATTTTTTATTATTTTAAACCCAAAAAAGTCTTTATTTATAAAAGTCACAAATCTTCCTAGAAGTTACCTATTAAAAAATTATGGATTACAAAATCCCTTATTACTAACATCACTGGACCTAATAAAATATGGGTACCAAAGTCATTTTTAGTTTAAAATCTATTTTGTAGGAAACCTTTTTGAAAATATCCAGTAAAAACTTATGGTATCTAGATAGTGGTCTCTCCAAACACATGACTGGGGACTATTCAAGTTTCAAGAACCTAATCAAGGTTGATAGTGGACATGTCACTTTTGGTGACAATGATAAAGAAAAAATAATTGGGTTTGGTTAAATCGATAACTCTAATATAGTTTTAATCTCTAATTTTTTTTTATATAGAATAAAGTATAATCTATTTAGCATTTCATAGATATGTGATGATGGTTTTCATATTAAATTTGAAAATAATTCCTGCAAAGATTTTTATTCTAAAAATGCTTTAGTTTTTACTACTTTGAGAAATCATAATATTTAGGTTGTTAATTTAGATTCTTTATGATCTCAAAACATTTATTATCTAACTGTTTTTCACAAAGAGTCTTGGATTTTGAATATTAGTCTAAGTCATTGTAGTATTCACTCACTTAGAAATCTAACTAGGAAAGGGTTAGTCAAGGATCTACCTAAACTAGATTTCCAAGGTGATAAATTCTATAACCCGTGTTAAAAAGAGAAATAGTGAAAAATCTCATTCAAATTAAAGAAAGAAGTTTTGATTTCTCAACCCCTAGAGTTGGTTCACATTAATTTGTTTGGACCCTATAGAGTTTCTATATCAAATGGGAAGTACTATGTTTATGTTCTAGTAGATGAATTTTCTATATATACCTAGGTATTCTTTATAGCTCACAAAAGTGAATATTATTCATATTTTACTAAGTATGATAAATCTTTATAAAATATTAATGGACTTAAAATTAAGAACTTAAGAAGTATTCATGGTTATGAGTTTTAAAATCAATATTTTTAATCATTATGCTCACAACATAGATATAATCATAACTTTTCTGCTCATAGGACCCCAAAATAAAATGGTGTAGTAGAAAGGAGAAATATGTCCCTTAAAAAATTTATCAAACCATGATTAATTAATATGATCTACCTATTTATTTTTGAGTATTGTCTATGAATACATTTTTTTATATAATCAATAGAGTTTTAATTATACCACATTAATGAAAACCCCGTATGAATTATATAATGGAATAAAACCAACGGTTAATTACTTTATATTTTTTGGTTGCAAAGTCTGTATTCTTAATACTAAGAATAATCTTGAAAAATATACATCCAAGAGTAATGAAGGAATTTTCCTTGTGTATTAAACTTATAGTAAAGAATATAGGGTGTTCAAAAAAAGGACTAAAATTTTATAAGAACCTATAAATGTAAAATTTTATGAAATAGATCCACATGAAGCTAAAACCTATTTAGAAAATATTGAGGATGATATTTCTAGTATGGAATTAAATGATAAACCTGATGAAAATCCTATCATACCTTCTATAAATAATTCATCTAGTTCTGATGAACACCCTAAACCCGAACCAATATATGATAAAGAAATATCCATCTTTTTTCCCTATAATTATTAGGACTCATAAATAACATCCTTTAGATATTATAGTTTAAGATCTAGATAGAGGAACACAAACTAGAGATTCTCTTAGAAATTAGGTTGAACATCAATCCTTATTATCATATATTAAACCTAATAACATCAATGATGCAATTAATGATGAATTATGGGTGATGGAAATTCAATAAGAACTCAAACAATTTAGAAGAAACAAATTTTGAGAACTAGTAGATAAACCTAAAGATACTCTGACCATTGGTACTGATTGGGTGTTTAGAAATAAAGTTGATGAGTCAGGAACCATAGTTAGAAACAAAGATAGATTGGTTTCATAAGGATACTATCAAAAAGAGGGTATTGAATATGAATAAACCTTTGAACTGGTATATATACCTGAATCCATTAGAATAATTATTTCCTATGCAGCACATTTTAATTTCAAACTACATCAAATGGATATTAAAAGTGAATTGTTAAATGGTTATATAGTTGAGGATGTTTTAGTTGAATAACCCCCTAGATTTCAAAATCCTCATTTTCCAAATCATATTTTTTAATTAAAAAAGATTTATATGGTTTAAAGAAAGCTCCTAGAGCTTGGTATGATAGGATTATATCATTTTTTATTTCTAAAGGTTTTACTAAAGGCATGGCTGACCCTACTTTATTTATAAAAAATAATTTCAAAAGATGTTTTATTGGTTCAAATTTATGTTATTGATATATATTTTATATCTTATAAAAATTATTTGTGTACTACTTTTTCAAAAATGATGCAAAGTGAATTTGAAATGAGTTTAATGGATGAGTTAAAATTATTTCTTGGATTTAAAAATTTTCAAATTAAAGATTATATTATTTGTAAGTATACCAAGGACAAACTAGGTAATGGCTATTGATGACAAAGATACTTCACATGACTCATACCACACCCAACTTTGGCATCACCGGCTAGGTCATGTAAACGATAAATGATTGACAAAGTTACATCAAGATGGATATTTAGAACTAAAACCACTTGGCGTATGTCATGCATGTTTACAAGTCAAAATAACCAAAGCCCCATTTGGTGGGAAAGGTGAAAGGGATAAAGAACTTATCGAATTGGTTCATACTGATGTGTGTGGAGCATTTCCAGTCGAAGCAAGGGGAGGGTACTCATATGTCATAACTTTTACTAATGATTTTAGTAGATATGAGTATATCTACTTAATGAGGTATAAGTCATATTATTTTGATAAGTTCAAAGAATACAAGAATGAAGTTGAGAACCAGCTTGATAAGAATATTAAGAAACTCCACTTAGACTGAGGTAGAGAATATCTTAATCAATACTTCATTGATTACTTACAGAAGTTTGGGATCCTATCCCAACTCACTCTTCTAAACACACCCCAGTGGAATGGTGTGAGCAAAAGGAGGAACCGCACCCTGTTGGACATGGTGAGATCAGTGACGAGTCAAGCGAGTCTTCCATTATCCTTTTGGGGATATGCGTTACAAACAGCGGCACACATACTAAACTAAGTACCAACTAAATCGATAAATGGTATTCCGTATGAGTTCTAGAGTGGAAGAAAAGTCATGTTATCGAATTTACATGTGTGGGGTAGTGAAGTGTTTATTAAGGCCTCTTCAGGTAACAAACTCGCACCCCGAGGCACAAAGTGTACCTTAATAGGATACCCCAAGGAAACAAGGAGATATTACCTATACATCCCCTTAGAAAAAAAAGGTTATAGTGGCAAGACATGTCATATTCATTGAAAGGGAGAATATCTCCAAAAGAGATAGTGGGAGCGAGATAGACTTTGATGAAGTTGAGGCTCAAGGTACACAAGAGTTGGTACAGGAATAGATTCCAGAAAGCCTCATGGAAGAAGAATTTGTTCCAGAGACAAAAGTATTGTGTAGGAGTACAAGAGAGGTTAGAGAACCAGAACGATATGGTTTTCTAGTTACTGAGGATGGTGACTCATTATTAGTTGATAATAATGATCCTCTAACCTACAAGGAAGCAGTAAGTGAAACAGATGCTGCCAAGTGGCAAGAATCCATGAATTCTGAAATGGATTCCATGTACCAAAACCAAGTCTGGATTTTGGTAGATCCTCCAGTTGATGTAAAGCCTGTTGGTTGCAAATGGGTATTCAAGAAGAAATTGGACATGGAAGGACAAGTCAGTACCTATAAGGCACGACTGGTTGCAAAAGGTTTTAAACAGCTTCAAGGAATTGACTACGATGAAACCTTCTCACCAGTTGCAATGCTGAAATCCATTATAATTCTACTTGTCATTGCGGCTTACCATGACTATGACATTTGGAAAATGGATGTCAAAACAGCATTCCTTAACGGGAACCTTCAGGAAGATGTCTACATGACACAACCTTGAGGGTTTTTTACTCCAAAGGATGCCAATAAGGTATGCAAGTTGCAGAAATCCATTTATGGATTAAAGCAAGCATCCAGGCTATGGAACATCCATTTTGATGAAGCCATAAAAGAATTTGGTTTTATCAAGAATGAATGTGAGTCTTGTGTCTACAAACAGTTTAGTGGGAGTGTAGTTGTTTTCTTAATAGTATATGTTGATGACATATTACTTATTGGAAATGAGATACCAGTCTTACATTCTGTTAAGGCATGGTTGAATCAATGCTTCTCCATGAAAGACTTGGGTGAGGCACCATATATTCTTGGGATCAAGATACATCGTGATAGATCCAAGAGATTGTTGGGCCTAAGTCAAAGTAGATACATTGATAAGATACTGAAGAGATTCAGTATGGAACAATCCAAGAGGGGATTGTTGCCAGCGTCACATGACATTCATCTTTCCAAGAAAATGTGTCCTCAGACACATGAGGAAAGAAAGATAATGGAAAGGACTCCATATGCATCAGTGATTGGGTCGGTTATGTATGACATGCTATGTACTAGGCTAGATGTTGCCTACGCATTGAGTGTGGTAGGTAGATATCAAGCTGACCCAGGTGACCGCCATTGGATGGCAGTCAAGACTATCCTAAAGTATCTGAGACGTACTAAGGATATGTTCCTGGTTTATGGAGGAGATGAGGAACTAGTCATCATAGGATATGCAGATGCTAGTTTCCAGACTGATCAAGATGACATGAAGTCACAAACGGGATACATCTTCACTTTGAATGGAGGTGCAGTGAGCTGGAAGAGCTCAAAGCAGAGTGTGGTCGCAGATTTTACAACAGAATCCGAGTATATTGCAGCTTCTGAGACAGATAAAGAAGCAGTTTGGATGTGAAGCTTCATCTAGGAGCTAGATGTGATACCTAGCAAAAAAGATCTCATCACACTGTGTTGTGATAATACTGCAGTGGTGGCTCTCGCAAAAGAGTCAAGGTCACATCAGCAGACGAAGCACATACTTCATAAGTATCATCTCTTGAGGGATTTTGCTCAAAGAGGTGAAGTTGCAGTGAGTAGTATTTCCACGGAAGACAACGTGCCAAACCCCTTGACTAAAGCTTTGACTCAGTAGAAACATGATCATCGTGTGAGGTCTAGCGAACTAAAAGTCATAGGCAGTTGGCTCTAGTCTAAGTGGGAGTTTGTAAGAGTTGGTGTCCTAGAACCAACTGGTTTTACTTTGATTACATGGATATTTAATGTATTATTACGTATTGTTCATTGTTCGGCATGATTATGATGTAATAATGTCCTAGAGTATTTGTTGCATTGATAAAGTCATGACAGTTCCCCGCTATGATGAGAAACTTGAAATGCTATAACAATATTCTTAAATATAGTTCTGCAGTTGGATGACATGCTATGATGTGACACATAGCATGCAGACCGTCAGGTGTGAGTACTCGTAAGCATATGAAACTTCCTCTCATGAAGTTCACACTTGGTAATCTTCAAGATAAAAGATTATGATAACAGACCCGCTAGTATGAATTTTGCATGTTTTGGTGTCATCAGATATTTCTATCTGCATGCATGTGTAATGATCCTTAGACTTTAAGATTATCATTAATACGTGTCACGGCTTACGCACTTTGATTTACTGACAAAAATCGTCATGCAGACAGTTGGCGGGAAGTAGGGTACGTTGGGTGCATCACGAGTGGCATGTTATTAATGGATAAGTCGGGGAAGGATTTGTCCCTTCCATTTATGAAAGTTGATGTCTCGACCCTTTGATTGAAATAGAACTATCGTGCGAAATTCCATGGGCATGGTGTAATGACGAGTTTATTTTATGTAGTCAAAGAACGACGTATCAAGCATGACACAGTCATGAAACCTGTTTGATGATATATTGCGACAAATGGATTATATTACACAGTGAGCGTTCGTATGTGGATGTCGTTGTTACGAATTTACATTCTTTCTCTTGGGTGCCTTGACCCGTTGCTAGACAGTACTCTTGGACTTTACACTACTACAAAAACGGGTAAGGGAAGCACCACCCTTTATCAGTGCTTTTTTAGCGCTGATAAAGGCACCCCCTTTATCAGCGCTTTTTCCTAGCTCTCATAAAATTTACATTTTAAAAAAATCATGAAAAATAATATATTGTTATGTAAGTATATTTATATTGATATAAATATAATATATATTTTTTAAATATGTTTTAGATAAGTATAAATATACTATTACATTTAATATATAAGAAATGTAGTGAAAATGGATTTAAAATATTTTAAAAAATATTATTAATTAAAAATTTCTTATTTATCATCGATTAATAATCATTTAATAACAATCCGAAGATACAAAAAATCAAAAAAATAAATAAATAAAAGATCTAAAATAAATTGAAAATGTAACTCAAGCTTCAAACGGCCATAACTTTTGATTCGGGTGTCCGTTTGAGCTCTATAGCATATCAAATTGAATCTTGCGACGAGGTCTACACGCTAGTGACCGAAGGAGACCTTCGGTCACCTTTTTGAGGCTCAAAAGTGCCCAGAAGGCCTCTAAAACTGAGTTTTTAATCGGGATACCCTGATTTTTTAACATTCAAACAGGTATAACTTTTAAATCGGATGTCCTCTAGGCCTGTACCACATATCATATCGAAGATTGTTTCATTTTCTTCGATTTGATTGGTTGTAGAGTTGAAACGGACTTCTGGATTAGAATTTATGGTCATTTTAACATTCTATGGCGTTTCAAATACACAAATATATGTATTTATTCATAAATGTGTGTGTGTCTGTGTCTGTGTCTGTGTGTGTGTTGTATATATGAATGTATTTATTTATTTATTTATTTATTTATTTATAAACACACACAAAAAACATATTTTATAAATGTATTTAAAAGTAATCTTATAAATATATATTAATATACAAATAAATGTATGGATAAAAAATTATAACTAAAAATATATATATAAATAAATATAAATATAAATTAATATACGAATAAATATATATATACTAATATATGAATAAATATATACGTATTAATATAACTAAATTTATTTATATTAATATGAATCTATATTAATATACGAATAAATATAACTATATATATATATATATTAATACATGAATAAATATATATGTATTAATATAACTAAATATATTTATATCAATATGAATCTATATTAATATACGAATAAATATAACTATATATATATATATATATCATTAAATAGAGAAAAAACAAAATGGTTTAGTGGTAAAGGTGCAGGCCCGCAAGGGGGGAGATCGCGGGTTCAAGTTCTGGTGGAAGCAAGGAGGTGCACGCAGGCATGTTGGGCGATGCGTAAGCAAGGGCAGCGTGTGGGAGAGTGGGAGGTGTCTGCCTAGCATTGATAAAGGGGGGGTCAAGCGGTGTTAAAAGCTCATCCCCACACATTATATATTCTTTTTTATTTTTTTATTTTTTTTAAACTTTTATCAGCGCTTTTTTTTTAGCGCTGATAAAGGGGTCTTTTATCAGCGCTTTTTTAGGGCTGATAAAAGGGGTGTTTATCAGTGCTTTTCTGAGCGCTGATAAAAGGAACCCCCCTTTATCTTCGTCTCGATTAACAGCACTGTTAATGCACTTTTCTAGTGCCGATAAAGGTCATATTTGTAGTAGTGTTGGGCAAGTCCGCATAATGCCAACGAGAAAAAATCCCAGATAATCACACACTAAAAAAATCCCAGATAATCAAGTTCTGGTGGAAGCAAGGAGGTGCACGCAGGCATGTTGGGCGATGCGTAAGCAAGGGCAGCGTGTGGGAGAGTGGGAGGTGTCTGCCTAGCATTGATAAAGGTGGGGTCAAGCGGTGTTAAAAGCTCATCCCCACACATTATATATTCTTTTTTATTTTTTTATTTTTTTTTAACTTTTATCAGCGCTTTTTTTTAGCGCTGATAAAGGGGTCTTTTATCATCGCTTTTTTAGGGCTAATAAAAGGGGTGTTTATCAGTGCTTTTCTGAGCGCTGATAAAAGGAACCCCCTTTATCTTCGTCTCGATTAACAACACTGTTAATGCACTTTTCTAGTGCCGATAAAGGTCATATTTGTAGTAGTGTTGGGCAAGTCCGCATAATGTCAACGAGAAAAAATCCCAGATAATCACACACTAAGTGTTTTTGGTGATCTTAGTTAAATTCTATTTAAATTTAATTAATGAAATAAATATTATTCTCAAGACCGTGGAATAATTTTATTCAAGTTAAAATGATCGCATAAATTAAATAAAATATATTTATTTATTTTATTGAACATTTAATAAATATTTATTTACTAGTTTGTAAATAAAATATTTATTTAAGATAATAAATTATTTATTTATTTATTCAGGTGTTCAATAAATGGAAGTGGAGTTCGAGTGGATCAAGGTCGGTCCGGTAGTAAAATAATTATTTGCAAGACAGTAAATAATTATTTAACTAGTTGACACAAATTAAAATAACGATGCTATTATTTTGCGATGCATAATTTTATTTATAATTCCGTTTTGTGAAGTTGGCGCACCATAAATAATGACGCGGTATTATTATTAAATGCATGAGTTTTCTCTAAGTTCATGAATGTATTTAATTGTTGTTATGCAATTAAATATTGTAATTGAAATTTCATGTATATAAATAGTCAAGTACGCATATTGTGTCATACACCGCACCACGCGCATGGTGAATTGAGAATTGTTGAGCCAAACAAATTCTCTCTCGAATCCCCTTCTCTCCCCTCTTAAGAACTATAGACTTTCTTCAAGGCCGGAGAATGGACGATCAAGAACAACCAACACAAGACACTCGATTCGTCGTGCTAGCACCCAAAGAACGAGCGGTGTCGATGAGAGGCCATCGGAGCACATGTGGATTACCGCTAGAGAGATTCCAGTTTGGATCATTACAAGCGCAACGAGATAAGGTTTGAATGAACATGTTATGTGTAATATTGTTATTAATTCATGTCTACAGTTTATATATTTCGTTTTTTTAAAAAAAACATGTTTTTTATGTTTTTTTATATTTTAATTTTTTAAATTTTTTGTATTTGTTTTAATTATTTATGATGGATTTTCTTTTATGTCCCAAATTCTCAAGTAAATATAATCGGTGAAGCCTTTCTGGAATTGACGAATTTCCCGTTGCAATTTTTTTTTTCTGCAACGAACTCGCAAAAAAATAACTTTTGCGACGCATTTTTCCTCCAAGGGCTATTTGTGACGTGCGAATAAGTAGTGATGTTTTCATTTTAAATATGACATAATTTATAAATTAGTAAATTATAAAATATATTAAGAAAAAAACTTCATGCAATAATAAAATTCCATGAGACCAGGATGATATAACTTATATTTATATAACTATTAAGATATTTGTTTAACATCCCCTTCAACTCCACAAATATATATATATATATATATATATATATATATATTTATCTATTTATTTCACATTTAGATATTTCAATAACCGCCTGTGTGGATTAGTTAGAAGAGTCCTTTTGAATCGCCTCCCAGATTTTTGCAGAATTATCTCCGTTTCAATTCTGTTATGACACGTAAGCTCCAAATCAGATCTGATAAGCCCGCCCTTCTTCAATTAGGGTTTGTATTAGGATTCGGATTCCACATTCAGAAATACTCATTTCCTTCTCCCTCCTCTTCAAAGCTCCGATCCAATCAGCGTCTCTGGCGAGCCTCAATGGCAGAAGAACTCAACATGATCGAAGAAGGAGCTGCGTCGGAGAGTAGCAGCGCCTCCAGGATCCACGACGGGTTCTGCTCTCCCCCGACCTTCAGCCTCGTGCAGAAGGTAATTGAATCACGCTCATCGCAGTCTGAAAACGGAAATCGGCGCGTTCTGATGCGTGTTTGCGTGCGCGATCGCAGATCGTTGCGGAGGTGATCGGGACGTACTTCGTGATCATCGTGGGGTGCGGGGCCGTGGTGGTGAACAAGAATTACGGAGGAACGGTGACGTTCCCGGGGATCTGCGTCGCGTGGGGTGTGATCGTGATGATCATGATTTACACGCTGAGCCACATCTCCGGCGCGCATTTCAATCCTGCTGTTTCCCTTACCTTCGCCGTCTTTGGTCGCTTCCCGATGAAACAGGTTCCCTCTGTTTCTCTCACAGGAGGACGATGAAATGAAATCGTTCCGTTCTCCTGTTCTGAAATTGCGGATTGGATCGTAGGTTCCGATGTACATGGCGGCCCAGCTGCTGGGGTCCATCCTGGCGAGCGGCACGCTGTCTCTGGTATTCGACGTGACGCCCCGCGCGTACTTCGGGACGGTGCCGGTGGGGTCCACCGGGCAGTCGCTGGTTCTGGAAATCATCGCCACCTTCCTCCTCACCTTCGTCATCTTCGGCATCTGTACCGACTCCAGAGCGGTGAGCATTTATATTTTATATTGCTGTTTTAAAATATATTTACAATTTTTAAAATATTTTTGCTCTGCAGATGGGGCAATTTGGAGGGATCGTCGTGGGGATGACAATAATGGTGGACGTCTTTTTGGCGGGGTTGGTTGAATTCTGTTAAATAATAGAATTGCGCTTATGCCCCTGAGTGCAATTCGTTTTTAATTTGACGTCCCCCGTGGTTCGGTAATTTGCAGGCCCATAAGTGGAGCATCCATGAACCCGGCCCGGAGTATTGGGCCTGCGCTTGTGAAGCGCGTGTACACGGGCCTTTGGGTGTATATCGTGGGGCCCATTATCGGAGGAATGGCCGGCGGACTCGTTTACAACATGCTGAGATAACTGGGATCGGAAGGTGCCTTCTGGGAACTGGGATCGCAGGGTTTTGTTTTAATTTTTTATTTTTAAACAACATTGTAATTTAGGCTGCCATGATGGATCATAGCTCGAATTGTGATCCAATCTATTAGGCCCACCAGTCTGGTTTCAATTTTTGAGCAGGTAAGTGCGTGCACAAAGTGCACGGTGATTTGTAAAAATGAATCGTTTTTAAATTGGTTATATTATTTGTGATGTTTAAGTGTTTGTAAAGACGGAAAATCGATGAACTTACAAACATCATAAAAACGAGCGTGCAGTGGAAAAAAAATCTTTCCTTTCAAACAAGTCTGCAGAACTAAAGTGAATGTGCAGCGACAAAAAAATATTTGTACAGAAAATAAAGTTTGACACCGAAAATGTATCGTCACATAAAAAACGCGTCTCCGTGTGAATTAATTCACGCAGTCTTGACCTGCGTTAAAAAAACCTCATTAATAGAGAAACCGCATGGACACCATTTGAGGTGGCGCCCAACAAACTCCATCTCCGACTCAAGTGGGGATCATTGCCAACCCTTTTGTACTTCTGATAAAAAAAATATCTGCCTCCCCTGCAAAAAGAAATCCAAAACTGAACTTTGTCTGTCATCAACAATGAAACACGCCTCATGACTCTTGCCAGTCAATCAGACTTTCGATATCCCAGAAACACCTCTGGTATTGTCGTTGTCTACTGATAACGTCCTTCGAGTCCTCAAAAAAACCGTTCCACCAAATGTCTGTCACCGCGTTCTGCAACCGAGGACTTCAATCAATCCTTTTAATATCAGATTTTGGGAAAGACGGTAAAGCAACAAACGTACAAACAATAGAAAATCGAACACACAATGAAAATAAGATCTTTCCCTCCAAACAAAAGCAGATTCACAGTGACCTAAAAAAATATGTGCAGAATATAAATGTTGACACCGAAATTTTTACGTGGAAAACCCAAAAAAGAAAAAACCACGAGACCTAGTCCAGAAATAGAAATTCACTAAAATGAAGTACACAGTAGAGACTCTCTAAAAATAGAAAGGATCTCAAAAGTAATACTCTTCAATGCAAATGAAAAATGATCGTCGATGAAAGACGATCACCAAATTGGCTCTAGTCTTGATATTGTGGATGTCCTATAAAAGCCTTGTCGTTGCCTCCTTTTATAGCAAAACAATCCGCGTGAAGATGTGTCGCCACATAAAAAACGTGTCTCCGCGTGAATTAATTCACGTGGTCTTGACCTGCGTTAAAAACACCTCACTAATAGAGAAACCATGTGGGCACCATTTGAGGAGGCACCCAACATTAAATGAGAAAACTAAAAATGTGCATTGCCGTATAATCATGATTTGGGATGAAATCATATTTAATGTTGTACTTGTGTTGGGGAGGACATGACCTGAGCCACTCGGGCTTGCGTGGTTGGCATTAAGCTGAGTTTGTCACCAAAAGACCCGCCTCCAATAGATCAATGACTAGTGATTAGCACTGAGTATACACTACTACAAATTATGGGTTTTTTTCGCCCCTAAAACGGGCAATCACTATTAGCGGTCGCAAATCTTATAAAAAAAATTTATCGCCCCCCCCCCCCCCCGTCGTCTCCCTCGTGCATCCCCCACCCGCAAACCCTAACCATGGCCGCCAACCCTCACCCCCTCACCGCCCCTCCCTCATCGGCCGCTGCACCCCGTCGTAAACCCTATCGGCCGCCGCCCCCCACACTTGTCTCCCTCATCTCCCGTGCGCACCCCCACCCGCAACCCTAACCTCGCTGGCTGTCGCCCTTCACGCACTCGCCGCCCCTCCCTCTCCAGCCGCCGCCCCTCTCCCTGGCCGCCACTCCTCTCCCTCTCCGCCCCTCGCTTCGGCAAACCCTAGCCCCGCCGTCCATCTCCTTCGTCGCACCCTCCTCCAGCTCCGACTCTCACTCGGGTCCATCTAAGTCTCCGCACCCTCCTCCAGCTCCGACGATATCTCCCTTGTCGCACTCTCGCTCCGGCGGCTCAACCCCCTACTGTCACGACCCCCTCCCCACAAAGTGCACCCCTCCTAGGCTTGCAATGTGAGAAGGGAGATAATGATCCCCGAGTCCTGCCTCCAGTAGGCCCCGGGTTGGCAACTAGCACCGAGGGTATAGTAAACACACAAATGAGAGACATTACCCTCTAAGAGAGCAGATGCAGAAGAGAGAGATAAGATAAACACCAACCAACTCCAACTCAAACATTAATATAAAAGAAAACCCAAGTACATGTAATGTAATGTCATGCAAAACTACTACAACAGAAAGGGGAAAACTGCAAGTACCCAAAAGAAAGTAAAACAGCAGCAACCACAAACCCGAACAACTCCTGCAACCCCAAGCTAGTAGAAACCAGCATGATCTCCAACCTTCTCCAAGTGACCTGTAAAATAGTTTATATATACATAGGGTGAGTATAACAATATACTCAGTAGGATCCTCCCCGAAACCTCTTGTGCAAAAGTAAAGAAAGTATGCTAAAGCACAGTGAACAATAAGTGAAACTAACTCGTCACCTAAACAGGTATACTATGTTCTCAGCCTCACCATGACTACTCTCACCAAGTAACACATACAAGAGTATATAATATAATAAAGAATATCAAGGGTACCCTGCTACTACTTCCCCACTGGTTTGCCGCTTTGCCCCAACGTCGCACGTCCTAAGCATCTCTCTTCAAAAAGGCTTGCCCGCAAACACCTGGACGAAGCACCACAATATGCACCTCGTGCAACAAAACCATCACGTCCATGCAAGAAAGTAACTAGGTAGTTTTTGGGAGCCACCACAGCTCGCATAACGTGTATCATACGTCGGGTATTATACCTCAAGCCATTACAGCTCATACACCGAGTAAGGATCCTCAAGCCATCACAGCCTATACATGTTACAACTATAGTAGTCCACAGGATACTATATCCAGAATATATGTGTGTGAATAACCACAAGCCATTATAACCCTCTACACACATATATGGGAAAAACTAACCACTCTGCATACCAGCACAAGTAACTACCAAGAGAAGAGAGCGGGGCCAAAGGGGGTAGTCAGCCATCCATCCTCCCGTCGGAATGTTGGGGAAAACACCCCCCAGGGCTCAGAATACCTGGGGTGTCAGTTTCCCTTACTGACAGAGTGAAGTAGCGTATAGAAACACAAAAAGTACAGAATATACTATAGCTCACTACCACACTATGGGCATAACCTAGTCTTAGACTCAACTGCATCTAACGTCTCTCGGACTCTGAGCTGCTACTTCTAAGACTAGGTATCCTATAAGCACACAACCTTTTAAAGAGCTTTAATACATTAATTTATTCCCTTTTTATCTGTTTCACTTTACGTTAATTTTTTAAACATTAATTAACCAATAACAATTCCATATCAAATTTCATTAGCATCACACCCAAAGTACACTATTCCTTCAAATCACAACCTCAGCATTGCGCCCCAGCAAGCTCCAAACCCCATGGGTTAACATCATTTATTCAATTATTTATTTACAACATTACTTTCCCATATTCCCAGGCATTCTAGAAAAACAATCTATGCTTCTAAACACAAGGGGCTCAACACGGTGAGTAGATGAACTACCCGTCAAGTCTTTGCTGCCTATAGCAAGAGTGTAGAACCATCCTCCCTTGAGAAGCTAAACACATAAAGCACGTGACATACCCCACGCGTCTTCGCCCCTTTCGGAAGAAGGGTAAGTAAGACCAACTGCCTTGAGTAGTGGGGAAAGTAAAGCAGATAAACAACCAAGAAGAATCACCAGAAAACCAAACATTCACATCCAACCCATTTCATCATCCCTGGTGTCCTCCCTGACACCCACATGCATAAACTGATGCATCTCGCCACTCTAGGCATCAACTGCTACAACAACCAGTATGCCTCCATGCCCCCACATATCACAACAGTCATCCGGGTTTACATCACAACAAAAGCAGCAGGAAAACAACAATTATATCGGTTGGGCTCTTGGCCCTTGAACAAGCAAGAGGGTAACTTAGAACCCTTCAAGGAATTATCAAACAATGATTTCTTTAATCCATCTTGAATTAACCACCGTGTCGCCACAAGACATGAACCAAGGAAATAAACCACCCGTGCAACACCTTCTCTTTGCGGTCTTGGATCTCCACAGGTCACTCCTCGAAGGTCGCATCATCATCAACATCGATCTCTTCCCAATCAATGACATGAGAGTCATCATGAAGATAACGATGAAGCTGTGACACATGAAAAACATCGTGTATCCATCTCATCTGTGGGGGAAGTGCTACTCGATATGCCACAACTCCAACATGATCTAACACCTCGAAAGGACCAACAAATCATGGAGAAAGATTACTCCCACGACCAAACCTTCGTTGTCCACAACGAGGAGTCACCTTCAGAAACATGTGATCCCCAACATCGAACTCTAAGGGTCTCCTCCTTTGATCAACATATGATTTATGACGATCCTGCGCTATCTTCATCCTCTCACGAATCACCTGAACCATCTCTGTTGTATTCTATACTAGTTTTGGTCTGAGAATTGCTGACTCTCTGACCCCAGTCCAGCACAACGAAGAACAAAAAGGTCGTCCATACAAGGCTTCAAATGGCACCATAGTGATGGTGGAGTGAAAACTATTATTATAATCGAACTCCACTAAGGATAAGTGCCTCATCCAAGAACCTCCAAAATCAAGAACACAAGAGCGTAACATGTCTTCAAGAGCCTGGATGGTTCGCTCTGTCTGACCATCCATTTGAGGATGAAAAGTAGTGCTAAGGCATAGCTGAGAACCAAAAGCATGTTGGAGACCTCTCCACACCCTAGAAGTAAAGCGAGGATCATGATAAAAAATGATCTTCCTTGGGACTCCATGAAGTTTCACCACCTCCTCTAGATACTGCCTTGACAAAAATTCCACTGAGCTCGACTCCTTGATTGCTATAAAGTGGGATGATTTTGTTAAGCGATCCACTACCACCCAAATAGCATCATGTCCTCCCGGAGCTCGAGGTAAACCAGTAACAAAGTCCATTGAGATGTTCTCCCACTTCCACTGAGGAATCTCTTATGGTTGGATCAAACCACCAGGAACATGGTGTTTGGCCTTCACCTTCTGGCAGACCAAACATCGAGACACAAACTCCGCAACCGTACGCTTTAGCCCAGGCCACCAAAACTGGCTCCTCAAGGCTCGGTACATCTTTGTCATGTCAGGATGCACCGCTAAAGGCGAACTATGAAACTCTATGAGAACCATATCATGCATCATCAAAGGAACAAAAAGCCTTCTGTGATACAACACTCGGTGTTGTTCATCCTCCGACCAACCATCAGGGGCCTCACCATAAACAACTCGGTCTCTCCAGACCTCCACCTCAAGATTGCCCAACTGGGAATCTTACACTTTCTTCATGAGAGATGACTGCAGCATGATCTAAAAAAGACAACCTCTGCCCCCAACTTCTCCCATATCAAGATGTAATGCTGACAGTTCTTCCATCACTCTCCAGGAGTCACCCAATTCATGCACTGCATCACTACGTAACTTCCGACTCAGCGCATCAGCTACAACATTCCCCTTTCCAGGTGTATATGATATTTCTAAGTCGCATTCCTATAATAACTCCATCCACCGACACTGTCGTAAGTTCAAGTCATGCTGGGAGAAAACATACCTCAGACTCTTATGATCGGTGAAAACCACAAAGCGCTCACCAATGAGGTAATGTCTTCACAACTTCAGAGCAAACACCACAGCTGCCAACTCAAGATCATGGGTGACATAGTTATGTTCATGGGGATGCAACTGCTGAGACCCATAAGAAAAAACTGATCTTTGATACATCAGAACACAACCCAACCCCAGATGCGAAGCATCGCAGAAAACATCAAACTAAACTCCCATAGCTGGAAGACAAAGAACTGGAGCACTTACTAACTTCTCCTTTAGATACTTGAAAGCTGCCTGACACTAATCAGTCCATATGAACGCCTTATCATTCCTAGTCAAAGCTGTTAGAGGAGTCGAAACTCGTGAGAAATCGGCTATGAACCTCCTATAGTAGCCTGCGAGACCAAGTAAACTTCGTAACTCTGACACTATCTTGGGGGCTGCCCAAGACACAACTGCTTCTATCTTTGATGGATCCATAGCTACTCCCTGATGGGACACAAAATGCCCCAATAAATGGACTTCTCGAGCCCAAAACTCACACTTCAACAAATTCCCAAATAGTTGATGTTGTCTAAGAACTCCCAAAACGGCATGTAGATGCTCTGTATGCTCTTCTTCAGACATGGAGTACACAAGGATGTCGTCGATGAAAACTACAACAAACTTGTCCAGAAACTTATGGAACACAACGTTCATTAATACCATGAACACAGCTGGAACATTTGTCACGCCGAACAACATTACAACGAACTCATAATTCCCATGACGACAACGAAAAGTAGTCTTCAGGATATCCTCTCCCTTCACACGCATCTGATGATATCCTGACCGCAAGTCGATATTTGATAACCAACTTGCACCCTTCAGTTGATCGAATAAATCATCAATCCATGGAAGAGGATAGAGATTCTTTATTGTCACTTTGTTCAAGCGATGATAATTGACACACAACTGCAAACTGTTGTCAGCCTTCTTCACGAACAAAACTGGTGCACCCCACGGGGACACACTCGGCCGAACACAACCGCACTGTAACATACCATCAAGATATATAAATAAATCTTGTAACTCATAAGGGGACATCCTATATGGATACATAGATATATGAGATGATCTTGGTTGTAGCTCGATCCCAAACTCAATCTTTTGTCAAGGGGGTAACGCTACAACCTCTTTGAGAAAGACATCAGGGTAATCTTCTACGACCCTAGGAAACACCAATTGCTGAACCTCTGAAGAACTCAACATCATCTCATCCATCTAGGATGGAACACACCTATGACCCATCCGAGGGTCTCGCTCGCCAATGAACACCACCGGCTCTCCATCCGCATCGAAGAACACAACCTGCCTCCTAAAGCAATCCACGATAGCCTCCACCAAATACAACCAATCCATGCCGAGGATGAAATCATATGGTTGTATTCATAAACACAGGAAATCTCTCCAAGAGCGGTGCTACCCCAACACTAGCTCACAGTTTCTACACACTTCAAACAAGTCATCTCGACCTCCAACTGGCGTAGTCAATTCCAAGGGCACTGGAAGCCTCTCTACCTCAAGTACCAAAGCATGGAAAATGGTAGGTGATATGAAGGAGTATGTTGCTATTGAATCAAACAAGGCATACACCAAGGTAGAAAACAAGCAAAGGGTACCTCAAACGACATCTGGCTCGCCTGGTGCTGGCAACGCTAAAGCATGAAGCTGACCACGACCTCCTCCACAACCTCTCTGACCCTGATGACGACCACCACCATGGCTGCGCTCTACTCTCTGAGGATAGGGACCGTCACAGGGCTATCCTCTACCTGCCCCATCTACCCTCTGCTGATCTAAAGCTGGTGTAACCTGCTGCTGCTGCCTCGGCTGGAACTGCCTCAACAGAGGAACTTGGAGCGGAAAACCTGGTGCACGATGACTGCTCTGGAAGTTTGGGAACTCTCACTGCTGATGACCTCGACCACCATAAGAAAAACAAGCACCTGATCCCTTGACATAGGCCTGAAAGTTTCTACCTCTGGAGAAACGAGGTGTGAAGGGTTGGGACCTACCCCGGCTGAACGGATACTCTTCTTCCCTGAAAACTGGGAACCTCGGACCACAACTATGCTTCAGGAGGAATCACGATGACTCTACTCTCGTGATGATCCAGTTCTGGCCAAAGTCCTCTCGATAACTTCTACCCTCACCATCACCTCAAGATATGTATTCAGTATAAATAGGGTGAACTGGCGATGGATCTTTGGATGCAAATCCTCCTCAAAATGCATCACCCTGGCCTCCTCATCTGGCAACAGGTTCGAAGCATATCGCAAAAGGTTCTTGAAACGAATTCCAAACTCTCACTCACTGGAGCTCCCCTGTCAAAGGGTAAGAAGCTCCTGGCGACTGGACGCCTTTGCGGTCGAAGAAAGAAACTCGACTCTGAACTTGTCTCAAAACTCCTCCCAGGTGATCACTGACTCCTCATGATCCCCGAGGAACAAGAATCACCACCGCCTCACTTCTCCATGAAACATCATCACAACCAAGGACACCCAGTGCTCCTTCTGAGCACAGATGGAACTGAAGCCTATCTCAACCTCCTCCATATAGTCTTCTGTGACTGCATCTGAAACAGATACCTCATACTTCTGTAGACTATGGCGCTGAAACTCTCGAAGTTTCCTCCTACAAGTGCCATCATCGTCGATATCTACCCAGTGGTGATCTGCTGGCACAACCTGCTGGACATCTTCTATGCGATCCTGACGAGGACGTTGACCTGAAGCCATACCTGTAAAATAAAAAACAGTTAGTGTAACACCCCAAGCTTCCATGGTACGTTTCTCTTCGAATAATGCAATGGCGTGCATTGTACGCAACTTCGAGATTCTAACACACCACAACCAATCAAACTAGCCGTTATGAATAGTAATACCTACTTTTTGAAATTTTATAAATTCTATCTCTCAAAATGGAATTCATTTTTGGATTCGTAATATCGAATTTATCCTAGGGTGAAATTTTGGAACTTTTCGGATAACACTTATATTTTGATGAATAGTGAAAATTACTAAATTTTAATTAAAAACAACTTTTTAAATAAAAATAATTTATAGTGATAAATTATATTATTTAGTGGTTTTAAAGTATAATAAGAATATATTTTTACCATTTTATCCAATGGTGTTCATTAGAATTAACTTCACTTTGAAATTGGACCTAAACAATTGTCAATCTTTTGATATATATTATTTCTTAAAAACACGCTATTTTTTGTGACAGCGGGAATTAATTATAAAATTAATTAATACAACTTATATGTTTAGAATTTTGTAAAATAGACATCATTTTTGAATTCGGAATATCAATTATAGCTTAGGGTGAAATTTTGGCATTGTTCTGAAAAACTTCAATTTTTGATGAATAGTGAAACTACTAAGTGGTAGTTAAAAAAAACTGAATTTTTCATAAAACTTAATTTTACCGCTTCTGTGAATGGAATTTCAAAAATATGATAGACACGGTTAATATCAAGAAGTAAAATTTGGTTCAATGAGATGAAAATAATTTTTGGTGAATAGTAACTTTTTAATTTTATTTACCACGGTTAAAAGTAAATAGGGTAATTAAGGGTAAAAATGAAATTAATATTACCCTAACACATGTCCTAATTCTATTGGATAAGTTTATCTCGACCAAAAACAACCTTAGTAATAAAATATTATCATTTAGGTCCACTTGGATTAGATTAGGACATTTATTATTATTTAATTCAAAGAAGAGTTAAAAGAGTTAAAATCAAAGTTTATTTACTAAAACATTTTTAATATAGGGTTATACATAAGATAAATTCGTTTGTAAATATTAATTAGAAATATAGTAAGATTTACTACATAAGGATATTTTATTTATAATTTTTAGACATTAAATAATTTAATATATTTATGACACAATGATGATGCAGTAATTACCATAATAGTGAAAAATTAAAATAATTGATATTATAAATACCCAAATAAATACAATTTAAGACTTTTAATGAATTAAACTAATTTTCTAGGATAATATGACATATTAGGATTTATTTAATTAACTTTTTTCTAAGTAATCATTTTGTTATGAGTTTCACAAAAATCAACTATTGAATAGTGTCAAAATTGACATAAAAGAGTTTTTTAAAAAAATATTATATTATTAATTGATATTAAATTTTTAAAAATCTAAGTTTCGGCCAAGAGACTTATACCTTGATAGGTATATCATTAATGGACCACTTGGGGGTCTCTTGGATGTATATAGTAAGTTTATTAACTATATAATATAAAAATACAAAGTGACATGGTAAATGTCAAACTAATTAACTAAGAGTTAAAACTGAAAGATAAGGTTAATATAGTGACCCAAACCTGTCTAAATTATATTGGTTGAATGTTTTCCAACCTATCCCCACCTTAACCTTTGAATAATAAACTTTGTAAGCATTATAAACTGAATATGAATTTATTATAAATTAATATTTTTTGCTTTTCCAAAGGTGCCCCTCACCCCTCTTATAAAAGGGAACTCCTCCTTCTCATTTCTTCACACCTTCAAAGACTTTTGGTTCGGCCAACAGCTGCCCAAATAATCTCTCAACTTCCCTCACTACAACCTAGAGGACTTAGTTTGATCAGAAAGCCAACCTAAGAATCCATTTTGATCAAATCAAAAGGAAGAACCCGAAGAAGAGGTAATGTTTTCACCACTCCTTTTCAAGTTCCTTTCTTCTTCCACTTCTTCTTTCTTTGTTATTACCATTCTAAAATAATAACTCCAGTATCTTATATATACTGTGATGTTATTATAAATATGGTACAACCATATTCAGTATTCTATCCACCCTTTGAATAACATGTCACCATACGTGCGTACGTACGGATTACCGTCTCCATGTCGTGGTGTAATTGTTATTCAATATATTATTATTTGGGTGGGTATAATAATGATGTGTAACTCCTGAAAATAAAAAATATAACATGATAATGATTCTGTATATATGATATACCATCCAATTATATATTATTTTAATATCAAAAGAATGATATTGTCGCTCGTGCGTACGTACAGACTACCGTCTCCATGAACATGATGAAATTCATTCTCTATCATATCCATTCAAGTATAATTATCATTTGATTATTTAAAAATAATGTTTAAGGACTTGATATCATTCTGGATATGAATAAGATACAACCTATCCATGACAAACATGGCTTACGTAACAAAACATATAAAAGAAAACGAGTAAGTTAACACCTGAAACGATGATAATTCTAAGATATTATTAACAAAGCAATGTTAAAAGATCATATATGATATCATATTAATGTATATGATTCATGAATAATTTAATAATAATTATTTCAACATTATAGATGAGGTTAGCCTATCCCAACCAAGGAAAAGTACAAGGTAAGGGGTATCTTAACTCACTCTTAATTTCGTGAGAATTCCATTGTTCACCACTTAATTATTGCATGTGGTGTATGTGTACTGCCCATGATTGTATTCATTGTGTAATATAATTTAATTCATGTATATTTACATCATCATTTTATGATCCTTCTTTCATGGGTGTATGTTTTTTATGTTACCAAATCAATAAGGGAATTTGAAATTTCAATTTCCACTCATTCGGCTTTATGCATACTTCATTGATTATTTTACTCCAAAATTATGTGTGGAATCACTATTCATTTGATTATGTCATAATTTCCACTCCCCTTTCTGTGGATATACTTTTTATACACATTATCACTCCATTGATAAATTCTCATGTCATCGGTATGAACTTGATAAGAGTAATTTTTACTCAATCTCAATTTGTTGAGATAAACATCCAATTAATTGGTGTTGTTTTTACTAGAATATGTGTGAATGTCCCTTGATTGTTTTACACTGAATATCCAATCATATTTAGTGTATTTATACTTTTCACACATAATTATGTCGTTGATTTATCCTTAACCTAAGGATACGACCTTTATGAGAGATTTCATCTCAATTTACATTCCATTGAGACTTCTTTGTTGTTATACACCAAATCACTTTTATGTGGTGTATATAATATACTTTGACATAGTATATCATGAATCCATTTATTCTCATGATATTACAAAGTTTTTATTACCTAAATTATTTGTATTCAAGTGTCTCTCTTTTGGTTAGAAACTCTAACTAAAATACCATTTTTAAATGTTTTAAAGAGCTATTCTTCTAAATATTGCTCATTAATGTCCATGTTTTAAAAAATGGTTTTAAGGATTTATTAATATGGACATTAAAGTTTTAAAATTAAAACTCCTTTTGAAAGTTTCAAAGTGGTATCAGACAATTTGATTCAAAAATCAATTTTTAAACGGCTTCTTGACAAATAGTGTGACTTTTAAATGATTTCAAGAAAAAGGGGGATATTTATCTCAAATAGTTTTGATTATTATTTTCATCTATGTCAACATCCTTCATTATTATTGATTGAGGTTAATGTGATACAATACAATCTTCCATATTGTATCGAATGAGTTATGTTTGACTGTGGATGTGCTATTTTTATACCATTCATGGTTTGTGGTTAAAGTATTGACATTTTGTAGGCTAGTTTTAATACGAATGTTTATGTTATGTTTAAACCTGTTCATATGAGGAATACATTGGACTTAATAAGTGACGGGTGGAGCCCTCTATAGCTCCTCGATGCATCGGTAGGTCTCATGAGACAAACTAGTGTCTTGGCACAAGGCCTTGGAAAAATCTTATTTGTAGTCTTGGCACAAGGCCTTGGCTATGTGGTTATGATAGTCTGGCATTATGCTTTCCATCATTATGAAAGTGGTTATTGATATTGCATGTGATCATTCGACTAGTAGAATATCCATGTGAATAAGTAAATGACATTATTTCATTTTATCTTTTCCATTTTATGCTGAAGTTCAAGTTTAAAAGGCTTTTGTTTTAGATATAAATTGCCTTAAGTGTTTATGCTTATCTATGAAAGCTTCTGCTATAATGTTATCCTTACTGAGCATCTGAGCTCACCCCTTTCAATTTTTTTTATTTTTCCCAGGATTATGAAGAAGTAATTTATGAATGACCTTCAGGGATAGTATGAGGGGATATGAAGACAAGATGTTTTTTTTGATGTAATGAATGTATCTAGTGTTTCCAAGGATACTAAACTAATCGGTCTTTTGAGACTTGATCTTTCTTTCGATCATGCCAATGTTATGTAATAATGCACCGACTCTGGGTAACTGGGGTCGGGGCGTTACAGTTGGTATCAGAGGAAGTTAAGTACAAACCTTGGAAGCTAGATTTAGATAAACTCTGATTAGAGAACGTAGACCTAAGATGAACTTTGTGGATTAGTATAGAAGAACTTCCTAGAATTTTGCTATTGTAGAGATTTTGTGAGTTTTCCGAGCAATACATCCCTGTCTGGATACAAGTAGGTATAGGCAGCTCTGGCACAGATGTACCTAGGGGTAAAACCCAAAAACACCGCTTTGAGCTAGACTCGAACGAGAATTGGTGCACGACAACGGGCCTTGCTGCACTCTTGGTTATGACACTTCCAGGGGATGTGCTTAAGATAATTTACATTTTCTTTACAAACTGATTTAAAGTATTATATATATAAGATGAGAGTAAATGACCTTGGTTAATCCTAATGTGTTTCAAATTGAGAATATGGTGACATGTTAATCTCTAAATTATTGTATGACTACTATTACTCACACAATACTTTCTGGTTTTAGTCAATGGCTGGATTCCAAGGAAGTCATAGTGACTTTGAGAATGATGTACAAGGTGGGAACAGTGGTGGCAATGAGCAACAAAATGGAATGTTGATAGGCGTAAAAGATATCGTCTTTATGCCAAATCAATTTTCCAAAAATATGATCAACAATATATATATTAACCAATTACCGGACTCAACAGAGAAGAGAAAGGTGATGAATGATAAGAGCTCCAGTAGTGGAGACCATGGAGAAAGAAATCCTCAATTTCCCTCATGTAGGAAATGTGGAAGGAGACACCCAGGAAAGTGTCTCAATGGGACAAAGAAATGCTTTACGTGCGGAAAAGAAGGACATAAAGTGAATAATTGCCGAAGAAAAATTAAGATTACTATGGAAGAAGATAAAAATGGTCCCAAGAATCCATTTACAGTCATTTGCCGTAAATGTAGGGGACCTGACCATTACCTGAGTGAATGTCCTATTCTATAGGATATTTTATTGGTCAGAGAAGAAGCTATGTGGAAATAAATGGTTGGATAAATGTTTAAAAATTATTAGTGATCCTTGTTGAAGGGTTTACTTTGTAATAATTTTCTCTTGTATTTGTAACCCTAACTTTTTTCCATGTGAAAATCATATTTATGGAAGAATTATCTTTTCTCTTGTGGATATAGTTATAAATAACCATTTGGTTTTATATGATCATTGGGTTTGAGGCAATTACAAATTATTATAATTTGGGATGAAAATGCAAGGTATGAGATAATATTTGTGGTTAAATTATTTTATGTAATTTATCTCATTTTGGTAATGTTATAAAATATAGTTTTTGAAAAAGGACAACACGTAGACCGTGTGACAACCCGTCGCGTCCGACAAAGCTGTGGGAATCGAACCCACAACCAAAGTGTGATTGGGATTTATCGCCTACCACTGGACTACGTGAATTCCCTGGTTAGTGTGACTATTATTTTTAGTTAAATGATTTTATTGATCAATAATAATTTGATTTGGGATCTTATGCCTTATCAAATGAATACCCTTAGTATAGGAAAATGATTTGGTGATTAAGTGATAAATGTTATTTTGGAAGTTGTTCGCTTTGGTGTGAACACTATATGCCCAAGGAAAATAGAATAGTATGAGATTTCATTTGAGGAGTAATGGTGGATTTTTATCTATGTTTTTATTGTGGATTTATAATGATTTGGGTTATTTATGGAAATGATTAGGTTAATTACTTTTAAGTATGTGACTTTAAGAGTAATTAATGTCATTTGGAGATACAATTTAACGTGGAAGACTACATTCTTAATAAGTTTTGGTTTTCAATATTAGTTTCGATTATATTGAAGGATTTTAAGGACAATTGATTATTGAATGGTATTTATTTAACATTGGGGTATTTTTGGTTTAATTTTGGAAATTAAGATTAGTGTTTATTTCTCTCAAGGAATATCCTTTTGGGGGATCATTAGATCTTGTACTAACCATTTTGGTTTTGATTAATCTCTAAAGACAATGTAAATATATAGTTCATCCTACATGGATCATGTGATTCTATAGAAGTTTATTCTAGCTCTTCCAGTGTGACCAAGTCTTCTTGAATACTCATCGTTTAAAAAAAAACGAGTTAGTGGTGGAAATTTATTAAAGAATGAAACTCTACTTAAAATGTAAGTATATATCTTTATATTCTTAGTCAATATCGTAAATGAATTCTTCATCCTTATGTAATGTAACTTAAAACAAAAAAATGTTGTCCGTTTACTTTCCTACTAGGAGACTAATGGTCGTTTGTCCCAACACAAGTTTGTGGTTTTCTTATTGTTAACTTTCTCCTGATCATGATTTCTATCCCTCTCCATCAGAACTTGACACTTAGTTTATCATCCATATCCATGTTTTCCTACATGGAATCCGAGTATGGGTTATCTTGGTTGACCTTTATACCTCTTTTTCTTTCTTTTAAAGTGATAGTTTTATTGACTCTTTTTCCGATGTGGGACTTTCCATTATATTCCCAAGCACAATTTTAAAAATTGCGAGGACGCAATTTATTGAAGGAGGGTCGAATGTAACACCCCAAGCTTCCACGGTACGTTTCCCTTCGAATAATGCAATGACGTGCATTGTACGCAACTTCGAGATTCTAACACACCACAACCAATCAAACTAGCCGTTATGAATAGTAATACATACTTTTTGAAATTTTATAAATTCTATCTCTCAAAATGGACTTCATTTTTGGATTCGTAATATCGAATTTATCCTAGGGTGAAATTTTGGAACTTTTCAGATAACACTTATATTTTGATGAATAGTGAAAGTTACTAAATTTTAATTAAAAACAACTTTTTAAATAAAAATAATTTATAGTGATAAATTATATTATTGAGTGGTTTTAAAGTATAATTAGAATATATTTTTACCATTTTATCCAATGGTGTTCATTAGAATTAATTTCACTTTGAAATTGGACCTAAACAATTGTCAATCTTTTGATATATATTATTTCTTAAAAACACGCTATTTTTTGTGACAGCGGGAATTAATTATAAAATTAATTAATACAACTTATATGTTTAGAATTTTGTAAAATAGACATCATTTTTGAATTCAGAATATCAATTATAGCTTTGGGAAAAATTTTGGCATTGTTCTGAAAAACTTCAATTTTTGATGAATAGTGAAACTACTAAGTGGTAGTTAAAAAAACTGAATTTTTCATAAAACTTAATTTTACCACTTCTGTGAATGGAATTTCAAAAATCCGAGAGACACGGTTAATATAAAGAAGTAAAATGTGGTACAATGAGATGAAAATAATTTTTGGTGAATAGTAACTTTTTACTTTTATTTACCACGGTTAAAAGTAAATAGGGTAATTAAGGGTAAAAATGATATTAATATTACCCTAACACATGTACTAATTCTATTGGACAAGTGTATCTCGACCAAAAACAACCTTAGGAATAAAATATTATCATTTAGGTCCACTTGGATTAGATTAGGACATTTATTATTATTTAATTCAAAGAAGAGTTAAAAGAGTTAAAATAAAAGTTTATTTACTAAAACATTTTTAATATAGGGTTATACATAAGATAAATTTGTTTGTAAATATTCATTAGAAATATAATAAGATTTAATACATAAGGATATTTTATTTATAATTTTTAGACATTAAATAATTTAATATATTTATGACACAATGATGATGCAGTAATTACCATAATAGTGAAAAATTAAAATAATTGATATTATAAATACCCAAATAAATATAATTTAAGAGTTTTAATGAATTAAAATAATTTTCTAGGATAATATTACATATTAGGATTTATTTAATTGACTTTTTTCTAAGTAATCATTCTGTTATGAGTTTCACAAAAATCAACTATTGAATAGTGTCAAAATTGACATAAAAGAGTTTTTAAAACAAATATTATATTATTAATTGATATTAAATTCCTAAAAATCTAAGGTTCGGCCAAGAGACTTATATAATGATAGGTATATCATTAATGGACCACTTGGGGGGTCTCTTGGATGTATATAGTAAGTTTATTAACTATATAATATAAAAATACAAAGTGACATGGTAAATGTCAAACTAATTAACTAAGAGTTAAAACTAAAGGATAAGGTTAATATAGTGACCCAAACCTGTCTAAATTCTGTTGGTTGAATGTTTTCCGACCTATCCCCACCTTAACCTTTGAATAATCAACTTTGGAGCCATTAGAAACCGAATATGAATTTATTATAAATTAATATTTTTAGCTTTTCCAAAGGTGCCCCTCACCCCTCTTATAAAAGGGAACTCCTCCTTCTCATTTCTTCACACCTTCAAAGCATTTTGGTTCGGCCAACCCCTGCCCAAATACTCTCTCAACTTCCCTCACTACAACCTAGAGGACTTAGTTTGATTAGAAATCCATCCTAAAGAGCCCTTTTGATCAAATCAAAAAGAAGAACCCGAAGAAGAGGTAATGTTTTCACCACCCCTTTTCAAGTTCCTTTCTTCTTCCACTTCTTCTTTCTTTGTTATTACCATTCTAAAATAATAACTCCAGTATCTTATATATAATTTAATGTTATTATAAATATGGTACAACCATATTCAGTATTCTATCCACCCTTTGAATAACATGTCACCATACGTGCGTACGTACGACTTACCGTCTCCACATCGTGGTGTAATTGTTATTCAATATATTATTAGTTGGGTGGGTATAATAATGATGTGTAACTCCTGAAAATAAAAAATATAACATGATAATGATTCTGTATATATGATATACCATCCAATTATATATTATTTTAATATCAAAAGAATGATATTGTCGCTTGTGCGTACGTACGGACTACCGTCTCCACGAACGCGATGAGATTCATTCTCTATCGTATCCATTCAAGTATAATTATCATCTGATGACTTAAAAATAATGTTTAAGGACTTGATATCATTATGGATATGAATAAGATACAACCTATCCATGACAAACATGTCTTACGTAACAAAACATATAAAAGAAAACGGGTAAGTTAACACCTGAAACGACGATAATTCTAAGATATTATTAACAAAGCAATGTTAAAAGATCATATATGATATCATATTAATGTATATGATTCATGAATAATTTAATAATAATTATTTCAACATTATACAAGAGGTTAACCTACCCCAACCAAGGAAAAGTACAAGGTAAGGGGTTTCTTAACTCACTCTTAATTTCGTGAGAATTCCATTGTTCACCACTTAATTATTGCATGTGGTGTATGTGTACTGCCCATGATTGTATTAATTGTGTAATATACTTTAATTCATGTATATTTACATCATCATTGTATGATACTTCTTTCATGGGTGTATGTTTTTTATGTTACCAAATCAATAAGGGAATTTGAAATTTCAATTTCCACTCATTCAGCTTTACGCATACTTCATTGATTATTTTACTCCAAGATTATGTGTGGAATCACTATTCATTTGATTATGTCATAATTTCCACTCCCCTTTCTGTGGATATACTTTTTATACACATTATCACTCCATTTATAAATTCTCATGTCATCGGTATGAACTTGATAAGAGTAATTTTTACTCAATCTCGATTTGTTGAAATAAACATCCAATTCATTGGTGTTGTTTTTACTAGAATATGTGTGAATGTCCCTTGATTGTTTTACACTGAATATCCAATCATATTTTGTGTATTTATATTTGTCACACATAATTATGTCGTTGATTTATCCTTAACCTAAGGATACAACCTTTATAAGAGATTTCATCTCAATTTACATTTCATTGAGACTTCTTAGTTGTTATACACCAAATCACTTTTATGTGGTGTATATAATGTACTTTGACATAGTATATCATGAATCCCTTTATTCTCCTGATATTAAAAAGTTTTGATTACCTCAATTATTTGTATTCAAGTGTCTCTCTTTTGGTTAGAAACTCTAACTAAAATACCATTTTTAAATGTTTTAAAGACCAATTCTTCTAAATCTTGCTCATTAATGTCCATGTTTTAAAAAACGGTTTTAAGGATTTATTTATATGGACATTAAAGTTTTAAAATTAAAACTCCTTTTGAAAGTTTCAAAGTGGTATCAGACACTTTGATTCAAAAATCAATTTTTAAACGGCTTCTAGACAAAAAGTGTGACTTTTAAATGATTTCAAGAAAAAGGGGGATATTTCTCTCAAATAGTTTTGATGATTATTTTCATCTATATAAACATCCTTCATTATTCTTGATTGAGGTTAATGTGATAAAATACAATCTTCCATATTGTATCAAATAAGTTATGTTTGACTGTAGATGTGCTATTTTTATACCATTCATGGTTTGTGGTTAAAGTATTGACATTTCGTACGCTAGTTTTAATACGAATGTTTATGTTATGTTTAAACCTGTTCATATGAGGAATGAATTGGACTTAATAAGTGACGGGTGGAGCCCGCTATAGCTCCTCGATGCATCGGTAGGTCTCATGAGACAAACTAGTGTCTTGGCACAAGGCCTTGGAAAAATATTATTTGTAGTCTTGGCACGAGGCCTTGGCTATGTGGTTATGATAGTCTAGAATTATGCATTCCATCATTATGAAAGTGGTTATTGATATTGCATGTGATCATTCGACTAGTAGAATATCCATGTGAATAAGTAAATGTCATTATTTCATTTTATCTTTGCCATTTTATGCTGAAGTTCAAGTTTAAAAGGCTTTTGTTTTAGTTATAAATTGAATTAAGTGTTTATGCTTATCTATGAAAGCTTCTGCTATAATGTTATCCTTACTGAGCATCTGAGCTCACCCCTTTCAATTTTTTTTATTTTTCCCAGGATTATGAAGAAGTAATTTATGAATGACCTACAAGGATAGTATGAGGGGATATGAAGACAATATGTTTTTTTTGATGTAATGAATGTATCTAGTGTTTCCAAGGCTACTAAAATAATCGGTCTTTTGAGACTTGATCTTTCTTGTGATCATGCCAATGTTATGTAATAATGCACCGACTCTGGGTAACTGGGGTCAGGGCGTTACAGTTGGTATCAGAGGAAGTTTAGTACAAACATTGGAAGCTATATTTAGATAAACTTTGATTAGAGCACGTAGAACTAAGATGAACTTTGTGGATTAGTATAGATAAAATTCCTAGAATTTTGGTATTGTAGAGATTTTGTGAGTTTTCCGAGCAATACATCCCTGTCTGGATACAAGCAGGTAGAGGCGGCTCTGGCACAGATGTACCTAGGGGTAAAACCCAAAAACACCGCTTTGAGCTAGACTCGAACGGGAACTGGTGCACGACAACGGGCCTTGCTGCACTCCTGGTTACGACACTCCCGGGGGATATGCTTAAGATAATTTACATTTTCTTTACAAACCGATTTAAAGTATTATATATATAATATGAGAGTAAACGACCTTGGTTAATCCTAATGTGTTTCAAATTGAGAATATGGTGACATGTTAATCTCTAAATGATTGTATGACTACTATTACTCACACAATGCTTTCTGGTTTTAGTCAATGGCTGGATTCCAAGGAAGTCATAGTGACTTTGAGAATGATGTACAAGGTGGGAACGATGGTGGAAATGAGCAACAAAATGGAATGTTGATAGGCGTAAAAGATATCATCTTTATGCCAAATCAATTTTCCAAAAATATGATCAACAATATATATATTATCCAATTACTGGACTCAACAAAGAAGATAAAGGTGATGAATGATAAGAGCTCCAGTAGTGGAGACCATGGAGAAAGAAATCCTCAATTTCCCTCATGCAGGAAATGTGGAAGGAGACACCCAGGAAAGTGTCTCAATGGGACAAAGAAATGATTTACATGCGGGAAGGAAGTACATAAAGTGAAGAATTGCCGAAGAAAAATGAAGAGTACTGTAGAAGAAGATAAAAATGGTCCCAATAATCCATTTACAGTCATTTTCCGTAAATGTAGGGGACCTGACCATTACCCGAGTGAATGTCCTATTTTATAGGATATTTTCTTGGTCAGAGAAGAATCTATGTGGAAATAAATGGTTGGATAAATGTTTAAAAATTATTAGTGATCCTTGTTTAAGGGTTTACTTTGGAATAATTTTCTCTTGTATTTGTAACCCTAACGTTTGCCATGTGAAAATGATATTTATGGAAGAATTATCTTTTCTCTTGTGGATATAGTTATAAATAACCATTTGGTTTTATATGATCATTGGGTTTGAGGCAATTACAAATTATTATAATTTGGGATGAAAATGCAAGGTATGAGATAACATTTGTGGTTAAATTATGTTATGAAATTTATCTCATTTTGGTAATGTTATAAAATATAGTTTTTGAAAAAGGACAGCACGTAGACCGTGTAACAACCCGTCGTGTCGGACAAAGCTGTGGGAATCGAACCCACAACCAAAGTGTGATTGGGATTTATCGCCTACCACTAGACTACGTGAAGTCCCTGGTTAGTGTGACTATTATTTTTAGTTAAATGATTTTATTGATCAATAATAATTTGATTTGGGATCTTATGTCTTATCAAATGAATAACCTTAGTATAGGAAAATGATTTGGTGATTAAGTGATAAATGTTATTTTGGAAGTTGTTCGCTTTGGTGTGAACAATATATGCCCAAGGAAAATAGAATAGTATGGGATTTAATTTTAGGAGTAATGGTGGATTTTTATCTATGTTTTTATTGTGGATTTATAATGATTTGGGTTATTTATGGAAATAATTAGGTTATTTACTTTTAAGTATGTGACTTTAAGAGTAATTAATGTCATTTGGAGATACAATTTAATGTGGAAGACTAGACTCTTAATAAGTTTTGGTTTTCAATATTAGTTTTGATTATATTGAAGTATTTTAAGGACAATTGATTATTGAATGGAATTTATTTAACTTTGGGGTATTTTTGGTTTAATTTTGGAAATTAAGATTTGTTTTTATTTCTCTAAAGGAATATCCTTTTGGGGGATCATTAGATCTTGTACTAACCATTTTGGTTTTGATTAATCTCTAAAGACAATGTAAATATATAGTTCATCCTGCATGGATCATGTGATTCTATAGAAGTTTATTCTAGCTCTTCCAGTGTGACCAAGTCTTCTTGAATACTCATCGTTTAAAAAAAAAATGAGTTAGTGGTGGAAATTTATTAAAGAATGAAACTCTACTTAAAATGTAAGTATATATCTTTATATTCTTAGTCAATATCGTAAATGAATTCCTCATCCTTATGTAATGTAACTTAAAACAAAAAAATGTTGTCCGTTTACTTTCCTACTAGGAGACTAATGGCCGTTTGTCCCAACACAAGTTTGTGGTTTTATTATTGTTAACTTTCTCCTGATCATGATTTCTATCCCTCTCCATCAGAACTTGACACTTAGTTTATCATCCATATCCATGTTTTCCTACATGGAATCCGAGTATGGGTTATCTTGGTTGACCTTTATACCTCTCTTTCTTTCTTTTAAAGTGATAGTTTTATTGACTCTTTTTCCGATGTGGGACTTTCCATTATATTCCCAAGCACAATTTTAAAAATTGCGAGGACGCAATTTATTGAAGGAGGGGATAATGTAACACCCCAAGCTTCCACGGTATGTTTCCCTTCGAATAATGCAATGGCGTGCATTGTACGCAACTTCGAGATTCTAACACACCACAACCAATCAAACTAGCCATTATGAATAGTAATACCTACTTTTTAAAATTTTATAAATTCTATCTCTCAAAATGGACTTCATTTTTGGATTCGGAATATCGAATTTATCCTAGGGTGAAATTTTGGAACTTTTCGGATAACACTTATATTTTGATGAATAGTGAAAATTGCTAAATTTTAATTAAAAACATCTTTTTAAATAAAAATAATTTATAGTGATAAATTATATTATTGAGTGGTTTTAAAGTATAATTAGAATATATTTTTACCATTTTATCCAATGGTGTTTATTAGAATTAATTTCACTTTGAAATTGGACCTAAACCATTGTCAATCTTTTGATATATATTGTTTCTTAAAAACACGCTATTTTTTGTGACAGCGGGAATTAATTATAAAATTAATTAATACAACTTATATGTTTATAATTTTTTAAAATAGACATCATTTTTTAATTCAGAATATCAATTATAGCTTAGGGTGAAATTTTGGCATTGTTCTGAAAAACTTCAATTTTTGATGAATAGTGAAACTACTAAGTGGTAGTAAAAAAAACTGAATTTTTCATAAAACTTAATTTTACCGCTTCTGTGAATGGAATTTCGAAAATCCGAGAGACACGGTTAATATCAATAAGTAAAATGTGGTTCAATGAGATGAAAATAATTTTTGGTGAATAGTAACTTTTTAATTTTATTTACCACAGTTAAAAGTAAATAGGTTAATTAAGGGTAAAAATGAAATTAATATTACCCTAACACATGTCCTAATTCTATTGGACAAGTGTATCTCGACCAAAAACAACCTTAGTAATAAAATATTATCATTTAGGTCCACTTGGATTAGATTAGGACATTTATTATTATTTAATTCAAAGAAGAGTTAAAAGAGTTAAAATCAAAGTTTATTTACTAAAACATTTTTAATATAGGGTTATACATAAGATAAATTCGAGTGTAAATATTAATTAGAAAGATAATAAGATTTCCTACATAATGATATTTTATTTATAATTTTTAGACATTAAATAATTTAATATATTTATGACACAATGATGATGCAGTAATTACCATAATAGTGAAAAATTAAAATAATTGATATTATAAATACCCAAATAAATATAATTTAAGACTTTTAATGAATTACACTAATTTTCTAGGATAATATGACATATTAAGATTTATTTAATTGACTTTGTTCTAAGTAATAATACTGTTATGAGTTTCAAAAAAATCAACTATTGAATAGTGTCAAAATTGACATAAAAGAGTTTTTTTAAAAAATATTATTTTATTAATTGATATTAAATTCCTAAAAATCTAAGGTTCGGCCAAGAGACTTATATCATGATAGGTATATCATTAATGGACCACTTGGGGGTCTCTTGAATGTATATAGTAAGTTTATTAACTATATAATATAAAAATACAAAGTGACATGGTAAATGTCAAACTAATTAACTAAGAGTTAAAACTAAAAGATAAGTTTAATATAGTAACCCAAACCTGTCTACATTCTATTGGTTGAATGTTTTCCGACCTATCCCCACCTTAACCTTTGAATAATCAACTTTGGAGCCATTAAAAACCGAATATAAATTTATTATAAATTAATATTTTTAGCTTTTCCAAAGGTGCCCCTCACCACTCTTATAAAAGGGAACTCCTCCTTCTCATTTCTTCACACCATCAAAGCCTTTTGGTTCAGCCAAACCCTGCCCAAATACTCTCTCAACTTCCCTCAATACAACCTAGAGGCCTTAGTTTGATCAGAAAGCCAACCTAAGGATCTCTTTTGATCAAATCAAAAGGAAGAACCCGAAGAAGAGGTAATGTTTTCACCACCCCTTTTCAAGTTCCTTTCTTCTTCCACTTCTTATTTCTTTGTTATTACCATTATAAAATAATAACTCCAGTATCTTATATATACTCTGATGTTATTATAAATATGGTACAACCATATTCAGTATTCTATCCACCCTTTGAATAACATGTCACCATACGTGCGTACGTACGGCTTACCGTCTCCACGTCGTGGTGTAATTGTTATTCAATATATTATTATTTGGGTGGGTATAATAATGATGTGTAACTCCTGAAAATAAAAAATATAACATGATAATTATTCTGTATATATGATATACCATCCAATTATATATTATTTTAATATCAAAAGAATGATATTGTCGCTCGTGCGTACGTACGGACTACCGTCTCCACGAACGCGATGAGATTCATTCTCTATCATATCCATTCAAGTATAATTATCATTTGATGATTTAAAAATAATGTTTAAGGACTTGATATCATTCTGGATATGAATAAGATACAACCTATCCATGACAAACATGGCTTACGTAACAAAACATATAAAAGAAAATGAGTAAGTTAACACCTGAAACGAAGATAATTCTAAGATATTATTAACAAAACAATGTTAAAAGATCATATATGATATCATATTAATGTATATGATTCATGAATAATTTAATAACTATTATTTCAACATTATACAGGAGGTTACCCTACCTCAACCAAGGAAAAGTACAAGGTAAGGGGTTTCTTAACTCACTCTTAATTTCGTGAGAATTCCATTGTTCACCACTTAATTATTGCATGTGGTGTATGTGTACTGCCCATGATTGTATTCATTGGGTAATATAATTTAATTCATTTATATTTACATCATCATTGTATGATCCTTATTTCATGGGTGTATGTTTTTTATGTTACCAAATCAATAAGGGAATTTGAAATTTCAATTTCCACTCATTCGGCTTTACGCATACTTCATTGATTATTTTACTCCAAGATTATGTGTGGAATCACTATTCATTTGATTATGTCATAATTTCCACTCCCCTTTCTGTGGATATACATTTTATACACATTATCACTCCATTGATAAATTCTCATGTCATCGGTATGAACTTGATAAGAGTAATTTTTACTCAATCTCAATTTGTTGAGATAAACATCCAATTCATTGGTGTTGTTTTTACTAGAATATGTGTGAATGTCCCTTGATTGTTTTACACTGAATATCCAATCATATTTAGTGTATTTATATTTGTCACACATAATTATGTCGTTGATTTATCCTTAACCTAAGGATACGACCTTTATGAGATATTTCGTCTCAATTTACATTCCATTGAGACTTCTTTGTTGTTATACACCAAATCACTTTTATGTGGTGTATATAATGTACTTTGACATAGTATATCATGAATCCATTTATTCTCATGATATTACAAAGTTTTTATTACCTCAATTATTTGTATTCAAGTGTCTCTCTTTTGGTTAGAAACTCTAACTAAAATACCATTTTTAAATGTTTTAAAGATCTATTCTTCTAAATCTTTCTCATTAATGTCCATGTTTTAAAAAATGATTTTAAGGATTTATTTATATGGACATTAAAGTTTTAAAATTAAAACTCATTTTGAAAGTTTCAAAGTGGTATGGGACACTTTGATTCAAAAATCAATTTTTAAACGGCTTCTTGACAAATAGTGTGACTTTTAAATGATTTGAAGAAAAGGGGGATATTTCTCTCAAATAGTTTTGATGATTATTTTCATCTATGTCAATATCCTTCATTATTATTGATTGAGGTTAATGTGATACAATAAAATCTTCCATATTGTATCGAATGAGTTATGTTTGACTGTGGATGTGCTATTTTTATACCATTCATGGTTTGTGGTTAAAGTATTGACATTTCGTATGCTAGTTTTAATACGAATGTTTATGTTATGTTTAAACCTGTTCATATGAGGAATGCATTGGACTTAATAAGTGACGGGTGGAGCCCGCTATAGCTCCTCGATGCATCGGTAGGTCTCATGAGACAAACTAGTGTCTTGGCACAAGGCCTTGGAAAAATCTTATTTGTAGTCTTGGCAAGAGGCCTTGGCTATGTGGTTATGATAGTCTGGCATTATGCATTCCATCATTATGAAAGTGGTTATTGATATTGCATGTGATCATTCGACTAGTAGAATATCCATGTGAATAATTAAATGGAATTATTTCATTTTATCTTTGCCATTTTATGCTGAAGTTCAAGTTTAAAAGGCTTTTGTTTTAGTTATAAATTTGCCTTAAGTGTTTATGCTTATCTATGAAAGCTTCTGCTATAATGTTATCCTTATTGAGCATCTGAGCTCACCCCTTTCAATTTTTTTTATTTTTCCCAGGATTATGAAGAAGTAATTTATGAATGACCTGCAGGGATAGTATGAAGGGATATTAAGACAAGATGTTTTTTTTGATTTAATGAATGTATCTAGTGTTTCCAAGGCTACTAAACTAATCGGTCTTTCGAGACTTGATCTTTCTTGTGATCATGCCAATGTTATGTAATAATGCACCGACTCTGGGTAACTGGGGTCGGGGCATTACAGTTAGAGCTCATAAACCTGGAATATGGGAGACTCATCATTAATAAATTATTTAATTATTTTCTTTTATTCATTTTAGGTTAACCTATCCTAAGGTCTACCCATTCAAACATAGGCACAAAGAAGAATGATGCATGATCCTTTCCTAGGTCTCTACCCCGAAACCAGTATCACCTTGTTTAGTAGCCATTTTAAACTTAAAGGTTCATACATCAGATCATAGGGGGACCTAAACGCCTATGTCTCATCTGGTCTCCAGTGTTTACATCACTTGCTAAACATGAATGACACCGTTGCCTTACCAACCCATGCAACCTCACCTGTGCCTAACTCCAAAATCCATCCTATCTCTCAACCTCCCTCTGATACCACTCTGTCACGACCCCCTCCCCACAAAGTGTACCCCTCTTGGGCCGGCAATGTGAGAAGGGAGATAATGACCCTCGAGTATCGCCTCCAGTAGGCCCCAGGTTGGCGACTAGCACTGAGGGTATAGTAAACACACAAATGGGAGGCATTACCCTCTAAGAGAGCACATGCAGAAGAGAGAGATAAGATAAACACCAACCAACTCCAACTCAAACATAAATATAAAAAAAAACTTAAGTACATGTATGTAATGTCATAAAAAACTACTACAATAGAAAGGGGAAAACTGCAAGTACCCAAAACAAAGTAAAACAACAGCAACCACAAGCCCAAACAACTCATGCAACCCCAAGCTAGTAGAAACCATCCTGATCTCCAACCTATTCCAAGTGACCTAAAAATCAGTTTATATATACATAGGGTGAGTATAACAGTATACTCAGTAGGATACTCCCCAAATCCTCTCGTGCAAAAGTAAATAAATCATCCTAAAGCACAGTGAACAACAAGTGAAACTAACTCGTCACCTAAACAGGTATACTATGTTCCCAGCCTCACCATGGATACTCTCACCAAGTAATTCATACAAGATTATATAATATAATAAATAATATCAAGGGAACCCTTCTACTACTTTCCCACTGGTTTTATGATTTTCCCTAACGTCGCATGTCCTAAGCATCTCTCTTCAAAAAGGCTTGCCCGCAGGCACTTGGGCGAAGCACCACAATATGTACCTCATGCAACAAAACCACCACGTCTACGCAAGAAAGTAACCAGGTAGTTTTTATGAGCCACCACAGCTCGCATAACGTGTATCATACATCGGGTATTATACCTCAAGCCATTACAACCCATACACCGAGTAAGGATCCTCAATCCATCACAGCCTATACACGTTACACCTATAGTATTCCATAGGATACTATATTCAGAATATATGTGTGTGAATAACCACAAGCCATTACATCCCTCTACACACATATATGGGGAAAACTAACCACTCTGCCTACCAGCACAAGTAACTACCAAGAGAAGAGAGTGGGGCCAAAGGGGGTAGTCATCCATCCACCCTCCTACCAGAATGTTGGGGAAAACACCCCCAGGGCTCAAAAATCCCCGGGGTGTCAGTTTCCTTTACTGAAAGGGTGGAGTAGTGTATAGAAACACAAAAAGTACAGAATATACTATAGCTCACAACCACATTATGGGCATAACCTAGTCTTAGACTCAACTGCAGCTAACGTCTCTCGGACTCCGGGATGCTACTTCTAAGACTAGGTATCCTATAAACACACAACCATTTAAAGAGCTTTATTACATTACTTTATTCACTTTTTATCAGTTTCAATTTAATTTAATTAATTCTTTAAACATTAATCAACCAATAACAATTCCACATCAAATTTCATTAGCATCACACCCAAAGTACACTGTTCCTTCAAATCAAAACCTCAACATTGTGTCCCAGCAAGTTCCAAACCCCATGAGTTAACATCATTTATTCAATTATTTATTTACAGCATTACTTTCCCATATTCCCAGGAATTCTAGAAAAACAATCTATGCTTCTAAACATAAGGGGATCAACACGGTGAGTAGATGAACTACCCGTCGAGTCTTTGCCGCCTATAGCAAGAGCATAAACCCATCCTCCCTTGAGAAGCTAAACACGGAAAGCACGTGGCATACCCCATGTGTCTTCCCCCCTTTCGGAAGAAGGGTAATCAAGAACAGCTGCCTTGAGCAGTGGGGAAAGTAAAGTAAATAAACAACCAAGAAGAATCAGCAGAAAACCAAACATTCACATCCAACCCATTTCATCATCCCTGGTGTCCTCCCTAACACCCACATGCATAAATGTAATGTCCCGGACCTCTATGGTCTATTAATTTGTTGAATTGTGGTGTTGGAGGTGTTCCAGAAGGTAAAGGTGACTTATCCCCAACACTTTGCCGAATTTCCAGTTCTGTGAACAGTGTTTCCAGAACGGTAACCTTCTAACAGTAGACTTGAACAGTGTTTCTAGAACGGTAACCTTATAACGGTGACCTTATAATGGTAGACTTGAAAAATGTTTCCAGAACGGTAACCTTCTAATAGTGACCTTCTAACGGTAGACTTGAATAGTGTTTCCAGAACGGTAACCTTATAACGGTGACCTTATAACAGTATACTTGAACAGTGTTTCCAGAACGGTAACCTTCTAACAACGACCTTCTAACGGTGGACTTGAACAGTGTTTCCAGATTCCTACAGTTTCGCCCCTTTGACATTTCCTTTGACATAAAATACATTTAAAGCCTTATTTTAAGGACTCTTAAGGCTGATTCAAATACCATAAATCCTATATTAATTATTCCTATGGCTCGGGATGTTTTACTTGGTCAAACCGCATGGGTTAATGCGATCCTCTTTTAATGGGGAATTAAACGTATCTTAAACTGTCGCCCCATTAAATCTTCAAAAAGGGACGAGATATCATTCTCCCTTGTTCTTCCTCTTTTTTATCAGCTATGATATGCTAGAACCTTTAAATCCTTCACGTAGGAGTTGCACAATCAAACTTTACTCCTAGGATTGGTTCTGCTATGTTTTTATGTAACTGACCTGTATCGATCAATCTTCGATATAAGGTATATTGTATCATCATTATTTTGGGGTTAATCTTCTCCTGTTCTCCTTTCCATATTATATCATGTAATCTCCATTCTTATAATGGGTTTTTCTTGGGGTTTGGTTGGTGCTGTCATACCGTGGCATCCTTGGGTGGATGCAGTTGTCACGAGAGGAGGATTGTGACCCATTGTGTGGATAAAGAACATCAAGAATTGTTGAGGTAGGGGATTCATGGATTCTCTAATTGTATATGCGCAATCGTGGAATTATCATGATTTGTCCCCTTGGATCACAATGAAATTGACGCAATTAAATACTTGAACCAGATTAAAAGAATTGGTTGATCGCATGTTGTTGCTTTGTACCGTGATAACGGTTTGCCTCATGTTTTTCTAGATAGAGTGATATCTATGATTTCTTTGATTAGTTATTCGTTCTTGATGGAAATTTATAATGAACGTAAAATCTGGAATTAATTGTTAATTAATTGGCTAAAGATAAAGAGGCATGTAAATGAATCTGGTTGTTTTCGTTGTTGTAGTTGTTCTAATTTGATGTTAATCAAGTTAGGGAAGTAAGCATGGTTATTTAATTGTGATAGCTTACTTATTAGGTCTCCCGTAATTGGAACCTACAAATAACAAATCTTCTAATTCAATATGGGTTAGAGAACATATTGTGTGAGAATTTATTAAAGGGGTTCTGAGTAACAATATTGATTGTTAAAGGGCCAAGATCCCATTGATGTGATGTTTGTTTTCCTGCTGCTTGTGCTATAATGTGAGCCTAGATGGCTGTTGTGATATGTAGAGGCATGAAGACTTTTGGTTGTGGCAGCAGATGACGCCTAGAGTGGCGAGATGCATCGGTTTATGCATCTGGGTGTCGGTGAGGACACTAGGGATGATTGAATGGAATGAATGTTTTTGTTGGATGGTTGCTGGTTCTTTGGTTGCTTATCTGCTTTACTTTTCCCCACTGCTCAAGGCAGTTGGTCTTGCTTACCCTCCTTCCGAAGGAGGCAAAGACACGCGGGGTATGCCACATGCTTTCCGTGTTTAGCCTCTCGAGGGAGAATGGGTCTATGCTCTTGCTATAGGCGGAAAAGACTCGATGGGTAGTATATCTACTCACTGTGTTGAGCCCCTTTGTGTTTAGTATAATAGGATGCCTTTCTATAATGCCTGGGAATATGGGAAAGTAATTCTGTAATGAAATTTTGATTAAATGGTGAAAATCCACGGGGATGGAGATACTGGAATTTAAAGGTGATGTGAATCTTAAAAAGAGCAGTTGATTTTGAATGTGATGCCAATTTAGTTTAATGTGGAATTGTTCATGGTTAATTAATGTTTAAAAAATTAATTAACGTACAGTGAAACTGATAAAATGAGAATGGAGTAATCTAATAAAGCTCTTCAAATGTTTGTGTGCTTATAGGATACCTAGTCTTAGAAGTAGTAGCCTGGAGTCTGAGAGAGGTTATCTGCATATGTATCTAAGACTAGGTAATGCCCATAGTTTGGATGCAAGTTATATATATATTCTGTACTTTTTGTTTTTCTATAAGCTACTCCACCCTATCGGTAAGGGCAATTGACACCCCAGGGATTCTGAGCCCTGGGGGGGGGGTTCCCCAACATTCTGATGGGAGGTCAAATGGATAACTACCCCCTTTGGCCCCACTCTCTTCTCTTGGTAGATACATGTGCCAACAGGCACAATAGTTACTTTCCCCATATACGTGTGTAGAGGGCTGTAACGGATTTTGGTTATTTCACACACATATATTCTGGATATAGTATCCTATGGACTACTATAGGTGTAATGTGTATAGGCTGTGATGGATTGAGGGTCCCTACTCGGTGTATGGGCTATAATGGCTTGAGGTATAATACCCGATGTATGATACACATTATGCGGGCTGTGGTGGCTCCCAGAAATTACCTGGTTACTTTTGGTTGTGAGGATGGTGTGGTGCTTCGCCCAGGTGTCTGTGGGCAAGGCTTTGTGGTGCATGAGGTGCAGATTGTGGAGCTTAGCCCAGGTGTCTGCGGGCAAGCCTTTGGAGAGAGATGCACAGGATGCATGTCGTTGGGGAAAAGCGGCAAACCAGTGGGGAAGTAGTAGCGGGGTACCCTTGATATTATTTACTATATGCTATATTCTTGTATGCGTTACTTGGTGAGAGTATCCATGGTGAGGTTGGGAACTTAGTATACCTGTTTAGGCGATGAGTTAGTTTCACTTGTTGTTCACTGGGCTTTAGCATGCTTTCTTTACTTTTTCACGAGAGGCTTGGGGAGGATCCTACTAAGTATATTGTTATACTCACCCTATGTATATATAAACTGTTTTTTTTCAGGTCACTTGGAGTAGGTTGGAGATCAAGCTTGTTACTACTAGCTTGTGGTTGGAGGAGCTGTTTGGGCTTGTGGTCGCTGCCGTTTTACTTTATTTTGGGTACTTGTAGTTTCCCCTTTTAGTTGCTATACTTTTTGCATGACATTTCATATATGTATTTGGGTTTCTTTTATATTTCAGTTCTGAGTTGGAGTTGATTGGTGTCTATCTTATCTCTCTCTTCCGCATGTGTTCTCTTAGAGGGTAATTCCTCCCATTTGTGTGTTACTATACCCTTGGTGCTAGTCTCCAACCCGGGGCCTACTGGTGGCGGGACTCGGGGTTCATTATCTCCCTTCTCACATTGCTGGCCCAGGAGGGGTACACTTTATGGGGAGGGGGTCATGACATAGTGGTATTAGAGCCTCTGATTGAGGGATAAGATGGAGTTTGGAGTTAGCCACATGTGAGGTTGCATGGGTTGGTAGGGAAACAATGTCATTCATGTTTAGAAAGTGAGGTAAACACTGGAGACCGGCTGATACATAGGCGTTTAGGGCCCCCTATGATCTGACGTACAGACCTTTAAGTTTACAATGGCTACTAAACAAAGTGATACTAGTTGTAGTGTAGAGACCTAGGAAAGGATCATGCATCAATCTTCCTTGTGCCTGTGTTTGAATGGGTAGAACTTGGGATAGGTTAACCTAAAATTAATAAAATAAAACAATTAATTAATTAATGTTGAGTCTTCCATATTCCAGGATTAGGAGCTCTAACAGTTGTTATTTTACTGGTATGGCTCCAAGTCGACGTCCTCGTCAGGTTTGCATAGAAGATGTCCAGCAGGTTGTTCCAGAAGATCACCGCTGGGTAGAGGTTGACAATGATGACACTTGGAGGAAGACACTCCGAGAGTTTCATCACCAGGGTCTACAGAAGTACGAGGGATCCGTTTCAGATGCAGTCATAGAAGAATTATTGAAGGAGGTTGAGATAGGCTTCAGTTCGATTCGTTCTCAGAAGAAACACTGGGTGTCCTTGGTTGTGACGATGCTGCGTGGAGCAACGAGGCAATGGTGGTTCTTTTTCCTCGGGGATCGCGAGGAGTCAGCGATATCATGGGAGGAGTTTCGAGACAGGTTTAGAGTCGAGTTTATTTCTTCGACTGTGAAGGTGTCCAGTCGCCATGAGCTTATTACCCTTCGATAGGGGAGCTCCAGTGTTCGAGAGTTTGGAATCCATTTCAGGAACCTTCTATGATATGCTTTAGACCTGTTACCGGATGAGGAGGCTAGGGCGAGGCATTTTGAGGAGGCTTTGTGTCCATAGATCCAGTGCCAGGTCACCCCATTTATGCTAAAGACATATCTTGAGGTGCTGGCGAGGGTAGAGGTTTTTGAGAGGACTTTGGTTAGGACCGGATCATCACGAGAGGGGAATCGTCATGATTCCTCATGAAGCAAAGCTGTGGTCCGGGGATCCCGATTTTCAGGGCAGAAGAGTTTCCATTCACCTGGGGGTAGGTCCCAGCCCTTCCCATCTCGTTTCTCCGGAGGTAACAACTATTAGGCCTATTCCAAGGGATCAGGCACTTGTTTTTCTTGTGGTGGTCATGGTTATCAGCAGCGGGAGTGCCCGACTTTTCAGAGTAGTCATCGTGCACCGGGCACTCCGCTCCAGGTTCCTCCATTGAGACAGTTCTAGCTGAGGCAACAGCAGCAGGTTGCACCAGCTTTAGATCACCAGAGGATAGATAGAGTAGGCAGAGGACAACCCCATGACTCTCCTCATCCTCATAGAGCAGAGCGCGACCGTTGTGGTGGTCGTCGTCAAGGTCAGAGAGGCCGTGGAGGAGGTCGTGGTCAACTTCATTCTCTAGCATTGCCAGCCCCAGACGAGCCAGATGTCGTTCAAGGTACCCTTTTCTTGTTTTCTACCTTGGTGTATGCCTTGTTTGATTTAGGAGAAACACACTCCTTCATATCACCTACCCTTTTTCATGCTTTGGGACTTGAGGTAGAGAGGCTTCTAGTGCCCTTGGCGTTGATACGCCAGTTGGAGGTCGAGCCGACTTGTTTGAAGTATGTAGAGACTGTGAGATAGTGTTGGGGAAACACCGCTCTTGGGTAGATTTCCTATGTTTACGAATACAACCATATGATGTCATCCTCGGCATGAATTGGTTGTATTCGGTGAAAAATATTGTGGATTTCTACAGGAAGAAGGTCGTTTTCTTTGATGTAGATGGAGATAAAGTGGTGTTTGTTGGTGAGAGAGATCCTCAGATGAGTTATAGACGAGTTCCATCCTTATCATCCATGATGGCTGAGATGATGCTGAGTTCTTTAGAGGTTCAGCAATTGGCATTTCCTAGGGTCGTAGAGGAGTACCCTAACGTCTTTCCATAAGAGGTTATAGCCTTACCCCCTCGACGAGAGATCGAGTTTGGGATTGAGATATAGCTATAAGTATCTCCTATCTCTATGTCTCCATATAGGATGTCCCCTTATAAGTTACGAGAGCTACGTATTCAGCTTGATGGTCTGTTTTAGTGCGGTTTTGTTCGGCCAAGTGTGTCATTGTGGGGTGCACCAGTTTTGTTTGTGAAAAAGGCTGACGGCAGTTTGTGGTTGTGCGTTGATTATCGTCGATTAAACAAAGTGAAAATAAAGAACCACTATCCTCTTTTTCAGATTGATGACTTATTCGATCAACTAAAGGGTGAAAGTTGGTTCTCAAAGATCGACTTGCGGTCAGGATATCATCAGATGCGTGTAAAGGATGAGGATATCCCGAAGACTTCTTTCCGTTGTCGTCATGGGAATTATGAGTTTGTTGTAATGCCATTTGGCGTGATGAATGCTCCAGCTGTTTTCATGGGGTTGATGAATGCTGTGTTCTGTGAATTCCTGGACAAGTTTTTTGTGGTTTTCATCGACGACATCCTTGTGTAATCCACATCTGAAGAGGAGAGTGTAGAGCATCTACGAGCCATTTTGGGAGTTCTTTGCCAACATCAGTTGTTTGGGAAGTTTTCGAAGTGTGAGTTTTAGGCTCAAGAAGTTCGTTTCTTGGGGAATGTTGTGTCCCAACAGGGAGTAGCTGTGGATCCGTCGAAGATAGAAGCAGTGGTGTCTTGAGCAGCCCCCAAGACCATGTCAGAGGTGCGAAGTTTCCTTGGTCTTGCAGGCTATTATAGGAGGTTTGTAGCCAATTTCTCCTGAGTTGTGACTCCTCTGACAGCTTTGACCAGGAAGGATCAAGCGTTCATATGGACTGATCAGTGTCAGGCAGCTTTCGAGTATCTAAATGAGAAGTTGGTAAGTGCTCCGGTCCTTTGTCTTCCAGCGGTGGGAGTCCAATTTGATGTTTTCTGTGATGCTTCACATCTGGGGCTAGGCTGTGTTCTCATGCAGCAGAGGTCAGTTATTTCGTATGGGTGTCGGCAGTTGCGTCCCCATGAATGCAACTATGCCACCCATGATCTTGAGTTGGAAGCCGTGGTGTTTGCTCTGAAGTTGTGGAGACATTACCTCATTGGTGAGCACTTTGTGGTTTTCACTGATCATAAGAGTTTGAGGTATGTTTTCTCCCAACGTGACTTGAAATTGCGGCAGCATCGGTGGATGGAGTTCTTTCAGGAATACGACTTTGAAAAATTGTATACACCTGGAAAAGGGAATGTTGTAGATGATGAACTGAGACAAAAGTCACGTAATGACGCTGTGCGTGAATCTGGTGATTCATGGAGAGTAATGGAGGAACTGTCATCTTTGCATCTTGATATGGAAGAGGTTGGAGGTAGAGGTTGTCTTTTCGAGATGACGGTGCAGTTTTCCCTGATGCAGAAGGTGGAAGAGTCCCAGTTGGGTGATCCAGATGTGGAAGTTTGGAGAGACAGAGTTGTTTGTGGTGAGGCCCCTGATGGTTGGTCGGAGGATGAACAACACTGAGTGTTGTATCATGGCAAGATTTTTTTCCCTCGTCGATGCGCGAGATGGTTCTCCGAGAGTTCCATAGTTCTCCCTTGACAGTACATCCTGGTGTGACAAAGATGTACCAATCCTTGAGGAGTCAGTTTTGGTGTCCTGGGCTGAAGCGTGTGGTTGCAGAGTGTGTGTCTCGATGTTTAGTCTGCTAGAAGGTGAAGGCCGAACACCGTGTTCCTGGTGGTCTTCTACAGCAATTAGAGATTCCTCAGTGGAAGTGGGAGGACATCTCAATGAACTTTGTTACAGGTTTACCTCGAGCTCCGGGAGGACACGATGCTATATAGGTGGTAGTGGATCATTTAACAAAATCGGCCCACTTCATAGCGATCAAGGAGTCGAGCTCAGTGGAAGTTTTATCGAGGCAATATCTAGAGGAGGTGATGAGACTTCATGGAGTCCCTAGGACGATCATTTATGATCGAGATCCACGTTTTACCTCCAGGGTGTGGAGGGGTCTCCAACATGCTTTTGGTTCTCAGATATGCCTTAGCACTGCTTTTCATCCTCAAACGGATGGTCAAACAGAGCGAACCATCCAGACTCTTGAAGACATGTTGCGCTCTTGTGTTCTTGACTTTGGAGGTTCATGGATGAGGCACCTACCCTTGGTGGAGTTTTCTTACAATAATAGTTTTCACTCCACCATTGGTATGGCTCCATTTGAATCCCTGTATGGTCGGCCTTGCCGTTCTTCGTTGTGCTGGACTAGGGTCGGAGAGTCAGCAATCCTCGAACCGAAACTAGTGCAGAATACAACAGAGATGATTCAGGTGATTCGTGAGAGGATGAAGACAATGCAAGATCATCAGAAATCATATTCTGATCAAATAAGGAGACCCTTAGAGTTTAATTTTGGGGATCATGTGTTTCTAAAGGTGACTCCCCATCATGGGCAGCAAAGGTTTGGTCATGGAAGTAAGCTTTCTCCCCAGTTTGTTGGGCCTTTTGAGGTGTTAGATCGTGTTGGAGCTGTGGCGTATCGAGTAGCACTTCCCCCTCAGATGAGTCGGATACATGACGTTTTCCATGTATCACAGATCCGTCATTATCTTCATGATGAATCTCATGTTATTTATTGGGGAGAGATTGATATTGATGATGACGCAACCTTCGAGGAGCGACTTGTGGAGATCCAAGACTGCAAGGAGAAGGTGTTTCATGGGCATTCTATTCCCTTGGTTTGTGTCTTGTGGCGACACAATGGCATGGACGAGAGTACCTGGGAACGTGAGTCACATATGCGTGTCCATTACCCAGAGTTGTTTTAAGTTGTTAAGATGAGTTTTATTTGATCCTTTCCTTTATGTACCTTTGATGTGATGTTATGACTGAATTTTTTGGATATGGATTGTTTGTCCCCTTACTCTCGGATGTCGTGGTTTTGTTCCAGCTTCCAAACAACTCATGGTGGTTTTCCCCTGAGTGGTATCTTATGGGGTGGTTGTTCAGACCCCTCTTTTCTTCTGGGTTGGTTTTTAATTCTAGAGGACGAGAATGTTTTGAGAGGTATCTAATGTAATGGCCCGGATGTAACACCCCAAGCTTCTATGGTACGTTTCCCTTCGAATAATGCGATAGCGTGTGTTGTACGCAACCTCGAGTTCTAACACACACCACAACTAATTAAACTAGCCGTTGTGAATAGTAATACCTACTTTTTGAAATCATATATATTCTATATTTCAAAATGGACTTCATTTTTGGATTCGGAATATCAAAATTAGCCTAGGGTGAAATTTTGGTACATTTCGGATAACTTTCATATTTTGATGAATAGTGAAAATTACTAAATTTTAATTAAAAAAAACTTTTTTAATCAAAATAATTAATAGTGATAAATTGTGAATTTGAGTGGTTTTAAAGTATATTTAGAATATATTTTTACCATTTAATATAATCTTGGTCATTGGACATAATTTTACAATTAAACCGAACATAAACAAGTGTCAATCTTTTGATAGTTATTATCTCTTAAAAACACGCTTTTTGTTTTGACAGCGGGAATTAATTTTAAATTAATTTCTGCCACTTCTGTGTTTTGAATTTAGAAAAATGGATTCCATATTTGGAATCAGGATGTTCAAATTGTGTAAATAGGTAACTTTTATTTTTAGACATTTTGAATAATTACTGCGGTAAATATTTTATTTACCATGGTTAAGGGTAAATCCGGTAAATAAGGGTTAAAAAAATAATATTATAATAATACTAAATTACCCTAAAACGTGTCTCAACCCTATTGGTTGATACATGGTCGACCATGGGCATCTTTGGGTCTATTTTGGGACCCCATGGATCCACTTGTAAGTGATAATGATACATTATATTAATAAAGCTAAAATAAAAATAAAAATGGCATAAGCTTACATCTTTTAGAAGAACAATTTTTACATAGGGTTATACATGTTGGATTTTCGATTATAAATATTCATTAGAAATCTAAAAAGATTACCTACATTATGATATTTTATTTATAATTTTTAGACATCAAATAAGTTAAATTATTAATGACACAATAACGATGCAATGTTTACCTCATTAATAAATCATTTAAATAAATAAGATTATAATGATTAAAATATTATCTAAAACCTGTCCAATTCTTATTGGTTGATGTTATTTAGAATATGAGTCATCTTATCTTCGACCTCAATGATTTTTGGACCATTATAAACCGAATACAAATATATTATAAAGTAATACTTTCACACTTTCCTAAAGAGCCCCTCCTCTCCCTTATAAAAGGAGACCACTTCTACTCATTCCTCACACCTCTCAAGCCACTTGGCTCGTCCAAAATCTGCCCAAATAATCTCCTCACATCCCTCTCCTCCTCCTTGAAGCTTCCCCTTAGGCAGAAAGCATTTCAAGAAGTCCTTTGGTTCCAACCAAAGTGAGTTACCTAAATTAAAGGTAACGATTTCTCTTAAATTATTTTCATTTATTTTGCTTCTTCAACCCCCAAACTCTTTTTATTTCCTTTCTTTTGTAACAACACCAGTATCCACAATATACTAGGATGTTGTTATAAGAAGGATTCAAACTACACATACACACAACTTCATCTAATGGATGATGAACATAATGTTTCTGTGGATGGAAAACTAACGCCTCACGAAACGATGATTGTTCAAAAACATCTTACCGCCTCTCATGGTGGCCATTATGATGGCACTATAATTAAATATGATATTAATGATATATATTTTATATATAAGCTTATGTAATTCCATTTTATTTCATACCATTATTCATTTCATGTTGTATATACATACGATAATTTCATTTGAGGAAGTGCGGACTACCGCCCCCTTAAAATGATATGACTCGTTCATACCACACATGGAACGTATAAAGGATGGTGTTAATGAACTTAAGTAACATATATAAAATATTATATTATACTGGAATAGTAATATACCTATGTATCATTTGGATTCGATTCTTTTAAAATAAAAATTAAATGGAAGTAGCGTTCGTGCGTACGTACGGACTACCGTCTCCACGAACGCGATGAGATTCATTCTCCATCGTATCCATTCAAGTATAATTATCATTTAATGATTTAAAAATGATGTTTAAGGACTTGATATAATTCTGGATATGAATAAGATACAACAAACATGACTTATGTAACAAAACATATAAAAGAAAATGAGTAAGTTAACACCCGAAACGACGATAATTCTAAGATATTATTAACAAATCAATGTTAAAAGATCATATATGATATCATATTAATATATATGATTCTTGTATAATTTAATAACAATTATTTCACCATTATACAGGAGGTTAACCTACCCCAACCAAGGAAAAGTACAAGGTAAGGGTTTATTTCACAATCTCTTCATTATCCGAGGTTGTTTATACGTAATAATCTACTGGGATATCTTTATCATCCACATCCATGTTTCTTAAAAATGTATTTCAAAACATTTTTACTATTTACAAGAATATGGGTCAAAGTCATTTATACCCTTGTTTGACTTTTTATAAGAGGTTTATAAAGGAATCTTTCTATTGTTTTCAAAACAAGGTCCTTTTTAACCTTTTCGACAGAATTGAGGTAAGAATGTTTTTTTTAACTTATACGGTGGGTGCGGTTATTTTACGCCGTTATAAAATCTTCAAAGCTTCCCTTACAAGCTTATAAGAATATTTTCAAGAAAATGTTTTATTTTATATGGCTCTTAAATGATTTCCAAAATAGAAAGAGATATTTCTCTAAAAAGTGTTTTGATTTCATCTATGTCAACATCCTTCGACGGAGTTTACGCTTATTTGAAGTTGATTTATTATGATACAAAACTTCTATATTGTATTTAAAGTTTTGTGATATGTTTGACTGTGGATGTTCTATTTTTATACCATTCATAGTTTATGGTGAAATTATTGACATTTCGTATGCTAGTTTTAATACGAATGTTTATGTTATGTTTAAACCTTTTCATATGGGAATGCATTGGACTTAATAAGTGACGGGTGGAGCCCGCTATAACTCCTCGATGCATAGGTAGGTCTCATGAGACAAACTAGTGTCTTGGCACAAGGCCTTGACAAAATCTTATTTGTAGTCTTGGCACGAGGCCTTGGCTATGTGGTTATGATAGTCTGGCATTATGCATTCCAACATTATGAAAGTGGTTATTGATTTTGCATGTGATTATTCGATTAGTAGAATATCCATGTGAACAAGTAAATGGCATTATTTCATTTTACTTTTTCCATACTATGTTGAAGTTCAAGTTTAAAAGGCTTTTGTTTTAGTAATTCATTGCCTTAAATGTTTACGCTTATTTTGAATGTTCCGCTATATTGTTATCCTTACTGGGCATTTGAGCTCACCCCTTTTCTATGTTTTATTTTTCCCAGGTAGTGAAGAAGTAAATTATGATTGACTTGCAGGGATATTATGAAGGGTTAATAGTGTGGATATGAAGACTTTGTTGTTGTAGTAGTTTTTCACTTTGAAATGTAATGTAAAACTTTATGATTATATCTAGTGTTTCCAAGGCTACTAAACTAATCGGTCTTTCGAGATTTTATCTTTCTTGTGATCATGCCAATGTTACGAAGTAATGCACCGACTCTGGGTAGCTGGGGTCGGGGCGTTATAGTTGGTATCAGAGGAAGTTTAGTACAAACCTTGGAAGCTAGATTTAGATAAACTCTGATTAGAGCACGTAGACCTAAGATGAACTTTGAGGATTAGTATAGAAGAATTTCCTAAAATTTTGGTATTGTAGAGATTTTGTGAGTTTTCCGAGCAATACATCCCTGTCTGGATACGAGCAGGTAGAGGCGGCTCTGGCACAGATGTACCTAGGGGTAAAACCCGAAAACACCGCTTTGAGCTAGACTCGAACGGGAACTGGTGCACGACAACGGGCCTTGCTGCACTCTTGGTTACGACACTCCCGGGGGATATGCTTAGGATAACTCTCATTTTCTTTACAAATCATTATGAAGGGTTTATGAGTATATACTTCCTCAAAGAAAACATTTTTATGATTATGGATTATATCCATAAATAGTTCAATTTATGTTAAGTGTTTTATAAGTATGGGATTATGTATTTTGATTCATAAACTGATCTAGTTTATGCCATTGTTTAGAAATGGAGCCTAGTGGAAGAAATGGAAACTGTATCAATGCACGCACTCCATGTAGGGATTTCCCTCATGCTCAAGATAATTATAGTGGGGCTGGTGATGCAACTGGTGCCGATCAGCTAATCACCATACTGGGACAACTTACTCAGGTTATGAATAATAACCTTACCCGTATGGAGCACCCTGATCCGCAGCGTGGAGGATCAATGTTAGATCGATTCATGAGACAACAACCACCAACGTTCAATGGGAATACAAATCCCTTAGTAGCTGAGCAATGGATATTTTCCCTAGAGAAAATATTTCAGGCTTTGGGGAGCAGTGAAAGGGAAAAAGTTATCATGGCAGTTTACCGCCTCACTGGAGATGCTGATCAATGGTGGTCATTGATTCAAAATACGAAGGAAGATGATGAAGTATCAAATATGGAATGGAGGGAGTTCAAAGATCTGTTTTTAGAAAAATACTTTCCTCGCGACCATCGAGCAGATATGGAAAGACAATTTCTGAGTCTGAGACAAAAGGAGGATGAGAATGTCACAAAGTATGAGGCTAACTTTACAAGGTTAGCGAGGTACGCTGGTGATTATATTCGCAACCCAAGAAGTAAGATTGATCGTTTCTTTGATGGGTTAAAACCATTTCTCCGTCGAGCATTAGTCTCACAATCCTTTTCATCGTACGAAGACATTGTCTCATGTGCTATCAAGACTGAAAAGGAATTCTCTAAGTCTTATGACTTTAAAGCAAAGCAAGAGAAGAAGAGACCTGCTGATCAATCTGGGAATGGAAATAAGGGGAAGAAGGGAAAGGTTGAATATCCATCTTGTGGTAAGTGCGGGAAGAAACACCCCAGTGCTTGCCTGAAGGGAATGGGAGTCTGTTACAAGTGTGGTGAAAAAGGCCACCAAGCTCATAATTGCAAGGGGAAGAAGGAAGCTGCCAACGTTCAGTGATACAATTGCAGGGAGATGGGGCATTATGCAAATGCATGTCCTAAGCGTCAGGAGAACTTACCTCAGAAAAGGCCAAGGGATCAAGGCCAGGCTTATGCTATCACTACTGCTGAGGTAGAAACTCCGAAAGACGTGGTGGCAGGTAATTTAATGGTTTCCTCAAGTTTAGCAAATGCATTATTTGATTCTGGATCATCGCATTGTTTCATATCTTCCCAGTTTGCTAAGAAAATTAGATATTTCCAATTTGATTTAATAAGGGAGTTGTCAGTTAAAACTCCTAAGGGAAGTATCATTGCAACAAAGTTTTGTGAATCGGTCCCCATTAGAGCACATAAATTTTCTTTATCTGCTGACCTCATCGTCATACCTATGATTGAGTTTGATATAATCCTCGGTATGGACTGGATTTCGGACTATGATGCGAAGATTTATTGTAAGAAGAAAGAGGTTACGATTCTTGATGATAATGATAAGGAGCACCTTATTTTTAGAGCAGAATCGTCACCACCTAATTCTTATTTAGATCCACCCCCAGTAGCTCAACTTAATTCAATTATTGGGGAGGAAGAGAATGAAGTAACTATCGGTGAGGAAAGGAATGTTCAAATAGAGGATGTACCTATTGTGAAAGAATTTGTAGATGTATTTCCGGAAGATTTACCTGGACATCCTCCAGAACGAGAAGTTGAGTTTTCCATTGATTTGATTCCTGGATCAAGGCCTATATCGAAGACCCCTTATAGAATGGCCACTGTAGAGTTAGTCGAACTAAAGAAACAACTAGAGGAATTAAGTAATAAGGGATTTATTCGCCCTAGTGTTTCTCCATGGGGAGCCCCTGTTCTTTTTGTTAAAAAGAAAGATGGATCTATGAGGTTATGTATCGACTACAGGGAGATCAATGCTATAACGATAAAGAACAAGTATCCCCTAGCTCGTATTGATGATTTATTTGACCAACTGCATGGAGCTCAATACTTTTCAAAGATTGACCTTCGATCTGGATACCATCAGTTGTGTGTAAAGAAGGAAGACATTCCGAAGACAGCATTTCGAACCAGGTACGGGCATTACGAGTTTACTGTAATGCCATTTGGATTGACTAATGCACCCTCTGTATTCATGGATCTGATGAATAGAGTTTTCAAGGAGTATCTCGATGAATTTGTGGTGGTATTTATTGATGATATCTTGGTATACTCCAAAACCTACGAAGATCATGAAAATCACTTGCGCATTATCTTGAAGACTCTGAGGAGGCATGAATTATATGGGAAGTTTAGCAAGTGTGAATTCTGGCTTCAGGAGATTTCTTTTCTTGGCCATATTGTCTCTAAAGATGGAATCTCTATTGATCCTTCTAAGACCAAGGCAATCCAAGAATGGCCAGCACCTACGAGTATAACTGAGGTACGTAGTTTTATTGGCTTGGCAGGTTATTATCGACGTTTCGTCCAGAATTTTGCCCGATTGGCTAACCCATTAACGAAGCTCACACATAAAGGGGTTAAATTTGTTTGGACAAAAGAGTGTGAAGAATGTTTCGAAGAACTGAAGAGAAGATTAGTCAATGCTCCTATATTGACTCTACCATCGGGGAATGATGGGTTCGTTATTTATAGTGATGCATCAAAGAAAGGACTTGGTTGTGTCCTTATGCAGAATGATAGAGTTATTGCCTATGCATCACGACAGTTGAAAATTCATGAACAAAACTATCCTACTCATGATCTTGAGTTAGCAGCTGTGATCTTGGCTTTGAAGATATGGAGGCACTACCTCTATGGTGAAAAATGTGAGATTTATACTGATCACAAGAGTTTGAAGTATATTTTCTCACAAAAAGAACTCAACATGAGGCAAAGGAGATGGCTTGAATTACTCAAGGATTATGATTGCACGATACACTACCACCTGGGGAAAGCAAACAAAGTAGCAGATGCTTTGAGCAGAAAAGACCATGGAGTTCTGAACATGATGAGAATTGAAAGGGATCCAATTTTCATGGATCTAGAGAAGATGTACATGGGAATAACCAGGGAAGGTGAAACATTAATGCTTTTTCAAATGGTTGCCAAACCATCTTTACTAGAAAGGATTAAGAGTTCTCAGACCGATGATGAAGAATTTCAGAAGAATATTAAAGCTGTGAATGATGGGAGATTGAGAGACTTTGTGTATGAAGATGGAATTTTGAAATTCGGGAAGAGACTTTGTGTTCCCAATATACCTGATCTAAAAAGGGAATTGCTAGATGACGCTCATAGTTCCAATTTCTCTATACACCCTGGGAGCACCAAAATTTATAGAGATTTGAAGGAACATTTTTGGTGGGACAACATGAAGAGGTAGATTGCTGATTTTGTGTCAAGATGTATGGTTTGTCAACAAGTGAAAGCTGGAAGGCAACAGCCTGGAGGAGTCATGCAACCTCTTCCCATACCGGAGTGGAAATGGGACAATATTACGATGGACTTTGTCATGGGGCTACCAAAGACTCCTAGAAGGAACGATGCAATATGGGTTATTGTTGATCGTCTTACCAAGTCAGCACATTTTCTTGCTATAAGAGAAGATCTACCCCTGGAACGTCTAGCAAGACTATACATTAATGAAGTTGTGAGACTTCATGGAGTACCCCTATCGATTGTTTCTGATCGTGATCCCCGTTTTACTTCAAGATTCTGGAAAAGTCTTCAGAAATCCCTGGATACTGAACTTCATTTGAGCACTGCTTACCACCCTCAGACAGACGGACAATCAGAACAGACTATTCAAACCTTAGAAGACATGTTGAGATCTTGCTCACTTGATTTTCAGGGTATGTGGGATCAATATTTACCACTAGTAGAATTTTCCTATAACAATAGCTTCCATTCGAGTATTCAGATGGCACCATATGAAGTGTTATACGGAAAGAGATGTCGTACACCAACCTGTTGGGATGACGTTGGTGAAAGAAAACTTGTAGGCCCAGAACTGGTGGAGGAAACGGTGGAAAAGGTGAAGGTAATCCAAAATCACATCAAAGCAGCTCAAAGTAGGCAGAAGAGCTATGCCGATAATCGAAGGAAGGATTTGGAATTTCAAGTCGGTGATCATGTTTTCCTAAAGGTATCTCCGTGGAAGGGAGTCATACGTTTTGGTAAGAAAGGTAAATTGAGTCCCAGGTACATCGGACCTTTCGAAATTCTAGAACGAATTGGGGCTGTAGCTTACCGATTGGCAATGCCGCCAAGTCTCTCCAAAGTTCACGATGTGTTCCACGTATCTCTGTTGAGAAAATACATGCCTGACCCAACACATGTACTCACCTATGAGGAATTAGAACTGGAACCCGATCTGTCTTATTGCGAAGAGCCCGTCAGGATTCTTGATACAAGAGAACAAGTACTGAGAAACCGGACGACGCGTCTGGTAAAAGTTTTGTGGAGAAACCATAAGATGGAAGAGGCAACGTGGGAACCCGAGGAACTTATGATGAAGAACCACCCGAGTCTTTTTATGCAGTAATACCCTAGAAATTGCGAGGACGCAATTATTTGAAGGAGGGGAGAATGTAACACCCCAAGCTTCTATGGTACGTTTCCCTTCGAATAATGCGATAGCGTGTGTTGTACGCAACCTCGAGTTCTAACACACACCACAACTAATTAAACTAGCCGTTGTGAATAGTAATACCTACTTTTTGAAATCATATATATTCTATATTTCAAAATGGACTTCATTTTTGGATTCGGAATATCAAAATTAGCCTAGGGTGAAATTTTGGTACATTTCGGATAACTTTCATATTTTGATGAATAATGAAAATTACTAAATTTTAATTAAAAACAACTTTTTTAATCAAAATAATTAATAGTGATAAATTGTGAATTTGAGTGGTTTTAAATTATATTTAGACCATATTTTTACCATTTAATATAATCTTGGTCATTGGACATAATTTTACAATTAAACCGAACATAAACAAGTGTCAATCTTTTGATAGTTATTATCTCTTAAAAACACGCTTTTTGTTTTGATAGCGGGAATTAATTTTAAATTAATTTATGCCACTTCTGTGTTTTGAATTTAGAAAAATGGATTCCATATTTGGAATCAGGATGTTCAAATTGTGTAAATAGGTAACTTTTATTTTTAGACATTTTGAATAATTACTGCGGTAAATATTTTATTTACCATGGTTAAGGGTAAATCCGGTAAATAAGGGTTAAACAAATAATATTATAATAATACTAAATTACCCTAAAACGTGTCTCAACCCTATTGGTTGATACATGGTCGACCATGGGCATCTTTGGGTCTATTTTGGGACCCCATGGATCCACTTGTAAGTGATAATGACACATTATATTAATAAAGCTAAAATAAAAATAAAAATGGCATAAGCTTACATCTTTTAGAAGAACAATTTTTACATAGGGTTATACCTGTTGGATTTTCTATTATAAATATTCATTAGAAATCTAAAAAGATTACCTACATGATGATATTTTATTTATAATTTTTAGACATCAAATAAGTTAAATTATTAATGACACAATAATGATGCAATGTTTACCTCATTAATAAATCATTTAAATAAATAAGATTATAATGATTAAAATATTATCTAAAACCTGTCCAATTCTTATTGGTTGATGTTATTTAGAATATGAGTCATCTTATATTCGACTTCAATGATTTTTGGACCATTATAAACCGAATACAAATATATTATAAAGTAATACTTTCACACTTTCCTAAAGAGCCCCTCCTCTCCCTTATAAAAGGAGACCACTTCTACTCATTCCTCACACCTCTCAAGCCACTTGGCTCGTCCAAAATCTGCCCAACTAAGCTCCCCACATCCCTCTCCTCCTCCTTGAAGCTTCCCCTTAGGCAGAAAGCATTTCAAGAAGTCCTTTGGCTCCAACCAAAGTGAGTTACCTAAATTAAAGGTAACGATTTCTCTTAAATTATTTTCATTTATTTTGCTTCTTCAACCCCCAAACTCTTTTTATTTCCTTTCTTTTGTAACAACACCAGTATCCACAATATACTAGGATGTTTTTATAAGAAGGATTCAAACTACACATACACACAACTCCATTTAATGGATGATGAACATAATGTTTCTGTGGATGGCAAACTAACGCCTCACGAAACGATGATTGTTCAAAAACATCTTACCGCCTCTCATGGTGGAAATTATGATGGAACTGTAATTAAATATGATATTAATGATATATATTTTATATATAAGCTTCTGTAATTCCATTTTATTTCATACCATTATTCGTTTCATGTTGTATATACATTCGATAATTTCATTTGAGGAAGTGCGGACTACCGTCCTCTTAAAATGATATGACTCGTTCATACCACACATGGAACGTATAAAGGATGGTGTTAATGAACTTAAGTAACATATATAAAATATTATATTATACTGGAATAGTAATATACCTATGTATCATTTGGATTCGATTCTTTTAAAATAAAAATTAAATGGAAGTAGCGTTCGTGCGTACGTACGGACTACCGTCTCCACGAACGCGATGAGATTCATTCTCCATCGTATCCATTCAAGTATAATTATCATTTAATGATTTAAAAATGATGTTTAAGGACTTGATATAATTCTGGATATGAATAAGATACAACAAACATGACTTATGTAACAAAACATATAAAAGAAAATGAGTAAGTTAACACCCGAAACGACGATAATTCTAAGATATTATTAACAAATCAATGTTAAAAGATCATATATGATATCATATTAATATATATGATTCTTGTATAATTTAATAACAATTATTTCACCATTATACAGGAGGTTAACCTACCCCAACCAAGGAAAAGTACAAGGTAAGGGTTTATTTCACAATCTCTTCATTATCCGAGGTTGTTTATACGTAATAATCTACTGGGATATCTTTATCATCCACATCCATGTTTCTTAAAAATGTATTTCAAAACATTTTTACTATTTACAAGAATATGGGTCAAAGTCATTTATACCCTTGTTTGACTTTTTATAAGAGGTTTATAAAGGAATCTTTCTGTCGTTTTCAAAACAAGGTCCTTTTTAACCTTTTCGACAGAATTGAGGTAAGAATGTTTTTTTTAACTTATACGGCGGGTGCGGTTATTTTACGCCGTTATAAAATCTTCAAATCTTCCCTTACAAGCTTATAAGAATATTTTTAAGAAAATGTTTTATTTTATATGGCTCTTAAATGATTTCAAAAATAGAAAGAGATATTTCTCTAAAAAGTGTTTTGATTTCATCTATGTCAACATCCTTCGACGGATTTTACGCTTATTTGAAGTTGATTTATTATTATACAAAACTTCTATATTGTATTTAAAGTTTTGTGATATGTTTGACTGTGGATGTGCTATTTTTATACCATTCATAGTTTATGGTGAAATTATTGACATTTCGTATGCTAGTTTTAATACGAATGTTTATGTTATGTTTAAACCTTTTCATATGGGAATGCATTGGACTTAATAAGTGACGGGTGGAGCCCGCTATAGCTCCTCGATGCATCGGTAGGTCTCATGAGACAAACTAGTGTCTTGGCACAAGGCCTTGACAAAATCTTATTTGTAGTCTTGGCACGAGGCCTTGGCTATGTGGTTATGATAGTCTGGCATTATGCATTCCAACATTATGAAAGTGGTTATTGATTTTGCATGTGATTATTCGATTAGTAGAATATCCATGTGAACAAGTAAATGGCATTATTTCATTTTACTTTTGCCATACTATGTTGAAGTTCAAGTTTAAAAGGCTTTTGTTTTAGTAATTCATTGCCTTAAATGTTTACGCTTATTTTGAATGTTCCGCTATATTGTTATCCTTACTGGGCATTTGAGCTCACCCCTTTTCTATGTTTTATTTTTCCCAGGTAGTGAAGAAGTAAATTATGATTGACTTGCAGGGATATTATGAGGGGTTAATAGTGTGGATATGAAGACTTTGTTGTTGTAGTAGTTTTTCACTTTGAAATGTAATGTAAAACTTTATGATTATATCTAGTGTTTCCAAGGCTACTAAACTAATCGGTCTTTCGAGATTTGATCTTTCTTGTGATCATGCCAATGTTACGAAGTAATGCACCGACTCTGGGTAGCTGGGGTCGGGGCGTTACACCGGACCTCTCTAGTCCATTACTTTGTTGAATTGTGGTGTTGGAGGTGTTCCAGAAGGTCAAGGCGACTTATCCCCAACACTTTGCCGAATTTCCAGTTCTGTGAACATTTTTTCCAGAACGGTGAGGTTCTAACAGTGACCTTATAACAGTAGACTTGAACAGTGTTTCCAGAATGGTAACCTTCTAACAGTGACCTTCTAACAGTAGACTTGAACAGTGTTTCCAGAACGGTAACCTTATAATGGTGACCTTATAACGGTAGACTTGAACAGTGTTTCCAGAATGGTAACCTTCTAACAGTGACCTTCTAATGGTAGACTTGAATAGTGTTTCTATAATAGTAACCTTCTAACGGTGACCTTATAACGGTAGACTTGAACAGTGTTTCCAGAACGGTAACCTTCTAACAGTGACCTTCTAACGGTGGACTTGAACAGTGTTTCCAGCTTCCTATAGTTTCGCCCCTTTGACATTTCCTTTGACGTAAAATACATTTAAAGCCTTATTTTAAGGACTCTTAAGGCCGATTCAAATGCCATAAATCCTATATTAATTATTCCTATGGCTCGGGATGTTTTACTTGGTCAAACCGCGTGGGTTAATGCGATCCTCTTTTAATGGGGAATTAAACGTATCTTAAACTGTCGCCCCATTAAATCTTCAAAAAGGGACAAGATATCATTCTACCTTGTTCTTCCTCTTTGTTATCATCTATGAGATGCTAGAACCTTTAAATCCTTCACGTAGGAGTTTCACAATCAAACTTTACTCCTAGAATTGGTTCTTCTCTGTTTTGATGCAACCGAGCTGTATCGATCAATCTTCGATATAAGGTATATTGTATCATCATTATTTTGGGGTTAATCTTCTCCTGTTCTCCTTTCCATATTATAGCATGTAATCTACATGCTTATAATGGGTTTTTCTTGGGGTTTGGTTGGTGCTATCGTACCGTGGCATCCTTGGGTGGATGCAGTTGTCGTGAGAGGAGGATTGTGACCCATTGTGTGGATAAATAACGTCAAGAATTGTTGAGGTAGGGGATTTGTGGATTCTCTAATTTTATATGTGCAATCGTAGAATTAGCATGATTTATCCCCTTGGATCACAATGAAATTGACCCAATTAAATACTTGAATCGGATTAAAAGAATTGGTTGATCGCATGTTGTTGCTTTGTACCGTGATAACAGTTTGCCTCATGTTTTGCTAGATAGAGCGATATCTATGATTTCTTTGATTAGTTGTTCGTTCTTGATGGAAATCTATAATGAACGTAAAATCCAGAATTAATTGTTAATTAATTGTCTAAAGATAAAGAGGCATGTAAATGAATCTGGTTGTTGCTGTTGTTGTAGTTGTTCTAATTTGATGTTAATCAAGTTAGGGAAGTAAGCATGGTTGTTTAATTGTGATAGCTTACTGATTAGGTCTCCCGTAATTGGAACCTATGAATAACAAAACTGCTAATTCAATATGGGTTAGAGAACATATTGTGTGATAATTTCTTAAAGGGGTTCTGAGTTACCCTATTGATTGTTAAAGGGACAAGAGCCCATTGATGTAATGTTTGTTTTTCTGCTTCTTGTGCTATAATGTAAGCCTGGATGGCTGTTGTGATATGTGGAGGCATAGAGACTTTTGGTTGTGGCAGCAGATGACGCCTAGAGTGGCGAGATGCATTGGTTTATGCATGTGGGTGTCGGGGAGGACACTAGGGATGATTGAATGGAATGAATGTGTTTGTTAGATGCTTGCTGGTTCTTTGGTTGCTTATCTGCTTTACTTTTCCCCACTGCTCAAGGTAGCTGGTCTTGATTACCCTCCTTCCGAAGGAGGCGAAGACACGCGGGGTATGCCACGTGATTTCCGTGTTTAGCCTCTCAAGGGAGAATGGGTCTATGCTCTTGCTATAGGCGGAAAAGACTCGACGGGTAGTATATCTACTCACCGTGTTGAGCCCCTTTGTGTTTAGTAGCATAGGATGACTTTATAGAATGCCTGGGAATATGGGAAAGTAATTCTGTAATGAAAGTTTGATTAAATGGTGAAAATCCACGGGGATGGAGATACTGGAATTTAAAGGTGATGTGAATCGTAAAAGGAGAAGTTGATTTTGAATGTGATTCAAATTTAGTTTAATGTGGAATTTTTCATGGTTAATTAATGTTTAAGGAATTAATTAACGTACAGTGGAACTGATAAAATGAGAATGGAGTAATCTAATAAAGATCTTCAAATGTTTATGTGCTTATAGGATACCTAGTCTTAGAAGTAGTAGCCTGGAGTCTGAGAGACGTTAGCTTCAGATGTATCTAAGACTAGGTAATGCCCATAGTGTGGATGTGAGTTATATATATATTCTGTACGTTTTGTGTTTCTATAAGCTACTCCACCCTGTCGGTAAGGGAAACTGACACCCCGGGGATTCTGAGCCCTGGGGGGGGGGGTGTTTTCCCCAACATTCTGATGGGAGGTCGAATGGCTGACTACCCCCTTTGGCCCCACTCTCTTATCTTGGTAGATACATGTGCCAACATGCACAACAGTTAGTTTCCCCATATACGTGTGTAGAGGGATGTAATGTATTGTGGTTATTTCACACACACATATTCTGGATATAGTATCCTATGGACTACTATAGGTGTAATGTGTATAGGCTGTGATGGCTTGAGGGTCCCTACTCGGTGTATGGGCTATAATGTCTTGAGGTATAATACCCGATGTATGATACACGTTATGCGGGATGTGGTGGCTCTCGAAACTTACCTGGTTACTTTTGGTTGTGAGGATGGTGTGGTGCTTCACCCAGGTGTCTACGGGCAAGGCTTTGTGGTGCATGAGGTGCAAATTGTGGAGCTTAGCCCAGGTGTCTGCGGGCAAGTCTTTGGAGAGAGATGCACAGGACGTATGTCGTTGGGGAAAAGTGGAAAACCAGTGGGGAAGTAGTAGCAGGGTACCCTTGATATTAATGACTATATTCTATATTCTTGTATGCGTTACTTGGTGAGATTAGCCTTGGTGAGGTTGGGAACTTAGTATACCTATTTAGGTGACGAGTTAGTTTCACTTGTTGTTCACTGGGCTTTAGCATGATTTATTTACTTTTGCACGAGAGGCTTGGGGAGGAACTTATTGAGTATACTGTTATACTCACGTTATGTATTTATAAACTGTTTTTTTAGGTCACTTGGAGCAGGTTGGAGATCAAGCTGGTTACTACTAGCTTGTGGTTGGAGGAGCTGTTCGGGCTTGTGGTCACTGCCGTTTTAATTTCTTTTGGGTACTTGTAGTTTCCCCTTTTATTTGTTGTACTTTTTGAATGACATTTCATATATGTATTTGTATTTCTTTTATATTTCAGTTCTGAGTTGGAGTTGATTGGTTTCTATCTTATCTCTCTCTTCCGCATGTGTTCTCTTAGAGGGTAATGCCTCCCATTTGTGTGTTACTATACCCTCGGTGCTAGTCGCCAACCCGGGGCCTACTGGAGGCGGGACTCGGGGGTCATTATCTCCCTTATCACATTGCCGGCCCAGGAGGGGTACACTTTGTGGGGAGGGGGTCGTGACAATAAACCACATCAACTTCTACAACAACCAGTAGGCCTCCATGCCCCCACATATCACAACAACCATCCGAGCTCACATCACAACACAAGCAGAAGAAAAACAATAATCATATCGGTTGGGCTCTTGGATCTTGAACAAGAAAGAGGGTAGCTCAGAACCCTTCAAGAAATTATCAAACAATCAGTTCTTTAATCCATCTTGAATTAACTGATTTATTATTCATAGGTTCCATATTCGGGAAACCTAAACAGTAAGCTAATAAATTAAACATGCTTACTGCACCAATTTGACTAACATTAAAAAAAATACAACAATAAGAACTAGATTCATTTACTTGACTCTTTATCTTTAGCCAAATAATTATCAATTAATTCTGGTTTACATTCTTTACTAATTTTGATCAAGAATGATCAGCTAAACAAAGCAGGCACAAATATCACACTATCTAGCAAAAACAAGAGGCAAATACCATACGATTGATATCAATTTATTTATCCGGTTCAAATATTTATTATGTCAATTTCATTGTAATCCAGTGGATAAAACATGATAACTCTATAGTTTCACATAAAAATAAAAGAGAATCAACAAATCCCCCACCTCAACGGTTCTTGATTTTCTTTATACGAGAACGATCCGTACAACGGATCACGATCGCCTCCTCTCGTGACAACTGCATCCACCCAAGGATTACACGGTACAACTGCACCAACCCAAACCCAAGAAACTCCATTAGAAACATGGAGATCACATGAAATAATATGGCAAGGAGAAACAGGAGAAGGTTAACCCAAAAGAACGATGATAAATCATACCTTATATCGAAGATTGATGGATACTACTTGGTTGCACCAAAACAAGGGGTGCACTTGCAACAAGAAGAACGTTGAGGGAAACCAATCCACCGGGAAAAGTTTAATATCAAGATTCCTATAGGAAGGAAGGAAAGGTTTGAGAGTCTCTCACTAGAGAACAAGGAAAAGGAACAAGGGAGGAAGATATATTGTCCCTTTAGAAGATTTAATGGAGTAGCGGTTTAAGATACAATGGATTTTCCATTAAAATTGGATCACATTAAACCACATGATTTGACCAAGTAAATTAATCCCGGGCCTTATGAAAATTAATATAGGAGTTATGGGATTTGATTCAGCCTTAAATCCCTTAAAATAAGGCCATAAATGCGTTTTACGTCAAAGAAAATGTTAAATTGGCGAAACTGAAAAAATCTAGAAATTTGGAAAAGGAAATACGAAACAGTTCTAGAAACACTGTTCATGACCTATATCACCATTTTTGTCTCACAGTTTCTATCTCACCATTTCTCACTCACCGTTTCTAACTCACAGTTTTTGAATCACCATTTCTAACTCACCATTTCTGACTCACCGTTTCTGTCTCGCCGTTTCTGTCTCACAATTTCTAACTCACTGTTTCTGAATCACCGTTTCTGACTCACCGTTTCTATCTCACTGTTTCTATCTCACCGTTTCTATCTCACCATTTATAACTCACTTTTTCTAACTCACCATTTCTAACTCACCGTTTCTGAATCAACATTTCTATCTCATCATTTCTGTCTCACTATTTCTAACTCACCGTTTCTAAATCACTATTTTTGTCTCACTGTTTCTATATAACCATTTTTCTAACTCACCGTTTATGAATCACCATTTCTATCTCACCGTTTATGTCTCACCATTTCTGACTCACAATTTCTAACCCACCGTTTCTGTCTCACCGTTTCTATCTCACCGTTTCTAACTCATCGTTTCTGTCTCACCGTTTTTGACTCACCGTTTCACTGTTCATAAAACTAGAAACACTGCTCACAGAATTGGAAATTTGGAAAAGTGTTGGGGATGAGTCACCTTGACATCCCAGAACACCAAAAACACTAGATTTCAGCAAAGGGACAAACCAGAGAGGTCCGATCCATTACACCTACTCCTTTGATCGTGCCTTGACCGTCACCGCACCCGTATCTGGAGTTGTGCGCCACCCTTCTGCCCTCATAGCCACCCCTCCTTCACGTCTCACCCAACCTCAGAATCCATATCTTCCAGATTTGTTAGTTAAATCCCTAATTTCACACTATTAGAATTACATTATATGAATGTGATTCATATTTACAAGTTTTTGCATCATTAGATTTAATATTTTGAGATTTAATGAACTGAATTTAAACCCAATAGCCTTTTTTGATGATTTTTTTGGGCATGAATAAATTTCACATTGGAAATTTTACACTTAGTTAGAATCCCATAGGAATCCATTAAGGATGTTTTGATACTCTTAAACACTACTATGGGGGATCTGATAACTGAAAGAACATGAATTGGAATAGAAGTGAGAATACTCATGATTAGGGTGATCCTACCTCTGAATATATGTGTATGTATGTTTCCTAGTTCCATTGATCATGTGAAAATTATTATTATTATTATTATTATTATTATTTTATTCATGTTTTAATGTTCTATATTACTATTTATGTTATGTGTAAATTTTTATATTTTTTGTCACAGACTACCAGAGTTAGTATGCTGACTATAATAGACTGTTAATTAGAAATGGGGATGGCTATACTATTACCCTAACTATAATAACACAACATCCCCTTTCTCAAAGGGATGGATTATAGTTTTTCCTTGAAAACTTATATCCATCTTCCTTCCCAAGAGTTGACATTTCACCCTAAAACTTTTATATCAATATTTTCATTTTTTGAGATAGCCTTAAACAATGTAAACAACTGTTTAGATCCTCTCAATATATGGAGTTATTTTTTATATTTTTTTATATATGGTTTACATTATTATTAGTTACATACTTACATATATTAATGTTTATCTATGAAAAAAATATCTATTGTTGTATATTTAAATGTGTCGACACATTATGATCCATACACCTAACCTTTTCCTCCACAATGAAGCCCGAAACACTCCGACCTTGCAATTGTTGAATGCTCGCTTTCATTTTTCCATCTTCATGATGCTATTCATTTCTGTTTCGTGTTCTTATAATGTTTCGTGTTCTTTTTTACCTTGAATACTAATTTATAGATTATTATTTATATCTATAAGTGTTTAAAAATTTCTTTAAAATGTGTTTTTCGATCATGTACAAAAGAAAACTTTAAAAAAATAGGTATAAATAATTAAATATCCTTAAAATGTGATGATCGTGTCACTTATGAATTGTTTTCTTATTTTAGAGGAGTATGAATTGAAGTACACATGCAATTCATCAATCTTTATTTTAAATATTTTTTGTGATATGAAATTCAAAAAAAATGTCTATAATATTAAGTCTTGTGTAAATGTTACTACTTGTTATATAGATATTAATATGGATAAGAGTTGGATTGATCTTCTAAATAGAACGTCTAAAGAATATTTTGATGGAATTATGAAGTTTATTGATTTCACTAGAGGATTTCAAAGTGACTATATTAGTTGTACATGTAGTAAATGTGCAAACAGATATCAATTTACATGAGATACTGTGAGAGAGCACATATTCTTGAACAAATTTATTAAAAATTATAAGAGTTGGACACATCATGGGAAAGAATATATTCATTTTCAAAATACAGAAATAGTTCAGATGGATGTTGATGCGAGGACAAATGATCCAATTCATGAAATGCTTATCAAAATGGTACGTGGGTTGGCTCCTAAAGGCATTTACATCCAGAATGTTGAGACTGGTGAGATAAATCTACGCTCTAGTGCAGATCGTGATTTATTGAGCTTTTATGAAATAATTGACGATGAAAAAACTGAATTATATTCTAGGTGTACCACTTATAGTAAATTGTCATTTATTGTGGACTTGTTGCATTTGAAGACTTTGAATCAGTGGACAGACACATCATTCGACATGCTATTGGTGTTATTGAAAAAGGTACTTCCTGATGATGCTAAGATTCCTGAGTCATATTACCATGCTTGTAAGATGACAAATAACTTAGGTTTTACATATGAGACCATAGATGCATGTGTAAACAACTTTATGATGTTTAGAAATGAAACTGTCTATTTAGATAATTGTACAGTCTGCGACACTTTCAAGTGGAGAGATAACGAGGGAAATCAAACTCATCAATGTCAAACTACAAAATAGGGAAAACTGATTCCTGTAAATAAAATGAATTACTTTCCCTTGAAGATGAGGTTTAAAATATTGGTTATGTCATCTAAAGTTTCTAAATGAGACGACATGTGGAAAGAAATAAAGAAAGTGATATGTTAGCCCGCCCAAAAGACTCTTGTGCATGGAATGATTTTGATCAGAGACACCCCGACTTTGCTAAAGATGCTCATAATGTCTGATTGGGGTTGGCAGCAGACGGTTTCAATCCATTCTGGTCTATAGTTGGTGCAAATCATAACACATGGCTTGTGGTGTTGGTTTCGTATAATATTCCTCTGTGGCTTTGTATGAAACAACAATTTATATTACTTTCCACTCTTATTGATGGACCTATAAGTCCGGGGGATAAGATTGATGTTTACCTTCAGCCATTGATTGATGATTTGAATGAATTTTGGGGTGATGGTGTGATGACTTATGACTATGAAATGAATGAAATGTTCAAACTACATGATGCTTTATTATGGACAATCAATGGATTCCTGGCTTATGAAAATTTATCAGGCTGGAGTACGAAAGGGGAACTTTCTTTCCCTTTTTGTAATAAAATTAAAAATTCTATATGGATTAAACATTCCAAAAAATTAGAATACATGGGTCACATATGTTTTCTCCCCCCTCAGCATAGGTTCAGAAAGGACAGAGTGACATTTGATGGTTCTATAGAGTTAAACCAAGCACCAAAGTTCATGATAGGAGTAGAAATATTATCACAGATTGAGCAAGAAAACATCCACATGGTATATGAGTTTCAAGATTTAGTGGCCCATCCATTACCAAATATTCTAGGTATGGGTAGACAATGCAGTCACAATTGAAAAAAGAATTTTTTTTTTCAATCTCCGTTATTAGAAAACTAACATGCTAAGGAATAATCTGGATGTCATGCACATTGAATAAAATGTTTGTGATAATATATTGTGAACCATTTTAGGTGTCAGTGGAAAATCAAAGGACCATGTCAATGCATGGTGTGATTTGGAAGAAATGGGTTTAAGGAAACAGTTGCATTTACAGTTGGCTGAGGGAAACAAGGCATATATTCCTACTACACAGTATATGATGACTAAAAAATAGAAAGAGATATTTATTTCCATTTTGAATATGATCAAGGTGTATGATGGTTACTCTTATAATATTTCAAAGTGTGTGAACATGAAGATCATGACATTGCAAGGGTTGAAAAGCCATGATAATCACATACTACATCAGCAGTTGATTCCAATTGTAATTTGTGATTATTTATCGCCCAACGTTGTTCAACTATTGATTGAGATGATTAATTTTTTTATACAACTTTTTTTAAGAAATCAAAGAATGAGTGATTTAAAAATTTTGTAGGATAGAATTGTACTTACGCCTTTTCACTTTGAGAAACTATTTCCCCCCTCATTTTTTGATGTTATGGTTCACTTGATATTGCACCCAACCGATAAAGTAATGAATGATGGTCCAGTGCAATTTAGGTGGATGTATCCTATTGAGAGGTATCTGAATACATTGAAATGATTTGTATGCAACAGAGCTCATCTGGAGACATCAATAGCTAATGGTTATTTGACGGGTGAGTGTACTAATTTTTGTGTAGAATATATTACGAATGTTGAAACAAAATTAGATAAGACCTCTCAGATTCATGATAGTCCAGTTGGAGAAGGAACTATATTTGATATGGAAAACATCGAATGGGTATAAGATCATTGATATATCTTATTCAATACTCCATTAGTTGAACTATTAATATAGCAAGTCTCTAATTAATTTTATTCTTTAACTCTTACATATTCTATTTTCATATATATAGTTGATAATTTAAACATCGCATTATCATTTGTAGGAAACACATTAATGAGATAAAGGAAGAGATGTCTCGTGCGAGTGACTATCAAATTCAAACTTCTCATTATGCGTCATTTCATGATTGGTTCATGGATTTTGTATGTATAAATTGATTTTCATTATGAGTGAAGTCTAATACTAATTTCTTTATACATAAATTATTATTGAATTATGTGAATTATATAGGTTCATAACCTGTGGGATTTAGGTGACCCCACACTAATTGAAGAATTTAACCAACTAGCCAAGGGTCCATCTATAATGGCCCATCATTATAAAGCTATAGATGCTAATAGATTTTGATTTCGCATTAAAGATGTTGATGAAAAATGAGAAACAAAAAATAGTGGCATCAATTTTCCAACCATCGATTCTGATTATTACTATTGGCAATTGATAGTCATCATTGAAGTTTTATATGCACACGGGTTGAAATACATATTGTTAAAGTGTAATCGGGTTGATCTAGTTCGTGGAGCTAAAGTCGATCAATATCAGTTTACATTGGTGAATTTTAACAATATGTTATAAAAAAATGAATGAGTTAGTAATGAACCTTTAATTTTGACATCACAAGCAGAACAAGTTTTCTTTGTTAACTTTCCATCGAATCTGAATTGACAAATTGCTGTGAAAATGTCCTAACGAGGAGTGTTTTTAATTGGACGAGATGAACCTGAGACTGTTTCCTTTATTGCACAGTAGCTTGATCAACATACCGTAGTTCAATGTGAATAAGATATTCATTGGTTTAGAGATACTATTGAAGGAGAAATGGTCAACTTGCATGTTTAATGAAAGGTATGATTGTTTTCCCACTCTTCAGTTTAAATGTTTTTTTTAAAATTGTTTAACTTTTTATGAATTGTTTAATTTTTTTTAATTGTTTAACTTTGATGTCTTTTGTCAATTTGAAAAATAAATTAATCTGTTTGGATAATTTTCAACAGAATATTTTATTAATAATTCTTTCTATGAATGTAGACATGTTAGGGGAACATGCACAAGATTGACATCATTCAGTAGATCCATCTACGTCTCAGGGTCGAGGTATGTATGAATGTAATTGTGTTTATTTATTTAATTAATTGTTAAACATATATATATGCACATTGTTCTAATTATGTATGAACATGTTTTCAATAGGATCATACTTGAACGCTTATTCCTCTCATAGGAGAGGCCCTGGTCATGGAATTTCATCTTGGAATTCTGATACGACACTAGACGTATCATTTGACAAGAGGTACTATCCTTTGGGAGTGACTGCCCCTACATTTATTCGTCAGTTGGGTCATATCATATGTGACCCACATCGATTTTCATTGACGACACGTGACTGGGATTCATTCCCTCCTGATACATTAGATCAGATATGGAGGGAAGTTCAGGTAAGAGGACCATTTTAGTTTCTTAACTATGTTTAAAAAATAGTAACATGTGTGATTTTTTTTCATGAATAGAATAATTTGAAAGTGTTTCTCAATGAGTTTCATCCAGTGTGTGGAAAAATGTTGAAAAATGTGGAAATATTATAAAGTAAGAGTCAAAAGAGATCATTGGGTACCGAATGTGGGTGCCCCAGACATTCTGGAAAGAGTCCCAAGAGGTGTTCTCCCGTCTCAGTGGTGTGAGATAGTTGCATATTGGTCTACTGTGGCTGCTGTGGTTAGTTTATTTATTTTGATTTATATATTTTAAATAATGTGTAGCATTTTACATATTTTTAATTTGAATAAATTGAATTTATAAGGTGTTAACACGTCATTCCGAGAATCATGCGATGTAGGGACCACCTCACAGGCTTGGGACTGGTCACATGTCCTAGATTTGACATGATGTATTTATTATTCAATTTTTTAATTTATTATTTAATATGGGTTTCTGTTCTATATTTATATCTTATTGGTATACAGTTATGGGAGTAAGGATCACCGAATGATAAAATGTTAGTGTGGATGAGGACTCGTGATTGAAATGATCCAGATGTTGCAGCTCTTATAGTAAGTTCTTGTACTAATTATCAATACTTACATGCATCTGTATATAAATATATATTTATATTTAAATATTGTACAATCTCAATTTAAATCTGAGTTAGCGTAGCTTCCATAGGACCAACAACAGCTTTCCATGCGAAGGGATGATATATTTCATCACATTATTGGCCGTGATGGACATGACTACAATTTGACCTATAGAGTAGGGATTACTCATTATATAGTTCCACATGCTGAGGTTGTGGATCCTATTGTTTTTGGGATGACACAATAGATGAAAAATTTAGAGGCATGAATGCATGCTTCTAAGGAGGTAAATGCGCAGCTTATGTCTGAGGTTAGAGAACTACGATAATATGTGCGTTGGAGTGATGGTGCATGGGATCCTACGACGTAGGTTTATACTGAGTTTATTTATTTATTTTTTATGACATTCATTATTAATATATTCATAATTTTTATTTGTTTTAGGCCTCTACCGCATCAGATGGAGGTAGCAGTCATGACCCGACAAGATGCATCAGATTCAAGAGGTGTGTTTGTTTTATTTTTCTAGTAAACTTGATTTACTACTTCTAATAGTAATTGTTTAACTAATAACTATTTTAAGAAGATATTTCATCTTAGATTTGGCTCATTTCTATATCTAATGATGATTTATATTGGTAAAAATATATAAACTGTTTTTATTATTCTCTCTCTATATATATATATCTATTAACTGAATATATATAATCACTTTGTATTTTATTTGTTTAGTTGTTTCTTTTGAATCTTATTATAGGTTTATTGAGTTAGAAGATTGGAATGGATTTAGAGCTGTCTGGATTGTTGGAGGATTCAGAACTGTTTAGATCCTTGGAGGATTTGTGAGGATGTATGTTTTTATTTCTTGTTTTTGAGGATGTGTTGTTTATGTTGTTTGAATTTGTCTTTTGATTTTTCTTGGTTTTGGGCAGTGAATCTGTATTTTTTTACAAAAAATTTCCAAATTAGTGACCGCCATAGGCGGTTGCTAAAAGTGGGCCCTAAAAGCAGTTGCTAAAAGTAGTTTCTAAAAGCGGTTTCTAAAAGTAGTCACTCCCTGGCCTGTTTCGTCGAATCATCAGCGACTGCCAAGCCATCACTGTTGATATTTTGGATGGGACCTATAGCGACCACCTATGACGGTCACTAATGACCTTTAGCATTGGACCAGCTGCGACCGCCATAGACGGTCAGAGCGCAGTCTCTAATGACAATTAGTGACCGCTTTTGGCGGTCGCTAATTCTAGTACTTGTAGTAGTGATATGTATATCACACAAATGAAAACCCATAACTCAATGTACTTGTACACACACACGTGTATCTTCTTACACACCATAGTAATGCAGAATAGTAGACAACTGTAATAATAAATGCATGTACAACCTTTAATATCCCACAATAGAGTATTCCAATACACAACCCGAGTAAATATAGCAGAATATAAGCCCAACAACCATAAAGTAAGTCCAATCTGACACCATAAGTGAATATTATTCCAACATGAAACCACCAAAGTCCAACCACCGTCTTATATAAATATGTCACCATGAGATATAATTATATAAATATATTTATAATTATATAGAAATATTTTTAAATATTTTTATTTATAACTATAATTATAAATAAAAAAAATATGTAAATAATTATAAAATTACAATAAATACATTTATTATAATTTTATAAATATATAAATATATTTATAACTATATACAAATATTTTTAAAAATATTTATTTATGATTATAATTATAAATAAATAAATAAATATAAATAATTGTAAAATTATAATAAATATATTTATTATATTTATAATTATATATATATATATATAATTATATAAAAATATTTATAATTATATAAAAATATTTATAAAAATATTTATTTATAATTATAATTATAAATAAATAAATATATATTTATATATTTGTAAATAATTTTATATATAAAAAAGTATCAAATTTATATTTGTCAAAATGTTTAATAGTTTATTTATAAACATTGATTATAAAATGTGTATATAATAGAAAAAAAAATATTAATATTTTATTTAAACAGTTATATAATATATAAATGAATATATTTATTTAGATATATACTTTTTAAATACATTTATTTATAATTATAATTATAAATAAATAAATAAATATTTAAATAATTATAAAATTACAATAAATATATTTAAATAATAAATATATTCATTGTATTTATAATTATATATAAATAAATTTTAAATAAATTTATTTATAATTATAATTATAAATAAATACTTTTTAAATATATTTATTTATAATTATAATTATAAATAAATAAATATATATTCATAATTATAATTATAAATAAATAAATAAATATTTATTATATATATAATTTTATAAATACTAGTATTTTTCAGTGTTTTTTAGCGCAAATAAAAGCCTTTCCCGATTTTATAAAAGAACCCTAACATGAGGCTTCTCTCCCGCACACTTTCAATCTCTCACAGAACCCTACTACTGCCATGTCACCACTCTCGCATCCACTTTCCACCACTCTTGATATTCAATGATGAATTAAATTTTAGTATTGATGAATTAAATTGAATTTACTATTGCATAATTTTTAAATAAACAAAAGAATTTTAGTGAAGTGAAATTTAGTTTGATCCTAAAAAATATGTTTAATATAAAACATTTAAATGAGAAAAATAATCAATGTATCTAAATATATGTTTTTTTTCTACATGTATATTTATTTTTAACCAAGAATTTAATAAGTTGTGCTTAAATTTTCGATTATATATTCTTGACATATATTTTTTAAAATCTTTCTAAAAATTTAAAACGAAGATTATTGTTGGATCCTAATATTAATGAATTGAATAGATTTTCATCATATTAAATATTTGAATAAAATACAATAAATTTCAACTAAAAATAAAATACCAATAAGTGTTATATAATATGTTTTTTAAACTTTATCAACTCATCTTCATAATTATTACAACCTTTATCTTAGTCATATTTAATCACTTACAACCAATTGAAAATAAACAAAACATATTTTCATTTCATTCCAACATTAACCATTATAAGCTCAACAAGGGTTCTAATAGGATCAGGGGAAATATTTTATCAGATGAATAATGACTTATATATTCATAATTTAAAGTTAATATAACAATTATATAATTAAGTTTAATCAATATTTCATAATATGAATTATCATATATAAATATCATATTTTACTAATTGAATATATATATATATATATATTTTATAATTAATAAAACTTTAATCATATTTATTTTTTACATATTGAATCCAAAATTTCAATTGATTTTATAAAAACCATTCCATGATTATAGTAAATTTAATTATTAAATAAAACTCTGTGTATTTAGAAATCATGCATTAAATGCGATAGATTTTATAAAGATATTTTTAAAAATAATTTATATCCTAATAACTATAAAAAATGATGACCCTAGACATCATATACATTTAGTGAGCTAAGATCCACATTTCATCATGAATTACACTAATTATGAGGTAAGTAAACCATGATTATTTGGGTATAGAATCATCCTAATCATAACAATTATAATTCTTAGATAGTTGAGCAGATGAACACCTATCCAAATCTATCATGGATTCACTCAACTCTATTCCTCTGGCATCCTCATTATTAGGGATTCCCAATTAATATAACCCACCTATGGTAAAATTGAGGTGCAACCCACCATTGATGACAAATTACTGTATCGAACCATTGCCAATTAGGCTATCACCCTCTGGGATGCTCTGCCATCTTGGCCGACAATGACTCCTTTTCGACTGAGTCTCTCTCAGGAGTGATCTCTTTATGGGGAGGGGGTTCCCTTGTGTGTAGGGTTCTAAAAGTCTACACATAGGTATTCCATTTCCAAAATAAAGGACATTCATACTAAGCTATACAATACCCAATATGAAAACCTTAAGTTACATATATCCTTCTTTCCTTACGCAAGATAATCTAGGGGTATTTGTGTTGGGATTAATAATACCATGTTGAATGGTCAAGGAATTAACAAGTTTCAATTTGGAAATAATCTCACACTTAGTTTTAAAAGGAGTTTCTTTTAAGGATTCAACAATTTAATATTCATTATATTCATATTAAATTTATAACTATTAAATCATATATAATCTTTATCTTTTCATGTTTTATTTATCTTGTATATGCATGTTTATAATGATTTAGTTTTTGAAATCCCTATTTAATCTATAACTATATCTTCTTTATGATTTGGGGTTGAATTATAAGGGAATAAGTCTCAATCAACAAAATGAAATAATAACTATTATCCTCATCAGCTTCATATCCCAAATAGTTATTATTTCATTTTGTTGTTCGAGACTCATCCCCCATCTCTTCTGGACATGTAATTATGTTTCTTGAACTACTATGAGTAGCAGTCATTCCATACCAGGTACTAGTGAACATTGTGTATGAATTCAAAGGAGAACACCTACCACCAGTGGAGTAGTTCTTTTCTTAAATTAAATTACCTATTTCCTTAAAATCATGATGAAATTATTTGAAACATTCAAATGTTGGGTTCCCCTTATTTAAAAGTAATATTTTTTATATTTATTTATTTATTTAAATATTAATATTATGGAATCAAATATGATGGATATGAATAGAAAATGTATGGATGTCAATCGTATTACAAAAGAGTATGAAAATGGGGTGAAAGAGTTTATCAAGTTTGAAAAAGATCATGCATATGACCCTTCTCAAATCCCTTATTCGTGTTTAAAATATTTTTATTCAAGACTAATTAGTTCATAGGAGCTTTAAGAACACTTGATCTCTCATGGAATAGATCAAAGTTATAAATGTCGGAATAAACACGAGGAAAAAGGGAATGTATCTAGTAACTGAGATAACATTGCATTTTATGGATCATCTGATATGATTACAAGTGTGGATAATGAAGAAGACTGTATTGAGGATGTGACTACATGTGTGAATTATGATGAAGACCATATTGAGAAAATGAAAATAATAGCTGAAGATTAACTTCGTGATTGCCCAAAATTGTTTGAGAAGATAAAGAGTTATGAAAAGACACCATTGAATATTGTTTGCACTAAACAAATGATACATTTGATGGGTATGATATTTAAAAGAATAAATTCCTTTCCAAATTACTATATAATGTTTCTCAAGGACCAAAAATCACTTAAAGAATTACCAAAGTGTGGTGATTCTCAATATAAAAAAGATGAATCGGGTCCTAAAACATTTGTATGGTACTTTCCAATAATTCCAAGGTTTAAGAACCTATATAGAAGTGAGGAGAAGATAAGGAAATTAACATGGAATGAAAATACAAGAAATAAAGATGGGAAAATTCATCATCCGATAAAATCTCCTCAGTGAAAGAGAATTGATCATGAGTATCCTGAATTTGGAAACGATCTGAGAAACCTTCATCTTATGTTATCTACATATGGATTGAATCTTTTTGGTTTTCAAAACAAAATTCCTAGTTCATGGTTGGTTGTGTTGGTAAATTATAACTTGCCTCTATGGTTATGCATTAAATGAAAATAAATTATGTTATCTATGCTTATATCAGGACCAAAACAACCAGGTAATGATATTGATGTTTATTTGGATCCATTGATCAAAGATTTGAGATTATTGTGGGATTAAAGTGTTATGCTGTATGATTCTTATATAAATGAATATTTAACTTTGAGATCCATGTTGTACGATATTATAAATGAATTTCCTACTTATAGAAATTTTTCAGATATATCATTAAATGAACTCAAGGGTTTCCCATTTTCAAAAACGGTGCATAGTCAATTAGGTTGAAACATTCATCTAAGACCATGTTTCTAGGACAATGAAGATTTCTACCCCAATAGAATAAGTACCAATCTTTGAAGACATCATTCCATGGAAGTTCAGAAGAATGTACAACACCATATCCACTAACAGGTGATCAACTGTTTGAGAAATTAAAATATATGGACACTTCTTTTGGTAAATTTTTTTAAAAAAACCTTATGAAAAATGGTTGGAAAAAGAGATTAGTTTTTTTTTGAATTACCATACTGGAATTGTCTATATGTTAGAATTTTTTTTGATGTTATGCATGATGAAAAAAATATATGTGATAATATCATTGGAATGTTACTAAATTAACTTGACAAAACAAAGGATGAAATTAAGGCTAGGTTGAACATAATTTACATGAGAATACTGGAAGAGTTGGTGCTAATGAAGGGTGAAAAATGAAATTTTCTTCCTCCATCTGGTTACACTCTTTCCAAGAAAGAGAGATATCAGTTTTTTAGATTCTTGAATGATGTAAAGGTTCTATATGGGTATTCATTGAATATCAAGAATATCGTGTCAATGACTGATTTAAAGTTAAAGGGTCTAAAATCACCTGACTTTCATGTTTTTATGCAAGATATAATTCCTATAGCTTTAAATTGAATTTTCCCAAATAATTTCCATCATATATTAACTAATATTTTTTTCCTTTTCAAATATATATGCAACAATGTTATAAACCCAACAAAATTGACAACTATGGAAAATAAAATTACTATCATATTATGTGAATTGGAAATGCTCTTCCCACCAGAATTATTTGATATGATAGTTCACTTGGTGAGATATATTCAACTATGTGGTCCTATACATTATATATGGATGTACCCCATTGAAAGGTATATAAATATTTTGAAAGGGTATGTCAAAAATCGAATTCGGCTAGAGGGATATATTGCAGAGATATATATTGTTGAGGAAGCCATTGAATTCTATATCGACCACCTGTCTGGTGTGAAAAACATTGGTCTATAGAACTATTATCACACTGGGAAGATTGCGGGTGAAGGAATTTTTGGAAGAGATGTTGTCATAATCAATATTAAAAATCAAGAGTAGAACCACCTTTAAATTTTTCATAATAGTTTATAGGTTTCCCCATATGTTGAAACCCATTAAGAAATTCTTGGGAATTTTAATCCATCAAGGGAATAAAATGGATATCAAACACACATTATAAAAAATTTACAGGATGGTTTCGAGATCACATTTTAAGGAGTCAGATGAAAATTCAGATTCAATTTTAGAACAACTTTTATGGCTATCCAGAAGATCAAGTTTGTACGTATTATCTTATAATGGATATGTAATTAATGGTTATACGTTCTATACAAATGAACATGATGAATGTGGAACCCTGAAAAATAGTGGAGTTACACTTGTGGCCAAAGAGATGCATGTTTTCGATACTAAGGATAGAAATATAATTTATTCAAATATTCTATACTTTGGAATCATCAAATAAATATGGGAGTTAGATTATAGAAAATTCCAAGTGCTGATTTTTCAATTCAAGTGGGTTGATAACAGGAGTACTATTAAAATATATGAATTGGGATTCATGAAAGTGGATTTCAGTAAGGAAGGGTACAAATACAAATCATTTATAATGACATCCCAGGAAGTATAAGTATTTTATATTCCAGATGTCCATTGAAAAAATTTTCATCTGCATAATACAGAACATGTGTGGGTACAACTCATGCATGAGCGAGTATATACATACCAAGTAGAACACCCCTAAATCACTAATAGTTAAAACATAAAAAGAGAGTTAGATCTAAAACACAAACCAAAAGGTAAATAATGGAGAGACCAGATATTCTCATGTAAGGATACAAGTCATCGAGTAAATTCCAATACCTTACAAATAGTCAAAAAATCAACATTCTTTAAGTGGCTTCACAAGTCATACGATCACTAAGAGACCCCCAAGAACTCTTAATAAATGCCCAAAATAAAGACACACCACATTGTAAGACACCTCTGACAAGGGAATTTAACTCACAAATAGAAAATCACACCCTAGATATAGGGGGATACCTAACTCCATAGAAGTTCAATTCAAAAATAGAGGATCATGCCCCGTGCCATAAGGGGATTCCTGACTCCATCTGTACTATCCCATAGGAGGGGATCTCACACCTTGGGTGTAGGTGATAGGATACTTGAATCAAACTAGGGAAAAATGAATAGAGGATCCCTACTACAAGATCCATGAGGGGATACCCGACTCTATCCAAAATCAACCCGCAAATAAGGGATCACACACCCTGAGTTGCAGGGTGGGATACTTGAACTTATCTAGGGGGATCAGAGGCTTTACTGCCACATCCCACACAGAACATTACTCAAATTGAGATTACTTGAGGGTACTAATCCAATTTAAAGGAAAATAGATGACATGTACAAGAGGGTGCATATAGTTTCATTGTAAGTCGACAACTTGTTCGCGCACAGTCACCCAACATGGAATGCAAAAAACTAACCACACACTGTGTGGAATGATCTATATAGTGTGTTGGTCCAAGTTTGGCAATCAATATGTGTCTCACTGCCTGAGTTGTGTTCTATCGAGGGGTACATAGGGTGTCGCCTTGGCATACATGATTTTTTAGGTACCCAAGATCCCTGGGTGTGCATCACTTACACACATTGAGATGACTATTTAAGGTCACATGATATGATAGTCCATCCATACGACCATGTGATATTTAACTTGGATGAAAACTCTATAGCCACATAACCTATGAAATATAGTGTGAGTTCTTATGAACTATAAGAAATGTAGTCATGAATTTTTTAGAATCTTAGATTCCTCCCAAATATTCATTGTATGTACTACCTTCATCACAATTATCACCAAAATTCCCACAAAAAATGTTGACTGAGATCAAAGACTCGATAGAGACTAGATTCCATACACCCTTCGTTGAAAAATAAAATCCCGTCGTCTCTTATGTCTCCTGTGTATATCTCATTAGATAATGGACATTACAAAGCACCACCGACCGTAATATACCTCATTCAATGATGCATCCATGTATCAATTACTCTTCTTCATCAATAACAATCATGAACAAGTGTGGATCTGAGATCAATCACGATTCTAATGAGACCATATTTTTTTGAACAGTGGTCCAATAATAAAATTCCAATGATGAATGAAAACAATGGAGGAAAAAAACCATAAAAAACCAAATTAAATGATCCATGATGGTTTTATGTGCTTCAAACATCGATCACATGATATAAAATGAAGGGGAAAAAAGGTTAGACAATCGTTCCAAGAATGATAGTTACCAGGTTAATAATTCCAGATAAAAATCATAAATTAATGGGGGTATGCCAAGGTCATCATGAATTAAATTTTGGGGGAATTAATCCACGACCACAATGATAAAAAAAGGGTAAAATTAAAGAAAATTCCCTACCTCAGAATAGGATAGACCACTAGTGAAGATGAAGCTTGCGTTGTTTTTGTTGAAGGCACATGTGATCTATGACACATTCATGATTGATCCTAGATTCAAAGCTCATCCACCAATGTTATCCATCATGAATATCATCTAAATACTTCCAATAGGTTATACAAATAAACCTATAGAAGTTTCTAATGTTGTAATTAATATGAAGTTTATATGGTCAATTAATTAATTTGATGATTAATCAATCAATTAATTATTTAATCACCAATTTATTCCACCTCACAACTAAACACCATCATGAAAATCAATGAGAATGAAACTTATGTCATGCTTGGGGTAAAACCCATGTTCTATTTTTAGTGAAAACCTTGTTTTCACCACCTGAGACTCCATTCGGGATAAAATCCATTAATCCCTAAATTATGCACCACATGAGTTAATATATTTAATACTTTTAATATATCAACCTCGGGGATATATGATTCTTGAAACTCCATGAAAAATCTTCGAATAGCTCTAAAAATATCACTTAAAATATTTAAAGGGTCTAACCACAAAAACCAGATCCATTACATTCTCCCCACCTTCAAGTATTTTCATCCTGAAAAGGAAGACCTATTAAAACATGTGAGGATATTGATATCATATATGGTCCTCCCACTCCTATGAGCTCTCCCAAATATCTTTGTGATTCTAGATAACATACATAAGAGGAATTATTTACCCATGTAGGATTTTCTCCTACCTATTATCAATCTTCACCAAGTACTCAGAAAAGATGGCTCCACCTTCAATGTCTAGCTCACCCTAGTAAATAACATGTGTAAGATAATGCACATATATCCTCATTTAAAACACATGGAAAACATCATGCACTTGGTCCAATTGAGGAGCTAAATCTAGGTGGTATGAAACCTCACCGATCATGTGTAGAATCTAAAATGGACCGATGAACCTTAGAAATTTCTTGCCACCATGACCAAATCTCCACAAACCGTGTCAAGGTGAGACCTTTAGAAACACATAGTCTCCCTCACTAAACTCCATAGGCCTCCATTGTTGGCCCGTGTAGGAATCTTGATTGATCTAAGCTACCCTCATCCATTATTGTATGATTTATACTTTCTCCATCATCACTCGCACCAACACTGACCCCATAAGTGTTGATTCTCTCAACTCTAACCAGTATAGTGGATACCTAAAAGTTCTACCATATAGGGCCTCAAAAGGCATCATACCATTGGTAGAGTGATTAATGTTGTTTTATGAAAACTATATTAAGGGTAGGTGATCCTATTAGATTCAGTCAAAGTACAATATGAAATCCAACAACATTTCCTCCAAGACTTGAATGGTTTGTTCGGTCTGGACATCTGTCTAGGTGTGGAACATCGTGCTCATACACAAATGGGTCCCAAAAGCCTCTTGTAAACCTATCCACAATTGAGAAATTAAATTAGAATCACGGTCTGATACAATTTTCTAAGGAACACCATAAAGTTATATGATATCCTATACACACAATTTTTTTAGAGATTTCCACTGAACTTTGCTCTTGGATGGTGAGGAAATGACCTGAAATAGTGAGTCAGTCTACAATCACCCAAAAAATGTCATAACCTCTCACCATATGTGGAAGTACCATCATAAAATCCATGGATATACCATTCTACTTCCATTTTGGTACCTCAAGGGGATGGTCCAAACCCATCGTAACTTGATGCCTAACCTTCACTTTCTGAAAGGTGACGCATTGATAGATGAACTTTGCATCACCCTTCTTCACCCCTAGCCACAAAAACCACTGCCAAAGATTTTGGTATTGGTCAAAGATCATGGAAATAGGGTGGGGGGTGGGGGGGTGAATTTACCTTTTAAAAATTAAATTATAATTAAAGAATAAAGCAAGAAATTGATTAACCGATAGTTGATAAAATTATTCTAAGTTTAAAAATATAATATCAAAATAATTTAAGCATAGAACCATTCAAATCTAATTTATTATAGTATGAAAATCAATGTTAATTAATGTAATATAGAAAGTAACAAAGAAAAAAATCACAATTGATAAGGATTTCTACTAAATTTTGATGTGATCCCATACGTCTCTACCCCTCGACTCAAGAGGTCAATAGTATAAATCCAATAATCTTATAAGTTATCAAGAAACCCATACATCACAATTTTGGTTTTTGAGTATATTCTTCAGATTTTTAGAAATACAAGGAACCTGTCCCTCAATTTTATGGGGTGAGAACCATTAGAGAAATGTGTTTGAGAAGAGAGAGGTTTTCTTTAGGAAAACCCATTATAAGACACTCAAAAATCTATTTGGATGGAAGAATATAATGGAGGATGAGAGATTTGAGGGGAAGGTTGAGTGTAATTGAAGGAAATGAGAACCTAAAGTTGTCTATTTGAGAGGTTTTGAGAGAACTAGGAAATTAGCATTGATTAAGATCTAGAGAATTTTTGGTAACCAGTGCAAAATTCCAAGGGGAAAAGGGAGTCCTTTTATAGGATCAATAAGGCTTAGAATCCTCTAGAATTCACTGGGGATCATGAAACCATGTAATACTAGATTCAAAAAACTTTTACCATAATAAAATACAATCTCAGATTAGCTATTGTGATGCCACTAGTTTCTTCATAGCCACCACCGAGTAGCCAGTGGGATTCCTGGAACTCAAGCCTACTAAAAAATCTCCACCAACAAGCTGTTGCTGGTCAGTGTATGGTTGATGCCCTTTGAACATATTGATACTTCAATGGATGATCCATAGGATTGCTGGTGATCCTCTACTGGTTGGTTAGTGGAACTTCTGGACTAGTTCTGCTACTGCCACCATGGTACCAAATAGCCAATACCCTACACTAGCTAGCCGATGCTATTTGTACACCTTCATCTTCAAACATGGACACCTATAATACCCTTCAATGCCTTATTTAGATCTTCTAAGTTGTTTCCAAGGTCTTAAAGGATAGAATGATATATTACTAAGCCATTATCAAGGCTTTAAGAGATATTTAAGATCCATGTAATTTCACTACTTGGTATTCAAAGTAATCATTGAAACTCACTTAAATTGAGAATGTTATAAATATAGGTGGGAATTTTTGATCATGAAAACACCATGAGAGAGATATGTATAACCATATACCCCTTTTTTATGATCACAAACACTTAACATGAAAATATAAATTAAGTTTAAATCAAGGATGGAAGAGATATGAATGAAATTTAATATTTTAATAAGATATTCAATGATTTTAAAGAGTAAACACAATAATAATTATATTAACAATAATAAAGATAAATTTTAAAAATCTACCCCATTTTAAAATACAAACACTTCTCACTTATCCCCCCTTTTTATAAAATTTCCCCCCCTTTGTAAATATCAAAAAGATAAAAACAAGGAGAGGAAGGAGAAACTTAAGAATGATTTTGAAGAAAATATCAAAAGATATTTTAAAAATGAAAAATAATTTTGAAAAATAAGTTTAAGAGAGAAAAATATTTGGAAAAGAAAAAAATGATTTTGAAAAAAACTTTTAATTTAAAAACACCCCAAATAATATGATCATTAAAGAGAGAGAGTAAAAAAATAAGAAGAAAAAAAACGAGTATCAAAGGAAAAAGAAAATAAATGAAGAAAAGGAAAAAATAAAGAGAAATATAAGAGAAAAGAGTTTATAAAAGTAAGAAAAAGAAAATTAAACTTTACATACCTTCGCTATGACATCACTTTTCCTCAAGAAATTACTTTACCTCCATTGATTGATTTATCATTTGAAATATCTTGTTTAAGTAATTATTTTGATGTAAAATATACTTCACAAGCTTTATTAGATTTTAATTTAATCAAAGAGAAATTTAGATAAAATTTAGAGAAACACGTATATATGATAAATTCTCACTCATCATTATTTTTCTTTATGAGAGATAAAACCAGAAGAATTTCTTTTAAAATAAGTATAAACATAATTTTTTTTACGAGTTTTGAAAATGAATTTTGAAAAAAATTTAAAATTCAAAAGTACCAAAGGTTGTTTTAAAAGTAAATATAATAAAAATAATTTATTTTTAGAAATTATGATATTGAAATTTTGATAAATTAAAAACATTTTTGAAAATTAATAATTAATTTACTTTGAAAAAAAATCACTTTAATAAAAATTTTAGAATTAAATAGATAAAAATCCACTTAAAATGATAACACAGGTGAGATAAAAGTATTATAACCAAAATAAAAGAAGAAAACTAGAAATTCATGTTTTAAAAACATTTGGAACAAGATATAGATATTAAAAATAAAACTCAAGATATCCATAAATAAAATTAATGGTCTCACAATAAAACCATTCTTAATTCAAATTTAATGAATTATAAATGATTGAGGGTTAGAGGTTTGTTGAAAATATTAGTGAGTTGATATTCTATTGGGACAAAATATAATAAGATAAAACAATTTTGGAAGTAATATCTTAAAAAATGGTGTTGAAGGTGAATGTGTTTAGTATGAGAGTGCCTGATAGGATTTGTAGAGATATTTATGACACTAGTATTATCACACTTAATATGTATAAGATAAAATATTATCCTAAAGTCCAATAGAGTGAGTTTCATCAATAATATTTGGGTGCAAAAACTCTCGACGACTATGTATTCCACTTCAATTATAGAAAGAGCAACAAAATTCTACTTATTACTACTCCATGAGATGATATATTTTCCTAAAAAATGACAATTTCCACTAGTATTTTTCTTATCTAGTCAACATCCTCTAAAATCATTGTTGAAAAAATAATTCAACTCAAAATAAGTTTCTTTTGGATAAAACAAACTGATATTTTTAGTTCCTTTTAAATAAAAAAAACGCTTTTGAAACATTTGAAGTGATATTCTTTTGGATTTGATTGAAAACAAGCACAAAGAAAAACACTGAACATGACATCAGGATGGGTCACAGTAAGATAAATTAGAATACCAATCATACTTCTATAAAGTTTTTCATTGACATTTTTACCAGCATTCTAATTTCATAAGCATGATCCATTCTGAAAAATTTTAAGATTTCATTGGTGTATTTTCCATAGTTCAAAACGATTCCATCATTTCTTTGAGAAATTTGAAAATTGAGAAAGAATTTGAGTTCACCCATAAAGCTCATTTCAAATTATCTTTTCAGAAAATCAAAAAAATAAAAGAAATATTTTCATTAGTATATCCAACAATCACATTGTCAACATAAATTTAAAAAAGTATAAAATCATTTGAGACATGTTTTAAAAAGAGAGTTGAATCGACTATTCCCATTTTAAAACTATTTGAAGGGAGATAATTTGAAATACATTCATACCAAGCCCGACGGTAATGTTTTAAACTATAAATAGTTTTTGATATTTTGAAAACAAAATTTATAAAAATAGGATTTTAAAAATAGGTGGTTGTTCAAAAAAACATTTTAGTTGATGAAAATATTTAAAAAAGTGATTTTGACATCCATTTGAAAGAGTTTTAAATTGAGGTGAGAGGTGAATGCCAACAAGATTCAAGTGAATTCTAACCGAGAAAAATGTGCAATTGTTTTAATATAGTTAATTCCTTATTAGTTATAACCTTTAGAAACTAAAAAGGATTTTTTATAGTAATATTACTAAGACCATATAGCTTATTCCATAAAACCCATTTAAAGCCTATAACATGATGATTTTAGGTCTTTCCTTGATATTCCAAACATAATTTGGAGTGAATTTATTTAGTTCCCCTTACATATAAAGTAACAAATTTTCATCATTAAGGTTTTGGGGTTGAAGGTGATAGATAAAGGAAAGGTGTTCAACCTCATTTAAGACCAATCTATGAGTATTCATTCCATATTATAAATCTATAATGACATTTTCAAGGGGATGGTATTTAGATTTTTTTATAACTTCAGGAAAATAATTTTAAGTATATTCTTATTATTCTTCAACTTATTTTGTTTGTCAAGGTTCATTTAAAACAATATTTTAAAAAACTACAACTACAAAACTATCCTATTACCACAGTTTAAAACCATGGAAATAGGCTAAAAAACTATGGCCATAGCCTAAGTCCATTATTTACTTGAATCGTGGATGCTATAGTCATTGCAATAGGGTCTGACCTATATCCATGGTTTAAATCGTGCTAATAGGTGGCTATAACCATGGTTTAAACTATATAAATAGGTGGATATATCCATAATATAAATTATGGCCTTAAGTGGCTATATCCATGGCTTAAACCATGGAAATATGTGGTTATTACAATGGTTTAAACCATGGACTTAGGTGGTTATGGCCATAGTTGGAAACTGTGGTAGCGTCCTTAAAAAAATACATGTTTCCGATAAGGTTTGATCCCCCAACATCTTCTACAATCTTTCTAAGACTATGCACTACGTTGAAATATACTATATATATATATTAATAAATTTATATATATACATATAAATGTATATATAATTATATATGATTATAATTATTAATCATTTAAAAAATATTAAACCTATATCCACAGTTTGAAACCGTGAAAATAAGAGGCTATAACTATGGTTTCAAAGAGTGGACTTAAGTGGCTATGAACATGGTTTAAACTATGGAATTAGGTTCATATATCCATAGTTTAAACTATGGATTTAGGTGTCTATAGCCACATTTTAATCCATGGCTATAAGTGGCTATGGCCAGAGTTTAAACTGTGACCTTAATTGGTTATATCCATGGTTTAAACTGTGGCATTATGTGGCTAGGGCTACAGTTTAAACCATGGAATTAGGTGGAAATGACCACAATTTAAACTATAGAATTAGGTGGCTATGACCACTATTTAAACCGTGGAATTAGGTGGATACAACCGCAGTTTAAACCGCAGTCTTAGGTGGCTATGGTCTCGGTTTACTAAACCATGGTAATAGCTCTTTCCCACCAATGTTCTGTGTTTTTGGGTGTTCCCGTGAAACCTACTACCACGATTTCATATAACCATGGCTATATGTTGAACTATAGATACAATTTATAGAAACCATGACTATAGGATGCCTACGACCATGGTTTTCCAAATCGTGACAATAGAAGTGTGGTCGTAGGGTTATTTTCTAATTGTCAACATTTTGAGAAAAATATTTTAGAAATATTTTATCAAATACAACATGGAATTATTAATCAATTATTTTAGTTCTTTTTTTAAAGAAAAAATAATATTTTCTTGAGTTGGAGTACCCAAGAAAGATACCTTGACCAGATTTAGAATTAAAATCTCCATGATTTTATTTTGTGTTTAAAATAAAAATTTTGCAACAAAAAACTTTTAAAAATCCAACTTTGTGTTTTTTATTAAGACAAAGTTAATAAGGGGTATTTTTAAGAAAAGGTCTTACGAGAACTCAATTAATGATATAACATGCAGTATTTATGACCTTAACCCAAACAATATTTTGTAAAATAAAATTCATTTAAAAGAGTTCGATTGATTTCTTAGATTGATTGATTTCACCTATTTACTACACCATTTTGTTAAGGGGTTTGAGTGGAAAAAAATAATGATTATATGCTTTAGAAGAACAAAAATAATTAAATTCATTGTTATTTAATTATACTCCATGATCACTATGAATTGAAACAATTTTAAAACATTTTTCATTTTAATTTTTTTACACAACTTGATGAAAGATTTATAAGATTCACTTTTATGAGATTAGAAATATATCCACGTGGATCTTGTATAGTCATCAAAAATTACAAGAGTATAGGATTTTCCACATATAATTCCATTTTAATAAAGATAAAAAAGTTAAATATCAGTTAGTTTAAGAGGTTTTGAAGTTGAAATTAATTTTTTAGATTTAATAGAGGATTTGTGTTGCTTACCATATTGGAACGCTTTACAAACCACATCACCATTGAAATGAAATTTTGGAAGATCACATACTAGTAGATAAAAACTGATTTTGACAAGATATCGAGTTCTGTAATGACCGAGGAGTCTATTCCTAATCCATGATTCACTAAATTGTGCACTCAAACATCTATCATTTTGGCTAGTAAGTTATTTTAAATTGATTGTATAAATATTTTGAAATTTAGAAGCATTAAATAAAAGTTTTCCTTTTGAATCAAAAAATTTTCAATTTTTTTTAAAAGACATTTTAAAACTACTATCACACAATTGAATAATGATTATTAAATTATGTTTCAATGCTTTTATAAATAATTTTTTTTTAATTAAAATTGAGTTAAAAAACTAATGGTATCTTCACTGATTATCTTACCCTTTGATTTATCGCTAGATGTGACATGACCAATTTATAGTTTAATGATTTTATTAAATTCAGAGTGGTTTCCACACACATGTCTTGAGAAACCACTATCTATATACCACAATGATTCTAGGGTTTTTATAGAATGACACTTTTCCTAAAAAATTAAATGATTTAAGTTTTTGTCACCCACACAATCTTGGATCCTCTTATGTTATCCAATAAATATTTCAAAATGAATATTTCTTTGGAATGAGGTTTTCATTTTAAAAAATTAAAAGAAAGATGGATTTACTTTGGTCTACTATATATTTCATTCTTAAAATTACACTCATAGATTAAATGACCTATTCTTTTACAATAGTTACAAAATTTATATTGTGATCAAACTTTAGAAAATTTAGTTTTCAATTGATTTTATAAGCACTTTAATGATTGGAGAAACCAAGACCAACCCAATCTTTTCTAGGTTTTTGAGAGCCTAGAATTTTATTTAAATTATTTTCTTCTTAGGTGAATTTAGAAAGGGAATTTTTGAGGTATTTAAAAGTGGATTTGAGTTTATTGACATATATTTTATTATTTATTTTCATGACGATATGCTGTTTTACTTAAATATAAGATCTTTTTTTTGGAGATTATATTTTTCTTGAACCACTTGCTTATGTTTCTTTTCAAGTTATAATTATAAATATGAGAGTTGATGAAAATAATTTTCAAGTTGACTGTGAGAATATTTTAGGTCTTCATAATTTAGGTGATTTGAGTAGTAAGAAGAATTTGATAGAGGATAAGAATGAGGAGAAGAATACTAAGAGTAAAAAAAGTAATCTGGCTACAAACCTCGATATATTCTTCAGCATGTTCTATAAAGAACTTTAGGTTTGAGTCACTTGAATTAGATGGAAATTTTGAGTCCATGGAGTCATCACTTGCACTCTATGTTGTGACTTTAAAATCCTTTTTACCTTATTTCTTTTATTTTAGTTTATTCTTATAAATAGGGAACTACAGTTTTAGGTGACCTTTCTTTTTTACATTCATAACATGTCACTTATGATACCACATTTTGATTTGAATTTTTGGATCACTTATAGAAGTTCTTATTTTAAAATTAATTTATCATATTCTTGGTAATAAGATAATTGTTTATAACCTCACCTACAAATAGTTAATCATTGATATCTTTGGAGGAGATTGTTTTCTTGACTTTGTTGTCTTCATTAGTTTCCTTATTTTGTTTTCATTTCATCATTATTTCATATATCATTATGGATTCTATGAGTTCCTTTAATACCATATTTTTCTAATATTTTTCTTCTTAAATGGTTGTGAGTTTGGGAGCCCAATATCTAGGTAAAAACAATAATATTTTCTTTATGAGTGTTTCTATAGATAATTCATCACTGAGAGAATTTCTACCATTATATATGTCAATAAATCTCATAAACATGCTCGTAATAGATTCATTAGAATGCATAACAAAACATTCAAAAATCTTGCTAGAACATATACATTCTAGTGTCCTTTATTTTTTCCTTCGTGTATTACTTCTAATAATATCCAAAATTATAAGTATTATTTCAAGAAGAAACACACTTAAATTCATTTCTATCAAGACCACAATGTAAGTAATTCATATATTTTTTTATTAAGTTATAAATTATTAACATCTTTGAGAGTCTAATTTTCTTAAAATTCTTTGATGGGAACATAATCATGCGCTACCATTTTACAAATGGGATAAACAATACTACTAAGAAAATTTTACATCCTATTCTTCCAATAGGAGTAATCAGTGCCATAAAAAATAGAATCATATGAATAGGAATTATATATCCTAATAAAATCCATCATTGAAATTGGTTAGGATTTAAAAACAAAATTGAAATATTTTTTTTAAAATAATATATTTTTTTATAAAAACACAAATTACTCCTCTAATATCAATTATTGGTCAGATATGATGGAAAGTGGGGGGGGGGAGTGAATTTCCCTTTTTAAAATTAAAGCATAATTAAATAATAAATTAAGAAATATATTAAGTGATAGTTGATAAATTTTATATGAGTTTAAAAAGATATTATCAAAGTAATTTAAGTGTGGAAATGATAAAATAAAATTTATTCAAGTATGTGAAACAATTTTAAATGATGTAATGTGGAAATTTAAAGAGAAGAAAAACACAATTTATAAGAAGTTTGACTAAATCTTGATGTGAGGTCCTATATCTCCACCCATCAACCCGAGAGGTTAATAGTATAAATACCTTAATATTAAAGGAAATCAAGAAACAAATCCCTCATAATTGTGGTTTGTGATCTCCCACTTAAGCTTCACTGGTATACAAGGAATTCATCCCTCACTTTTATGGAGTGAGAACCATTGGAGAAAGGTGGCTGATAAGAGAGAGGTTTTATTTAGGAAAACCTATTATAAGTCATTCAAAAATCTATTTATATAGAAGAATATAATGGGGGGGGGGTTAGAGAATTTATAGGAAGGTTGAGAGACTTTGAATGAAATAATAACTTGAAGTTTGATCTTTGAGTGGTTTTGAGTGAACTAGAAAAATAAACATTAACTTCGATCTAGAGCATTATTGGTAACTGGTGTAAGATTCAAAGGGGAAAAGGGAATCCTTTTATAAAATCAAAGAGTTTGAGAATATTCTATAATTCACTGGGAGTGGGGTGGGGGGTGGGGGGTCATGAATCCATGGAATACCTAATTCAATGAAATTTGACCATAATAAAATCTAGTCATATATTAGCTGTTGTGATACCACTAGTTACTCAGTAGCCACTACTGATTAGCCAATGGGATTCTTGGAACTTAGTACTGTTAGAAAAATTACACTGACTAGTTGCTATATGATAATGACTGGATAATGACCTTTGAGGAGATTGCTTATTTATTAGATGATCCATCGGTTGGATGGTACTCCTCTTCTAGATGGTCGGTGGAACTTTTTGAGAAGTTCTGATACTTCCACCATGGCACCAGGTAGCTGGTACCCTTCACTATCTGGCTAGTGTTGTCTGTACAACCTCCTATTCAACCATGGAAGCCTAAATTGAAGGACAAAAGGATACATGACAAAATCTTCATCATGGATTTAAAATATTTTTAATAGCCATGCAATTTAGCTACTTAGTATTCAAAGTAAACACTGAAATTCACTTAAATTAAGAATTTTAGAAACATAGGAGAGTGTTTTTGATCATGAAAACACCATGAGAGAGAGAGATAGGTACAAAACCTAGTACATATTTTCCACCCCAGCATGTACCACTAAGGGAGATGTATGAAACTCTAACAGCACCTCCTCTCAAAGTGAGTCTGGCACCACCATCCATCCTAGGAAGAGGATGATATGATCCACACATTTAAAGAATCTATTAGGATAATTTAATTTTAATATATAGTCACTCAAGACCTCACAATCAACATATTCAAACTATGATTCACTCACACACTATAGAAGCAAAGGGGTCACGACCATCAATTGGAGCTATGATACTCCCGCCTTATCCACCAAGGATAACTGTAATGAGCCTAAAAACTCAAAATACTTTCATATAAATAAGGAGTGATATTTTAAACTAAGGGAATCTTCCACCACATTCCTATTCCTAGGAATATATACTATCTTGAAGTCATTGTCCTGGTATTTCAGAAGAGGAGGAAGTAGTTGTGGACCCAACAAAGATTGAGGCAGTGCTAGATTAGAAGCCAACTAGAAGCCATTATTGGAAAATGGGCCTATCCCCATAAATATATACCATAGTTTAGAGAAACCATGCATATAGAGATCATGGTTAAAGATATACCCACAGTTTTAAAAAACTGTTGGTATAGATTGAGCTGTACCAACACTTTTTCAAAAATCATGGGTATAGATACTTAACATATCGAGATCCCCCTTCCCTCCTCCCCTCCCCTCTTCATAGACTATCCCTAGCTCCCCTCCCCTCCTATGAGCCTCAACCTCCCCCTCCTCTCTACAGGTGACACTACACCCACTATCCAGCTCTTCTTCCTCCATTTCTAGCATTTTTCGTTGCGATATTTGAGAGGTAAGATTTCCTTCCCTCCTCTTATTTATTCTCCCCTCACCGGAGTGACGATCAGTTTTATTCTCTGATTTTCTCACCAAATTCAAGGATTTTTTTTATTTTGATCTTCTTCGACATCATATTAGTGAGTTCCAAATCTTTCTTCTCTTATTCCAACTACTATTTTCATTTTTATCTATGCATGTGATTCTACCGGAGCATGTTGTCATCACTTTTATCATCTTGTTTTTAAATTTATAGTCTAATAGAGATCAAATACAGTCTATTAAATTTTTATAAGTACTATTTTAATTATAATTTATTCATTTTGAAAACTATCATAGGAATTATTATGAAGTTAACATAAATTTGATATTCTTTTGGTGGAATATATTAGGGATTTAGATATTTTTAGTGTTGGGAATAATATTTAAGTTAACCATAGGGGTTAATTTTGTTTTTATTATATTTGAGTTATGGTATTTAATTATTGAAATTTAATTTGTTATATCATGAACCATGGTTAAAATATTTATTGGATTGTTTTAACCCAAACAGAAATAATTGTATAATGATGTACCTGATTATACTATTATAAGAAAATATGGAATATTGCTTTATCTATGAAGGCTGGTTATTCAGGAATTCAATATTTTTTTATAGTACTTATCAAGCATGTTTTATAGAATTCATTATTATGATTTAGACATAAATAAATGATAAAATATTATTTCAAATAAATAAATATTTATATTTTAAATGTTTAATTATTTTAAATCCTTTATTATGTAAAAAATATTTATAAAAGACTTTGGTAAATGCCATGAAATAATTATATAAGATAGAATGGAAAGTTTTTTGGTTCATATTCATTTTATGAAACATGGTTTCCATTGATAAATTTTTACATAAGAATTTAGTTCTTTAAGAAAATTTTAATGTTATAAACCTTAGTTTCACCTATTTTGATTAACTTTTGAGTATTACTTAGTTCTTTGTTAATAATACTTCCTTAGTTCATTTATCATGTATTGATTAGTTATCCATTTATTTCCAATACACATTAAATGAATGAAAAACCATATAACCACACTTTACCTCAATTAAGAGTTTTCATCCGTGGTGAAGTAATGGATGGGTTTCATAAAGTGGGATGGAATAGATCAATTATTTAGTCTTGATGGATCTCCCCCAAATTAAATACTTAAATTGAAATATAACATCATGTCAAATCTATTTTCCTTATGTTTGAATAAGATAAGTAATTTTGACCTTAAATAAAATCTTTTCATGACTAAATGTTTTCCTCAATTAATGTTTTCAAATGAGAATACCTCTATGGATAATAAATACACATTTTTCTTCTAGTATTCCTTAGTTGTTATTTATTTCAATACATTCACCATGTTTAGATTTCTATGAGAATGACTTGCTTTTTTTTCTTATAACATGCATTGTTCTTTTTATAGATGGATAGTATTATTCTATAATTGTCACTTGAATCATGAATTTTATTCAATTTGGTTTTATATTAGTATTATTTAATTTCCTTTACACTATACTTTAAATTTATCTTTGAATTTGGATATCATTCTAGCATTATATTCAGTGCAGTAGACATTTTCATGTCTATTTCCCTATTATTAAGCATACAAAATGGGATATATTTCTATGATATATCCCCTAATATAGTATCATAGCTAGTGATAAATAGGTTTTTAAATAAGGGATTGGTATTTGGATAGCTGAATCTATATGGGACAGGATCATGACGCTCTGACTCTTCCTAATTACACCGTTCCCGATATGATGGAATTAAAGGTGTTTTAAATCCATACACACTTTCCAATTTCATATATCATACAACTTTAGGCTTCTATATCCTTTATTAAATTTTTGATATATATTTTTTATTTTAAAAATATTAGTTTAGTGATATTATTATTGGATTATTATTTATATTTATGTCAATTATGGTATAATTTCCATGATATTATTATACCATGTTTTTGTGGTTTTGGTGTTGGGTGACACATTGTTGTTATTATTGAGTAAATGTTTTCCATTATAAAGAAAAGTGTATTTAATTGGATTAATTTCATATTCAAAACATGGGAATTTTAAAAACAATTGTTTTATAAATACATATGTATTTAATTGGATTGTGTAATAGTTGTTTCTCATTCCATGTCTTATACTTTGTCTGGTTTGTTATTCGTAGGAATTGCTTATAGCATATATTGTTTCTCTTATTCTTTTTTTGCTAGATACTAGCATTATTTGATGACTTTAATATTAAAATTTTCTGTAATTATTTTTTTAATTATGGTTTACATTATTTATTTGAAAATAAATTTTCCCCTATAATGTAAAGGATAGACATTGGATGTATCATACTGATCAAATTTCAACCGAGTTTCAAAAGAATTTGGATATTTTTTTTAGATTTTTCATTTAAAAATGCTTCATATGGAGGTCACATATAGTGTTACATGTTATAATTGTGTTGGAATACCATGGTTTAGTTGGGAATAAGTTATCTACTATATAAAAAAATATATATTTAAAAAAACTATTATGCTTGGTATCATAATGAAGAGACAAGACAACATTATACTATTCATGAATGGAAAAAAAGAAGTGGTATAAACAATTTTATATTTTATCGGTTTCTATTTGTAAATCATCATGAGAGAGATAGTATTCCAATACAAGAATACAACTATATCAATAGACATTAGGAAAAAATTAATACGATTATATTGAGAGAGTGAAAAAATAACAGATGATGCTAGAAACACCCATATACCAGGAATGCACTAAAATGAAAAAGTTGGAATTTTTAATGCGGTTATATCATGGAAAAACAATTTATGAAATTTATAATACTTCCATTTATTATATTCTTAACTTTTTTAAGGACTTGTTTCCTGATGGTGAAGATATTCCCTCAAATCATTATGAGGTATCAAAGTTAATTAAGAATCTCAAATTTTCTACTAATAAAATTCATGATTTTCTAAAAGATTGCAGTTTATTTTGGGAGGAAACAACACACATTGATGACTATAAAGAAATTGTTACATATAAATTGAAGGAAAATGTATATGAAACAAAATATCATGTTCCACATAAAGTCATGTGGAACTTTTCATTGTTTCCCAGGATTCAAAATCTATTCATGTCTGCAGGAATCTCAACCAATATGCGATGACATGATGCTGAGAGAATTAAATATAATGATGAGTTGGTTCATCTTGAAGATGGATTATCATGGTGGTTATTTTATGCACAAAATATCGATTTTGTATCTGAATTTCATAATGTCAAGTTGGGTCTATCCAATGATGGTTTTAATCTATTTTCTTAGATGCTAACTGCTCAAAACACATGGCTAGTTTTTATTCACATTTATAATCTTCCTCCATGGATGTGTATGAAAAACCTTTAACTTTCTTGAGTATACTAATATATAGACATTATGATCCTAGAAATGATATATACATATAATTGCAACCTTTAATAAGAGAGTTGAATTAGCTTTGGGATATGGGTGTGCTCACATTTGATGATCCTTCAAAAAAAAAAAAATTCAAATGCATGCTTACCTTCCATGGACTATAAATGATTTCCCTACTTATGAAATTATGTCTAGTTGGAGCATAAAATTAAAAATATAATGTCATATTTGATGAATAATACATGATCAATAATACTTAAATATCATCATAGTTTTAGTTTCATGGGGCATCAACAATTCTTGCCAATGGATCATCAATACAAAAAGAATCATAAGTGGATTAACAATACTATTGGCACTGAAAAACCACCTCAACATTTGTTAGGAACTGATGTTCTTAATGAATTTAAAGATTTTAATTTTTTATTAGGTAAAGGTATGATTAAATCTAAAATGAGGAAGAATGTTGAGACTAAATCCACTTAAAATTGAAAAAAGAAAATTATATTTTTTGAGTTTCCACACTGGTCTACCAATTTATTACATCTTTTTTAGACGTAATGCACATAGATAAAAATATATATGAAATATTGATTTCAATTATTCTAAATATCAATGGGAAGACCAAATATGACTTATGATCTCACCAAGACTTATTGGATTGGGGTATTCGATCACAACTGCATCATGTGTGTTTAAGTGAAATCAAATGGAAAATTACTTGCACTTATTATGTGATGACACCTTTAGAGAAAATTCAATTTCTAAAAATATTAGAGAATATCAATGTTCTCAATGGATATTCCAGCAACACATCTAAATGATTCAATAGAAGGCATTTGAAACTAAAATCTCTAAAAACTCATGATTACCACATCTTTTTTCATGAATAGATTCCAATAGAAATATGACATTTACTATCCAATAATATAAGGGTGAAAATGATTCTCTTGTTCCATATTTATAGATACCTTTTTTCTAAAAGGTTGTCCAAGTATTTATTTATAAAAATACAACAAGTGGAACCATTAGCTTTGTGTGAGTTAAAAAAAATCCTCCATAATTTTTCAATTCCACGCTGCATTTAATAGTTCATCTTCCAACTAAAACACTTATTGGGGGACCCATTGCTTTTAAGTAGATGTATACTAATAAAATAAATATCCGCATATTGAAATATTATGTCCAAAACAAGAATCATCTTGAAGGTTCCATTGTGAGAGGTTATCTGGCTCAAGAATGTATGGATTTTTGTTCAATATATTTATCTGATGTGATCACAAGACATAATCAACCAATGAGAAATGAAGATGAGCAGTATGGGGAAATTGAGCCCTTATTTCCATCTATTTCCCAAATATAAGGAATTATTGGGTTATATACATTGGCTACATGGATCCTTGAAGAGCGGGATATGGAACATCACATAGTCTTGATTAACTATTATTTATTCGATGGCTATATCAATTAAGTAATTTGAATATTTATATGTTATCTCATAATATGTCATTTTACATATACCTTAAACTTTTATTATCATTTTATGCAGTGAACATAAACAAATTATAAGTAGAGTTCATCAATATTTGCCTTTGATAAGAAGAGTGTATTTTCATAGCAAAGAGTTTCCTACTTGGTTTAAATAAAAGGTATGACCATTAGTTTAATTAAATTAAAATATAGATATTCATTTAATTGTATTATTCATATATATTTTAGGTATTGAGTTCAATAGTTGAATTTATCTCTTAAGAATTAATATTTTTGCATTTTGGTCCTAATTATTTGGTTTGTGAATGCTAATATTTAATAATCAATGGGTATAAATTTGTTACAACTGATCAAGCAGTGAAAATGAGAACACAACATGATGGAGTTATGTTAACTACTACAATGGAATTTTATTCTAGTGAATCAGATAGTAGGCCACGATATGAAAATGTGTTTTATTATGGACTTTTTGAGAAAATATTGTTATTGGATTACTACTCTCATGGTCAAGTCACTATGATGAAATGAGAATGGTTTGATTCAATGATGTGATATGGTACATTTATTGATGACTATAGATTCATAGTTATTGAAATGAATCAATTCCTAGCTACTGATGAACCATATATTTTGGAATCAATGAAAAAACAAGTGTTTTATGTGAAAGATCATCCGAGACCTGATTATGATGTAATTATTAAAGTGATCCCAAAAAATATTTTTAATGATGATGGGGATGAAATTGAGACCATTGATTCCCCCATTGGTTTTGACCAAAATATTTTATTTGATAACTCAAATTGTCCCATTGTGGGAGTTGACGTTGAACCTGAAGTAGTGTTGGGTAATATATAGAAGCAACCATATATGTTCATAGTTTATTCAGTTTACCTTGATGTGGGTTTCTCAGGTTGGTAATACTGTAATTACTTCAATTTAGTTTTAGTTTGAAATGATATGTTTATTTTTATTACATTTAATTATATTTATTTTAATTTAGAAAATAAATTTTAAAACAGGTTTTTAAAAATGTATAACTTGGTTTTAAATTATAGTTTCTAAAATATGTTATGACATTGTTTATGAATTCTTTGAATTCTAAGTTGTATGTAGGTTTTTTAAAAACTATTAAAAAAATGTATATTTCATTCTTATCCATATTATAAAAGATATTGAAGAAGTTCAAAGGAATTGAATATTTGATAATGATCGGCGTATGCGCAAGCTAGGGTTACCTCCTATATTTCCCTTAGTGAGTATAATAATTGTAATATTTTTATTCTTCTTGATATTTAATGTAATGTTGTTATTCTTTATAATTTTTTAGGGACATACAATTGAATCAGAGTTGACTTCTACTCAGCCTATTAGTATGGGTCCGAGCGGGGGTGTTGCTAGAGGTACATGGAGCACCCATCGTACCTGTTCACACCCTGACCCTCTAGTGGGAACCCCATCCACCACACCTTTTCATCCTAAAATTGATCCTCCAGGGATGTTCCCACACATGCATCCATCATCATCTTATTTAGCCTCTTCTTCTCATACCATGTCTACACCACCTCATAGAATGTTACCACCTATTCTATATCCATATCCTATGATATATCACCAACTCTTTTATCCTTATCCTACCATGTCTACACCGCCTCCATTTTATACTATCCATCTAGGATATGATGATTATATTCCTTCATCTTCCACTCTAGTGCATGCAGATAACCTGATTCATACATTAGAACAAACACATCCTTTAGAGGTTACTGATACAGGAAAACCCACAGATCCATTAGAGCTTAATGAGAAGACCGCATTAGGATTTTTTTATTATATGAATTTCAAATTATATCACATAATTTTTTTCCTATTTTAGTGTGAATTTATTAATTTTTTTCCTTTGATATTATTTAGTGGGATCTTATAATCAACAACGTGGGCACACCCATACTTGCGAAGACTGGAATTACCAAACACAAATAATGGTGGATTATAATGAAGAAAATCAGATGATAGGTAAATATTAAAGGCAATGTAGAAGTTTTATGGGTACTTTATCCAAGCATAATGATATCATTCCAATACAACCACTTCATATAGGTATATGGGTAATGAAATCAAGGAGAAAGCATGTGTGGAGATATGGGTGAGAAAATTTGTTAAATTGATATCTATATTATTGTTGTATTTATAAGTGTCAAAGTGAAAAAATGGCCAATTTACAAAATGCCCAAATGGGTAAATGGAAAAATTCCTAATTGGATAAATGGGAAAATTTCCAAATGGGAAAATGTAAAAATTTATTATTAGCTAATTTCCAAATAGCCAAATGCTCAAATGGACAAATGGCCAAATGGCCAAATAGTCAAATGGAAAAATGTTCAAATGACCAATTGATCAATTGGTCAATGAATGGAAATTAAAAAATTCCCAAATGGACAAATGGAAAATTGACCAAATTTCCAAATGGAAAATTAGCCAAATGGTCAAATGGAAAAATGACCAAATGCCAAAATGACCAAATAACCAAATTACCAAACAACCTGTAAGATCCTGAATTTCATGAAGGTATGAACCTATTTGAATTTTGGCCTTAATATATTATTTTTGGTTAATGAAATGATTCTCGATAGTATGAGGGTCCTTGAGGGTGTTCTGGGGGTTTGGGGTATGAAAGGAAGGAAAACCAGGCCAATCTGTGCAAGGCGTACAGTTGGTGTACTGTTAAGAAAACCATACAACCTTCCCAGAAAAATCATGCAACCTTAAAAAGTGGTATATCACACAGTTGGTGCATGGTTTTTCAAACTGTTCAGCCTATAAAGGTAATTGTGCAACCCAACTCCCATTGGATAGTGGCTTGTGCATAGTTTGCGCACGGTTTGGGAAACCGTGTGGGTAAACTGTGTGACCCATTAAAGTTAGAAAATTTACAAAATTTCCATTATAGGATTTTTATGTTCTACCTAATTTTTTCTCCCATTATTCCCTTCTAAACACTTTAGATGAGTTAGAACCCTCAATCAATTACAAGGGTCTATATCCCTCATTTCTTGTCTATTTTTGAGTTCTGTCAGATGTGGATCAAAGATCCGAGTAAGTCTAATCCTTTCCTATCTTATGTTTTTTGGATTAGGGTTTATAGTTTCTCTCATCTTCTTCCAAAGCCCTAAAAACCTCCTTTTCTAGTTTAATCTAGGTTGGGGCTTCAAAACATGTTTGAATATGGATCTAAGTCCATAATTAAGAGCGATTTCATCATTGGATTTGAGTTAAGCGGTCTACAAGTTATATCCTATAGTTTTGTTATAGATTTTTGCATGTGTGTTGAGATCTTGGTTCCCGCTTGTTGTGAATTTGTTACCTTGAGTAATATTTGGTAAAATTGTTAGATAACTAACAATTTAGACCCCTCATGATCCTTGTGGGATGTGTTGAGGATGATTATAATGATTTAGGGCCACCCATGGGGTGCACCAGCATTCCCAAAACTAGAAATTGTTAAGGTTAAGTGTAGAGTGTACTCATGGTAACGTAGATCCCATATTGAAAATTTTGAATATGCTAGCAGAGTTGAAAATGGAATATTTATAGTCATGTATAGGTTTTTATAATGACATAAGGGGTTGTTTGGTGTGGATTAAAAAGGGTTAATTGTGTGAATTGAGAATGTGTCATATGGCTATGAGTTGGGTTGAAATGACTAAGAGGATTAATGTTTATGAAATGAAGAACATGTAAATGGGTTTTCATAAGGGAATTGATAAATAATGGGAATTGTTTAATGCATGGGAATTATGTGGTATACCTAATGGGTTCAATGTAATAAATGGGTGTGCTATGTGATGTAATAATTATACTTGAAATGCATAAGTGGGAAAATATTTATGAAATGATAAATGAGATAAATTGGCCAATGTATGATAATTGGTAAATATTGGACATGGTTTAGGAATGGTTGAATATGTTTAATGGGTTAAGGAACGAGAATGGAAATTGGGCTAAACTGTTATGTAATGTAAATGGAAAACGTGTTAATGGGTTATGGCATAATATTAATTCCCATATTGATGGTTATGGAATGTGATTTCTATTTGTATTGGTTTTTTTGGTTATGATATGGTATGTGTGTGGTTAATGGATAAATAATCATGTGCACATGGCTTGGTGGTGGGATAAAGGACTGAGGCCCCTCCCATGGGTCGGGTTGGACTGATGCTATAACCCCACCCAGGAATGCATGGTTTAGGGAGTCGTACTGATGCTCTATGCCCCTAATGGTTATATTTGATGAAACTACATGGACCGAGGCTCCAAGGTAAGTGATATTTGTTTATTGTGAAATGTTTATCCCTAGTCATATAGGGACTTGACTTATTCCATTATTCATAGTGATTGATTTCCTTATACCCTTGTGTATATGATGCACATTCCTAACCCATGGAATTCATGATAAAAAGGGATTAAGTAGTGAAGATGATATAAATGAAAAATGGTAATAAAGATAGAAATGGATTAAGTGTACCTGGTTATCTAATGGAACCTGAGTTGCCCTTTTGTTTATTTTACCATTTAACTTAAACTTTCATGAACTATTTTTTTAGACTGGATATTTTATAGACACCGTTGGTGGAGGCCTACTGAGTTGTACTCACACATAGCTTGGGCTGTCGTTGGGTACCTGAGAATATTTCAGTGTTGCAGGTTCAGATATGGGAAAGAGCCTAGTGCTAGGGTGTTGAGTCGGGCTTGGGATATGCATGGATGAGGACCCTAACTTAGAGTCAGGATTGTTTGGGGATTTCAACCGATTGTCTTTATTTTGGGATTCCTTCATTTCGACACTATCAGCATGACATGACATGATTAATATTGATTTGTGGTTTGTACTTAGTTTTGGGAGATGTTTGGCTATGCATGTTTATTGGTTATTTCATTTTGTTTTCGCTAGTTATATTGTTAAATGATGTTATTTACTCTAGTAAAAAGGTTATAGTCTCCCTATGTGGATTATTAAACCATCGCCTCTAGTCAGTGACCTCTAACATACGGGGAGTAGTGCTTGAGGTCATGTGACGACCCGGTTCGGGGCACCGATTTAGTATCTCCCGAGTCAAGGATGTTACAAAGTGGTATCAGAGCAGTTATTTTTTGGGGTCTTGTTATTTGGGATGGTAGATAGGAGGTTAGGATGTGTTGGGCCTTGGTAATGAGCTCATTATTTGGAGTATATAACCCATGTATGAGGGAAAACCCAAGTCTCCCAAGGTGGAAATTATTTTTCTTGATGTGTGTTATTATAGTTGAATGACATTTCACCAATGGGTAGTGCACTTGTTGTGTGATGTGATGGTTTTATGATATTTTACTCATGGCTGTAATGGCACAAGACTATGCATTCATGCATTATTTTAGTCACTTAAGGATATAGGTAGTATGCATCATGATAGGCACACATGGGATGGGTGTGTGAGGCATAAAGAGTAGAGTTCATTTTTTTACTTGGAAAATTTGAATAAAAATGGTGTCTAATAATGGTGATGAAAGTTGATAAATTAAAATAATACAAATGAATAGTGTGTATAAATAAACATTATGAATGGGTTAAAATTTTGGGTTGTGATCAATTGTAACGATTAAATGGGGTTTAAAATAGAAATATTTTTATAATGACGATAAAATGGTTAATGAATTTTTCTTAATAAAGGGTGTAAATGAGTTAAAATTATGACTGCAACAAGTTGTGTAATGATAAATTCACCTAATAGAAAATATTTGTGTAGTGATGTGACTTTTGGGTGAATTGGGTAGTGGGTGTTCCTTGTGTCATCGATTTGACCACCTGTATGGGTGGTTCCGGGCAGTGAGAGTGCCCTAGTTGAGACCTTGGATTTGGGTTGTGAGGCCTTGGTGGTGATGGTATGGAATATGAGATGTTCTTAGGGCACCCATGGTAGGGCTTTAGCCATTGGGTCACAATGAGTTGTTCAGCAATGAGAATGTGGAAACCCTTGTGGGTCGTGACTGTACGGAGTGCATGTTGGACCTTAAGTATGGTGCCTGGGTTTTGGTGACCTTATGAGTAGGGACCTTTCGAGTTGTATTTTGGATCCCATAGAGGGTTTTTGGATCATAGTGCTGATATATGTGTACGACTTCCTTTGGAGTAAAACCTAGAGTAAATGGTTTCTTGGTGTACTAGGCACAATGGGTATCAGAACATGGATGATAGCACCATTCATGAACATTGATTTGTTCGTGTCTTAATGTTTATGGTTTCTAAATAGGACCAATGTATTTTACTTGTTGTAACTCTAGTTTAGGGGGTTGGAATCATTCAAGCTTCAAGGTGACCTATGAGAGAGGTCGGACGAGGTTCCTAGTGCTTTTGTATGTCTTTCATACATGTGGATATTTTGGACTTTGAAAATGGTACATGGAGAGTGTTGCCTAGTGAAAGTTTGTCCTAGAGGTCTAAGTGGGAAGTTTTATGGCTGGTGATGCGACTCGTGTTGTAATTATGCGTTGATAGTTTCAGGAAAATCAAGGGAGGATATCCCAGTGATGCAGGTGCCTTAGAATATGAAGCATGGGAGATGCTTCGGAGGTGGAATCAATGCATAATGAGTACCATCAAGTTTTGGTAAATGGTAAGTTGTGACCTGGTTCTTTTAGAAGTACGCCTGAGTGCTTGTGGTAGGTTGTAAGGTTTGTTTCGAAGGGTTGTATCGTATGGATTTCTGACCCGTATGTTTGGATGATGATTAAATATGGTCTCGATGTTTTTTTTGAGTGGAAGAGACAAGTGTGAATGAAGTGCAGTTAGAAGATTTTGTTTTGAAGGTGACAACCGAGGTGAGTGTGGTCACGTGGCTGAGCTTGTTTGTACAAATGGTTTGGTTGTTGGGTGAGATGTTGAGAATGCCTTGGGGATGATAAAGCTGGAGGACCAAGAGGCATGGTCAAGTAAGTAAGTAGGTTTAGATTAGGATCTGGTCATTCATGGTTTTTGCAGACCAAAGTCAGTTTAAGTGGGTGGTCACAAGGAAGTGAGAAACCTTGAGGGCTCTAATGAGATCCAGATGTGGGTACACATTGGTAAGGTGTGATTTTATCAGGATAAGCGTCCATCTTTCTCTATGAAACCAAGGCAGGAAGTGTGGTTATGTGAGATAACATTGGTTTGATTAGTGTGGTGGACCATTATGTTTTGGTTGTTAACTGTTATGGGAATACCTAAAGAGATAGAGGGGTGTGGTAGAAGTAGTTTCATAGGAAACGTTGGTTCAAGACTACTTGGTGGATAATCATAGAGTGGTGGTGAGTATTGGTTGGAAATCACACCTAAGAGGCGATGGTTAAGTTTTGATGAGGTGTGTGCAACAGGTAAGCCTGAGATCCTTGGTAGGCTATGGTGTCTCATAGTGGGAGGTGACATCAATAATGGATATGTTTTTTGTGGTGTTATTTGACACTTCTAAGTGTACCTCAACTAGTGATGATCATGCCCAATATCTTGACATCATCCCATGTACATTGAGAAGCTCAGGATTTACACTAAGTGAATTAAAGGTTTTTTGGTTGTATGAGGGAAAATATGGATATTACACTCATGGGGGCGATATATGTGGAGCTGGATGATGGGATGTACACTATCAACAGTTTTGGGTGAGGTCCTCAGGATGGACCGGGTGTCAATGAATGTTGTGGGTCTTGTTAACTGAAGCTGGGAAAGGGAACTAGTTGAAGTTCATTTTCTTGTTCTGGAAAAAGATGGATATCCATGTATAAGTTTTGGGGTTTGCCTTATGATCAAGTTTATGAAATGTGGTTGGAATCCCTTGTGGTGAGTGATGGTAATGAAATCCTAATGTGAGGAGTGATAAATTAGTCCTGGATGTGGAGAGGAGAACGTTGGGTCGATGTGGTGACATCGGGATGCCAATGAGAATCCTGTGAGATGCACGTTGGGTTCCTTAGAGAGGTTGGATGGTGCCTTGTAAGTGGTGTTGGGACAATCCAAGCATTGGATTCAGTCTTGGGGTAGTTCCAAATGAATTCAAAATGCCTGTGGTAAAGCTGTTGAAGGGGTGGTAAGATAAGACAACGGTTTGTGGCCAGAGAGGTGGGGTTATATAACTCCAATAAAAATCATAATTAGACTCAGGTAAGTGTATTTAGGTATTATTGTAATGTATTGAAGTTTGAGGGAACCATGTCCATGTGATGTAGTTCCATTCTAATGGTGAAGTTAAACATTCCAGGATGAGTCATCTAGGGATAGCTCGACTCGGCTAGAAGTGGGGGACAAATGTGGAAAGTTGTAAATCACCTTTGGTAGATGTTTTGGGGTGAGAAGTATGTTTCAAATTTCATAATGGGTTGAGTGAGAACCTATCCTTCTTTAGTTAGTGTATGAATGGAAGGAGTGCTTGTGTTAGGAATGTTGATGGGGGAAGTGGAGCCCCGATGATGGTTTGGTGGGAAGTGATACAGTGATGGAGGAATCCTAGTGGAGGTCAAGGATGACCTTGGTAGGCATGTTGGATGATAATGATAGGACTCAAGTTAGAAATCACCTTAAGAATGTAAAAATGGGTAGAATTATTGAAGTATAAGATGGGTGTTCTGGGACAAGCCATTCGAGGGAAGTCCAACCTGAGATGGTAAACATGAATGGGTGTGGTGAGAGTAACCCACCTCTGGTTTTCTATTATAATAACAAGTTCCATTCAGAAATGAAGTTGTGCTTGAGTGAGGTAAAGTTGATCTTAGTCCTCTAATTGAAAGTGTAGGAATGTCCTCCCAGGTAGTTTTAACACCAAGGATGGAGGACAATGTAGGAAGAAGTCCATATGGATGTTTGGGCATAGTGAGTTGGGAACACATCATGTGTGACGTGAAAGTTGAGTTGAGATTTAGGTGGTCTTACTTCGATAATGGGGTTGAAAAATGATGAAATATGGTGGGGAGAGACATAACATACAAGTGGTTGCTTGATGAAATGATCATATTCTTAGGTTGGAGAGACTCAAGTGATCACTGTTTGGGTGGGTTGTCCCTGATAGCGAACATTGGTATTGGTTTAATCAGTTGAGTGTCCTGAGAGTTTTGGTTCTGTTTTGGATGTATGGATATGGAATGGGATCATTGGGAATTGAGTGACAGATCGACATAAGTCAAGAAATGTGGCTAGAAAGATTGTGTGTTTTTCTTTGGGTGATATCAAGTATTGGTCACTATTAGAGTTTTGGAAATAGAGTAAAATGGCGCCAAGTGTTCTGGATTAGGAGTTGTGAAGAGGATCAGACCGATGGGGTGCCGATTGGTTCAACCACAATACTATGATGTTGAGTGTGAAGTTTCATTTTTCTATGAATTAGGTAGTGTTTCCTAGGCTTTCCTATGGAGCTATAGTGGTCAGGTATGGCTGAAGTCGATATATCCCATGAGGAGTATTCGGTTCATGATGTGGGTTGTAGAGATAAATTCTTGTGGGGAAATGATGTGACTTGGTTCGAATTATGTGGTTGAATTGTAATTCTCAATGATAAGATTGAAAAATGGGAATGGATAAGTGACCATAGTGGCCTGATTTTCTTGTTTTGGGAGCTCAGTGATGCTTGGAAGTGCGACTTGAGGATGATCCATTATATGGTGGGGAGGTTGTAAGATCCCAAATTTCATAAAGGTATTAACCTTATTAAATTTTGGCCTTAATATCTTGTTTTTGGTTAATGAAATGCTTCCTAGGAGTATGAGGGGTCTTGAGGGTGTTATGGAGATTCGAGGCATGAACGGAAGGAAAATTGGGCCAATATTTGTAAGGCGCACAGTTGGAGCATAGTTAAGAAAACCGTGTGGCCTTTCCATAAAAACCATGAAACCTTGGATAGTGGAATATCGCACTGTTGGCACATGGTTTATCCAACTGTGTGGCCTTCCCAAGTAACCATGTTACCCAAATCCCCTTGTACGGTGTCTTGTGAACAATTTGTGCATAGTTTAGAAAACTATATGGGTAAATTATGAAACCCATTAAATTTAGAAAATTTACAAAATTTCCATTATGATATTTTTATGTTATACCCAATTTTTCCTCCCACTCTTCCCCTATCAACAATAGGGATGATCTCAAAACCCTAAATATCTTACAAGGGTTGATCTCCCTCATTTATTTTTCATTTAGAGTGCCATCAGATGCAGATCAAAGCTCCAGGTAAGTCTAATCCTCCCCTCTCTTCTCTTTTTCAGATTACGATTTATAGTTTCTCCCATATTCTTCCAAATCCCTAAAACCCTCCTTTTCTATTTGAATCTATGTTGGGGACTCAAAGTGTGTTTGAATCTAGATCTAAGGCCACAATTAAGAGTGTTTTCATTATCTAATTCAAGATAGGTGGTCTACAAGTAATATCCTATAGTTTTTTTATAGATTTTTGCATGTGTGTTGAGATATTGCTTCCCTATTATTGTGAATTTATTACCTTGAGTAAGATTCAGTAAAATGGTTTCCTAATTAATGATTTATACCCCTCATGATACCCGTGGGATGCGTTGAGGATGATTATAATGATTTAGGGTGACCCATGGGGTGTGATGACATTCCCGAACCTAGAAATTAGTAAGGTTAAGTGTAGAGTTGACTCGCGATAACGTAGAGCCCATATTGAACATGTTGAATATGCTAGTGGGGTTGAAAATGGAATATTTATAGTCATGAATGGGTTTTTATGACGGCATAAGGGGTTGTTTGGTGTATATTAGAAAGGGTTAATTAGGTGAATTGATATTTTTTCAGATGGCTATGAGTTGTGTTGAAATGATTAAGAGGATTAGTGTATATGAAATGAAGAACGTGTAAATGGGTTTGCATAAAATGAATAATGGTAATGGGTTAATACATGGAAATTGTAGGGTATACCTAATGGGTTGAATGCAATAAGGTTTTTGTATTTGATAAAACTACATGGACTGAGGCTCTAAGGTAAGTGAGATTTATTGATTGTGAAATATTTATCCCTAGTGAGACAGGGACCCGAATTATTCCCTTATGCATAGAGATTTATTGCCTTATACCCATGTGTAGATGATGTATGTTCCTAACCCAATGAATTCATGATAAAAAAGGATCATTTAGTGAAGATGGTATAAATAAAGAAAATGGTAATAAAGATAGAAATGGATTAAGTGTACTTGGTTATCTAATAGCCCCCAAGTTGTCCTTTTGTTTATTTTACCATTTACCTTACACTTTCATGCACTATCTTTTTAGACTAGATATTTTCTAGACACCATTGGTGCTGGACTATTGAGTTTTACTCACACCTTTCTCAAGCCACCATTGGGTACCTGAGAAAATTTCATTGTTTCAGGTTCAGATAAGGGAAAGAGACTAGTGCTAGGGTGTTGATTCGGGCTTGGGATATGAATGGATGAGGATCCAGACTTAGAGTCAGGACCATTTGTGGATTTCATCTTATTGTTTTTATTTTGGGTTTCCTTCATTTTGACACTATTAACATGACATGACATGGTTAATGTTGATTTGTGGTTTATACCTAGTTTTGGGAGATGTTTGGATATGCATGTTTTTTGGTTATTTCATATTGTTTCCTCTAGTTATATTGTTAACAGATGTGAATTACTCTAGTAAGGAAGGTATAGTCTCCCCATGTGGCTTATTAGACCCTCGCTGCTAGTGAGAAGCCTCTGGCATACATGGAAGTACGCTTGAGGTCATGTGACGACCCAACTCAGGGAACCAGTTTAGTGGTTCCTGGGTCAGGGACATTACACAACCTAACCAAAAAATAAACCTAACTAGGTACTTTAATATGAATAGAAATAATATCTATATTTATATTGTTTCTAAATGACCAAATGACCAAATGAAAAGACAACCTAACCAAAAAATGAACCTAATCAGGTACTTTAATATGAATATAAATAATATCTATATTTATATTGTTACCAAATGACCACATGAAAAAATGTCCAAATGACCAAATGGAAAAATGGCCAAAAAACCTAACCAAAAAATGAACCTAACGACCAAATGATAAAAATTTCCAAGTGACCAAATAACCAAATAACACAACACAAACAAAATTTGACCTAAATGAACATATAAGAGGAATCCATATAATACCCATGTTTAGCATGCTAATTAGTATGTGTTGATTATGTTATTCCAATAGTATTAAATTTATAATTAAATTTATATTTAGATGCTTATTCATTTTATGGGTTTCTTAAATAGCTAAAATTTTAATTCATGCATGGTTTATCAATTTTATATTATTCAATAATGTACAATTATAGTAATCAATTTCATTTAAAGCAAGCGGTGTTGGTCATCAGAGGCCATGTGCCTTGAGCAAAATTATTTTTCTCAAGTAGGAAGAAAAAGTATGGACATAAGAAAATATTGTAAGTATTTTTATTTATATTTCAAATTTTTATAAATAATTCGTAATTAAATATCTTTTTTATATTTTCAAAAGTGTGCCCTGGAGGCCCTTGATGAGAAAAAAGATTACAACTTCAGTCCAAATGACCATTTGAGACAGGTATTAGGTGAGGATCACTAGGGGATAGTCTTATGTCGACATAGAAAAAACATCATCCCCACTAGTTATTATCCCTCATTGAGCACATCTCAAAACACTACTATAAATACGGCTGTTATTAGCGCTAAAAATGGCCTTTAACAGCACTAGAAATGCACTATTAATGTCAGCGAAGATAAAGGGGGGGGGGTCCCCTTTATTAGCGCTCCAAAAAGCATAGATAAAAGTTAAAAAAATAAAAAATAATTTTTTTTAAAAAATCCTACCAATCGGGGGGGCTCTTATAGTGCTTGAGCCCCCCCTTTACAGTGCTTTTCCGCCCCCTCCAATGCCCGCACACACCCCTCCACCATTTATCAGCGCAATCTCCAGATTCACCCATGCACACACGTCCCTGCCTCCACCCGGATTTGATATCAAGACCTCCCCCCTGCGCGCCTAAAGCCTTTGCCACTCCCCTATATTGATTTGTTCTCATATTAGTGATATATCTATTTATTTATATATATATTTAGTTATATTTATTAGTATAGTCATATATATTTATATTAATATATATATATATAGTTATATTAATATAAATATATAGTTATATTAATATATATATATATTTATAGTGATATTAATATATATATTTACAGTTATATTAATATACATATGTAGTTATATTAATATATATATATATATAGTTAGATTAATATATAGGTATATAAATATTCATATATTTTTATTTTAAATAAAATGGATATTAGTTATTATTTAGATAAATCTAATGTATTTCATATGTAAATATATTTTATTATTTATATTTATAATTAAATTTTTATGTGTGAATATATAAAAAATATGTATATATTGTTATATATTAGATTATAAATTGCAGTGAATTATAAAAAACGATAAACTTTCAAATTTATAATATCAATATGAATGTAATACCTTGGAATAAATTCAGTCCACACCAAAAAAAGCCAATAATACCCCCTTAAATGAGGCTGAAAATCCACAAAATGTTAAAAAATCGGGGTACCCTGACTAAAAACTCAGTTTTGGAGGCCTTCTGGGTCTCTTTTGACCTTGAAATAACCTTTACCAAGGTCCTCCTTAATTATAGGGACATAGATCTCGTTGTAGGATTCGATTTGATATGTGGTAGAGCTCAAACGGACACCCGGATCAAAAGTTATGGCCGTTTGAAGTTCAAGTTGCGTTTTCAACATATTTTGGATCTTTTTTTAATTGTTTTTAATTTTTTTAGTCTTAAAATTGTTATTAAATGACTATTACTCCATAATAATTAGAAAATTATTAATTAAAAATATTTTTTAAAATTTTTTATAAGCCATTTTCACTAAATATATTATATATTAAATGTAACTGTATATTTATACTTATCTAAAATATATTTAAAATTATATTTAAAAAATATATATTATTTTTATATCAATATAACTATATCTATATATTTAAATATTAATATATTTTTTTAATAATTTTTTTGGAAGTAGAAGCTTTATCAGCGCTTTTAAAAAAAGTGCTGATATAGACCCCCCTTTATTAGCGCTACTAAAAAAAGTGCTGATAAAGGGGTACCCTTTAATAGCGCTAAAAAAAGCACTATTAAAGGGGGTACCTTTATCAGGGCTAAAAAAACCACTTATAAAGGGTTACATTTATCAATGCTTTTTTTAGCGCTGATAAAGGTACCCCCCTTTATCAGTGCTTTTTCGCTAGCGCTGATAAATTGTGACACTGGACTTGCCCATTTTTGTGGTAGTGAAACCCACACACCACTGAGCTAAAAACTCTCATTTAGAAGAAGATGAGGTCAAAAAATAACTATACATGAGTGTGAAAGAGGTAAAATGGTCACCGAAAAGTTCCTAAAAACTTTTTCAGCTATATTTCTATCACTTCCATCATAAGATGATAGTGTTTTTTATTCAAGTTTGGCATCAATGTGATCTTTATATGATGCCCTGAGTGATTTTGATGAGGTTCCCAATGGTAATTGAGTTGATATTACTGGTGGTGGTGGTAGTGATGATGATGATTATGATGATGATGCTGATGGTGGTGCTCCAGGTTCCAATGTTGGTGATTATTATGATGGCACTGGTGGTGATTAGGGATATATTTATCCCCTACATTTTTGAGTTTAGGTAGATACATGTGAGGATGACTAAAACTAATTGATTATTTGGATTGTATCTGTATGATACAATATTGAAAATGGTTTGAAAACTATTTATAACATGATGGTTTAATTCTAAATATATAATAAGTGTAATGCATTAAATGTGTACAATGGTTTTTAATTTATTGATAAGTTCTATGAGAGGTTTTGGATGGTGCTGCTACTATCCAATGGGGGTAGTTCAATATACCCATGGTTCAAAAAATCATGGGTATACATGAATTCTAGACAACCACCTATAACCATTGTTTCAAGTGAACTGCGGGTATTAAGAAATCCACATAGGCTATACTAACATCTTAAGAACCCATAGTTCATTGAAACATGGATATAGCCTATACCCATGATTTTATGGGCTATACCCACTGTTCTAAACTATGGGTATAGGGTAAGATTCCGGTAGTGAGTGTGACAGAGGTTCAAAGCTTCCTTGGGTTGGATGGCTGGCGGTAATTCGAGTGCACCATCCGAGGCTTGCCTCTAATAGGCCATAGTATAGTGATTAACACTGAGTAGGCATATCACATAGATAAAAGGCCTAAGCCTAATGTACCTTTACACATGCACACATATCTCCATACACACTAGAGTAATGTGGAATAATAGAAAATAGGAATAGTAAATGCATTCATAACCTTTAATATCCCATAATAGAGTATGAAAATACACAGCCCAAGTAAATAGGAAAAAATACAGGCCCAACAACCAGAAAATTAGTCCAATTGGATAAAAAGAGAGAATACTGTCCCAGAACACAACCACCATTGTTCAACCATGGTTTTGATACTTGAGCCACTAAAAACCACTATACACCATCCAGACTGAGTATACCTAGATCTCATTAAAATAACCTATCATATGTATAAGACATGACACATGTGGGAAGATCCCATATTGGGGTGAGTATATACATATCCAACAGGACACACAAAAATCTCCAAGAGGTAAATCATCAAAATAGAGTCATATCCAAACAAAAAACTAGAGGGTAAATAAGGGAGAGATTAGAAATGATCATGGAAGGATTCAATTCATCTAGTAAGTCCATATACCTTACAATCATTCGAATGATAAACATTATTCAAGCAACTTCACAAGATGCACTATCACTAAGAGACCCATGATACCTCTTAGTAAACATTTAAAGGAAAGACACACCTCACTGAAAGACACCTCAATAGAAGACACCTCAGATGAAGTAATTCAATTCACAAATAGATGATCATTATCTAGTTATAGGGGGACACCTGACTCCATCGAATATTAACTCACAGATATAGGATCTTGCCCTGGGCCATAGGGGGATACCTGACTCCATATGTAATGTCCTATTATAGTGGATCTCACACCTTGGGTGTAGGTGATGGGATTCCAAAACCTACTTAAGGAAAAAGGAATAGAGGATCACAACCCTATTCTTCATGGAAGCATACCTAACTATATCCACGATCGACCTAAAAACAAGGCATCACACGACTTGTGTTTCAGGGTGGGATACCACACCTTATTTAGGGGGATTATAGAATCTACTTCCATATCTCATGTTGAACCTTACTCAGATAGAGAGACCATATGAAGGTCTAAATTTGAGATATAGGAAAATAGATGACATGTCAAAGGGGGTAAATGGAGTGTCATATCAATTAAACAACTTTTCCATGCACAATCACCCAACATAGTGTGAAAAATACCAACTACACTGTATGTATAATGATCTACAAGACATGTGGGACCAGGTCCTGCACTTGGCATGTGCCTCAACATATGTTTCATGTTATATTAAAGGGTACACATGGTGTCTCCTCAGAATACACAATATGTTATCTACTCATTCTCCATGGGAATGTACCCCTTGTACATGTCGAGTTGACCACCTAAGGTCACACGATGTATGAGACTGACCACATGGATGTGTGATATTTAATTTGGTTGGAAACCATAACACCAAATCTCCCATGAAACATGAAGTGTGTTCTTTTGAACAACACATCATGTAGTCAAAAATTTTATAGAATCTCAACTTCCACCCGAAGCTTCACTATTTTCATTTCCTTCATAGTGATTACTATCAGAATTCCCAAAAAATGTGTTGATCGAGATCAATGCCTCATTGGAGATCGAATTCAGACCACCCTTAATTGTAAAATTGAATCCCAACATCTATCATGTCACCTGCACATGCCTTGTATGGTAATGGAATTTTCTAAGCACCATTGGTCATAATCTCCCTCATCCAATGATGCATCCATGAACTGATCATTCGTCATCATAAATCTGAATCACAAAAATTTTTGGATCTAGGATCGAATGTGATTTGAACTAGAACTCTATATGTAGAATCAATGTCCAAGAATCAAATAATGATGATGAATATTAATAATAGAGGAATAAAATCATAAAATACTTAATTAAATGATCCCCAATGGTCATATTCATTTTGTACATAAATCATGGGATATAAAAGGAAGGGGAAATAGGGACAGATAATATTTATAAGAATTAAGGTTATCAAGTTAATAATTATAAATAAAAATCATGAATTAATGGGTTTATTACAAGTTCATCATGGATTAAATTATAAGGGAATTAATCCATGATTGCAAAAATAAAAAAAACATGGTAAAATGAACAAAAATAAATTCCCCACCTCAAAATTATATTGATCACTGACAAAGAAGAAGCTTGAGTCATTATTATCAAAGACACAGGTGATCTCCGATGTGTTTATGATTGATCCTCAATTCAAATCTCATACTCCAATGTTATAAACTATAGATATCCTATCAATACTCTCACCTAGGTTATGAGTCTAACTCTAAGGTATTTTCTAAAATAGGAATTAATAGGCAATTAATAGGTTTAATTAATTAATTCGAAAAATAATTAATTAATAACCTATTTATTCCACCTGTGAGTGTACTCCAAATCCATTTTTTTTGGTATTTTCTAAGAGTCCACTTTATGGAGAAGTGGAAACCTCACATTCAAGCAGTTCATCCATGACACCATCACATCCCAAATTTGAAATTCAAAAAAAGACACAAAAACCACACTTGAAATTCAAAACAATGCGCCTTGGACCAATTTCCATCGAACCACCTCGAGTCACCAAATCTCTAGTAGCGGTCCGCCTCGATCCACACCCTCGATAGACAAATCACCATCTTCAACTAAAAATCATCACTTCCGGCAAAGATCACCAGAAATATTTCCACTGAAGCTACAGACCACGAACACCAAAGACACCAACCGCCTTTCCATCGTAGAATCACCTTCAGACCAGTTTAGAAGATGCCCAGTAGATACCCAAAGGAAGAGAAGAAGTCATCACGAATAACACCTCCTAGAACACCGTCGAATATAATGAACTCGACTTCACTAACCTAGATCTGCTTCTTCACTTTATTACATTAGTATAGATACATGATTCAAATCCCAAAGTACCGATTAGTTTAGCAGTTTTGGAAAATAGATTACATACATGAACCTTATATTACAATTAAAAACATAAAATACAACATAGAGAATCCTATGAAAACCATGATTCTCCTAGATTAACCCTTAATATTAGTCATAATATACATATTTTCATCTTGGGAAAATAAAACATAAGAAATGGGTGAGCTCAGATACTCAGTAAGGGTAAACAATATAGCAGAAGCTATCATAAATAAACATAAACTTTTAAGGCATGATGTATAACTAAAACAAAATCCTTTTAAACATAATACTGTGCATACTATGGAAAGAATAAATAGAATAATTCCATATAAAAATTCAAATAGATATTCTACTAGTCTAATAATCACATGTAATATCAATAACTAATCTCATTATGAGGGAATGCATGAAGTACCTCGTTTGGAAAATAACAAAAGATTCATTTCAAACGATTTTATAAAAATTAAATCATGAGTAAAATAGAAATTAAAAATTTGTAGGATTATAATGAAAACATTTTTTATTTTTTTTAATAAACATGGACATGGATGATAAGTATTCCCCAGTAGATACTTACGTATAAACAATCCCGAATAAAAATAAGATTGTGAAATTAACCCTTACCACCTTATAATAAGTAGAATAATATTTCCAATGAAGGAAATAAAATTATATTGATATGAAAAATACCATAATATTCAGGATAAGACTCATAAAAGGTATTCATGGGCAGTATATACACCATATAAAAGAAATAATTAGCGTATAAGGTATGTGTACCATAGAGATAAAAGTGAGACAAAAATCTCATATAACTAGAGTAACCTTTGAATCGTGATCCCCATGAAATAATAACATAAATTAAAGTTTTTAATATCATTAAAAAAAGGAAATTAATTATATATTATTTCATAGGTCATTATATACACCACACAAAAGAAGCGAGTGGTGAATATGGCTTGTATCTCACAGAATTAAAAAGTGAGATGAAATTCCCTTACCTTGTACTTTCCTTTAGTTGAATGTGATTTAACCTAATATATAATAGTTTAAAACATGTTATTAATTTATACTAGAACCATATAAATATTTATGATATCATATATGATTCTATTATATTATCTTATCACCTATTTGTTAATAATGTTTTGTTATTACTCTTGTTTCAGGTGTTAATTGCTTCATTTTCTTATGTTTGTTTTTTCATGTAAGTACTGTTTATTATGAATAAAACATATTTTATTCATATAAATAATGATATTAATTTCATAAATATTATATTAAATCATCAGATATATTTTTATCATCATTATTCAATGGTTAACATGGAGAATGAATCTCATTACACCGTGGAGATGGTAGGTCGTACGTACACACGAGCAACGATATCATTCCATTAATGGTGAAGTGGTAAGGAATTAGATGGTATATTAATTTTAAATAATAAATATAATTTCATATTTATTATTTATATCCATTATATTCTTCATTATACCCATCCAAATAAACTGGTAATTAAAAAAAATACACCACAACGAGGATATTATAAGCCGTACACACGCACACATGGTGATATCATTTTTTGTAGGATAAATAAAAAGATGAATATGGTTATACCATAATTATAACAAAATATAAGAATATAAATGATAATGGTGTTATTATTTTATGATTTAAACAACTCATGAATAGAAATTAGAATAAGAAATAATTTTTAAGGAGTCGGTAAAGACGATTACCTCTTCTTTAACAAACCTCCTTTGGATCTCCTCTTAGGGACACCAGGGTTGGACTTCTGAGAAGACAAGAACCTCTAGGATGTGACTAGGGAAGTTAATAAGGGAAATGGTCAAGATTTGGTGGATACATAATTATCAAAGTGGCGTGAGGAAGTGAGGGAGGATGTGCCCTTTTATAAGAGAGGGGAGATACACTTTAGGGAACTCTCAAAATATTAAATTAATATAAATTTATTTTCAATTTAAAATAGCTCCAAAGTGAGTTATTTCGAATATAAGATGAGGATTGGTCTAAATAATCTCAATTTTTTTATACATGTTTAGGTCACAATATTAACCTTATCTTTTGGATTTAACCCTTTAACTCTTATCGTGACAACTTCAATTTTTACACTTTAGGGTTAATATAATTACTATAAAATTCCAAACAAACCCCAAATGGACCATTGATGACATATTTAACCATATTATAGTAATTTTTATGAAATTTATATTTTTATGAATTTTATATCATTTAATAAAATATTATTTATTTTAAATTATCATTTATATCAAGTTTGATACAATTTAATATTTGTATTTTAAAAATATCATAACAACTTGATAAATTCGAAAAAACACTTATAATATATCACTAATATTTATAAGTTATATATAAAATTATTGGATTTAATTAATTATGTAATATTATATTTATTTAAATATCTTTAATATCATTTATTTTATATTTCTATTAATTAAATAATTACTACATCATTATTATGCAAGCATTAAATTAAATTATTTATTATATAAAAATTAAAAATAAATTATAACGATGAAGATAAATTTATTATATTTTAAATAAATATTTATTATCGAATTTATATTCTGTATTACCCTGTATTAAAAATTATTTAGTTATTAAAAATACGAGTATGGCATTTTTAACTTATCTTTAAATAAAATAAAATAAATGTCACTTTCTTAACCAAGTGGCTTAAAAAAGTTATAATTTTATCGTAAAGTTGATTTTGGTCAAAAAACACAAATCCAATTAAATTAGGATATGTGTTAGGGTAATTATAACATTATTTTTATCCTTAATTACTTGATTTACCCTTAAACATGTTAATTAAAATATTATTAAATTTACTATTCATATGCCAAAAAATAAAATAAATATATTTAAATAATTTGAAACCACTGATTCTAAATAGGTAATACATTTTAAAAAATTAAAAACACAATATTTTCATTAATTAATTTAAAATTAATCCCATTGATGGGATGAGAAAACGAGTTATTAAAGTTTAAACATGCAAAAGATTGAAATGTTTTTATATATGAATTCAATGTAAAATTGATGCCTGTGACCTAAATTAAATTAAATAATAAAAAATAATCTATTTATAATTTAAAACCATTTAATAATATAATTTAACACTATAAATTATTTTGATGAAAAAGGTTGTTTTCAATTAAAATTTAGTATTTTTTTACTATTCATCAAAACATGAAACTTTTCAGAAAAATACCAAAATTTTATCCAAAGTAAATTTTTATTCCCAAATTTAAAAGAATAGGTTTATTTTTTCAAACATAATACATAAAAGTGTCAAAAATTGGATTTAAATAGGTTCTCCATTAAAAGGCTGTAAAACTACTTTTATAAAAATATAGGTTTTTATGTGTAATATTGGGTTTGTTCTTATCTTATGTCTATAAAATCCATTATATGAATATAAAAAATATTTTATTGAAAATATAACATACATATTTCATTAATATCATTCTATAATAGTAATTAATTTAATTTATTAGGATAAAATGACTTTCTGAGCATAAAAATAGTTCTTTATAAAAATATTTCCGACATATTCAGTTGGTTCCTATATTCATTTCTAATTAATTTATAAGAAATGAATTCAACTATATATTTTCATAAGTTAGTTAATACTATTAATAACCACCAACTTAATATTTAGGTTATATCATATTATATTAAATAATAATATTTTAATAATATATTGTTGTTTGGTAAAACTCGGCCTTGCATGTAACACAATCCAACTAATTATTGTGTGTGTTGTAAGCTTATCATGGTGTTTCGTACAAGATAATATATCAAAGAAATTGAATTTATTTTAGAATAGACATATTGTAAAATCTTTGGGTGTTACATTCTCCCATCCTTCAATAAATTGCGTCCTCACAATTTGAACTCGGGATTAGAAACTGGGGTTTTGACTTTTAAAAATATCTTTATTGAAATCACACATCGGAAAAGGGTTAATGAGAAATCCAGTTTAAAATAAATAAATTTAAGTATGACGGTCACCAGAGATAATTCATACTAGGGTTCCATGTAGGAAAATAGAGACATGGAAAATAAATCTAACCATCATGTTCTGATGGAGAGTGATAGAGAACATGGTCAGGAGAAAGTTAAAAATAAAAAATCTATAGATCTGTAATAATATAAGGGACCATTTTATTTATCATAAAAGAAGGTAATAGGATAAATTTTTTGGTATCAAGATATTTTACACATATCTGAAGAATTAACTTACTTCATAAACTAAGAAAATAAGGAAACATGCTTACCAGATATGTGGAGTTTCATACTTTAATCAATTTCCACCACAAACTTATCTTTTTCTCCAAATAATGAGAATTCAAGATTCTTTTTTTGTGCTTTTGGATTTTGAATCAAATTATATAGATCAAAAAATCAAAAAATGTATAACTATATATTCCTCATATCATTATACATTAACCAAAACCAAAATGTTTAGGATAAGATAAGATAGTTCCCCAAAAATAATCTGCAAAATTAAATAGTAAAACCCAAAGTTCAACATAGATCATTCAGAAAATAACTACCCTTCCTAAAAAATATTATAGACTAGGATTAAAACCCAAAAATTAGAATGATATGATCATATAGTCTTCCAAATAACATTAATCACTCTTAAAAAATTTAATTATCTAAATCTCATAATCTTCTATGTTTTTTAACTATTTCCATAAATAACCTAAATCACCACAAGTCCACAATAAAATCACATTTGACTCAAAATTAAAAGTCAACCATTTTTCCTCAAAATATTATGTTTACCTTAATCTAATAGGATTTCTAATATAGCGAACGCCTTCCGAAATAACATTAATCAATTAACCAAAAATTCATTTTCTAATCCCAAGGTTATGATAATATTCCTTTATCCATTAGGTATTTTAACTAAAAAAATTCCATGCTAAACCGGACTTCACATAGGCTAGTGGAAGGTACTACACCCTTTTCATCCTTCGGTTGTGGGTTCAAACCCCATGACCTTGTTGGACGTGACGAGTTGTCACCCAGTTTGCGGGTTGTTTTTTTATAAAACCTTATTAATATAACTCCCAAAATAAATATGATGGACATCTATGAAATGAGGCTAATCACTAAATATCCTTTTAAATATGGTTTTACATACAACCCTAATACATAAATACTTCATCCATTTATTTCCACATAGGTCCTTCCTTGGTCTAGAGTTTATCCTATAGAATAGGACATTGACTGGGGTAATGCCCAAGTTCCTCACATTTAAGGCAATTAAATAAAAATAGATTCTTAGGATGAGTTTTATTTCCCTCCATTATACCCTTCATTTTTCCTTATAAATTATTTTCTTTATGTCCTTCATTCCTACACATAAAACATTTCTTTGTTCCATTGAGACACTTTCTTGGGTGCCTCCTTCCTCATTTATTACATGATTGAAATCAAGCATTCTTTTCTCCATGTTCTCCACCCTTAGAGAACTTATTAAGCTTCGTCCTTCTCTTCTTTGGTGAGTTTGGAAGTTGTTTAAGGTATATGTTGTTAACCATATTTTGGGAAAACTGATTAGGAATGAACATGATATCTTTAACTCCTATCAACATTCCATTTGGATTCTCATCACCACCACCTTGTCCATCATGTTCAATGTTAACATGACACCTTTGGGTTCCATCCATTTACTAAAACCAGAAAGTATAGTGTGAGTAACAATAGTCACAGTGAGAAAAACATATAATCATTTATAGAATATCATAACACCACATTTTCAATCTAAAACACCTTAGGTTTAACCTAGGTTATTCATTTTCATCATATATTCAAATACTTCATAATGGTTTTTTAATAAAATGTAAATTATCCTAAGTATATCCTCATGGAGTGTCAAACCTGGTGTATAGTAAGGCCCGTTGTCATGTACTAGGTTACACTGATTCAGGCCCCATGCACCTTGTCAGAGTTGTTACCTCTAGGTACATCTGTATCAGAACCACGTCCACTTTTAATATCTAGAGAGGGATGTATTACAAGGAGGACCCACATAATCTCTATGTAACACCTCAAAATTTCATAGTACGTTATATTTTTAAAGAAATTAATTATATTATATTGCACGCAACACCGACTTGGCTTTATTTACACACAATATTGAGATTCTATGAAACAACACTTTAGTACTATAATTATTTAAATGATATATTTATATCTTATCCATTAAATATAGTAATATAAATAGTAATAAATAATTTTTAAATATTATTTATAATGTTTTCACCAAAATAAAATATATTTATAATGAAATGTATAAGTTTCAGTAAAATTGTTATATGTTTAGAAATACTATTTTCTTAAAAGAACTACTTTTTTTGCCCTTTTGTGAACAATAATAAAATTAATTTTAAAAACTCATAGAAATTGAATTTGGTAAAATAAAAATCATTTTTAAAGTCATAATATGAAAATTATATTAGTGTAATTTTTTTGGTATTTTTCTAAAAACTTTCAATTTTTTATGAATAGTGAAAAACACTACATTATTGTTTAAAAAATGACTTTTTTCATTTAAATAATTAGTTTAATTTAAATTGAATTTAAATTCACAATAGATAAAAAATACACATATTAACCTAATGGTGGTCATTGTAATCATTTTTATAATAGAATAAGATTTAAACAAATTGAACTTTTGAATGTCACTTTTACCCACATTCTAACCACATCTGCAGATTTTCATTAAAAGTAATTTAACTAATTTTGTGAATTAAATTTTGAAAAAAATACATACATGGTTGTAATCAGTATGAAAAATTTGGTCTAATAGGATCAACATATTTTTTTTGTAAATTGTAACTTTTGAATTTTATTTACCACGGTTAAAAGTAAATAGGGTAATTAAAGGTAAAACTAATATTATAATAATATAAAATTACCCTAACACTTGTACTAATTTAATTGGATAAGTGTGTTTTGACCAAAATAAACCTTAGGTAAAAAATATGATCCTTTTTAATCCACTTGTTTTAGATTAAGAAATTTATTATATTTTATTTAAATAAGAGGTAATTGTTTTACCAACCCTTTCAATGTTCTTTTCTTCTACTTACTTTTTCTAAGTTGTTTCCTTAATAAATTAACAAATAAATCATCTAATATATGTTGAGATTTTTTTATGATTATGGGATAACCATATTAATCCTTTTACCCATCCTATGGAAAACAATATCACCACACATGCGTATGCACGACTTACCGTCTCCATGCCGTGGTGTAAAATGTTTTTCATCTATACTTTATTTCAATGGGTATAATGATGAATATAAAGGATTTAAATAATTAATATGACATGATATTGTTTATTTATAATTAATATACCATCTAATTCCATAAAATTTAACCATTAAAGTAATGATATCGTCACTCGTGCGTACGTACGGCTTACCGTCTCCACAACATGATTAAATTCATCCTTTATTACAACAATTTCAGAATGATTATAAAAATGTATATACTGAATAAATATGAAATAAATGAAAGAATAATTATACTGGAATAATATATATATATATATATATGTCATTTACTTTCTTCCATTCAAGATGATAAGAAAACAAAAACAACGTTCATGTGTACATACGACCTACCGTCTCCATGAATGGTGTGTTTCATTTAATTTGTCTATATATTATATATATTTATATAATGAATATATATGATTTATAAATAATTTTATACATTCTGGAAGTAATTAAGTCATGATCTAAGTAATATGATCAAGAATAACAAGTCAAAACACACACGATAAACAAAGCGATTATTACTCGAAACCTTGCTTTAACTTGGAATTGTTAATAAATAGGTAATATAAAGTCATAAAAGAATCATATATGATATCATAAATATTATTATGATTATTTTATAAGTTAATAATATGTTTAAAAACATTATAGAGGAGTTTTGGACACGTACAGAGAGTATCATACCTAAGGTAAGAGAATTTCTATCTCACTTTTAATTTTCATGAGATATAAGTCACGTTCACCACCTATTTATTATGTGTGGTGTATGTACTGACCCTATTATATTTGATATCATGAATACATTTATCTTTATGGTATTTAAATATTCATTTAAAGATATTGGTCTTATTATTTAAATGTTCAAATTTGTATGAGATGCTTTGAATGTTTAAAGAATTAATCCTCTATCCATTTCAATATTCTTGATATTATCATATATATATATATTTATATATATATATAAAATATTATAAATAATATTTCATGTCTATTTTGAATTTCATTCAAATGTTTTCAAAAGGGATATTTTTAATGTTTTATATAAGGGACTCTTTAACTAAAAAATCATTTTAAATGTTTTAAATATTTATTCTTAAAAATATTTCTCATTAATGTCCTTGTTTTAAAAATGGTTTTAAATATTTATTTAAATGGATATGAAGGTTTTAAAATTTTAATTTTTTTCAAAACTAATAAATTGGTATGAAACACTTTAATTCAAAAATCTATTTTTAAATGTATTATTATATAAGTGCACAACTTTTGAATAAATGATTTTAAAGAAAAATTGGTATTTGTCTTAAGATATTTTTAATTAATTTAATAGAGTATTTTAATATATTTCAACAGCCTTTTTTGGATCTTATTCTTAATTGAGGTTGATCTATTATGATATCATTTTACATATTTTATTGAATGGTTTATGATCAGTTTGATTGTGGATATTCCATTTAGATACCATTCTTAGTTTTTAGTTAAAGTATTCATATTTCATTTACCAGTTTTTAATATGAATGATTATGTTGTTTATGTTTAACCATTTTCATATGAGTAATGTATTTGACTTATTAAGTAATGAGTGGGTCTCTCTATAACCCCTCGATGCATTGGTAGGTCTCATAAGACAAACTAGTGTCTTAGAATGAGGCCTTGATGATATGGTTATGTATAGTCTTGGAATAAGGCCTTGACAGTATGGTTATGATGTCCGACATTATGGATTCCCCCATTATGAGATTATTTATTGATATTACATATGATTATTCAACTAGTAGAATATCCATGTGAATGTTTAAATGGGGTTTAGATTAGTGGTAATCACCCTATAATACTACATCGAGGTTGGGGGTTCAAAACCCATGGAGCACATGTACTGTAGTAGCACTGTAGTGATACTGTAGTAGTGGAGATAATGTAGCACTGGTGGCACTGTAGCAGTGGCGTACTGTAACAGGTAGGGTAATGTAGCAGTAATATTCACAAGTGTGCCGTTGGGTCAAAATTATGGAACTATGGGCCATGTAATGAGATTTCTTGCCCAATGAGCCTACGATCTATATAACAGGCTTCATGTCCACTGGGCCTACGGGCCATGTATTGAATAAATAATTTTTGATGGGTGGGTTATCCCTTTAAAAAATGTGAATGTTTAAATGGAATTATTTTATTTATTCTTTCCATATTATGTTCAAGTTTATGTTTAAAAGGATTGTGTTTGAGTTTTATACTTTCCTTAAAGTCTTTGGTTATTTATGAAAGATTCTGCTGTATTGTTTAACCTTACTGAGCCTCTAATATCACCCCTTTATTATGTTTTATTTTACAATGATTCCAAGAAGTGTATTATGATTGATATGAAGTATTAATATACGAGAAAATTGAGTTCTAACAGAATTATCTATGTTGCATTTTATGTTTTGAATTGTAATGAAAGGTTCATGTATGTAATCTATTTTCCAATACTATTAAACCGATTGGTCCTTCAGGATTTGATTCTTTGTAATCATGCCAATGTATTAAAATAATGCCCCAGCTCCAGGCTTTTGGGGTTGGGGTGTTACAGTTGGTATCAAATAAAGTTTATAAATAACCTTGGAAATAGATTTAGAAAACTTAGATTATGGATCATAACCCTAAGATAGACATTGTGGATAAGTATAGAGGAATATCCTAAAATTTTAGTAATGTAGAGATTATGTGGGTATTCCTAGAAAATACATACCTGTCTAGATACTGCAAGTGGATGTGGTTCTGGAACAGATGTACTTAAGAGTAATAACATTGAAAAGGTGTTCTTGGCTTGAATCGGGGTAACATGGTACACAACAACGAGCCTTACTGCACCCCATTTTTGACACCCCCATGGGATATTCTTAGGATAATTCATGTTTTATTTACCCATCATTATAAATTATTTAAAATTAAAGATTCCCCCAAAGTAACCAAAGTTTATGATTCTAGGATTTACGATGCATAAATTTATGTTATGTACTATACCATATTTAGAGTTATACAAAGTTCATAACTTTATGATCTAATACAGTATATTCCATCTTATATAAATGGTTTTTAGCAAAAGGAATGAGAACTCCACCAATGTACATGATCCAAATATTAATAAGGATCATATCTTTTATAGCTTTAAGCCAACATTTTGAAGGGAAATAGTCACCCATATATTCTAATCATATGAGTAAATAATATCATGTGTTAATAAGATATATAAAGAATTCTATGAGTCCTATGTATTTGAAGGGAAGTAAGAGAAGAATAGGATGGAAGGGAAAAAGATAGATAAATGGAATAAGGGAAAGAAGGATTTTACCACATGTGATAACTGTGGAAAGAATCACCCTGGTAAATTCTTGAAGGGAATGAGAGTTTGTTATAAGTGTGGAGAAAAAGGGAACCAAGTTTGTGATTCCAAGGGTATGAAATTTTTTCCAATGTACAATTACTCAGATGCAAGGACATAGGACACTATGTGAATGAATGTCCCAATCATGAAAGAAATACACCACAAATGATGCTATTGGATAATGATCAAGTTATGATAATACTATAGATAAATAGGAATGATTAATATTCATGTTCAAGAATTATATAATTTGAATATTTTATTAGAAATGCACTGGTTATAAGAATTATTGAGTATATAAGGATTTTACTGCAAAACTATTTCATTAAGGATTTGAGATTGTATGGTACCAAGAAAAGTGACACAGTTGTAAGTTATTTTTTTTAGAAAATATATGATTGAGGGAAAGATAACCCTTAATATATTTATGATACCAAGATAATGATGTTCGAATAAAGAGATGATTTATTTGGATAAATTATATTGGATATTATTGACTACCTTGTAATTGATTAATGGTTTGTTTATTCCATTATTTTTGGAGTTTACATCATTTTTGGATTTAAGGAGTATTTCCAATATTCTATGTTTTACATAAGTAATAAAGAAGCATGAACGTATTAAATATGGTTTATGGTAATTTAGGGTATTACCATGTTTTAATATAATACATAATGAAGTTATTCACATGTTTGGTTTGTGATAAAAAAGATCTGCATTATGTTTTGTTGATTTAATAAATTTAGTGACCTTCCTTATAAAGTTTTGGATTATGAGTTTGGACAGAAGTATTTTGGATAATTCTAAATGTTGGAATGGATTAAGTTAAATATTGGATAGTATTTTTTAAGGTTAAAAAATTTATTAATATTATTTTTGGAATGTTTTAATAATATAGTTTTAAGAAAAGGATAACCCATAGTTCAGGTGACAACCTGTTGTGTTCAGCAAGGCTGTGAGACTTGAACCCGAAACCAAAGAGAGAAACAGGTGCATCACCTACCATAGGTCTACGTGTTGTCCTAGTTTGTATAATATAGTTTTATTTATTTAAATGGTATGAAAAATGAAGTATAAGTTCATTTTTGGAATGCTATACAATTAAGATAAATAGAATATTTTTGAATTTTATTATCTTTTGGAGAGAAATATGAGTATGTGGTAGAAATTAGTTAAAGGATGGAAGTATAATTATCAAGTAAGTATGCTTCCTTGTGTTCAAAGTATATAAAGTAAATTAATTATTCAACTCTAGGGAAAGTATCTTAAAACAAAAAATGTTTTCCTAGTAATTTTTTTCTGATGAATCAAATGGTTCCTTAGATCATCATCAACTTCTATATTTGTGATTGTTAATTTTCTTCTGACCATGTTCTTTATCAGTCTCCATCAAAACATGATGGTCATATTTTTATTTTATGTCCATTTTTTCCTACACACAACCCTTTTTTGAAATGCAACCTACATATAACCCTTGTATGTGTTATTTCTAGTAACTTTTATACTTACCTTTCTTTATTTTAAATTATATATTTTATTAACCATATTTTTGATGCGGGTTTTCCACAAAGGGATTTTCTAGTATAAAACTTTTATTTTTGAGGTCCAATTTCAAATTGTGAGGATGAAATTTATTGAAGGATGGGATAATTTAACACCAAAATATTTCATAGTACATTATCTTTTTAAATAAATTCAATAGATTATATTTCACGCAACGCCGACTTGGCATGCGTTACATGCAATATTGAGATTCTATGAAATAACACTTTAGTAGTATAATTATTTAAATGATATATTTTTTATTATCCATTAAATATAGTAATATTAATAGTAATAAATAATTTTTAAATATAATTTATAATGTTTTCACATAAATAAAATATATTTATAATGAAATGTATAAGTTTCGATAAAATTGTCATATGTATAGAAATACTATTTTCTTAAAGGAACTAGTTTTTTATTTCATTTTATGAATAATAATAAAATTAATTTTATAAACTCTTAGAAATTTAATTTGGTAAAATAGACATCAATTTTGAATTCAGAATATTGAAATTAGCTTAGGGTGATTTTTTTGGTATTTTTCTGAAATCTTTCAATTTTTGATGAATAGTGAAAAACATTGCATTATTGTTTAAAAACAAAATTTTTAATTTAAATTTAATTTAAAGTAATAATAGATAAAAAATACACATATTAACCTAATTTATATCATTGGAATAATTTTTATAATATAATTAGATATAAACAAATTGAACTTTTGAATGTCACTTTTACCTGACTTCTAACCACATCTGTTGATTAGCATTAAAAGTAATTTTACCGCTTCTATGAATTAAATTTTGAAAAAAATACATATGTGGTTGTAATAAGTATGAAAAATATGGTCTAATAGGATTAAAACAATTTTTTTATGAATAATAACTTTTGAATTTTTTTACCACGATTAAAGGTAAATAGGGTAATTAAAGGTAAAAATAGTATTATAATAATATAAAATTATCCCAACAATTGTCCTAATTTTATTTGATAAGTGTTTTTAGACCAAAATAAACCCTAGGTAGAAAATATTATCCTTTTTAAGCCACTTGTGTAAGATTATAAAATTTATTATATTTTATTTAAAGAAGAGGTAATTGTTTTACAAACCCTTTCAATGTTATTTTATTCTTATAATTATTTTTCCTAAGTTTTTTTCATACTAAATTAATAACTACATCATATAATATATGTTGATATGTTTTTATGATTATTTTACTACTTCATTCCCCATTTTACCCATCATACGGAAAACAATATCACCATGCATGTGTACGTACGACTTACCACCTCCACGCCATGGTGTAAACTATTTTTCATCTATAATTTATTTAGATGGGTATAATGATGAATATAAAGGATGTAAATAATTAATATAACATGATATTGTTTATTTATAATTAATATACCATCCAATTATATAACATTTAACCATTAAAGGAATGATACCATCGCTCGTGCGTACGTACGACTTATTATCTCCACGACGCGATGAGATTCATCCTCTATTAAAAAAATTTCAGAATGATTATAAAAATGTATATACTAAATAAATATAAAATAAATTACATAATAATTCTATTGGAATAATATATATATATATATGTGTGTCATTTACTTTCTTTCATTCAATAAAACAAGAAAACAAAAATAACGTTCATGTGTACGTACGACCTACCATCTCCATGAACGGTGTGTTCCATTTAATTTATCTATATATTATATATATTTAGATACTGAATTTATATGATATATAAATCATGTTATACATTTTGGAAGTAAGTAAATCATGATCTAAGTAATATGATCAATAATAACAAGTCAAAACATGCATGATAAACAAAGCGATTATTACCCGAAATGTTGCTTTAACTTGGAATTGTTAATAAACGATTAATATAAAGTCATAAATGAATCATATATGATATCACAGATATTATTATGATTCTGGTATAAGTTAATAATATGTTTAAAACATTATATTGGAGTTTCAAACATGTACAAAGAGTATCAGACCTTAGGTAAGAGAATTTCCACTTCACTTTTAATTTTTGTGATATATAAGTCACGTTCACCACCAATTTCTTATGTGTGGTTTATGTAATTCCCCTATTATATTTAATATCATGAATACATATATATTCATGGTATTTAAATATTCATTTGAAGTTATTGGGATTATTATTTAAATTTTCAATGTGGTATGGGATGCTTTGAATGTTTAAATAATTAATCCTTTATCCATTTCAATATTATTGATATTATCATACATATTTATATATATATATATATATATAAAGTATTATAAAGAAAATTTTATGTATTTTTTAATTTCATTTAAATATTTTCAAAATGAATATTTTTAATGTTTTATGTAAGGAAATCTTTAACTAAAACATCATTTTAAATGTTTTAAAGATTTATTTTTTTTAAATCTTTATCATTAATGTCCATGTTTTAAAAATGGTTTTAAGGATTTATTTAAATAGACACAAATGTTTTAAAATGTTAATTCCTTTCAAAACTATCAAAGTGGTATGGGGCACTTTGATTCAAAAATATCTTTTAAATGTCTTCTTTTATAAGTGAACAACTTTTGAAGAAACGATTTAAAAGAAAAAGGGGTATTTGTATCAAGATATTTTTAATGACTTTAATAGAGTATTTTCATATATGAAAACATCATTTGTTGGATATTATTCTTAATTGAGGTTTATCTCTTATCCTATCATTTTCTATATATTATTGAATGGTTTATTATCAGTTTTATTGTGGATGTGCTATTTAGATACCATTCTTGGTTTATGATTAAATTATTCATAATTCATATACTAGTTTTTAATATGAATTATTATTTTATTTATGTTTCACCATTTTATTATGAGAAATGTATTGGAATTAGTAAGTAATAGGTGGGTCCCGATATATCCCCTCGATTCATCAGTAGGTCTCATGAGACAAACTAGTGTCTTGGTAGGAGGCCTTGAAGGTATGGTTATGTATGGTCTTGGCACGGGGCCTTGATGGCATGGTTATGATGTCTGACATTATGAATTCCCCCATTATGAGATTAGTTATTGATATTACATGTTATTATTCTACTAGTAGAATATCCATGCAAAAATTTAAATGAAATTATTTGATTTATTCTTTCCATAATATGTTCAAGTTTATGTTTAAAAGGAATGTGTTTAAGTTTTATACTTGCCTTAAAGTTTATGGTTATTTATGAAATATTCTGCTACATCATTTAACCTTACTGAGCATCTATGATCACCCCTTTCTTATGTTTTATTTTCCTAGGATTCCAAGAAGTGTATTATGATTGATACTAAGGATTAAGCTAGTAGAATAATGGAATTCTCAAAGAATTATCTATGTTTCATTTTATGTTTTGAATTTCAATGAAAGGTTTGTGTATGTAATCTATTTTCTAAGATTGGTAAACTGATCGGTCCTTCAGGATTTGATTCCTTGTAATCATTCCAATGTATTAAAATAATGGACAAGCTCTTGGCTTTTGGGGTCGAGGAATTACACTATACCTTACCAAAACTCTAGGATGTTCTTCTATACCTGTCCTCAAAGTTTATCTTAGAATTATGTTCTCTAATCTATGTTTTCTAAATTTCCAAGGTTTCTACTAAAAATTATCTAATACCAACTAAAATGTACCATACTATAGTAACCCAAAGATGGTGCCTCACTTTATTACATTATCATAGATACATGATTAAATTCCCAAATTACCAACTGGTTTAGTAGTTTTGGAAAATATATTACATACATGAACGTTACATTACTATTGAAAACAAAAAATACAATATTAAGAAACCTTCAAATTCCATGATTCTCCTATCTTAACCCTGTATATTAGTCATAATATACATCTTCTCATATTGGGAAAATAAAACGTAATAAATGGGTGAGATTAGATGCTCAGCAAGGTTAAATAATACAGCAAAATCTATCTTAAATAAACATAAACTTTTAAGTATAGATTTATAATTGAAACACCAACCTTTTAAACATAATTTTCACCTAATATGATAATAATAAATCAAATAATTCCATATAAACATTCACATGGATATTATATTAGTATAATAATTACATGTAATATTAATAACTAATCTCATAACTAGGAAATGAATAATGTCGGACATCATAAAAATACCGTCAAGGCTTCGGCCAATAAACCATACATAAATGGGTAAAAACCCAATCTAGTTTGTATCATGATACCTACTGATGCATCAAGGGGCTATAGTGGGCCTCACCCTTCACTTACTAAGTCCAATGCATTCATCATATGAAAAGTGTAAAACATAACCCAAAGAAACATTCGTATTAAAACTAGCATATAAAATGTTAATACTTAGACCATAATCCATAAACGATATCAAAATATCACATCTATAGTCAAACTAAATCATAAACCATTCAATTAAATATGGTAAATTATATCATAAGATATCACCCTCAATCAAGAATAAGATCCAACAAAGGATATTGATATAGATGAAAATACCCTAATAAAATCATTAAAAACATATTCAGAGAAATAACCCTTTATAATTTCAAATCATTTATTTAAAATATGTTCAATGAAAGAGAAAATTTCATTTGAAAATAAATTTTTAATCTTGCAAGGGAGGCTTAAAAATGTTGAGGCTTCACAACGGTAGAAAAATCCGCTCACGCCGCATAAGTTAAAAAACCATTCTTTATATTAAAAAAGTCATAAAGTACCTCATTTGGAAAATGAAAAAATATTCACTTAAAAACATTTTATAAAAAGTAAAACATGGTTAAAATAGACATTAAACATTCGTAGGATTATAATAAATTTTTTTGGAAAACATTTTTAAGAAACATGAAAAAGGATGATAAGAATCCCGAATCAAAACGAGATTTCAAAATTTACACTTACCACTTTATAATCAGTAGAATAATATTCCCCATGAAAGAAAGAAAATTATATGGATATGGAAATACCATAATATTCAGCATAAGACTCATAAAATACATTCTTGTGTAGTATATACACCACACAAAATAAATAAGTAGTGTATAAAGTATGCGTCCCACTAAGATAAAAGTGAGACAAAAATCCCTTTTTACTAGAGTAATCTTTTCATCATGATCCCCATGAAATAATAACATAAATTAAAGGTTTTAATATCATTAAAAAAATTAAATTAATTATATATTATTTCATAGGTCATTATATACACCACATAAAAGTATCTAGTGGTGAATATGACATGTATCTCATGAAATTAAAAAGTGGGATGAAATTCCATTACCTTGTAATTTAATTTAGTTGAATGTGATTTAAAATTACATATAATGGTTTAAAACATGTTTTTAATTTATACCAGAACCATTTACATATTTATGATATCATATATTATTATCTTATATTATCTTATCACCTATTTGTTAATAATATTTCGTTATTACTCTTGTTTTGGGTGTTAACTTCTTCATTGTATAATACTTTTTTTTCCGTGTAAGTCTTGTTTCTTATGCGTAGGATATATTTTATTCATATCCATAATTATATTAAATCTATAAATATTATATTCAATCATCACATATATTTTTATAATCATTCTTGAATGGTTAGCATGGAGAATGAATCTCATCACGTCGTGGAGACGGTAGGACTTATGTACGCACAAGCAACAATATCATTATTTTAATAGTAAAGTGGTAAGTAATTGGATGGTATATTAATTATAAAGAATAAATATCATGTCATATTTATTATTTATATCCATTATACTCATCATTATACCCATTTAAATAAAGTGGTGATGAAAAACAAGTTACACCACAACATGGAGACAGTAAGCCGTACGTATGCACACATGGTGATATTGTTTTTAGTAGGATGGAGAAAAATAGTAATATGATTATAAAATAATTATAATAAAATATAAATATATATATATTATACTGTAGTTATTATTTTATAAATGATACAATGGGAGAAGCGGAAGTAGAAGAAGAAATTATTTTGAAGGATTCAGTAAAGACAATTACCTCTTCTTTAGCGAATCTCCTCTTAGGGACAATAGGGTTGGAATTTTGAGAATAAAAAAACCTCTAGGATGTGTCTAGGGAAGTTTATAAGGGAAATTTATAGAGGAATTTAATCTATAAGTCTCAAAGTGGTGTGAGTTAGTGAGGGAGGAGGTCCCCTTTTATAAGAGAGGGGAGGGGCACTTTAGGGAACTCTCAAAATATTAAACTAATATACATTTATTTTGGATTTAAAATAGATAAAAAGTTAGTTATTTTGAATATAAGATGAGTATAGATCTATATAATCTCAACCAATGGTTTTTATAAACGTGTAGGTTACAATATTAACCTTATCGTTTGGCTTTAACCCTTTGATTTTTACCGTGAAAACTTATATTTTTACTCTTTAGGGTTAATAAAGTTACTATAAAATGACAAAAGAAACCTAGACAAACCATTTATAACATATTTAGACTTATTATATCCATTTGGAATAAATTTTGGTTTTTATTAATTTTATATCACTTAATAAAATATTATTTATTTTAAAGTATTATTTATGTAAATTTTGATACCATTCAATACTTTTCTTTTTAAAATATCATAAAAATTTAATAAATTATAACCAACACTTATAATATATCACTAACATTTATAATTTATCTTTAAAATTAATTTATTTAATTAATTATGTTAAATTATATTTATTTTAATATTTTTAATATCATTTATTTTATATTTCTATTAATTGAACAATTACTGCATCATTATTATGCATGCCTTTAATTAAATTATTTATTATATAAAATTCAATATAAATTATAATAATGAATATAAATTTATTAGGTTACAAATTAATATTTATAGTCTAATTTATCTTTTTTATAACCCTATATTAAAAATTATTTAGTTATTAAAAATATGAGTATGACATTTTGAACTTATCCTTAAATAAAATATAACAAATGTCATTTTCTTACCCAAGTGTCTTAAAAGGGTTATAATTTCTTCCTAAGGTTTATTTTAGTCTAAAAAACTCATCCAATTAAATTATTACAAGTTTTATGGTAGTGATAACATTATTTTTACCCTTAATTACCCGATTTAGTATTAACTGTGATAATTAAAATATCACTATATTTACTATTCATATGACCAAAAACAAAAGAAACCTATTTAAATAATTTTGAACCATTGATTCCAAATATGGAATCAATTTTTCAATATTAAATAAATAAAAATTTTAGCAATTTATTTAACATTAATCCCATTGATGGGGTGAGAAAATGAGTTATTGAAGTTTAAACAGGCAAAAGATTGGAATGTTTTTATATCTAAATTCAATGTAAAATTAATGCCAATGAAATAAATTGGATTAAATTATAAAAAAATAATATAGTTATACTTTAAAACGATTCAATAATATAATTTTACACTATAAATTATTTTGATGAAAAATGTTGTTTTCAATTAAAATTTAGTATTTTTTTACTATTTATCAAAACATGAAACTTATCAGAGTAATACAAAAAATTTATCCAAAGTAAATTTTTATTTACCAATTTATAATAAGATGTTTATTTTTTCAAATAAAATATATTAAATTATTAGAAATTGGATTTAAAATAGGTTCACCATTAAAAGGAGGTAAAACTGCTTTTATTAAAATATAGATTTTTATGTGTAATATTGGGTTTGTTCTTATATTATTCCTATAAAATCCATTATATGAATATCAAAAATATTTTATTGAATATATAAAATATATATTTCATTAATATAATTCTATAATAATATTTAATTTAATTTATTAGGATAAAATGACTTTGTGATCATAAAAATAATTCTTTGTAAAAACATTTCCTACATATTCAGTTGGTTCCTATATTCATTTATAATTAATTTCTAACCAATGAATTCAACCATATATTTTCATAAGTTAGTCAATACTATTAATAAATTCCAAATTAATGGTTAGGTTATATCTTATTATATTAAATAATAATATTTTTATAATATATCGTTATTTAGTAAAACTCAGCATTGCCTATAACGCAAGCCAACTCATTGTTGTGTCTAGAATAAGCTTATCATGGTGTTGCGTACAATGTAATCTATTGAAGAAATTGAATTTATTTAATAATATACATACTGTAAAATATTTTGGTGTTATATTAAACTCAATGAAAATGATACTTATTTTACACTTGGGCTAAAGCCCAAATTTCAGATTCAGTGGTGACCTCATTTTTCCCATTAGAGACTCTCTTTGAGAGAAAAACACATTAATTTTGAATGACTAAATTGCATGAGTTAATATATTTAATATATGAAAATCAGGTCTATATGATGCCCAAAACTCTATTCCAACTCCATAAATATCTCATAAAATGTTATTTAAAATATTCGAAGGGTTTAATCGCAAAAACCAAATCTATTACATTCTCCATACCTTAGAGGATTTTCATCTTGAAAAGTAGGATCTACTGAAATAGGTCAAGGGTGTTGAGATCAAATTTAGTTCTCCCACTACCATAGGCCCACTTTAATATCCCCATGATACCATAGAATGCACATAAAGGGAATCATTTTCCCACACTGGATATTCTCCTACCGATCCTTGATAACCACTGGGTACGTAGAAAAGGTGAATCCATATTTAATGTACAGCTCAACCCAGTCAATAACATGCATAAGATAGTACACATATCGCCTCAAATTCAACATATGGAATATATCATGGAATTTTTCCAACAATAGAGGTAAATCTAGGCAGTATTCAACCTTCCTGATCCTGTACAAAAATCTAAAATGGACTGATGGATCTCAGAGATAGCTTTCCATCACAACCAAATATCTGAAAATCATGAAATGATGAGACCCTAAGGAACACATTATCTCCCACATTTAACTACAATATAATCCATCATCATTCCACGTAGGTATTATCATAGCCCTCAGTTTCCCTCATCCATTCCTTGATGATCTGTACTTTCTCCATCATTGCTCACACCAACTTTGAACTCATAAGTTTTGATTTTCCCAACTCTGAAAAACATATAGGTGACCTAAAAATCCACCCATATAGGTCCTAAAAAGGTTCCATACCAATAGTAGAGTGATAACTATTATTATTTGAAAACTCTAATTAGGGTAGTTGATCCTCCTATATTTGGTAAATGTACAACATGCAAGCCCAAAACAAGTATTCTAGGACCTGAATGATTTTATTGGTTTGGATATCTTCCTGGAGGTAGAATGTCATTCTCATACACATATAGGACATGAAAAAATATTATAAACATCCCTATAACCAAGATGTAAAAATAGCATTACGATATGAGACAATAATCAAGGGAACTCCATAAAGTCAGATAATATTCTCAACATACAAGCATCCCAATATTTCCATAAAACTCTTCTCTATGATGGTGAGGAAGTAGGAAAACTTAGTAATTTGGCCTATAATCAATATAATAACCCAAATATAACCATGAAATATAATCCTTTATGAAAGTACCACAAAACAATTCATGGATATAACATCCCACTTATATTTTGGTACCTCAAGGGTCTTAGAAAAACCCAGAAGAACCTGATGCTCGACCTTCAATTGTTGACAAGTGAGACATCAAGATATGAAATTTTCAACACCATTCTTCATCTAGGGATAAAAAAACTACCACCCAAGATCCTAATATAAGTTTTCTATCCCAGGATGTACCATCAACAAAGATGTATGGAAGTCTCTCGACACTTCCTCTCGAAGCATGTCTGACACCACCGTCTATACTTGGTAAATGATGACATGATCCCCACATTCAGAGAATCCATAAAGAGTATGTCCTATGAAAATACAGTCATAAAATATCTCATAATTAATATATCCAAGTCATTATTCCCCCATGAACTATAAAATCAGAGGGTTCGCAACCATCAATCATAGGTGTGATTCTATTTCCCCATCCAACAAGGATAATTATTACGAGGATAAATATTACAAAACCTCACCTACTAACTGGAAATTATATTTTTGACTTAGATAATTCTCCATAACATTACCCTTACTAGGAGTATAGACTATCTCAAAGTCATTTCCCTAATATTTCATAGATGAGGGAGTATCTATAGACCTAGAGAAGATCGAGCCTGTGTTATCTTGGGATCCACCCAAGATCACGAAAATGGTTAATATCTTCTTTGGGTTAGATATCTAATGGTAAGACAAGTATTGCAACCCAATATCACCACCAATAGACCATGAGTTTGTGACTAGAACTAAGTAGGAATATCACATAAATGAGAGGCATTAACCTAATTTTTCTGTACACACACACACATGCATCTCCATACACACTAGATTAATGAATAATATTAAACAAATAGAATAATAAATACATGTACAACCTCTAATATCTCATAATAAAGTATGAAAATACACAACCTAATTAAATAGGACCAAATATAGGTCAATCGGCTAGAAATTAGGTCCAACCTGATTAAAAGGGATAACACTATCCCAGTACATAACCACCAAAGTCCAACCACAATCCTGCTACCACAACTACCAAGCACCACTAAGCACCAACCACACCAGGTCCACCTAGAACTCTACCAAACAACCTGTCATCTGGAAAATACATGACACATACAAGAAGATTCCATATAATGGTGAGTGTATATAAACCTATTAGGACACCCCTTAATCAACAATAGGTAAAACAGGAAATGAAATCCAGATCTAAAACAGCATACCAAAGGGTAAAGAAGGGGGATATCAGATATGATCACATAAGGGCAAAAGTCATCAATTAAGGTATCATACCTTACAAATAGTCAAATGATCAACATTCTTCAAGTATATTTACAAGCCATACTAACACTAAGAGACATGCGAGACCTCTTAAGAAATTGATAAAGGAAAGAAAAAACTCACTAGAAAAAACCAATTATTATGGAATTAAACTCAAAGATAGAGAATCATACCCTGGATACATGGGAATACCTAAATCTATCAAAGTTTAACTCACACATAGAGGATCATTCCCTAGTCCACATGGGGATAGTTGAATCCATATGTACTATCCTTTATGATGGGATTTCACTCCTTGTGTGTAAGTGATGAGATAGCTAACCCTACCTATGGAAAAAGTAATAGAGGATCATGACCTTAGGCCCCATGGGGGGATACCTTAATCTATCCACAATCAACTCATAGATAAGGGATCACACAAACTGATTTTTAGGGTGGGATACTTGACCATATCTTGGGTGATCAAAGGATCTAATGTCATATACCATGTGGAACCTTACTCAGAGAGAGACCACTATAAATTACTAATTTGAGCAAAAGGAAATTACATGATTTGTACAAGGAAGTAAAAATAGTTTCACCCTAATTTGAAAACTTTTCCAATTACCACCACCCAACATGGAATGAAAAATATCAACTACACAACATGTGGATTGATCTGCACAATTGTAACATGAAAGACCATCTATATAGAGCCTCAAAATGTACCATACCAATGGGGGTGAAATGAAATTCTCATTTATAGTTGGGCCTCAAAATCCTCTTATAGACATATCCAGAATTGAGATGTGAAATAATCATCATATTATGGGATAATCATTGAGTTAACACCATGAGTTAAGACAATATTCTGCATGTACAAGCATCCTAATCTTTCCACCAAACTTCACTCTCTAATTTCGAGTAAGTGACCTGAATTGGTGAGTCAATATAAAATCAACCAAATAGAATTGAAAACTCTCACCATCTTTGGAACTCCCATAATGAAATTCTTGGATATACCACCCTAATCCCATTTTGGTACTTCAAGGGGCTGGCTCAAACCCACCAGAACCTGATACTTGCCGTTTATCCCCTGATTGGTGAGGCATCGAGACATAAAATCTAAAACACCCTTATCCATACCTAGACAACAAAACTACTGCTAAATATCCTGGTATATCTTTTCCACCTCAGGATGTACCTCTAAGGGAGATATATGTAACTCTCTCAATACTTTCACTTGAAGCACAACCGATAACACCATCCATCCTAGGTAGAGGATGATACGTTCCCCACATTAAAATAATCCATCAGGAGCATATCCTATGAATATATGGTCACAAAATATCTCATAATAAATATCTCTAAGCTATGTTTCCCTCACATGCTATAGAAGTAGAGGGGTCACAACCCTAGATCAGAGATATGTTGCTCCTCTCTCATCCACTACAGATAACTATAACTAGGATAACTACTCTAACACCTTTCCTATAAACCATTAATGTTGTAATGTCCCAAAATTTATTATATGAAATTCCCCTTTTAAAACAATTTGTCTGATATTTAATAAGACACATGAACTAGATAATATGAAATGACCCAAAAATTCTATCCTAGAAAAAAAACTCTTATTTCAAAATGATTATTTTATTATAGAAGAAAATAGAAAGACTATTGTATTTTATAGGAACATTACACATAATGGAATAATATTTTCTATAATATAAAAGATTAGTAAAGGGAGATAAATGAAAAAAATAATGCACACACTAATGTAAACTCCATATGATTGAATTCCCATATGAAGATCACTCCTTTCTAAGAGATTGTACAAATAAAGGGAATCATTAATAATATGGTAGAAATTATCAAGGGAAGCTTGAAAATTTTATAAATGAAGTAGTGAATGATGAGTGATGAGAATGGTGGAGTATATATAGGGTGTAAAGGGAAATATGACCAGTGGGATCTAACAGTTACCTGACCATTACAATGTAACCATTATATGACCGTTTGAATGGTAATGATACCCAATAGAATAGTAAAATACCAATTTAAAATTATTTTCAAATTTATTATATAAAATAATTAAATTTTAATCAATACATATGACATTATAACAAAATTATGTAATGTATATGAAATTATGTGTAATTGTTTTATTTATATTGAATTATTCTGAGACCACACGCTTTGAAGACATGTGATTCCAAGGCTCGGTGAGCTCGGAATGGAATTTTGAACTTTTTTAAGGTACGTTTAGTAGAAATGAAAGTGGGTTTTTATAACTTTTGAACCGGTGCTTGGATTGAAAATACGAGGACACTATCTAACTCAGAACACTGGGATTCGCCTAGAAATGACTTAACTTCAGCTGACAAGGGTTGAGTGGAAAAGTTATTTTTTGGAATTTTCGAAAATAATAATAAAATATTTTAAAGGAATTATTTTATTTCTTTTCTCACCATTGAGTGGTGGACGATGACACTATGGTGCAACAACTATACGGAGATGAGGTGCCTTAATGAGGTTCTTTAATGGCCCGTATCACGCAGTGTAATGATGAAATAAAGGAAGAGTAATAGTGATGTTGTTTCATAAATGAAATAGCGCAACGATGCGACATCACAATGTAACTAAAATGCTACGATGTGTTTTCCTTTTAATTGTTTGATGTGTTGGTGGGGAGAGGATTAATCAGCAATGATCCTCTAACGAACCTCCAATGAACTTCCTCCCAAATGAAGAACGAAGAAATCTGGAGAGACTTTATCATCTTCAACGTGCCTCAAAGAATAGATCTCGAAGAGACATCGACTTTTTGAAACTTGGAGGATGAACGCTTCATCATTGAATGTCAACAAGGTATGGGTTTGCTTAATTTTAAAAGTTCTTCCTCGTTATTTTTTTAGAAACGTTGAACACAAATCAACCCATGAACAGTTTGATCCATGATTTGTGCGTTATTTTGGGAGGGTGAATTTTCTTTTGGGATTTCTTTATCCAGCGTTGAATCATCCTTATTGTTCGAATTAAAATCCCTAGACCTCCGTTGATTATAAAATTCGAATGTGTAGGGTGCAGGATAAAACAGACAAGGCCCGAGCCCCTCCACTGTGGGTGTTCTTCATGGCCAAAATCTCAAATCAACAGAAAGAAAGATCTAAGACCTTCGCAGTGGAGAAGACGTTCCTCAGAGAGCACATGCTCAAGAAGTGCGAAGAACAGACCACCGATGTGGACCCGATGTTCTGCGGAAGAGTCCGCCGACGGTGGCTCGTGGCGGTGCGCCACAACGGCGTGCCACAGAAAGGGCCATGACTGGATCAGTCCATGGATGAATGGGAGGAGCCACTGGTTGGGATGGCACCTAGCCGCGATGGAGGGCCGTAGACGCGGCACCGTGCCATGGTAGAGGAGGTGCCTCGCGGGGTGATGGCGGCGGACCAGACACGATATCCAGCTGCGTCCCAGTGAGGCGGACTGAGCGAAGTGCGAACCGCCCAGCGGTCCGGATCCACACCGGCGGGCTGGACCCGCGCTGGTAGGTCAGAACCATGCCCTTCGGGCCAGGCCAGACTAGACCGCGTCACCGGGCGACCCGGTGGGCTGGACCCTCATCCAACTCGAGTCGGGTCCAGCAAGGCCCATTGGGCTTGACCCACAGGCTATGCCAGACTAGACTAACCCAGACCTGAACTGAGTTAGGTTGAGTTCGTCTAATTAAACAGGGTATGTGGGACCCTCGGGCTAAGTTGGTCAGGTCAGACCAGGCCCGTATGCAAGCGCCCCCTGTTTACTAAAATGCCCGTATCTCTCAGACCGAGCATCTGATTGATGTGCCGTCAATGGAAGTGATACCCTTGTGACAAGATGGTCCTTCTAAGATACTCTACGTGAGTTTGGAAGATTTTTTCATAGAGTCGGGTTGGATCAGACTCAAATCCAACTGGGCACTTTTTACAAAAATGCCCATTTCTTATAGGTCAGACGTCCATTCGACGCGCCGTCTATTTCATTGGGACCCTTATAATGAGATAATACTTTGGGCATACTATATGTAGGAATTCGTGGTGATTGAGTTATGAAAAATGGATTTAGGAGAATTTCTTCCATAAATCAAACATGCTTAGTGTGAGAATCCAATGGTTGGCTGTGATGAGAATAAAGAATAGCAATCTTGCATGGCTCAACACCTAGCGATCCTAAGTGGGTCAACAGCTAGTGATCCTGTGTGGGTAAACACCTAGCGATCCTCTGTGGGTCAGCACCTAGCGATCTTATGTGGGTCATCTCCTAGAGACCTCATGTGGGTCAGCAGTAGAGCCTCTTGGAAGAATAAGATGATCTAGCTCTACAAATAATCATCTATATTTCTGTACTTAAGTTATACATGGTGTGAGCTATGTCTTTTACTTTGTGCCGTGTGTTTTAGATCTTGTTTGGTGTTATTACCTATGTGGTATTTTTTTTCTTTTTGGTGCCTTTGTGGATTTCTGAGAGACCTTCAGGGGTCTCGAGATCCCTACTGAGTATTTTTATACTCACCCCTGCACGGGATTTGCCTGTACCTGTTGTTTCTTGTGTTTACAATGGAAAATTATGACTAGGAATTTGGGAAACTAGGACTAGACGGTGCTCAGAGGTGGATCAATAGACATGGTGTGCTTTAATGACATCTGACAGAGAGCTGTACCTACCCTTCAGGTAGGATCCTTGGCGGACAACCTCCAGATCTTGTACTTTTTTTCTATACTTTCCTTTCAGCTAATCTTGTATTCTGGACCCTTTACTTTATGTTTACACACTTTATGTTTACACACTTTACTCTTAGTAGTGATACTTTGAGGGTGGGATACCTGATCTTATCTAGGGGGATCAAAGACTCTATTGTTATATTCCACATGGAACCTTACTTAAAAAAACCCATCTAAGGTTCCAATCTGCATGAATAGAAAGTACATGATGTGTCGAAGGGGTGGATGGAGTGTCATGAAAAGTGGACAACCTATCTATCTGCAACCACCCAACTTGGCATGAGAAACACTAGCTATAGGTAATATAGAATGATATACTTGGTGTGTGAGTATAGGTTCTACACTTGGTGTGTGCCTCCCTACCTAATTTTTGTTCTATTTGGGGTACACTGGGTGTCTCCTAGGTATACAATACATGTTAGACATCCAGGCTGCTTGGGTGTGTACCTCGATAAATGCTAAGCCATCCATCTAGGGTCACATGACATGTGTGCCTGACCATATGATCATGTGATATTTAAATCATTTGGATACCCTAGAGACATATCTCCCATGAAAAAGGATACATTTTCTTTTAAAATACACGTCGTGTAGTCTGAAATTTTTCATAATTTGATCTTCCTCTCAAATCTTCATCGTTTTCATTTCCTTCGATGCAATTACTGCCATAATTCCCACAAAATGCATTGAATAAGATCAGAGCCTCCTCAAAAACCATATTTCAGTCACCCATATTCAATAAAATTGAATTCCATCATCTCATGTGTTTCCTGCACATGCCTCATTCAGTAATGGACATTCTTGAGCACCACCAGTCATAATCTCCCTCATTTGATGATGCTTGAATGCATTGATTGTTCTTCATTATAAATCAAAATCATTAACAAGTATGGATCTGGGATTGACCATAATTTTAACCAAACCAATATTTGTTGAATCAATAGCCAAGAATTGAAATCCAATGGTGAATGAAAATAATAGAGGGAGAAAACCATAAAACACTAAAGTAAAAGATCCATGGTTGTCATATGAAATTTCATCATGAGATATAAAATGAATGGAAAATAGGATTGGACAATAATTACAATAATGATAGTTATCAAGTTCATAATTCTAGATAAAATAATAAATTAACGAGGTAATTCCAAGGCCATCATGGATTCAATTATATGGGAATTAACCCATGATCATAACGATAATAAAAAAAGGTAAAATAAATAAATAAATAAAAAAGCACTATCTTGGAATCTTATTGATCACTGATGAATATTAGGATTATGTGGTTGTTGTCAGATATATGGGTGATATTTGATTCATTCATGATCGATCCTTGATTCCAATCTCGCTCTCCAATATTCTCCACCATGAATCTTCTCTCAAGATTTATTCCTAGGTTATGCAGCTAACCCTAAGGGAGTTTCTAACATGGTAATTAATAGGTAATTTATAATTTTAATTAATTAATTTTATGATTAATTAATTAATTAACAACTTATTGATTCCACCCATGAGTCTGTACTATTGTGAAACATGATGTGAACAACGCTTATGTCATTCCTAGGGTAAAATCCACATACTGGATCTAATGGAAGCCTCATTTTTCCCATTCAAGATTCTTTTCATGAAAGAATCCATTAATTCTGAAATTATGTGCACCATGAGTTAATATATTTAATATTTTTAATATGCCAACCTTGGGCCTATATGATACCCAAAACCCCACATCAAATCCACGACCATCTCTAAATATATTATTTAATATATTTAAAGAGTCTAGCTAAAAAACTACATCAATTTTATGAAATATCTACCAATATATTTTTTTCTTGAATTTAAAAATATTTTTTATAAATAATATTACTATAATAAAAAATTATAATTTAATACTTTTCCACATTCTCTCTTGTAATATGAATCTTTATATAGAACCCTTTCGGGGTTTCTCTTCTTCTCCTGGTTCCAAATTCTATTGTTTGAGTTTATTTCTTTTTTTCATTATATTTTATGGTTTATGAGGTTAGTGTTTCCTATTTTCTAGTTTATTATGTTTTTTTGGAAAGGATATTGCAAGCACCGTCCGAATGACAATAACTATTTATGAGAGTTTTCAATTGGGAAACGCTATTGAATGGAAATTTCTATGTACAGTGAGTGTCCTGCATGAGTTTTCTTTATTGGGTGTTTCTATGCTTTCTATTTTGTTTTTTGGGATTTTTTTATTTTATATAGTAATCCATAGTTTGATATTTTTTTATTATGGTTATATTTGTGATTTTTTTTCTAATTATAAAAAAAATGAACAATTGGAATAAAAAAATTTATTTGTTGCATCCCTAAATCAAAAATTAACTTCATTGATCATAATTTGTGAGAGAAATTCCATGATAATTGGTAAAAATGTTCTTTTTTTTAAAACAACCAAAACACAATTGATATTAAAAAATAGAGATTACAAGAGTCTAAAAAATGGGATCAAATTACAATATTTTTCATGAAAGGAAAGAAGAGAAATAGGAAGGTCTTAGAACCAAGTAATGTCATGATTGACTACTATGTTGGACAGACCATCTACAACCATGTTTTCTTATCGATAAACATGTGTGATGATGTAGTTAAGATTGCTAAGAAAACAGAAGCATTCCATCCAGCAGGTAGTAATCGGAAAAGAAAGGTGGATTATGCCCTTCCAAATTTCTTGGATGATAGTCGTCAAGTAACTTTTGATCCAAAGGTTATTCAAAACAAAGAGTTTGGAAAAGGAAATGGCATGTATCAAGCCCAGTATCTCAGCTTCAAGGGAGGTGGAAATGCCACATTTATCCATGAAGCATCTAAGGATCTGACCGTGGTGATTCCTGAAAATGGCACCACACCCTGCAGGTCCCAGATTTCCCTTGGAGGTGCCATCAATATTGATCTTGATCCATTCAGTTAGGGGGGATCTCCAGAACACCTCCAGTGTGTGATGCGGCTGATAGAAGTTTCCTTTAATCTTTAGATGCCTTAGGATCTCAAAGTCATGCATGGTGTTGTGGAAATGTCCCTTTTGAATCAAGGAAACTTCTTGTCTGGCAATGAGGATCCTCATCCAACCTTCATTTTGATTAAATGAGTAATTATTATGAATAATAGCATTCCGATCATACCAGATCACATGGTGAATCTCAACAACTACAACATGAAGGAGGTACCTGATTTTCTGAGATCCATCCATTTCTGAGCATTTTTTAAGATAATCTTTGATAGAATTAAGACTCAACCATCTGCAGTAAAAAATGTCAAGAATCTAGTTCCAGAGAGCAGAAGCAGTAGCACAAGAGAGAAAGAGGTGGTTAGCATATTTCCGGTGTTGATTACAAATTTTTCATTTAGAGTAGAGTTGGATGCCAAAATATTGAAGGCAAAGATTAGTGGGCACTCTGTTGTGAGAAATAATCCATATGAGGTTGAATCTCTATGGTTTTATCCAAGGTTTGTTGAAATGTTTTAACCAACTGTAGTCACTTTTAGAGTTATAGAAATAATGTTTGTAGAATTTTTTTGAGTTGAGAATACCATTGTGAGTAGGTTCCCAAGTTAAGAAATCATTGGTGTGAGAGAAATATTAGTTTTCAATGATGTTCAGAATAGTGTCAGGAAGGTGATCATGTTGGGAGTTTAAGATGTCTCTGATATAGATCTTGGTATTATCAGGGGTTTGATCAGGAGTCATCGTGGAAATTAAAGGAATGCCAGTCTAGTTATCCAACCAAAATTTCATGGAGGAATCTTTGGAGACTATCCATTTAGAGTTATGCATAATATTGGTGAATGAGTTTTTTATGGAAGGACAAATTGATGAGTTAATGAAGTTTGAGTTTACCATTTTCAGTTTTTCAAGAAACCCCTTTTTTAATAAGGAAATAACTTCATAGGTATTTTGAAAAAGGTTCCAAGTGAGTCTTTCTTTAAGGGATTCATTAAAGTATTTGATATTTTTAATACTAATACCACCATTTTCAATTGGTTTTCAACAAGTTGACCAAGGAACAGTCACAAGTTTTCTTTCTAGAGTGCTACCGGTCCAGATAAAGTTCTTTATGACATTGTTCATTTTTTTAATGAGGGAAACTGGCCATTTATAGACCATCATGGAATAATCTATCTTGGAGACAATAGTGGATTTAACAAGTCAAGTCCTACCTTCCATAGAGAGAGATTTACCTTTCCAAGAGGATAACTGATTTAGAACTTGGTCGAAAATGGTCACAAAGTGAAAAGATTTGGGTCTACCCCAGAAAATAGGAACACAAAGATAGGTGAAAGGGAGCATACCTTCTTTTAGACCCAGGTCACTGATAATGTTACATTTTCTGCTGGGAGGGAAATTCTTCCCAAAGAAGATGCAAGATTTGTTCCAGCTAATGATTTGACCGGAAACCTCTTCATAGTGTGAGAGCGCATTTTTGGGGTTAAGAATGTTTCTTTTATCACCCTAAAGGAAAAGGATGATTTCATTAGCATAAAAGAGATGAGTAGGATCATTTACATCCCTAGAGACATGAATGGGATTTAGTTTGTTCTAGTCCACCAGCCGGTTTATCAGATGACTGAGGTAGTTTTCTGCTATTGTGAAGAGAATGGAAAAGAGATGATCACCTTTCCTAACACCTTTTGTGCATTTAAAATAGCCTTTTGGTGAGCCATTGACCAGGATAGAGATAGATACTGAGTTGAAGAGGGTTCTGATTACAGTGATGAAAGAGGTGTTAAAACCATTACCTTGAAGGACTTTGAAGTTAAAACTCAATTTCACGGTGTCAAAAGATTTTCGGATGTCAAGTTTAATCACTATGTTGACTCCCCTATTAGTTTTATTCAAATTATTTACACACTTAGAGGCGAGGCAAATATTGTCTTGAATGGATATTCCCTTTATAAAACCAAATTGTCTCCATGAGACAATTTTTTCTGTGAGAGTGGAAAGTCTGTTGGAAATGATTTTTGTGATGATTTTAAAAAGGTTGTTGATAAGAGCAATGGGTCTAAATAGGTGAATCTCAGATGCATTATCCACTTTCGGTATCAAGGTGAGAAACTGGGCATTTAGTGCATGAGGGAGAACCCCATTGGTGAAGAGGGTTTTTAAAATTTTACCAACATCAATCAGAATCACATCCCAATAATGATAGAAAAATCTATTGTTGAAGCCGTCAGGGCCCGGAGCACTATCAGGATTCAGACTAAAGACATTGTCCTTGATTTCATGATCCATTGGGGTGTTGAGAAGGAAGGAGTTTTCCTAATCATTTATCACTAGGGGAATGACCTCAGGAAGGATGTATTTTTTTATATCAGGACCATTGAAAATTGTTTCATAATAGGAGACGATACGATAAGCGATGTCATCCTCATTGTCAAAGAGCCTATCCCTATCCATTAAAAGGGTTAACGGCCTATAGGCCTTTATAATTATTTGTAGAGAATTGTAGAATTTAGTGTTTCTATCACCGTATGTTAACCATTTATCTTTAAATGTTTGTTTTATCATATTTTATTTGAAAGTGAGCAGGGAGTTAAGTTTGACCCCAATGTTTAGTTCATGAGTATGATCAGTGTTGAAGTTATAAGTGGTGTTTGTATTTTGAAGATCATTGAGATCTTTCTCAAGAATCATGATTTCATTGTTAATATTTTTTTTCTTTAGAGATGAACCATATTTTTAGAGTCTGTTTTAGATGTTTTAATTTGAGACTACAGTCAAGGACATCATTGTTACGAGACATTGAGGACCAAAAGTTTTGAATGATATGAGAGCACTCGTCATCAGAGAACCAAGAATTGTAAAATCTAAAAGGCATACGGGGGTCATGTATTTTGTGGATACACTGACCAGGATGGGATGAAGATCAGTGTTTAGCCTATGAAGAGTAATAATGGAGATTTTGGACCATTTATCTAAGGCAGGGGCATTCATAAAGGCTCTATCCAGCTTATAGGCAACTACTTTGTTGTAGTGCCTTCTATACCAAGTGTATTTTGCACTAGTGAGATTTATTTCTATGAGGCTTTTGTCATCTATTAAGGTTTTGAATTCTCTTATGGAAATAGAAGTGTGAGAGGGTCCAATATTCTTTCTTGAGTTGAGAATGGAATTAAAATCACCCATAATAAACTAGGGTGCATTAATATTTGTGCCAAGGTAAGAGAGGTCATTCAAAAGCATTATTCTTTCTTGGTATCTATTCTTAGCATAAACAAATGAGTAAAAAATATGCATGTTGTCAATATTAAAATTACAAGTAAGAATCTATTCAGACATATTGTAGACACTGATATTCTACAAAGAGAAATGCGATAAAGGCTATAAAGATTGTACATTGAGGTTATTAGTGATTTCACCAGTAAAAACATAATTTTTTTGACATAAATAAGAGTATTTAGAGGCATAGTTAATTTTTGGCTCTGCAATAGAAAATAATAGAGGATGATGAGTGTAAATCATTCTCTTTAACACATTGAAGGTGTAAGAGTTAGCAATCCCCTAAAAATTCCAAAAAAGAATATTCATTAAAATATATATTCGGAGTTAGACCCCCCCTTTTCTTTTTTCACGAGCCTTTATTTCTGGAAGAACTTATAACTTTCTGATTATCAGAGTTTTGTTCCTTTTTATTGCTAGATTTTGTGGTGTTATTCATTGAAGGTTCAGGTACTAGATTACTCATAGTAGAGTCTATAGATTTCTTAGAATACAACAAAAAAGCATTGGAAATATGATTCGAAATAGATTTACCAGCTTTTCTAGTACAAACCTCACTATCTACAGGCAGGGAGAGAGCTGTACCTGGCGCCTATGAAGTATCTGCATGCTGCTTCTTGATTATGTCAGATCTGGACAACACTACATTTGGTCCACATAGACCTTCATAACCTGCATCGACTTAGTATCCTGTACTGATAATTTGCTACCATGATCAACCAATTCAGGTGCCAAGACATTAGTATAACAAGGCTTATTTATTGTCTCAATGCACCCAGATGTGGCAGGATTTCTTATAATGTTAGAGTGAGTTGAGAAAATAGAATCTAGTTCACCATTGTTCATTTTGATTTCATTCTTTAGGCTTAGTTAAAAGTGTTCTCAATAATTATTATATTTAAAAAAATCATGTTTTAAATGAAATTAATGTGATCATATTATGACATAATAAGAGACATTCTATAAAAAATATGAAAATTTTCATTTTTGATTAAAATCATCAAAATAAAAAATATTATAAAAAATACCATGTGTTACGGTTTGACTATTTTTTATTCATATATTTCATTATTATTGAACAATAATTCTTAGTGATATTCTAATTATAGTTTATACATGAAAAAGAAGTGGGCCAAATATAAATGAATCAATCCAGTTTTTGATGTGCATATTTTGATCCATTTTTAACATAGGTAAAATTTTACAAACCTCACTTGTTTTTCATAAGGTATAGATTTTTTTTTGAGAAAGTTCATTTTTTTATATTTTTATAAATTTATATAATTTATAAATTATATTTACCTCATATAAATTTTTAAATATATGAGTATTAAGAAGTTTTTGACCTAGATCAAAACTCATACACAAAAAATTCTTAATAATTTTCCCCCATGGGAAGAGTTAATGATTTTTTTAAATGATGATTGGGGGATTGTGGTAATGGGTGTCCCTGGATAGAACAAAGAAAATAATTAATGTTTAATATTGAGAATAAAAAAAAACAAAGTGAAAAAAGAGATATAGAAAGTTTTTTTATTGTATATAGGTCTGCACGATGGCTTGTGATTGTGTGGATAAGTACACACATAATTTTTTTTAATTTAATATATTAATTTAAACCTATATAATTTTTATAGAGGTAATCAAGATCTAATAACATTGTATTATAATTTACCACAAAATCCATAGGAATAGACCATTTTTGAATGACTAGACACTTGTCACCTCTATGACCCATCCACATGGTCAAACAACTAAGGAGACATTTTTTATGAAGAAAAAATCGAAGAAATCATGACATAATACTATAAAATAGTAACTAGATGAAGAATTAGAATAAATTCTATGACTAATAATATAACTATTAATGATAATCTATAACCTATAAGCATTCATTATATATACATGAAAAGAAAGTTAGAAAAAATAACAACGGAAAGAATCAAGGGAAATTAAATGAATTCTCTGAACTTTGAGATATTTCAATTTAAATATTTGAAAACTTTAACACCATGATATTTTTGTTAAATATATTTTCTATAAATAATTTTATTTATTATATAGCTTGCATTACATGCAACAATACGGTTATACGAATCACGTAACATTTTCAAAATATTATGTTTATTTTATTTCTTAGTCGTTAGATTGGAGGGTATGAATAGTAATACTAAATTATAAAAAATATATAGTGTACACATTTGATAAATTAATTAATTTTTATCAAATGATTAAAATTAAAAACAAAAAATATTTCAAAATAAAAGTGATGTTTTTTCTGAAAAATTGTCTTTTTGCACGTAATATATTTTTATATCAATAAATTAAATTAATCACTATTTCAGAATTATTTTAATGAAAATTAAATATTATTTAATTATCAACATTTTTAAACATTAAAAAAATATTTTTCAAGGCACAGGATAAGAATATTTTTAGTTTTATGCTTAAAAATGTATTTTTTCTAAAAAACAGTTTTTTAAACATTTTTCACATTTTTCACACTCAATTTAAAATTAATTTATAAAATTTATAGGTATTGAATTAGATAAAATTAATTACATATTTAGAATCATGAGTTTCAAATTTGGTAAATAGGCCCGTTTTATTTTTGGTCAATACTGATAGTAACCGTGGTAAAATTTATCACCTCAATAAAGGGTAAATCAGGTTAATCTTGATTAAAAATATTTGATAAGGCCATAATATTTCAACATAATTCTTATTGTATTATGGTAATTATACCCTTATAACTTTATTCTCAAATTTTTTTAGTTTAATGGACTCTTTTCCATGAAAATAATTTATATATTATTTAAATCAAAGAAAGTTACAAAATGTCACTCTCTTAGTTTTAAATATCATTTATGTGTTCACATAGGGAAAAAAATAATTATGAATAATTATGAATAATTATTTTTTTAATAATTAAATTTTATTCATAATTATATTTTATTTATAATTTTTTGGTATTATATAATTACCTTAAAATTTTACCCAATTCCAAAAAAATTTATTCAATTAATTGAAAAATAAAATAACTGATTTTGAAAATATTAATAGTGATATAATTTGAGTAATTTATAGTGTCATAAGAATTTTATAGGTGAATATGACATATTAGTATTGTTTTAAAATATTATATTTTAATTCAAAATTTTTATTTATGTCTTTTAAGTCAAATTAAATGAATAGTGTCTAAACTGACAATAATGATATTTTATCAAAATAACATTTTATTAAATTATTTAAAAATCATAAAAAAAATATAAATAAGAGAAGGTGGATATTATAGGGTCTCAAATATCATAATTTGTCTATTTATGGTCTAATTATCACCTTATAAGTAAAAATTACAACCCTTTAATATTGAAATATTTGTTACTGTATTTAAAATTAAAATTGGTTAATTAAGGGTTAATCAAAATGATAATGTTTAAAACGACACAATTTTTTTATAAATTATATTAGTTTATGGTAATAAAACCATATAATACTTTATATTGAAATACCTAACCATTTTAATGCTTTTTTCTTGAGAATGAATTTATTATAATTTAATCTTCTCAGAAATACCAAAACCGCGCCACACCTCAATTATAAAAGGGTACCTCCCCTCACTTCTTCAAACTGATTTTATCCCTCTAGATCAACTAAAATTTGAAAAATTATCTTATAAACTTACCTATCTACAATTTAGAGGTTATAGTCTTCCCAAATGACCAACCCTAGATCCCTTTAGAAGATATCTAAAGGAGTCGTTTTATAGAAGAGGTAATCACCTTAACTGATCACTTTCTTTTATACTCTTCTCTAACTAATCTAAATAAATTTTAATTATCATAAAATAATAAATTAAGTATCATAAATGTTATTAAATTTTATTATGATTATTAAAAAACCATTATAAACCCTATTTCCCATCAAATGATAAGTGAAAGTATTGCTCGTGCGTAGATATGGCTTACCGTCTCTACATAGCGATACAATTAATTTTTCATCACCATATATTATGGATAGGTGTTATAATGGTTTTAATATATATATATATATATATATATGATATTTATGATAAAATTATACTTATATAATGATAATATCAGGTATACATTTCTACTATCCAATCCTTTGGTGAAACGATAATGTTGCTCATGCGTACGTGTGTACTACCACCTCCATAAAGTGATGTGATTCTTTTTTAATTTATATTTTTCTTGTTATGTAATGAGGATTAATTTTATGAATATATATGACATGTCTATGATATAATAATTATCCTGTAAATTTGAATTAATATTTACGTTTCATTACATTCGTCGAAAAATGAAAACAATGTTCATGCATATATACATCCAACCATCTCCATGAACAATGTAATTAATTTTTCTATCTCTAAATTTTATGGATGACTATATATATATATATAACAAATATAGTTTATATTTATATATTTATTAATATTTTATATATGATAAAACCAAGATAAATGTACACGGTTCAGAACTATTGGACTGAAATACTCATGATAAACTAAACAGTTAACACCTAAAAATGATGATTTTAATAAGGAATTATTGATAAAAGGGTGTGTTGAAATGTTATAAAGGGATCATATATGATATTTTAATTATGAAAATGATTTTTTATAGAATTATAATCAATTTAAATTTATTATATATGAGGGTTGAGTGATTTAGAATCAAGGAAAACTTGAGGTAAGGGGTTTTGTGATATAATCTCATTATTTATTAGGATTGTTTATGATTAAGTTATGATGATGAAATATTATGATCAAACTATCAAGTTAATAATGAATTTTATTCTCCTATTATTGTTTCTTTAAAATATTTTTTTACTTTCATTCTCCTCACCTTATCTACACAAGATATCAAAAATGTGTTTTTAAGGAAAATAGAATTCATTTATCTTTTTGGTTAAAACCCATTTTACCTCCATATCCATATTTTATAAAAATGTTTCAATATAATTTTTTAATATTTTTTTATTATTTTTTAAATTCATTTTAGATTTTTTTTAATTTTTACAAGAATGGTTTGAAATGAATCTTATTTTAATTTTCTAAATGAGGTACTTTGTGAGTTTTTTGATAAAAGTATGGAAGGAATGTTTTTTAACATATACAACATGAATGAAATTTCCCGCCATCACAGATGCCCAATATTTTTAAGCTTCATTTAAAAATTACCAGGTTTATTTTGAATGAAATTTTTTTCTATACTATTTTGGTAATTTTTATATTTTAAAGAATTCATTTAAAAATAGAAAGGTTATTTTTTTCAATAATGTTTTAACAATATTTGGATTCATTAATGACAAAAACCATTAATGTTTCTTATGATTTACTAGAAATATGATCCAAGGATATCATCCTTATTATTTATCTCTATTGAATATGTTTATAATTCCATGATTTTTGTGAAACCTGTTCCTTTCCTTAGGTTATTCTATAATGAAATGTTTATGAAACCCATTTATTTTCATGGGTTATGAAATGATGAATGGTTTATGATCATGTGAGAAACATATGTATGATTTTCATTATGTTATGGGTGAGACATATATCTCCATACAATGCACTGGGTAAAGATTTATATCTCACGAGATAAACAAGGCTGGATTGGGGAGTGAATGCAATTCAGTAAGGGACTTTGTGCACTATGATAGTGTTGGGAGTGAACCATTACTTTTACAATGGTTTGGGGAGTGAACCCAATCCACTATGTACATATTGGAATTGATCCTTTAATACTAAGGAAATTATTTTCTATGCTTATGTTTATTCTTTAATTATAAATATTATGAATATTTTATTATCTCATGGCTCATGTTATTTTATTAATTTATGATTCATGTATTATAAAATTCTAAGATTTATTCTATGATTCAATATTATGATCTATGATATGCAGGGTTTGGTTTTCAAATTTTAAGATCATGTTATCATACACTTTTTATAATGTTATTCTTATATGATCATTGACATCTCCCTTATTTATCCTAACTAAGCATCAGAGATCACCATTTTTTATTTTTCCTTTCCGAGTTTATGAAGAAGGGTTTTGTGTATGATATGAATAATAAGGGTGATAATTATTTATAACTTAGTGGGAGACAATGTAAAACTATTTTGAACTATTTGGTTATGTTTCCAAATTTACAAAGATACCCGAACTATATGATTCTAGAATGGATCATTATATTATGTAAAAATAGTCATCTATTTATATTTAATATCCATGTATGAATATTATGGGTCCCTATAGTTGGTATTAGAGTAATATTTAGTTAACCTTTGGAAACTAGGACGACCAAACTTTAGTAAGAACCCTAGGTATAAGTATAAGTGTAGGATAAAATCCTATCTTTTTGTAATGATTTTGAATGAACTAGGTTAAAAATAAAGTGTCATAGAAGAAGGTGTCATGATTTAGAAATCCAATAAATGATTTTTAATGATTATTTGGTTTCCTACCGTGATTATCGTAGCTCATACTATGATTCTTGGTTTTAGTAAATCGATGGAACCTAAAGGAATCATGTTAATGCTGAATGTAATGGAAAATGAAATGGTTTTCCTCTTGATGAATTGAATGTTATAAAATTTGGAATGAAGAATATTATTTCTATACTAACACAAATTTATCAAGATATGAATCATGCTGAACTTCCAAACGAGAAAAGGAAGGAACAATGTTATGTTAATTCCTTCATGAGAAAATTCCCACCTTATTTTAGTGGGTCCACTGATCCACTAGTCATTGATAAATTTATTAGTACCATTGAAAATATATTTTCCATTATTTAGTGTTTGAAACATGAGAAAATTGTTCTGGTTGTTTATTATTTGGAAGGACAATAAGATCAGTGGTGGAATCATATCAATAACACTCGGGAATAAGAAGTAATTGAATCTATGTAGTGGGACGAATTTAAAACGTTATTTTTTAAGAAGTACTTTCCTCATATTCTTCATATGAAAATAGAGAAATAATTCTTTGAGTTAAATTAGAAGGATGATGAATCTGTTGGTACTTATGAGGAAAATTTCACAAGACTTGAGAGGTACAATTTTGGTATTTTTATCCAACCTGAAAATAAGGTTGATTGATTCTTCAGTGTCTTATTAATATATCTCCAAAGAGCATTATACATATGTTACTTAAGTATCTATGAAGAAAATGTTTGATGTGATATCAATGCGGAGATTGAGATTAGATTTACCCATAAATCTCATGGTTTTGAAAAGAAAATAAAAATGGAATTCAAAGTTAATTCAAAACACTAAAGAGAGAAAAATATAAAATTTCCTTTATGCTCAATTTGTGGAAGGAAACATGGGGGAAATTTTCTTATGAAAAATGGTAAATGTTTCAAGTGTGTAAAGGAATGTCAGTGGGAAATCGAATGATGAAGTAATGTGAATAAGTTATCTAATGATGTGAATACAAATAAATATCCATAGAATAACCCCCCATAATCCATTATTTTAAATTTATGGATCATGGGAATTATGATAATGAGTAACCAAATATGAAGGTTAATTATGGTGATCAACTTCAATAACCTATTAATCATAGAGACAAAGGGAAATCTCATCAAATCACTTTTTTTATGATGGTTAAAATAAAAATGTGGTGAAAGGTACACTTACCATCCAATCTAGAAATGATAATGTCTTATTTGATTATGGATCTACCCAGTCTTTTATATCCAAATATTTTTATAAAGGTATCATAGAAACATGTCAAAAATTAGATGTTGGTTTAGTAGTAAAAACCTATAATGGTACATTGATCATATCCCATGTCTGTGAATATTATCTGGTTGATGTTTCAGGAATGTGTTTCTTAAAGATCTTCTCATTCTTCCTCTAGTTAAATTATATGTAATTTTGGGCATGGATTGGAATTACATACATAAATCCTACATTTATTAATGAGGAAGGTAATTTATGATTGATATTATGAACCAAACTATGAAATACTATCAGTGTAATAGAAAAAATAAACTTCCAATGGAAATTACATCAATTGTATGGGTCATAATTACTATTAAAGAGGGGTGTGTATCTCAAATGGTTGGGGAGAAACTCAAAATTGAAGATATATCTATTGTACTGGAGTTTATTAATGTATTTCTGGAAGAGTTTCCTGGACTTTCACCGAACCGTGAAGTCAGGTTTTCAATAGAACCCATACTTAATGCTATACCTGTTTCCAAGACTCCATATAGAATGGACCTAATTTAGTTGCAATAATTGAAGAAAAACTCTAGGAGTATATTGAAAAGGAATTAATTTGGTCAAATGAATCACCTTTGGGTGCACATTTTCTATTTTTTAAGAAGAAAGATGGATCAATGTGACTCTGTACTGATTATCAAATACTTAACAATATCACTATCTATAATAGGTGTCATCTACCAATATTTATGAATTATTTGATCAACTATGCGGAGTTAAGTACTTTTCAAATATTGATCTTCATTTTATATATCATCAGTTGAGGGTCAATAAGGAGGATATACCCAAGATAACATTCTTTACAGAGTATAAACACTATGAATTTAGAGTGATACTATTTGGTATTACTAATTCCTCTGCTATATTCATGGTTTTAATGAATAGAGTATTTAGGTATTACCTTGATCAGTTTGTGGTAGTATTTATATATTATATTATTATTTATTAAAATTTAAATAAAGTGCATGAATATCCTTTGATAATTGTGATGAAGACCCTAAGCAAGGATAATATTTATGAAAAATTTAGCAAGTGTGAATTTTATCTTCAAAAAGTTTCAGTATTGGGTCATCTAATCTCAAGTGAGGGTATATCAGTAGATCCTTCAAAGAGATAAGTTATTGAACATTATCCCAAACAAACCACTATGACTGAGATCCATAGTTTTATGGGATTGGATAGATATTATTAGTGATTTTGGAGAATTTATCTGGGCTATCGAATCCTATCACCAAGTTAACTCATAATGGAGAAAAGTTCTTTCACATAGATGAATGTTAGGAATGTTTTAAGGAACTAAAGAGAAGTATAGTCAGTACACCTATAATTTAACTACCCTATCGTTGAGAAGGGTTTGTAATTTATAGTGATGCATCAAATAAGAGACTAGGATGCTTCATCATGAAGAACAATATGGTTATATCTTATGCCTCATGGAAATTAAAGGTCGAAGTGTAAAATTACCCAACTCAGGATTTGAAGTTAGCTATGGTAATTTTTGAATTAAAGATATGGAGGAATTATCTCCATGGATAAAGGTGTGACATATATACTGATCACACAAATTTAAAGTATATTTTCACACTAAAATGTCTAAACATGCAACATAGAAGATTGTTTGAGCTGATTAAAGATTATGACGTCTCAATACATTACCACCCTAGAAAAGTGAACAAGGCGACATATGATCCGATTTGAAAGGATCTTTCTAGATTATCTATTATGAGGATAACAAAAGATCAAATTTTTCTATACCTGAAAATTATATATCTTGAAAAATTGAATTAAGGTTAGGAATATTATGTTTCTAAAATTAGTGTTCAACCATCTATCAAAGTGAAAATTTATGTGGCACAAAAGGAAGATATAGATCTGGAAAAGAAGGTGAGAAATTTTCATGAGTTCAACCTTGATTGCGATGAAATAATAAGGTTTAAGTACCATGTATATGTCCCTTAAGTACTATATTTGAAGTAGTAGATGAGGTATGAAGCTTATAATTCTTAATTCTATTTTCATCATGTAAGTACAAAGATTTATAAAGATTTGAAAGAGAATTTCTAGTGGGATGACCTAAACAGAGATATTGCAGAGTATGTTTCACGGTGCTTGGTATGTCAACAAGATAAGGGGGAGAGACATAAGTCTAAGGGGATGTTACAAGAATTACCCAAACTAGAATAGAAATTGGAAAACATCACAATGGATTTTCTCATCGGAATCCCCAGAACATTTAAGAGGAATAATGCTTTTTTGGGTTTTAGTCGATCACCTTACAAAGTTAGAACACTTCATTTCCATTAGAGAAGATTCCAATATTGATCAGCTTAGTCATTTATACATTAACGATATGGAAATATTTCATGGTGCACCACTATCAATTGTATCTGATCCGGATATGAGGTTTACCTTGATGTTTTGTAGAATTCTTTAGTAGGATATGAATACAGAGTTAATTTTCATCACTACTTATCACCCTTAGACAGAAGTTCAATCTTAGAGGGCTATTCAAACTATATAAGATATGTTTAGAGAGTTCTATATGTATTTCAAAGGTAGTTGGGATCAACACCTTTGTTTGGAGTAATTTCATTACAATAATAGATTTCACTCTAACATTCAGATAGATCCTTATGAATCCCTATATGTTAGGAAGTGTAGAAACCCAACATGCTGGAATGAAGTTGGAGAAAGAAATATATTATGACTTGATCTTGATGATGATATGGTAGAGAAAGTTAGACGAATTCAACATCACATGAGAGTAGCTTAGAGTCAACCAAAACATTATGCTGAAAATGGAGAGAAATATCTAGAGTTTAAATTCTGTGACATGGTATTCCTACGAATATCTCCCTAGAAGAGGGTGAAGAGATTTGGAAATAAGGTTAAGAAATTCCTTGGTTATTTTTTCCTTATGAAATTATTCATTACATCAGGATGGTATCTTATCAATTTATGCTTCCACTGAATCTTTTTCAATATCACTATATGTTCTATGTATCACTCTTGAGGAAGTACATACTTGATTCTTTATATAAACTAAACTCAAAGGTCTTACTGTTGGATAAATATCTTTCTTATGGAGAAAAACTAGTAAATATTCTATATCATAGAGATAAAATTCTATAAAACAAGACCACTCACCTGGAAAAAGTTTTTTGGAGAAACCACCAATTTGTGGAAGCTATATGGGAACCTAAGGATGTAATGAGGTAGAAATATCTTCATCCATTTGTATTAGAGTGATGAATTTTGAGGGTGAAATTCTTTTTAAGATGGGGGGGGGTAGAATTTAACATCTTGTTATTTTTATGAAATATTTATTTTTAAATAATTATATTTATTCGATAGATTATATTACACGCAAACACGATTCTAGATGAACCACATAACATTATTAAAATATCATGTGTCTGTTACCGCCTAGCCATTGGATTGATGAGTATGAATAGTAATTAATAAATTATTGAAAATATGAGATTTAAACATTTATAAAATTAATTCATTAGTTACTAAATTATTATAATTAAAATAAAAAATTATTTGTAAATAAAAGTGATGTTTTTTCTGAAAAATTGTTTTTATGCACGCAATGTATTTTTTATATTAATAAATTAAATTAATCACAATTGGGGAATGATTTTAGGTAAATTTATAATTTATTTACTTGATAAAATGTTTGAATCATTTTAAAAATAATTTTATAGTCATGGGATAAGAATAAATTCAGTTTATGCCTAAAAATGCATTTCTTCTAAAAAGATATTTTATTGCATTTTGTGAACATAATTTAAAATTAATTTCATCTATTTATATGTTTTTAATTAGATAAAATTAATTATATATTTAGAATCATGAGGTTCCAATTTTTTAAATAACCCCCTTTTAGTTTGGGTAAATATGAATAGAAATATTGGTAAAATTTATGCACTTGGTAAAAGATAAATCGGGTTAATATAGATTAAAAATATGTGATAAAGCCATAAAATTTTTATCCTATTTATTATTTTATGAATATAATTCTACCCTTATCACATTATTCTTGAAATTTATTAGTTTAATTGACACTTTTCCATGAAAATGATTTATATATTATTTAAATCAAAGAAATATACAAAATGTCACTCTCTTAGTTTTAAATATCCTTTATGTGTTCACATAGTGAAATAAAATAGTTATAATGGAATATTATTATTTATTTTGTGAATAATTATATTATATTCATCATGGTAATTTATTTATAATTTTTAGATATTATATAATTACTTTAAATTCTTACACAACACTAAAACAATATTTATTCAATTAATGGAAAAATAAAATAAATAATTTTGAAATATTAAAAGTGATATAATGTGAGTAATTTATAGTGTTAAATTAATTTTATAAATTAATGAAACGTTTTATAGTTGTTTTAGAATATTATATTCAAATTAAAACTTTTTTATGTCTTTTAATTCAAATTAAATGAATAGTTTCAAAATTGATAATAATGATATTTTATAAAAATATTATTTTATTAAATTATATAAAAATCATATAAATATTTAAATAAGACAAGGTGGATATTATATGGTCTATAATTTCATAACTTGGCCATTTATTGGCCAGTTTTTACCTTATAAGTAAAAATTAAAACCCTTTAATATTGAAAAAGTTGTTATCGTAGTTAAAATTAAAATTGGTTAACTAAGGGTTAATCAAAATGATATGGTATAAAATGACACAAAATGTTTTCTAAATTCTATTGGTTTATGGGACTACAAACCTTTACTACCTTTTATTACAATCCTTGGCCGTTTGGAGGAATATTTCTTGAGAATGAATTTATTATAATTTAATCTTTTGAGAAATTCTAAAAGTTCCCCTCACCTAAATTATAAAAGGGAACCCCCTCCCTCATTTCCTCACACCAAATTGAGCCTTCTTGCTTGAAAAAACTATACCGATTAATCTTATAAACTTATATATGCACATTCTAGTGGTTTTTGATTTTACAAAAACCAACCCTAGATCCCTTTAGAGGAGATCTAAAGGGGTCATTTCAATGAATAAGTAACCGCTTTAACCAATCACTTTATTTTATAATATTCTTTAACTCCTCTAAATATATGGTATTTATTATAAAATAATAAATTCAGTATCCTATATTGTAACATCGAGATGTTTTTATGAAATATTTTCTCTAAATAATTTTAAATTTTCAATAGCTTGCATTACACGCAATTGCGAGTTTAATTGAACCGCGATATGACCTTAGTATAAAATGACCATTTTAACATATCTGTTAGTTTGGTGGGAATAAATATAACTAACTTATAAAAATTTATGGTAAAGTCATTCGCTACTAATTATTTATGGAAAATATAAATCAATTATATATTTTTATTTTTGTATTAATAAATTGAGTGAATTACTATTAGTAAATTAAATTAATTAAATATATGTTTTATATACTTAATAAAATATTTTAAATATGCATCTAATATATTTTTTTTCATAGGGTATGAATAAACCCTATTTGATGTATAAAAACCTATATTTTTCAAAAGGGTAATTTTCCGCCTTTTAATAGAGAACCCTTTTTAAATTAATATTTTGACACATTAATAATTTTTACATGATAAAATAAACATTATATTTGTATGTGGGATATAAAATTTTTATTTTAATGAATTTTCAATATTTTTATGACAACTTTCAAGTTTTTATGAATAATAAAAATACTCTAAATTTTAATTGAAAACAACTTTTTTCATCAAAATAATTTATATGGTTAAATTATAATATAAAATGGTTTTAAAGTATAAATAGAATATATATTAATCATTCAATATAATTTATGTCATTATCATTAATTTTACATTGAATTCAGATGTAAAAAAATTTCAATCTTTTGTAATTTTTTAACTTTTAAAAAATGTTCTCACTTTCTGACAAAGGGAATAATTTTAAATTAATTACTGCAACTTATGTGTTTTTAATTTTGAAAAATAGATTCCATATTTTTAATCATTAGGTCCAGATTATGTAAATAGATTTATTTTATTTTTGGGAATTATGAATAGTAACTTCGGTAATTTTTATTAATATTGTAAAAGGGTAAATCGGGTAATTAAGGATAATAATACTATTATAAAATTACCATAACACTTGTATTAATATCATTGTATGAGTGTGTTTCGGCCTAAATCATCATTAGGTCGGAATGGTATCCATTTGAATATACTTGGATGAGATTAGGATATTTAATTTATTTTATTTAAAGAAAAGTTGAATAGGCCTCACTGAAATTTCAATAAGTAATTCATTTTCTATATAAGGTTATACTAAAGATAATTTCAATTATAAATACTCGTTTTAAATATATATGTTTTTATTTATCGTGGTAATTTATTTGTAATTTTTTGGAATTAAATAATTACCGTAATAGCTTATACATTAATGGTGCAAAAATGGTTTAAGTGATGAAAAATAAATAATATAGTTTTTATTAAAATAATAACACCCATTGAAAGTCCCAAACACTTTACCAAATTTTATTAGTCGAGTATATCTCTACCATAATCTTCCAAGGGTTGATTTATTGATCATTTTAATCCTTATAGAATGGATTATGACACTTATATAACTTTATTTAAAGTGATGTTAAAGTTGTCACACTCATAATTTAATCATTATAACATATTAAATGTTGGATTTTACGTAAGATAAATTCAAATAAATTTATTCTTCTATAATATATTAGATTTACCTTCATCTTAGTATTTTTTTTTAATTTTTATTCAACAAATAAGTATATGAAATAATTACAAAAAATGATGTAGTAATTATTTTATTAATAGAGATAACAAATAAATGTTATTAAAAATATTAAAGTAAATGTAATTTGGGATAATTAACATGTATAATAAATTTTATAGATTACCTTGATCTCCTAGGAATATAATAAAATAGTTTTTTTGAAGTTATCTTGTTATATTTATATTTTTAAAAAATCAATGAATTGAATAGTGTCAAAATTGATACTATTGATTGTTTATCAAAATAATGTTGTATTAAATTATTTTAAAATAATTAAACATTTTTTAAAAATATTTAATATTTATTATATGGTAAAAAATGTTTTAAGGAACTTATTTATGGTCTAATTGACATCAAATAGTAAATATTTAACCCTTTTAATATTGAAATATTTTTTATGATAATTTAAAATAAATAGAATAACTAAGGGTTAATTGAAATGATAATGATTAAATTTACATAAACACTTGTCTAAAATAAATTAGTTGATGATATTAAATCCCTATAACATCTCATATTATAATTTGGGACATTTTTTAGGTTTTTGGATGGGGTTTGATTTTATTAAAAATTTATATTTTTGGATATCCCAAAATTGCCCCTCACCTCAACTATAAAAGGGAACCTCCTCCCTCACCTCTTAATTTCAATTTGAGCCTTCAATATCAGACATACCCTATCCTTTTTCCTTAAAAAATTCCCTAGTTATATTCTAGAGGTTTTGGTCTTCTTCAATTACCAACTCTAGTACTCTAAGTGGAGATTTAGAGGAAGCACATCGAAGAAGAGGCAGTCTGCTCTACCTATTCTTTCAAACTTCTTTTTTCTTCTACTTCCTCTTGATGAGTTGTTTCATTATAAAGTAATAAATATAGTATCAATTATATACTTATATGTGATTATAATTATGAAACAACCATATTCCAACTTCTATCCATCATATGAAAAATAAAATCATAACGCGTGCGTACGTACGACTTACCGTTTCCATGCTGTGGTGTAATATTTTTTCCCCATCAACTTACTTGTATGGGTATAATGATAAAAATAATAACTATAAATTATTATTATAACATGATATTAATTATTAAATATTATACACTATCCAATTCAATACCATTCAAGAAATATGAGAATGATGTCATCGCTCGTGCGTACGTACGACCTACCATCTCCACAATGCGATGTGATCCATTCTACCCGATCTAAATTAAAGAATGATTATTTAAATGTAAAGAATGAATAAATATGGTATATATTATGTTGATATCATTTTTAATGATATAACTATGACCTAATAAGGATAACCAGAACTTATTCGACAAAACATGCATAATAACATAAAGCAATTAATATCTAAATAACGAGTAACAATAAAATGTTAATAACAAAAAGATGATAATATGATCATATATGATATAATAAAAATTAATATGATTCTTGAATAAGTCAATGAAATTATTTAAATCATTATATAGAAGGTTCAGATACATACGAAGGATATCAGGTCTAAGGTAAGTGATAATTTTGCAATCTCATTATTATCCGAGATTGTTTATTTATAAGTATTTACTGGGGTATATTTATCATCTGTATCTATGTTCCTTAAATATTTAATAATATATATAATCTTATTATTTTTTTTAAATTAATTTAACCCATTGGTGAATTTTTACTAAATTATTTGAAAGGAATATTTTGTCGTTATTCGATACGAGGTACTTTTTAACTTTTCCAATAAAAGTACGAGGAAAAGGTTTTTTAGATTATATGACATGAACATATATTTACATCTTCATAATGCCTAATTTAAATGAATATTACTTTACAAAATTTCAAGTGTATTTTTAATTAAATTCTTTTCTTTTAAAATTTCGTGACATTTTTGGAAAACATAACATTTTTGAAGAAGAAATGACATTTTACTCATGAATTAATTTCAAGTGTTTTATCAAAATTATTTTCCATCTAAGATGGCATTATTTAAATAGGGTTATATTTCTATCCCTATTATTACTATTATTTTATTGTGTTTATGATGGAATTATTTTTTTAAATCCATTTATTTTATATGGATTATGATTGAATGATGTTTAAGAAACCCAATTTTTTTCCTTAGGTTATGCTATGATGAATAATTTATGTTTTTATGGAACACATAAGAATGATTTAATTATGAGATTGGTTGGACCTATATATTCCTACAATACATTGGGTAAAGATTTATATCTCATGAGATAAACATTACTAGAAGGACAATTAAATCTGGTTCTATAATATAGGGCTGGAACGAGGAGTGAACTCGGTTCAGTAATAGACTTTGTCCGCTATGATGGTCTTGGAAATGAGCCTTGAATAATATGAAATGATTTTATATGCTTATGTGTATTCCACAAAACTTCATGTCTTATGTTATGAATTTTGGGATTATGTTCATTGATTCTTATGAAATTCTATGATTTATCCCATGGCATGATACCACGATCTTTCATATGCAGGATACGATTTTCAAATGTTATGTTCTTATATATTATGTTTATGATATGATTGATATTTACACTATTTACACTTAATAATAATTTGAGCTTACCCTTTCTTATGTTTCTTTTCCCCAGGTCATGAAGAGGGGTACTAAGTAAGATATATCAAAAAGCCGTCTAGTTATGAAGAAATAAGTGGGAAGTAATGTAGATGTTTTAGGAACCGGTTGTTTATATTTACTAGTTTCTAAAGACACTACACCTATACAATCCTATTGTGGATTTATTATATTTTTTAATGAATATTAATCAATTTTTAATTAATATAAATGTATATAAATTATGGGGTGTTATAGTTTGTGTCAAAGAAAATGTATAATTAACCTTTGGAAACTAGGATGAGAAAACCCTAATAAGAACCCAAAGGATATATTTAAGTATAGGTTACAATACTAGTTCTTTAGAAATGATCATTAATAAACTAAGATAAAACCTAATGTGCCCTAAATGGAAATTTTATTCTTGATTATGTGGTTTTCCCATTTTGATTAGTGTTTCTCACACTATGATTTTTGGTTTCAATCAATGGATGGAACCCAAAGGAACTGTGTTAATTCTGAATGTGATGGGATATACAATGATTATCCTCCCAAGAAACCAAATGTTATGGGAGATATAATGAAAAATATTTTAGCTATGATCACACGACTTTCTCAATCTATAAATCATGCAGGACTTCCAAATGAGCAAAGGGGGAACAACATTCTGTTGAGTCCTTTATGAGGTAGCATCCACCTTCTTTTAGCAGGTCTTCTGATCCATTAGTGGATGAAAAATGGATCCATACCACTAAAGATATATTTTCAGTTCTGTAATGTTTAGAACATGATAAATTCATTTTATTAGTCTATCATTTGGAAGATGAATCTGATCAATGGTGGAACATTATTAAGAATATGAGGTGAAGATATGAAATTGAATCCATGGAATGTGATGAGTTCAATAACTTATTTTCCAGTAATTACTTTACTCATATTCTTCTAACAAAGATATAGAAGCAGTTCCATGAACTTAAGAAAAAGTATGATGAATCCATTGGTACTTACGAAGCAAATTTTACAAGACTTGCAAGGTACAATGTTGGAATTATTATCCAACCTGAGAGAAAATTGATTGATTTCTTAGTGGATTAAAACCAAGTCTCTGAATGGAATTAACCATAAGGGACTTCAATAGATATGAATAAATAATTCTATATGCTCTCAAATTTTGGATGGAGATTGGAGTAACCCTTTATTTCTATGGTTTTGATAAGAATAGAAAAATGGAATTAAAGGGAAAATCTAAAGACCAAACTGAAAAGAAGACGAGTATTCCCTTATGATCAAGGTTTGGAGAGAAACATGGAGGGAATTGTCTAAAAGAAACTAGTAAATGTTTTAAATGTGGAAAATAAGGTCACTGGGTAGTTGAATTCTGAAGTGATGGGAAAAATATGTCTAATGATGTGAATAGAGAAAAGGATACACAGAATTCACCTCCTACACTTCAATGATACAAGTGCATGTAAATGGGGTATTATGCCAATAAATTCCATAATCTAAGGGTTATTGATTATGATGGACTCCAAAAAACTCTTAAGGCCAAAGACAAAGGAAATTCACATGTAATCACTATCATAGATGTAGATTATGATAGTTAATTGGTGAAAGGTACACTTACCATCCACTCTAAATTTTAAAATGTTTTTTTGATTATATATCCACACACTATTTTATTTATGAAGAATTTTCTAAGTGTATCACCTTATTACCACAACAATTTGATGTTGAGTTAGATGTGACAACTCTTAATGGAACAATAGTCACATCAATTTTTTATAATTCTTCTCTGGTTGATGTTTGTGGGAAAGTACTTCATATAAATCTTATGATCCCTTCTATATTGTAATTTGAGGTGATTATTGGTATGGATTATATTTCTCTATATGGAACTCATATCAATTTCCAAGGAAGGGAAGTTTCATTTCATATTTCGGATCAATCTATGATCATATATTGGTTCAAGGATGAATATGACCTTCCGATGAAAATTTATTCCATATTATGGGTCTTGATCCCTATAAATGTATTTTATCTATCTCAAATGTTTGGGGAGAAACTCAAAATTAAGAATACACCCATTACAAGTGATTTTGATGATGTATTTGTAGAATAATTACTCGGTCTTCCACCAAATCACGATGTTTAGTTTTCAATAGAACTCATACCGGGTGCTATTCTAATTTCAAAGACCCCTTATAGAATGGACCCAATTGAGTTACAATAATTGAAGAAGAAACTCTAAGAGAATATTGAAAAGGGATTCATATTACCTAGTGCACCACCTAGGGGAGCACCTATTCTATTTGTTAATAATAAAGATGGATCAATGAGACTCTACATTGATTATTGAGAACTTAACAAGATCACTATCAAGAAAAAATATCCTCTTCCCCACATAGATAAATAATTTGACCAACTACATGGAGCTCAATATTTTTCAAAGAATGATCTTCATTTAGGATATCATCAAATCAGGGTCAAGAAGAAGGATATAACAAATATGAAATTCAATACAAGGTATGGACACTATGAATTTATAGTTATGCCTTTTGGTCTTACTAATGCTCCCACCATCTTCACATATCTAATTAATAGAGTCTTTAGAGACTATCTTGATTAGTATGTGGTAGTCTTTATATAAGATATTCTTGTTGATTCAAAGAGAATGTAAGAGAATGAATATCACTTGATAATTTTACTAAAGACCCTGAGAAAGGAGAATCTTTATGAAAAATTTACCAAGTGTTAATTTTGTCTGCAAAAAGTTTCATTTTTAGGTCACATAATCTCAAGATTGGGGATATCTGTGGATCTATAAAAAATAGAAGTTATTGAAAGTTGGATGAGACCAAAAATGATAAATGAGATCTGAAGTTTTCTTGGTTTGGCTAGACATTATCGACGTTTTGTGAATATTTTTCAATATTATATAATCCACTCACCAAGTTTACTTGGAAAGGAGTTACGTTCATGTAGACGGAGGAAGGTGAAGAGAATTTCAAAGTGCTCAAAAAAAGGTTGGCTAGTGCACCTATGCTCACACTACCTTGTAGTGGAGAAAGGTTTGTGATCTGTAGTGATGCATCAAAGAAGGGAATAGGATGCGTTCTCATGTAAAATGATTTGGTGATAGATTATGCCTCATGACAATTGAAAATCCATGACAAAAATTACCCAACTTATGATTTGGATTTAGCTACGGTAATATTTGAATTAAATATATGGATTCATTATCTTTATGATGAAATGTATGATATTTATACTAATCATAATATTTAAAATTATATTTTTACACAAAAGGAGTTAAATTTGTGCCGAAGAAGGTGGTTGGAGTTTATTAAATATTATGAAGTCTAAATACATTACCAATATGAGAAAATGAACAAGGTGGTAGATGATTTGCATTGAAAGAACCATAAAAGCCTATCCATGAAGAGGATCACAAAAGATCCAATATTTATGTATTTTCAAAGTATGGATCTTGAAATTTTAAAGGAAGGGGAGAAATGTTATATTTCTAAATTGAATGTTAAACCATTATACATGTGAAGATTAAGGAGGTGCAAAAGGAAGATGTAGAGATAAAAAAGAAGGTGAGAAATGTTCCTGAATTAAACCTTGATTGTGATGGAATAATAATGTTCTGGAATCGGGTTTGTATTCCTCCTATACCAGAATTAAAGAAGGAGATGTTGGATGAGGCTCACAGTTCTTCATTATCTATTCATCCTAGAAGCAAAAAGATGTATAGGGACTTGAAAGAGTATTTTTGGTGGGATGACATGAAAAGTTATGTCATCGAATATGTCTCTCAATGCCTAGTTTGTTAGTAAGTTAAGGATAAGATACAGAAGTATAATGGGGTGTCACAACAATTACCCATAATAGAATAGAAATGTGAAAACATAACTATGGACTTTGTCACCAGAATTCCTAAAAAATCTAAATGACATAATGCTATATGGGTTATATCTGATCACCTTAAAAATTTGACACACTTCATTTCTATCAGATATGATTTCTCACTTAATAATCTTGACAAGATATATGTAAAGTAAGTGGTAAGATTTCATGGAGTACTACTTTCAATTATATCTGATCGGGATATGAGTTTTTCCTTGAAGTTATAGAGAAGTCTTCAGTAGGCTCTATATAAAGAGTTAAGTTTTAGCACTACTTATCATCATTAGATAGATGATCAGTTTTAGTGGAAAATTCAAACTCTAGAAGACATGTTGAGAGCTTGCTCTATGGGTTTGAAAGGTTGTTGGGATCAACACCTACCTTTTCTGGAATTGTCTTACATTAATAGCTTTCACTCTAGTATTTAGATGGCTCATTATGAATCCCTCTATGGAAATAATTTTAGAACTCAAACTTTCTTGGATAAAGTTGGGGGAATAAAGCTTATATAGATTCTGGATCATAGCGAAAAAATTCTGTGAAAAAAGACCACTTGCTTGGTTAATGTTTTGTAGAAAAACCAAAAATTTGAAGAAGAAATGTGGGAAATTGAGGATATGATGAGGGATAGATATCCTCATTTTTTTTGTATCCAAGTGATGAATTTTGAAGGTTAAATTCAGTTTATGGGGGGTAGAATGTAACACCAAGACGTTTTTATGAAATATTTTCTCTAAATAATTTTAATTTTTCAATATCTTGAATTGCACACAATTATGAGTTTAAACGAACCGCGAGACACCCTTAGTATAAAATGATCATGTTAACCAATACAATAGGTTATCATGAATAAATATAACGAACTTAAGAAAATGTATGGTAAATTCATTCGCTACCAATTATTTATGAAAAATATAAATCAATTGTATATTTGTATTTTTTCTAATAAATTGATTGAATTACTATTAGTAAATGAAATTAATGAAATATATATTTTATATTCTTAATAAAACATTTTTTTATATTCATCTAATAGATATTTTTTCCATAGGGTATGAATAAACCCTATTTGATGTATAAAAACATATATTTTTCAAAAGGGTAATTTTTCGCCTTTTAATGGAGAACCCATTTTAAATTAAGATTTTGAAAAATTAATAATTTTTTATATCACAACATAAACATTTTATCTGGAAGCGTTATATAAAAATTTACTTTTAATGATTTTTTATATTTTTTTGATAACTTTCAAGTTTTGATGAATAGTAAAAATACACTAAATATTAATTGAAAAAAAAAATTTTCATCAAAATAATTTATATGGTTAAATTATAATATTGAATGGTTTTAAAGTATAAATGGAATATATTTTTATCATTCAATTTAATTTATTTCATTATAATTAATTTTACATTGAATTAAAATGTAAAAAACATTTTAATCTTTTGCAATGTTTTAACTTTTAATTCCCGTTCTCTCTTTCCGGCAGCAGGAATAATTTTAAATTAATTACTGCAACTTTTGTGATTTGAATTTTTAAAAATAGATTCCATTTTTTTAAACAGTAGGTCCAAATTATGTATATAGATTTATTTTATTTTTTTGAATTATGAATAGCGACTTTGGTAATTTTTATTAATACGGTAAAAGGGTAAATCGGGTAATTCAGGGTAAGAATACTGTTATAAAATTACCCTAAAACTTGTATTAATATCATTTTATGTTTGTGTTTTGACCTAAATCATCCTTGGGTAGAAATTATATCCATTTGAATACACTTGGATGAGATTAGAACATTTAATTTATTTTATTTAAAGAAAAGTTAAATATGTCTCACTCAAATTTCCTTTATCATGGTAATTTATTTGTAATTATTAGGAAATAAATAATTACATTAATAGATTATACATTAATGATGAAAATATTATTTAATTGATTAAAAATCAATAATTTTGTTTTTATTAAAATAATAATACCCATTAAAAGACCCAAACACTTGAAAAAAAATCTTATTTTTCAATTATATATCGACCATATTCATCCAAGGGTCGAGTTATCAATCATTTGGAGTCTTATGGAAGGGATTATGAAACTTATATTATTTTATTTAAAGTGATTTTAAAGTTGTGACATTCATAATTTAATAAGAATAACATTTAAAATATTGGATTTTACAGAATATAAATTCTACTAAATATATTATTATGAAAGATAGTAGATTTAACCTAATCATAGTTTTTTATTTTTTATTTTTTTTCAAAAAATAAGTATATTAAATAATTACGCAAAATTTCTGTAGTGATTATTTTGTTAATAGATATAACAAATAAATGATATTAAAAATATTAAAGTAAATATAATTTGGGGTAATTAACATGTTTAATTAAATTTTTAGATGAAATTTACCTCCTATGAATATAATAAAATAGTTGTTTCAAAGTTACCTTGTTATATTAATATTTTTAAAAAATTTGTGAATTGAATAGTGTCAAAATTGATACTATTGATTGTTTATCAAAATAATGTTTTATTATATAATTTTAAAATAATTAAACATTTTAAAAAATATATAATAATTGTTATATAGTTGAAAATATTCTAAGGAGATTATTTATTGTCTAATTGACATCAAATAAGTAAATATTTCACACTTTAAATATTGAAATATTTGTAATCTTTATTAAAATTAAATACAATTACTAAGTGTTAATTAAAATGATAATGTTTAAATTGACATAAAAAATTGTCTAAAATCAAAATTTTAATGATATTACAAACCTTTATCATGTCATCTTCGAATTTGTGACATTTTTGAGGTTTTTGGATGGGGTTTAATTTTTTATAAATTAATATTTTTGGAGATTCTAAAAGTGCCCCTCACCTCAATTATTAAAGGGCACCTCCTTCCTCACATATTCAATGTAATTTGAGCCTTCAATCTTAGATATACCCTTTTCGTTTTCCTTCTCAACTTAGGTATTTATATTCTAGAGGTTCCAGTCTTATTCAAAGACCAACTCTAGTACTCTAAGAGAAGATTTAGAGGAATCACATCGAAGAAGTAGTAATCTCCCCTACCAATTATTTCTAACTTCTTTCTTCTTCAACTTCCTCTTCATGATTTGTTTTATTATAAATTAATAACTCCAGTATCAATTATATAATGAGATTTTATAATAATTATGAAACTGTCACGACCCGTCCTTGGGGCCCGTGCCGTGACTACCCCAAGCACGCCTTCCATAGGCCAGGGGATGGCGACTAGCACCAATGCGTAAATCCCGGTAAAAAGGGAAGGCATTGACTTTGTAAAGTAAAAAAACACCATAGAGTAAGCAAGCAGTATAAGTAAACACTAAGCAAAAAACTGAGTACAATAGTAAGTGCGGAAAAGTAAGTGGGCCAGTATACAAACCCAAACTGAAAGTAAAGTACAACTGGAAGGGGAAACATCAATTGAAAAGTAAAGCCGCAACGCCGAGCTGTCCACTAGAAATCCCACTTGAAGGGTGGGTACAGATAACCTCCACTGCTCCTCGGGTCCAGCCGACCGCTCCGAGTACGTTCCGCCCAGTGGTCCACCTCCAGGTACCGTCCTGCTCCGCAAGCCTCAACCACGATCAACGATGTCCGTCATCTGCAACCAACACAACGTAGTGCGGGCATAGCCTGTGCAGGGGTGAGTATAAGCTACTCATTAGGGACCCCGAGACCCCCGAAGGTCTCCCAGAATCCACAAAGGATAATCCACAAAGGAAAGATACAATCACGAAGTAACATCCGACAATGCTTAGGTATATGCCCATGCATATACCTAAGTCATCAATTCTCATTCGGCTCCAACATCCGAACCCAAGTACTATCCAGTCCACACAGAAAATCAAAACGTAAATACACACAGGATAGCACAACACAATCCACATAGGAAAGCAAAACGTAAATCCACACAGGATAGCACAACACAATCCACATAGGAAAGCAAAGCAGGATTCATCTCACACAGGTATACTTCTTCATATGACGATAAAGATGATCAGATATTACCACTGATTCATCTAAGCCGTCGGAACCACAAAGGATCGATAGGTACTAACCCCCGTAATGACCCACAAAGGATCTGACCCACAAAGGATCGATAGGTAACTAACCCCCGCAATGACCCACAAAGGATCTGACCCACAAAGGATCGATAGGTAACTAACCCCCGCAATGACCCACACAGGATCTATAGGCGCTGGCCCACACAGGACTGCTGAGCGCTGACCCACACAGGATCAGACCCACACAGGATCTGTAGCACTGACCCATGAAGGATCGCTGAGTGCTGTAGTTGTCGTCGTATCCACTGAGGATGTCTGCACAGTCGTCGTCGTCGCAGTTGCAGCCAACTCTAGGGTTCACACAGCAAGCTCGTTCGGGAGGGTCCGCTCCACGAGCCGAGAAGCTGATACATAAACTGACACATAGTCCAGAGTTGATGTATCCAAAAGTTCTGTGTCGTCAACAGGAACTCAATGTCGCAGAAGGCGCGTGAATCGGACGCCCGGTCTGAGAGTTATTGGCTTTTTCATTCCAGGGGCCCGGTTGGTTTTTAAAGAAAAACCAACCCCACCGTACTCCACCTGTGTCCAAACCTCGGGCGGAGTAAGCCAAAAGATCCGTCTCACTTATAGGAATCCATCAAAGTCAACGGAACATCAATCGGACGTCTAGAGCTCAAGATATAAGCGTTTCCGCTCCGGGGGCCCGGTTGGTTTCGTGTACGAACCAACCCGGCCAAACCCAAATTATTATGAAACCTTGAATGTGATATAATGAAACAACTGTCTCGATCCAAGGACCGTATCACCGCAGACGACGCGTCGATCGGAGGCCCGTAGCTCAAGTTATGAGCAAGAGACCAAAAAGGTCCGAAAACGGGGGGTCTGGGCCCGGACTGACCCAGCCCAACCACCCTGGGTTGGCCTGAACCAGGTCGACCCGACCCGAGTCCGGGTACGACCCGGCCGGCGCGGCCCGGCCCGGCCTGGGTGGCCCGGCCCGGCCTGGGCACGACCCGGCCCAGCCGGCGCGGGGGGCGGCTCGGCCCGGCCTGGACGCGACCCGGCCCGACTTGGGCGCGACCCGGCCCAGCCGGCGCGGGCGCGGCCCGGCCCGGCCTGGGCGCGACCCGGCCCAGCCAGCGCGGGCGCGGCCCGGCCCAGCCGGCGCGGGCGCGGCCTGGCCCGGCCGGCGCGGGCACGGCCCGGCCGCCAGGCGGTTCGGCTCAGCCGGTTACGGCCGAGCGGTGCGGGGGGCGCACTGCCCCCGCCTGAAGGAACCGTGGCCCTGCGTGGGGCCGCCCTTGCCAGCGGACGCGACAACCAGCCGCGTCCCGTACTTCGCCGGTCCCGCGCGGTCGCGGGACGGCCAGCCCATGGTTCTTCTCGGCGGCGCGCCGGGCGCTGCCGCCTCTCATCGCCGGCGCCGCCGTGCCAGCGGGTGGCTCCGCGGACCACCGGACGAGTTCTGGTGGTCGGAATTCCTCATCGTCTTCGCCAAAAACCCTCCCGGGGTCCGTCCTTCACTGTGAGGACCTTACATCGCCCGTGCGGCCTGCTTTGTCGACGTCTGCTGTTTCACACACCAAGAACGAAAGGGGCGGTGGGTTCGGACTTGTTCATTAGTCCGCTCCCACCACGTTAGCGGTTTTAAAAGTCTCACAACAATTTTTTATAATACGCCACGGGTATAAATCACAAAGATTTAAAAGAATCAAACCCCCACCTCATCGTTGTCGTCGGACGTGAGTTCTTCGCGGGATTGACTGTCGCGGAAGAAGAGGATCATCGCGTCGTAGAAGAGGGCGTCGCGTCGTCGTGGTACACGTCATCGCGTCGACAATCTCCGAGGGTTAAAGAAAACACACAGATTTAATTGTACATTTAAACCCATGTTGAGGATAAAATCCACAAAAATTAGAGAACCGTAATCCCCTACCTCAAGCAGTTGATGATCAGAGATTGTTGCGGGGAAGAAACGTCGCGGAAGAAGCATCGTGGAAGGAGAATCGTCGGCGTCGCGGAATACGGCGTCGCGTCATCGATCTCCGAGGGTTCGGCGTTCTTCGCGTTCTTCGTGAAGGAGGATGAAGATCTCAATCCTTATAGTCTTCTCCAAATCCCCTCAACGAGCAATCCTCAAGAAAGACATGCGTTGGTCTTATTTTATTAACATGCCAACAATTTGAAAAAAAAGTTAAGAAACGAACCATTAATTCGGTGAATTAATGGTAACGTCTTAACTGTCCAATTAATAGGAGCGTTAAGAGTTTTAGAAAACGCACCTGTTGACTTTCATTAAAGAGGAGTTTTCGCGGGTGCGTTACTTAAAGTTAAAGAAATGGTGGGGATCGTGCAGGCCCCACCTCACAAATATCCTACCAAGAGGGTAGGATATTTTGGGTTCCACCCTATCCGCTTCAACTTAGCTTTAGTGGATTTAAGTGGCTTTAAGTGAAATAAAATAAAGTTGTCGCACCACTTTATTTTATTTTATTAACTTAACCCCAAAAATTAAAAATCACACCCGAGAAAACGCAACTCTGGAAAAGGCGTTTCTGAGAAAATACTAGTGCTGTGATTCCATCGGTGCCTTCGGAATTTGATTCCGAGTACCAGTTCAAATGTTAGAAAAACCCGCTTGTTCGTTCACTGAACGTACCCGAGCCAAACTTTGGAAAATGATTTCGGGCACACCGGGCCTTGGAATCAAGTGCTGTCAAAAACTGCGTTCTTGTAAAATTCCAAAGAAAATTAATAAAAAAGTTTCCTTGGATTTTACAGGTCTTTACATCACTCCCACCTCAGGTATTTACGTCCCCGTAAAGATACATCATAAACTAGGGAAAAAAAATTGGGTACTGAGCACGCATCTAAGCCTCCCGATCCCAAGTGCTCTCCTGGAGGTTCCCGTGCTGCCATCTGATGCGCACTAGAGGAATCGACCATCCACGTAGGACCCGATCCTATCGATCCTCAATCTCTACTGGGACCTCCGCAAACGTCACCCCATCATCAACGTCCAACTCCCCATGGTCAATGATGTGCGTCGGGTCGTGCACGTATCTCCTCAGATGGGATACGTGGAAGACGTCGTGTACCCGGTGCAACTGAGGTGGTAGATCCAGGCGATAAGCCACCTCGCCAATCCTGCTGAGGACCTGGAATGGTCTGATGAAGCGTGGAGACAACTTGCCATCTCGGCCAAATCTCTATAATCCACGTCGAGGTGAGACACGCAAGAAGACGTGGTCGCCATCCTCGAACTCTAGTGGCCTCCGCCTCCTGTCAGCATAAGACTTCTTCCGGCTTTGAGCTGTCCTCATCTGCTCCTGGATGACCTGGACCTTCTCTGTCGTGGCCTGGACCATCTCCGGTCCGACAAGTGCTGACTCCCCAGGGTCTGTCCAGTACAAGGGAGATCTGCAAGGTTGGCCGTACAACGCCTCATATGGTTCCATCCTGATGGTGGAGTGGTAGCTATTGTTTTACGCGAACTCCACCAAGGGTAGGTGGTCCTCCCAACTGTGACCAAAGTTGAGGACACATGCACGGAGCATGTCCTCGAGAGTCTGAATGGTCCTCTCCATCTGACCATCCGTCTGAGGGTGAAAGGCGGTGCTCAGACGTAGCTGCGTCCCGAACGCCTCCTACAACCCCTTCCAAAGCCGGGAAGTAAAGCGAGCATCTCGATTGGAGACGATAGATGATGGCACACCGTGAAGCCGTACAATCTCCTGAATGTAGAGGCGTCCCAAGATCTCCACTGAGCCCTGCTCTCTGATGGGTAAGAAGTGAGCCGACTTGGTGAGTCGGTCGACAATCACCCAAATAGAGTCGTGACCTCTGGAAGTGCGTGGAAGTCCAGTCACGAAGTCTATAGATATCCCGTCCCAATTCCACTCCAGGACCTCCAAGGGCTATACCAAGCCTGCTGGTACCTGGTGCTCTACCTTCACCTGCTGGCAGGTGAGGCATCGAGAAACGAACTCCGCCACAACCTTCTTCATGCCCGGCCACCAGTGCTGTCATCTGAGATCCTGGTACATCTTCGCCACTCCAGGATGTACCGACAAAGGGGAAGTGTGAAACTCTCTCAGCACCTCCTCTCGTAAAGAAACTGGTACCAAGGTACGTCCTCTAAAAAGGACATCGTGCTCTGCTCCAAAGAAGAAACCATCAGGTGCCTGACCTGAGGATATCTGTGCATGCCACGTCTCACAGTCAACGTCCCCACGCTGTGCCTCTCTGACCCACTATAGTAGTGGATGAGAGACTGTGAGTGACTGAAGGAAAGCTGCTTCATCTCTATCTACAAAGGATATCCGCAAAGCGGCTAGCTGCTCTGTCGCCTCCCCAAGTAGCTGAATGCCCATCCTCCTGCTGAGAGCATCGACAACCATGTTCCCCTTCCTAGGAGTATAGACTATCTCAAAGTCATAGTCCTGGAGGAACTAGAGCCATTGCCGCTGTCTCATGTTTAGGTCCTTCTGAGAGAAGATGTAGCTGAGACTCTGATGGTCAGAAAAGACTGTAAAGCGCTCGCCCATCAGGTAGTGTCACCATGTCTTCAGAGAGAAGACCACTGCTGCTAACTCCAAGTCATGGGTAGCGTAGTTCTGCTCATGCAGCCTCAACTGACGTGATCCATAGGCGATCACTGCCCGCTCCTGCATCAGGACACATCCGAGTCCGGTCCTTGATACATCGCAGTAAACTACGTACCCTACTCCCTCCTCTGGAAACCTCAAGATAGGTGCACTGGTCAATCTCTGTCTCATCTCCTGGAAGCTCTGCTGACATCTGTCTGACCACACAAAGGGTTTCCCCTTCTTCGTCAAAGCTGAGAGTGGTGCCGCAACTCTGGAGAAGTCTGGCACAAATCTCCAGTAGTATCCAGCTAGTCCCAAGAAACTCCGCACCTCCGTCACGCTCTTGGGTGGCTCCCAAGCTAGCACTGCCCCGATCTTCACAGGATCCACTGCAACTCCCACCTCAGAGATGATGTGTCCCAAGAAGTGGACCTCACGTATCCAGAACTGACACTTCGAGATCTTTCCATAAAGCTGGTGCTCTCGGAGTGTGTCTAGTACAACCCGCAAGTGGTAGGCGTGCTCCTCCTCAGTCGTCGAGTATATCAAAATGTCGTCAATGAAGACCACGACAAATCGATCGAGGTATGGATGAAAGATCCTGTTCATGAGGCCCATGAACACCGCTGGAGCATTGGTTAAGCCTAATGTCATAACCAAGAACTCGTAGTGGCCATACCGACACCTGAAGGCCGTCTTCTGCACATCCTCGTCCCGAACTCTGAGCTGATGATAGCCTGACCTGATGTCTATCTTCGAGAACCACCGTGCTCCCTTGAGCTGATCGAAGAGGTCACAAATCCTCGGTAGCGGATACTTGTTCCTCATTGTCACCTGGTTCAGGAGACGATAGTCAACACAAAATCGCAAGCTCCCGTCCGCCTTCTTGGCGAGAAGTATCGGGGAAGCCCAGGGTGAAACACTAGGTCAAATGAATCCCTTTCCCTGCAAGTTCTCCAACTATACCCGTAGCTCTAAAAGCTCAGTGGGGGCCATCCGATATGCTGGAGTCGATATCAGGGCTGTCCTGGGGTACATGTCAATATAAAAGTCTTCTTCTATGTGAGGAGGTAGTCCTGGAACGTCGTCGGGGAAGACATCCACATATTGATCCACCAATGAAATAAAACTAGGACTCTGCACGTCAACTACTCCTAGGATGAGGCTAGACAACTGATGAGTGATGGGCTGTCATCTCCTCTGAGAGAGTCCATCCTGTGCTGCGAAGGCTCCCTTCTCGCCGGTGAAGGTGAACCTACTCCCATCGGTGCGTACACATCGCACCTTATTCCTAATACAGTCAATCTGTGCATGGACTATAGATAACCAATCCATGCCCAAGATGACGTCGTAAGGCCTCGACGCCACTACAAGAAGATCCTAGACGAAGATATCGCCTCCTAGAGTAAGCTCACAATGCCGGCACCAGTGCGTAATCATCGAGTCTGCTCCCGTAGGAGTCTCTAGCCGTAAGGATCGAGCCAACGGATCTGTCAGAATCTCCGAGTTCTGAACAAGGGCAGCGACTATAAAAGAGTGACTCGCTCCTGTGTCTATAAGAATTGCAGCAAGGGTGGAATAGACACAGATAGTACCTCAAATCATCTCGGGCGCGCCGTGGTCGTAGGCCTCTGCTGCCTGGAGCTGTGCCTGTCTCTGCCCGCCAGCTCCCGGTGGCCGGGGTGGACCTCCTGGTGGTGGTGGTGGTAGAGCCTCAAAGCGTCTCCCACCACCTGCTGCTCGACCAGCTCCTCTACCTCGTCCTCCTGCTCCCTGCAGACCACCACGGTCGACCCTATGCCTCTGACTGGGTGGCCCCTCAATCGTCTGCTGCTCCTCGGCACGATGGGTCGGGCAGTCACGAGCCATGTGGCCCTGCCCGCCTCATGTGTAGCACTGCCTGCCTCTCGAAAGACTGGCTCCACGCTGTGTGACCCACACTGCTGAGCCAGTGTCCTGAGGTCGTCTGCATGAGGGTTTTGTTTGCCTGGACCCATGAGTCATCCGTCGACTGCCTGCTGCAGAAGACTCTGCTACATGCCACCCTGCGGTGGGTCTCGGCGCTGATGAAGGCTCAGCAAGAAAGCTCTCGATCAAAAGGGCTCGCTCCAGTACTCCTTCCTAGGTCGGAATGTTGAGGGATATCAGCGATGCCCTGATCTCATGTCTCAATCCCTGCTCGAAGGTCCGGGCCCAGAAGAACGGGTCCCGTACCATGTCTGTCGAGTAGCGCGAGAGATCGGTAAATCTCACCGAGTACTGGGAGACCGTCAAGATGCCCTGCCGTAGCTGAAGAAGCTTCTGGATGTGCACCGCACGGAGGGTGGCTGGGACGAACTCTGAGCGGAAGAGGCTCTCAAAGTCCGTCTAGAGAAGAGATGCCTCATCGTGCACCTGGAGCATCAAGCTCCACCATCGGCCCGCTGCCGCGTGCAGTAGGCTCACTGCGAGGATCACCAAGAGGTCTGCTGGTGTCCTCCCTAACCGGAAAACTCGTACCACTGCCTCCAGCCAGTCCTCGGCTGCCTGGGAATCCATCTCCCCACGGAACCTGGGTGGTCGCTGGTGCTGAAACTCGTGCAGTGCACTAAGGCGACGTGCATCGTCAGCGGCTGGGGCTGGAAGCATCGGTGGCTCAGCGGGTAGAGGTACCGCCGGTGCCTCAGCTATCAAAGGGCCCTGTACCGAGGCCTCATCGGTCGGCGGGATGTCGTCAAGCTCAACTCTCGGAACCCTAGCCGGCTGCCGTCGTGGGGCCATCCTGAAAAGGAAACAGGTGCGCCACGGTCAGAACAATATACCTGGTGAGCTGACACAAAGTAATCACAAAGAAAACTTGAAACACACATGCAATCAATGTTTTCGTGCATTAAGTCGAAAATCAGAAGTCAGGGTCCTAGTGTACGGATACGTCGGCCGCCGCACCAACACTGGAATCCCTGAACTGATAACCACACCCAATACGCTTAACACTATTTCTTCATATAGAAAAGATTAGAGTCCCAAGTTCTGTGGTGGAACCGAACTCCTTTGATACCAATTTGTCACAACTCGTCCTCGGGGCCCGTGCCATGACTACCCCAAGCCCGACTTCCATAGGCCAGGGGATGGCGACTAGCACCAAGGCATAAATCTCGGTAAAAAGGGAAGGCATTGCCTTTGTAAACTAAACAAACACCACAGAGCAGGAAAGCAGTAGAAGTAAAAACTAAGCAAAAACTGAGTACAACAGTAAGTACGGAAAAGTAAGTGGGCCAGTATACAAACCCAAACTGAAAGTAAAGTACAACTGGAAGGGAAAAAAGCAACTGAAAAGTAAAGCCGCAACGCCGAACTATCCACTGGAAATCCCACTTGAAGGGTGGGTACAGATAGCCTCCACTACTCCTCGGGTCCAGCCGAGCGCTCCGAGTACATCCCGCCCAGTTGTCCACCTCCACTTACCGTCCTGCTCCGCAAGCCTCAACCACGATCAACGCTGTCCGTCGTCTGCAACCAGCACAACGTAGTGCGGGCATAGCCCATGTAGGGGTGAGTATAAGATACTTAGTAGGGACCCCGAGACCCCCGAAGGTCTCCCAGAATCCACAAAGGATAATCCACAAAGGAAGTATACAATCACGAAGTAACATCCGACACTGCTTAGGTATATGCCCATGCATATACCTAAGTCATCAATTCTCGTTCGGCTCCAACATCCAAACCCAAGTACTATCCAGTCCACACAAGAAAGAAAAACATCAATCCACACAGGATATCACAACACAATCCACATAAGAAAGAAAAACGTAAATCCACACAGGATAACACAACACAATCCACATAGGAAAGCAAAGCAAGATTCAGCTCACACAGGTATACTTCTTTATATGACGATAAAGATGATCAGATATTGCCACTGATTCATCTAAGCCGTCGGACCCACAAAGGATCGATAGGTAATAACCTCCACAATAACCCACAAAGGATCTGACCCACAAAGTATCGATAGGTAACTAACCCCCGCAATGACCCACACAGGACCGATAGGTAACTAACCCCCACAATGACCCACACAGGATTGGACCCACACAGGATCTGTAGGCGCTGGACCATACAGGACCGCTGAGCGCTGACCCACACAGGATCAGACCCACACATGATCTATAACACTGACCCACAAAGGATCACTGAGTGCTGTAGTCATCGTCGAATCCACTGAGGATCTCTGCACAGTCGTCGTCGTCGCAGTTACAGCCAGCTCTAGGGTTCACACAACAAGCTCGTTCGGGAGGGTCCGATCCATGAGCCGAGAAGCTGATACATCAACTGACACATAGTCCAGAGTTGATGTATCCAAAAGTTCCGTGTCATCAACAGGAACTCAACGTCGCAGACGGCGCATCAATCGGATGCCCGGTCTGAGAGTTATTGGCTTTTCCATTCGAGGGGCCCGGTTGGTTTTTAAAGAAAAACCAACCCGACCATACTCCACCTGCGTCCAAACCTCAGGAGGAGTAATCCAAAATATTTGTCTCACTTAGAGGAATACATCAAAGTCGACGACACGTCAATCGGATGTCTGGAGCTCAAGATATAAGTGTTTCCGCTCCGAGGGCCCGATTGGTTTCGTGTTCGAACCAACCCGGCCAAACCCAAAGTTTTCCGAAACATTGAGTGCGATATACCTAAACGACCGGCTCGATCCAAGTATTGCATCGCCGCTGACAGCGCATTGATCAGATTCCCGTAGCTCAAGTTATGAGCAAGAGACCAAAAAGGTCCGAAAATGGGGGGTCTGGGCCCAGATCGACCCGGCCCAACCCCCCTGGGTCGGCCCAAACCGGGTCGACCTAACCCGGGTCAGGGTCCGACCCGGACGATGTGGCCCGACCCCACCTGGGTGTCCCGGCCCGGCCTGGGCGTGACCCGGCCCAGCCGGCGCGGGCGCGGCCCGGCCGCCAGGCGGTTCGGCTCGGCAGGTTACTGCCGAGCGGTGCGGGGGGGCGCGCTGCCCCCGCGTGAAGGAACCGCGACCCCACGTGGGGCCGCCCTTACCAGCGGACATGGAAGCCAGCCACGTCCTGTACTTTTCCAGTCTCGCACGGTCGCGGGATGTCTGGCCCGCCGCCGCGGCTTCAGCCACGACAGTTCTTCCCGGCAGCGCGCCAGACACCGCCGCCTCCCGCCGCCGGCGCCGCCGTGCCGGCGTGGCGTGCTGGCGGGTGGCTTCGCGGACCACCGGACGAGTTCTGGTGCTTGGAATTCCTCGCTCTCTTCGCTAAAAGCCCTCTCGGGGTCCGTCCTTCACTGCGAGGACCTTACATCGCCCGTGCGGCCTACTTTGTCGACGTCCGCCGTTTCACACACCAAGAACGAAAGGGGCGGTGGGTTCGGACTTGTTCGTTAGTCCGCACCCACCACGTTAGCGGTTTTAAAATTTTCCCAACAATTTTTTTTATAATACGCCGTGGGTATAAATCAAAAAGATTTAAAATAATCAAACCCCTACCTCGTCGTTGTCGTCGGACGTGAGTTCTTCACGGGATTGACCGTCACGGAAGAAGAGGATCGTCGCGTCGCAGAAGAGGGCGACACGTCGTTGTGGTACATGGTGTCGTGTCGACAATCTTTGAGGGTTAAAGAAAACACACAGATTTAATTGTACGTTTAAATCCATGTTGAGGATAAAATCCACAAGAATTAGAGAACCGTAATCCCCTACCTCAAGCAGTTGATGATCAGAGATTGTTGCGGGGAAGAAACGTCGTGGAAGAAGTGTCGTGGAAGGAGAATCGTCAGCATCGCGGAACACGGTGTCACGTCGTCGATCTTCGAGGGTTCGGCGTTCTTCGCGTTCTTTGCGTTCTTCACGAAGGAGGATGAAGATCTCAGGCCTTGGAGTCTTCTCCAAATCCTCTCAACGAGCAATCCTCAAGAAAGACATGCATTGGTATTATTTTATTAACATGCCAACAATTTGAAAAACAAGTTAAGAAACGAACCATTAATTCGGTGAATTAATGGTAACGTCTTAACTATCCAATTAATAGGAGCGTTAAGAGTTTTAGAAAACGCACCAATTGACTTTCATTAAAGAGGAGTTTTCACGTGTGCGTTACTTAGAGGGAAAGAAACGGTGGGGCTCGTGCGGGCCCCACCTCACAAATATCCTACCAAGAGGGTATGATATTTTGGGTTCCACCCTATCCGCTTCAACTTAGCTTAAGTGGTTTTAAGTGATATAAAATAAAGTTGTCGCACCACTTTATTTTATTTTCTTAACTTAACCCCAAAAATTAAAAACCACACCTGAGAAAACGCAACTCCAGAAAAGGTGTTTCTAAGCAAATACCGGCGCTGTGATTCCATCGGTGCCTTCAGAATTCAATTCCGAGCACCGGTTCAAAAGTTAGAAAAACCCGCTCGTTCGTTCACTGAACGTACCCGAGCCAAACTTCAGAAAATGATTCCAGGCACACCGGGCCTCAGAATCAGGTGCCGTCAGAAACTGCGTTCTTGTAAAATTCCAAAGAAAATTAAGAAAAAAATTTCCTTAAATTTTACGGGTCTTTACAGAAAAAACCATATTCCACCTTCTATCCATACTACGAAAAATGAAATCAGCACACGTGCGTATGTATGACTTACCGTCTCCACGCCGTGGTATAATCTTTTTCTCCCCACCACCTTACTTAGATGGGTATAATAATAGAAATAATAAATATATATGATTATTATAACATTATGTTAATTCTGAAATACTACACACCATTCAATTCAATACCATTGAACAAATATGGGAATGTTATCACTTCTCGTGCGTATGTACGACCTACCGTCTCCACAATGCGATTTGATTCATTTTACAGTCTCTTCATCAAATAATGATTATATAAATGTATAGAATGAATGCATATGGTATATAAAATGTTAAATTTTTTTATTGATATAAATATGACCTAATAAGGAGAACCAAAACTTATTAAAAAAACATGCATAAGAACATGAAACAGTGAATACCCGAATAACGAGTAACAATGAAATGTTACTAACAAACAAATGATAGTATGACCATTTATGATATCATAAAAATGAATATGATTCTAGAATAATTCAATGACATTATTTAAATCATTATATAGTATTTTTAGATACATACAAAGGAAATTAGGTCTAAGGTAAGAGATAGTTTTGAAATCTCATTATTATATGCGATATTTTATTTATAAGTATTTACTGGGGTATATTTATCATCCACATCCATGTTCCTTAAATATTTAATACTATTTATATTATTCTATTTTTTTTCAAATAAATTTTACCCATTGGTGAATTTTTACTAATCGGTTTGAAAGGAATCTTATGTCGTTATTTGATATTAGGCACTTTTTGACTTTTCCAACAAAAGTACGAGGGGAATATTTTTTAACTTATACAACATGAATGGATTTTTACATCTTAATAATGCCTTATTTACATGAAACTTACTTTACAATATTTAAACTATATTTTCAATTAAATTATTTTCTTTTAAATTTGAATGGAATTTTGATAAAATAAAATGTTTTTGAAGATAAAAGGATATTTTCCTCAAGAATTAATTTCACATGCTTTATCAAAATTATTTTCCATATAAGATAAAATTATTTAAATAGGCTTATGTTTTTATCCCTATTATTACTATGATTTTATTGTGTTTGTGATGGAATTATTTTTAATAAATTCATATATATTATATGGATTATGATTGAATGATGTTTAAGAAACCCATTTTTTTCCTTGGGTTATGATATGGTGAATGATTTATGTTTTTGTGGAACACATAAGAATTATTTCATTATGAGATTTGTGGGATCTATATCTCCATTAAATTAATTGGTTAAAGATTTATATCTCATGAGATAGACATGATGAGAACAGAAGCTAAATCTGGTTCAGTAATACAGGGCTGTAATGAGGAGTGAACTTGGTTTAGTAATGGACTTTGTCCGCTATGATGGTCTTGAAAATGAGCATTGATGAATATGGAATGATTTTCTATGATTCTGTGTATGACACAAAAATTAATGTATTATGTTATGAATTTTGGGATTATGTTCATCAATTCTTATGAACTTCTATGATTTATCCCATGACATGATATCACAATCTTTCATATACAGGATAAGATTTTTAAATGTTATGTTTTAATGTATTATGTTTAGGATATGATTAATATTTCCCCTATTTACCCTTACTAATCATTTGAGTTCACCATTTTTTATGTTTCTTTTCCACAGGTCATGAAGATGGGTATTAAGTAAGATATGTCAAAAAGAATTCTAGTTATGAAGAAATAAGTGATATATAGTGTAGATGTTTTATGAACCAATTGTTTATGTTTCCCAGTTTCTAAAGAAACTATACCCATACAGTACTATCATGGATTTATTATATTTTGTAATGAATATTATTATATTTTGAAGTAATATAAATGTATGTAAAGTATAGATAATTATATATAATATTAAATGTTATTATGATTATGAAAACACCATTATAAACCCTCTTTATCATTAAATGAGAAGTGAAATTATCGCTCAAGTGTACACATGACTTGCCATCTCCACATAGCGATACAATCAATTTTTCATCACCATATTTTATGTATGGGTATTATAATGAGTTTATTATATATATATATATATATTATATTTGTGACACAATTATACTTCTATAAGGATAATATCATGTCTATAGTTTCACCATCCAATTATTTGGTGAAATGATAACGTCGCTCCAACGTATGTGTGGACTACCACCTCCACGAAGGGATGTAATTAGTTTTTCATTTATATTTTACTTGGATGATAATGAAGATTAATTTTATTAATACTTGTGATATAATAATTATATTTTAAAGGTAAATTAATATTTAACTTTCTTTTATTCCATTCGTTAAAAAATGAAAAGAATGTTCATGAGTACATATGACCTACTGTCTTCATGGCTAGTGTAATTCATTTTTCTATTTCTAAATTTTGTGGATGAATATAAATATTTATATAATTAATATATATTATTTTTATATAATTATTAATATTCTAGATATTATGTAACTAAGATAAATTTACAAGTACCAAAAACTATTGAACTAAAATTCTCATGATAAACAAAATAGTTAACACTTAAAAATGATGATTTAAATAAGGAATTATTAATAAAAGGGTGTGTTGAAATGTTATAAAGGGAGAATATATGATATTATAAGTATGTAAATTAATATGTTATATATTTATAATAAATTTAAATTTATTATACAGGAGGTTATAGTGCTTTCTAAGTATAGAGAGCTCATGGTAAGGGATTTTTGGTTACAATCTCAATGTTTATTGGAATTGTTTATGATTTATTTATGATGAAAAAATATTATGATCAACCTCTCAAGATTCTAATTAATTTTATTATACTCTAATTATTTATTAAAAATAAATTTTTCCATTCATTTTAGTCAACTTAGGTACTCAATAGATTTAAAATATATTTTTTAGTAAAATAGACTTCATTTCTCTCTTTAGTCGAAAAACCTTTTTATTTCATATCCATATTTTCTAAAAATGTTTTAAATAAGGTTTTTACTATTATTATATTATTTTTTAAATTCATTTTTACCCATATTTTATTTTTTACAAAATAGTTTTAAATGAATCTTCTTATCATTTTCCAAAGAATATACTTTGTGACTTTTTTGGAAAAAATATGGAAGAAATGTTTATATATTTTATTTTGAATGAACTGAATTTTACACCATAATGGCTACTCAATGTTTTTTAGTTTCCTTTACATGTTCCCTTAATTATTTTTAATGATTTTTCCAATTTTTTTGATTTTTATATTTTAAAGAAGTGACTTCAAAATGGAAAGCTTATTTTCCTCAAAAAAATTTTGATGATATTTTGATTCATCAATGAAAAAAACTTCAATGTTGATAATGATTTAAAAAAAATATAATTTGAGGATACCATCCTTATTCTTTTTTAGGATGGTTTATGCTTATAATGAAATGATGTTTATAAAAACTATTCCTTTCCATGAGATATTTTATGATAAAATGTTTATGAAATCCATTTCTTTTCATTAGTTTTGATATTTTGAATGGTTTATAATACTATGGTATACATACGTATGATTTTTATTATGTGATGGGTGGGACCTATATCTCCCTTTAATTAATTGGTTAAATACTTACATCTCATGAGATAAAAAATACTGGAATGGGGAGTGAACCTAGTTCAGTAAGGGAATTTGTACACTATGATAGTCTTGTGATTGAACATTGAATACTATGATAGTTTAGGGAGTGAACCTAATCCACTATAATAGTCTTGGAATTTACCCCTAACATTAAGAAAATGATTTTCTATGTTTATGTAAATGCCATAATTCTATGTCTTATGCTCTCATGGCTCATGTTATTTGATTCCTTTATGATTCATGTCTTATAAACTTCTATTATTTATTCTATGACTCAAGATTATGATCTATGACATGAATGGTATGGATTTCAAATGTTAAGATCATGTTATTTGATTCCTTTAAGATCCCATATTTTTCTAGGTATATCTCTCTCTAAGATTTTCATTAAATTTTATTTTAGTTGGGCTGTAATTGTGGATATCTATCATTTGAATAAATATATTCTTAGGTTGCGATAAAACTTGACAAAACTAGAGAGGATCCACATAGATATCTTTGTGGGGGTAATGAATTAAAGTTCTAGGATTTATGCTCGTTTTAATTATTCGAGTCTAAGTATAAATGGGTTAAGTGTTAACATGGGTTCTTGGTGATTTGAGAAGAATAAAGGCTGTTAAGATTGTTTTAATATAAAATGGGATGAAAAAAATCTTCAAAACATCTACACACCATGTAAAGGGATTACACGCCATGAAATGTTCATGTGTTTTTAATAAAATAAATCCTAGGTGACGGATTTTTCAGTGTATTTCATTATAAAGATTTACACGACATCATAAAAACATTACACGTTGTGTAATTCCCCAACACAATATTTTAAAGTATTATGTGTGGTTTAATTACATTCTAATTCTCTAAATATCCTCTCCTATTGACCCTAGGGAATCTTACAGGTGAATTTGGAGTGCTAACCTCCCTTCTGGATGTCCTGTTTACATGATCAATCCATAGAAAGTCCTTTCGTTTAGGTTTCTCACTTCTCTCCCTATTCTTCAAACCATTGAGTTGAAATACTTTCACTGATTGCATTATTGGTTTTGATCTTGATCATCTTTTATCTAGGAACATCTTTTCAATCATCCACACCATCTTCCTCATGGGCTTTTTCCATTGGAGGCACTGCGTTCTTTTCCAATGAAAGGTGTGGGGTCTAAATATTAACCCTATGGTTTGATAATTGCTAAGTATATGTAATATTGTGATTGTGCCAATGTAGCATGCACCCAAATCAATTAAATAATAAATGACATTATTCCTTGGAGTCCTTTTTTTTCAATTGGATTCTGATATAGATTATGGCTACCTATGTGGTGAGCTAACCATAAATATAAGTGAATTGGATAATGATTTAAATTGTGTTTATCATGAAATGAGACCCTATATGATTTATTGATATAGAATCCATTAGTTTTGTCTTATTGATTTTGATATAGATATTAGTCAATTTTTATTTAAATTGAAAGTGATATATGAAAGATAAATGGTAATTCACATAATTAACCATTTATATTTTTCATGTGATATTGTGATATCTATGTTGTATGATAGGGCTTGTGTTACATGCCGAAATACTTATATATCAGGTTCATCCCTGAAACTTTCACAATTATATGATGTAATTCTAATATTGAGTGGGATCAGCCTAGTCCCATGCTATAATTCTTATAGAGAGTGGGATTTTCCTAGGCCCATGTTTTAATGCTTAAAGGGATTTGACCTGGATGCTATAATGCTTATAGGTATTTGACCAGGATTGTTGTGACTATATCATGGTTATATGGTGGTGGTTGGAATGGTTGTAAGATGTGATTCAAAATATTTTGGCATGGAACTGAAGTTAGTTATTTTACGATGGTTATATGGTTGTGGTTGGAATGGTTGTAAGACATGCTCTAAGATATTCCATCATGGAGCTGAAGCAGGTTGTTGAGGTATTTTATTTGTTATTGAATTAATTAACACACCATTTTATCACTTTATTACATACAATTATTATCGGATTAGTTAGTTTAGACATAGTGGTTCCGACCTACTGAGTTATACTCACAACCTATTCGAGCCACCACTTGGAACTGGACTAGATTATATGGATGCAGGTTTGGAAAAGGGAAAAGTACCTTGCTATTGATTGTTTGCTTGTTGGATGAGTTGGAGTTTGGAGGTGGGACCAATATAAGGACCAGGACTGGGGACCTTTTGAGTCTTTCTTTGAGTCTACTAGACTTTTACTTGTATTATTTCTATCATGACATTTATCACAAGAGTAGGCTTTGTTTTCTTCTGCTTTACTATTTGGGAAAGTTAAAAATGATACTAGCATGTGTTAGGACATGGTAAGATGCTTTTTCATGAGAGTATCTAACCCATGTACATGGGAAAATCCAAGGGCCTAGGGATGGGATTGATACTTGTACTATGTGCTTGATTCAGTTGATGTTATTTCACCTTGGGTGATTCACATGTTATGTGAGGTTATTATTTTATGATGTTACTATTTCTTGAGGTTTTTAATCATGGACCTATTTTTCTTGATATGAGAATACATGAATCATAATAATAACATAGGGATATATTGACATGCATTGTTCATGATAGGGGAATATCTATTTTTTTGTGTGATATATACTTCTATGTTGAATTGTGATATGAGATATCTGTTTCACTAGATAAATGAAATGACTTGATGTGTAATAATAAAAAACTTTAAAGCCATGTTTAGGGAGACCAAGAGTCGATGGTTCTCTGTTGTAGTCACCTATTGAGGCTAACCTTGTTATTGTCCAATTCTCGAAGGTGTTCATTTTTCTTGTAAATAAAATGGCTCCTCATTATCCCTAACTTGAGAATCAGGAGAGTGGAAATCATCACATTCATAACTTAGATGAACCAGAGGTTCTTGTAGTTCCTAGGTATCACATGGATGTTCAGCTTCAAGATAGATTCCCTTAGGCCATACGATCCATGGAAAGGGAGACTGTTTGTATTTTTCCTTTGATGTCTGAGCTGAAAAGAGAGTTTTAACTATAGAATCCACCAATGTTTACTAGGGAAGGGGGCCCTAGGCAACCAATTTCTAGATCAAGTAAGTCCAGACAATCTTCAAACATCTTGAAAAACCCATGAATAGAAGGCTGAAGATTACTGCATATATTCTTTATAGACCTACTAAGTATTGGTGGGAAATTCTAGAGGAAGCTGGGAAGAAGGATGATCTATCTTGGAAGGACTTTAAGATGAAGTTCACGAGGAATTTATATCCTAAGACATTGAGGGATGAAAAATATCATGAGTTAATGCATATTACAAAGGAGGGAATGTAAGTGATGGACTATGCTGGATGTTTTATAGACCTATAGTGCTTTTTGCTATCTTTGGTAGCTGATCGGATCTCTAGGGCGAGACATTTTTAGAATGATCTTCGTTATGAGGTTAGGTCACAGGTCAATGTTTTTCACTTGACCAACTTTGAGGATGTTATGAACAAGAAACTCATCACAGAAGGGTATTTTATAGAGTCTCCAAGAAGTGTCCAGAATGTTTCAACAGTGCGATCTAGGAACTCTTCTTAAAGTGAAGAAATCACTCCTATGATAATTCCCACCAAGGTTTTACTGGACAGAGAAGTCTGAGAAATTTATAACTATATCAAGACTGTGTTTTGTTCCAGTTATTTCAATGTATAAATTTTGTCCACAATCACCCATAATGTCCTTAGCCTATATACCAATGCTATATATATGGTATACTATGTCATCTTCATAGGTTTTGTATGAACTTTGCACAACAGACCAGTGGAAGGGGACTGAAACAGGCACCTAAGTCGGGAAGGGGCTTAGCTACCCCTTAGAAGGATAGTAACTGGAATTCAACTAGCTGTTTCGACTGAGATAGGGGATGTGTACCCTAGTACGTGAGAAAAAATAATAGTCAATGGAAATAGCTTAGGGTAGTCTGGCTAGAGCCCAGAGTAGATGGAAAAGTCAGTTACATGTTATGCAGACTACTCCGACTATCGTGGATGGAGGACCGTCTACCATCAGAGGTACGATTCTTATATCATCAAACTTAGCCTGTGTTTTTTTTGATAGTAGAGCATCTAATTATTTTATATATTCTATTTTTAATTTTTTTTGATCTTGTTTGTGGAAATCATGGATGGTATTTTAACTATCCATACACCGTTGGGAGTATGGACAGAGAACATCAAATGTTGCAAGTCGTGTTCTCTAGAGATTGGTGGTTACCATTTATTTTGGGAACCATTCGTGTTGGAAATGACACGATTCTACTTAATTATTGGTATGATTTAGTTAGTTCTATACTAGGCTCATATCTACTATTATAGGAGAAGAGTTACATTTTAATCTCCAGAATGAGGTTTCTATTTTCACTAAGGTTAGTGGGATATTTAGGATAGTCATATAGAACCAACTCAGTGTAGATTGGATTATATCACATCTCAGAGAACGAGTCTTTCTCTAGATAATGGTGGAATGAAGAAATATTATTTTCCTCCAATGGTGGACTGTTTTCAGGATGTCTTTCTTGATGAGTTATACAACTTACCACCCGAGCGAGAGATTGATTCCATGATCGAGTTGGTGCTGATAGAAGATCTATTTTTTATCTTTTCATACAGAATGAAACCATCAAATATTTGGGACTTGAAAGTTAAGTTGGATGATATAGAATCAAAATGATTCATATGACCTTGTACATCTCCTTGGGGTTCGCCTGTTCTCTTCACCAAGAAGGCTTATAAGTATTTATGCTTTTGTGTGGATTATTAGAGTTTGAACCAGATGGCAGTCAAGAACTGATATCCACTTCCGCCCATTGATGATCTTTTTGATTAGTTGAGAGGTGATACGTTATTTTCCACGATCAATTTGAGATTAGGTTACCATCTGTTGAGGATTAGACCATCAGACATACCTCAGAATACTTTTGGGAGTAGGTATGGCTTGTATGAATTCATAGTGATGCCGATTGGGTTGACTAATTAACTAGAGGTATTCATGGAATAAGATATTTCATCCTTTTTTGGACCAGTTTATGGTGGTTTTTATTGATGATATCTTAGTGTACTCCTGATCAGCAGACGATCATGCCAAACATCTTAACATCATATTGAGTACATTGAGTGAGAATTGGATTTATGCCAAGATAACCGAATTCAGTTTCTGGATTAATAAAGTTCACTTCTTGGTCCATGTCATCTCAGAGGCATGAGTGTCAGTGGACCCATAGAAAGTCACAAACATGGTATGTTGGGAACATTCAAAGAATGTCTTTGATATTTATATATTTATTGGTTTAGTAGGTTATTATCGTTGTTTTATCTAGTATTTCTTTTATTTTACAACACCAATATCTAGGATAACCAAGAAAGGGATGGAGTTTGTTTGGTCTGATTCTTGTGAGATATATTTTTAGGAACTAAAAGGAAAACTGACCTCAACACGTATCCTCACTTTAAATCTATTGAGTGAAGCATATATTGTGTACTGCAACACATCTGAAGTTAAACTCAGAGGAGTTCTAATATAGGAGGATTAAGTGGTTGCTTATGGATATAGGTAGATGAGACCGTTTGATAGGAATTACCCTACTCATGATCTGGAGCTAGAATATTTGGTACATGCCCTGAGAAATTGAAGACACTATCTCATGGGTTAGAGGTTTGTGGTATACATAGACCACAAGAGCCTTAGGTACATATTTTCTCAGTGAGACCTGAACCTTCAGTAGAGGAGGTGCTTCAAGTATCTGCAGTATCTCAAAATTTAATTGAATTATAAAACAAGAAATGGAAAAGTTTTTTCCAATGATCTGGGTTGTAAGACATAGGTAGAGGCTATACAAGAGTCTTATGATGAGTGAAATATAGTGGCCATTTTTGCAGAGATGAATTTGGATATTCAAGAGTCTCAGGGATGCGTAGATATGACTTCAACATCTGTTATACCCATGATTTTGGACTGGATTAAGAATAAGAATTTATCTGATCCATAGGTCTTAGTTCTGAGATACAAATTATATGGTGGGTAGACACCATTCAGATGGTCTCTCAGCAATGTCAATTCTATTATTTTCCATGGCTGAGTTTGGGTTCCTATGGGATTATGTGAGGAGCAGATGAGGGAATTTTATGCTTTTAGATGGATGGTACATCCTTATTTAACAAATATGTATCTTGATATCTATAGATAATATTGGTGGTTAGTAATGAAGAAGGATGTGACAAGCTTTTTGGATAGATGCTTCACTTGTTGGTAGGTGAAAAAATAGAATTAGAGGCTAGCTGGCATTTTGCAACCTTTTTACATTCTTGAGTGAAAATGGGATGATGTCACAATGTATTTTGTAATAAGATTACCTAGGAAAACCCATAGGAATGATGTTGTATGGGTTTTTTTTGGATATACTAACTAAGACACATCACTTCTTTCCAATCCGGGAAATCTTCATTGTTGATGATCTGGGCAGTCTTCATGTGCACGAGGTGGTTCTGTTGAATAATTTTCAAAGGAGTATCATTTCATACTTAGATCCTCATTTTAAATTTCATTTCTTGAAGGGTATTCATAAGGCTCTAGGATCATGGTTTTTTTTAGAACAACCTATCATCCATAGATTGATGGTCAATATGAATATATTATTCTCATTTTGGAGGATATGTTACAATCCTTTATTTTGGATTTTGTTGGTTCATGGGTGCAACATATGGCACTCGTGATGTTTTCATATAATAATAGATTCTAGTAAATGATCCAAATGGAACATTTTAAAGCTTTTTATGGCATGCTGTGCCGTTCTCCTCTTTGTTGGATAGAGGTAGGTGAGTCAACACTTGTTTGGCCTAGTATCATGCAGGAGACATCTGAGTAGGTTAATTTGATTAGACAACATTTGGTGACCACACATAGTAGGCATAAATTGTATGATAACCATCATAGATGACCTATGTAATTCAAGGTTGGTCATCATGTTTTCTTTTGGGCGTTACCTAATTTGGGGAAACACTATATCAGAAAATAGGGAAATCTAGAACCCAGGTTTATATGGTTATTTGATATAGTGTAAAGGGTTATTTTAGTGACATATCATTTATCACTTCCACCTAGATATAAGCCCGAATAGCCCAAAGGCCTTCTTTTTTATATTTTATTATGGACAATCCCCCTTTTAACGGTTTAAGGGGAACCCGTACATGACCCGTAGGCCCAAGGCACAAGGCCCGACAAACTCGTAATACATGACCCGAAGGCCCTGAGGCATACCATGCCCAATACATGACCCGTAGGCCCATCCCACTTGAACTGCCCCTCCCCAGCTTTCTGCATCACCTAAATACCCACCTTGCATTGCAGACCGACTAGCATTTCCCCGTACAAAGCTGCACGGTGCCTGACCCCTATGGAGGCTGCCATACCCTCTCATTCTTCCAATCTAGTTAGCTCTACATCTGGTGGCTGCTACTCCCTGTTTCTCTGATCCTCTTCTAGGTCTGTTCTGTGTGAACTGGGATACTCCATGGTCTACGTGACCTGAAGGCCCTGTGGCTCGAAAGCCTTTGATGACCCGAAGGCCCTGGAGATCCGTATGCACAAACCGGTGGCCCGAAGGCCCAAATCGGGTGAATAGTTCCAGCTGCAACAGTACCGAATAGTACTGCTACAGTAACTGCTACAGTACTGCTACAGTACCGGAAATTCGCACCCACCCGGTTTTGAAGCCGAGTCTCTTGGATGCCAAGCAGGAGCCCTTACCACTCGGGTACGAGCTCATTGGCCACTTCCACCCAGCTATAGTTCCATGCATGACATGTTCCACATGTCACATATATGGAGATATCAACTATTCCCTTTCTATGTGATATAAAAAGAAAACATCAGTATTTGTGATGATACATCCTTTGGGGAGCATTTGATACGAGTTGTGGATTATAGTGTGAAATATCTTTAGGGTAGGACTATACCATTGGTTTGAGTGATGTGGAAACATGGGAGAGTTCAGGTGGAGACCTAGGAGAGGGAGTATAACATGAAAACATAGTGTACAGTCTTGTTCACTAAGACCTCACATTGATTCTTAGTTCGGCTTAAGGATGATCTGTTATAAGGCGGGGAAGTTATAATATCCCATCTCTTCCTAGGAATTTATCTCTTTGAATTTTTCATTAACTTTTCTTTCTGTTGTGTTTTCATCACAAATGTCTATCATTTTAATACATACAGTCTTAGTTTGTGAGAAAACTTTAGAAAACTAGAGAAAATCCACATGGAGAGCTTTATTGGAAAAAATGACTTAAAGTTAAGGGATGTACACTTATTTGAAATAATGGAGACTGGGTATAAATGGGTTAAGTGTTAACATAGGTTATTGGTATGTTGAGAATATTTAACGGGGGTTTGGATTATTTAAAGGTAAAATGGGATGAAAAACCATCTACAAAAAATTTAAATTCCATTTAAAGGGATTACATTTCGTTTAATGTTTGGGTGTTTTTAATAAAATAAATCCGAGTCAACAGGTTTTTCAGTATATTCCATTAAAAATATTTATAAGAAGTGTAATCACATTAGATTCCATGTAACTCCCCAACCTGCTATTTTAGAGTATGCTGTATGATTGAATTTAATTCTAATTTACTTTAGCTTCTATCCTATCAACTATAGGGTATATTATAAGAAAATTTGGAGTGAAAACCTCCCTTCTGGACATCCCATTTACATGATAAATCCTTGGTAAGTCCTTTCGATTAGGTTTTCTCCTTCTCCCCCTCTTATTTCAACTGTTTTTGTGAAATAATTTGACTAATTGTATTGTTGGTTTTGATCTTGATCATTTATGATCTAGGAACCTCTTCTCAATTATCCTCACTACCTTCATCATGGTATTTTACCATTGGAAGCATTTCATTCTTATCCAGTTAAAGGTATGAGGTTTAAATATTAACCCTATTTTTTTTGATAATTTCCAAATGTATGAAATATTGTGATTGATGAATGTAGCATTCACCCAAATAAATTAAATAATAATTGATATTATTTATTGGATTTCTTTGGTTTTTATTGGATTCTGACATGGCTTATGGTTACCCGTTATGTGAGAGAACCATGAATATAATTGAATTGGGTGATAGTTTAAAGTGTGTTTAGCATGACATGAGACCTTAGGTGATTGCATGATATAGAATTCCTAAGTTTTGAATTATTGCTTTTGATATAACTACAAATAAATTTTGATTTAAATTGAAAGTGGTATATAAAAGATAAGTGGTAATTTTTATAATTAACTATGTATATTTTTGATGTGATATTTTGATATCCATGTTGTATGATGAAACATGTGATGCATTCTAAAATGCTTATATATCACGATCAACCTTGGAACTTGCACACTTATATGCTATATTGCTGATATTGAGTGGACTCAGCCCAGTCCCACACTATAATTATTATAGAGAGCAGGATTTTTCTTATCATATGCTGTAATGATTATAGGGATTTGGACTAGATGCTGTAATTCTTATAGGGATTTGAACCAGATTGTTGTGACTATACCATGGTTATATAGTGGTGGTTATAATGTTTGTAAGATATGATTTGAGGTATTCTGGTATGGTGCCAAAGTTTGTTGTTTTTGTATTTTATTAATTGTTGAATTAATTAATACACCTATTTATCACTCTATTGAATACACTTCTTATTAGCATGGTTAGTTTAGAAATGGTGGTGTTGACCTATTGGGTTATACTCACACCCTATTCGGGCCACCATTTGGTACCTGAGAAGATTATGGGGATGCAGGCTTGGACAAAGGAAAAGGACCTTGAAATTGATTATTTGGCTACTGGATGGGCTGGTGTTTGCAAGTGGGATCAATGTGGGGATGAATACTGGGGACTTTTTGAGTCTTTCTTTGATTCTTCTAGTCTTTTACTTTTATTATTTGTAGCATGACATTTAGTTACATTCCAACACATCATTATATTATTCCTTTATTAGTTATTATATTATTCAGTTGTCTCTTATTGTTTTTGTCCACTATGTCTATATTATGATTTTATTTTGTTTATATGGTTTATTTTTTACTGCTATGACACTTAATACTAGGGGTTATAGTCTCCCCACTATACATTTCACACCCCTACTTCTAGTCATCAGCCTCTGGAATACGGGGAGGTGTGCTATATGGCTCATAACCAACCCTTTTTGGCCATGTGAGAGAGTTACAGATCGGGGGAAATTACACGTTAGTTATACAGGACTTCAATAGCCATGAAGAAATCATTTTATGTGCTATCAAGGTGGAGATGGGTATTGAATTTACCCATAAATATCATGATTTTGATGAGAAAAGAAAAATGTAATTCAAATGCAATTCTAAAAACCATAGATAGAAGAAGATGATCCTTCCTTTATGCTCAATGTGTGGATGGAAACACTGGGGAATTTTTCTTATGGGAACTAGTAAATGTTTCAAGTCTATAAAGGAAGGTCATCAGGAAATCGAATGCCAAAGTTATGGGAAGAAGTTATCTAATGATGTTAATAAATAAATAAAATCCATATAATGAACCACCCACACTTTAGTGTTTTAAATAAAAGGAGTGTGAACATTATTCTAACCAGTGCCCAAATCTGAAGGTTAATGATGGTGATTGATGTCAAAGACCTCTTAACCTGAAAGACAAAGAGAAATATCTTGCAATAACTATTTTTGATGAGGGTTAGGATAATGAAATGGTGAAAGGTATACTTAACATACACTTTAGAACTACTATTGCCTTATTTTATTATTGATCTACCCACTCTTTTATATCTATATACTTTTCTAATAGTATTACAATACCACCTAAAAAATTAGAAGTTGGGTTATCAGTAGAAACCCCTAATGGTATGATGATCGCACGCCAAGTCTATGATTGTTCTCCAGTTGATGCTTATGGGAATGTGTTTCCTAAAAATATTTTCATTCTTCTTCTTGTTGAATTTGATGTAATTTTATGCATGGATTAGATTTAATTATATAAATCCCACATAAATTTCTAAGGAAGGAAAGTTATGCTTGATATTCTGAATTGACCTATGACCAATTATCAATGTGAAGGAAAAAAATAATATTTTGGTGGAAATTAAATCCATTATATGGGTCATGATTCTTATTCAAAATTGGAATTTATCTCATTTGGTAGGGGAGAAGATCAACATAAAAGATATTCCTATTGTATGGGATTTTATTGATGCATTTTCAGAATATTTTCCCGATCTTCCATCGAACCATGAAGTTGAGTTTTCAAAAGCAATCATACATGGTTCTGCACTTATTTCCAAGAAACCATATATAATGGTCCCAATTGATTTTCAAGAATTGAAGAAGAAAATATAGGATAATATTGACATGGGATTCATTCAATCAAGTGTATCACCTTGGGGTGCACCTGTTCTGTTTGTTATGAATAAATACGGATCAATGGGACTCTACATTTATTATTGAGAAATTAACAAGATCATTATCAAGAACATATATCCTCTATACCATATTTACTACTTATTTGATCAAATTTATGCAGATTGGTATTTTTTCAAGATTGATCTTCATTCAGGATATCATCAATTGTGGGTCAAGAAGGAGGATATACCCAAGACAACATTTTGTACAAGTTATAGACACTATGAATTTATTGTGATGTAATTTTTCATTACTAATTTCCCCACTATCTTCAAATATTTAATGAATATAATCGTTAGATATTACCTCGACAAGTTTGTGGTATTCTTTATAGAATATATTCTGATTTATTTAAAGAGAAAGGAAGAACATGAAGATCGTTTGAGAATTGTGATGAAGACCCTAAGGAGAACCTTTATGAAAAATTTACCAAGTTTAAATTTTGGATTTTGAAAGTTTAATTCTTGGTTTATGTAATATCAAGTTTGGGCATATAATTTTATCCTTCAAATGAAAAAGTTATTGAAAATTGGCCCATACCAACTACTGTGACTGAGATATGTAGTTTTCTTGGTTTGGATGGATATTATAGGCACTTTGTGGATATTTTTCATGGATATCGAATATAATCACTAAGTTCACTCGGAAGATGCCAAGTTCCTTTGGGTAGATGAATTTGAGGAATGTTTTATAGGAATTATGAGAAATCTAGTCTGCACACCAATAATTTCACTACCCTACAATGGAGAAGGGTTTTTAATATATCTTGATGCATCAAAGATGGGACTTGGATTCATCCTCATGTATAATGGTATGGCTATATATTATTCCTCATAGTAATTTAAGGCCCATGATAAAAATTTAAAAAATCCTGATTTAGAGCTAGCTATGGTAATTTTTTACATGAAAAGATACATAAGAATTATCTCTATAGAGGAAATGTTGGGAGTGATTCATGCGGTGTAATTTTCCAAACAAAAGGTTTGGAACAAGCAGTGGATTGAAAGTGATTCAACCACTATGGTTAAACCTATCTAGAAGGGGGTGGTACACCTTGCCTAGCCGCTTACTTCTTGATGGATGAAATGTCTTAATTCTCTCATAGATCTCAACTACATTTACACTCATGCTTTCCGTGAAGCGAACATGGGATATGATATTCTTTCCAATAAGGGGGTCAATCAGGATATTACCTGGCTGGATGATTTTCCTGGTGATTTGCTTCCTTTTTATGATAAGGATTGTAATAAGATTCCGTCTTTCAAACTTTTTTAACTCCATTTCTTTTTTATGTAATAAATTATGGCTTGGTCTTTGACTGAGGCACACCTTTTAAAAAAAATAAAGGTTTGATTTATATAACTATCAAAAAATTTTAAAGAATATTTTCAATAACAAAGATCTAAAATTGTGCCAAAGAATATGGTTGAGGTTGATTAAATATTATGACTACTCAATTAATTACCACACTAGGAAAGTGAAATATTTGTAGATACTCTGATTTAAAAAAATCATGATAGATTATCTATGATGAGGATCAATTTTTCTATAATTAAAAAGTATTTATCTTGAAATCTTAATGGAAGGGGAGAAATATTATCTTTCTCAAATGTCTGTTATACCATATATCCAGGTGAAGATTAAAGATCCATAGAAGGAAGATGCTGAGTTTAAAAATAATGTGAGAAATGATCCTGAGTTCAAACTTGATTTTGATGGAATAATAAGGTTCATGAATTGGGAATGTGTCCCTTCGATACCATATTTTAAGAAGGATCTAATGGATGATTCTTATAATAATTCATTCTCTATTAATCCTAGAAGTAAAAAGATGTATATAGATTTGAAATAGTATTTTTGGTGGGATGACATGAAGATAGATATTGCATAGTATGTTCCTTGATGCTTGGTATACTAGTAACTTAAGGTTGAGAAATATAAGTAAAATGCATGTTACATTCATTACCCATACCAGAATGGAAATAGAAAAACATCACCACAAATTTCTTCATCGGACTCCCCAAAACATCTATAGGACATAATGATATTTGGGTCATAGTCGATCGATTTATGAAGTCAACACACTTCATTTCCATTAGAGAAGATTTATCTCTTGATCAAATCAATAGGTTATACATTAAGAAAGTGTTAAGATTACAAAGTTTACCACTATCTATTGTATTTGACTAGGATCTGAGGGTTACCTCAATGTTTTGGATAAGTCTTTAGTAGGCACTGGATACAGTGTTAATTTTCATCACTGCTTACCATATTTAGATAGATGGTTAGTCTGAGAGGACCATTAAAATTCTAAAATACATGTTTAGGGTGTGATATATAGATTCCAAATGTGGTTGGTATCAATACCTTCATTTGGTTGAATTTTATTACTACAATATCTTTGACTCCAACATTCTGATGGATCCTTATGAATCCCTATATGGTTTGAAGTGTAGAAATCCAACATTATAGAATGAAGTTTGAGAAAGAAATCTATTGGGACTTGATTCTAGCTAAGAAAATGGTAGATAATGCTAGTGCCATTAAATTTTACATAAGAATAGCCCAGAGTCGACAAAAAATTTATTCTTAAAATCACCAAAAAGATCTTGAGTTTGATGTTGGTGACAAGGTATTCCTATGAATATATCTCTGGAAGAGGGTGATGATATTTGGAAAAAAGGTCAATACAAGACCTATGTATATTTTTACTTTTTAAATTCTTGATTGTATCAATATAGTATCATATCGATTGACACTACCACTAATTCTCTCTCAAGTAAATGACGTGTTCCATGTATTTCTCCTGAGAAATTATATACCTGAGACTTCACATGTTCTGAACTCAAAGGTCTTTCCACTGGAGAAAGAAATTTCTTATGAAGAACAACCAGTAAATATTATAGACCATAGATATAAAGTGATACCAAAAATACCACTCATCTGATCAATGTTTTGTGAAAAAAACCACTAATTTGAGGAAGCTATGTGGGAACCTAAAGACGTGATGGGAAGAAGTATCCTCATCTACTTGTAACAAGGTGGTGAATTTTGAGGGAGGAATTAATTTTAAGGGTGGGGGGGGGGTAGAATTTAACATCCTGATATTTTTATGAAATATTTCTCTTTAAATGATTTTATTTATTAGATATCTTGCGTTATACACAACAACGATTTTAGAATAACCAAAAAAATTATTAAAATATTAGGTGTTAGTTATCGCATAACTATTGGATTGGTGGGTATAAATAGAAATAACTAAATTATAAAAAATATTAATTTTACATGTTTATAAAATTAATTCATTACTTATTAAATTTTTAGAATAAAAAACAAAAATTACTTGAATATAAAAGTGATGTTTTTTCTAAAAAAATATTTTTATGAACGTAATGTATTTTTATCATAATAAATTAAATAAAAAACTATTGGTGACCAATTTTAATGAAAGTTATATATTATTTACTTGATAAATTTTTTTAAACATTCAAAAAATATTTTTCTAGGCATGAGATATGAATGAATTTATTTTTATGCTTAAAAATGTATTTTTTCTTCTAAAAAGTAGTTTTTATTGCAGTATGTGCACTTAATTTAAAGTTAATTTATGCCATTTATGGGTATTGAACTAGATAAAATGAATTAAATATTTTTAATCAGTTGGTGTAATTTTTTTAAATATTCCCCTTTTTTTGTTCAATATGAATTGTAACCGTGGTAAAATTTGTCAACTCGGTAAAGGGTAAATAGGTTAATATAGATTAAAAATAAGTGATAAGGCCATAATTTTTTATCTTAATACTTACTGGATGAAATTAATTCTACCCTCATTAACTTATTCTTGAAATTTATTATTTTAATGGACAATTTTAAATGAAAATTATTTAAATATCATTGAAATCAAAGAAAGTTACAAAAGTAACTCTCTTAGTTTTAAATATCCTTTATGTGTTCACATAGGGAAACAAATATTTATAAATTAATATTAATATTAATTTTTTAATAATTAAATTATATTCATCATGGTAATTTATTTCAAATTTTTTAGGTATTGTATAATTACCTTACATGCTTACACAATACCAAAACAATATTTATTCAATTATTGGAAAAATAAAATAAATGATTTTGAAAATATTAAAAGTGATATAATTTGATTATGTTATAGTTTTCCATGAATTTTATTAGTGAATATGAAATATTGATGCTATTTTAAAATATTATATTCAAATTATAAATTTTTCTGTATGTATTTTAAGTTAAATTAAACGAATAATGTCAACATTGACAATAATGATATTTTATCGAAATGATATTTATTAAATTATTTAAAAATCATAAATATATTTAAATAAGATAGAGTTGAAATTATATGGTCTAAAATGTCATAAATTGTCCATTTATGGTCCAATTTTTACCTTATATGTAAACATTATCACCCTTTAATATTGAAAATTTTATTATCGTAGTTATAATTAAAATTGGTTAACTAAGGGTTAATATCAATGATAAAATTTAAAATGACAAAAAAAATTCCTCTAAATTATATTGTTTAATGTGATTAAAAGCCTTTACTACATTATTTTTTAATCCATTTACATTTTGAGGCATTTTTCTTGAGAATGAATTTATTGTAATTTTTTTTGCAAAATCCCAAAAGTGCCCCTCAACTCAATTATAAATGGGAACCCCCTCCCTCTCTTAGCTTCTCCACTTATAGCATTATATGGAAACCAAAATATGTCAATTTATCATATAAACTTCCCTATCCACGTTCTATAGGTTATTTTCTTCCCAAAATACCAAACCAAGAGCCCTTTAGAAGAGATCTAAAGGAGTCATTTCAAAGAAGACGTAATCACTTTAACCGATCACTTTCTTCTCTAATATTATTTAAAAACTATAAATTTATGGTAGTAATAATAAAACAAAAAATCAAACATCCTAAATATTATTAAATGTTTAGTATTATGAAAACACCATTATACACCCTCTTTCCTATAAAATGAGAAGTGAAATTATAGCTCATGTCTATGTACGAGTTTCTGTCTCCACATAGCGATACAACTCATTTTTAACACCATATTTTATGGATTTTTATTATGATCAGATTAATATTTATGTATTATATTTATGAGAAATATATAGTTTTTTAATGATAATATAATTTCTACCTTTTTACCATCCAATCCTTTGGTGAAACGATAACATCGCAAGTGCGTATGTGTGGACTACCACCTCCACTAAGTGATGTGATTAGTTTTTCATTCATATTTTATTTGGATGGTAATGAGGATAAATTTGATGAATATATTATATATATATATATTATATTATAATTATATTTAATGTAAAATTTATGTTTATATTTTAATTAATTTATCTGTTTAAAAATGAAAACAACGTTCATGCGTATGTATGACCTACCGTCTCCATGAACAACGTAATTCATTTTTGGAACTAAATTTTATGGATGGATTTAAATATTTATGTAATGAATATATATGATATTTATGTCATGATTATTATTCTATATATAATGGAACCAACATAACTATACAAGGACCATAACTACTAAACTAAAATACTCATGATAAACAAAATTGTTAGCACCTAGAAATGAAGACTTTAATAAATAATTATCTGTAAAACCGGGTGTTGAAATATTATAAAGGGATATTATATCATATTATAAGTACTAACATAATTTTTTTATATAAGTATAATAAATTTAAATTTATTATACTGAAGATTAGAGTGCTTTCAAACCAAAGAAAACTCGAGGTATGTGGTTTTATGTTACAATATCATTGTTTATCAAGATTATTTAGGATAAAGTTATAATGATTAAATATTTTGATCAAATTATCAAGATAATCACGAATTTGTTATACTATGGTTATTTTTTGAAAATACACATTTTCCTTTCAATATACTCACCTTATGTACTCAAGAGTTTAGAAATATTTTTTAAAGGAAAATAGAATTCACTTATCTCTTCGATTGATTTTTTTATTCTATAGAAATGATTTATAATTTTTTTAAAGGATGTGTTTAATATTATCTTATGATTTTTTAAAGTAATTTTCACCCATGTTTAACTTTTAAAAAAATGTTTTGAAATGAATCATTTTTTCATTTTCCAAACATGGTACTTTGTGACTTTTCAAAGAAAAGTATGTAAGGAATATTTTTTAACCTATATATAATGAACAAAATTTTCTACCATCATGTCCACTTAATGTTCTTAAGATTACTTTATAGTTTAACATGGTTATTTTGAATGAATTTTTTCATATAATATTTTGGAAATTTTTAAATTTTAAAGAATTTGTTTCAAAATGGAAAGGTTATTTTACTCAAGAATATTATAATGATATTTTAATTCATTAGCGAAAAAAGCCTTCAATAATGCTTATGATTTACTAGAAATTTTATCGAAGGATACCGTCTTTGTTATTTATTTGTGTGGTTTATGTTTATGATGGCATGATGTTTATGAAACCCATTCCTTTCCATAATTTATTCTATGATGAAGTGTATATGAAACCCATTTCTTTTCATGGGTTTTTATATGATTAATGGTTTAAGATCTTGTGACTCACATATGTATGATTTTTAGTATATTATTTTTGGGACCTATATCTACCTCCAATTAATTTTTTAAATAATTATATCTCATGATATAAATAGGAATATAATGGTGAGTGAATACAATTTAGTAAGGTACTTTTTACATTATGATAGTCTTGGGATTGATCCTTGACTACTATAATGGTTTGGGGAGTGAACCTAATCTAGAATGATAGTCTTGAAATTTAGACTTGACTACTAAGGAAATTATTTTATATAATTATTTTTTCACAAAATTCCATGTCTTATGCTAATTTTATGCTCTCATGTATCACGTTCTTTAATTCCTTTATAATTCATGTCTTATAAACTAACAAGCTTTATGCCATGAATCAATATTATGATCAATGATATGAAACATATGGTTTTTAATGGTAATATCATATTCCCATACCATTTTTCGCATGTTATGATTATATGATCATTGATATTTCCCTTGGTTATCCTTACTGAGCATCACATCTCACCCTTTATTATGCTTCACTTATTACGTTATGAAGAAAGGTTTTTTGTATGAACTATTTAAGAAGGGTGATAGTTATAAAGATCTAAGTGGGAGATGATGTAGAACTATTATGAAACAATTTTTTATGTTTTCAAATTTCCAAATATACTATACCTATATAATTATAGCATGGATATTTATGTTATGTAAAGAATATTCATCTATTTGGATGTAATATCTATGTAGGAAAATTATGGATTGCTATACAAACTCTATAATATGACCCATACACCCAATATATATGACTTAATTCCTTATATTTTACTATGATCAAGATATCCTCCTCAAATATTCTCCTCATTGACCTAATTAAAAAAAAATCCCATTGTAACAAATCAAATATAAATAAAAATTAATACTCTATTCCATTAAACCTTGGAATATATTAATTGGAAACATGTTCCACTTCCTTATATTACTTACCAGGTGTTCCAATTACATTAAATTCATTCAATATGGTTAATTATTTTCATCTAATAAAGAAACCATGTATATTCTAAAAATAATCCACTTATTAGGCTAAACATTATCCCCACATGTCAATATGTGTTATTTTAGTATGTTGTTTTCTCATTTATAGAAAACTTTCCAAGAGGTCATGATGGTTTGAAAAGTATTTACAAACATTTATTAAACATAGTGGAAGAAATATAGAAACAAAAAACTAAGAATCACCATTAATAGAAACCAAAATCATAACACTATAAAATGAATAACACTATATGAGTATCTTTTACTGATGAACACAAAAAATCTATCTTCATTATATATGGTTAATGTAGATCAAAAAATAGGTATCCAATTTAAATCCCTTCTCTATGGTGTAGCCGTGGGATAACTAGATGGATCAATTCTTGAGTGGTACTCTTTCTCTATCCAGGAAATGATAGTTCCTCAATAGGTAAAGGAGGTATAATATGAGATATTTGGGAGGATGGTATTTGTAAATGGATTCAAAAATATTTCCTCGATCACCATCTCATGGGGAATGACCATTAATAAAGTGATATAGGATGATTGCTTAGTGAAAATACATTAGGTCATATGTTATGAGTTAATTCATAAATTTTAAGTAACCCTTGAAAATTCCAATACCACCATTTCATAACATGAAAATGTAGTGGAAAGATTAATGAAATAGGTATTGATTTGAAATAGTTTATTAAATGATAGAAAAAAGGAGGTTTAAAAATTATATTTTAATTTTCCACTACTCATGAAAAGGCAGTGAAAAGCTTAATGGTATCCCATGAAAAAGGAATACAATATTCCTCATTTTCATGTTTTTTATTTCATATGAAATATTCATATAATACAATATGTTAAAGAATATATACATCACATGCATATTGGATTTATGGAATATCTACTTCAATATTCCAATTGTACTAAAGCCTCATAGAATTTGTATCATTTAATCCCATACTCTATCATATACAATAAGTTGTGAAATCATATCCAAAAATCCTTATGGACATCTTCTAAAAAACTATTGTAAATTTATCATTAAATTCATAGTGTATCACATTATATGAAATAATTTGTGAATACTCATCCAAAAGTCCTTTTGGATTAACAATTAAAAAATTATAGAGCATATATTTGAGTCAAAATAAATCTATATTTAGTTAACAAAAAAGTGTGAATCCATGTGAACTTATAGAATTGATAATAAATATGAATCATTGGGTCTATAAAGGTATGAAAATAGAGGCCTCTAGAAAAACATCAATGCTACTCAAGCTATAAGGGATCTCTAGTGATCTCTACTGAACACATGTATCTCAATACCTGTATCTTCCAACTATATCATATGAAGGCATTCATTTTTATATGATCACATTTTCCAAGACATTGAGTAGAAATGTGACACATAGTACATTAATCCCATATATCCTACTCATATGTTCTGGACTATCCGAGTATAGATTAACTAGGTTGATGAATACATAACATGTTATTCACCTTTATAGATGAGAACATCACATGAACCACACCTAAATAGATAATAACATCATATATAATATCTAGGCATTACTATACAATTCATTATTCTATAATATCCCAATATTTTAAAATTAGGATATTATGTTTGATAACGTGTACGACACACAACACCGAGCTTAAACAAATCGTGAAATATTTAATATGAATGTTATAAACTAGCTGTTAATTTGGTGGGTATGAATAGGATTGACTAGTTTTTGAAATATATAAAAAGGTTCTAATAAATAAAAATTTATAGATTAATTCTTAGAAAATAGTCACTCAATTTTTAGTAAAAATATTTTATTCTTCGAAGATATGTTTTCTTCAAAAATGGGTTTTAATTGATTTTTACGATCGAATAATATAATTAATTTATAATTTTTTTAAATTATATATTATAATATAAAATTTTTTATTTGAAATTATAATATCAATATTAGTCTATCGTGAAAATTTTAATTTGTTTGAATTTTTTTATTTTTTAGTAAATAGTGAAAATATTGATCTTTATCAAAAAATATATTTTATTTTAATGTATCTACAAAGTAAAATTCTATCTTGAATTATTTATAAAATTAAATTAATTCATTTTTTTAAACTAATACAATTATTGTTTTTTAATTTAATTTTATACTTGAATTTAGTATAAAACATTTTTACTTTAAAAGCATATTTTTTCTAAAAAACTATTTTTCGTCATGTTTTTCTAGTATGATTTTAAATTAAAATTTTACACTATTTTGTTTTGAATATTAAAAAATGGATTAAATATTTTCAATTAGGAGGACCAAATTTAGTAAATAGTTCACTTTTATTTTTATCCATTATGAATATTAATCATAGTATTTTTTGTTACCACAGTGAAGCTTAAATCGGGTAATTAAGGATTACAAATAATATGATAAGGACTAGAAAATAACCCTAAAACTTAAAATTAATTTTATATTATTAGTCTATTTCATTAAATATTCGGTTATATGACTTTCTTTCCATTTGGATGTGATTATGACCTTTATTATATTTTATTTAATGAAATGTAAAAATGTCAAATTTTTATTTTTGAGTACTATTATATTTTTGACATTGGGATTACCATATGATATGCCTATTTATATATATTATTTATAAATATAAATGATTTAAATTCATCATTGTATTTTTTTTAAAATTATAGTAAAGAAATAATTACTTTAAATGCTTACACTATACTGAGGCAATAATTATTCAATTAATAAAAAGTTAAAATAAGTGATATTAAAAATATTAAAAGTATTATAATTTTAATGAATTAAGGATACCCAAGAATTTTATATTTAAAAACAACAAGTTATTTAAGTATTAAAATATTTTATTTTAATTTAATTTGTATCCCTCGTGTTAAAAAAGTTAAAGTAAATGAATAGTTCTACGATTGACATTATTTATATTTTATGAAAATAATATTTTACTAAATGCTATAAAATTAATAAAAATACTATATCAATACAATTTATTTGTATATGGTTTAAAATATCAACCATGATCCATCTATGGGTATTTTTTCTATTTATAGAAACTCTCTTGACTCTCAAATAGTAAAAAACAATGTGTTCATGGTAATTTTGAAAAGGATTAAAGGGGGTTAAACCTAAAAGATAAGGATAAATATTTGATATAAAATTGTCCAAAATTATTTTATTAGATTATTTATACTCATACTCATAATATATTTAAATTCAATCAATTTTGATCTATTTTGACATCAACATAAACTTATATTAAATTAATTTTTTAATAAATTCAAAGAGTGCCCCTACCCTATCTTATAAAAGTGGACTAATTATTCTCATTTATCCAAACTTTAAAACCAATTTTTTAGTTCAATATATACCATAATACCTTTATAAAATCACCACTTTTTCTAGAGTCATTATTTTGGACATAATTCAAATCTTTGAGCTCTTAAGGAGTTAATGAAAGAAGATTTTATAGTGAAGAGGTATAGTTTTAACCGCATCTTTTAGTTTTATTTCCTCTTCCACATATTTCAAATATTATTCATCTATAATAAAATAATAACAAAAATATACTGCATATACTGATATTTTATTTTGATAATGGTATATCCTATTTCAATATCCTCTTTCATCAAATGGGAAATGATAACATTGTTCGTGTTTACGATGGATTACCACCTCTGGAATCGTTGTAATTCATTTTCCATCACCATATATCATGGATAGATTTTAATTTTGTAGTTAATTTTTAAATATTATATTATTTAAAAATTTATCATTCATAAAATAGAATATATCATTTAACTTATTATATTTCCATTCACTGAAAAATGATAACGTCATTCGTGCATATGTGTGGACTACCATCTCCACGAAGCGATGTTATTCATTTTTCATCACAACATAACATTGATGATATATATAAGTATATTTTTAGATTTAATATGTTATTTATGATATTATTATCATTATAAATAGATAAAATAATACTTGTATTTTTTCCATAATGATCTTTGAAAAATGTAAACCTTACTTATGTGTATGTACGACCTACCATGTCCATGATTGTAAGATAGTTCATTTTTCATAACCATATTTAATGGTTTTATTTAAAAGTACAATTTATTAATAAAAATTATAATTATATCATTATTATTATTCAATATAAAATGGAATAATGACCTTTTTGACCATATTCAACCTACCAAAGTCATTTTGGACTTATGAACCAAATATCGTCAAATCATCCGACATGAACATAAATGATTAATCAATCATTATAACATGGTAATAAGTGTGGTTAAAAGATTAATAAACTTAAAAAGTTTATAAACCTTGTAAATAATTATAATAAGTTTATTATTCAAGAATATAATGAATATATGTGACGATTTGGACTCAAGGTAAAATATTTTTTTTAATCCTCTTTTATAGTTTCCTTTAACACTCTATTTTTCTCCCATGTCCATATTTTTAAAGTTATTTCATGGATGTATTTATATATAAATTAAATATTTATAAATTAAATTTTATTTCTCTTTTTTTACTTTCACTAATTTTTTTCAAAAGTAATATTTTTATTGAAAATTTTGAATTTCTTTAAAAAAAGATAAAATTAATGTTCTATTTTAATCTATATGTCGACAATGACTTTTACTTCCACCGTAACCATTATTTTATTTTTGGATTTATTTATATGCTTTCGTGTTTTCTTTAAGTAAAAAATATCTTTTCATTTATTATAGGAATTTTAGATCTAAAAATTGGGTTTCAAATAAAAGGGATATATCAATATTTGAAAATGATTTCTCATGGTTGAAAATAATGTTTTTATGATGCAAAATTTTATGAGTTATGATTATTTTATGGTTATTTGGATTTTTTTTTTGATGATAGGTGGTTTAGATATAAACAAATGATGGGTGTTTCCATTTTAAAACAAGGATGGGTGGTTCGGCTATAAACCAAGGATGGGTGGTTTTGTTATTAAACAAGGATAGCTGGTTCTATGATAAAACAAGGTTGGGTAATCCTGTTACAGCTCTCCAATGCATTGGGTAAAGGGAAAAATTTAACTGATTATCTTTATTCTAAGATATTATAGGAAAATATAATGATGGTTATTCCAAGTATAACCATGATGGTTATTTCAAGTGTATCTGTGATGATTACGCCAAGTATAACCATGATAGTTATTCCATGTGTAATCATGAGGGTTACTACATAGGTAAGAGTGAAATGAAAATGATTTCTAAAGTTACCCACAATATTAATCTATGATTTTTATGGGTTTTCATGGAAATATTTTTTATATTATAAGAAAAAGGAAATTATATGATACTTTGTAAGGTTGAAAATTAAACTTTGTGAAAAATTTATCATGAGTTTTTCATGATTATAAATAGACCTTTATGAATTTTATATGTTACTTTAAGTTCTATTACGATTTTTTTTGAAAATATTTGGAGAGAGATGTTGATTTATTGGGTAAGAGAATGTTTATATTGAGCCCAAATTTTATTTTTGAAAAGGAAAATTTCTATAAGTATTCATGGAATAATGGTTTGTTTATCTCTTTTTATGTCTCACACTACATTTTTTGTGCTCACCCTACATTTTAAAATATTTTTCCTAGTTTTTAAGGATGGGTAAGGGAAAATGAGAAGTTAAGTTGAAATTCATGAATATTTTTCATGAAATAAAATTTTCTTCATTTTCTTCATTTTTATATTAGGAGAAAAATTTATAATGATTATAAGTGTACAATTTTTAATATATGGGTTTTTTATCAAAGAGTTATGAAATAAATATATAAAACTCAAAACCTAAAAGATATTTGGTAATTTAAGAACATGAATTCTAGTTTAAATTCACTATAATATGTAATGTTTATGATCAGGTTTTTATATTTGGCCTCAAATCAAATATTTATGTAACTTTAAAGGTTATGATGTTATTTAAGAAAAGTTAAAATTCCTCTATAACCATAATGGTTAGTTTTTTATGGAGAATTTTGGTTATTTGGATAAATAGAAAGAGTTGAAGATAACATAATTAAGGATATCTTAGTGTAAATCTTCCTCATAAGATAGTTTATTATGATTTTATTGATATAATCCTAACGAAACTTTTTAATTTTAGTAAATGGATGGATTTAGAAGGAACCAAATTAAAATATGGATGAGAAGTAAAATGAGTTGGTTGTTTCAATAGAAAACCAAATGAAATGGGAGTTTTAGTGAAAAATCTTGTATTTATTCTAAACCATCCATCACATGTTATAATTAACAATTTGAACCTAGGTGAGTTTCCTAAGGAATTAAATAAGAGATAAATGAATCTCCATGGAACTTCAGGTGATAAAGATCATAAATGTAAAAATATATAATTATCTCTATGTCAATAATGTGGGAATAAGCAACCTGGAGAATGTATTAAAGAATTGGAAATATGTTTTTTATGTGGTAAAGGAGGGCATAAAGTAATAATCTTCCATGGAAGAAGGAAGCATTCAATTAACACCATGAATAGGAATAAAGTTATTCCAAATTCATCCATTGAATGTTTTAAATTTATAGAGTATGGGAATTATAAAAATCGATGTACTGGGGGGAATGTAATATTCCCTGATTCGAAAATCTATCATGTGGCTAGAAATGGTTGGTTATGAGAACTCAAGCATGCCTCCCCGTATGACAGAGGCTATCGACTAGTAGTGGGGGTGTGATAAGTATATCCTAGAGACTATACCCCCTAGTTATAGAGTTATGAAAGAGTGGAATAATCAACCACAACAAATAAAATATCAAAGTGTAGAAGTAAAGGAAAAAATATAATAGATCATAAATAAATAATATAAGCTAACTGAAAAATACAATAAATAATAAATGGATAATGTAATGATGTGATGGAATGTAACTAAATGTCATGATAGAAATAATATAAAATAAGGACTATAAGACTAAACAAAATACTCAAAAGTCCCAGATCTCAAACTCTACATCAGTCCCATCTACAAACTCCATCCCATCAAGAAAGAAAACAATCAATAACAAGGTTCTTTTCCCTTGCCTAAACCCTTATATATGTAATCTACTTAGGTAAAAAATGAAATCCAAAATAGGGTGTGATTATAACTCTTTAGGTAGAAACCACCAAGTCTAAATATAACAATTCGAATAACAAGTGTATAAAATAATTAAATAAACAAGAGTATTAATTAATTAAACATTTAAATTAATACTGAATCCACCTACTTTGATACCATTTCAGAATACCTCTGAGCATGTATCACAACCATGCCAAAAAAACCATATAACCAAGGTATAACAAAACCTACCTCAGTGCCATGAAGGAATGTCTCTGAGCATGTCTTGCAACCTTGCCAACTATAACCTTATGACTAGGGTATAAATCATAGTAATCTTGGTCAAACATGCTATATAATAATATCAACATTTCGTATAGGATGATCCTTCTATATAAGAATTTCATTATGTCAACTAGGCCAAGCTCGTTATATCCTCATTTCAACCTATCAACTGGTCCAAGCATACTATATCATCATTTCAACATATCAACTGGGCCAATCCCACTATATGACCATTTCATCACATGTCACTAGGCCGATCCCGCTATATAATAATTTCAGCATTTAATCATAACACAAGTCATATAAACAAGGATATTATAATATCACATCATATGGATCAATGGTTAATTATGAAAATTTCCATTTAACTTTCATTTAAACATTTTCTAAATCAATTCTTTATAAATAATAACATTCTAGTTATGTCATATAAAAAATCCAAGGCAAGGTGAATCTATATCAAGCAAACACCCACAATCTATTTCATTCTAATTACACTTTAATACATTTAAAAAATTCATTAATATTAAAGGGTTGGCTCAGTTGAACGGTATCCAAAAGCTATGTCTAAACCTAATTGGATCGAAAGGGAATCAAAGGAACAATCCAATTTATAATTTTTATTTATTCGGTGCATGATATGTGAGTTTAATTTCAATATTGCACATACATGACAATAATCAAACCACAAGGTTAAGGTTTAGACCCCCCACATTTAACTAATTATCAAACTATGCTTCTATTGACAAATACACATGATGAAGAAGGTAAAGATTATTGTAATAAGGATCCTAGATAAAAAATTATCAGGATCAAAACCAATGATACACACAGTCAAGAGATTACACCATAACATCTGGAGAAATAAGGGAGAGAAGAGGGAACCAAAGAAGAACCACTTACCTGGGAATAGATTTCACAAACTGGACGTCTAGAAAAGAGGCTGGAACTCCAAAATAATTGGGAGGTGCCTTCTGGTTGAGAGAAGAAGAATTCATGTAGGTAAATGGAAAAATTATCCGCACAACATACTTTAAAACAATTGGTCAGGGAATTATTGGATGTATAATATAGCTATACACCATGTAATTATTTTTAATGGGATATGATGAAAGACCCATCGCCTTGGGTGAATATTAAAATATCCTGAACATTACATGATGTTTAATCCGTTTACATGATGTGTAAATGTTCTACAGATGTTTTTTCAGACCATTTCCTCAAAAAAATAACCTAAACCCCCTTTAAAGCTTCTCAACTTTCCAACAACCCATGGTAACACTGGTCTCATTTATACCCAGACTCCATTAATTCAAAAAATAATATATCCTTGAACATTAGTACATTTTCCCAAACAAGGCACTCTATCTCCAAAAAATACTTGACCACTAAGGCTCAACAAAAACTCAAGGAGGGAAGTACCTAGAAAAAGATAGAGTCTTAAACCTCCCCATAATATAACAGATCATCCCCAAGATACTACAAGCATCACTATGGGGTATTGTTGAACATGTCTATCCACCATGCTCACATATTAGACTC